>CM038669.1:129120440-130420440 GCA_021605145.1 Aegilops bicornis
GAGCTCGTCCATTCGTTGGGTGATCCCTTGCTCTCACGTTCGAGTGTTTGCTCGTCGTTTAGGCCGGTGAGTTACATTTTTGCTCCGTGTTCCGTGATTAGAAAAGACCGGTTTCTTGTTTTCTTTGAGGTAATAAACGAGTTGTATCCCGCTTTGCCTATCTTGATGTGGAATCTATCGTTGAGCACCCATGAATGCAGGTAGAAGGTGTTTATGCATGTTTTATGTTTCGCAGAATATCCATATCAAACGGAGTCCAAACGGATAAAAACAGACGGAGCTTATTTTTGGAAAATATGGAAAATTCCGGAAGAAAAATCCACGCGAGACGGTGCCCGAGGTGGTCACGAGGTAGGGGGCGCGCCTGACCCCCTGGGCGCCCCCTACCCTCGTGAGCCCACCGTAAGGCGGTTGACGCTCTTTTATTGCCGCAGGAAAGCTAATATTTGGAAAAAATCACGGCGAATGTTTCAGGCCAATCGGACTTACGGATCTCCATATATACACGAAACGGTGAAATAGAGCCAGAACAGAACGCAGAAACAGAGAGAGACAGAGAGATAGATCCAATCTCGGAGGGGCTCTCGCCCCTCCCATGCCATGGAGGCCAAGGACCAGAGGGGAAACCCTTCTCCCATCTAGGGAGGAGGTCAAGGAAGAAGAGGAAGAAGGGGGCCCCTCTCCCCCTCTCCTCCGGTGGCGCCGGAACGACGCCGTGGCCATCATCATCACCGCGATCTTCACCAACACCTCCGCCATCTTCACCAACATCTCCATCACCTCCCCCCCCTCTATCTGCCATGTACCCTCTACTTGAACATGGTGCTTTATGCTTCATATTATTATTCAATGATGTGTTGCCATCCTATGATGTCTGAGTAGATTTTCGTTGTCCTATCGGTGGTTGATGAATTGCTATGATTGATTTAATTTGCTTGTGCTTACATTGCTGTCCTTTGGTGCTCAGCATATGAGCGCGTGCGTGGATCACACCATATGATTAGTTGTATGTTGATAGAACTATGTATTGGAGGGCAAGAGTGATAGAAGCTTCAACCTAGCATAGAAATTGATGCATACAGGATTGAAGGGGGACCAATATATCTTAATGCTATGGTTGGGTTTTACCTTAATGAACGTTAGTAGTTGCGGATGCTTGCTAATAGTTCCAATCATAAGTGCATAGAATTCCAAGTAAGGGATGACATGCTAGCAGTGGCCTCTCCCACATAAAACTTGCTATCGGTCTAGTAAACTAGTCAATTGCTTTAGGGACAATTTCGCCATAGCTACCATCACTCTTCCACACTCGCTATATTTACTTTAGTTGTGTTTTTATCTAAGCAGCCCCTAGTTTTATTTTCGTGCCCTTTACTTTCTTGCAAGCCTATCCAAAATCACCTACAAAGTACTTCTAGTTTCATACTTGTTTTACGTAAAGCGAACGTCAAGCGTACGTAGAGTTGTATCGGTGGTCGATAGAACTTTAGGGAATATTTCTTCTACCTTTAGCTCCTCGTTGGGTTCGACACTCTTACTTATCGAAAACTGCTATGCATCCCCTATACTTGTGGGTTATCAATACCTTTTTTCTGGCGCTGTCGCCGGGGAGTCATAGCGTGGGGTGGATATTCTTGTGTGTGCTTGTTTGCTTTATCATGAGTAATTTTTATTTGCTATTCTTAGTTGTTCTCTATCCTTAGTTATGGATATGGAACACAAAATACCAAAACAATTAGAGGTACTTGCTACTCATGTAGATGGGGTAACTCCTAAAAACTCCGATTATCATTATGCGAGAGATATTATGTACTACTTTGATAATCCCGAGAAAACCCCACTCAACTTTATAATGGGAGACACGTTGGATCAACGTGAATACTTTAGGGATTATCGCTCGACACAAAAAGGGAAACTATTATGGGATCAATTTATTATGTTGCGTTGGTATGCTCGGGAGCTATGCTTGAGATATGATTATACTTGTTGCTCTAGGATGAAGTCTCCACACCTTGACTTTTCATGCAAATTTAACGATAATAAAACCTTAGCTTCTTATGTTAAAGGTATATATGATTACAATGATGTGGAACAAATAGAAGAATTTGTTGCTTTTATGGATGCAGGAAGCTTTGATCACCCGTGCCCACCTTCTAATGAGAGTAAGTCTTCAACTCATACATTGTTTAATTCCCCTTCGTGCTTACCGAAGGATGATTGCTATGATAACTATTATGATCCCATTAATTCTCTTGAAATATCCCATTTTGATGATGCTTGCTATGCTTATGGCCAAGATGCCAATATGAATTATGCTTATGGAGATGAACTTGCTATAGTTCCTTATGTTATGAATGAAATTTTTGCTATTGCACCCACGCATGATAGTCCTATTATCTTTTTGAATTCTCCCGACTACACTATATCGAAGAAGTTTGTGCTTATTAAGGATTATATTGATGGGTTGCATTTTACCATTGCACATGATGATCTTGATGAATATAATATGCATGTGCTTTCTGCTCCTACTTGCAATTATTATGAGAGAGGAACTATATCTCCGCCTCTCTATGTTTCCCCTACGCTAAAATTGCAAGAAACTGCTTATACTATGCATTGGCCTTTACTCGGTGTGCATGAATTGTTCTGTTATGACATGCCGATGCATAGGAAGAGAGTTAGACTTCGTTATTGCATGATATATGTTACTTTGTGCTCACTACTTAATTACAAATCATTGCTAATTAAAATTGGCTTTGATATACCTTGGGATCCGGGTGGATTCACTACTTGAGCACTATATGCCTAGCTTCATGGCTTTAAAGAAAGCGCTGCCAGGGAGACAACCCGGAATATTTAGAGAGTCATTTATTTCTGTTGAGTGCTTTCATATAGTTTAAAAAAACAAAAATATAAAGAGGGGAACCCAAAACTTTGCCAAAAAGGAAAGTGAAAGTGAGAAAGACAAGCATTGTTGAAGTGGGAGAGCTCCTTGAACTTTGCTCATGCTCATGGCAACTTTGTGAATCTTTATTACAGAAACTTTTCAACAAAAATAATTATCCCCTTGTACAATTCCATTGTATTATAAAGCCAAGGTTTGCCTTTAGGATGTTTACAATGCTTGTTGGTTTGTGCGGTGCAGGACAGAAACTTTGGCTGTAGTGCGCGAATTTTAATTTTTTACTGGAACATCAAATGGTTATGATTCTTTTTTCACTGTCTTTCTGTACAAATTTTTTATATTTCCTAATTATTGCAGAATTTTTCAAGTATCATAAGTATGGTTAATGTTCAGATTTCTACAGACTGTTCTGTTTTAGACAGATTCTGTTTTTGATGCATAGTTTGCTTGTTTTGATGAAACTATCAATTTATATCAGTAGATTAAGCCATGAAAAAGTTATATTACAGTAGACACAATGCAAAAACAAAATATTAATTGGTTTTCAATAGTACTTAGAGTGGTGATTTGCTTTATTATACTAACGGATCTTACCGAGTTTCCTGTTGAAGTTTTGTGTGGATGAAGTGTTCGATGATCGAGAAGGTCTCGATGTGAGAAGAAGGAAGAGAGGCAAGAGATCAAGCTTGGGGATGCCCGAGGCACCCCAAGTAAATATTCAAGGAGACTCAAGCGTCTAAGCTTGGGGATGCTGGGAAGGCATCCCCCCTTTCTTCAACAAATATCGGTATGTTTTCGGATTCGTTTCGTTCATGCGATATGTGCAAGTCTTGGAGCCGCCTTTTTGCAACTAGGTTTTTTTTATGCACAATGCTGGTATGAGATGGTCCTTGGTTTATTTATAGAATGCTCTATGCACTTCACTTATATCTTTTGAGTATGGCTTTATAGAATGCTTCATGTGCTTCACTTATATCATTTGAAGTTTGGATTGCCTGTTTCTCTTTACATAGACAACCGCCATTTGTAGAATGCTCTTTTAATTCACTTATATTTGTTAGAGCTCGGGCATATCTTTTGTAGAAAGAATTAAACTCTCTTGCTTCACTTATATCTATTTAGAGAGAGACAGGAACTGGTCATTCACATGGTTAGTCATAAAATCCTACATAAACTTGTAGATCGCTGAATATGATATGTTTGATTCCTTGCAATAGTTTTGCGATGTAAAGATGGTGATATTAGAGTCATGCTAGTTGAGTAATTGTGAAATTGAGAAATACTTGTGTTGAGGTTTGCAAGTCCCGTAGCATGCACGTATGGTGAACCGTTATGTAACGTAAGTCGGAGCATGAGGTGTTTATTGATTGCCTTCCTTATGAGTGGCGGTCGGACGAGCGATGGTCTTTTCCTACCAATCTATCCCCTAGGAGCATGCGCGTAGTACTTTGTTTTGATGACTAATAGATTTTTGTAATAAGTATGTGAGTTCTTTATGACTAATGTTGAGTCCATGGATTATACGCACTCTCACCCTTCCATCATTGCTAGCCTCTTGATGCCGTGCATTGCCCTTTCTCACCTCGAGAGTTGGTGCAAACTTCACGTGCATCCAAACCCCGTGATATGATACGCCTGTCACACACATAAGCATCATTATATCTTCCTCAAAAAGCCACCATACCTACCTATTATGGCATTTCCATAGCCATTCCGAGATATATTGCCTCGCAACTTCCATCATCATCATATACATGACTTGAGCATTTATCGTCATATTGCTTTGCATGATCGTAAGATAGCTAGCATGATGTTTTCATGGCTTGTCCGTTTTTTTGATGTCATTGCTACGCTAGATCATTGCACATCCCGGTACACCGCCGGAGGCATTCATATAGAGTCATATCTTTGTTCTAGATATCGAGTTCTAATATTGAGTTGTAAGTAAATAAAAGTGTGATGATCATAGTATTAGAGCATTGCCCCAGTGAGGAAAGGATGATGGAGACTATGATTCCCCCACAAGTCGGGATGAGACTCCGGACTTTACAAAAAAATAAAAGAAGCCCAAGAAGCCCAAATAAAAAAAAGACTAAAGAAGCCCACCAAAAAATAAAATAAAAATAAAAAAATGAGAGAAAAAGAGAGAAGGGGCAATGTTACTATCCTTTTACCACACTTGTGCTTCAAAGTAGCACCATGTTCTTCATGTAGAGAGTCTCTTGAGTTATCACTTTCATATACTAGTGGGAATTTTCATTATAGAACTTGGCTTGTATATTCCAACGATGGGCTTCCTCAAATGCCCTAGGTCTTCATGAGCAAGCAAGTTGGATGCACACCCACTTAATTTCCAGTTTGAGCTTTCATACACTCATAGCTCTTAGTGCATCCGTTGCATGGCAATCCCTACTCCTCACGTTGATATCTATTGATGGGCATCTCCATAGCCCGTTGATATGCCTAGTTGATGTGAGACTTTCTCCTTTTTTGTCTTCTCCACATAACCCCCACCATCATATTCTATTCCACCTATAGTGCTATGTCCATGGCTCACGCTCATGTATTGCGTGAAAGTTGAAAAGGTTTGAGAACGTCAAAAGTATGAAACAATTGCTTGGCTTGTCAACGGGTTGTGCATGATGTGAATGCTTTGTGTGGTGAAGATGGAGCATAGCCAGGACTAAATGATTTTGTAGGGATGAGCTTTCTTTGGCTATGTTATTTCAATAAGACATAATTGCTTGGTTGGTATGCTTGAAGTATTATTATTTTTATGTCAAAGGATAGACTATTGCTTTGAATCACCCGTGTCTTAATATTCATGCCATGATTAGACATATGATCAAGATTATGCTAGGTAGCATTCCACATCAAAAATTATCTTTTTTATCATTTACCTACTCAAGAACGAGCAGGAATTAAGCTTGGGGATGCTGATACGTCTCCGTCGTATCTATAATTTTTTTGTTGTTCCATGCCAATATTATTCACTTTCATATACTTTTTGGCAACTTTTTATATTATTTTTGTGACTAACATAATGATCCAGTGCCCAGTGCCAGTTCCTGTCTGTTGCATGTTTTATGTTTCACAGAATATCCATATCAAACGGATTCCAAACGGGATAAAAACGGATGGAGCTTATTTTTGGAAAATATGGAAAATTCCGGAAGAAAAATCCACGCGAGACGGTGCCCGAGGTGGTCACGAGGTAGGGGGCGCAACTGACCCCTCTGGGCGCGCCCCCTACCCTCGTGAGCCCACTGTAAGGCGGTTGACGCTCTTCTTTTGCCGCAAGAAAGCTAAAATTCGAAAAAAAAATCACGGCGAAGGTTTGAGGCCAATCGGAGTTACGGACCTCCATATATACACGAAACGGTGAAACAGAGCCAGAACAGAATGCAGAAACAGAGAGAGACAGAGAGATAGATCCAATCTCGGAGGGGCTCTCGCCCCTCCCGTGCCATGGAGGCCAAGGACCAGAGGGGAAACCCTTCTCCCATCTAGGGAGGAGGTCAAGGAAGAAGAGGAAGAAGGGGGCCCCTCTCCCCCTCTCCTCCGGTGGCGCCGGAACGACGTCGTGGCCATCATCATCACCGCGATCTTCACCAACACCTCCGCCATCTTCACCAACATCTCCATCACCTCCCCCCCTCTATCTACAGCGCTCCACTCTCCCGCAACCCGTTGTACCCTCTACTTGAACATGGTGCTTTATGCTTCATATTATTATTCAATGATGTGTTGCCATCCTATGATGTCTGAGTAGATTTTCGTTGTCCTATCGGTGGTTGATGAATTGCTATGATTGGTTTAATTTGCTTGTGCTTACATTGCTATCCTTTGGTGCTCAGCATATGAGCGCACGCGTGGATCACACCATATGGTTAGTTGTATGTTGATAGAACTATGTATTGGAGGGCAAGAGTGACAGAAGCTTCAACCTAGCATAGAAATTGATGCATCTGAGATTGAAGGGGACCAATATATCTTAATGCTATGGTTGGGTTTTACCTTAATGAACGTTAGTAGTTGCGGATGCTTGCTAATAGTTCCAATCATAAGTGCATAGAATTCCAAGTAAGGGATGACATGCTAGCAGTGGCCTCTCCCACATAAAACTTGCTATCGGTCTAGTAAACTAGTCAATTGCTTTAGGGACAATTTCGCCACAGCTACCATCACTCTTCCACACTCGCTATATTTACTTTAGTTGTGTTTTTATCTAAGCAGCCCCTAGTTTTATTTTCGTGCCCTTTACTTTCTTGCAAGCCTATCCAAAATCACCTACAAAGTACTTCTTGTTTCATACTTGTTTTAGGTAAAGCGAACGTCAAGCGTACGTAGAGTTGTATCGGTGGTCGATAGAACTTTAGGGAATATTTGTTCTACCTTTAGCTCCTCGTTGGGTTCGACACTCTTACTTATCGAAAACTGTTGCGATCCCCTATACTTGTGGGTTATCAATACCTTTTTTCTGGCGCTGTCGCCGGGGAGTCATAGCGTGGGGTGGATATTCTTGTGTGTGCTTGTTTGCTTTATCATGAGTAATTTTTATTTGCTATTCTTAGTTGTTCTCTATCCTTAGTTATGGATATGGAACACAAAATACCAAAACAATTAGAGGTACTTGCTACTCATGTAGATGGGGTAACTCCTAAAAACTCCGATTATCATTATGCGAGAGATATTATGTACTACTTTGATAATCCTGAGAAAACCCCACTCAACTTTATAATGGGAGACACGTTGGATCAACGTGAATACTTTAGGGATTATCGCTCGACACAAAAAGGGAAACTATTATGGGATCAATTTATTATGTTGCGTTGGTATGCTCGGGAGCTATGCTTGAGATATGATTATACTTGTTGCTCTAGGATGAAGTCTCCACACCTTGACTTTTCATGCAAATTTAACGATAATAAAACCTTAGCTTCTTATGTTAAAGGTATATATGATTACAATGATGTGGAACAAATAGAAGAATTTGTTGCTTTTATGGATGCAGAAGCTTTGATCACCCGTGCCCACCTTCTAATGAGAGTAAGTCTTCAACTCATACATTGTTTAATTCCCTTCGTGCTTACGAAGGATGATTGCTATGATAACTATTATGATCCCATTAATTCTCTTGAAATATCCCATTTTGATGATGCTTGCTATGCTTATGGCCAAGATGCCAATATGAATTATGCTTATGGAGATGAACTTGCTATAGTTCCTTATGTTATGAATGAAATTTTTGCTATTGCACCCACGCATGATAGTCCTATTATCTTTTTGAATTCTCCCGACTACACTATATCGGAGAAGTTTGTGGTTATTAAGGATTATATTGATGGGTTGCCTTTTACCATTGCACATGATGATCTTGATGAATATAATATGCATGTGCTTTCTGCTCCTACTTGCAATTATTATGAGAGAGGAACTATATCTCCGCCTCTCTATGTTTCCCCTACGCTAAAATTGCAAGAAACTGCTTATACTATGCATTGGCCTTTACTCGGTGTGCATGAATTGTTCTCTTATGACATGCCGATGCATAGGAAGAGAGTTAGACTTCGTTATTGCATGATATATGTTACTTTGTGCTCACTACTTAATTACAAATCATTGCTAATTAAAATTGGCTTTGATATACCTTGGGATCGGGTGGATTCACTACTTGAGCACTATATGCCTAGCTTCATGGCTTTAAAGAAAGCGCTGCCAGGGAGACAACCCGGAATATTTAGAGAGTCATTTATTTCTGTTGAGTGCTTTCATATAGTTTAAAAAAACAAAAAAATAAAGAGGGGAACCCAAAACTTTGCCAAAAAGGAAAGTGAAAGTGAGAAAGACAAGCATTGTTGAAGTGGGAGAGCTCCTTGAACTTTGCTCATGCTCACGGCAACTTTGTGAATCTTTATTACAGAAACTTTTCAACAAAAATAATTATCCCCTTGTACAATTCCATTGTATTATAAAAATAATGTGCCAAGGTTTGCCTTTAGTATGTTTACAATGCTTGTTGGTTTGTGCGGTGCAGGACAGAAACTTTGGCTGTAGTGCGCGAATTTTAGTTTTTTACTGGAACATCAAATGGTTCTCATTCTTTTTTCACTGTCTTGCTGTACAATTTTTTATTTTTCCTAATTATTGCAGAATTTTTCAAGTATCATAAGTATGGTTAATGTTCAGATTTCTACAGACTGTTCTGTTTTAGACAGATTCTGTTTTTGATGCATAGTTTGCTTGTTTTGATGAAACTATCAATTTATATCAGTGGATTAAGCCATGAAAAAGTTATATTACAGTAGACACAATGCAAAAACAAAATATTAATTGGTTTTCAATAGTACTTAGAGTGGTGATTTGCTTTATTATACTAACGGATCTTACCGAGTTTCTGTTGAAGTTTTGTGTGGATGAAGTGTTCGATGATCGAGAAGGTCTCGATGTGAGAAGAAGGAAGAGAGGCAAGAGATCAAGCTTGGGGATGCCCGAGGCACCCCAAGTAAATATTCAAGGAGACTCAAGCGTCTAAGACTGGGGATGCTGGGAAGGCATCCCCCCTTTCTTCAACAAATATCGGTATGTTTTCGGATTCGTTTCGTTCATGCGATATGTGCAAGTCTTGGAGCGTCTTTTGCAACTAGGTTTTTTTTATGCACAATGCTGGTATGAGATGGTCCTTGGTTTATTTATAGAATGCTCTATGCACTTCACTTATATCTTTTGAGTATGGCTTTATAGAATGCTTCATGTGCTTCACTTATATCATTTGAAGTTTGGATTGCCTGTTTCTCTTTACATAGACAACCGCCATTTGTAGAATGCTCTTTTAATTCACTTATATTTGTTAGAGCTCGGGCATATCTTTTGTAGAAAGAATTAAACTCTCTTGCTTCACTTATATCTATTTATAGAGAGACAGGAACTGGTCATTCACATGGTTAGTCATAAAATCCTACATAAACTTGTAGATCGCTGAATATGATATGTTTGATTCCTTGCAATAGTTTTGCGATGTAAAGATGGTGATATTAGAGTCATGCTAGTTGAGTAATTGTGAAATTGAGAAATACTTGTGTTGAGGTTTGCAAGTCCGGTAGCATGCACGTATGGTGAACCGTTATGTAACGAAGTCGGAGCATGAGGTGTTTATTGATTGCCTTCCTTATGAGTGGCGGTCGGGACGGCGATGGTCTTTTCCTACCAATCTATCCCCTAGGAGCATGCGCGTAGTACTTTGTTTTGATGACTAATAGATTTTTGCAATAAGTATGTGAGTTCTTTATGACTAATGTTGAGTCCATGGATTATACGCACTCTCACCCTTCCATCATTGCTAGCCTCTTGAGACCGTGCATTGCCCTTTCTCACCTTGAGAGTTGGTGCAAACTTCGCCGGTGCATCCAAACCCCGTGATATGATACGCTCTGTCACACATAAGCATCATTATATCTTCCTCAAAAAAGCCACCATACCTACCTATTATGGCATTTCCATAGCCATTCCGAGATATATTGCCCTGCAACTTCCATCATCATCATATACATGACTTGGGCATTTATCGTCATATTGCTTTGCATGATCGTAAGATAGCTAGCATGATGTTTTCATGGCTTGTCCGTTTTTTGATGTCATTGCTACGCTAGATCATTGCACATCCCGGTACACCGCCGGAGGCATTCATATAGAGTCATATCTTTGTTCTAGATATCGAGTTCTAATATTGAGTTGTAAGTAAATAAAAGTGTGATGATCATAGTATTAGAGCATTGCCCTAGTGAGGAAAGGATGATGGAGACTATGATTCCCCCACAAGTCGGGATGAGACTCCGGACTTTACAAAAAAATATAAGAGGCCAAAGAAGCCCAAATAAAAAAAAAGACTAAAGAAGCCCACCAAAAAATAAAATAAAAATAAAAAAATGAGAGAAAAAGAGAGAAGGGGCAATGTTACTATCCTTTTACCACACTTGTGCTTCAAAGTAGCACCATGTTCTTCATGTAGAGAGTCTCTTGAGTTATCACTTTCATATACTAGTGGGAATTTTCATTATAGAACTTGGCTTGTATATTCCAACGATGGGCTTCCTCAAATGCCCTAGGTCTTCATGAGCAAGCAAGTTGGATGCACACCCACTTAATTTCCAGTTTGAGCTTTCATACACTCATAGCTCTTAGTGCATCCGTTGCATGGCAATCCCTACTCCTCACGTTGATATCTATTGATGGGCATCTCCATAGCCCGTTGATATGCCTAGTTGATGTGAGACTTTCTCCTTTTTTGTCTTCTCCACATAACCCCCACCATCATATTCTATTCCACCTATAGTGCTATGTCCATGGCTCACGCTCATGTATTGCGTGAAAGTTGAAAAGGTTTGAGAACGTCAAAAGTATGAAACAATTGCTTGGCTTGTCATCGGGGTTGTGCATGATGTGAATGCTTTGTGTGGTGAAGATGGAGCATAGCCAGACTAAATGATTTTGTAGGGATGAGCTTTCTTTGGCTATGTTATTTCAATAAGACATAATTGCTTGGTTGGTATGCTTGAAGTATTATTATTTTTATGTCAAAGGATAGACTATTGCTTTGAATCACCCGTGTCTTAATATTCATGCCATGATTAGACATATGATCAAGATTATGCTAGGTAGCATTCCACATCAAAAATTATCTTTTTATCATTTACCTACTCAAGAACGAGCAGGAATTAAGCTTAGATGCTGATACGTCTCCGTCGTATCTATAATTTTTTTATTGTTCCATGCCAATATTATTCACTTTCATATACTTTTTGGCAACTTTTTATATTATTTTTGGGACTAACATATTGATCCAGTGCCCAGTGCCAGTTCCTGTCTGTTGCATGTTTTATGTTTCACAGAATATCCATATCAAACGGAGTCCAAACGGGATAAAAACGGACGGAGCTTATTTTTGGAAAATATGGAAAATTCCGGAAGAAAAATCCACGCGAGACGGTGCCCGAGGTGGTCACGAGGTAGGGGGGCGCACCTGACCCCTCTGGGCGCGCCCCCTACCCTCGTGAGCCCACTGTAAGGCGGTTGACGCTCTTCTTTTGCCGCAAGAAAGCTAAAATTCGAAAAAAAATCACGGCGAAGGTTTGAGGCCAATCGGAGTTACGGACCTCCATATATACACGAAACGGTGAAACAGAGCTGTAATGTAATGCGTAAACAGAGAGACAGAGATAGATCCAATCTCGGAGGGGCTCTCGCCTCCCGTGCCATGGAGGCCAAGGACCAGAGGGGAAACCCTTCTCCCATCTAGGGAGGAGGTCAAGGAAGAAGAGGAAGAAGGGGGCCCCTCTCCCCCTCTCCTCCGGTGGCGCCGGAACGCCGCCGTGGCCATCATCATCACCGCGATCTTCACCAACACCTCTGCCATCTTCACCAACATCTCCATCACCTTCCCCCCTCTATCTACAGTGGTGCACTCTCCCGCAACCCGCTGTTCTCTCTACTTGAACATGGTGCTTTATGCTTCATATTATTATTCAGTGATGTGTTGCCATCCTATGATGTCTGAGTAGATTTTCGTTGTCCTATCGGTGGTTGATAAATTGCTATGATTGATTTAATTTCCTTGTGGTTATGTTGCTGTCCTTTGGTGCCCATCATATGAGCGCGCGCGTGGATCACACCATAGGGTTAGTTGTATGTTGATAGGACTATGTATTGGAGGGCAAGATCGATGTAAGCTTCAACCTAGCATAGAAATTGATGCATACGGATTGAAGGGGACCAATAGATCTTAATGCTATGGTTGGGTTTTACCTTAATGAACGTTAGTAGTTTCGGATGCTTGCTAATAGTTCCAATCATAAGTGCATAGAATTCCAAGTAAGGGATGACATGCTAGCAGTGGCCTCTCCCACATAAAACTTGCTATCGGTCTATTAAACTAGTCAATTGCTTTAGGGACAATTTCGCCACAGCTACCATCACTCTTCCACACTCGCTATATTTACTTTAGTTGTGTTTTTATCTAAGCAGCCCCTAGTTTTATTTTCGTGCCCTTTACTTTCTTGCAAGCCTATCCAAAATCACCTACAAAACTACTTCTAGTTTCATACTTGTTTTAGGTAAAGCGAACATCAAGCGTACGTAGAGTTGTATCGGTGGTCGATAGAACTTTAGGGAATATTTGTTCTACCTTTAGCTCCTCATTGGGTTCGACACTCTTACTTATCGAAAACTGTTGCGATCCCCTATACTTGTGGGTTATCAGTTAGCAGCGCTCTCTGATGTCACAGATGGGCTGTTTCACCTTGGAAGAACCTTCGTGGGTGCCCTCCTCGTGGTTGTGGTCGTGGTCAATGAGATCTGACTTGGCAACTGAGGATCCCAAGCCGCCGATTTAGAACGTGTCCTTCAGAAATGACAAAATGGGCTCGATGGCATATAAGGATCGCAAATCCTTGACTGCTTGGCAAAGGAGATCAGCGGAAGGGCCGTCGGAGAGATCGACGGCAGTTGAACCAGAGGGGTTCACTTAACCTATGACATGGCCCGCGTGAAGCCGTCGCTGTCGACAAGCTTGATGTCATAGCCAGCTTTCCCGAGATACAGTAATACACTAGCCCACTGACATGAAGCCTTCGGCATGGCAACGTAGTCAACGTCTTCGCTAGCTTTCGCAGCAACATGTTGCTTCGGGATCGACAGGCCGGGGCGAACGGCGGTCACCTTGCCAATGTCCGCCGAAGAGGCCATGATAAACCTCTTCTTGGCCGAACGCTCGTCGGGCTCCCCGGGATACGTGGTCAAGCTTAGGCTGAGACATTCTGGAGAAAGGGATGTAGATCTGGCGGGAAGGGACACCGCAGGCCTCATCTAAGAACTCAGGGGAGTCGAGCAACGGTATGGGAATCGCTGGGTAACCTGAACTTTATTATCTAAGCTAGGAGTGTTGGGAAACGTTGCATGGAAAAACAAAAAAATTCTACGCACACGCAAGATCTATCCATGGAGATGCATAGCAACGAGAGGGGGAGAGTGTGTCTACGTACCCTCATGGACCGTAAGCAGAAGCATTTCACAACGCGGTTGATGTAGTCGAACTTCTTCGCGCTTCAACCGATCAAGTACCGAACGCATGGCACCTCTGTGTTCTGCACATGTTCAACTCGGTGACGTCCCTCGCCTTCTTGATCCAACAAGATGTCGAGGTAGTATATGAGTTCCATCATCACGACGGCATGGTGACGATGATGGTGAAATGATCTCCGCAGGCCTTCGCCTAAGCACTACGAAAATATGACCGGGGGTGTAAACGGTGGAGGGCGGCGCCGCACAGGACTAACAATTGATCTGTTGTATGCAAGGTGCCCCCTCCCAAATATATATAGGCGAGAGGGAGGGAGGAGCAGCCAAAGGAGGCGCCCAAGCAGGAGGAATCCTACTTGGGGTCCCTCCCAAGCCGCGCCCTCCCCTTTCCTTATTTGGAGTGCGGGGAAAGACAGGGTGGGTGGCGCCCCTCCCTTTCCTTTCTCCCATGAGAGGGAAAGGCAGGAGGGGCTAGCCCTCTCCCTTTTCCTTCCCTAGGGATGGAAAAACAAGGGAGGGGGCGCATCAGCCCCCTTGTGGGCCGGTATGTCCCTCCTTTGGCCCATAAGGCCCATATCTTGCAGGGGGGGTGCCCGGAACCCCTTCCGGTGACCCGATTCCTTCATGGTACGTCTCGAAACACTTCCGGTGTCCAAATACCATCGTCCTATATATCAATCTTTACCTATCGACCATTTCGAGACTCCTCGTCATGCCCGTGATCTCATCCGGGACTCCGAACAACATTCGGTCACCAAAACATATAACTCATATAATACTATATCGTCGACGAATGTTAAGCGTGCGGACCCTACGGGTTCGAGAACTATGTAGACATGACCGAGACACCTCTACGGTCAAGAAGAAATAGCGGAACCTGGATGCCCATATAGGCTCCAACATATTCTACGAAGATCTTTATTGTTCGAACCGTTATGACAACATACATAATTCCCTTTGTCCATCGGTATGTTACTTGCCCGAGATTTGATCATCGATATCTTCATACCTAGTTCAATCTCGTTATCGGAAAGTCTATTTTCTCATTCTGTAATACATCACCTCGTGACTAACTCCTTAGTCATTTGCTTGTAAGCTTATGATGTGTATTACCGAGAGGGCCCAGAGATACCTCTCTGATACTCGAAGTGACAAATCCTAATCTCGATCTATGCCAACTCAAAAAACACCCTGTAGATCATCTTTATGATCACCCAGTAACGTTGTGACATTTGATAGCACACAAGGTGTTCCTCCGGTATCCGGGAGTTGCATAATCTCATAGTCGAAGGAATAAGTATTTGACATGAAGAAAGCAATAACAATAAACTGAACGATCATTATGCTAAGCTAACAGATGGGTCTTGTCCATCACATCATTCTCCAAATGATGTGACCCTGTTATCAAATGACAACACATGTCTATGGTTAGGAAACCTTAACCATCTTTGATCAACGAGCTAGTCTAGTAGAGGCTTACTAGGGACACAGTATTTGTTTATGTATTCGCACATGTATTTAAGTTTCTCATCAATACAATTCTAGCATGAACAATAAACCTTTATCATGATTTAAGAAATATAATAATAACCATTTTATTATTGCCTCTAGGGCATATTTCCATCAGTCTCCCACTTGCACTAGAGTCAATAATCTAGTTCGCATCACCATGTGATTTAATACACATAGTTCACATCGCCATGTGACCAACACCCAAAGAGTTTACTAGAGTCAATAATCTAGTTCCAATCGCGATGTGATTAACACCCAAAGAGTACTAAGGTGTGATCATGTTTTGCTTGTGAGAGAGGTTTAATCAACGAGTCTGTCACATTCAGATCCATGTGTATTTTGCAAAATTATATGTCTAAAATGCTCTGCTTGGAGATACTCTAGCTAATTGCTGCAACTTTCAATATGTATCCTGATCGAGACTCAGAGTCATCCGGATTGGTGTCAACGCTTGCATCGACGTAACTCTTTATGACGAACTCTTTATCACCTACATAATCGAGAAACATTTCCTTAGTCCTCTTTAGGTACCTAAGGATAATTTTGACCATTGTCCAGTGATCTACTCCTCGATCACTATTGTACCCCCTTGCCAAACTCATGGAAAGGCACACAACAGGTCTGGTACACAACATGGCATACTTTATAGAACCTATGACTGAGGCATAGTGAATGACTTTCATTCTCTCTCTATATTCTGTCGTGCTCGGGTTTTGAGTCTTACTCAACTTCACACCTTGTAACACAGGCAAGAACCCTTTCTTTGACAGATCTATTTGAACTTGTTCAAAACTTTATCAAGGCATGTGCTTTGAAGTCCTATCAAGTGTCTTGTTCTATATCCATATATCTTGATACCCAATATATAAGCAGCTTCACCGAGGCCTTTCATTGGAAAATTCTTATTCAAGTATCCTTTTATGCTATCCGGAAATTCTATATCATTCCCGATCAACAATATGTCATCCACATATAATATCAGAAATGCTACAGAGCTCCCACTCACTTTCTTGTAAATACATGCTTCACCATAACTCTGTATAGAACCATATGCTTTGATCACCTCATCAAAGCATATATTCCAACTCCGAGATGCTTGCATCAGTCCATAGATGGATCGCTGGAGCTTGCACACTTTGTTAGTACCTTTAGGATCGACAAAACCTTCTGGTTGCATCATATACAACTCTTCTTTAAGAAATCCATTAAGGATTCAGTTTTGACATCCATTTGCCAGATTTTATAAAAGGCGGCAATTGCTAACATGATTCGGACAGACTTAAGCATCGCTATGAGTGAGAAAGTCTCATCGTACACTACTGCAGGATGCTGCTTACGCGACACTATGATCAGAGACCCTTTCATGAAACTGTGTGTGATGCATTAATCACAAACGGGGATGTAAAAAAACGTCAAAAAAGGTGCAAAACGTTTGCGATGGAGGACGCATCAAACACGGTTCAAATTTTAGTTGCATGTGCGATGTAGGGCACATGGTTAACCCATTAGAACTGTTTGCGATGAGGCAGAACAACAGAAACAGGTAGCCATATCAATGTGTGTGCATTATACGGCATACAGTTCGCTCCGATGAACCGTTTGCTATTAGGGAGTGCAACATAAACGGTTAGCCAGATCAAGGTGTGTGTGATATAGGGCATATGGTTCACTCGGATGAACTGTTTTCGATAGCGAACACAACAGAAACGATTCAACTTAACAAGATGTGTGTGATACGTGGCAAACAGCCGACTCGGATGAACTATTTGCGATGAGAATTTACAACACACAAGGTTAATACAGTTAGTTCGTGTGCGACTCTGTGTGTACAAAAAACTTTGGAAAATGCAAACTAGTTGCTTGCGGTGGCTAGGAGTATCGCACACGATGCGTCTGCGAGTACTCGTGTGCGATGATTAGTAAGTCACACATGCATTTCCTGATGTTAACACTTGTGTGATAAATAACACGTGGCACTGGATACGGTATTCAGGTTGTGTGTGTGCTCCACTTAGTCTTCCGGCGCTCCAGCGAATGCTTCCCGCGCTCCACATGGGTGAATTGTAAAATCCACGCCTATTCCCTCACCGGTTTCCCGCCACCAGCTAACGGCTTGCTGCATATAACCCAGGCGGCAACGCACCGCCGCGACACTCTGCGAAGATCTAGTCCTCACCCATCTACCATTAGTTATTCCAAGCATGCCAGGAAACGACCAAAGCTTCTACATCGACGCCAACCTGCGGTACATCTTTGGCGAGGAGAATGAGCCGGAGCAGGTCAGGGAGCAAGAGCTTCATCGTCTGGTGCAGGCACCATGGCCCATCGGCAGCGATATAGGTGTCACGGTCCTTGGGAGCACAATCAACATATTGCATAGGAGGTGTGATGATCAGTTTGCCATCCACCTTGCAAAAGATCCAGAGCTGCTCGGTGGCATGATTGACGACCCACCCGAAGAACTGCGGTCACCAGTGCTCATCGAGAGCCTGATGCCCCGCAAGGAATGGCAGAGGACCTTTGCGATTCAGTCAAGACAAAGGCAGCCCGCGGCTTCATCATTGCCCGCGGCGGCCATGTCAACCTCGATGCCGATGATGTGGTGGCCAGGCTCGAGCGCATCCTTGGCGGAGTTGACGTCCCCGACGAAGTAGAACATCGCCAATGTGATATCTTGAAGATGCAGGTGATCGACGGAATTTGCTACCAGGCCAGAGACATGGAAATGGATCGGTTCCACGGAGTTGTCATGCGCGCGATTGCACGCTGTCAAGCTCTTCTGGAAGAGGCCCAGCAACCCCAAGAGTCTCCCAGCGCCAACATCGCCGTAGGTGGAGGCGGGTCGGGACACTCAGAGTGAACGGCCGCAAGGGTGCTATGTTGATCATGGAGTCCGAGAAGACCATTGTCGGAAGGCCGCCAACTCAGCCTTTTAGCTTATATTTTATTATAATTGTATGCATATGTAGGTCGTGAGTGTTCTGGGCCTTGCCGTATTTGGCATTTTAAATTATCCAGAATATGTAAGACAATTATTAAGAATTATTCATAGTTACCATTGTAAGTTTGCCTCAACAGCGAGCAGAGCGCACGCAGGGACCCCAGAGCGGAGCGCGCAGCAGGACGCCTCAACGGCGAGCAACCACGTGGTCAACCTTCTACCATCAATAAATTTTGACCTTGTTTCTCGTCACATTGCTGATTATAACGCAATAATTAATTGCAAATCTGTTCACACCTATCAAACTAATATGTGTTCACACTTAGCACCGGGCTATAAAAACTACCCACTCGAAAATTACTTCACAGTTCATCTCCTCATCACCCACGAAACTGGTTTTTTGTCAAGTCGTTCCGCCATGACCGGTAGGAGGAGTTTAGGGTGGACATATAACCAGGCAGCAAAGACCAAGGCCGCGGAAGCACTAGAGAGGTCTCGCTGCGAAGCCGCAGCCGCAGCAGAGATGTCTCGGCGCACCGCGGTGCCCTCAAACGAGCTCTCACGGGCATGCGAGGGATCTCACAAGCGCATTCGCGGCGTCGGCCATCGTGACGAGCCGGCGTTCCTTAAGTCCTTCGCCGGCAACGACGACATTCTCGTTGGCGTCACTACGTAGCAGGAGCTGGTCGACGGCTTGATGAAGCTGCTCAAGATCAGCGATGCCTCGGTTGACAAGGCGACCGGCCTCGTCGAGCAACTCATGGATGACAATGCGAAGCTCCTCAAGTTGGTCGCCGACAAGGAGGAGGATGCCGCCCGCTGGAAGATGCTGCATGAGCAGAGCAGTGCCTTGGAGATGACATTGAAAGCGGTTGTCGAGGAACTGATGGGTGGCTTGAGGAAGCTCCGGATCGAGCGCGAGCAGGAGGTGGAGGAATCCATGGCTGCTTTCAAGAAAAGCCGTGAGGAATTGAAGAAGGAGCTGGAGGATTTCGCCGACCGGCGACCCTTCGACGAGTAGAGACAGTAGCGACCCAGATCGTTGTCTGCAATTTCCTTCTTCTCTTGCCCCCATGTCTTCCGGGCTTTGCCGCATGTGGCATTTTAAATTATCCGGAATATGTAAGACATTTATTATCTGCGCCATTGTAAATTTGGCATCGTATTATCCGTTGCCATTTTATTTGTGGTCGTATTATCCGTTGCCCTATGTGGCAATTTAAATTAGGGCGGAATACGAGTTGAAAACACGAACAAAGCAAATGGTGCCATGGGATCACAAGAAAACACCCTCCGTCCAGGTTCTTTAATTAACCCATTAATGGAGAAGTTGTGAGCGAGGCGGCGGCGGCTGGTGCATGGAGGTCAAAGAGCTCGCTTCCCGGTGAGCATGGGCGGCCTTGCTGCTCGCATGTGTCCCGTCGAGCCTGCGAGGTGGACAGGATGCACGCGTCTCGTCGAGCCTGCGCGGTGGACTGCTCCCACGCGTCCCGTCGAGCCTGCACACCGGACTTCTCGCGCTCGTCCCATCTAATCAAACAGCTGGACGAACGCCACCGAGTATGGTTAAATTTCGACACGGTAAATATAATACAACCATTTGCGATATTAACGTGTCAGCTTTTTGTTTCAAAAAGGACTTCGTTGGCTACAAATGTGTGCGCCTCTTCTCAAACTGGACGATTTTTTTACCACGACATATATGTGCCATGTCATGAAACCATGCCAAGTTTCATGTTTTTCGGGTGACCTTTTGATTTACTGGGATTTAAAAACCGAGATTATCATTGCTTCAGGACGACAACAAGTTTGTAATTCATTCTCATTCCTTAAACGAGACCTAAACATGCACCCAATGACACATGTATGATTTCCCACCCATTTTGCTTCACTGGAGCATGTGGTTGTAGTTCAAATTTGAATTATGGACTACATTAAATGCATAGAAAACTTAGTAATTAGTAATATATATACAATGGCCAAACGAACCCTGAACAGTTTCAAATTTCAGCCCGACACTCCTGTTATTCTATGTTGCCTGTAGAAAACAAAGTTCAAGGCGAGAAGAGGCAGCGATTATCGTTTCGCCCACAAGAGGGGCATGTTTCCCTACCGGAACCACGAGGGTTGCGACAGGCTCCGGTTTGTAAAAGGCTTGTAATATAGCTTCGCCCAAATTGGACAATTATATGTACAATGTAGTGACACCATGCCAAGTTTCATGATTTCCTGGTGAGTTTTGGATTGACAGACATTTAAAAACCGAGATTCGCAATGTTTGTGGCCAAGCCAGGATGACGAGACGGTTGAATTCGTTCCCATTCGTTCCATGGGACCTAACCATGCACCCCAAGGAAACATGTATGTTTTTTCTAGCCATTTGGTGCACTGGAACATGTATTTGTAGTTCGGATTTGAATGATGGACATTAAATGCCTAGAAAACTAAATTAATGAATAAAAAAGGTCAAACGAACCCTGAATAATTTCAAAGTTCGGCGCCAATCTCCAGTTGTTCTGTGTCGCGTGTAGAAGAAAATACGAGGCTAGAAGAGGGAGTGATTATTGTTTGGCCCACAAGGGGACATGTTTCCCTATCGAAACCACGAGGGTTCTTGCGACAGGCTCTGGTTTGTAAGAGGTTTGTAATAAAGCTTGGCCCAAATTTGCAATGTTTTTACCACGACATATATGTGCCATGACGTGACACCATGCCACCTTTGATGACTTTCTGGTGAGTTTAGGATTTATGGGGACTTAAAAACCAAGATTCGAAATGTTTGACGATGAGCCAGGACACCGGTACGGTTGTAATTCATTCCCATTCCTGGCATGAGACCTAAACATGCACCCAAGGACACTTGTATAATTTTTCTAGCCATTTTGGTGAACTGGAGCATGTATTTGTAGTTCAGATTTGAATTATGGACATTAAATGCCTAGGAAACTCAATTAGTGTATAAAAAGGCCAAATGAACCCTGAATAAGTTTAAATTTTATCACGGATATCCTATCGTTCCATGTTGCCCGTGGAAGAAAATACAAGGCGAAAAGAGGCAGCAGTGATTACGTTTTGCCCACAAGGGGAACACGTATCCCTATCAGAACCACAAGGCTTCTTTGAGAGAAGCTCCAGTTTTTGTAAGAGGTTTGTAATAAAGCTTGGCCCAAATTGGACAATGTTTTTACCACGACATATATGTGCCATGACGTGACACCATGCCACCTTTGATGACTTTCTGGTGAGTTTAGGATTTATGGGGACTTAAAAACCGAGCTTCGAAATGTTTGAGGACGAGCCATGACACTGGTACGGTTGTAATTCGTTCCCATTCCTGGCATGGGACCTAAACATGCACCCAAGGACACATGTATAAATTTTCTAGCTATTTTGGTGAGCTGGAGCATGTATTTGTAGTTCAGATTTGAATTATGGACATTAAATGACTAGGAAACTCAATTACTGTATAAAAAGGCCAAACGAACCCTGAATAAGTTTAAATTTCAGCACTGATGTCCTGTCGTTCCATGTTTCCCGTAGAAGAAAATACAAGGCGAAAAGAGGCAGTGATTACGTTTCGCCCACAAGGGGGACACGTTTCCCTATCGGAACCACGAGGCTTCTTTGAGAGAAGCTCTGGTTTGTAAGAGGCTTGCAATAAAACTTTGTGCCACAATGGACGAAAAAAATTCCTCAACATATAAGTGCGATGTCGTGACACCATGGCAGGTTTCATGATTTTCAGCTTAGTTTTGGATTTATGTGGATTTAAAAACCGAGATTCTTCTCATGAAATGTTTTCAAATAGCACACGGTTTACTCACGAAAGCCGATATTCAATGAAAACTTCGTGGAGACCATATTTTAAAGTTTCATAAAAATCTGAAAAAAATGTGGGATGTTAAGAAGGTGATGTTTTATTGCGACACAAAATTCTATGAAAAAGACAAATTCCGCCCTGAATAGTGACATTACTATTCGGCACTATTCAACACTGATTTTGTCTTTTTCATAGCTCACATCTTGTAATGTGTTTCAACTTGAAATTTTGTGTGGCAATAAAACATCATCCTCTTAACATCCGCATTTTTTGAAATTTTTGAAACTTCAAAACATCTTTTCTCGTGGTTTTCACGGTTTACACCGAATGTTGATTTCGTATGATATTACCCCCGTTGCTGCTGATTTGAGTCATGTGTTCTGACTGGCCAGAACCCAAACCCCACGGATCGTACGTGTGCACCGTTTGATGCTTCCTGATCGAACGGAAACCCTGAGCCCTTTCGACAGCACATGCAGTACATGGGTAAGCACTGTGCACATGCGTCGTGTAGCTCACGCTTCCTTCTCTACTAGGTTTCATTCAAAATAGGCTACCGTTTCTCGCCACTCCTCTCATCGGTTTCCCGCCTCTTCTCCCAGATATGCATGATGTAGATGTTCGTTTAATTCTTATAGTTCATCTCATCCAAAATCAATTAGTTTTATAAAAAACTATTTTAAGATTCATGGAATTGTGCATTGTAAAGGTAAAAACAAAAAGTGACAATTCATTTAGAAAAAGAAAATTTGGGCAATTAAGATATGGAAGATTCTAGAGAGCAAAGGAGAAGTGCTTGTGTTTTGAGGTTTGTGCATTATGCTTAAGTTCAACCATGGAGTCTTCTAGATTGTACATGTGGCAGAATCTGGTGGAATGCAGATGATATCCAACGGCCAGTAGTGCTCGGATTTTCCATCTCTGTACCGTCGGATTGGCTTCATCCAACGAGCAACTTTCAAGGTTATTCGCACACTATATAGGTGTATAGGTGTATAGATATATATAGATGTGTCCCATGCTAGACAAAATAAAGTTTGAGCGCATGCGTGGGACGACCCCCTCCCCCACCGCCACCGCCTCGAAGTTGGGAAACTGACATCATAGGTATTGAACCAGGCTTGGAGTCGGGTACGGTGTTCGATTTGTAATGTAGTTGGCGTGGCCCATCGAAGTTGTGCATTTGGGATTTAAACACATCATACACCATCGTACCCATACATATTTTCGGGCCGCATGCAGTGTATATGGGGTCTTCTGATCGACCACGTCTCCCTTGTGCGGTTTTTGTGACGACACGGATATCTGTGGGTGTATATATATCATCCCTTTGACCGATAATGAGGGGTATGTGTTGGCCATGAATGGATTCCTCCTAGTTCGTGTTAGGGCCGGTCACTGTCAAATGTCGGTCAACCAAAGCTCGAGCTCATGTGTTGTCAGGATTCCCTCCCAGATGCTCGGATTGCTGGGTTCAACCTACATCAAACCCTGCGTACGTATCTCGTCCTTAACTACCTTGCCTTCATGGTTGTCGTCCGTATCGAGAGGTAGGCACCACATCTAAATTGTACATTATTCTATATTGAAAACACACATCACCCCTTCCCAACGTACATCAATTTTGGCCGCATGCAAGAGGTGCTGGTTTTGTGGTCCCTCTCGTGCGATTTTTATGATGGTTCAATCTATTGGCCCAAGCGGTTTATCGACAACAACAACTGTAATTTGACCAAATGAAAGATTCATTGGTCCGTCTTATGGTGGTCATGGCGACTTGCATGTATGACCAAAGTATCGATCATTACGTGCATCTGCCCCACTGACACGAAGTGGGAGGTGGTGGGCCAAGAATCCTAGCTAGGTACGACATTATGTCATTATATATATCCTAGCTAGGTGGTTGTTAGGGTTCTTTCGGGTTTGCAAGGCAGGTACCACCAAAGTTATGCATTGTGTATTTAAAGTTTTAAACATCCCCAATATTTGTTCATATATTTGGCCACTTCCAGGTAGTTCTTGACTTCTGGCCCCTCTCATCGATCTTCAATGACGCGCCCAACCATGGGCCCACGGGTCAAAGTTGTGCATTGGAATTTTGAACATCACAGAACACCCTTTTCACTCATATATATTTGGGCCACATGCTAGTGTGGCTGTCTTTTGACCCTCTCTAACGTTATTTTTTGCTGCAAAGACTCTGATGACCCTCAACGGACACGGGGTATAGTATCTTAACCGTGTGCGATACAAGTGCAACGTGAATCACCACGATCGTGCAAGCGCGAACAAATTAAGGTGGAGGTACTGGCTCAACCGTGTGCGCTGCAAGTGCGCTGAAATCACCACGACCGCACAAGCACGAGCAAATTAAGGTGGAGGTACTGGCGTTCAACCGTGTGCGATGCATGTGCACTGAAATCACCACGACCGTGCAAGCGCGAGCAAATTAAGGTGGAGGTACTGGCTCAACCATGTGCGATGCAAGTGCACTGAAATCACCACGACCGCGTAAGCGCGAGCAAAGGGTGGAGGTACTACCTCAACCGTGTGCGATGCAAGTGCGCTGAAATCACCACGACCGCGCAAGCGCGAGCAAAGGGTGGATGTACTGGCTTAACCGTGTGCGATGCAAGTGCGCTGTAAAACCACCATCTATGCAAGCTAAAGGTGGGTAAGTTTATTTGGAAATTAGGACAAACCGTGTGCGATAGACCAGCTAGCTAGAAATATAAAAAACAAACTACTTGCCTTGAGCGTTGCAAAAATCGGCAGATCCGCGCCACTTTTCCTTATTATCATACAAGCATATTGTTATTGGACCGTGCGCGATCTTGGGCAGTCCCTCCCCGCATCAATTCCTTTACCCAAATTTTAGTAGCTGTCGTACTTCAATCGTCGCCCATACTCCTCCAGCACCAACCTTATAGTAAAATTGTAGTAGCCGAGGCATTTGAACCGTCGCCCTCCCTCGTCCACCACCATCTCCACCCACCATTACTAAAAATTTTAGTAGCCACGGCGTATCTTCAAACACCACCCGCCTCTACAGTCCCCCGCCCGCCCCCTCCCCCCTTCGAACCCTAGCTCACAGCCGCCGCTGGCGCCGCCGCCAACCCTGTCGGTCTGCCCGTTCCTCCTAGCTTAGATAATAAAGTTCAGGTTATCTAGCGATTCCCATAACATCGCCTCACTACCCTGAGTTTTTAGATGAGGCCTGCGGTGTGCCTCCCCGCCAGATCCACATCCCGTGCTCTAGAATGTTGCAGCCTAAGCTCGACCATGTATCTCGGGAACCCGACGAGCATTCGGCCAAGAAGAGGTTTATCATGGCCTCTCTGGCGGACGTTGGCGAGGTGGCCGTCGTTCGCCCCGACCTATCGATCCCGGAGCAACACGTCGTCGTGGAAGCTGGCGAAGACGTTGACTATGTTGCCATGCCAAAGGCTTCATTTCAGCGGGCTAGCGTATTACTGTATCTCGGGAAAGCTGGTTACGACATCAAGCTCGTCCACACCGACGGCTTCACGCTGGCCATGTCACAGATTAAGTGGTCCATCCTCAACCCCTCTGGTTCAACCGCCATCGATCTCTTCGACGGCCCTGCCACTGATCTCCTCCGCTAAGCGGTCAAAGATTTGCGAGCTTTATACGCCATCGAGCCCATTTTGTACACGTTCTACGATGGCGGCTTGGGATTCTCAATTGCCAAGTCAGATCTCATCGACCATGACCACGACCACGACCACGAGGAGGACACCCACGAAGGTTCTTCCAAGGTGAAATAGCCCATCTGTGACATCAGAGAGTGCACCATGGATTTGTGCTCTTCCAACTGGAAGGATCCCGTCCATGAAATGTGAGGCAACATTATATCAGCAAATCTTACTTTTTCTATATTTCCAACACGTACCCTTTGTTGTAGTAGCATTTTCCGTGCGGTGCTTTAACTGAGCCGTGTTTAATTATTTCAGTTATGCAAAAATGTATTGTTCAATAGGTCTATGTGATGTTTAAGTATGAATTGTCCACTTTAGTTTCACGAATGGCTATATTTGGTTGTTTATAGTGAGTAGATGCCTTATTTATCTGTATTTGGTTGTTAGGTTGGTTGGAGTGAGCATTTTTTCAGTTATCGAGCAGATGCCTTGTTTATCTGTATTTGGTTCTTAGTTTGGTTGCAGTGAGTATTTGTCCGATTATCGCGGATGCCTTGTTTATCTGTATTTGGTTGTTAGGTTGCTTTTTTAGCATTTGTCCGATTATCGCTGATGCCTTGTTTATCTGTATTTGGTTGTTAGGTTGCTTTTTTAGCATTTGTCTAGTTATCAGCGGATGCCTTGTTTATCTTTATCTGCTTGTTCGGTTGGTTGCTGATGAGCATTTGTCCGATTTTCAAGCATATCCCTGTTTATCTGTATTTGCTTGTTAGGTTGGTTGCAGTGAGACTACATCCGATTTTCAATGGCTATATTTGGTTGGTATACTGGTCATTTATGCCTTGTTTATTTCAGTCATTCACAATGTGTTGTTCATTATGTGCAAGTCAGAACTGTGCCGCTCGACTACATCAATACTAGTTTGAACGGCTATATTTGGTTCTAGTTATTCCTGGTGTAGTTAACACATGCCCTTTATTTCAGTTTTACACATTTATCCAGTGTAATGTTTAAGTATTACCTACGTTCTATTCATTTTCAACAATACCAGTTTGAATTGCAGTATTTAATGGCTGTTAAGCCTGTTGTCGGTAACATTGCCTTCCATTTTATATCTTCTTTAACAGCATGCTGAAACCAACACATTCAAGCTATCATTTGGAGATGATGTTTTTTACCTTTGCTATATTTGTTTGATGTTAAGATTGATGTACTTATCATGCCTTTCCACTACTTATGCAGGACAACAACGGGAGTGGCCACCATTTTCCGTCGAGGTTAGCTTCATCCCTCGGCTTGTACTCCCCCTGTCGTTCCATAATGTAGTGCACATAGATCCAGGCCTGGACACTAGTTAGCTTCTAATATTGACTTGTTGCTTCTAGGTACATATGCCCTTGGCAAGGACCCACGCATCGACCCTTTTTTCGTATGGGGCAATGCGATATTGATGAACAAGCATCAAGTGAGGAGACAGATAAGGATTATTAACAAAAATATATGAATGGTGGCAAGCAAAATTATCTGTTTATGCTCTATCCAACACAACAGTGAGCTGTAGAATGGTAACTAAAAACTCCGCAGCCTTCTCTTTTTACTGCCCATAATGAGTTGTTAGACAACAATGTCTGAATCTTTTTCGTTTGCAGTGGTTCCCGAAGCAGTTCACTCAAGATTACCTCGCAAAGTACATGATTGGTGGACACACAATGAAGGTTAAAGTATTTCATCTAGACTACAATGAGCATCGAGAAGTCGTAATGAAGACAGTGAAGGATGGACGGGCAGCCATCACAAGGGGTTGGCCTAGAGTCGTGCGTGCATTACACATGGAGGATGGCACAATATGGGCATTCTGCTTCACCTTCTCCAGCAACCAAAATGTCTTTCGCCTCTCTCTTTACAGTCTTTAGTACAACTGTGGTTCATCATTTTTTACTTGGTGCTTCTGTAGGTCGTCGGTATATGTACATGTGCATCGAATTATGCATTCATGGTTGAACCTATATTTGTAATAAACATGGTTGGATATGAAATAAGTGATTGCCTACTTTCAAATTCAAAACATGTGATTTTTAAATTAGGGATTAATTGGATTAATTAGGGATTAATTAGGGATTACACTGCACACGGTTTGCGAAAGCGAAACGTCTACGATATACGTGGAGATCAGAAACATTTCTAGGATCCACTACGTGTGCGATCAATCTTCACTGCACACATGACTTTGTCTTGAAAACTGTTTGCGTTAGGCCACCTTGCCCAAACGTTTACCACATAAAAAGTGTGTGATGGACAGCCTTTGCCACACAGTTTCTTCTATGCACCATGTGTGATGCATTCAATAACGCAAACGATAAAATTATTAATATCGTGTGCAATGGCAACGCTATCACAAAAGATTTAACAGGAAAAATTGTGTGTGACGTACCTGTGAACGGAAACGTTTTCCTTGGAGCGACTATGTGGGATGTACATACGAACAGCAACGTTTAGCGGGGACTGACTACGTGGGATGTACTTACGACCGGAAACAATTTCGCCGTATAATTGTATTTTTAGCTCTACTATACGTATTTCCGTATTTGAGCGCTCGCCGGTCGCACACGACCTCATTTTGCCGAGCGTGTGTGCCAGGAGGGCATATCCCTGACGGCTTCTTGGTCGTGTGGGAAGGACCCCCCTATCGTCCACACTCACTTGGCGAGGTTCCAAATGATGTCGCGGAAAGGGGTTAAAACCGTTTGTTTAGGACCGACGCATACCAGTGGTAGTCAACCCATTGAACTTGTCAAAAACCTTTTGCGACAAGTCGAGCTTTGTAGATAGTAACATTACCATCAGCGTCCGTCTTCTTCTTGAAGATCCATTTATTCTCTATGGCTTGCTGATGATCGGGCAAGTCCACCAAAGTCCACACTTTGTTCTCATACATGGATCCTATCTCAGATTTCATGGCCTCAAGCCATCTGTTGGAATCTGGGCTCATCATAGCTTCTTCATAATTCGTAGGTTCACCTTGGTCTAATAACATGACTTCCAGGATAGGATTACCGTACCACGCTAGTGCGGATCATGCTCTGGTCGACCTATGAAGTTCGGTAGTAACTTGATCTGAAGTTTCATGATCATCATCATTAGCTTCCACTCTAGTTGGTGTAGGCATCACGGGAACAGTTTTCTCTGATGTACTACCTTCCAATTCGAGAGAAGGTACAACTACCTCACAAAGTTCTACTTTCCCCCACTCACTTCTTTTGAGAGAAACTCCTTCTCTAGAAAGGATCCATTCTTAGCAACAAAAATCTTGCCTTCGGATATGTGGTAGAAGGTGTACCCAGTAGTTTCTTTAGGGTATCCTATGAAGATGCACTTCTCCGATTTGGACTCAAGTTTATCAGGATGAAGCCTTTTGACATAAGCGTCACATCCCCAAGCTAAACCACAGTTCATACGGTGTCATCTCAACGGATTTAGATGGTGCCCTATTTAACATGAATACAGTTGTCTCCAATGCATAATGAAGGAAATATGCCCTAGAGGCAATAATAAAGTTTTTATTTATATTTCCTTATATCAAGATAAATGTTTATTATTCATGCTATGTATTAACCGGAAACTTCGTACATGTGTGAATACATAGACAAAACAGAATGTCCCTAGTATGCCTCTACTTGACTAGCTCGTTAATCAAAGATGGTTAAGTTTACTGACCATAGACATGTGTTGTCATTTGATGAATGGGATCACATCATTAGGAGAATGATGCGATGGACAAAACCCATCCGTTAGCTTAGCATGTTGATCGTTCAGTTTTATTGCTATTGCTTTCTTCGCGACTTATACATATTCCTTTGACTATGAGATTATGCAACTCCCGAATACCGGAGGAACACCTTGTGTGCTATCAAACGTCACAACGTAACTGGGTGATTATAAAGATGCTCTACAAGCTTCTCCGAAGGTGTTTGTTGGGTTGGCATAGATCGAGATTAGGATTTGTCCCTCCAAGTATCGCAGAGGTATCCCTAGGCCCTCTCGGTAATGCACATCACTATAACCCTTGCAAGCAATGTGAGTAATGAGTTAGTCGCGTGATGATGCATTACGTAACGATTAAAGAGACTTGCCGGTAACGAGATTGAACTAGGTATGATGATACCGATGATCGAATCTCGGGCAAGTAACATACCGATGACAAAGGGAACAACGTATGTTGTTATGCGGTTTGACCGATAAAGATATTCATAGTATATTGCTACGTCCATTCTGCATCATGCTTTTATATCGATATTTATTGCATTATGGGCTGTTATTACACGTTATGTCAAAATACTTTATGCCTATTCTCTCTTATTTTACAAGGTTTACATAAAGAGGGAGAATGCCGCACTGGAATTACGAAATTTGGAAAAGGAGCAAATATTAGAGACCTATTCTGCACAACTCCAAAAGTCCTGAAACTCCACGAAAGTCATTTTGGGAAATAATAAAAATATCCAGCAGAAGAAGTTCACGGAGGGGCCCCACCTGGCCACGAGGGTGGGCGCGCCTACCCCTGGCGCCCCCTACCTCGTGGGCCCCCTGGTGGCCCTCCGATGCCCATCTTCTGCTATATGAGGTCTTTCGTCGAGGAAAAAATCATAAGCAACCTTTCGAGACGAAACTCCGCCGCCACGAGGCGGAACCAATCTAGGGCTCCGGCAGAGCTGTTCTGCCCGGGACACTTCCCTCCGGGAGGGGGAAATCATCGTCATCGTCATCACCAACGCTCCTCTCATCGGGAGAGGGCAATCTCCATCAACATCTTCACCAGCACCATCCCCTCTCAAAACCCTAGTTCATCTCTTGTATCCAATTCTTGTCTCCAAGTCCGGGATTGGTACTAGTAGGTTGCTAGTAGTGTTGATTACTCCTTGTAGTTGATGCTAGTTGGTTTATTTGATGGAAGATCATATGTTCAGATCCTTTATGCATATTAATACCCCTCGATTATGAACATGAATATGCTTTGTGAGTAGTTACGTTTGTTCACGAGGACATGGGAGAAGTCTTGCTATTAGTAATGTGAATTTGGTATTAGATTCGATATTTTGATGAGATGTATGTTGTCTAGCCTCTAGTGGTGTTATGTGAGCGTCGACTACATAACACTTCACCATTATTTGGGCCTAGAGGAAGGCATTGGGAAGTAATAAGTAGATGATGGGTTGCTAGAGTGACAGAAGCTTAAACCCTAGTTTATGTGTTGCTTTGTAAGGGGCTGATTTGGATCCATATGTTTCATGCTATGGTCAGGTTTACCTTAATTCTTCTTTCGTAGTTGCGTATGCTTGCGAGAGGGATTAATCATAAGTGGGATGTTTGTTCAAGTAAGAACAGCGCCCAAGCACCGGTCCACCCACATATCAACTTATCAAAGTACCGAACGCGAATCATATGAACGTGATGAAAACTAGCTTGACGATATTCCCATGTGTCCTCGGGAGCGCTTTTCCTATTATAAGAGTTTGTCCAGGCTTGTCCTTTGCTACAAAAAGGATTCGGCCACCTTGTTGCATGATACGTCTCCAACGTATCTATAATTTTTTATTGTTCCATGCTATTATATTACCCCTCTTGGATGTTTATGGGCTTTATTTTACACATTTATATCATTTTTGGGACTAACCTACTAACCGGAAGCCCAGCTCATATTGCTGTTATTTTGCCTATTTCAGTATTTCGAAGAAAAGGAATATCAAACGGAGTCCAAACGGAATGAAACCTTCAGGAGCGTGATTTTTGGAACGAACGTGATCCAGAGGACTTGGAGTGCAAGTAAAGAAGCTTCCGAGGAAGCCACGAGATAGGAGGCCGCGCCCCCTGTCTCGTGGGCCCCTCATGACCACCGACGTACTTCTTCTTCCTATATATACCCTCGTGCCCGAAAACATCCAAGGGCACCACGAAACACAATTTCCACATTTGTAACCTTACAGATCCGCGAGATCCCATCTTCGAGCCTTTGCCGCACTCTGCCGGAGGGGGAATCAACCATGGAGGGCGTCTACATCAACATCCTTGCCCCTCCGATGAGTTGTGAGTAGTTTACCACAGACCTACAGGTCCATAGTTATTAGCTAGATGGCTTCTTCTCTCTTTTTGGATCTCAATACAATGTTCTCCCCCTCTCTTGTGGAGATCTATTTGATGTAAACTCTTTTTGCGGTGTGTTTGTTAAGATCCGATGAATTGTGGGTTTATGATCAAGTTTATCTATGAATAATATTTGAATCTTCTCTGAATTCTTTTATGTATGATTAAGTTATCTTTGCAAGTCTCTTTGAATTATCAGTTTGGTTTGGCCTACTAGATTAGTCTTTCTTGCCATGGGAGAAGTGCTTAGCTTTGGGTTCAATCTTGTGGTGTCCTTACCCAGTGACAGAAAGGGTTGCAAGGCACCTATTGTATTGTTGCCATCGAGGATAACAAGATGGGGTTTGTATCATATTGCATGAGTTTATCCCTCTACATCATGTCAACTTGCTTAATGTGTTACTCTGTTCTTATGAACTTAATACTCTAGATGCAGGCAGGAGTCGGTCGATGTGTGGAGTAATAGTAGTAGATGCAGGTAGGAGTCGGTCTACTTGTTATGGACGTGATGCCTATACACATGATCATGCCTAGATAATCTCATAACTATGCGCTTTTCTATCAATTGCTCGACAGTAATTTGTTCACCCACCGTAATACTTATGCTATCTTGAGAGAAGACACTAGTGAAACCTATGGCCCCCGGGTCTATCTCTTATCATATTTGCTTCCAATCTACTTTTACTTGCATCTTTACTTTTTGCATCTATATTATAAAATATCAAAAATATATTTATCTTATCATACTATCTTTATTAGATCTCACTTTCGCAAGTGGCCGTGAAGGTATTGACAACTCCTTTATTGCGTTGGTTGCGAGTTCTCAGTTTGTTTGTGTAGGTGCGTGGGACTTTTGAGGAGCCTCCTACTGGATTGATACCTAGGTTCTCAAAAACTGAGGGAAATACTTACGCTACACTTGCTGCATCACCCTCTCCTCCTCGAGGAAAACCAACGCAAGCTCAAGACGTAGCAAGAAGGATTTCTGGCGCCGTTGCCGGGGAGGTCTTCGCTCAAGTCAAGACGCACCAAGTACCCATCACAAACCCATCTCCCTCGCATTTACATTATTTGACATTTGCCTCTCGTTTCCTCTCCCCCACTTCACCCTTGCCGTTTTATTCACCCTCTCTTTCCCAATCTCCTCCTCTCTCTTTTCCGTTTGCCTTCCCATTTCCATGGCCGAATCAAAAAGAACTACAGGTTTTCTCCCGAGCTCTAGTGCCTTGGATAACCCCTCTATCCTCTCTAAGCTCATAAACAATGATGCTACGGAAAGACCCACCGGGGTCACCAATGAGAGCTTGAATAATTTTGATGAGGATGACTCTGGAATTTTTCGCTATTTACTTGATGAGTCTTTAAAAGATGTTTGGGATAGGTTATTAAGGATTCGGGCTAGCTATGTGCCACAATATCAAATTGAAATTTACTTAATAAGTTTTTATGTTGGCTTGCCCGCTTCCTTCAAACAAGTTTTAGATTCCATCTTTGAAGAAGGTTTTCTTGAAGGGGATGCTATAGATACCTATGCAAAAAATGAAAACCATATTTGGGCACCCTATGAATGATAAGGTTGAATCAACTACTATCTTGTGCTTCTATCAAAATGAAATTATTAAAGGGATGAAGTCTAGTTTAGAGGCAAACTTCCGTAATGTTCTTAGTCTTACTTCTTCCATTAATGGCCATGTGCTTACCTTAAATAGAAGAATGAATGCTATAGAGAGGAGATCCTCCTCTCCTAGTGCCAAAGACGGCACCACTTAGATCTATCCTTGTTTTTATGCCTAGCTAGGGGCGTTAAACGATAGCGTTTGTTGGGAGGCAACCCAATTTTATTTATGTTTTTTGTTTTTGATCCTGTTTAGTAATAAATAATCCATCTACCCTCTGTTTAGATGTGTTTTTATCTTTTAATTAGTGTTTGTGCCAAGTTAAACCTATAGGATCTTCTTGGATGATAGTTATTTGATCTTGCTGTAATTTCCAGAAACTTTCGGTTCACGAAAACAATTGTTAAAAATCACCAGAACGTGATAAAATAGTGATTCCAATTGATTCTGATCAATTAACAAATTGCCTAGGTCGTCCTATTTTGGCTGAATTTTTTGAGTTCCAGAAGTTTTCGTTAGTTACAGATTTCTACAGACTGTTCTGCTTTTGACAGATTCTGATTTTCGTGTGTTGTTTGCTTATTTCAATGCATCTATGGCCAATAAAATAGTTTATGAACCATAAAGAAGTTGGAATACAGTAGGTTTAACACCAAATTAAATAAATAATGAGTTCATTGCAGTACCTTATGTGGTGGTTTTGTTTTCTTTCACTAACGGAGCTTATAAGATTTCCTGTTGAGTTTTGTGTTGTGAAGTTTTCAAGTTTTGGGTAAAGCTTTTATGGACTATGGAATAAAGGGTGGAAAGAGCCTAAGCTTGGGTATGACCAAGGCACCCCAAGATATTCAATAATAGCCAAAAGCCTAAGCTTGGGGATGCCCCGGAAGGCATCCCCTCTTTCGTCTTCGTTCATTGGTAACTTTACTTGGAGCTATATTGTTATTCGCCACATGATATGTGTTTTGCTTGGAGCGTCGTGTATTATATTAGTCTTTGCTTTTTAGTTTACCACAATCATCCTTGCTGTACACACCTTTTGGGAGAAGCCTATTTGATTAGAATTTGCTAGAATACTCTATGTGCTTCACTTATATCTTTTGAGCTTGATAGTTTTTGCTCTAGTGCTTCACTTATATCTTTTAGAGCACAGTGGTGTCTTAATTTTGAAGAAATTGCTAGTCTCTCATGCTTCACTTATATTATTTTAAGAGTCTCTTAGAACAGCATGGTATTTGCTATGGTTATAAAGTTGGTCCTAGAATGATGAGCATCCAAGTTGGGTATAATAAAAACTATCATAGAAAGTGAATTGGATGCTATGATCAACTTGATACTTGATAATTGTTTTGAGATATGGAGGTAGGATATTAAAAGTCATGCTAGTTGGGCGATTATGAATTTAAAGAATGCTTGTGTTGAAGTTAGCAAGTCCCGTAGCATGCACGTATGGTTAAAGTTGTGTAACAAATTTGAAACATGAAGCGTACCTAGCTTGTGCATCCTTATGAGTGGCGGTCGGGGACAAGCGATGGTCTTTTCCTACCAATCTACCCCCCTAGGAGCATGCGCGTAGTACTTGATTTTTGATGACTTCTAAATTTTTGCAATAAGTATATGAGTTCTTTTGACTAATGTTGAGTCCATGGATTATACGCACTTTTACCTTTCCGCCTTTGCTAGCCTCTTGATGCCGTGCATTGCCCTTTCTCACCTTGAGAGTTGGCGCAAACTTCGCCGGTGCATCCAAACCCCGTGATACGATACGCTCTATCACACACAAACCTCCCTATATCTTCCTCAAAACAGTCACCATACCTACCTATTATGGCATTTCCATAGCCATTCCAAGATATAATGCCATGTAACTTTCCACCATTCCGTTCATCATTATCATGACATACTTTACTTTTGTCATATTGCAATTGCATGATCATGTAGTTGACATCGTATTTGTGGCAAAGCCACCATGCATTATTTTTCATACATGTCACTCTTGATTCGTTGCACCATCCCGGTACATCGCCGGAGGCATTCATATAGAGTCATATCTTGTTCTAGTTTCGAGTTGTAATTCATATGTTGTAATTAATAGAAGTGTGATGATCATCATTATTAGAGCATTGCCCAAAAAAGAAAAAACAGAAAGAAAAAAAAGAAGAAAGGCCAAAAAAAGAAAGGCCAAAAAAAAGGGAAAATAAATAAAAAGGGCAATGTTACTATCTCTTTTTCCACACTTGTGCTTCAAAGTAGCACCTTGTTCTTCATGTAGAGAGTCTCATATATTGTGCTTCAAAGTAGCATCATGTTTTTCATATAGTGAGTCTCATAAGTTGTCTTTTTCATACTAGTGGAAAATTTTCATTATAGAACTTGGCTTGTATATTCCTACGATGGGCTTCCTCAAATGCTCTAGGTCTTCGTGAGCAAGCAAGTTGGATGCACACCCACTAGTTTTCTTTTGTTGAGTATTCATTTATAGCTCTAGTGCATCCGTTGCATGGCAATCCCTACTCCTCATGTTGACATCAATTGATGGGCATCTCCATAGCCCGTTGATTATCCTCATCAATGTGAGACTTTCTTTTTTTTGTCTTCTCCACACAATCCCCATCATCATATTCTTTTCCACCCATAGTGCTATATCCATGGCTCACGCTCATGTATTGCGTGAAGGTTGAAAAAGTTTGAGATTATTTAAGTATGAAACAATTCCTTGGCTTGTCATCGGGGGTATAGAAGTTGGAAATATCTTTGTGTGACGAAAATGAAGCATAGCCTAACTATATGATTTTGTAGGGATGAACTCTCTTTTGCCTTGTTATTTTGAGAAGACATGATTAGTGATTAGTATGCTTGAAGTATTACTATTTTCTTATGCCAATATGAACTTTTATTTTGTATTCATTTGGATCTGAACATTCATGCCACAATAAAAAAATTACATTATGAATTATGCTTGGTAGCATTCCACGTCAAAAATTCTCTTTTTTATCATTTACGTACTCCAGGACGAGCAGGAATTAAGCTTGGGGATGCTTGACACGTCTCCAACGTATCTATAATTTTTTATTGTTCCATGCTATTATATTACCCCTTTTGGATGTTTATGGGCTTTATTTTACACATTTATATCATTTTGGGACTAACCTACTAACCGGAGGCCCGGCCCATATTGCTGTTTTTTTGCCTATTTCAGTATTTCGAAGAAAAGGAATATCAAACAGAGTACAAACGGAATGAAACCTTCGGGAGCGTGATTTTTGGAACGAACGTCATCCAGAGGAATTGGAGTGCAAGTCAAGAAGCTTCCAAGGAAGCCACGAGATAGGAGTTCGCTACCAGAGGGCGTGCCCCTGTCTCTCGTTGGCCCCTCAGGCGGCCACCGACGTACTTCTTCTTCCTATATATAACTACGTACCCTGAAAACATACTGGGGCACCACGAAACCCTATTTCCACCGCCGTTACATTTTGTATCCGCGAGACCCCATCTTGGATCCTTCACGCACTCGCACTGAGGGGAATCAACCACGGAGGGCCTCTACATCAACATCCTTGCCCCTCCGATGAGTTGTGAGTAGTTTACCACAGACCCACGGGTCCATAGTTATTAGCTAGATGGCTTCTTCTCACTTTTGGATCTCAATACAATGTTCTCCCCTCTCTTGTGGAGATCTATTTGATGTAAACTCTTTTTGCGGTGTGTTTGTCGAGATCCGATGAATTGTGGGTTTATGATCAAGTTTATCTATGAATAATATTTGAATCTTCTCTGAATTCTTTTATGTATGATTAAGTTATCTTTGCAAGTCTCTTCGAATTATCAATTTGGTTTGGCCTACTAGATTAGTCTTTCTTGCCATGGGAGAAGTGCTTAGCTTTGGGTTCAATCTTGCGGTGTCCTTACCGGATGTAAAGGGTTGCAAGGCACGTATTGTATTGTTGCCATCGAGGATAACAAGATGGGGTTTATATCATATTGCATGAGTTTATCCCTCTACATCATGTCATCTTGCTTAATGTCGTTACTCTGTTCTTATGAACTTAATACTCTAGATGCAGGCGAGTCGGTCGATGTGTGGAGTAATAGTAGTAGATGCAGGAAGGAGTCGGTCTACTTGTTATGGACGTGATGCCTATACACATGATCATGCCTAGATAATCTCATAACTATGCGCTTTTCTATCAATTGCTCGACATTAATTTGTTCACCCACCGTAATACTTATGCTATCTTGAGAGAAGCCACTAGTGAAACCTATGGCCCCCGGGTCTATCTCTTATCATATTTGCTTCCAATCTACTTTTACTTGCATCTTTACTTTTTGCATCTATATTATAAAATACCAAAAATATATTTATCTTATCATACTATCTTTATTAGATCTCACTTTCATGAAGTGGCCGTGAAGGGATTGACAACCCCTTTATTGCGTTGGTTGCGAGTTCTCGCTTGTTTGTGTAGGTGCGTGGGACTTTTGAGGAGCCTCCTCTTTGGATTGATACCCTGGTTCTCAAAAATTGAGGGAAATACTTACGCTACACTTGCTGCATCACCCTCTCCTCTTGAGGAAAACCAACGCATAAGCTCAATACGTATACTGCACTTTATTTACTTTTGTTACTTGTTGCTCGTTACAAATTATCCTATCATAAAACTATCTCATTACCACTTATTTCAAGATTTGCAAAGAATACCTTGCTGAAAACCGCTTATCATTTCCTTCTGCTCCTTGTTGGGTTCGACACTCTTACTTATCGAAAGGACTACGATAGATCCCCTATACTTGTGGGTCACCAAGACTCTTTTCTGACGCCGTTTCCGGGGAGTGAAGCGCCTTTGGTAGGTGGAATTTGGTAAGGAAAAATTTATAAAGTGTGCTGAAATTTACTGTCACTTTTTACTATGGAAAGTAATCCTCTGAGGGGCTTGTTCGGGGTATCTTCACCCCGACCAGTAGAGCAAGAGTTGCTCCTCAACCTAATGAACCTACTGAAAATGAATATGAAAATGTTCCCTTTGAATTTCCTTCGGGTATGATGGAAAAACTACTAGCTAATCCTTTTGTAGGAGATGGAACAAAGCATCCCGATGAGCACCTAATATATGTGGACGCAGTTTGTGGACTATTTAAGCTTGCAGGTATACCCGATGATGTTGTTAAGAAGAAGGTCTTCCCTTTATCTTTGAAGGGAGATGCATTGACATGGTATAGGCTATGTGATGATACGAGATCATGGAACTATAGAAAATTGAAATTGGAATTTCATCAAAAGTATTATCCTATGCATCTTGTTCATCGTGATCGCAATTATATATATAATTTTGGCCTCATGAAGGAGAAAGCATCGCTCAAGCTTGGGGGAGGCTTAAATCAATGTTGTATTCATGCCCCAATCATGAGCTCCCAAGAGAAACTATTATTCAAAATCTTTATGCTCGGCTTTCTGAAAACAATCGCACAATGCTCGATACTTCTTGTGATGGCTCTTTTATGATGAAGACTATTGAATTCAGATGGAATTTATTGGATAGAATTAAACGCAACTCTGAAGATTGGGACCTCGACGAAGGTAAGGAGTCAGGTATGACACCTAAGTTTGATTGTGTGAAGTCTTTTATGGATACCGATATTTTCCGTAAGTTTAGCACTAAATATGGACTTGACTCTAAGATAGTAGCCTCTTTCTGTGAATCTTTTGCTACTTATGTTGATCTCCCTAAGGAGAAGTGGTTTAAATATCATCCTCCCATAGAAGTAAAAGTAGCTGCACCTATTAAAGTTGTGAAAAGATTGTCACTTATAATGATCCTATTGTTCCTACTTCTTATGTTGAGAAACCACCCTTCCCTGTTAGAATAAAGGATCATGCTAAAGCTTCAACTGTTGTTCGTAAAAGTAATATTAGAACTTATACACCTCCTGAGCAAGTTAAAGTTGAACCTAATATTGCTATTGTTAAAGATCTCTTAGCTGATAATATTGATGAGCATGTTATTCAATTCTGTGGTGAAACTGCTAGAATTGCTAAACCTGGCACTAAAGATAAACATAGACCTGTGGTAGGCGTGCCTGTTATTTCTGTTAAAATAGGAGATCATTTTTATCATGGCTTATGTGATATGGGTGCTAGTGCTAGTGTTATACCTTATACTTTGTATGAAGAAATTAAGCATGAAATTGCACTCTTTGAGATAGAAGGTATTGATGTTACAATTAAACTTGCCAATAGAGATACTATATCAGCTGTGGGAATTGTTAGAAATGTTGAAGTCTTGTGTGGGAAAACTAAATATCATGCTGATTTTCTTGTTCTTAGTTCCCCACAAGATAGCTTTTGTCCCATTATATTTGGTAGACCCTTCTTGAATACTGTCAATGCTAAGATAAATTGCAAAAAGAATGTTGTTACTGTTGGCTTGGATGATATGATTCATGAGTTTAATTTCTCTAAATTTGGTAAACAACACTGTGAATAAGAATTGCCTAGTAAGGATGAAATTATTGGTCTTGCTTCTATTTCTGTACCTCCTAGAGATCCTCTAGAACATTATTTGCTAGACCATGAAAATGATATGTTTATGAATGAAAGAAGGGAAATAGATGAAGTATTCTTTAAACAGGAACCTATTCTGAAACATAATTTGCATGTTGAAATCCTAGGGGATCCTCCTCCACCCAAGGGTGATCCCGTGTTTGAGCTTAAACCGTTGCTTGATAATCTTAAATATGCTTATCTTGATGAAAAGAAAATATATCATTTTATTATTAGTGCTAACCTTTCAGAGCATGAAGAAGAGATATTATTGAAAACTCTGAAGAAGCACCGTGCTGCTATTGGATATACTCTTGATGATCTAAAGGGCATTAGTCCCACTCTATGTCAACACAAAATAAATTTGGAAGAAGATGCCAAACCGGTTCGTGATCATCAACGAAGGTTGAATCCTAAGATGAAAGAAGTGGTAAGAAAAGAAATACTAAAGCTTTTGGAGGCAGGTATAATTTATCCCGTTCTTTGATAGTCAGTGGGTAAGTCCTGGTCATTGTGTCCCTAAGAAGGGAGGTGTTACTGTTGTTCCTAATGATAAAGATGAATTGATTCCGCAAAGAATTATTACAGGTTATAGGATGGTACTTGATTTCCGCAAATTAAATAAGGCTACTAAGAAAGATCATTACCCCTTACCTTTGATCGATCAAAAGCTAGAAAGATAATACAAACATACACATTATTGCTTTCTAGATGGTTATTCTCGCTTTCTCTCAAATACCGTTGTCGGCTAAAGATCAATCAAAGACTACTTTTACATGCCCTTTTGGTACTTTTTCTTATAGACGTATGCCCTTTGGTTTATGTAATGCACCTGCTACCTTTCAAATATGCATGATGGCTATATTTTCTGACTTTTGTGAAAAGATTTGTGAGGTTTTCATGGACGATTTTTCCGTCTATGGATCCTATTTTGACAATTGTTTGAGCAATCTTGATCGAGTTTTGCAAAGATGTGAAGAAACTAATCTTCTCTTGAATTGGGAAAAGTGCCACTTTATGGTTAATGAAGGTATTGTCTTGGGGCATAAAGTTTCCGAAAGAGGTATTGAAGTTGATAAAGACAAGGTTGATGCTATTGAAAAGATGCCATGTCCCAAGGACATCAAAGTTATAAGAAGTTTCCTTGGTCACGCCGGATTTTATAGGAGGTTTGATACGTCTCCAACGTATCTATAATTTTTGATTGCTCCATGCTACTTTATCTACTGTTTTAGACTATATTGGGCTTTATTTTCCACTTTTATATTATTTTTGGGACTAACCTATTAACCGGAGGCCCGAAATTGCTGTTTTTTGCCGATTTGGTGTTTCAAGAAAGCGGAATATCAAACGGAGTCCAAACGGAATGAAACCTTCGAACGTGATTTTCTCACCTAACGTGATCCGGAGACTTGGACCCTACTCCAAGGAACAAAGAGGCGGTCACGAGGTAGGGGCGCCCCTAGGGCGCGCCGCCGCCTCGTGGGCCCCCTGTTGCTCCTGCCGTACTCCTTCCTCCTATATATACCTCACGCACTTCAAACGATCGTAACAGGAGCCAAAACCTAATTCCACCACCGCAACTTCCTGTATCCACGAGAACCCATCTTGGGGCCTGTTTCGGAGCTCCGCCAGAGGGGCATCCACCATGGAGGGCTTCTACATCATCACCATAGCCCCTCCGATGAAGTGTGAGTAGTTTACTTCAGACCTTCGGGTCCATAGCTAGTAGCTAGATGGCTTCTTCTCTCTTTTGGATCTCAATACAATGTTCTCCCCTCTCTCGTGGAAATCTATTCGATGTTATCTTCTTTTTGCTGTGTGTTTGTTGAGACCGATGAATTGTGGGTTTATGATCCAGATTATCTATGAATAATATTTGAATCTTCTCTGAATTCTTTTATGTATGATTTGTTATCTTTGCAAGTCTCTTCGAATTATCCGTTTGGTTTGGCCAACTAGATTGGTAGTTCTTGCAATGGGAGAAGTGCTTAGCTTTGGGTTCAATCTTGCGGTGTCCTTTCCTAGTGACAGAAGGGGCAGCAAGGCACGTATTGTATTGTTGCCATCGAGGATAACAATATGGGATTTTTATCCTATTGCATGAATTTATCCCTCTACATCATGTCATCTTGCTTAAGGCGTTACTCTGTTTTTAACTTAATACTCTAGATGCATCTTTGGATAGCGGTCGATGAGTGGAGTAATAGTAGTAGATGCACGGTGAGTCGGTCTACTTGTCTCGGACGTGATGCCTATATACATGATCATACCTAGATATACTCATAATTATGCTCAATTACATCAATTGTTCAACAGTAATTTGTTCACCCACCGTAGAATACTTATGCTCTTGAGAGAAGCCACTTGTGAAACCTATGGCCCCCGGGTCTATTCTCATCATATCAATCTCCATCACTTTAATACTTGCTTTGCTTTTACTTTGCCTTTTACTTTTCACTTTGCATCTCTATACCAAAAAATACCAAAAATATTATTTATCATCTCTATCAGATCTCACTCGTAAGTGACCGTGAAGGGATTGACAACCCCTAATCGCGTTGGTTGCGAGGAGCTATTGTTTTGTGCAGTGCACGAGGGACTTGTGCGTGGCCTCCTACTGGATTGATACCTTGGTTCTCAAAAACTGAGGGAAATACTTACGCTACTTTGTTGCATCATCCTCTCCTCTTCGGGGAAATCCAACGCAATGCTCAAGAGGTAGCAAGAAGAATTTCTGGCGCCGTTGCCGGGGAGTCTACGCAAAAGTCAACATACCAAGTACCCATCACAATCCCTTATCTCTCGCATTACATTATTTGCCATTTGCCTCTCGTTTTCCTCCCCCACTTCACCCTTGCCGCTTTTATTCGCCCTTTCTTTTCGATTCGTCTTTTCATTTGCCTTGATGTCTTACTTGGCTCAAATGCCCGCTCGTTTGGTTGAAATAGTTGAGTATTTATTCCTAAGCAGAAGCTAATATCTATGGATCCTCATCCGCTTGCCAACCTTTTTAAGAGATCCAATTATGATGAACCAATTCCTAGTGATTTGGATGCACTAGATTATCTTTATAAGCTTTTGCACGAAATCCAGAATCTGAAAATTGTGATGAAGTGCTTCACGATAGATCTTTAAATAAAAAGCATGATTGCAATGATTTTATTATAAATTATATTGATGTAAATTATGCTAATAATATGCAAAACCCTAAGCTTGGGGATGCTAGTTTTGCTATGTCCAATAGTCATGATTGGGGTGATTCTTCTTATGATCTTGAAAATTTATTCAAGCCCCATGATGAATATAAGATTGATAATAGTGTTTGCAATAATATTGAAAGTGGGTTTGGAAGAGTGTCAACCTTAGATCCCACATATTTGGATAACATTCAATCTTATGAAATTTTTGATAAAAAGTGGGCTTGGAGAAATCATGACTTTAGTTAATGATAATCCCGAGATTTTGGAAGAGTGTCAACTTCGCATGCATGTGGATCGTGTTGAGAATATGTTATGTGATAGCTATATTGTTGAATTTTCTTATGATCCTGCATGTAATTATTATGAGAGAGGAAAATATGGTTATAGAAATTTTCATGTTACTAAATTACCTCTCGTTATGTTGAGATTGCTATTGTTCCTTTCCGCTTCCTTGCATATGCGAGTTTTTGCTTGCTACGATAATTTGTTTCCCTATTATGAGAGAGGAAGTATGTTATACTTAAGTGTGTTTGTCACATGTTTTATGATGCTTTCTTTGTGCCTCAATTCTTGTCTTTCTTGTGAGCATCATTGAAATCTCAATGCCTAGCTAAAAAGGCTTTTAAGAAAAGCGCTTGTTGGGAGACAAGCCAATATTTTTGCTTACTGTTATTCAATAAATAATCTATCTAGCCTCTGTTTAGATGTGGTTTTATGTTTGTAGCGACCCGACCCGAATGGATCAAGTCTCTGTGCTTTCGTGTCATCCCTGGATCGGTATGCTGACACACACAGTACTCGAAGGATTTATAACAGAGGTAAATCACATGTATAAAGTAGCGTAAATACTATTACCTCAATCCAAATATAGCGAAGCTTAACAAGGTTGTGGATTCCCATCAACACCAACGGCAAGGTTGAGTATAGGAAATCGTAACCCTAACGTATCACTTACTAAATGATGCGAAAAAGTACGCAACATGAAAAGTTGCAGCCGAAAACGGGTCAAGACATGGAATATCTTGGCAATGTAACACATAGAGAGTAATGAAAGAATAAGCTATACTACATGCATATATGGCTAGTGGAAAGCTCTATGGCTACAGTTTTTATGAAAAGCCAATTTTTCCCTACTACAAAGGAATAAATTTATTTAACTATCATGGTGGTTGTTGAACATTGAGAATGGTTGACAGCATCCTCAATCCCAATTAAAAGTACTCATTAAACCCAAACAAATTATATTAAGTAACGTGATGAGATTCACATGATATTCAAGTAATAGATACTCAAGATGTCCATAACCGGGGACACGGCTAATCATGATTAGTTTATACACTCTGCAGAGGTTTGCGCACTTTTCCCCACAAGACTCGATCGCCTCCGTTTGGTTTCTCGCACTACATGGTGTTTGAGAAAGCGGATGACCGAGACATAGTCTTTCAGAAGCACTAGCACCTTACTTGTGGGTAGACCGGTACACCTACTTTCCCCTACATCTGCTAGTCTACCCGTAAGAGTTCGCACAACTTACTCAGCTATGCCAGAGCCCATAATGGCTTGTGGCTGCACACGGAAGTTACTAGTTTGAATAATCTTATGATCCCTTTGAGTCTAGCTGGCGGTCCAAAGAAAAACAGGCAAGTCCTGATAGAAACCAGGTGCCTCAATCCACCCAGATGTGTGTTTAAGTTGCCACCTTAAATAAACCATTAATTTAACAATCTCACATCTGTCATGGATATCTCTCACCCAATCCACGTCTACTAGCATAGCATGGCATAATAAGCAAACGAGAAGTAACTCCCAAAGGTTTCATAAGTAAAACAGGTAATAGGTACTACCTCAATCTACTTCCCATCCCACAATTTATTTAGATCCTAATCATGCAAGTGTTTGAGGAATAGGTCTAATGCATAAAAACTGGGTATGAGAAAGTATGATCAAAGTGTTACTTGCCTGCAAAGTTGATGAAGATGATTCGCACTCAAAACTCTTGATAGTTCTACTCGGCACACTCCGGTCAATCTATCGTAATCAAGCAATAGCAACCACACATAAGCAATCACTCAAAAGATCGGAAAGAACGAAGAAAACAATTCGGAAAACATCAAAACCAAGCAAATAACTCTTGCAACATAAAACAATTTCTAACAGTACCAAAATTATGTGAATTTGGCCTTATCAGAAAGTTTAGTTCAAGAGCTTTAATGTGCAAAAAGAATCAACTAAATCGGAGTTACGAAACTCAAGTTATGATCAAACGAAGTTCAAATTCAAATCTGGTCTAATTAAAATTTTAAATTTTCAAAAACATGTTTGAGTTGGATTCTTGGATAGAGGGGATCAGAACGAAGAAGTGGGCGTTGGTTTCGTTGGATTCCGACTTACGAGTAAAAAGTTATGAGCGTTTGAAGATTAGGGACTAAAAATAACACTACGGATAGGTCACGACGGAAATTAAAAATAAAAGAAAAATCTATCGAGCTTAACGCCGCTAAACAAAACCGGAAAGAAAACCGCGAGAAAACCGATCTAGGGTTTTGGAAAGAAAACCAAACGAAAAACCGATCTAGAAAACCGAATGAAACCGGAACGATTTAAAAAACCAAACCGAGGAAAAAGAAAAGGTGACGCGGCTGAGGCTAGTACCTCAAGAGGCGAGGGGCTCGGCCGGCGTTAAGGGCGGGCGGCACTTGGCGGCGGTGGCAAGCGCGGCGGCTGGTGTAAAGGGCGGGCTATGGCGGCAGGCGGCGTTAAGCATGGCGGCAAGGTGGTGGCGCCTTCTTCTTGTGGAGAGGAGAGGAGAGGAGAGGTGTTGGTTTGATGTGTTGGAGGGGTGCTTGGGTATTTATATTGGGAGGGAGGGTTTTGCTTGGGGTAGGGGACAAGAAATAGACTAGGATTAGGAATCCTAGGAGTAAAAAACGGAATAACGAAACGGGATCAAATCCTACTAGGATTTGTAAAAGAATAGGAAACCTTGGCGGCTCCCTAGCTGCGTGCGTGCTAGCGATGGCCTTGGCCTTCGGCCGGCCGGTGGCTAGGCCCAAGGCGCTGTGGTTCCATTTTTTTTAACATTTGTTTTTTTTAAACAGAGACAAATAAAAATAATAAAACCAAATAAATAAAAATATTATATAGGCATATAATATATCAAAATTTTCAGAAAAAGATTTCCTACATGATGAACATTATTCTAGCATTAAATAAAATACACACAAATTTAAATAAAGCAAAGAGTGCTTATAGTCAAATAAAATCCAACAAAAATCATTTTAAAAATATCAAAATGAATTCAAATTTATTTCTCTCCATTTTTCTGATGTAGGGAATCATGTTACCCTATTTTCCATATATTTTATTTTTGGAGAAAAATAATTTGAATAAAACTCAAATAACTCCAAATTGAAAATAAATTCAAAAGAACTTCGAATTTAATTCTTTGAAACTCCCAACTCATATTTCATATGTTTTGAAGAAGTCATTTTATCTTTGCTCGTGAAAATCATTGAGTTGCATAAAGTTTGAAAATTGGAAAATATTTTCCAAATGAAAATTCAAATATTTTCAACACCCCTTGTCATTTAAATAAATGGAAGAAGTCATGTCATCTTCTCTCCAGGGTTTTGTGATGAAAAGAATTTGAATTCCCGAAGATCATAAAAGAAAAATGAAAGTTTTGGGAAAGTCCTTTTATTCCCTCTCGTCTAACTTTCAAAAAGTTTCGAATTCACTCACTTTCAGTCAATCAATCAAGCAATCAATCAAATCTATCTATTTGTTTATAACATTCCAAAATTTAGAATTTTGGGATGTTACAAACCTACCACCCTTAAAATGAATCTCGTCCTCGAGATTTTGAGAGGCTAGAAAGAAATGGTTAGGGTTTGGGGTCTTCTCAAAATCCATCGATCATCAGGGGGTCTCGGGTGCTACCACCCTTAGAAGCATTGTTACGGTTCCATCAAAACTCATATACTCCATCCTTATTGCTGACAGTGTCGGTCTTCTCATATCGTAAGGAAAATTCCTTCTCTGGGCTCTTCTGATAGTGGCATAACCTTTTCCTGAATTCTTTTGTCCTTTCCTCTTGTTAAGGTTATCCCGAAACTAGGTCTTCATAGTTGACGGGTCTGGCGCCAATTCTAAACAACTATCGATATCTCATGGTGGTCAACAATTTATGGGTTGTCCTGCAGAAAACGGGTCTGGGTTGAACCTCACCGTATAACCTACGGTTGGCAACAACTGCCGTGTACAAGGAAAAAAAATACCTATACCTTTCTAAGGTTTAAACAAGGTTTAATATCGTCGTCTCTCTACTATAGGTAAGTCACTCAGATTTACCATCCCACATAGCAAAGTGAATGATAAGAGTAAGTCGGTATGGTGATCAATCCATCCCGCACCCAAATCATTACTTTGCACATGGTTTAGCGAATCTCGCATTCTAGCACTCGGTCATCCTCACAAGCATTGCAGAATTTCTCTTGTCGACGAACCAAGTTCGGAAAATCCATTGATTCTGCAGGCCAAACAAACATCTATCGTTCCTTAACAACTCTCAGGTTTTGCGTAAACTCCTATAGGATCGTCTGTCGGTACAAGTCGTAACTTCTTCCAGGGTTTTTCCTTCAGCAAGAGTGTGCTTGCTTCTTGGCAGGTCCTGGGGCCTGTGGGTTATGGCCCATCTCATCACTTAAAATCCTTGAATTCATCATCGGGGCAACTGATCCTTATTCCAACCTTCAACTTCCAGTATTCTTAAATCCATTCAATTGTACTGTCTTCCTTCCTTCTATTGGCACCAAACTAGACATGATTACTCAGACTCATCATGGAATTTCCATTGATCCATATTTCCAACATCATACCTCCTTTATATCCAATAATACTTCATCTCTTCATCCTCGTGGGATGTCCCACATACCGTGATAAAACTTATACTTATGAAATCCATACTCCACTTTGTGGAACATCATTATCCTTTCCAGGGTCAAGCGTCCAGAAACTTTGTGCTCAGTGCCCGAATTATTAAAAATCACCAGAACGTGATAAAATACTGATTCCAATTGCTGCTGATCAATAACAAAATTGTCTAGGTCGTCTAATTTTGGTAGATATTTTGGAGTTTTAGAAGTTTGCGTTAGTTACAGATTACTACAGACTATTCTGTTTTTGACAGATTCTGTTTATCATGTGTTGTTTGCTTATTTTGATGAATCTATGGCTAGTAAAATAGTTTATAATCCATAGAGAAGTTGGAATACAGTAGGTTTAACACCAATATAAATAAAGAATGAGTTTATTACAGTATCTTAAAGTAGTCTTTTTTTCTTTCTCTAACGGAGCTCACGAGATTTCTATTGAGTTTTGTGTTGTGAAGTTTTCAAGTTTTGGGTAAATTCTTTTGATGGATTATGGAACAAGGAGTGGCAAGAGCCTAAGCTTGGGGATGCACATGGCACCCCCAAGGTAATCCAAGGACACCAAAAAGTCAAATCTTGGGGATGCCCCGGAAGGCATCCCCTCTTTCGTCTACTTCCATCGGTAATTTACTTGGAGCTATATTTTTATTCACCACATGATATGTGTTTTGCTTGGAGCGTCTTGTATCATTTGCGTCTTTGCTTGTTAGTCTACCACAATCATCCTTGCTGCACACACCTTTTGAGAGAGCCATACATAAATTGGAATTTGATAGAATACTCAATGTGCTTAACTTATATATTTTGAGCTTGATAGTTTTGCTCATAGTGCTTCACTTATATCTTTTGAGCATGATAATTTTTGCTCTAGTGCTTCACTTAGATCTCTTAGAGCACGGTTGTGGATTTGTTTTAAAGAAACTATTGATCTCTCATGCTTCACTTAGATTATTTTGAGAGTCGTTAATAGCATGGTAATTTGCTTAATATTAATATACTTGGTATTCAAGATATGTGAAACTTTCTTTTGAGTGCGTTGAATACTAAGAAAAGTTTGATGCTTGATAATTGTTTTGAGATAGGAAGATGGTGATATTAGAGTCATGCTAGTTGAGTAGTTGTGAATTTAAATAATTCTTGTGTTGAAGTTAGCAAGTCCCATAGGATGCACGTATGGTTAAAGTTGTGTAACAAATTTGAAACATGAAGTGTACCTGGCTTGTGCATCCTTATGAGTGGCGGTCGGGGACGAGCGATAGTCTTTTCCTACCAATCTATCCCCCTAGGAGCATGCGCGTAGTACTTGATTTTTGATGACTTATAAATTTTTGCAATAAGTATATGAGTTTTTTTGACTAATGTTGAGTCCATGGATTATACGCACTTTTACCTTTCCGTCTTTGCTAGCCTCTTCGGTATCGTGCATTGCCCTTTCTCACCTTGAGAGTTGGTGCAAACTTCGCCGGTGCATTCAAACGCCGTGACATGATACGCTCTATCACACATAAACCTCCTTATATCTTCCTCAAAATAGCCACCATACCTACCTATTATGGCATTTCCATAGCCATTCCGAGATATATTGCCATGCAACTTTCCACCTTTCCGATCATCATCATCATGACATACTTTACTTTTGTCATATTGCCATTGCATGATCATGTAGTTGACATCTTATTTGTGGCAAAGCCACCATGCATTATTTTTCATACATGTCACTCTTGATTCATTGCACCATCTCAAAGACATCACGGAGGCATTCATATAGAGTAATATCTTGTTCTAGTTTCGAGTTGTAATCCTTATGTTGTAATCAATAGAAGTGTGATGATCATCATTATTAGAGCATTGCCCAATAAAAAAAGAGAAAGGCCAAAAATAAAAAAAAAGGAAAGGCCCAAAAAAAAGAAAATAAATAAAAAGGGCAATGTTACTATCTCTTTTTCCACACTTGTGCTTCAAAGTAGCACCTTGTTCTTCATGTAGTGAGTCTCATATATTGTGCTTCAAAGTAGCACCATGTTTTTCATATAGTTAGTCTCATAAGTTGTCTTTTTATACTAGTGGGAATTTTTCATTATAGAACTTGGCTTGTATATTCTTACGATGGGCTTCCTCAAATGCCCTAGGGCTTCATGAGCAAGCAAGTTGGATGCACACCCACTAGTTTTCTTTTGTTGAGCATTCATAGCTCTAGTGCATCCGTTGCATGGCAATCCCTACTCCTCATGTTGACATCAATTGATGGGCATCTCCATAGCCCGTTGATTATCCTCGTCAATGTGTGACTTTCTCCTTTTTTTTCTTCTCCACAAATCCCCATCATCATATTCTATTCCACCCATAGTGCTATATCCATGGCTCACGCTCATGTATTGCGTGAAGGTTGAAAAAGTTTGAGATTATTTAAGTATGAAACAATTGCTTGGCTTGTCATCGGGGGTATAGAAGTTGGGAGCATCTTTGTGTGACGAAAATGAAGCATAACCTAACTATATGATTTTGTAGTGATGAACTTTCTTTTTCCATGCTATTTTGAGAAGACATGATTACTTTGATTAGTATGCTTGAAGTATTACTATTTATTTTATCAATATGAACTTTTATTTTGTATTCATTCAGATCTGAATATTCATACCACAATTAAGAAGATTTACATTGAAATTATGCCAAAGTATCACTCCGCATCAAAAATTCTCTTTTATCATTTACCTACTCGAGGAGGAGCATGAATTAAGCTTGGGGATGCCTGATACGTCTCCAACGTATCTATAATTTTTTATTGCTCCATGCTACTTTATCTACTGTTTTGGACTATATTGGGCTTTATTTTCCACTTTTATATTATTTTTGGGACTAACCTGTTGTTGGGTTCTACGGTAGGGTGCGTAGACTGCAAATTAAAATTTTCCTATGCGCAGAACATCCAGGAACAAATACTCGGTCAATTATATTCTTCATGGACATTCAACAGTAATTTTGAAATAGTATTGTGAATTTTAATGGACGTTCATGAAGATTGCATAGGTTGCAGGCCCAACAACGTCTACAAGAAGAAGGTTGCGTAGTAGACATCACATACCTAGATATACTCATAATTATGCTCAGTTCTGTCAATTGCTCAACAGTAATTTGTTCACCCATCGTAGAATACTTATGCTCTTGAGAGAAGCCACTAGTGAAACCTATGCCCCCCGGGTCTATTCTCATCATATCAATCTCCATCACTTTAATACTTGCTTTGTTTTTACTTTGCCTTTTACTTTTCACTTTGCATCTCTATACAAAAAATACCAAAAATATTATTTATCATCTCTATCAGATCTCACTCTCGTAAGTGACCGTGAAGGGATTGACAACCCCTAATCGCGTTGGTTGCGAGGAGCTATTGTTTTGTGCGGTGTACGATGGACTTGTGCGTGGCCTCCTACTGGATTGATACCTTGGTTCTCAAAAACTGAGGGAAATACTTACGCTACTTTGCTGCATCATCCTCTCCTCTTCGGGTAAATCCAACGCAGTGCTCAAGAGGTAGCAAGGTTCATTAAGGACTTCTCAAAAATTTCTCGGCCTCTGACTAATTTATTACAAAAAGATATACCATTTGTCTTTGATGATGATTGTGTATAAGCATTTGAAACACTTAAGAAAGCATTGATCTTTGCACCTATTGTTCAGCCACCGGATTGGAATTTACCCTTTGAAATTATGTGTGATGCTAGTGATTATGCTGTAGGTGTTGTTCTAGGGTAAAGAGTTGATAAGAAATTAAATGTTATCCATTATGCTAGTAAGACTCTAGACAATGCTCAAAGAAACTATGCTACTACTGAAAAAGAATTCTTAGCAGTTGTATTTGCATGTGATAAGTTTAGACCTTATATTGTTGATTCTAAAGTAACAGTTCACACTGATCATGCTGCTATTAAACATCTGATGGAAAAGAAAGATGCTAAACCTAGACTTATTAGACGGGTTCTCTTGCTACAAGAATTTGATTTGCATATTGTTGATAGAAAGGGAGCTAAGGACCCCGTTGCAGACAACTTATCTAGGTTAGAAAATGTTCTTGATGACCCACTACCTATTGATGATAGTTTTCCTGATGAGCAACTAAATGTCATAAATGCTTCTCGTAGTACTCCGTGGTATGCTGATTATGCCAATTACATTGTTGCTAAATTTATACCACCTGGTTTCACATACCAGCAAAAGAAAAAGTTTTTCTATGATTTGAGACATTACTTTTGGGATGACCCACATCTTTATAAAGAAGGAGTAGATGGTGTTATTAGACGTTGTGTGCCTGAGCATGAACAGGAACAGATCCTACGCAAGTGTCACTCCGAAGCTTATGGAGGACACCACGCTGGAGATATAACTGCACATAAGGTATTGCAATCCGGTTTTTATTGGCCTACTCTCTTCAAGGATGCCCGTAAGTTTTTCTTGTCTTGTGATGAATGTCAAAGAATCGGTAATATCAGTAGACGTCAAGAAATGCCTAAGAATTATTCAATTGTTATTGAATCATTTGATGTTTGGGGCTTTGATTATATGGGACCTTTTCCTACCTCTAATGGATATACACATATTTTAGTTGCTGTTGATTACGTTACTAAGTGGGTAGAAGCTATTCCAACTAGTAGTGCTGATCATAACACTTCTATCAAAATGCTTAAAGAAGTTATCTTTCTGAGGTTTGGAGTCCCTAGATATTTAATGACTGATGGTGGTTCACATTTTATTCATGGTGCTTTCCGTAAAATGCTTGCTAAATATGATGTTAATCATAGGATTGCATCTCCTTATCACCCACAGTCTAGTGGTCAAGTAGAATTGAGTAATAGAGAGCTCAAATTGATTTTGCAAAAGACTGTCAATAGGTCTAGAAAGAATTGGTCCAAGAAACATGATGATGCATTATGGGCCTATAGAACTGCATATAAAAATCCTATGGGTATGTCTCCGTATAAAATGGTTTATGGAAAAGCATGTCACTTACCCCTCGAATTAGAGCATAAGGCATATTGGGCTATTAAAGAAATCAACTATGATTTCAAACTTGCCGGTGAGAAGAGGTTATTTGATATTAGCTCTCTTGATGAATGGAGAACCCAAGCTTATGAAAATGCCAAGTTGTTTAAAGAAAAAGTTAAAAGATGGCATGACAAAAGGATACAAAAGCGTGAGTTTAATGTAGGTGATTATGTATTGCTATACAACTCTCGTTTAAGATTTTTGCAGGAAAACTTCTCTCTAAATGGGAAGGCCCCTACGTTATCGAGGAGGTCTATCGCTCGGTGCCATAAAATCAACAACTTCAAGGCACAAATCCGAAGGTAGTAAACGGTCAAAGAATCAAACATTATATCTCGTAATCCTATAAATGTTGAAACCAATGTTATTGAAACAGAACTCCCGGGAGGAATACATAAGGGACACTTTGGAACGTTTGGACTCGAAAAGGAATAGGTATGTCGTGACGGTAAGTAAACCGACTCCAAAACATTTTTAAGGCAATATTTCTCCGTTTTGGAATATTTAGAAAAATAGAAAAATAAGTAGTAGTCTTGGGAAGGACACGAGAGCCCCACGAGGGTGGAGGGCGCCCTACCCCGGGCGCGCCCCCTACCTCGTGGGCACCTCGTGTGCCTTCCGGACTCCGTTTTCTTGCACGATACGTATTTTGGTCGGTAAAAATTCATTATATATTCTCCCGAAGGTTTTGACTCCCGTATCACGCAAATATCCTCTGTTCTTGTTTCGAGCTGTTCTCTGTCAGGGTTGTCAAGGCCAGGCATCATGTCGTCCCCCTCCTCCAACAATGGTGACAAAGATGCTTGGCTAATGAAGATACAACTGAAGAGGGAAGAGCCCATGGAGATCAACAACGACGAAGGGATCAAGAAGGCCACGGAGAACCAAGCTCCGGCAGCAGAATACATCCTTCAACTTGATCACAATCTTCTTACCCCAACTGAGATCGAAGCTTTCAAGATGATTGAGTTAGCTCGTATACAGAACAAGTATCTCACACGTGAAAATATTTTGTTGAAGGAGCATATTGTCGCACTCAAGGGCATTATCCGCAAGCTGGAGGACCTCATACGCTTGATGTGCGATTATCCATCACCACCACCTTTTTCACCGACAAAGGAGATATAATCACATGGGTATGGGCACTCCCCTTGGCAACTGCCAAGCTTGGGGGAGATGCCCATCACATCTCCTATCTTTACCGTTTTTCTTAGTTCGATCCTATTAGTAGTATCTTGATCTAGTAGAACAAAGTTTATGGCATGATCTAGTTTTGAATTTTGCTTTATGATCTCCCTATGTAATCGAGTATGTGAGCTATATAACAGAGATTAGTGTTGAGTCAAGGGCTTGAGTATTTTGCCATGATCTTGAGTGAATAAAAGAAAGAGATAAAAAATAATAAAAAGAAACAAAGAGTTCATATTGATCTTATTGAGAGTAATGACTTCACATAGAAAGGGTATGATGATTGAAAGTTGTTGGGAGTTGGCAACCATAGATTTGGTCATCGTTGCAATTAATAGGAAGTAATAAGGAAAGAGAGGTTTCACATATACATATACTATTATTGACATCTTTTATGATTGTGAGCACTCATTAAAATATGACATGCTAAAGAGTTGATGTTGGACAAGGAAGATAACGTAATGGGTTATATTTTCTTATATCTGAGATAAAGTATATTGTCATGGATCTTCCAACATGTTGAGCTTGCCTTCCCCCCTTGTGCTAGCCAAATTCTCGGCACCAAGTAGAGATATTACTTGTGCTTCCAAAAACCCTTGAACCAGTTTTACCATGAGAGTCCACTATATCTACCTATGGATTGAGTAAGATCCTTCAAGTAAGTTTTCATCGGTGCAAAGCAATAAAAATTGCTCTCTAAATATGTATGATTGATTGGTGTGGGAGAAATAAACTTTATACGATCTTGTGATGTGGAAGAAATAAAAGCGACGGACTGCATAATAAAGGTTCATATCACAAGGGGCAATATAAAGTGACGTTCTTTCGCATTAAGATTTTGTGCATCCAACCATAAAAGCGCATGGCAACCTCTGCTTCCCTCTGCGGAGGGCCTATCTTTTATTATTATCCTCTACCTTATGGAAGAGTCCTGGTGATCTTCACCTTTTCTTTTTACATTTTATCCTTTGTCAAGCACAGTGTGTTGGAAAGATCCTGATTGATATATCTAATTTGATGTAGGAGGCATGAGTTATTATTGTTGACATTACCCTTGAGGTAAAAGGTTGGGAGGCGAAACTATAAGCCCCTATCTTTCTCTGTGTCCGATTAAAACTCCGTAACCACAAGTATCACGTGAGTGTTAGCAATTATGAAGGACTAAATGATAGTTGAGTATGTGGACTTGCTATTAAGCTCTGACATAGACTCTTTCTGATGTTATGATAAATTGCAATTGCTTCAATGACTCAGACTATAGTTTGTTTGTTCTCAATAAAGTTTATGATTCGTACTCTGCATTGTGAATGGACTATTACTTGAACATAAGTAATCATATGACATTTCGTATATATGTTGCTGAATAATCATGATGCCTTCATGTCCGTATTTTATTTTTATCGATGCCTCTACCTCTAATCATGGGGACATATTTATCGTTATCGGGTTTCGCTTGAGGACAAGCGAGGTCTAAGCTTGGGGGAGTTGATACGTCCATTTTGCATCATGCTTTTATATCGATATTTATTGCATTATGCGTTGTTATTACATGTTATCTCACAATACTTATGCATATTCTCTCTTATATTACAAGGTTTACATAAGGAGGGAGAATGCCGGCTGCTGGAATTCTGGGCTGGAGAGGAGCAAATATTAGAGACCTATTCTGCAGAACTCCAAAAGTCCTGAAACTCCACTAAAGTCATTTTGGGAAATAATAAAAAAATATCCAGCAGAAGAAGTTCACCAGAGGGGGCCCCACCTGGCCACGAGGGTGGCGGGCGCGCCCTACCCCCCCTGGGCGTGCCCTGCTACCTCTTGAGCACTGCGTTGGATTTCCCCGAAGAGGAGAGGATGATGTAGCAAAGTAGCGTAAGTATTTCCCTCAGCTTTTGAGAACCAAGGTATCAATCTAGTAGGAGGCCACGCACAAGTCCCTCAGACCTGCACAAACGATAGCTCCTTGCAACCAACGCGATTAGGGGTTGTCAATCCCTTCACGGTCACTTACTTAGAGTGAGATCTGATAGAGATGATAGATAATATTTTTGGTATTTTTGGTATATAGATGCAAAGTGAAAAGTAAAAGGCAAAGTAAAAACAAAGCAAGTATTAAAGTGATGGAGATTGATATGATGAGAATAGACCCGGGGGCCATAGGTTTCACTAGTGGCTTCTCTCAAGAGCATAAGTATTCTACGGTGGGTGAACAAATTACTGTTGAGCAATTGACAAAATTGAGCATAGTTATGAGTATATCTAGGTATGATCATGTATATAGGCATCACGTCCAAGACAAGTAGACCAAACGATTCTGCATCTACTACTATTACTCCACTCATCGACCGCTATCCAAAGCATGCATCTAGAGTATTAAGTTAAAAGCAGAGTAACACCTTAAGCAAGATGACATGATGTAGAGGAATAAATTCATGCAATATGATAAATACCCCATCTTGTTATCCTCGATGGCAACAATACAATACGTGCCTTGCAACCCTTTCTGTCACTGGATAAGGATACCGCAAGATTGAACCCAAAGCTAAACACTTCTCCCATTGCAAGAACTACCAATCTACTTGGCCAAAACAAACGGATAATTCGAAGAGACTTGCAAACATAACCAATCGTACATAAAAGAATTCAGAGAAGATCCAAATATTATTCATAGATAATCTGGATCATAAACCCACAATTCATCGGTCTCAACAAACACACCGCAAAAAGAAGATTACATCGAATAGATCTCCACGAGAGAGGGGGAGAACATTGTATTGAGATCCAAAAAAAGAGAAGAAGCCATCTAGATACTAGCTATGGACCCGAAGCTCTGAAGTAAAATACTCACACTTCATTGGAGGGGCTATGGTGTTGATGTAGAAGCCCTCCGTGGTGGATGCCCCCTCCGGTGGAGCTCCGGAACAGGCCCCAAGATGGGATCTCGTGGATACAGGAAGTTGCATGCGTCGGTGGAATTAGGTTTTTGGCTCCTGTTTTGATCGTTTGGGGGTACGTAGGTATATATAGGAGGAAGGAGTACGTTGGTGGAGCAACAGGGGGCCACGAGGTAGAGGGGCGCGCCCTAGGGTGGGGGGGCGCCCCACCCTCGTGACCGCCTCACATTTCTTGGAGTAGGGTCCAAGTCTCCTGGATCACGTTCGGTGAGAAAATCACGTTTCCGAAGGTTTCATTCCATTTGGACTCTATTTGATATTCCGTTACTTCGAAACACTGAAATAGGCAAAAAACAACAATTCTGGGCTGGGCCTCCGGTTAATAGGTTAGTCCCAAAAATAATATAAAAGTGGAAAATAAAGCCCAATATAGTCCAAAATAGTAGATAAAGTAGCATGGAGTAATAAAAAATTATAGATACGTTGGAGACGTATCAGGCATCCCCAAGCATAATTCCTGCTCGTCCTCGAGTAGGTAAATGATAAAAAGAGAATTTTTGATGCGGAGTGATACTTTGGCATAATTTCAATGTAAATCTTCTTAATTGTGGTATGAATATTCAGATTCGAAAGATTCAAGACAAAAGTTCATATTGACATAAAAATAATAATACTTCAAGCATACTAACTAAGCAATTATGTCTTCTCATAATAGCATGGCCAAAGAAAGTTATCCCTACAAAATCATATAGTCTGGCTGTGCTCCATCTTCCCCACGTAAAATATTTAAATCATGCACAACCCCGATGACAAGCCAAGCAATTGTTTCATACTTTAACATTTTCAAAACTTTTTCAATCTTCACGCAATACATGAGCGTGAGCCATGGATATAGCAATTGTATGTGGAATAGAATGGTGGTTGTGGAGAAGACAAAAGAGGGAAGATAGTCTCACATCAACTAGGCGTATCAACGGGCTATGGAGATGCCCATCAATAGATATCAATGTGAGTGAGTAGGGATTGCCATGCAACGGATGCACTAGAGCTATAAGTATGTGAAAGCTCAACAAAAGAAACTAAGTGGGTGTGCATCCAACTCGCTTGCTCACGAAGACCTAGGGAATTTGAGGAAGCCCATCATTGGAATATACAAGCCAAGTTCTATAATGAAAAATTCCCACTAGTATATGAAAGTGACAAAATGAGAGACTCTCTATCATGAAGATCTTGGTGCTACTTTGAAGCACAAGTGTGGTAAAAGGATAGTAGCATTGTCCCTTCTCTCTTTTTCTCTCATTTTTTTTATTTGGGCCTTTTCTTCTTCTTTTTTATGGCCTCTTTTTTTCCATTTTTCTTTTTTTTATTTTATTTTTCGCCCGGAGTCTCATCCCGACTTGTGGGGGAATCATGGTCTCCATCATCCTTTCCTCATTGGGACAATGCTCTAATAATGATGATCATCACACTTTTATTTACTTACAACTCAACAATTACAACTCGATTCTTAGAACAAAATATGACTCTATATGTATGCCTCTGGCGGTGTACCGGGATATGCAATGAAACAAGTGTGACATGTATTGAAGAATTATGAAAGGTGGCTTTGCCACAAATACGATGTCAACTACATGATCATGCTAGCAATTATGACAATGATGGAGCGTGTCATAATAAACGGAACGGTGGAAAGTTGCATGGCAATATATCTCGGAATGGCTATGGAAATGCCATCATAGGTAGGTATGGTGGCTGTTTTGAGGAAGATATATGGTGGGTGTATGATACCGGCAAAAAGTGCGCGGTATTAGAGAGGCTAGCAATGGTGGAAGTATGGGAAAAAGTGCGTATAATCCATGGACTCAACATTAGTCATAAAGAACTCATATACTTATTGCAAAAATCTAGAAGTTATCAAAGCAAAGCATTACGTGCATGCTCCTAGGGGGATAGATTGGTAGGAAAAGACCATCGCTCGTCCCCGACCGCCACTCATAAGGAAGACAATCAATAAATAAATCATGCTCCGAGCTCATCACATAACGGTTAACCATACGTGCATGCTACGGGAATCACAAACTTCAAGACAAGTATTCTTTAAATTCACAACTACTCAACTAGCATGACTCTAATATCACCATCTTCATATCTCAAAACAATTATCAAGCATCAAACTTTTCTTAGTATTCAACACACTTAAAAGAAAGTTTCACATATCTTGAATACCAAGTATATTAACATTAAGCAAATTACCATGCTATTAACGACTCTCAAAATAATCTAAGTGAAGCATGGGAGATCAATAGTTTCTTCAAAACAAATCCACCACCGTGCTCTAAAAGATCTAAGTGAAGCACTAGATCAAAACTTACCACGCTCAAAATATATAAGTGAAGCACTATGAGCAAACCTATCAAGCTCAAAAGATATAAGTGAAGCACATAGAGTATTCTAGCAAATTCCAATTTATATATGGCTCTCTAAAAAGGTGTGTACAGCAAGGATGATTGTGGTAAACTAGCAAGCAAATACACAAATAATACAAGACGCTCCAAGCAAAACACATATCATGTGGTGAATAAAAATATAGCTCCAAGTAAATTACCGATGGAAGTAGACGAAAGAGGGGATGCCTTCAGGGGCATACCCAAGCTTTGACTTTTTGGTGTCCTTGGATTATCTTGGGGGTTCCATTGGTATCCCCAAGCTTAGGCTCTTGCCACTCCTTGTTCCATAATCCATCAAAAGAATTCACTCAAAACTTGAAAACTTCACAACACAAAACTCAATAGAAATCTCGTGAGCTCCGTTAGAGAAAGAAAACAAAAGACTACTTTAAGGTACTGTAATGAACTCATTCTTTATTTATATTGGTGTTAAACCTACTTTATTCCAACTTCTCTATGGATTATAAACTATTTTACTAGCCATAGATTCATCAAAATAAGCAAACAACACACGATAAATAGAATCTGTCAAAAACAGAACAGTCTGTAGTAATCTGTAACTAATGCAAAATTCTGGAACTCCAAAAAATCTACCAAACTTAGACGACCTATAAAATTTGTTTATTGATCAGCAGCAATTGGAGTCATTATTTTATCACGTTCTGGTGATTTTAAATAATTCAGGCACTGGGCGCAAAGTTTCTGGAAATTACAACAAGATCAAATAACTATCATCCAAGAAGATCCAATAGGTCTAACTTGGCACAAACACTAATTAAAACATAAAACCACATCTAAAGAGAGGCTAGATGGATTATTTATTCCTAAACAGAAGCAAAAACAAAAAACTAAAAATAAAATTGGGTTGCCTCCAACAAGCGCTATCGTTTAACGCCCCTAGCTAGCATAAAAGCAAGGATAGATCTAGGTATTGCCATCTTTGGTAGGCAATCCATAAGTGGCTCTCATGATAGATTCATATGGTAATTCTATTTTATTTCTAGGAAAGTGTTCCATGCCTTTCTTTAATGGAAATTGGAATATAATATTCCCTTCCTTCATATCAATAATTGCACCAATCGTTCTAAGGAAAGGTCTACCAAGAATAATAGGACATGAAGGATTGCAATCTATATCAAGAACGATAAAATCTACGGGTGCATAATTCCTATTTGCAACAATAAGAACACCATTAATTCTTCCCATAGGCTTTTTAATAGTGGAATCCGCAAGATCCAAGTTTAGAGAGCAATCATCAAAGTCACGGAAATCTAGCAAATCACACAAAGTTTTGGGAATAGTGGAAACACTAGCACCCAAATCACACAAGGCATGAAACTCATAATCTTTAATTTTAATTTTAATAGTAGGCTCCCACTCATCATAGAGTTTTCTAGGGATAGAAACTTTCAACTCAAGTTTTTCTTCATAAGATTGCAACAAGGCATCAACAATGTGTTCGGTAAAGGCCTTATTTTGACTATAAGCATGAGGAGAATTTAGCACGGATTGCAATAGGAAATACAATCAATTAAAGAGCAATTTTCATAATTAAATTCCTTGATATCCAATATAGAGGGTTTATCAACATCTAGGTTTTTATTTCTTTCAATCCCACTTTTATCAATTTCATCATCAAGATCTAAAAACTCCGAATTCTTAGAACGCCTTCTAAGTAAAGGAAGATCATATTCAGTTTCATCAAGATTCATATTGCAAAACAAAGATTTAATAGGGGACACATCAATAACTTTTAGATCTTCATCTTGATTTTCATAGGAATTGGAAGAACACGCTTTAATAAAGGCATCTTTAGAAGCACGCATCCTAGCGGTTCTTTCTTTGCACTCATCAATGGAAATTCTCATAGCTTTGAGAGACTCATTGATATCATGCTTAGGAGGAATAGATCTAAGCTTTAAAGAATCAACCTCAAGAGAAATTCTATCAACGTTCCTAGCCAAATCATCAACTTTAAGCAATTTCTCTTCAAGCAAAGCATTAAAATTCTTTTGTGAATTCATAAACTCTTTAACACTACTCTCAAATTAAGAGGGCATATTATTAAAATTTCCATAAGAGTTGTTGTAGGAATTTCCAAAATTATTAGAAGGATTACTAGGATAAGGCCTAGGATTAAAATTCCCTCTATACGTATTGTTACCAAAATTATTCCTACCAACAAAATTCGCATCCATAGATTCATTATTATTCTCAATCAAGGTAGACAAAGGCATATCATTAGGATCAGAAGAAACACTCTTAGTAGCAAATAATTTCATAAGTTCATCCATCTTTCCGATCAAAACATTAATTTCTTCTATCACATGCACTTTTTTATTAGTAGATCTTTCGGTATGCCATTGAGAATAATTAACCATAATATTGTCAAGAAGTTTAGTAGCATCTCCTAGAGTGATTTCCATAAAAGTGCCTCCCGCGGACAAATCTAAAATATTTCAATTAAATCCGGCATAAAAGTTTTGTATAATCATCCACAAGTTCAAACCATGAGTAGGACAATTACGTATCATTAATTTCATTCTCTCCCAAGCTTGTGCAACATGTTCATGATCAAGTTGCTTAAAATTCATAATATCGTTCCTAAGAGAGATAATCTTAGCGGGAGGAAAATACTTAGAGATAAAAGCATCTTTGCACTTGTTCCAAGAATCAATACTATTTTTAGGCAGATGAAAACCACGCTTTAGCATGATATCTAGCGAAAAAGGAAATAGCTTCAAATTAACGACATCATTATCGACATCTTTTTTCTTTTGCAAATAACATAAATCAACGAAGCTATTCAGATGAGTAGCGGCATCTTCACTAGGAAGGCAGTCGAATTGATCATTCATAACAAGATTCAACAAAGCGGTATTGATTTCACAAGATTGATTGGCAAGAGGAGCAATCGGAGTGCTAAGGAAATCATTATTATTGGTATTGGTGAAGTCACACAATTTGGTAGCATCTTGAGCCATCGCGACAAACAAGCAATCCAACACACAAGCAAACAAAATGACGAGGAAAAGGCAACGGGAAAAGAGGAGGAGATTGGGAAAGAGAGGGCGAATAAAACGACAAGGGTGAAGTGGGGGAGAGGAAAACGAGAGGCAAACGACAAATAATGTAATGCGAGAGATAGGGGTTGTGATGGGTACTTGGTATGTTGACTTTTGCATAGACTCCCCGACAACGGCGCCAGAAATTCTTCTTGCTACCTCTTGAGCACTGCGTTGGATTTCCCCGAAGAGGAGAGGATGATGCAGCAAAGTAGCGTAAGTATTTCCCTCAGTTTTTGAGAACCAAGGTATCAATCCGAGGAGGCCATGCACAAGTCCCTCGTACTGCACAAAACGATAGCTCCTCGCAACCAACGCGATTAGGGTTTGTCAATCCCTTCACGGTCACTTACGATAGTGAGATCGATAGAGATGATAGATAATATTTTGGTATTTTTGGTATAGAGATGCAAAGTGAAAAGTAAAAGGCAAAGTAAAAACAAAGCAAGTATTAAAGTGATGGAGATGGATATGATGAGAATAGACCCGGGGGCCATAGGTTTCACTAGTGGCTTCTCTCAAGAGCATAAGTATTCTACGGTGGGTGAACAAATTACTGTTGAGCAATTGACAAAATGGAGCATAGTTATGAGTATATCTAGGTATGATCATGTATATAGGCATCACGTCCAAGACAAGTAGGCAAACGATTCTGCATCTACTACTATTACTCCACTCATCGACCGCTATGTAGCATGCATCTAGAGTATTAAGTTAAAAATAGAGTAACGCCTTAAGCAAGATGACATGATGTAGAGGAATAAATTCATGCAATATGATAAATACCCCATCTTGTTATCCTCGATGGAAACAATACAATACGTGCCTTGCAACCCCTTACATCCTTTGGGTAAGGACACCGCAAGATTGAACCCAAAGCTAACACTTCTCCCATTGCAAGAACTACCAATCTAGTTGGCCAAACCAAACGGATAGTTCGAAGAGACTTGCAAAGATAATCAATCATACATAAAAGAATTCAGAGAAGATTCAAATATTATTCATAGATAATCTGGATCATAAACCCAAAATTTATCGGTCTCAACAAACACACCGCAAAAAGAAGATTACATCGAATAGATCTCCACGAGAGAGGGGGAGAACATTGTATTGAGATCCAAAAAGAGAGAAGAAGCCATCTAGCTACTAACTATGGACCCGAAGGTATGAAGTAAACTACTCACACTTCATTGGAGGGGCTATGGTGATGATGTAGAAGCCCTCCATGGTAGATGCCCCTTCCGGCGGAGCTCCGGAACAGGCCCCAAGATGGGATCTCATGGATACAGGAAGTTACGGTGGTGGAATTAGGTTTTGGCTCCTGTTACGATCGTTTGGGAATGAGGTATATATAGGAGGAAGGTGTGCGTCGGTGGAGCAACAGGGGGCCACGAGGCGGGGCGCGCCTAGGGGCGCGCCTCACCCTCGTGACCGCCTCACATTTCTTGAGTAGGATCCAAGTCTCCCGAATCACGTTCGGTGAGAAAATCACGTTTCCGAAGGTTTCATTCCATTTGGACTCCGTTTGATATTCCGTTTTCTTCGAAACACTGAAATAGGCAAAAAACAACAATTCTAGGATGGGCCTCCGGTTAATAGGTTAGTCCCAAAAATAATATAAAAGTGGAAAATAAAGCCCAATATAGTCCAAAACAGTAGATAAAATAGTATGGAGCAATCAAAAATTATAGATACGTTGGAGATGTATCACGCCCCCCTACCTCATGGGCCCCCTGGTGGCCCTCCGATGCCTATCTTGTGCTATATGAGGTCTTTCGTCGAGGAAAAAATCATAAGCAACCTTTCGGGACGAAACTCCGCCGCCACGAGGCGGAACCTTGGCGGAACCAATCTAGGGCTCTGGCAGAGCTGTTCTGCCGGGGACACTTCCCTCCGGGAGGGGGAAATCATCGTCATCGTCATCACCAACGCTCCTCTCATCGGGAGAGGGCAATCTCCATCAACATCTTCACCAGCACTATCTCCTCTCAAAACCCTAGTTCATCTCTTGTATCCAATTCTTGTCTCCAAGTCCGGGATTGGTACTAGTAGGTTGCTAGTAGTGTTGATTACTCCTTGTAGTTGATGCTAGTTGGTTTATTTGGTGGAAGATCATATGTTCAGATCCTTTATGCATATTAATACCCCTCTGATTATGAACATGAATATGCTTTGTGAGTAGTTACGTTTGTTCACGAGGACATGGGAGAAGTCTTGCTATTAGTAGTCGTGTGAATTTGGTATTAGATTCGATATTTTGATGAGATGTATGTTGTCTAGCCTCTAGTGGTGTTATGTGAGCGTTGACTACATAACACTTCACCATTATTTGGGCCTAGCAGAAGGCATTGGGAAGTAATAAGTAGATGATGGGTTGCTAGAGTGATGAAGCTTAAACCCTAGTTTATGCGTTGCTTCGTAAGGGGCTGATTTGGATCCATATGTTTCATGCTATGGTTAGGTTTACCTTAATACTTTTGTTGTAGTTGCGGATGCTTGCAATAGAGGTTAATCATAAGTGGGATGTTTGTTCAAGTAAGAACAGCACCCAAGCACCGTCCACCCACATATCAAATTATCAAAGTACCGAACGCGAATCATATGAACGTGATGAAAACTAGCTTGACGATATTCCCATGTGTCCTCGAGGCGGTTTTCCTATTATAAGAGTTTGTCCAGGCTTGTCCTTTGCTACAAAAAGGATTGGGCCACCTTGCTGCACTTTATTTACTTTTGTTACTTGTTGCTCGTTACAAATTATCCTATCATAAAACTATCTGTTACCACTTATTTGATTTGCAAGAGAATACCTTGCTGAAAACCGCTTATCATTTTCTTCTGCTCCTCGTTGGGTTCGACACTCTTACTTATCGAAAGGACTACGATAGATCCCCTATACTTGTGGGTCATCAAATATGTAGGAGCCAATATGAGCATCCAGGTTCCGCTATTGGTTATTGACCGGAGATGTGTCTCAGTCATGTCTACATAGTTCTCGAAACCGTAGGGTCCGCACGCTTAACGTTCGATGACGATTTGTATTATGAGTTATGTGATTTGATGACCGAAGTTTGTTTGGAGTCCCGGATGAGATCACAGACATGACGAGAGTCTATAAATGGTCAAGAGGTAAAGATTCATAAATTGGAAGGCTATATTCAGACATCGGAAAGGTTCCGAGTGATTCGGGTGTTTTTCGGAGTACCGGGGAGTTAGGGGAATTCACCGGGAGAAGTAGTGGGCCTTATTGGGCCATACAGGAAAAGAGGAGGCAGGCCAAGGGGCGGGGGGGGGTGCCCCCCCCCCCCCCCCCGTGGGTCTGAATTGTACTAGGGGAAGGGGGCGGCGCCCCCTTGCCTTTTCCTACTCCCTCTCTCTTTCCCTCTTTCCTTCTCTCGTACTCCGAAAAGGAAAGGGATTCCTACTAGGACTTGGAAGTCCTAGTAGGACTCCATGCTCTTGGCGCGCCCCTAGGGGGCCGGCCTCTCTCCCTCCCTCCTTTATATACGTGGAAGGGGGGCACCCCAAAGGCACACCAAGCCTTCTCTTAACCATGTGCGGTGCCCCCCCCCCTCCACTGTTACACACCTCGGGCATATCATCGTAGTGCTTAGGCGAGGCCTTGCGTCGGTAACTTCATCATCACCTTCGCCACACTGTTGTGCTGACGGAACTCTCCCTCGACCTCAATTGGATCAAGAGCTCGAGGGACGTCATCGAGCTAAACGTGTGCCGAATGTGGAGGTGCCGTACGTTCGGTGCTTGGATCGGTTGGATCGTGAAGACGTTCGACTACATCAACCGCATTATTAAACGCTTCCGCTTTCGGTCTAAGAGGGTACGTGGACACACTCTCCCATCTTGTTGCTATGCATCACCTAGATAGGTCTTGCGTGATCGTAGGAAACTTTTGATGTAGCGACCCGACCTCAGATGGTCAAGTCTCTGTGTTCCAGTGTCATCCCTGGATCAATAATGCTGACACACACAGTACTCGAAGGATTTATAACAGAGTAGCAATCACACACTTATTACATCGAATGTCTCAAAAGAGAACTTATTACAATAATATGGCTTAAGGCCATCTAATGCGATAACAGCGGAAGGCTTGGAAGATAAAGTGAGTCCATCAACTACAACGGCATAGCTGAGCTGCACGGCAATGACCTAACGAACCTTACACCTCATCTGAAAAGTCTGCAACATAATACGTTGCAGCCCGAGAACGGGTCAACACATGGAATATGCTCGCAATATAACACAATAGAGCAGGAACAGAATAATGCTATCACTACATGCATATTTGGCTGGTGGAAAGCTCTATGGTTATAGTTTCATGAAAAGCCAATTTTTCCTACAACAAAGGGATATATTTTTATTTAACTATCATGGTGGTTGAAACATTGAGAAGGTATAACCCCAACTCAATCCCAATTAAAGTAGTTAACAACCCAACAATATTATTTAAGAGTGATGAGATACATGTGATAACTCAAGTACTAGATACTCAAAATTGTCCATAACGGGGACACGGCTAACCATGATTAGATTGTACACTCTGCAGAGGTTTGCACTTTTCCCCACAAGACTCGATCGCCTCCGCTGATTTCTCGCCTGCATGGTGTTTGAGAAGCGGATGACCGAGACACGATCTTTCGTAAACATTAACTCTCTCTGCGGTAGACCATACCAAACCTACAAAACCCACTACCTGTTGATCTACCTCTCAAGAGCTTCACGTAACCTACTCAACTATGCTAGAGCCCATAGTAGCTTGTGGCTGCACACGGAAGTTTCTAGCATGAATAATCTCAGTTCCCTTTGAGCCTGGGTGGCGGTCCATAGGAAGATCACACGGGTACCCGGGATTTCTAAAATAAAGCAGACAACACTGGGTTCCCTGTGCCTCAATCCACCAGATATGTATTAAAGTTGCCACCTTAAATTAAACCAATAATTAACAATCTCACATCTGTCATGGATTCACTCAAACCCAAACCACGTCTATGAGCATAGCATAGCAATATAAGCAACACGTAGAAGTAACTCCCAAGGGTTCGATAGTAACATGGCAATATGTTCTACCTCAACTACTACTTCCCAACCCACAAGTTAATGACATACTAACCATGCAATGTTTGAGGATTGAGCTCATGCATAAAAACTGGGTATGAAAAGAGTATGATCAATGTGTTACTTGCCTTGCTGACGATCCGTGAATCCTAGAGACTCGTAGTAACACGCTTCGCACTCCAGGAATTCTATCGCAAGCAAACAATAACATACATAAGCAACAAGCAATGATGCACAAGCAAAACTCAAATAAACGAGGCTGACCAGAAAGTTCAACTTAAGATCTCCGGTTCGCAAAAACAATCAAACCAAACGGAGCAACGAAACTCAAACGGCGAAAGAAACAAGATCCTTTTACTAATCTGAACTAGGGTCAAATTTTGAAGTATAAAAATCTTGTTTAAGTTGTTTAAGCGGAAAGAGGGTCTCAAGACGAAGATCTGGGCGCTTGAATCGCCTGATTCCTACTAACGAGCGAAAAGATAAACAGAAACTAAGATCGGATCAGAAATCGTGATCATAAAAATCGCGGAATAAATCCGAGAAAAAGAAAATTGACGAACAGACTAACGAACGAACGTTCGTTATCTGGATCTAAATGAAGAACGCGTTCGTTAAAACGAACGAACGAGCAAACGCTCGCTAAGTAAATAAACCAGAGAAAAACCGATCTATTTAAAAAAACGAAACTAGGGTATCTAAAAAACCCGAAACGGTTTTTCTCAAAAAACCGGCGACGGCGGCGGCTACCTCGGCTTGGCTCCGGCGGGGCTCCGGCGGGGTTTCGGTGCGGCGACGAGGCTCGGCGGCGGCGGGGCTCTGGCTCGGGCTCGGGCGTCGGTGGCGGGTGGTGGTGGTGGTGGTGTGGCGGGGCGGCAGTATAAAAGGGGCGGGCGGCGACTTGGAGGAGGGGGCAAGGCGCTGGCGAGGCGGAGTCCGCTTGGACTCGGTCCGAGCGGCGGGCGGGCCAAGGCTGGAGGCGGGCGGCGTCGCTGCCTGGCTCGGCTGGGCCCTAGACCAAGTCGGGTGCGGGGATTTTTTTTAAATAATTCCGCCGACAGAAAATAAATCTTATAAAATAAAATAAAAATCTAAAAAAATGCCAAAACAAATTTTCACCGTCTAAATAAAATATTTAGAACGAGATGAATATTTTCTTGGCCCTAAAATGCAATTTTTTGAAAACATGCAATTTTTCTATTGCAAATAAAATCCAAATAAAAATCAAATAAAATCCAACAAATATTTTAACATTTTTCCTCCAATATTTCAATTGTTTTGGAGAAGTCATATTATCTCTTCTCATTTATTTTTAATATGAAATATTTTTCCAGAGAGAAAAATAATTAAAATAAAAAATCCTCGTTTTCGCTATTTGATAATAATCAAATATGAAAACCGGAAAATCCCCAACTCTCTCCGAGGGTCCTTGAGTTGCTTAAGATTTTTGAGGATTGCGGAACGAAGATGCAATAAAATATGATATGCATGGATGACCTATGTATAACATTCCAAATTGAAAATTTGGGATGTTACAAACCTACCCCCCTTAAGATGAATCTCGTCCTCGAGATTCAGGTTAACTAGAAAATAGGTGCGGGTGGTCCTTGCGAATATCATCCTCTCGTTCCTGTGTGGCTTCCTCCTCGGTATGGTGGCTCCAATGAACTTTGCAAAACTTGATAACCTTGCATGAGTGACTCGGTGGCAAAGTCAAGAATCTTCTTGGCTTGTCCTCATAAGTCAAATTACTGTCCAACTGAATTGCCTCCGAAGTCTTGTATCTCTTAATGGTATATCGGCCATCTCAGCATGACAATTTTTCAACTGTGAGACGTGGAACACATCGTGAACTCCTGACAATCCTTCTGGTAATTCCAGCTTGTAGGCAACTTCTCCCATTCGTTCCAAAACACGATACGGTCCTACAAATCTCGGAGCTAATTTTCCCTTAACCCCAAAACGTTTCACTCCTCGCAAGGGTGATACTCGCAGATATGCTCTGTCTCTAATTTCATAAGTTACCTCCTTACGTTTCGTGTCTGCATAACTCTTCTGCCTGGACTGAGCAATCTTCAATCTGTCAGGATCAGTTTAACCTTCTCCTCCGACTCTTTGATCAAATCTGGTCCAAACAACTCACGGTCTCCTACCTCATTCCACATCAGGGGTGTTCTACATCTGCGTTCATACAGAGCTTCGAACGGTGCCATCTTCAAACTGGCCTGGTAGCTATTGTTGTATGAGAACTCTGCGTAAGGCAAATTGTCATCCCAACTAGATCCATAATCTAGCGCACAGGGCTCTAAACATGTCCTCCGTAATCTGGTTGACTCTCTCTGTACATCCATCATCTGCGGGTGAAATGATGTCTTGAACTCCAATCTGCATTACCGTGGTCTGTGTAATGCGATGCCAAAACTTTGAAGTAAACTGTGTGTTCCTCTATCGTCACGATGGTCCTCGGAACTCCATGCAAACATACGATCCTGGACATATATATCTTGGCCAACTTTGCACTTGTATAAGTTGTTTTCACTAGGATGAAGTGAGCCACTTTGGTCAAGCGATCCACTACTACCCATATTGAGTCATATCCTACTTTGGTCCTGGGCAATCCGGTGATAAAGTCCATGCCAAGTTTATCCCACTTCCATTCGGGTATCGGCATAGGTCAGAACAGTCCCCGGCCGCTTCGATGCTCTGCCTTCACTCTTTGACATACATCACATACAGCTACATACTCGACAATATCTGTCTTCATACCAGTCCACCAGAAACGTTCTTTCAAATCCAAATACATCTTGGTGTTTCCGGGGTGTATCGAGTATGGTGAGTCATGAGCCTCCTGAAGTATTAACTTCCTGATCTCCGGGTTATTAGGCACATAAACTCGATCCTCAAACCATAAGGTATCATGCTCATCCTCGCGAAAACCTTTGGCCTTTCCTTTGCTCATCTTCTCCTTTATCTCAGCAATCTGTTTGTCTTCCTTCTGAGCTTCTCGAATCTTGTCCAACAATGTAGACTGAACTTCCATTGTTTCAATGAAACCTCTTGGAACAATCTCCAACCGAAGTTCCATGATAACTTCAGCTAACTCCTTCGGCAATCCCTTACTTTCAAGGATATTAGCATAACTCTTCCGGCTCAAGGCGCTCACTCGACATTGGCCTTTCCTGGATGATAGTGTAGCTTCATATCGTAATCCTTTATAAGTTCCAACCATCTCCTCTGTTTAAGGTTCAACTCCTTCTGTGTGAAAATGTACTTCAAACTCTTATGATCCGTGTACACATCATAACGGTTTCCAATAAGATAATGTCTCGAAGTCTTCAATGCATGCACTACCACTGCTAGCTCCAAATCATGCGTAGAATAGTTCAACTCATGGGGCTTCAGTTGTCGTGAGGCATACGAAACAACCTTTCCGTCCTGCATAAGCACACATCCAAATCCCAAGCGCGAGGCGTCACAATACACTTGAAAATCCTTATGTATATCTGGCAATGTTAGCACTAGGGCTGTAGTCAAACGTTTCTTCAACTCCTGAAAGCTTGCCTTGCAATCCTCTGTCCATTTAAACTTAGTATCCTTCTTCAGCAATTCAGTCATTGGCTTAGCAATCTTGAAAAAATTCTCAATGAATCTCCGATATATCCTGTGAGTCCAAGGAAACTGCGGATCTCGCCAACTGAAGTGGGTGCGAACCATTCAGTGACTGATTGAACCTTACTGGATCTACTGCTATGCCTTCTCCTGATATAACATGTCCAAGAAATCCAACTTCCTTCAACCAAAACTCGCACTTGCTGAATTTGGCGTATAACTGGTGTTCCCTGAGTTTCTCGAGAACTAAACGCAAATGCTCCTTGTGCTCCTCTTCGTTCTTCGAGTATACCATAATATCATCAATAAACACCACAACAAACTTGTCCAAATATTCCATGAACACCTTGTTCATCATACTCATGAAAAAGGCAGGGGCGTTAGTCATTCCAAACGACATGACCGTATACTCGTATAATCCATACCGCATGGTGAACGCTGTCTTTGGTATATCCTTCTCTCGAATCTTCAACTGATGGTATCCCGAACGTAGATCGATCTTCGAAAACACCTTTGCTCCTTGCAGCTGATCAAACAGATCATTGATCATTGGTAGCGGGTACTTATTCTTAATCGTTACTTCATTCAAGGCTCGATAATCAACAACCATCCTTAGGGATTTATCCTTCTTCTCCACCAAAAGCATTGGAGCTCCCCAAGGTGATGAACTCCTTCAAATATAACCTTTCTCCAACAACTCCTTGATCTGTTTCTTAATTTCCTCCAGATCATTTGCGGGCATCCGATAGGGTCTCTTGGATATTGGCCCTGTACCTGGCAATAGCTCTATCAGGAACTCGATGTCTCTATCCGGTGACATGCCTGGTAACTCCTCTGGGAGAACATCCGGGTAATCCTTTACTACCGATACTTCCTCCTGAACAACTCCCGTGAGGCATTCACTTGGCTCCTCCTAGGCACATGCCTAGATACATACTTAAACCTTTTTCCCTCCGGGGTGGTAAGATAAATTGATTTGCTAGCACAGTCAATGCTTCCTCCATACTTCAGCATCCAGTCCATACCTAATATCACATCCAATCCTTGCGACTCCAAGATAATTAGGTCAGACGGAAAAACATGTGTGCCAATGGTTAGGGGTATCTAGTTGCACCATCGGCTAGCCATGTACTCTGCTCCAGGAGAGCTCACTAAAAGAGGGGTCCTAAGGGTTTGGGTTGGTAGCTTAAACTTATCCACAAATCCCCTTTATATGTATGAATGCGATGCACCAGTATCAAAAATAATAAGAGCGGTAAATGACTTAACCAAAAACTTACCTATTACCGTCCATTGCTCTTCAACTTCCTCCACGTTAACGTGGTTCACTTATCCTTTATTGAATGGATCGGGCTTCTTCCAGCGCTCCCATTTCCGTTTCCATTCCTTCCTTCAGGCAATCATTGGCATAGTGCCCTGTCTTCCCTTGATTAAAGCAAGTAACTTGACTTAGGTCCCTTTTGGCGGGTGTAGCTGGGTTGGAGCGGTTCTGATTGTTATTAACTCTGTTCCCATTTCCATTCTTAGCACCATTGTGGTTATGCGATCCTCCTCCAGTGTGGTTGTGACCTCCATGATTATGAACAAGTCCTCCCGAGTTCGGGGTTAAGCGGGGCTTCTGTTGCGCTCCTAAATTATACTTCCCTTGTCCATACTTCCTCTTACGGCTCTCAATTTGTTGCTGCTTTCCTTTAATCATAAGGGCCTTGTCTACCAACTCCTGGTAGTTGTTGAAAGTTGCCACCATCAACTGCATGCTCATCTCATCATTCAGCCCTTCCATAAACTTCTCCCGCTTATGCATCTGTTGCCACATCATCAGGGGCATAGCGTGATAACTTGCTAAAATCATCCACGTACTGAGCCACAGTACGGTTCCCCTGGCGTAAGTTGCGAAACTCGCGCTTCTTCATCTGGATGGCTCCAGTTGAGACATAGGCCGTGCAAAAAGCTTGCTGAAACTGGTCCCAAGTGACATTGGCTATAGGAAAAGTAGCCGTGTAATTCTCCCACCATGCGGCTGCTGGTCCATCGAATTGATGCGCGGCAAAGCACACCTTCTCAGCATCTGTGCATCCTGCGGTGGTTAACTCCCTTCCAATACGGCGTAGCCAATCATTAGCAACTATTGGCTCGGTGCTAGTGGAAAACACCGGCGGCTGTAACCTTAGGAAACGGGCTAACTTGTCCATTGGCGATGGGTTATTGTTGTTGTTGTTGCCCTGGTTCTGAACTAGCAATTGCATCAAGGCATTCTGCTGTTGGATCAACTGGGTGAGCTCCGGTGGGAAAGCAAAACCGGTGTCACGTCTCGGAGGCATCTGATGGGTTTAGATGGAAGAGATTAGAATAGAAAAGGTCTAATGAGAAAACACTACCCATATGCACATGAGGCAAACACAATCATTTCACTCAATCAATCAAGCAAGGGCATACAAACGTTCTAGGACTATCGCAAAAGTGCTCAACTACTATTAGATACATGGGGGAAAATACTACAAATATATGGTGGTCATCTAGAAATTTTGATCGGTGGAAGACTCCATGATGTCTGCTCCAGCTTCGTCTTCGTAGTCATCATCACTTGGATCGGAATCGGTGTTGTTGATGATGATGTAGTTGTCCGGGCAAGTGGGGTCGTTGTCTTCTTCTTCCGGTGCTGGTCCTCCCATGAATACTTCGGTCTTCTTAACTAGGTCGTCGTTCTTCTCCAGTAGTTTCTTGATTTCCTCCTCATATCCGTCGCATGTAAACTTGAGTTCTTCCTCCAGCTCGATGATCCTGGTCTTCGCCTTCTTCAACTCCATCATGTCTCACAAGACATCTGGTTCTCTGACGTCGAATGTGCTGGTTTAGCTCTGGATGAAAGCTGCAATGGATCTATCCTTCTTGGTGCTGATTACTTCCCATTGCTCGTCTCGGCGCCCACATATTTGATAGATGGTGTCCTTAAGCTCCCTGTTGTAGACTTCTCCAATGCGTCCCATGGTAATGTGGGCTGCCATGCTCTTGCCTAGACTCCAAATGGGTGCTTCAAAAGAAAATTCTATGGGTTTAGAAGTTGGCGAGAACGTCGTTCCCGGAACTTGTACTTGAATCATCCAGCGCTCCTCTTCTGGTAAGGTGGCGTTGTACGTCCCGGTGAAGCTTGATATTCCAATATTCAAGTATCTAGTGACTTCCTTCAAGTGGCGTCCAAAAGGTGTGACTTCATCCGGTTGTGCAAACTTGTTCTTCATCTACGTCATCCTAAAGAGTGGAAAATGGAGAGGAGTCAGAAATGAGTAGAGAAGAGTGACCTATGGTTTATCTTAGTGGTCGTGTCCTACACTCAGCATGTGCTCTGATACCATCTTATAGCGACCCGACCTCAGATGGTCAAGTCTCTGTGTTCCAGTGTCATCCCTGGATCGGTAATGCTGACACACACAGTACTCGAAGGATTTATAACAGAGTAGAAATCACACACTTATTACATCGAATGTCTCAAAAGAGAACTTACACTACTAGGGAAAAGCCTAGCAGGCCTTGAGTTTTGGGTGTATCGATGGCGGGTGCCCGGCGCCATCGTCTGATGCCATGACTAACTTAGCGATGGCGGCGTGTTGACACGCCATCGCTATACATGGTTAGCTGTAGCGTGCGTTGCAAACGACGCTACTGCTAATTAGCTGTAGCGGGTCTTATACCCTACGCTACTGCTATTACTTTCAAAAACAAAACAAAAATCTCGATCCCGTGCGTGCTGTCAATGGCAGCAATGGTAAGATATAGCGATGATTGGCGCCGCCGGAGGCATGAACGGACAGCAGAAATCCAGATCCAGCAGTGGCTATTGGAGAGGGCCCGTTTCTATGGCAGAGCCAGGCCGCGGCGTGGGGCTCCTCTTCCCGACCATGCCAGATAGCTCTGGGTCATCCATGGCGATGACCTGCACGGGCATGGACATGGGAGGGTGAGTCAAACGAGAGGGAGAGAGAGAAAAGGAAAACGAGGGAGAGAGGTAGGTGATGTAGGGAGCAGCGGAGCTAGTCACCGGTGGCGAGGTGCTCCGATGTGGTGGCGGCTGGCGGCCTCCTAGACGTCGGTGGAAGACCGGCGAGCTCCTAGACGCCGGTGGCGCGAGGAGGCGCCTCTTCGGCGCCATGGAGGAGGATGGGTGCATGGGCAAGAGGTCCATGTGAGAGCGTATGGAAAGTGAGAGGAGAGAGTGGTGGAAGAGAGGAGGGATTTGGGGGAGGAGATGGGGATTCGGCCGAGGATATGGCGACTTCACCTACCTCGTACTTAGTAGTAGCGAGCGGTATAAAACGGCGCTACTACTATCAACTTAGTAGTAGCGCGGGTTTATACCCCTCGCTACTACTATGGCATATGTCGGGGGGCACGGTAGAGACCACTTAGTAGCAGCGAGGGTTAAAAACCCGCGCTACTACTATCAACTTAGTAGTAGCGAGGCTTAAAAACCCGCGCTACTGCTAATTAGCAGTAGCGCTTCTTCTTGTGCCGCGCTGCTGCTAAGATTCTGCGTATAAGGTTTTCCCTAGTAGTGTTATTACAATAATATGGCTTAAGGCCATCTAATGCGATAACATCGGAAGGCTTGGAAGATAAAGTGAGTCCATCAACTCCAACGACATAGCTGAGCTGCACGAAAACGACCTAATGAACCTTACTCCTCGTGCGAAAAGTGCGCAACATAATACGTTGCGGTACCGAGAATGGGTCACACATGGAATATCTTTGGCAATATAACACAATAGAGCAGGAGCAGAATAATGCTATCACTACATGCATAATTGTCTGGTGGAAAGCTCTATGGTTATAGTTTTGCGAAAAGCCAATTTTTCCCTACAACAAAGGAATATATTTTTATTTAACTATCATGGTGGTTTAAACATTGAGAAGGTATAACCCCAACTCAATCCAAATTAAAGTAGTTAACAACCCAACAATATTATTTAAGAGTGATGAGATACATGTGATAACTCAAGTACTAGATACTCAAAATTGTCCATAACCGGGGACACGGCTAACCATGATTAGATTGTACACTCTGCAGAGGTTGCACTTTTCCCCACAAGACTCGATCGCCTCCGTTGATTTCTCGCACTGCATGGTGTTTGAGAAACGGATGACCGAGACACAGTCTTTCAGAAACATTAACTCTCTACTCAGGGTAGACCATACCAAACCTACAAAACCCACTACCTGCTGATCTACCTCTTCAAGAGCTTCACGTAACCTACTCAACTATGCTAGAGCCCATAGTAGCTTGTGGCTGCACACGGAAATTTCTAGCATGAATAATCTCAGTTCCTTTTGAGCCTGGGTGGCGGTCCATAGGAAGATCACACGGGTACCCCGGGATTTCCAAAATAAAAGCAGACAACACTTTGGGTTCCCAGGTGCCTCAATCCACCCAGATGTGTATTAAAGTTGCCACCTTAAATTAAACCAATAATTAACAATCTCACATACATCATGGATTCACTCAAACCCAAACCACTTCTACGAGCATAGCATAACAATATAAGCAACACTAGAAGTAACTCCCAAGGGTTTGATAGTAACAGGGCAATAGGTTCTACCTCAACTACTACTTCCAAACCCACAAGTTAATGACATACTAACCATGCAATATTTGAGGATTGAGCTAATGCATAAAAACTGGGTATGAAAAGAGTATGATCAATGTGTTACTTGCCTTGCTGACGATCCACGAATCCTAGAGACCCGTAGTAACACGCTTCGCACTCCGGGAATTCTATCGGAAGCAAACAATAACATACATAAGCAACAAGCAATGATGCACAAGCAAAACTCAAATAAACGAGGCCGACAAGAAAGTTCAACTTAAGAACTCCGGTTCGCAAAAAGAATCAAACCAAACGGAGCAACGAAACTCAAACGCCGAAAGAAACAAGATCCGTTTACTAATCTGAACTAGGGTCAAAATTTTCAGTATCAAAATCTTGTTGAAGTTGTTTAAGCGGAAAAAGGGTCTCGAGACGAAGATCTAGGCTCTTGAATCGCCTGATTCCAACTAACGAGCAAAAAGATAAACAGAAAATAAGATCGGATCAGAAATCACGATCAAAAAAATTGTGGAATAAATCCGAGAAAAAGAAAACTGACGAACAGACTAACGAACGAACGTTCGTTATCTGGATCTAAAGGAAGAACGCGTTCGTTAAAATGAACGAACGAGCGCACGCTCGCTAAGTAAATAAACCGGAGAAAAACCGATCTATTTAAAAAAAATGAAAACTAGGGTTTCTAAAAAAACCGAAACGGTTTTTCTCAGAAAAACGGCGACGGCGGGCGGCTACCTCGGCTTGGCTCGGCAGGTTCAGTCTGGCGGGGCTTGAGGCGGCGGCTCGGGCGGGCGGGCGGCGGCTCGGGCGGGCGGGCAGCTCGGGCGGCGACGAGGCTCGGGCGGGAGGCTCGGGCGGGCGGCGGGGGCTCGGGCTCGGGCACGGGCGGTGGCTCGGCTCGGGCGGTGGCGGGTGGTGGTGGTGGTGGTGTGGCGGCGGTGGCGGTATAAAAAGGGGCGGGCGTCGACTTGGAGGAGGGGTCAAGACGCGGAGGCGGAGTCGGCTCGGACTCTGGTCCGAGCAAAGGAGGCGGAGGGAGGCGGCAGGCTGCCGGGCCTGGCTCGGTGGCTGTGCCCTAGGCCCAGCCGGCTGAGGAACTTTTTAAAATAATTCCATGACGTAAAATAAATCCTAAAAAATAAAATAAAAATCTAAAAAAATGCCAAAACAAATTTTCACCGCCTAAATAAAATATTTAGAACGAAATGAATATTTTCTTGGCCCTAAAATGCAATTTTTTGAAAACGTGCAATTTTTCTAATGCAAATAAAATCCAAATAAAAATCAAATAAAATCCAACAAATGATTTTAACATTTTTCCTCCAATATTTCAATTGTTTTGGAGAAGTCATATTATCTCCTCTCATTTATTTTTAATATGAAATATTTTCCGGAGAGAAAAATAATTAAAATAAAAAATCCTCGTTTTCCCTATTTGATAAAAATCAAATATGAAAACCGGAAAATCCCCAACTCTCTCTGATGGTCCTTGAGTTGCTTAAGATGTCGAGGATTGCGGAACGAAGATGCAATAAAATATGATATGCATGGATGACCTATGTATAACATTCCAAATTGAAAATTTGGGATGTTACATTTGAACTACTACGTTCCCCAACAGTTGCATCCGAGCCAGGTCTATGCATAGATGTTATATGCACGAGTAGAACACAACGAGTTGTGGGCGATAATTGTAATACTGCATACCAGCAATGTCATACTTTGATTCGGCGGTATTGTTGGATGAAGCGGTCCGAACCGACATTACATGACCGCGTTAATGAGACTAGTTGTATTGACGTGCTTCGCACATAGGTGGCTAGCGGGTGTCTATTTCTCCAACTTTAGTTGAATCAAGTTTGACTACGCCCGGTCCTTGTTGAAGGTTAAAACATCACACTTGACAAAAAATCATTGTGGTTTAGATGCGTAGGTAAGAAAAGTTCTTGCTAGAAGCCCGTAGCAGCCACGTAAAACTTGCAACAACAAAGTAGAGGACGTCTAACTTCTTTTTGCAGGGCTTGTTGCGATGTGATATGGTCAAGACGTGATGATATATAAATTGTTGTATGAGATGATCATGTTTTGTAAAAGTTATCGGCAACTAGCAGGAGCCTTATGGTTGTCGCTTTATTGAATGAAATGCAATCGCCATGTAATTGCTTTACTTTATCACTAAGCGGTAGCGATAGTCATAGAAGCAATAGTTGGCGAGACGACAACGATGCTACGATGGAGATCAAGGTGCCAAGCTGGTGACGATGGTGATCATAATGGTGCTTTGGAGATGGAGATCAAAGGCACAAGATGTTTATGGCCATATCATATCACTTATTTTGATTGCATGTGATGTTTATCCTTTATGCATCTTATTTTTCTTAGTACGGCAGTAGCATTATAAGATCATATCTCACTAAATTTCAAGGTATATGTGTTCTCCCTGAGTATGCACCGTTGCTACAGTTCGTCATGCCGAGACACCACGTGATGATCGGGTGTGATAAGCTCTACATTCACATACAACAGGTGCAAGCCAGTTTTGCACAGGCAAAATACTCGGGTTAAACTTGACGAGCCTAGCATATGCAGATATGGCCTGGGAACACTGAGACCGAAAGGTCGAGCGTGAATCATATAGTAGATATGATCAACATAGTGATGTTCACCATTGAAAACTACTCCATATCACGTGATGATCGGACATGGTTTAGTTGATATGGATCACGTGATCATTTAGATGACTAGAGGGATGTTTATCTAAGTGGGAGTTCCTAAGTAATATGATTAATTGAACTTTAATTTATCATGAACTTAGTACTGATAGTATTTGCATATCTATGTTGTAGATCAAAAGCTTGCGATGTAGCTCCCCGTTTATTTTTTGATATGTTCCTAGAGAAAATAAGTTGGAAGATGATAGTAGCAATGATGCGGACTGGGTCCATGATCTGAGGACTATCCTCATTGCTGCACAGAAGAATTATGTCCTTGATGCACCGCTACGAGATGGACCTATTGCAGGAGCAGATGCAGACATTATGAACGTTTGGCAAGCTCGATACGAGACTACTTGATAGTTTAGTGCACCATGCTTTACGGCTTAGAACCGGGACTTCAAAACGTTTTGAACACCATGGAGCATATAAGATGCTCCAAGAGCTGAAATTGGTATTTCAGACTCATGCCCGAGTCGAGAGGTATGAGACCTCTGACAAGTATTTTGCCTACAAGATTGAAGAGAATAGCTCAACCAGTGAGCATGTGCTCAGAATGTCTGAGTACTACTATCGCTTGAATCAAGTGGGAGTTAATCTTCCAGATAAAATAGTGATTGACAGAGTTCTCTAGTCACTATCACCAAGTTACTAGAACTTCATGATGAACTATAATATGCAAGGGATGACGAAAACAATTCCCGAGCTCTTCGTGATCCTGAAATCGGTGAAGGTACAAATCAAGAAAAAGCATCAAATGTTGATGGTTGACAAGACCACTAGTTTCATGTAAAAGGTCAAGGGAAAGAAAGGGAACTTCAATGTGACGCCCCCGATTCAACCGTACACTAATCATACACGCAATTGTGTACGATCAAGATCAGGGACTCACGGGAAGATATCACAACACAACTCTAGACACAAATTAAAATAATGCAAGCTTTATATTACAAGCCAGGGGCCTCGAGGGCTCGAATGCACAAGAGTCAGCGGAAGCAACAATATCTGAGTATAGACATGAGTTAGACAAGTTTGCCTTAAGAAGGCTAGCACAAAAGCAACAACGATCGAAAAGGCAAGGCCTCCTGCCTGGGAGCCTCCTAACTACTCCTAGTCGTCGGCAGCCTTCACGTAGTAGTAAGCACCCTCGGGGTAGTAGTAGTCGTCGGCAGTGGCGTCTGGATCCTGGGCTCGACCATCTGGTTGCGATATCCGAGAAGAATGGAAAAAGGGGGGAAAGAGGAAGCAAAGCAACCGTGAGTACTCATCCGAAGTACTCAGCAAGCAAGGATCTACAGTACATATGCAACATTATCAAAGGAAGGCTGTATATGTGGACTGGGCTGCAGAAATACCAGAATAAGAGGGGGAGAAGCTAGTCCTATCGAATACTAGCATCTTCTGGAAACCACCATCTTGCAAAGAATGAGGAGGGAGTAGAGTAGTATAACATAAGTCATATTTATGTTGTTGTATCAACGCTCCGGGATCCTTTCTCGACTCCCGAAGCAACATATCCAAAACATGCCTCAGCATCCAGTTCTAGTTGTATCGATCGGGATACAACTTCGAGTGTCTGTTATCGTAGGACAGGCTATCGATAGATGTTTTCTTCCCTGCAGGGGTGCACCAATTTACCCACCATGCTCGATTAACTCTGGCCAGACACACTTTCCTGGGTCATGCCCGGCTTCGGCCAAACAATACGCCGCAACCCGACCTAGGCTTAATAGAGAGGTCAGCACGCCGGACTAAGCCTATGCCCCCAGGGGTCATGGACCATTGCCCTGGGAACTCCTGCATGTTGCGAACGCGGCCGGTGAGCAGACCTAGCTACCTCCTTAAAAAAGCAGGTGCTTACCAATCCAATCCGGCGCGCGCTTCAGTTGCTGACGTCTATTAAGCTTCGGCTGATGCATATGACGCAGAACGCCCATACTATGCCCATGTGATGGTTAGTGCTATCAGGCCAGAGGCCCCTCGGATCAAATATCCAAATCGTTGTGGATTAGGAACGTGCGGTAACAAGCAGAGACTCACGAAAGATGTGACCCCGTCGCCCCGTCTCGTGGACTTGCAGCAAGGGCTAAGAATTCCCGGCCAAGCCTCGTTATTATCTCGCGGGCACCCTCCAGGTCAAATTGACTCCTCATCACTCGCAATATGCTCGCGCGGGTACCCCTCAGGGCTGACCCGTCTTTAGTAACAGGGTTCAGTGTAAAGTCATAGTAACCATAGTAACCGTGTGTCTAACACCAAGGAAAACACGAGGAATCACCCTTGACGGATTCCACTCGATGTAATCATCAAGGTGAACGTAAGAGGATCCACCCTCGAGGTTTACACTTGAGGGGTTGCACGACAGAGTCGTATCAGAAGTGGTTAAGGCGGAATCACCCTCGATGACCATGACCGAATAGCCACACTACAGGGTTAACATCAGAAGTGCTGATGAGGTCTCACCCTTGGCACTCGATAGTAACCCATTAGTGTCAAGCAACTAAGGGGAAAGTGATGTGCGGTGCTGGGGCCTGGTCTTCGATCCCGTTGATCGGGTCTTCGATGATGAAGCAGGGGCAACAAGGACAAGGTGGGGGTCACTGATGGATCACTAACCAACCTATACTAAGCAGGTTAGGATAAGCAGATACGTAACAATAAGCAGGTTACAAAAGCAGGCTATGCATCAGAATAGGAGCAAACAATTACAGTAGAAAAATCTAATGCAAGCATGATAGAAAGGAAAGAGGCTATATCAGGATGATCAAAGGGGGGGTTTGCCTGGAAGCTCTGCTGAAAAGGAAGAGGTGCCATCGACGACGTAGTCGATCACTGGGGCATCTGCAGCGGTCTCGGGGTCTACCAGGGAGAAGAGGGGGAACAAACAGTAAATACAAAGCACATACATGCATGACATGCAATATGCAGTGCTAGGGGTGTTCTACCGTGGTGCTACACGATACCGGAGAAGGGGGAAAACATCCGGGAATGTTTCCCCAGTGTTAGGCATTTTTGGACAGATGAAATGGAGGGGAAAGGTTGCATGTTCGCTATTGTAGAGGCATGTGACAGATGAACGGACCACATATTCGGATTCGTTGGATTTTTCTGAGCAACTCTCATGTATAAAGTTTTTCCATCCGAGCTACGGATTATTTTATACGATTTTTCTATAGTTGTATTCAATAAACTGAAATTATTAATAATTCAAATATTACTAAAATGGCTAAGTGTACTCAGCTGTGTACCCAATCAATGGCAGACTTGTGGGTCCATGTCAAAGCACAGTCAGCAGTTGACTATGGGCCGGTCAACGGTGAACAGTGCTGCAAGCCCCATGTGTAGGTGACTCGAGGCTAAATTATTTAACTAAAATGTTTTTAGCTAAAACTAAATTATGGGGAGATTAACTCCACTAATCTAGGGGAGGCTCACAGGGCAGTGACCCTGGGCCAGCCACAGCGTGGCTGTGTACGCACACGCGCGACAGCACGGTGCCGCGGCCACACCAGAGGGCAGCGGCGGGCGCTGCCGGCGAAGGTGGCTGGGCAGGTGTGGCGAGAGGGTGCGTGTAACATCCCAAATTTTCAATTTGGAATGTTATGCATTAGATCATCATTGCATATCATATTTTATTGCATTTTGCTTGATCCTAGAAATTCTAAGCAACTCAAGGACCTACGGAGAGAGTTAGGGGTTTCGTTATTTTCATATTTGAGTTTTTCTCGAATTATGAAAAGAGGATCGTTTGATTTTAATTTTATTTCTCTGAAATATTTCTTTTATTAAAAATAAAAGAGAGAGGATAAAATGACTTCCTCAAAATAAAGAAATATCAGAGATTTAATATTAAAATCAAATAAGATTTTTATTCAGAGTTTTATCGCTATTTTATTTGAATTAGGAAAAATATGCATTTTTCAAAATTGCATTTTAGGCCTAAATAAATGTTCATCTTGTCCGGCTAATTATTAGAGGACGGGGAAAATTTATTTTGGGATTTTTGGAGTCCATTTAGTATTTCTTTTCTTTCTTTTTCTGCACGTCCGAATTATTTAAAAACGCCAAGAACCGACTTAGGGCGGTTTCGCCAGACTCTTCGGCCGGCCTTTAAAAGCCCGCGACCCGAGCCCCAAAGATCGCCACCACGAACCCTAACCCTAGTCGCACCGCCGCCGCCGCTTCCGCCGCCGCTTGCGCCATCAAGATGCCGCCACGCCGCCAAGATCAGGCCAGCGCCACCGCCGCCCATGCCGCCGACCGCTGCCCCACGCCAGAGCCCGCCGCCGCTGCTGCCAACCCGCCGGACCCGAGGTAGCCGCCTCGGTTTTCGCAAGAAAATCGTTCGGTTTTTTTCGAAACCCTAGATCCGTTTTTTATTAGATCTGGTTCGGTTTTATTTTTTTGGTTTAGTTATTTAGCGGACGTTCGTCCGTACGTTCGTTTTTACGAACGGTTTTCACCGTTTAGCCGCAGACAGCGAACATTCGTTAGCCTGTTCGTCAGTTTTTCTTTTTTTCGGATTTTTCCGGCGATTATTTTTGGATCGCGATTTCTGATCCGAATTTCGTTCAAGTATTACTTTTCACTCGTTTATCGGAATCAGGCGATTCAAGCGCCTGGAGTTTCGTCTCGAAACCCTATTTCCGTTTAACCAACTTAAACAAGTTTTTGCTACTGTAAATTTGACTTTAGTCCAGAATAGTAAACAAAGCTTGTTTCTTTCGCCGTTTGAGTTTTGTCGCTTCATTTGATTTGATTCTTTTTGCAAACCGGAGTTCTTAAGTTGAACTTTCTGGTTAGATCTCTTATTTGAGTTTTACCCGTGCCCTTTCTTGATTGCTTATTGTATGCTTGTTTGTTTGCGATAGAGTACCCAGAGTGCGAAGCGTGCTACTACGAGTCTCTAGGTTTCGCGGATCATCAGCAAGGCAAGTAACACTTTGATCATACCTCTTACTACCCAGTTTTATTGCATTAGATAATTCCCCAAACAATTGCATGGTTAGGATCTGAATGAAATTGTGGGTTTGGGAAGTAGTTGAGGTAGTACCTATTCACCTGTTTATTATCAAACCCTGGGAGTTACTTCTACGTTATGCTTATATTGCCATGCTATGCTCGTAGACGTGGATTCGGTTTGAGTGTATTCATGACAGATTTGAGATTGTTAATTAATGGTTAACTTAAGGTGGCAACTTTAATACACATTTGGGTGGATTGAGGCACCTGGGTTTTCCAGTGATTGCTTGTATTTTTGGAAATCCCGGGGTACCGTGTGATTCTCCTATGGACCGCCACCCAGGCTCAAAGGGATCATAAGATTATTCATACTGGAAACTTCCATGTGCAGACACAAGCTAATATGGGCTCTAGCATAGTTGATTAAGTCGTGTGAACTCTTACAGTGGTAGACTAGCAGATGTAGGGGAAAGTAGGTGTACCGGTCTACCCATCGTAAGGTGCTAACGCTTCTGAAAGACTGTGTCTCGGTCATCCGTATCTCAAACATCATGTAGTGTGAGAAATTCAATGGAGGAGATCGAGTCTTGTGGGGAAAAGCGCACAAACCTCTGCAGAGTGTACAAACTAATCATGGTTAGCTGTGTCCTCGGTTATGGACAATTTGAGTATCTAGTCCTTGGATTATCATGTGGATCTCATCACTACTTAATTTAATTTGATGGGTTATTGTTAATTACTTTTAATTGGGATTGAGTTGGGTGAACCTTCTCAATGTTTATCAACCACCATGATAGTTAAATAAAACATATTCCGTTGCTGAGGGAAAAATTGTCTTTTTCAAGAAAACATATTAACCATCTGACCTCCACCGACCATATATGCATGTAGTGATAGCATTATTCTGTTCATTATCTTTTGGTGTTACCTTGTCAGCATATTCCATGTGCTGACCCGTTTTCGGGCTGCAACGTATCATGTTGCAGACTTTTCAGACGACGAGTAAGGAGCCTTAGGTTGTTGTCTTTCACTCAGTGATGCCGTTGGAGTTGATGGACTCACTTTATCTTCCAAGCCTTCCGCTGTTATCGTATTAGATGACCTTAAGCCATATTTATTGTAATAAGTTCTCTTTTGAGACATTCAATGTAATAAGTGTGTGATTGCTACTCTGTTATAAATCCTTCGAGTAATGTAAAGGCCAACATTACCGATCCAGGGATGACACTTATGCACAGAGATCAGACTGTTTGAGGTCTGGTCGCTACAAAGATGGTATCAGAGAGCATGCTGACTGTAGGACACGGCCACTAAGCTAAAGCCCTAGATCACTACTCTCTTCTCATTTCTGACTCCTCTCCATTTTCTACTCTTTAGGATGGCGGATGCAAGGATCAAGTTCATGCAACCGGATGAAGACACCCCTTTTGGACGCCACTTGAAGGAAGTTACTAGGTACCTGAACATTGGAATACCAAGCTTCACCGGGACCTACAATGCCACCTTACCAGAAGAGGAGTGCTGGATGATTCAAGTTCAAGTTCCAGGAAGGACATTCACGCCAGTCACTGAGCCCATAGAGTTTACTTTCGATGCACCCACCTGGAGTCTAGGAAAGAGTATGGCAGCTCACATCACCATGGGACGCATTGGAGAAGTCTACCACAATGATCTCAAGGACACTATCTACAAGATTTGTGGGCGCCGAGACGATCAATGGGAGATGATCAGCACCAGGAAGGATAGATCGATTGCCTCTTTCATCCAGGAGTTAAACCAGCACATTTGTCGCCAGGAAAACTAGACGTGCGCAGGCATGATGGATTTGAAGAAAGCAATGACAGGAATTACGGAACTGGAGGAAGAACTCAAGCTACACACGAAGATTATGAGGAAGAAATCGTCGCACTAGTGGAGAAGAATGACGACCTGACCAGGAAGCTAGGAGTTTTCATGGGAGACCCTGCACCAGGAGGAGAAGATGACAGTTCCACTTGCCCGGAGAACTACATCATCATTGACGACACCAACTCGGACCCTGACGATAGCGATGATGATTATGTTGATGAAGCTGGAGCAGATATCATGGAGTCTTCGACCGATCAATTTTTCTAGTAGACCACCAAATCAGTAGTAGAATTCCACCATGTATATAGCATAGTCCAAGTACTTTTGTAATGATAGTTCTAGACCGATTGTATGCTTTGTTTGATTGATTGAGTGATATGTTTGTGTTTGTCTCATGTGCATATGGGTAGTGTTTTCCCCCTAGACCTCATTCTATTCTGTTTTCTCATCTTTTCTAAAACCCGACAGATGCCTCCGAGACGCGACAATGGATTTGCTTTCCCACCGGAGCTCACTCAGTTGATCCAGCAGCAGAATGCATTGATGCAGATACTAGTCCAGAATCAGAACCAGGGGAACAACAACAACAACAACAACAACAACAACAACCCACCACCACCACCACCAGTTGAACACTTAGCCCGTTTTCTTAGGCTGAATAAGCCGGTGTTCTCCAGTAGCACCGAGCCGATTGTTGCAGATGATTGGCTCCGCAAGATTGAGAGGGAGTTGACTACTACAGGATGCATAGATGCGGAGAGAGTGCGTTTTGCCGCACATCAACTTGATGGACCCGCAACATCTTGGTGGGAGAATTTCATAGTCACTTACCCTATTGACACTGTGACATGGGACCAGGCCAAGAGGGCTTTTCAGACCGCCCATGTTTCAGCAGGAGCTATGGCCATGAATAAGAGTGAAATTCGCAACTTACGCCAAGGAGGGCGCACTATTGGCCAATATGTGGATGAGTTTAGTAAGTTAGCACGTTATGCCCCGGATAGCGTTACTCTGAGATCTTTGCTAAGAAGGAGAAGTTTTTGGAGGGACTGAATGATGAGCTGAGCATGCAGTTGATGGTGGCAAATTTCAATAACTACCAGGAGTTGGTAGATAGAGCTCTCATGCTTGAAGGGAAGCAACAGCATATTGACAACCGCAAGAGGAACTATGGATAGGGGAAGTATAATTTTGGAGCCCAGCAGAGACCCCATTACACCCCGAACACGGGAGGACTTGTTCATAACCATGGAGGCCACACTCATAAAGGAGGAAGTTCGCACAACCATAGTGGCCCCAAGAATGGTAATGGTAATGGAGGAAGCAGCAGACAGAACCGTTCCAACCCGGCAACACCCGCCAAGAAGTATCTAAGCCACGTTACTTGCTACAAGTGCCAGAAAACCGGACATTACGCCAATGAATGTCCCGAAGCCAAGAATGGAAATGGCAATGGAAGCTCTGGAAAGAAGCCCAACCCATTTAACAGGGGACAAGTGAACCACGTTAACGTGGAGGAGGTTGAAGCCCAGCCCGATGCAGTAATAGGTAAGTTTTTGGTTAAGTCATTTACTGCAATCATTCTTTGATGACCCACAAGTATAGGGGATCTATCGTAGTCCTTTCTATAAGTAAGAGTGTCGAATCCAACGAGGAGCAGAAGGAAATGATAAGCGGTTTTCAGCAAGGTATTCTCTGCAAGTACTGAAATAAGTGGTAACAGATAGTTTTGTGATAAGATAAATTGTAACGAGCAACAAGTAACAAGAGTAAATAAAGTGCAGCAAGGTGGCCCAATCCTTTTTGTAGCAAAGGACAAGCCTGGACAAACTCTTATAATAGGAAAAGCGCTCCCGAGGACACAAGGGAATATCGTCAAGCTAGTTTTCATCACGTTCATATGATTCGCGTTCGGTACTTTGATAATTTGATATGTGGGTGGACCGTTGCTTGGGTGTTGTTCTTACTTGAACAAGCATCCCACTTATGATTAACCTCTATTGCAAGCATCCACAACTACAACAAAAGTATTAAGGTAAACCTAACCATAGCATGAAACATATGGATCCAAATCAGCCCTTCTGAAGCAACGCATAAACTAGGGTTTAAGCTTACATCACTCTAGCAACCCATCATCTACTTATTACTTCCCAATGCCTTCCTCTAGGCCCAAATAATGGTGAAGTGTTATGTAGTCAACGTTCACATAACACCACTAGAGGCTAGACAACATACATATCATCCAAATATCGAACGAATACCAAATTCACATGACTACTAATAGCAAGACTTCTCCCTTGTCCTCAGGAACAAACATAACTACTCACAAAGCATATTCATGTTCATAATAAGAGGGGTAATAATACGCATAAAGGATCTGAACATATGATCTTCCACCAAATAAACCAATTAGCATCAACTACAAGGAGTAATCAACACTACTAGCAACCTACTAGCACCAATCCTGGACTTGGAGACAAGAATTGGATACAAGAGATGAACTAGGGGTATGAGAGGAGATGATGCTGGTGAAGATGTTGATGGAGATTGCCCTCTCCCGATGAGAGGAACGTTGGTGATGATGATGGTGATGATTTCCCCCTCCCGGAGGGAAGTGTCCCCGGCAGAACAGCTCTGCCGGAGCCCTAGATTGGTTCCGCCAAGGTTCCGCCTCGTGGCGGCGGAGTCTCGTCCCGAAAGGTTGCTTCTTATTTTTTTCTCATTGAAAGACTTCATATAGGAGAAGATGGGCGTCGGAGAGCCACCAGGGGGCCCACGAGGTAGGGGGCGCACCCTAGTGGGGGACGCGCACCCCACCCTCGTGAGCAGGGTGTGGGCCCCCTGGCCTTCATCTTTGGCGATGATTTTTCTTTATTTATTTTAAGATATTCCGTGGAGTTTCAGGACTTTTGGAGTTGCGCAGAATAGGTCTCCAATATTTGCTCCTTTTCCAAATTCCGATTCCAGCTTAGGCATTCTCCTCTTCATGTAAAACTTGTACAAAAAAATAGAATAGCCCTAAGTATTGTGACATAACGTGAAATAACAGACCATAATGCGATAAATATCGATATAAAAGCATGATGCAAAATGGACGTATCAACTCCCCCAAGCTTAGACCTCGCTTGTCCTCAAGCGAAAAGCCGATAACAATAAATATGTCCTCATGTTTAGAGGTAGAGGCGTCGGTAAAAATAAAATACAGACATGAAGGCATCATGATTGTTCTCATAACAGCAACATATACAGATTTTGTCATATGATTACTTATGTTAAAGTGATGATCTTTTCACAATGCAAAAGTATGAATCAGAACCCTTATTGAGCACCAACAAATTATAACCTCAATTATTGAAGCAATTGCAATTTATCATAACATCGGAAAGAGTCTATGTTAGAGGTTAAAAGCAAGTCCACATACTCAACTATCATTTAGTCGTTCATAACTGCTAGCACTCTCTCTATTGTTGTGGTTTGTGAGTTTTAATCTGACACAGAGAAAGATAGGGGCTTATAGTTTTGCCCCACAACCTTTTACCTCAAGGGTAATGTCAACAATAATAATTCATGCTCCCTACATCCAATTAGATATATATATATATATATATATATATATATATATATATATATATATATATAATGTTCTTTCCAACATCTTTGGGCTTGCCAAAGGGTAAAACGAAAAGGAAAGGTGAAGATCACCGTGACTCTTGCATAAGGTAGAGGATAATAATAAAAGATAGGCCCTTCGCAGAGGGAAGCAGAGGTTGCCATGCGCTTTTATGGTTGGATGCACAAAATCTCAATGCGAAAGAACGTCACTTTATATGGCCCCTTGTGATATGAACCTTTATTATGCAGTCCGTTGCTTTTATTTCTTCCATATCACAAGATCGTATAAAGCTTATTTCTCCCACACCAATCAATCATACATATTTAGAGCAATTTTTATTGCTTTGCACCGATGACAACTTACTTGAAGGATCTTACTCAATCCATAGGTAGATATGGTGGACTCTCATGGCTAACTGGTTTAAGGGTATTTGGAAGCACAAGTAGTATCTCTACTTGGTGCTTTGAGAATTTGGCTAACATGAGGGGGAAAGGCAAGCTCAACATGTTAGAGGATCCATGACAACATACTTTATCTCAGATATAAGAAAACATAACTCATCACGCTGTCTTCCTTGTCCAACATCAACTCTTTAGCATGTTATATTTTAATGAGTGCTCCCAATCAAAAAAGAGGTCAATGATAATATATCTATATGTGAAACCTCTCTTTCCTTATTACTTCCTATTAATTGCAACGATGACCAAAGCTATATTTGCCAACTCCCAACAACTTTTAATCATCATACTCTTTCTATGTGAAGTCATTACTCTCAATAAGATCAATTGAACTCTTTGTTTCTTTTTATTCTTTTTCTTTTATTCACCCAAGATCATGGCAAAACAATCAAGCCCTTGACTCAACACTAAACTTTATTATATATATAGCTCATGGACTCGATTACAAAGAGGGATCATAAAGCAAAACTCAAAACTAGATCATGCCATAAACTTTATTCTACTAGATCAAGATACTACTAAAAGGATCGAACTGAGAAAAACGGTAAAGATAGGAGTTGTGATGGTGATACGATATCGGGCACCTCCCCAAGATTGGCGGTTGCCAAGGGGAGTGCCCATACCCATGTGATTATGTCTCCTTCTTTGTTGTTGGTGTAATATTCTTGGTGACGATTCCCCTCAAGATACGGTTCTCCTCCTCGAGCTTATTGACTTGCTGCTTGAGGTCCATTATTTCCTTGCGCAGCTTTCCTGTAACGGCTAAAGCTCCTTGCACCCAAGGGTGCTGCATAGCTGCGGGAGAACAAGAGACACTCCTCCTCATATTTTCATCAGAAAAAAATCTAACATTGGAAGGGATAATCGAGTTTGGAATAGATGAGCTTTGTAGTTCCCCCATCGTAAACCCAGCTCGGAGGCGAGAGGTGACTTCTTGATCCTCCATGGCATCTACCCTCATCAAGTCGGCCTCCATATCTTCCTTCGTTGCTGGCCCAAAGTGGTCAGTGTCGCTGTTTGCCCTTGGTTCCGGTGCCGGATTAGATACCCGGCTCTCCCCTACTGACTCTTGAGAAGATATCTTGCTCTAATCTGCAGCAGCAACGGCTCAAAACAAAAACAGAGGGGATTTGCGTGATACGGGAGTCAAAACCTACGGGAGAATATATAATGAATTTTTACCGACCAAAATACGTATCGTGCAAGAAAACGGAGTCCGGAGGGCACACGGGGTGCTCACGAGTTAGGGGGGCGCGCCCACCACCCTCGTGGGGCCCTCGTGTCCTTCCCGGACTGCTGCTTATTTTTCTATTTTTCTAAATATTCCAAAATGGAGAAATATTGCCTTAAAAATTGTTTTGGAGTCGGTTTACTTACCATACCACATACCTATTCCTTTTCGGAGTCTGAAAAGGTCTGGAAAGTGTCCCTTATGTATTCCTCCGGGGTTACGGTTTCAATAATATTGGTTTCAACATTTATGGGATTACCTGAGATATAATGTCTGATCCTTTGACCGTTTACCACCTTCGGATTTGTACCTTCGAAGTTGTTGATTCTTATGGCACCGGAACGATAGACCTCCTCGATAACGTAGGGACCTTCCCAATTAGAGAGAAGTTTTCCTGCAAAAAATCTTAAACGAGAGTTGTATAGTAATACATAATCACCTACATTAAACTCACGCTTTTGTATCCTTTTGTCATGCCATATTTTAACTTTTTCTTTAAATAACTTGGCATTTTCATAAGCTTGGGTTCTCCATTCATCAAGTGAGCTAATATCAAATAACCTCTTCTCACCGCAAGTTTGAAATCATAGTTGAGGTCTTTAATAGCCCAATATGCCTTATGTTCTAGTTCGAGAGGTAAGTGACATGCTTTTCCATAAACCATTTTATACGGAGACATACCCATAGGATTCTTATATGCAGTTCTATAGGCCTGATGTCTACTATGCAACCTTCTTCTTGTAGACGTTGTTGGGCCTGCAAGTGCCTGAGGTTAAATGAGGACGTAGCAAATTTCCCTCAAGTGGATGACCTAAGGTTTATCAATCCGTAGGAGGAGTAGGATGAAGATGGTCTCTCTCAAGCAACCCTGCAACCAAATAACAAAGAGTCTCTTGTGTCCCCAACACACCCAATACAATGGTAAATTGTATAGGTGCACTAGTTCGGCGAAGAGATGGTGATACAAGTGCAATATGGATACTAGATAAAGGTATTTGTAATCTGAAATAATAAAAACAGCAAGGTAACAAGTGATAAACGTGAGCGTAAACGGTATTGCAATGATAGGAAACAAGGCCTAGGGTTCATACTTTCACTAGTGCAAGTTCTCTCAACAATAATAACATAGATAGATCATATAACAATCCCTCAACATGCAACAAACAGTCACTCCAAAGCCACTAATAGCGGAGAACAAACGTAGAGATTACGGTAGGGTATGAAACCACCTCAAAGCTATTCTTTCGGATCAATCTATAAAAGAGTTCGTACTAGAATAACACCTTAAGATACAAATCAACCAAAACCCTAATGTCACCTAGATACTCCATTGTAACCTCAAGTATCCGTGGGCATGATTATATGATATGCATCACACAATCTCAGATTCATCCAACCAACATAAAAGTACTTCAAAGAGTGCCCCAAAGTTTCTACCGGAGAGTCAAGAACGTGTGCCAACCCCTATGCATAGGTTCATGGGTGGAACCCGCAAGTTGGTCACCAAAACATACATCAAGTGGCACGTGATATCCCATTGTCACCGTAGATAAACACGGCAATACATACATCAAGTGTTCTCAAAATAAAGACTCAATCCGATAAGATAACTTCAAAGGGGAAACCCAATTCATCACAAGAGAGTAGAGGGTAGAAACATCATAAGATCCACCTACAATAGCAAAGCTCGAGATTCATCAAGATCGTGCCATAGAGGGAACACGAGAGAGAACACGAGAGAGAGAGAGAGAGATCAAACACATAGCTACTGGTACATACCCTCAGCCCTGAGGGTGAACTACTCCCTCCTCGTCATGGATAGCGCCGGGATGATGAAGATGGCCACCGGTGATGGGTTCCCCCTCCGGTGGTGCCGGAACGGGCTCCCGAGAGGTTTTGGTGGCTACAGAGGCTTGCGGCGGCGGAACTCCCGATCTATCTTCTGTTCTGGAAGTTTTACGATACGTAGGTATATATGGGTGCAGGGGGTATGTCGGTGGACCGAAGGGGGGGGCCACGAGGCAGGGGGCGCTCCCCCACCCTCGTGGGCACCTCCCTTCTTCCTTGACGTGCACTCCAAGCCCATCCGGTAGGTTTCCTTCCAAAAATAACTTCTCCAGTTGATTTCGTCCCGTTTCGACTTCGTTTGATATTCCTTTTCTTCGAAACACTGAAATAGGCATAAAACAACAAATCAGGGCTAGGCCTCCGGTTAATAGGTTAGTCCCAAAACTAATATAAAAGTGGATAAGAAAGCCCAATATTGCCCAAAACAGTAGATAATATAGCATGGAGCAATCAAAAATTATAGATACGTGGGAGACATATCAAGCATCCCCAAGCTTAATTCTTGCTCGTCCTCGAGTAGGTAAATGATAAAAAAGATAATTTTTGATGCGGAGTGCTACTTTGGCGTAATTTCAATGTAAATCTTCTTAATTGTGGTATGAATATTCAGATCCGAATGAATACAAATAAAAGTTCATATTGATAAAAGAAATAGTAATACTTCAAGCATACTAATCAAATTAATCACGTCTTCTCAAAATAGCATGGCAAAAGAAAGTTCATCCCTACAAAATCATGTAGTTAGGATATGCTTCATTTTTGTCACACAAAGATGTTCCCAACTTCTATACCCCCGATGACAAGCCAAGAAATTGTTTCATACTTAAATAATCTCAAACTTTTTCAACCTTCACGCAATACATGAGCGTGAGCCATGGATATAGCACTATGGGTGGAATAGAATATGATGATGGGGATTGTGTGGAGAAGACAAAAGGATAAAGTCTCACATTGACGAGGATAATCAACGGGCTATGGAGATGCCCATCAATTGATGTCAACATGAGGAGTAGGGATTGCCATGCAACGGATGCACTAGAGCTATGAATGCTCAACAAAATAAAACTAGTGGGTGTGCATCCAACTTGCTTGCTCATGAAGACCTAGGGCGTTTGAGGAAGCCCATCGTAGGAATATACAAGCCAAGTTCTATAATGAAAAATTCCCACTAGTATAAAAAGACAACTTATGAGACTCACTATATGAAAAACATGGTGCTACTTTGAAGCACAATATATGAGACTCACTACATGAAGAACAAGGTGCTACTTTGAAGCACAAGTGTGGAAAAAGAGATAGTAACATTGCCCTTTTTTTGGGCCTTTTTTTTCTTTTTGGCCTTTCTCCTTTTTTCTTTTTTTTGATTGGGCAATGCTCTAATAATGATGATCATCACACTTCTATTGATTACAACATAAGGATTACAACTCGAAACTAGAACAAGATATGACTCAATATGAATGCCTCCGGTGGTGTACCGGGATGGTGCAATGAATCAAGAGTGACATGTATGCAAAATAATTCATGGTGGCTTTGCCACAAATACGATGTCAACTACATGATCATGCAATGGCAATATGACAAAAGTAAAGTATGTCATGATGATGATGAACGGAACGGTGGAACGTTGCATGACAATATATCTCGGAATGGCTATGGAAATGCCATAATAGGTAGGTATGGTGGCTGTTTTGAGGAAGATATAAGGAGGTTTATGTGTAATAGAGCGTATCATATCACGGGGTTTGGATGCACCGTGAAGTTTGCACCAACTCTCAAGGTGACAAAGGGCAATGCACTGCATCAAGAGGCTAGCAAAGGCGGAAAGGTAAAAGTGCGTATAATCCATGGACTCAACATTAGTCAAAAGAACTCATATACTTATTGCAAAAATTTAGGAGTCATCAAAAATCAAGTACTACACGCATGCTCCTGGGGGGGTAGATTGGTAGGAAAAGACCATCGCTCGTCCCCGACCGCCACTCATAAGGATGCACAAGCCAGGTACACTTCATGTTTCAAATTTTTTACACAGCTTTAACCATACATGCATGCTATGGGACTTGCTAACTTCAACACAAGCATTCTTTAAATTCACAACTACTCAACTAGCATGACTTTAATATCACTACCTCCATATCTCAAAACAATTATCAAGTATCAAATTGATCATAGCATCCAGTTCACCTCCTATAAAAGTTTTCGTTCAAATTACCATGCTGTTTAAGACTCTAAAAATAATATAAGTGAAGCATGAGAGTTCATTAATTTCTACAAAATAAAACCACCGCCGTGCTCTAAAAGATATAAGTGAAGCACTAGAGCAAACGACAAACTACTCCAACAAGATATAAGTGAAGATCAATGAGTAGTTAAATAATTGTGCAACTATGTGAAGACTATCTAACATTAAGGAATTTCAGATCTTGGTATTGTATTCAAACAGCAAGCAAAACAAAATAAAATGACATTGCAAGGATAGCACAACTCATCTGAAGAAGCAAAAACTTAGGCTCAACCGATACTAACCGATAGTTGTTGAAGAAGAAAGGTGGGATGCATACTGGGGCATCCCCAAGCTTAGATGCTTGAGACTTCTTGAAGTATTGTCTTCGGGTGCCTTGGGCATCCCCAAGCTTGAACTGTTGTGTCTCCTTAATTCCTCTCATATCATGATTTCTCTTTTTATCAAAAGCTTCATTCACAACAAACTCAACAAGAACTCGTGAGATAGGTTAGTATAAACCAATGCAAAACCTTATCATTTTCTACTGTGACAAATCACTAAAATTATTATTCAACATTGAATACTAAATGCCTCTGCATATTTAATACTCCTATCCTTAAATAGAATCATTAAACAAGCAAACATATGCAAACAATGCAAACATAACAGCAATCTGCCAAAAACAGTACAGTCTGTAAAGAATGCAAGAGTATCAATACTTCCCTGACTCCAAAAATTATGAACTAAAATTCCCACTGTAATAAATTTATCAGAGATCAATGTGCAAAAATATTCAACATTATACTACTATCTGACTTTTCTAGGGAATTTTTGCAACAATAGTAAACTTTCTGTTTTCAAACAGCAACAAGTATACTAGCAAAATAAGCATGGCAAAGGCTATCCTTGACTTTTTTATTGAAACTAAATATGAAAAACATTATTATAAATAACAGCAAGCAAATACTAACAAGAGAAAATGACGCTCCAAGCAAAACACATATCATGTGGTGAATAAAAATATAGCTCCAAGTAAAGTTACCGATGAACAAAGACGAAAGAGGGGATGCCATCCGGGGCATCCCCAAGCTTAGGCTCTTGTTTATCCTTGAATATTACATTGGGGTGCCTTGGTCATCCCCAATCTTAGGCTCTTGCCAATCCTTATTCCATATTCCATCGAATCTTTACCCAAAACATGAAAATTTCACAACACAAAACTTAACAGAAAAATCGTGAGCTCCGTTAGCGAAAGAAAACAAAATACCACTTCAAGGTACTGTAATGAACTCATTCTTTATTTATATTGGTGTTAAACCTACTTTATTCCAACTTCTCTACGATTTATAAACTATTTTACTAGCCATAGATTCATCAAAATAAGCAAACAACACAATGAAAACAGAATCTGTCAAAAACAGAACAGTCTGTAGTAATCTGTAACTAAAGCATACTTCTAGAACTCCAAAAATTCTAAAATAAATTGTTGGACCTGAGGAATTTGTCTATTAATCATCTTCAAAAGAGAATCAACTAAATATCACTCTCCAGTAAAAAGTTCTAGCTAATCTCGTGAGCGCTAAAGTTTCTGTTTTTTACAGCATGATCATAAAGACTTCACCCAAGTCTTCCCAAAGGTTTTACTTGGAACAAACACTAATTAAAACATAAAACCACATATAAAAAGAAGCTATATGGATTATTTATTCCTAAACAGAACCAAAAATCAAGAAACTAAAATAAAATTGGGTTGCCTCCCAACAAGCGCTAACGTTTAAAGCCCCTAGCTAGGCATGATGATTTCAATGATGCTCACATAAAGATAAGAATTGAAACATAAAGAGAGCATCATGAAGAATATGACTAGCACATTTAAGTCTAACCCACTTCCTATGCATAGGGATTTTGTGAGAAAACAACTTATGGGAACAAGAATCAACTTGCATAGGAAGGTAAAACAAGCATAACTTCAAAACTTTGAGCACATAGAGAGGAAACTTGATATTATTGCAATATGTAGAAGCATATGATCCTCTCTCATAATAATTTTCAGTAGCATCATGAATTAATTCTACAATATAACCAGCACTTAAAGCATTCTTTTCATGATCTACAAGCATACAAAATTTACTACTCTCCACATAAGCAAATTTCTTCTCATTCGGAATAGTGGGAGTATCATAAGAGACTTGAACACTAAAAATTGTTTCCACATTAAAATAGTAATGTTCAGAAAAAGGGTAATCATAATCATGACAAGATTTGTAAATGTAATCATCACTACTTTTTATAGCATGAGTTTCATCACAATAATCATCATAAGTAGCAACTTCGTTCTCATCATAATCGATTGAAACCTCTCCCAAGATAGTGGAATCACTAAATAAAGTTGACACTCTTCCAAATCCACTTTCATCAATATAAACATCATAAGTAGGAGGCATGATATCATCATAACAAATTTGCTCATCAAAACTTGGGGGACAAAAAATATCATCTTCATCAAACATAGCATCCCCAAGCTTGTGGCTTTGCATATCATTAGCATCATGGATATTCAAGGAATTCATACTAACAACATTGTAATCATGCTCATCATTCAAAGATTTAGTATCAAACATTCTATAGATTTCTTCTTCTAGCACTTGAGCACAATTTTCCTTTCCATCAAACTCATGAAAGATATTAAAAAGATGAAGCGTATGAAACAAACTTAACTCCATTTTTTTGTAATTTTCTTTTATAAACTAAACTAGTGATAAAACAAGAAACAAAAAGATTCGATTGCAAGATCTAAAGATATACCTTCAAGCACTCACCTCCCAACAGCGGCGCCAGGAAAAAGAGCTTGATGTCCACTACGCAACCTTCTTCTTGTAGATGTTGTTGGGCTGCAAGTGCACAGGTTTGTAGGATGTAGCAAATTTCCTCAAGTGGATTACCTAAGGTTTATCAATCTGTAGGAGGCGTGGGATGAAGATGGTCTCTCTCAAGCAACCCTGCAACCAAATAACAAAGAGTCTCTTGTGTCCCCAACACACCCAATACAATGGTAAATTGTATAGGTGCACTAGTTCGGCGAAGAGATGGTGATACAAGTGCAATATGGATAGTAGATAAAGGTATTTGTAATCTGAAATAATAAAAGCAGCAAGGTAACAAGTGATAAACGTGAGCATAAACGGTATTGCAATGATAGGAAACAAGGCCTAGGGTTCATACTTTCACTAGTGCAAGTTCTCTCAAAAATAATAACATAGATAGATCATATAACAATCCCTCAACATGCAACAAAGAGTCACTCCAAAGCCACTAATAGCGGAGAACAAACGAGAGATTATGGTAGGGTACGAAACCACCTCAAAGCTATTCTTTCGGATCAATCTATAAAAGAGTTCGTACTAGAATAACACCTTAAGACACAAATCAACCAAAACCCTAATGTCACCTAGATACTCCATTGTCACCTCAAGTATCCGTGGGCATGATTATACGATATGCATCACACAATCTCAGATTCATCCAACCAACATAAAAGTACTTCAAAGAGTGCCCCAAAGTATCTACCGAAGAGTCAAGAACGTGTGCCAACCCCTATGCATAGGTTCATGGGCGGAACCCGCAAGTTGGTCACCAAAACATACATCAAGTGGCACGTGTTATCCCATTGTCACCACAGATAAACACGGCAAGAAATACATCAAGTGTTCTCAAAGTAAAGACTCAATCCGATAAGATAACTTCAAAGGGGAAACTCAATTCATCACAAGAGAGTAGAGGGGGTGAAACATCATAAGATCCAACTACAATAGCAAAGCTCGGGATACATCAAGATCGTGCCATAGAGGGAACACGAGAGAGAACACGAGGGAGAGAGAGAGATCAAACACATAGCTACTGGTACATACCCTCAGCCCCGAGGGTGAACTACTCCCTCCTCGTCATGGATAGCGTCGGGATGATGAAGATGGCCACGGGTGATGGGTTCCCCCTCCGGCAGGTCTTGGAGCAGACTTCCGAGAGGTTTTTGGTGGCTACAGAGGCTTGCGGCAGCGGAACTCCCGATCTATCGTATGTTCTGGGAGTTTTACGATACGTAGGTATATATGGGTGCAGGGGGTACGTCGGTAGACCGAAGGGGGGGGCCACGAGGCAGCGGGCGCGCCTCCACCCTCGTTGGCACCTCCCTTCTTCCCTGACGTGCACTCCAAGTCCATCTGGTAGGTTTCCTTCCAAAAATAACTTCTCCAGTTGATTTCGTTCCGTTTCGACTTCGTTTGATATTCCTTTTCTTCGAAACACTGAAATAGGCATAAAACAGCAAATCTGGGCTGGGCCTCCGGTTAATAGGTTAGTCCCAAAAATAATATAAAAGTGGATAATAAAGCCCAATATTGCCCAAAACAGTAGATAATATAGTATGGAGCAATCAAAAATTATAGATACGTTGGAGACGTATCAAGGCCCATAGTGCATCATCAAGTTTCTTGGACCAATTCTTTCTAGAGCTATTAACAGTCTTTTGCAAAATTAATTTGAGCTCTCTATTGCTCAATTCTACTTGACCACTAGATCAAGGGTGATAAGGAGATGCAATTCTATGATTAACATCATATTTAGCAAGCATTTTACGGAAAGCACCATGAATAAAGTGTGAACCACCATCGGTCATTAAATATCTAGGGACTCCAAACCTCGAAAAATAACTTCCTTAAGCATTTTAATAGAAGTGTTATGATCAGCACTACTAGTTGGAAAAGCTTCTACCCACTTAGTAACGTAATCAACAAAGAACCAAAATATGTGTATATCCATTAGAGGCGTGAAAAGGTCCCATATAATCAAAGCCCCAAACATCAAATGGTTTAATAACAAGTGAATAATTCATAGGCATTTCTTGACGTCTACTAATATTACCAATTCTTTGACATTCATCGCAAGACAAAACAAACTTACGGGCATCTTTGAAGAGAGTGGGCCAATAAAAACCGGATTGCAATACCTTATGTGCAGTTCTATCTCCAGCGTGGTGCCCTCCATAAGCTTCGGAGTGACACTTGCGTAGGATTTGTTCCTGTTCATGCTCAGGCACACAACGTCTAATAACACCATCTACTCCTTCTTTATAAAGATGTGGGTCATCCCAAAAGTAATGTCGCAAATCATAGAAAACTTTTTCTTTTGTTGGTATGTGAAGCTAGGTGGTATAAATTTAGCAACAATATAATTAGCATAATCAGCATACCATGGAGTGCTACGAGAAGTTCTTATGACATTTAATTGTTCATCAGGGAAGCTATCATCAATAGGTAGTGGGTCATCAAGAACATTCTCTAACCTAGATAAGTTATGCGCAATGGGGTTCTCGGCTCCTTTTCAATCAACAATATGCAAATCAAATTCTTGCAGCAAGAGAACCCATCTAACAAGTCTAGGTTTTGCATCTTTCTTTTCCATAAGATATTTAATAGCAGCATGATCAGTGTGAATAGTTACTTTAGAATCAACAATATAGGGTCTGAATTTATCACAAGCAAACACAACTGCTAAAAGTTCTTTCTCGGTAGTAGCATAATTTCTTTGAGCATTGTCTAGAGTCTTACTAGCATGATGGATTTAATTTCTTATCAACTCTTTGCCCTAGAACAACATCTACAGCGTAATCACTAGCATCACACATAATTTCAAAGGGTAAATTCCAATCAGGTGGCTGAACAACAGGTGCAGAGACTAATGCTTTCTTAAGTATTTCAAATGCTTCTACACAATCATCATCAAAGACAAATGGTACATCTTTTGTAATAAATTAGTCGAGGTCGGAAATTTTTGAGAAGTCCTTTATGAACCTCCTATAAAATCCAGCGTGACCAAGGAAACTTCTTATACCTTTGATGTCCTTGGGACATGGCATCTTTTCAATAGCATCAACCTTGGCTTTATCAACTTCAATACCTCTTTCAGAAACTTTGTGCCCCAAGACAATACCCTCATTAACCATAAAGTGGCACTTTTCCTAATTCAAGACAAGATTAGTTTCTTCACATCTCTGCAAAACTCGACCAAGATTGCTCAAGCAATCATCAAAAGAGGAACCATAGACGGAAAAATCGTCCATTAAAACCTCACAAAATTTTTCACAAAAATCAGAGAATATAGCCATCATGCATCTTTGAAAGGTAGAAGGTGCATTACATAAACCAAAAGGCATACGTCTATAAGAAAAAGTACCAAAAGAGGAAGTAAAAGTAGTCTTTGATTGATCTTTAGCCGACACATGTATTTGAGAGAAACCAGAATAACCATCTAGAAAGCAATAATGTGTATGTTTGCATAATCTTTCTAGCATTCGATCAATAAAAGGCAAGGGGTAATGATCTTTCTTAGTAGCTTTATTTAATTTGCGGAAATCAATTACCATCCTATAACTTTGTGATAATTCTTTGCGGAATCAATTCATCTTTATCATTAGGAACAACAAGTAATACCTCCCTTCTTAGGGACACAATGGACAGACTTACCCACCGACTATCAAAGAACGGGATAAATTATACACCTCCGTAAGCTTGAGTATTTCTTTTCTTACCACTTCTTTTATTTTAGGATTCAAACGTCATTGAGGATCACGAACTGGTTTGGCATCCGCTTCCAAATTTATTTTATGTTGACATGAAGTGGGACTAATGCCCTTAAGATCATCAAGAGTATATCCAATAGCGGCACGGTGCTTCTTCAGAGTTTTCAATAATCTTTCTTCTTCATGCTCTGAAAGGTTAGCACTAATAATAACAGGATATATTTTCTTTTCACCAACATAAGCATATTTAAGATTATCAGGCAACAGTTTAAGATCAAACACGGGATCACCCTTTGGTGGAGGGGGATCCCCTAGGATTTCAACAGGCAAATTGTGTTGCAGAATAGGTTCCTGTTTAAAGAATACTTCATCTATTTCCCTTCTTACATTCATGAACATATCATTTTCATGGTCTAGCAAATAGTGTTCTAAAGGATCACTAGGAGTTACGGCAATAGAAGCAAGACCAATAATTTCATCCTTACTAGGAAATTCTTCCTCACGATGTTGTTTACTAAATTTAGATAAATTAAACTCATGAACCATATCATCCAAGCCAATAGTAACAACATTCTTTTTGCAGTCTATCTTAGCATTAACAGTATTCAAGAAGGGTCTACCAAATATAATGGGACAAAAGCTATCTTGTGGGGAACTGAGAACAAGAAAATCAGCAGGGTATTTAGTTTTCCCACACAAGACTTCAACATCTCTAACAATTCCCATTGTAGATATAGTATCTCTATTGGCAAGTTTAATTGTAACATCAATATCTTCTAACTCAGCAGGTGCAATTTCATGCTTAATTTCTTTATATAAATCATAAGGTATAACACTAGCACTAGCACCCATATCACATAAGCCATGATAACAATGATCTCATATTTTAACAGAAATAACAGGCACGCCTACCAGAGGTCTATGTTTATCTTTAGCACAAGGTTTAGCAATTCTAGCAGATTCACCGCAGAATTGAATAACATGCCCATCAATATTATCAGACAAAAGATCTTTAACAATAGCAATATTAGGTTCTACTTTGACTTGCTCAGGAGGTGTATAAGTTCTAATATTGCTTTTATGAACTCTGATTGAAGCTTTAGCATGATCCCTTATTCTAACAGGGAAAGGTGGTTTCTCAACATAAGAGGTAGGAATAATAGGATCATTATAAGTGACAGTATTTTCTTCAACTTTAATAGGTGCAACTACTTTTACTTCTATGGGAGGATGATATTTAAACCACTTCTCCTATGGGAGATCAACATAAGTAGCAAAAGATTCACAGAAAGAAGCTACTATCTCAGAGTCAAGTCCATATTTAGTGCTAAACTTACGGAAAATATCGGTATCCATAAAAGATTTAACACAATCAAACTAAGGTGTCATACCTGACTCCTTACCTTCGTTGAGGTCCCAATCTTCAGAGTTGCGTTTAATTCTATCCAATAAATCCCATTTAAATTCAATAGTCTTCATCATAAAAGAGCCAGCACAAGAAGTATCGAGCATGGTGCGATTGTTATCAGAAAGCCGAGCATAAAAATTCTGAAGAATTGTCACTCTTGAGAGCTCATGATTGGGGCATGAATATAACATTGCTTTAAGCCTCCCCCAAGCTTTGGCGATGCTTTATCCTTCGCGAGGCCAAAAATTATATATATATAATTGCGATCACGATGAACAAGATGCATAGGGTAATATTTTTGATGAAATTCCAATTTCAACTTTTATAGTTCCATGATCTCGTATCATCACATAGCCTATACCACATCAATGCGTCTCCCTTCAAAGATAAAGGGAAGACCTTCTTCTTAACAACATCATCAGGTATACCTGCAAGCTTAAATACTCCACAAACTTCATCCACATAGAGTAGATGTTCATCATGATGCTTTGTTCCATCTCCTGTAAAAGTGTTAGCTAGCAGTTTTTCCATCACACACGAAGGAAATTCAAAAGGAGTTTCATTTTCAATAGGTTCAGTAGGTTGAGGATCAACTCTTTGCTCTACTGGACGGGGTGAAGATACCCCGAACAAGCCCCTCAGAGAATTACTTTCCATAGTAACAAGTGACAGTAAATTTCACCACACTATATAAATTTTTTCCTTACCAAAGGCGCTACACTCCCCGGCAACGGCGCCAGAAAAGAGTCTTGATGACCCACAAGTATAGGGGATCTATCGTAGTCCTTTCGATAAGTAAGAGTGTCGAACCCAACGAGGAGCGAAGGAAATGATAAGCGGTTTTCAGCAAGGTATTCTCTGCAAGTAATCTTGAAATAATTGGTAACGAGATAGTTTTGTGATAAGATAAATTGTAACGAGCAACAAGTAACAAGAGTAAATAAAGTGCAGCAAGGTGGCCCAATCCTTTTTGTAGCAAAGGACAAGCCTGGACAAACTCTTATAATAGGAAAAGCGCTCCCGAGGACACATGGGAATATTGTCAAGCTAGTTTTCATCACGTTCATATGATTCACGTTCGGTACTTTGATAATTTGATATGTGGGTGGACCGGTGCTTGGGTGCTGTTCTTACTTGAACAAGCATCCCACTTATGATTAACCTCTATTGCAAGCATCCGCAACTACAAAAAAAGTATTAAGGTAAACCTAACCATAGCATGAAACATATGGATCCAAATCAGTCCCTTCTGAAACAACGCATAAACTAGGTTTTAAGCTTCTGTCACTCTAGCAACCCATCATCTACTTATTACTTCCCAATGCCTTCCTCTAGGCCCAAATAATGGTGAAGTGTTATGTAGTCGACGTTCACATAACACCACTAGAGGCTAGACAACATACATCTCATCCAAATATCGAACGAATACCAAATTCACATGACTACTAATAGCAAGACTTCTCCCTTGTCCTCAGGAACAAACGTAACTACTCACAAAGCATATTCATGTTCATAATAAGAGGGGTAATAATATGCATAAAGGATCTGAACATATGATCTTCCACCAAAGAAACCAATTAGCATCAACTACAAGGAGTAGTCAACACTACTAGCAACCTACTAGCACCAATCCCGGACTTGGAGACAAGAATTGGATACAAGAGATGAACTAGGGTTTTAAGAGGAGATGGTGCTAGTGAAGATGTTGATGGAGATTGCCCTCTCCCGATGAGAGGAACGTTGGTGATAACGATGGTGATGATTTCCCCCTCCCGGAGGGAAGTGTCCCAGCGAGCAGCTCTGCCGGAGCCCTAGATTGGTCCCAAGGTTCCGCCTCGTGGCGTGAGTCTCGTCCCAAAAGGTTGCTTCTTATTTTTTCTCATCGAAAGACTTCATATAGGAGAAGATGGGCGTCGGAGAGCCATCAGGGGCCCACGAGGTGGGGGCGCGCCCCAGGGGGGACGCGCCCCCCACCCTCGTGAGCAGGGTGTGGGCCCCCTGGCCTTCATCTTTGGCGACAATTTTTCTTTCTTTATTTTAAGATATTCTGTGGAGTTTCAGGACTTTTGGAGTTGCGCAGAATAGGTCTCTAATATTTGCTCCTTTTCCAGCCGAGAATTCCAGCTGTCGGCATTCTCCCTCTTCATGTAAACCTTGTAAAATAAAAGAGAATAGCCATAAGTATTGTGACATAATGTGAAATAACAGCCCATAATGCGATAAATATCGATATAAAAGCATGATGCAAAATTGACGTATCATTCTTTTTGATACTGGTTCATCGCATTCATACATATCAAGGGGATTCATGGATAAGTTTAAACTACCAACCCAAGCCCTTAGGTCATCCATGTTAGTAACCTCGCCAGGAGCAGAGTATATGGCTAGCCTATGGTGTGATCGGTTACCATTAAGGATTGGTAACTACTTGTTCCCCTCAGACCTAATAGTATTGGAGTCACAAGGATTGGATGTGATATTAGGCATGGATTTGTATCAAAGTATGGAGGGAACATTGATTGCGCCAGTAAGTCGATTTTGCTCACCACCCCAGAGGGAAGAAGGATCAAGTATGTATCCGGCATGTGCGAATAGAACTCAAGTAAATTCCTTATCAGGAGTTGTACAGGAGGAAGTACCGGTGGTAAAGGATTTTCCGGATGTATTTCCAGAAGAGTTGCCAGGCATGCCACCGGATAGAGACATTGAGTTTTTGATTGAGCTTTTGCCAGGCACAGGGCCAATATCTAAGAGACCGTACAGAATGCCTGCAAAGGATTTGGAGGAGATTAAGAAGCAGATTAAGGAGTTACTGGATAAGGGATATATTCGCCCAAGTTCGTCACCTTGGGGATCACCAGTACTTCTAGTGGAAAAGAAGGATGGATCGTTAAGGATGGTTGTTGATTATCGAGGATTGAATGAGGTGATGATCAAGAATAAGTACCCATTGCCGATGATCAATGATTTTTTTGATCAATTGCAAGGAGCTAAGGTGTTTTCCAAGATCGATTTGCGATCGTGGTATCACCGATTGAAGATTCGAGAGCAGGACATACCTAAGACAGCTTTTACCACAAGGTATGGGCTGTATGAGTATACCGTTATGTCATTTGGTCTGACTAACGCACCTGCCTATTTTATGAACATGATGGACAAAGTGTTTATGGAGTTTTTTGATAAGTTCGTCGTAGTGTTCATTGATGATATTCTGGTTTACTCGAAGAATTAAGAAGAACATAAAAAACATTTGCGTTTGGTACTTGGTAAGCTCAGGGAACACCAGTTATACGCCAAGTTCAGCAAGTGTGAGTTTTGGCTGAAGGAAGTTGGATTTCTTAGACATGTTATATCCGGAGAAGGAATAGCAGTAGACCCCACCAAAGTTATCACTGTGACAAACTGGGAATCACCCATGACAGTTGGAGAGATCCGGAGTTTTCTTGGACTCACAGGATACTACCGGAGGTTCATTGAGAATTTCCCAAAGATTGCAAAACCCATGACGGAGTTGTTGAAGAAGGACACCAAATTCAATTGGACTGAGGAATGTGAGGCCAGTTTTCAGGAGTTGAAGAGACGCTTGGTTACATCACCAGTGTTGATTCTGCCAGATCAACGCAAGGATTATGAAGTGTATTGCAACGCTTCTCGTCGAGGACTTGGAGTCGTACTTATGCAGGAGGGAAGAGTTGTTTCATATGCTTCATGACAGCTTAAACCCCATGAGTTAAACTATGCTACGCTGATTTGGAGTTAGCAGCCGCAGTGCATGCGTTGAAGACATGGAGACATTTTCTCTTCGGAAACCATTGTGAGGTATACACGGATCACAGAGTTTGAAGTATATCTTCACGCAGAAGGAGTTAAATCTCAGACAGAGGAGATGGTTGGAACTCATTAAGGATTATGATATGAGATTGCATTATCATCCAGGAAAGGCTAACGTGTAGCCAATGCATTGAGCCGCAAGAGTCATGCAAATACTCTAATGACCAGAGAATTACCCAAGGAGTTAGCAGAAGGCCTTCGCGAGCTATGTTTGGAGATAGTTCTGAGAGGCTATGTAGCAGCATTGGAAATCTAGTCTACTTTGATGGATAAGATCAGAGAAGCTCAGAAGATGGACAAGGAGATTGCCGAGATAAAGGAAAGGATGAGTAAAGGAAATGCCAAGGGATTTCGTGAGGATGAGCATGATACTTTATGGTTCGAGGACCGCGTATATGTGCCCAATGATCAGGAGATCGGGAAGTTGATTCTGCAAGAGGCCCTTGATTCACCATATTCGATTCACCCAGGAAATACCAAGATGTATCTGGATTTGAAGGACAGTTTCTGGTGGACCGGTATGAAGAAGGATATTGCAGAGTATGTAGCAGTTTGTGATGTATGTCAGAGAGTGAAGGCAGAACATCAGAAGCCAGCATGATTGCTACAGCCATTGCCTATACCCGAATGGAAGTGGGATAAACTAGGCATGGATTTTATCATAGGATTGCCCAGAACTCGTTCAGGCTATGACTCGATATGGGTTGTAGTCGATTCATTGACGAAAGTAGCTCATTTCATCCCAGTGAAGACCACTTACACCAGTGCTAAGTTGGCAAAGATATATATGACCAGGATCGTATATGCGCATGGAGTTCCGAGGACCATAGTATCGAGATAGAGGAACCCGGTTTACCTCAAAGTTTTGGAATCAGTTGCATGAAACTTTGGGAACCGGGCTAGAGTTTAGTCTGACCTTTCACCCGCAGACAGATGGACGGTGAGAGAGAGTCAATCAGATTCTAGAGGGCATCTTTGAGAGCTTGTGCACTAGACTATGGATCTAGTTGGGACGATAATTTGCCTTATGCAGAGTTCTCTTATAACAACAGTTATCAAGCCAGTTTGAAGATGGCCCCTTTCGAAGCACTGTACGGAAGGAGGTGCAGAACACCGTTGTTGTGGGACAAAGTTGGAGACCCACAATTGTTTGGACCAGATTTGATTGAAGAGTCTGAGGAGAAGGTTAAGTTGATTCGTGATAGACTCAAGGTAGCCTAGTCCAGGCAGAAGAGTTATGCGGATTCTAAACGCAAGGAGACAGTCTAGAAAGTCAGAGACAGAGTATATCTTCGAGTATCACCACTTCGAGGAGTGAAGCGCTTTGGAGTTAAGGGAAAGTTAGCACCGCGTTTTGTGGGACCATACAGAGTTTTGGAACGTATGGGAGAAGTGGCTTACAAGTTGGAATTACCCGAAGGATTGTCCGGAGTTCACAACGTGTTCCATGTTTCTCAATTGAAGAAGTGCCACGCGGAGATGGCTGATATTCCCCTGAGAGATACAGTGCCGCTTGAAGCGATACAGTTGGATAGTGATTTGACGTATGAGGAGAAACCAATCAAGATACTCGAGTTTGCCAGCCGAGTTACGCGCAACAAGGTTATCAAGTTTTGCAAGGTTCCGTGGAGTCACCATACTGAGGATGAAGCTACTTGGGAACGAGAGGAAGACTTACGAAAGGATCACTCTCACCTATTTTCTAGCCAACCCGAATCTCGAGGGCGAGATTCACCTTAAGGGGGGTAGGTTTGTAACATCCCAAATTTTCAATTTGGAATGTTATGCATTAGATCATCATTGCATATCATATTTTATTGCATTTTGGTTGATCCTAGAAATTCTAAGCAACTCAAGGACCTACGGAGAGAGTTGGGGATTTCGTTATTTTCATATTTGAGTTTTTCTCGAATTATGAAAAGAGGATCGTTTGATTTTAATTTTATTTCTCTGAAATATTTCTTTTATTAAAAATAAAAGAGAGAGGATAAAATGACTTCCTCAAAATAAAGAAATATCAGAGATTTAGAGCGTGTTTGGATCAAGTCCTGACTAAAAATGCACGGCACGGAGCACTGCACTGGAACCGCTACTGGACTTGTTTGTTTCATGTCTGGTGAAACTTATGCTAGCTTTGGCACAGTTCCTGCGGACATTGATTAGCCTGAGTTTTTATCCAGCAACTTGCTTAGCTGGGCCGTGCATCCGAGACAGTAGCTTTGGTGCACAAGTCTTGACTTAGGCGTCGATCCGAGGCTAATCAGCAGTTGCATGCTGGACTTGTGACTTTATGGCCCATTTAAAATGTTGCCATGCCAGGCTATGAACCAAACACAGCTAGTCTAGGCCAGCCTGACCAGGCATGAAAGCACTACCGCATCAGGTAGCTCTCAGGCGTGAAAAATTTCCAGGCATAACGTCCAGGACACCATCCAAACTAACCCTTAATATTAAAATCAAATATGATTTTTATTCGGAGTTTTATCGCTATTTTATTTGAATTAGGCAAAATATGCATTTTCAAAATTGGATTTTAGGCCCAAATAAATGTTCATCTTGTCTGACTTATTTTTAGAGGACGGGGAAAATTTATTTCAGGATTTTTGGAGTCCGTTTAGTATTTCTTTTCTTTCTTTTTCTGCACGTCCGAATTATTTAAAAGAAAAACGCGCAACCGACTTAGGGCCGGTTTCGGCCAGGACTCTTTCGGGCCGGCCTTTAAAAGCCCGCGACCCCGAGCCCCAGCATCGTCAGCCACCCGAACCCTAACCCTAGCGCGGCTTGCCCTACTTTCGCCTCGCCCGGTGCCGCCACCGCCGCCCACGCCCCGCCGCCCACACCGCCGACCCACACCCCGGAGCCCGCCGCCGCACTCGCCGACCCGCCGGACCCTAGGTAGCCGCCTCGGTTTTTCGCGAGAAAAACCATTCCGTTTTTTCTCGAAACCCTAGATCCGTTTTTTTATTAGATCCGGTTTGGGTTTATTTTTTTCGGTTTAGTTATTTAGCGGACGTTCTTTCGTACGTTCGTTTTTACAAACGGTTTTCACCGTTTAGTCATGAGCAATGACGTTAGATTCGTTAGCACATTTCGTCGCTTTTCTTTTTCTTGGATTTTTCCGTGATTATTTTTGGATCGCGATTTCTGATCCGAATTTCGTTCTAGTATAACTTAAACCCTAAACGTGCTATGCTTATATTGCCATGCTATGCTCGTAGACGTGGATTGGGTTTGAGTGTGTTCCTGACTGATGTGAGATTGTTAATTAATGGTTAACTTAAGGTGGCAACTTTAATACACATCTGGGTGGATTGAGGCACCTGGGTTTTCCAGTGATTGCCTGTATTTTTGGAAATCCCGGGGTACCGTGTGATTCTCCTATGGACCGCCACCCAGGCTCAAAGGGATGATAAGATTATTCATACTGGAAACTTCCGTGTGCAGCCACAAGCTAATATAGGCTCTAGCATAGTTGATTAAGTCGTGTGAACTCTTACAGTGGTAGACTAGCAGATGTAGGGGAAAGTAGGTGTACCGGTCTACCCATCGTAAGGTGCTAATGCTTCTGAAAGACTGTGTCTCGGTCATCCGTTTCTCAAACATCATGTAGTGCGAGAAATCCAACGGAGGAGATCGAGTCTTGTGGGGAAAAGTGCACAAACCTCTGCAGAGTGTACAAACTAATCATGGTTAGCTGTGTCCCCAGTTACGAACAATTTGAGTATCTAGTCCTTGGATTATCATGTGGATCTCATCACTACTTAATTTAATTTGATGGGTTATTGTTAATTACTTTTAATTAGGATTGAGTTGGGTGAACCTTCTCAATGTTTATCAACCACCATGATAGTTAAATAAAACATATTCCGTTGCAGTAGGGAAAAATTGGCTTTTCGCAAAACATATTAACCATACAGCCTCCACCAGCCATATATGCATGTAGTGATAGCATTATTCTGTTCATTATCTTTTGGTGTTACCTTGCCAGCATATTCCATGTGGTGACCCATTTTCGGGCTGCAACGTATCATGTTGCAGACTTTTCAGACGACGAGTAAGGAGCCTTAGGTCGTGGTCTTTCACTCAGTGATGCCGTTGGAGTTGATGGACTCACTTTATCTTCCAAGCCTTCTGCTGTTATCGTATTAGATGGCCTTAAGCCATATTTATTGTAATAAGTTCTCTTTTGAGACATTCGGTGTAATAAGTGTGTGATTGCTACTCTGTTATAAATCCTTCGAGTACTGTGTGTGTCAGCATTACCGATCCAGGGATGACATTTATGCAAAGAGATTAGACTGTTTGAGGTCTGGTCGCTACAGTGCAGCTACGCGCGTGACCGAAGGCAGGATGGGGCGGCGGCTAGTGGCGGACAGAGCAGCAGGGAGGATAGCAGCAAGGAGTGGCGAGCAGCAGGGAGGCTGCGCGCATGGCAGACAGGGAGGACGATGGTCGTGGCCAACGGCCAAGGCATGGCAGGCGGGCGTGGGGAGATGCAGGCGGCCATGTGCAGGGCGCGGCCACGACAAGCGCAAGCGGCAGCAAGCAGCAGCTAGGCGTGGATGGGCGCTGGGCGCGACAGGACGCGTCCAGGGGGCGGCTTGAGGCTCGCGGGTGGGCGGCCACGAGCACGGCGACCACGAGCCCGCCAGGAGCTCGGGCGCAGTGGGGCAGCGTCTATGGCGGGGAAACATAAGGGGGAAAGGGGGAACAGAAAGGGGACCTCACATTGATGTGGTGGCCGAGCTTGACGGAGGCGAGGAGGCAGCGGTGGTTGTGGATCGAGAGCGACAGACGTCGACGGTCCGAGGACGAAGACGACGTGGGCGACGGCCTCGAGGATCTCCAGCCTCGCTCCGGTGGTGTATGACGAAGAAGGACCCGCCGGGGCTCCTGTACACCACCGTGAAGCTCGGGGAGGCTCCGGTGCATGATGACGACGACGACGCGGTGACGTTAGTAGCGGGTGAGGTGGATCCGAAGGGGAAGGGAGCATGAGCAAGGGGAAGCGAGTGATTGGGGAGGACCATGTGGGAGAGCGATGAGTGGAGGGAAGGGATCGAGGCGTCGAGGGGACAGTGCCCTTATCCCCTCGGGGCGGCACCAGCGAGCTGGTCCAACGGGGATGCGCCCTTGTAGCGGTCGCGCCAGGAGAACAGGAGGAGAAGGCGACCGGTGGGGTAAGTGGGCTGGATGGGCTGGCTCGGGTGGGCCGTAGCACAGGGGGGTTAGTTCCAGAGGGGCAGGGGCATATTTTTCCCTTTTAACTAGTTTTGCATTTTCTTTCTTTTTTGAAACTTCTGTTTTCCAAAACTTTTTAAAACCAAAACAGTTCTATAAATTATAAAACTTACACCTAAAATATCATCAAGTTTTAGGCTACTGCCACAATCAGTTTAGCACTTAAATAAAACAGGTTAGCATTTTTACAAATTAAAAAGCATTTAAAAAATGTTTTAAGCACTGTTTTAGCTAGTTTAGTGCACTTAAACACTTTGCAAAAATGTTGGTTCACTACCAACATTAGTTATAGGATTATTTGGCACAAGATGAACATTTTAGATGTCGTGTCTGACAAATATGAAATTTTGACTTAGATTTGATTTGAATTTGAATTGTGATTTGGATCAAGTGAAGATTAGCAACAGTAACATGATGACATAGCACCATTAACAGGGGATTACTGTAGCATGACACTCGGGGTGTTACAAATCTCCTCCACTACAAGAAATCTCGTCCCGAGATTTAAGGGGTGGAGTAAGGGGGAAAGACTCCGGAAAGATGGAGCTCAACACAAGATAGTTACCTTGGGACTATCTCAATGAACATGCCAAAGAGGCATCTCTCGAGTTGAATTTCAAGAAAGTCATCCAGAGCAAGGTAAGAAGGTGCAATGTGAAGCTTTAATCGGGTAGGCAATAGTTTGTTGCCTGAAACAAGGGGTGAAAGGGGTTCGGAGCAATGGGAATAAGTATTGCGTCTGATACCAGAATAGATCACAAGAAGCACCACAAAAAAAGACACATCCGTGACATTTTGGGCCGAACGAAATTTTTTTCTTTCATACATATGACACTTCTATGACGATAATTGTGACAAAACCCAGTATCATCATAGATGTGGTGGGCTCCTACTTCTGTGACAAAAAGTCATGACAAGAAATGGGCTTTTCGTCCTGGGCAGGACGGAGACGCAGCTGCATGACATTCTATGGGCCGTCCATGACGGAAAAAACCATGGTAGAAGCGAGGGGGAGGAAAATTTCAGGGAGTTCCCGGTTACGGTGGGAGGTCGGGGGCCGAGCGATGCGCTGCTTTCTCGTACACGCACGCTGCTGCGGTGTGCGTAGGGCGTTGGCTCTAATCGAACCCGAAGCGAGGCGTTGGGCACTAATCGAACCCGGCGATTGACCGCGAGCTACGCGTTCATCGAACCCGAGCGATCGATCAATGGCTGTTAATCGAACCCGATCGAGCGATTCCTTCGCCATCGCCGCTAATCAAGCCGATCGATGCCTCTGCAGGATGAGCAGTGAGCGCTATGGGGGTGGATGAATAAAGGAGTGATACGTCTCCAACGTATCTATAATTTTGATTGCTCCATGCTATATTATCTACTGTTTTAGGCAATATAATTCACTTTTATATTATTTTTGGGACTAACCTATTAACCGGAGGCCCAGCCCAGATTTGCTGTTTTTGCCTATTACAGTGTTTCGAAGAAAAGGAATATCAGACGGAGTCAAAACGGAAAGAAATCAATTGGAGAAGTTATTTTTGGAAAGAAACCACCTGATGGACTTGGACTCCACGTTAGAAGATACGGGAGGTGCTCACGAAGGTGGGGGGCGCGCCCACCTCCCTAGGGCGCGCCCCCTGCCTCGTGGGGCCCCCGTAGCTCCACCGACGTGTCCCCTGCACCCATATATAACTACGTATCGTAAAACTTCCAGAACAGAATATAGATTGGGAGTTCCGCTGCCGCAAGCCTCTAAAGCCACCAAAATCTCTCGGGAGCCCGTTTCGGCACCCTGCCGGAGGGGGAACCCATCACCGGTGGCCATCTTCATCATCCCGGCGCTCTCCATGACGAGGAGGGAGTAGTTCACCCTCGGGGCTGAGGGTCTGTACCAAGAGCTATGTGTTTGATCTCCTCTCTCGTTTTCTGTCCTCGTATTCCCTCTATGGCATGATCTTGATGTATCCCGAGCTTTGCTATTGTAGTTGGATCTTATGATGTTTCTCCCCTCTACTCTCTTGTGATGAATTGAGTTTCCCTTTGAAGTTATCTTATCGGATTGAGTCTTTACTTTGAGAACACTTGATGTATGTCTTGCCGTGCTTATCGGTGGTGACAATGGGATTTCACGTGCCTCTTGATGTATGTTTTGGTGACCAACTTATGGGTTCCGCCCATGAACCTATGCATAGGGGTTGGCACACGTTCTTGACTCTCTGGTAGAAACTTGGGGCACTCTTTGAAGTACTTTGTGTTGGTTGGATGAATCTGAGATTGTGTGATGCATATCGTATAATCATGCCCACGGATACTTGAGGTGACAATGGAGTATCTAGGTGACATTAGGGTTTTGGTTGATTTGTGTCTTAAGGTGTTATTCTAGTACGAACTCTTTTATAGGTTGATCCAAAAGAATAGCTTTGAGGTGGTTTCGTACCCTACCATAATCTCTATGTTTGTTCTCTGCTATTAGTGGCTTTGGAGTGACTCTTTGTTGCATGTTGAGGGATTGTTATATGATCTATCTATGTTATTATTGTTGAGAGAACTTGCACTAGTGAAAGTATGAACCCTAGGCTTTGTTTCCTATCATTGCAATACCATTTACGCTCACCTTTACCACTAGTTACCTTGCTGTTTTTATATTTCAGATTACAAAAACTTATATCTACCATCCATATTGCACTTGTATCACCATCTCTTCGCCGAACTAGTGCACCTATACAATTTACCATTGTATTGGGTGTGTTGGGGACACAAGAGACTCTTTGTTATTTGGTTGCAGGGTTGGTTGAGAGAGACCATCTTCATCCTACGCCTCCCATGGATTGATAAACCTTAGGTCATCCACTTGAGGGAAATTTGCTACTGTCCTACAAACCTGTGCACTTGCAGGCCCAACAACGTCTACATGGAGAAGGTTGTGTAGTAGACATCAAGCTCTTTTCTGGCGTAGTTGCTGGGGATATTTTTGTTTCTTGTTTTAGCACTAGTTTAGTCTATAAAATAAAATTACAAAAAAAATTAATTGAGTTTGTCTCATACGCTTCACCTTTTTAATATCTTTCGTGAGAATGATGGAAAGGAAAATTGTGCCAAAGTGCTAGAAGAAGAATTACATATAATGCTTGGCATGAAATATGTGAATGATGAGCATGATTGCAATGTTTTTAGTATGAATTCCTTGAATACCCATGATGCTAATGATATGCAAAGCCACAAGCTTGGGGAAGCTATGTTTGAATATGATATTTTTTGTCCCCCAGGCTTTGCTGAGCAAATTTACTATGATGAAAGCATGCCTCCTATCTATGATGAATATTGTGATGACACATATGCTATAAATAATAATTATAACCATGTAACTTGTCATCTTGATCTTAATTTTCAATCACATGATAGCTATTTTGTTGAGTTTGCTCCCACTATTATTCATGAGAGGAATTTTGCTTATGTGGAGAGTAATAAATTTTCTATGCTAGTAGATCATGCAAAGAATGCTTTAAGTGCTGGTTATATTGTTGAATTCATTCATGATGCTACTGAAATTTATTATGAGGGAGGAACATATGCTTGTAGGAATTGCAATTATATCAAGTTTCCTCTCTATGCGCTTAAAATCTTGAAGTTATGCTTGTTTTGCCTTCCTATGCTAGTTGATTCTTGTTCCCATAAGTTGTTTGCTCACGAAATCCCTATCCATAGGAAGTGGTTTAGACTTAAATGTGCTAGTCATATTCTTCATGATGCTCTCTTTATGTTTCAATTCTTATCTTTTATGTGAGCATCATTGAAATGATCATGCCTAGCAAGGGGCGTTAAACGTTAGTGCTTGTTGGGAGGCAACCCAATTTTATTTTAGTTTCTTGCTTATTGGTTCTATTTAGGAGTAAATAATCCATCTAGATTCTGTTTAGATGTGGTTTTGTGTTTTAATTAGTTTTTTTGCCAAGTGGAATCTTTGGGAAGACTTGGGTGAAGTCTTTATGATCATGCTGTAAAAAACAGAAACTTTAGCGCTCACGAGATTAGCTAGAACTTTTTACTGGAGAGTTATATTTAGTTGATTCTTTTTGCATATGATTACTAGACAAATTCCTCAGGTCCACCAATTTATTTTAGAATTTTTGGATTTCCATAAGTTTGCGTTAGTTACATATTACTACAGACTGTTCTGTTTTTGACAGATTCTGTTTTCATTGTGTTGTTTGCTTATTTTGATGAATCTATGGATACTAAAATAGTTTATAAACCATATATAAGTTTTAATACAGTAGGTTTAACACCAATATAAATAAATAATGAGTTTATTACAGTACCATGAAGTGGTGTTTTGTTTTCTTTCGCTAACGGAGCTCACGAGTTTTCTGTTAAGTTTTGTGTTGTGAAGTTTTCAAGTTTTGGGTAAAGATTCGATGGACTATGAAATAAGGAGTGGCTAGAGCCTAAGATTGGGGATTCCCAAGGCACCCCAAGGTAATATTTAAGGATAACCAAGCGTCTAAGCTTGGGGATGCCCCGGAAGGCATCCCCTCTTTCGTCTTCGTTCATCGGTAACTTTACTTGGAGCTATATTTTTATTCACCACATGGTATGTGTTTTGTTGGAGCGTCATTTTATTTTCTTTAGATTTTCTTGCTGTTAGTTAGAATAATGTTTTGCATCTTTAGTTCCAATAAAAAGTCAAGGATAGCCTTTTCCATGCTTATTTGAAAACAGAAAGTTTACCGCTGTTGCAAAAATTCCCTAGAAAAGTCAGAGAGTGGTATAATGATGAATATTTTTGCATATTGAGCTCCGATAAATTTACTACAGTGGGAATTTTAGTTCATAATTTTTGGAGTTAGGGAAGTATTGATACTCTTGCATTCTTTAGAGACTGTACTGTTCTGGCAGATTGCTGTTATGTTTGCATTGTTTGCATATGTTTGCTTGTTTAATGATTCTATTTAAGTATAGGAGTATTAAATATGCAGAGGAATTTAGTATGCAATGTTGAATAATAATTTTAGTGATTTGTCACTGTAGGAAATGATAAGGTTTTGCATTGGTTTATACTAACCTATCTCACGAGTTCTTGTTGAGTTTGTTGTGAATGAAGCTTTTTGATAAAAAGAGAAACCATGGTATGAGAGGAATTAAGGAGACACAAAATCTCAAGCTTGGGGATGCCCAAGGCACCCCAAGATATTATTTCAAGAAGTCTCAAGCATCTAAGCTTGGGGATGCCCCCGTTGGCATCCCACATTTCTTCTTCAACAACTATCGGTTAGTATCGGTTGAACCTAAGTTTTTGCTTCTTCACTTGAGTGGTGCTATCCTTGCAATGTAGTTTTATTTAGCTTTGCTTTCTGTTTGAATAAAGTATCAAGATCTGAAATTCCTAAACGAGAGAGAGTCTTCGCATAGTTACATAATTATTCGACTACTCATTGATCTTCACTTATATTTTTCGGAGTAGTTTGTCATTTGCTCTAGTGCTTCACTTATATCTTTTTAGAGCATGGTGGTAGTTTTATTTTGAAGAAATAGATGAACTCTCATGCTTCACTTAAATTATTTTGGGAGTCATTAATAGCATGGTAATTTTCTTAATATTAATATATTTGGTATTCAAGATATGTGAAACTTTCTTTTGAGTGTGTTGAATACTAAGAGAAGTTTGATACTTGATAATTATTTTGAGATATGGAGGTGATAATATCAAAGTCGTGCTAGTTGAGTAGTTGTGAATTTAAAGAATGCTTGTGTTGAAGTTAGCAAGTCTCGTAGCATGCACGCATGGTTAAAGTTGTGTAACAAATTTGAAACATGAAATGTACCTGGCTTGTGCATCCTTATGAGTGTCGGTCGAGGACGAGTGATGGTCTTTTCCTACCAATCTATCCCCCTAGGAGCATGCGCGTACAACTTGATTTTTGATGATTCTAAATTTTTGCAATAAGTATATGAGTTCTTTTGACTAATGTTGAGTCCATGGATTATACGCACTTTTACCTTTCCGCCTTTGCTAGCCTCTTCGGTACCATGCATTGCCCTTTCTCACCTTGAGAGTTGGTGCAAACTTCACGGTGCATCCAAACCCCGTGATACGATACGCTCTATCACACATAAACCTCCTTATATCTTCCTCAAAACAGCCACCATACCTACCTATTATGGCATTTCCATAGCCATTCCGAGATATATTGCCATGCAACTTTCCACCGTACCGTTCATCATCATCATGACATACATTACTTTTGTCATATTGCCATTGCATGATCATGTAGTTGACATCGTATTTGTGGCAAAGCCACCATACATTATTTTTCATACATGTCACTCTTGACTCATTGCACCATCCCTGCACACATCACGGGAGGCATTCATATAGAGTCATATCTTGTTCTAGTTTCGAGTTGTAATCCTTATGTTGTAATCAATAGAAGTGTGATGATCATCATTATTAGAGCATTGCCCAAATAAAAAAAGAAGAGAAAGGCCAAAAAAAAGGCCCAAAAAAAAGAAATAAATAAAAAGGGCAATGCTACTATCTCTTTTTCCACACTTGTGCTTCAAAGTAGCACCTTGTTCTTCATGTAGTGAGTCTCATATATTGTGCTTCAAAGTAGCACCATGTTTTTCATATAGTGAGTCTCATAAGTTGTCTTTTTATACTAGTGGGGATATTTCATTATAGAACTTGGCTCGTATATTCTTACGATGGGCTTCCTCAAATGCCCTAGGTCTTCATGAGCAAGCAAGTTGGATGCACACCCACTAGTTTTCTTTTGTTGAGCATTCATAGCTCTAGTGCATCCGTTGCATGGCAATCCCTACTCCTCATGTTGACATCAATTGATGGGCATCTCCATAGCCCGTTAATTATCCTCGTCAATGTGAGACTTTCTCCTTTTTGTCTTCTCCACACAATCCCCATCATCATATTCTATTCCACCCATAGTGCTATATCCATGGCTCACGCTCATGTATTGCGTGAAGGTTGAAAAAGTTTGAGATTATTTAAGTATGAAACAATTGCTTGGCTTGTCATCGGGGTATAGAAGTTGGGAACATCTTTGTGTGTGACGAAAATGAAGCATAGCCTAACTATATGATTTTGTAGGGATGAACTTTCTTTTGCCATGCTATTTTGAGAAGACATAATTGCTTTGTTAGTATGCTTGAAGTATTATTATTTTTATGTCAATATGAACTTTTGTCTTGAATCTTTCGGATCTGAATATTCATATCACAAGTAAGAAGAATTACATTGAAATTATGCCAAGTAGCACTCCGCATCAAAAATTGTGTTTTATCATTTAGCTACTCGAGGACGAGCAGGAATTAAGCTTAGGGATGCTTGATACGTCTCCAACGTATCTATAATTTTGATTGCTCCATGCTATATTATCTACTGTTTTTGGCAATATTGGGCTTTATTATCCACTTTTATTTTATTTTTGGGACTAACCTATTAACCGGAGGCCCAGCCCAGATTTCTTTGTTTTTGCCTATTTCGGTGTTTGAAAAAAGGAATATCAGACGGAGTCAAAACGGAACGAAATCAACTGGAGAAGTTATTTTTGGAAGGAAACCCACCTGATGGACTTGGACTCCATGTCAGAAGATACGGGAGGTGCTCACGAGGGTGGGGGGGCGCGCCCACCACCCTAGGGCGTGCCCCCCTGCCTCGTGGGGCCCCCGTAGCTCCACCGACGTATCGTAAAACTTCCAAAACAGAATATAGATCGGGAGTTCCGCCGCCACAAGCCTCTGTAGCCACCAAAAACCTCTCGGGAGCCCGTTCCGGCACCCTACCGGAGGGGGAACCCATCACCGGTGGCCATCTTCATCATCTCGGCGCTCTCCATGACGAGGAGGGAGTAGTTCACCCTCGGGGCTGAGGGTATGTACCAGTAGCTATTTGTTGGATCTCTCTCTCTCTCTCTCTCTCTCTCTCTCTCTCTCTCTCTCTCGTGTTCCCTCTATGGCACGATCTTGATGTATCCCAAGCTTTGCTATTATAGTTGGATCTTATGATGTTTCTCCCCCTCTACTCTCTTGTGATGAATTGAGTTTCACCTTTGAAGTTATCTTATCGGATTGAGTCTTTACTTTGAGAACACTTGATGTATGTCTTGCCGTGCTTATCAGTGGTGACAATGGGATTTCACGTGCCTTTTGATGTATGTTTTGGTGACCAACTTGCGGGTTCCGCCCATGAACCTATGCATAGGGGTTGGCACACGTTCTTGACTCTCCGGTAGAAACTTTGGGGCACTCTTTGAAGTACTTTGTGTTTGTTGGATGAATCTGAGATTATGCGATGCATATCGTATAATCATGCCCACGGATACTTGAGGTGACAATGGAGTATCTAGGTGACATTAGGGTTTTGGTTGATTTGTGTCTTAAGGTGTTATTCTAGTACGAACTCTTTTATAGATTGACCCGAAAGAATAGCTTTGAGGTGGTTTCGTACCCTACCATAATCTCTACGTTTGTTCTTCGCTATTAGTGGCTTTGGAGTGACTCTTTGTTGCATGTTGAGGGATTGTTATATGATCTATCTATGTTATTATTGTTGAAAGAACTTGCACTAGTGAAAGTATGAACCCTAGGCCTTGTTTCCTATCGTTGCAATACCGTTTACGCTCACTTTTACCACTAGTTACCTTGCTGTTTTTATATTTTCAGATTACAAAAACTTATATCTACCATCCATATTGCACTTGTATCACCATCTCTTCGCCGAACTAGTGCACCTATACAATTTACCATTGTATTGGGTGTGTTGGGGACATAAGAGACTCTTTGTTATTTGGTTGCAGGGTTGCTTGAGAGAGACCATCTTCATCTTACACCTCCCATGGATTGATAAATCTTAGGTCATCCACTTGAGGGAAATTTGCTACTGTCCTACAAACCTGTGCACTTGCAGGCCCAACAACGTCTACAAGGAGAAGGTTGCGTAGTAAACATCAGTGAGCGGTGGCGTTTGCCTCTGGATGAACAGGACCCCGTGGTGTGGTGGAGGGCTGGATGAACAGTAGACAGTGGAGGGGTGCCCGTGGAGGGGTGGTTGAACAGGACCCCGTGGTGTGGAGGGCTGGATGAACAGTAGACGGTGGAGGGGTGCCCGTGGAGGGGTGGTTGAATAGTAGCCGATGGAGTAGCATGCGGTGGAGGCTGGATAGGAGCCCGTGGAGGCTGGAGGAGGTCGACGGTAGCCCGTGGAGGCTGGGGGAGGTCGACGGTGGAGATGAACAGTATCCCGTGGAGTCCCGTTTTGCGGTACGCCACACCCCTCCCGATGAACAGGACCCCTTTCGACCGTAGGAGGTCCGTTTAAATCTGTTTTGCGGCACGCCACACCCTCCCGATCAACAGGACCCCGTTTCGACCGTAGGAGGTCCATTTCGTCTGCTTTATGGCGGACGCTGCACTTCTCCCGATCATCAGGACCCTGCTTCAACGTGGCCGATCGAACACAAGGTCGCTTTCTCCGCTTCTGCAGACGCCAGCCTCGCTTCCATCGCCTGTTCCATCCAAGCCGGTTGGCTCCCACGTGTTCCGTTGCCTCCCGATGAACACGACGCATTCCGTTGCCTCCCCATGAACACGCCGCATTCTGTTGCCTCCCCATGAACACGACGACGACGCTGTTTCTCCGTTCCGACCTAGCCATGTACACGAGCCCTCACCGTACGTATGCGCGAGTAGGCATTCGAGACCCTGCCCGTATGTATGTACGTGGCCGTATTTTCTTTCTTGCACCATGGCCGCTGTACGTACGTGTACATGCTACGTGCGCGCCTCTACTACGACACGTGCACGCCTCTACAATGACCAGTATGTACGTACACGTTCGCGACCAGAATGACAACGCTACGTACGCTTCGACCAGGTGGGTCCCGACTGTCAGGCACTTCCTTGCATGCGAAAATGTAGCTGGTGGGTCCCAGCAGTCAGAGTGGCGAATCGTAATTTTTTTAGCCCGGACGCACTTCCTTTGCGTGCGAAGATGTAGCTGGTAGGTCCCAGCAGTCAGGGGGGCAAATCGTTTTTTTTTGCCCGGACGCACTTCCATTCGTGTGAAGATGTAGCTGGTGGGTCCCAGCAGTCAGGGGGGCGAATCGTTTTTTTTGCCTAGACGCACTTCCTTGTGTGCGAAGATGTAGCTAGTGGGTCCCAAAAGTCAGGGGAAACGTTTTTTTTTCGTGAAATACGATGGCCCGTCCGGTGGGTCCCCGCTGTCTGGTGGTGGAATCATTATTTTGCGCGTAATAAGGAGGCACTTCCTTGCTGCGGCCATGGACCCAGCTGTCAGCCTCTCTGTCGGTGTCAAAACCGGCGGATCTCGGGTAGGGGGTCCAGATCTGTGCGTCTAGGCTGATGTTAACAGGAAGCAAGGGACACAGATGTTTACCCAGGTTTGGGCCCTCTCGATGGAGGTAAAACCCTACTTCCTGCTTGATTAATATTGAAGATATGGGTAGTACAAGAGTAGATCTACCACGAGATCATAGAGGCTAAACCCTAGAAGCTAGCCTATGATGGTATGATTGTAATTGTGATCGGCCTTCTAAGTACCAACCTCTCCGGTTTATATAGGCACCGGCGAGGGCTAGGGTTTACATGGAGTTGGTTACAAGGAAGCAAATATAATATCCGGATCGCCAAGCTTGCCTTCCACGCCAAGGAAAGTCCCATTCGGACATGGGTCGAAGTCTTGAGTCTTGTATCTTCACGCTTCCATAGTCCGGACGATGTATACAGTCCGGCTGTCCGAATACCCCCTAATCCAGGACTCCTTCAGTAGCCCCTGAACTAGGCTTCAATGACGATGAGTCCGGCGCACAGCCTTGTCTTCGGCATTGTAGGGCGGGTTCCATCTCCGAATACTCCAAAGTAATTATCGAACACTTGAACCGTGTCTAGATCCACAAAATGATCTTCACATGCCACCGTAGAGAGAATGGTATTTCACAAATGCAATCTGCTGACAACTTTTTAGGCAACGCGACATGTCATTAGGGTCGGGTCATTATTCGAACCGTTTTCCCACAACCAGCCACAACGCATATTGCGAGGCGGTTTCCTTGACACGTCTTGTCAAAGCAGAGATCGTGTCCCCTTATCACGGGATTCTCATCAATACGAGTACGGGTAATCCCACCACATCATCAATCGTGGAGCTTGGGAAGCAAACGATCCCCAACGGGCAAGTGGGGAGGCGCACCGCTTTTGTCGCCTCTCTAAAGGGATAAGATTTCGCCATTTTTACCCACGCCTTCTTCCTCCTTTGCCCCCTCGAGCTCCAGCGCCCAAGCCCAAGTCTTCTCCGCACGGCTAAACATGCCCGGAGAAGGAGGCAAGTGGGTGGCTTCCACCGTCAAGGAGAAGCATATCACAAATCTTCGGGCGGCCGGATACTTGGCCGCAGACATAGCGCACCGGCTACCGGACGCTGGGCAGGTCATTCCGACCCCGAGACCCCACGAGAGAGTCGTGTTCGTCGCCCACTTCGTCCGTGGGCTGGGGTTTCCACTTCACCCCTTCGTCCGCGGGCTCATGTTCCACTACGGGCTCGATTTCCATGATCTAGCCCCGAATTTCGTCCTCAACATCTCGGCGTTCATCATCGTATGTGAGGCCTTCCTCCGCATCCGGCCTTACTTTGGCCTGTGGCTGCAAATCTTCTGCGTGAGGCCGAAGATTGTAAGCGGCCGGCAAGCGGAGTGCGGAGGGGCCATGGTGGGCAAGATGCCTAACGTCACCTGGCTGAATGGCTCCTTTGCGGAGACCGTAAAAGGGTGGCAATCGGGGTCGTTCTACATCACCGAGCCGCGCGGCGCCAACTGGGCGGCGGCCCCCGAGTTCCGATCCGGAGCCCCCATACGGCTCACCTCCTGGGAAAAGAAGGGCCTGACTTGGGGCGAACCTATAGAGCTGACCGGACTCCAAACCTGCATCAAGAGCTTGAAGGACAAGAACATCAAGCTTGTCAACGTGATCCAGGTCATGCTCGTTCGCCGGATTCTGTCGTGCCAAAGGCGGGCATTCAATCTGTGGGAGTTCGTCCCAGCTGAACACCAGACGCTTCAGAGGCTCTATGGCATGAAGCACAAGGACGCATGGAAGGCGTTGTTTAAGGCCTCCGAAGTACCTCCTCCCACATCCGAGGACCGCGGATTTCATGCAGCGCGGCCCCCGCGTCCGGTGAGTTTTGGGACTACCACCGGATTCGGTTTTTCCCAATACATTCATGGGGGAGTCTTCAGTATTTGTGTATATTTGATCAGGACTATGTGGAGACAGCGGAGCAGATTGACTGTCCGGCTCCGCAGCTAGAAGATCTAGCTGATGTTCTCCTAACAGAGATGCTGATCTCGGCGCCCTACGAGGCACCGGCGAAGAGGGCCGAAAAGAAGGCCCCGGGGACCAGGAAGGGTCTCCAGCGTAAGGTTGTGCCGGAAGCCTCGTCCGAAGACGATGAGGCGCACTCCTCCCCCGAAGAGGAGGAAGAAGAAGAAGAAGAAGAAGCCACCCCATCTGGAAAGGATGAGAGGCCTGAGGACACAGGCCGTGGGGCCGGTTGAGCCCCTCGACGCAAGGCCGTCATACCCACGTTGTCCGATGACGACGAAATATTTTCCTCCCACGGAGGCGGGGGGAAGCAAGAAGAAACTCTACCTCCCCGCACCGGGGAGGAGAAAAAGAGGAAAGCCGCCCCGGAGGGGGAGGCTGGGATGCTCAAGAAGGGAAAGACGTCCCTTCCAGACTACTCAACTACGGCCGCTGTTGGTGTACTAGAGTAGGGGTACCCTAGTATCCCGAACTTGTGCACGGGCAGCTGCAGCCCTCCGCGGCAAGGCTTACCGGGTGAACGCCAAGGTCCTCCGTGGTTCCTTTGGAGCCATTCAAGAACAAAGTATTCAAGCCAAGAGTAGGGGTACCCTAGTATCCCGAACTTGTGCACGGGCAGCTGCAGCCCTCCGCGGCAAGGCTTACCGGGTGAATGCCAAGGTCCTCCGTGGTTCCTTTGGAGCCATTCAAGAACAAAGTATTCAAGCCAAGGAGACAAGGCCCCGGCAAGAGGAGCTTGCCGGGAAGGCCACCCAAGGCACCTAGGAGACAAGGCCCCGGCAAGGGAAGCTTGCCGGGAAGGTACGGAGAGCGACAAGCTTCCGGGCGAGACAAGACAACAACCACGGCAAGGCGCTTGCCGCGGCAGACCACCACTGCATGCCACGCTTCCAAAGCACATCCACTAACGTGTCGCCCCAGGACCTTTCCAGCGCTGGCGTGGCGAGAGGTCGTGCAGCCGGCCGCGAGGTGGCAAGCGGCGCTGACAAGATTGCCATCGTGGCAAGCGGTGGCGCCCCTGACGGTCCCTGTTTGCACTGTTAGGGTGACGTAGACGGGCATTTAATGCCTTTGTCCCCTGCCGTTAGGGTTAAGTATGATACATCAGACATCGTACATCATTACATCGTACAAGTAGTTGTACCAACCACTCCTTTTCCATTTTACCCTTGTCTACGTTGCCACCTGTCGGAGACCCCTTGAGCATATAAAAGGAGGCCCATGCGCATAGCGTAGAGGGGTCGCCCCCCACGCCGCCTCCTCGTTAGCAGCTTGCGTGTCAGTAGCACTCAGCGCTCCTGAGCAAGAACTCAATACACCTAGACATGCAGCAGTAGGAGTGTTATCTCTCCAGAGAGCTCCGAAGCTGGGTAAACCTCTCGTGTGCGTCGCCTCGATCTGCTCTTCGTGCGACCTCCGCCTCCCACCGAACCAAAAGGGGCTCGGTCCGCCGGTCCCATAGGTGTTCGTGGGTCAGATCAGCCTGCCCCGACATGTTTGGCGCGCCAGGTAGGGGGGCGTCGAGATCGTGTGAACCTGATCCGGCATCCACACGAGCTACATCTTCATCATCTTCATCGACATGCCACCGAAGAAGAAGGCTTCAGCGGCAGACGCTCCGTCCGCCTCGAACCCACCACCACTGGAGCAAATGGGTGGTGGGGTAGACGCCGGCGGAAGATTGGACGTCGACGGAGGAGCCCACGGTGCTGCCAAGTCCAAGGACAAGGCCGCGCAGACCTCGGCGTCTCAGACATGCACCGCGCTTTGTCTCAGAGGCGCGGGACCGACGGCGTCATGGTATTCACAATGCCATACGCTCGTTGGACCAAGATCGAGCTGGTGGATCTCGGGATGCTCAAGACCAGCATGCACGCCAACATGCTGGCGCGAGCGAGGCACGGTCGCCTGGACGGGATACTGCTCCTTCTAACATAGTTAGAAGTCCGAGCATATCCCGCTCCTCGCACCGTTCGCCACTGCCACCCACCACTCCAGCGGAAGCTTTGGCGAGAGCTCAACTGCTCCTAGATTACCCTCCAACAGCCGACAAGGTTGATGAATGGAGGGCCACCATTCAGAGTCTCATCAGCTTCGCCAACGGCGACGCTCCGCGGCAGCCGAGTGCCTTGCTGCCGCGGCAAGACCGCCAAACACGAGCCGGTGGTGACGAGACCGGTGGGGGTGCAACCACCATGCACTCTCCGCCCCGAAGGCCAAGATCGCCGACTCGCCGGATCCACCTCGACAGCGACTCCACCGCATCATCGGATCCACGAGCTCGTCGCGATCAGCGCCAAGTTCTTCACGAACGACGGCAAGAAGACGCTCGAACTCGCATCGAGCGCCAAAGAGAAGCGCGGCGTCAATCCGACAAGCGCGTTGGGCCCTATGTCGACATGCATGCGCCAGAGGAACCAGGCGACTTCTTGCCGTCTGTGATGAAGGTTGCCCTGCGTTCACTCGTGAGCTGCGGCAAGTCCAAAGGGCCCAAAGAAGAAGAATTTCAAGCCAGACATACCGTAGAAGTACGACGGCAAGACGCATCCGTCGAGTTCCTCAACATCTACACCATCACGGTGCAAGCTGCCGGGGCGAGACGACAAGATCTGGCCAACTACTTCCTGCTGGTGCTCAAGCCCAATGTCAGATCCTGGCTCATGCACTTGCCGGACAACTCCATATCCTCTTGGCAGATCTATGCCATCAGTTTGTCGGCGCCTTTACAGGCGGCCACAAGCCCCATGGCCAAGAAAGCGACCTTCATCTGCTCGCCCAGAAGGAAGGAGAGCCCCTGCGCAAGTACATTCAGAGATTTAGTGTTGGTGTACTAGAGTAGTTGCAGCCCTCCGCGGCAAGGCTTACCGGGTGACCGCCAAGGTCCTCCGTGGTTCCTGTGGAGCCATTCAAGAACAAAGTATTCAAGCCAAGGAGACAAGGCCCCGACAAGAGGAGCTTGCCGGGAAGGCCACCCAAGGCACCTAGAAGACAAGGCCCCGGCAAGAGGAGCTTGCCGGGAAGGACCGGTGAGCGACAAGCTTCCGGACGCGACAAGACAACAACCGGACAAGGCGCTTGCTGGCAGAGCACCACTCACTCTGTACCACGCTTCCAGCACATCCACCAACGTGTCGCCTCGACCTTTCCAGCGCGGCGTGGTGAGAGGCTGTGCAACTGCCGGTGCGAGGGTGGCAAGCGGCGCCGACAAGATTGCCATCGTGTGGCAAGCGGTGGCGCCCCGACGTCCCTCGCTTGCACCGTTAGGGCGTGAGCGGGCATTTAATGCCTTTGTCCCCGCCGTCGTGGTTAGGTATGATACACTTGTACCTTTGTACAAGTAGGTGTACCAACCACTACTTTTCCATTTGTACCCTTGTTCACGTTGCCACTGCCGGAGACCCTTCAAAGATATAAACGGAGGCCCATGCGCAACGTAGAGAGGGTCGGTCCCCCCCCCCCCACGCTCAGTCTCGTTAGCAGCTCGTGTGTACTGTAGCACCCAGCGCTCCTGAGCAAGAACGCAATACACCTAGACATGCAGCAGTAGGAGTGTTATCTCCAGGAGAGCTCCATTGGGTAAACCTTTCGCGTGCTTCGCCTCGATCTGCTCTTCGTGCGACCTCCGCCTCCCACCGAACCAAAAGGGGCTCGGTCCGCGGGTCCCATAGGTGTTCGTGGGCCAGATCAGCCTGCCCTGACATCTTTGGCGCACCAGGTAGGGGGGCGTCGAGGTTGTCTGAACCTGATCCGGCGTCCACGCGAGCTAGATCTTCATCATCTTCATCAACATGCCACCGAAGAAGAAGGCTTCGGCGGCAGAAGCTCCGTCCGCGTCGAACCCACCACCACCGGAGCAAGCAGGTCGTGGGGTAGACGCCGGCGGAAGAATGGACGGCGACGGGGGAGCTCACGGTGCTGCCAAGTCCAAGGATAAGGCTGCGCAGACCTCGGCGTCCGTACATGCACCGCGCCCGTCTCAGGAGGCGCGAGACCAACATCGTCATGGCATTCACAATGCCATACGCTCGTTGGACCGAGATCGAGCTGGAGGATGTCGGGATGCTCAAGACCAGCATGCGCGCCAACATGCTAGCGCGAGCGAGGCACGGTCGCCTGGACGGGATACTGCTCCTTCTAACATAGTTAGAAGTCCGAGCATGTCCCGCAACTCGCACCGTTCGCCACTGCCACCCACCACTCCAGCAGAAGCTTTGGCGAGAGCTCAACTACTCCTGGATTACCCTCCAACAGCCGACAAGGTTGATGAATGGAGGGACACCATTCAGAGTCTCATCGGCTTTGCCAACGGCGACGCTCCACGGCAGCCGAGTGCCTCGCTGCCGCGGCAAGACCGCCAAACACGAGCCGGTGGCGACGAGACCGGCGGGGGTGCAACCACCATGCACTCTCCACCCGAAGGCCAAGATCGCCGACTCGCCGGATCCACCTCGACAGCGACTCCACTGCATCGTCGGATCCACGAGTTCGTCGCGATCAGCGCCAAGTTCTTCATGAACGACAGCAAGAAGACGCTCGAACTCGCATCGAGCGCCGAAGAGAAGCGCGGCGTCAATCCGACAAGCGCGCTGGGCCCTCTGTTGACATGCATGCGCCAGAGGAACCAGGCGACTTTGCCGTCTGACGCTGTAGGTTGCCCTGCGTTCACTCGTGAGCTGCGGCAAGTCCAGTGGCCCAGCAAGAAGAATTTCAAGCCAGCCGTACCAGAGAATTACGACGGCAAGACGCATCCATCGGAGTTCCTCATCATTTACACCATCGCGGTGCAGGCTGCCGGGGGGCGAGACGACAAGATTCTGGCCAACTACTTCCCGCTGGTGCTCAAGCCCAATGTCGAGATCTGGCTCATGCACTTGCGGACAACTCCATATCCTCTTGGGCAGATCTATGCCATCGGTTTGTCGGCGCCTTTACAGCGTGCCACAAGCCCCATATGGCCAAGAAAGCGATCTTCATCTGCCGCCTAAAAGGGAAGGAGAGCCTCAAGAAGTACATTCGGAAGATTCAGCCGCGTACAACACAACATCTCAGATGTCCACCCCGCCGCTGTAATCGCCAAGGCGTTCCATCGAACGTGCATAACCGCAGGATGCGGGAGGAGATGGCGATGTGCAAGATCGAGACGTCGATGAGCTATATGCCCCGGCCGACAAGTGTGCGCATGCCGAGGAAGCGAGGAGACTCGGAGAGAATATCAAGCGGGAGGATCGATAGTGAGGAGACCGCCCGGCAAAGAAGAGCCGGCGGGCGGGCAACAGGAAGAAGAAGAAAGGCAGAGATGTACTAGTTGTTGACCAGTCCGGCAACGGAGGTGGCACCAAGAAAGCCAAAGCTGGTAGCTCCGGCAAGGAGGTTGCGGGCGCTAAGCTGCCAGTGTGGCGGCCGCCGACAAGCGGGACGGCTCCAACAAGCAAGATCGCAAAATCCACCGCACCAAGGGCCATGACCTCCGTGAGCTGCAAGAAAGTCGAGCAGCTTGTCGAAAGCGAGAAGGCTGAATACGAACGACGCGACAAGGAGAAGGCCCAGGAAGGTGCTGGAGGAGCTAGCAAGAAACGTCCCGGCCGAGGAGGACGCCGTGGCAAGGCCAAGAAGCGGCAAGGAGACAGACCTCCCCGCGGCCGCGACAAGGATGACGATGACGACGACGATGAAGACATGGATGATGACGAAACCGATGAGCAGGAGTTCCAGAAAGCCACAGAGGTCCTGTGCGTTGACGGTGGTGCTTCTCTGCATACCTCACACCGCCAGCTCAAGAAGTGGATGCGGGAGGTCAATGCGGCAGAACCATCCATCGAGTCACGCAGGCCTCTGAAATGGTCCAGCACGCCTATCATCTTTGATATTGAGGACCACCCTGATCGCGTAACTGCGGTCGGGTGCTTGCCGATGTTGGTTTCACCAACTATCCGCAACCTCAAGGCAACTAAGATGTTAGTTGACGGCGGGGCCGGCTTGAATCTGATCTCCTCCGTGGTGCTCCAGAAACTCCAGATCCCTGATGGCGAAGCTCAAGAGACCGCACTTTCCAAGGAATCAATCCGGGAAGGAGCAAGCCGAAGGAAAGATCACGTTGCGGTAACATTTGGCAGCGAAGTTGAACTTCGTAATCGAGAGGGTCACCTTTGATGTTGCTGACTTTCCATTGCCTTACAATGGGATACTTGGCAAATCGGCCTTTCGCCAAATTCATGGCGGCCTCTCACTATGCTTACAACATCTTGAAGATGCCAGCCCGATAAGTGTCATCTCTGCCCCTCGGCGACAAGAAGGATGCTCTTATCTGCGCCGACAAGATCTACCGGGAAGCAGCATGCGACAGATTGCAAGCCACTTGCCAATCAAGCTCCGGGGAAGAAGACCACCAAGTCCGGCAAGAGCTCATATTGGCCACTCCGCAAGCGCACCTCTTCGAGTGCTGCGCTACCGTCGAGGACGCACCATCGAGCTCCACCGGCAAGTGTAAGAAGACGATGGCAGCTCCACCGAGACCAAGAAGGTGTCCGCCAAGGAGGACGGCACCGGTGGTACCTTCACCATCGGTGCCTCTCTCGACCCTAAATAGGAAAGCGGCGCTCGTTGCTTTCCTGCGGTAACGTCGGCGTGTTTGCGTGGCAACCGTCGACATCCCCGGTGTTTGTGAAAGTAATTGAGCACCATCTTGCCGCTTTGTCCTCATGCGTGGCCCGTCAAGCGAAAGTCGAGGAAGCGGTGAGAGTGCCAAGAATTCATCGCAGAAGAAATCAAGAAGTTGGAAGCAGCAGGCCTTGTCGGAGAGTGCTCCATCCTACGTGGTTGGCCAATCCTGTAGTTGTTATGCAAGGCTAACGGGAAATGGAGGCTTTGTATCGACTTTACCGATGTCAATAAAGCTTGTCCCAAAGACCCATTTCCCTTGTCGCAAGATCGACCAGATTGTTGACTCCACGGCGGATGTGATTTGCTTTCATTTACGGATGCATACTCAGGATATCATCAGATCTTCATGGCGTAAGAGGATGAGGAGAAGACCTCATTCATCACCCCATGTGGCACATACTGTTTTGTCTGGATGCCCTTCGGGTTAAAGAATGCTTTGGTTCAACATTTGCAAGAGTAGTCCATTATGCTTTTGAGCCGCAAATGCACGTAAATGTGGAAGCCTACATGGATGACATAGTGGTCAAAAGCAAGGACAAGGCGACTCCTATTCAAGATTTAGACGAAACCTTTGCAAATCTGCACAAGATCAACCTCAAGCTCAACCCTGAGAAGTGTGTGTTTGGAGTCCCTTCCGGCAAGCTTCTCGGGTTCTTCGTGTCTCAGCTGGGAATTGAAGCCAATCCCGACAAGATCAAGGCCATTGAGCAGATTGAAGCACCAAAGCGCATCAAGGATGTACGAAGACTTGCCGGTTGCGTAGCTGCTCTCAGCAGGTTTATCTCTCGGTCTGCTGGCGGCATACCGCCATTTTTCAAAATCTTGAAAAAGGCAGGTCCAATGAGATGGACTCCGGAAGCGGAGGCTGCGCTGCAGGACTTGAAGAGATACCTGTCCTCCACTCCAACACTTGTCGCACCTAAACCACAAGATAAGTTCCTGCTATATATAGCGGCAACCAATCAAGTGGTTAGTGCTGCGTTAGTAGCGGAGAGGGAGGTGGATGATGAGCTAGCAACCATGGTGGATGCATCCAGCGACAAGCAGGGGGCTTCACCGGCAAGCTCTGGTCCCGACAAGGATGGATCTGCGCAGACGCACGAAAAGATGCAGAAAAGAATGGTGCAGCGCCCAGTTTACTTTGTCGGGCCTGCTGCAGGGGGCTAGGTCAAGGTACTACGGTGTGCAAAATTGCCGGCCTCCTCATGGCCTCGAGAAAGCTGCGCCATTACTTCCAGGCACATGAGATCACAGTTGTCACTCGTTTTCAGAGCACTGTCGAGTGGGCACTGGAACTGTCAAGCTTTGGCCTCAAGTTTGAGAGCACTTCAACTATCCAAAGCAGAGCATTGGCGGAGTTCATAGCAGAATGGACGCCAACACCAGATGAGGAAATTCCAGAAACGAGCATCCCCGTCAAGGAAGCAAGCAAAGAGTGGCTGATGTACTTTGATGGTGCCTTCTCGCTGCAGGGCGCCGGTGCAGGCATGCTACTTGTCGCACCCACCGGAGAGCACCTCAAGTACGTAGTCCAGATGCACTTTCCCAAGGAGCAAGCAACAAACAATACTGCAGAGTATGAAGGTTTGCTTGCCGGTCTCGAGATCATGATGAGACCTTGGGATCAAGAAGCTCATTGTCAGGGGTGACTCACAACTTGTCATCCGCCAAGTGAACAAGAGTTATCAGAGTCTATTGATGGAAGCTTATGTTGATGAAGTGAGAAAGCTAGAAGAGCACTTTGACGGCCTACAGATGGAATATATTCCAAGAGCTCAGAACGACATTGCTGATGGTCTGTCAAAGTGCGCCGCACTTAAGTTGCCTGTGGAACCAGGGATCTTTGTGCTCAGGCTGACTCAACCGTCTGTAACGCCATCAACTGGACAGAGCAAGAAGAGGAAGTTGATCTCTGGTGACTACTTTTCGGCAGAGCTTCAAGCGCCGCCAAGAAGGTCCCCAAGATCGACACCAAGTCTTTGAGGAGGCGATCTGCTCGACAAGCCCCGTGGTTTGTTTCGTTGAAGCAGCACGCTCCGACAAGTTTTGCTCCGGCAAGCTTGCCGGGAACATCAAGCTTCTGAGCCGCAGGTTCTCGCCAGAGAAGCGGATGTTCCGCAGCAGCAGATGTGCCTTTAGTCCTTGTTGTCGAGCCGCAAGCTCCAAAGATGGGCGCAACAGATTGTCCATTTCCTTTAGACAGGAGAACTTCCCGAAGAGCAAGAAGAAGCGGAAAGAGTAGCCCGGCAGTCAAGTATGTACCAGTTTGTCGACAACACACTGTACAGAAGAAGACTCAACGGTGTGAAATTGAAGTGTATTCACCGGGAAGAAGGACAAAAGCTGTTGGCAGAGATACATGGAGGCATATGTGGTCACCACATTGGCGCCAGAGCACTTGCCGGCAAAGCGTTCCAGCAAGGTTTCTTTTGGCCGACAGCCCTCCGTGATGCAACAGCACAAGTAACAAAGTGTGAAGCGTGCCAGTTCCATTCCAAGCAGATACACCAGCCAGCTCAAGCTCTCCAGACGATCCCTTTATCCTGGCCATTTTCGGTCTGGGGGCTCGACATCCTCGGCCCCTTTCCCCGAGCTGTCGGGGGCTTTGAGTACTTGTACGTTGCAATCGATTTGAGTTCACAAAGTTGCGGAAGTGGAAGCAGTGAGGAAGGTGACAAGATCGGCCAAGATCAAGTTCTTTCAGTCGATTGTTTGCCGTTTCGAATCCCTAACAGGATCATCACCGACAACGGCACGCAATTCACGAGCCGCACCTTCACGCGATCGTCCAAGATCTTGGCGCCAAGGTGCCGCTTTACATTGCTCATCCAAGAAGCAACGGTCAAGCGGAGAGGGCAAATCTTTGAAGTGCTGGCGGGCTCAAGACCAGAACTTTCGACAGGCTGCACAAGTGCGGAAGAAACTGGATTGAGGAGCTGCCGGTGGTTCTTGGTCGATCAGACGACGCCAAATCGAGCCAATCGCCGCATACACCTTTCGCTCTAGTCTATGGAGCAGAGGTAGTTCTCCCCACGGAACTCGTATACGGATCGCCTCGAGTGCTCGCTTATGAAGAGCTTGAGCAAGAGCAACTGCGACAAGATGACGCGCTGCTCCTTGAGGAGGATCGTCTTCAGGCTGCTGTACGAGCTGCTCGGTACCAGCAAGCTTTGCGTCGCTACCATAGCCGCAAAGTTAATGCCAGAAGTCTCGAGGAAGGCGACCTTGTTCTTCAGCGCGTTCAGTCCGCCAAGAATTCCAACAAGTTGACGCCGAAGTGGGAAGGCCCTTACCGGGTGAAACGAGTCACTAGGCCTGGCGCTGTCCACCTTGAGACCGAAGATGGCATTCGGTGAGCAACTCACGGAACATTGATCATCTTCGTAAGTTTTACACCGTAAAGAAGCGCGGTTGTCGGAACCTGTTCGCAACCACCTTTTGTACAAGTCTTGCCGCTGTTGCATGTAATCCTTTGTACAAAGCAGCGCAGACCCGATGCATCGATAAAGCTAAGCGTTAGCCGCACATCTTGTCAATTTCATGCTTTCTACTTCTATTTTGCATGCATTATCGACACTTTGTGCAGCACCTACCCCGGTAAGCAATAACGAGCCATAAGGCTCCATACCTTTATTTTCTCTTCTTTCTCTTTCTCAAAGAAAGGAAGGTTCCCTCGCCCACAAGTTTGCCGGGGAAGATAATGGTGTGGACCAAGCGTCGCTCAAGGAAGTCTAGCCTTACCGGAAGCAAATGATGAAAAGCTAAGTTGCCAAAGTTTGAGCAATCAGTTTTAAAATTTTAAGTTATCTTCCTCGAACGAATCAGTATTTTGTATGGAAAACCTGTGCGCAGAGGAACCAACTTCGTAACTAGTTGGCGCCTTACTTTGTTTCGAGTCTGCTCAACAACTTAAGTGAGCTGCGACTAGTTGCGATAAGGTTACTTGTCGGAAGCGGCACCGCCAAAGAGGGCCGATGTCCTCAGATTGGGCTGGCCGCGCCTGTGTGCCTGTGCCGACGAGGTCCCTAAAAGCGTAGGGCAAAAACATACAAAGGAAGGAGTCAAGTAAAGGAAATAACATAGAAATTGATACCCAAAATAGAGTTATATTACAAGATAGCTTGCCGCAGCTCTAATGGATTGTTCTTATGACATGACCAGCAGCGGCAAGAGAAAGAAAAAAAACGGGCAGCCTAGTCTACGCGATCGCCCTCAACCCTCTTGATTCCGCTCACCCTGTCCACGATGGGTGCGACAAGGGTCTTGAGCGCCCACATCAAGATCCGGCGGTGGACTTGAGGACGTTGGTGAGGTTGAGGCCTGGATTGCGGAAGGCCACCTTCATCAAGACCTTCGAAGAGCTCCAGCGCAGATCCGGGCGCGACTCCTGGCCAGCTGCTTTGGGACTTCTTCCCAGAGTCATTGGAGGGCCATCACCACGCCCTTGAAGAACAAGCTGAGCTTGGCGCTGGGTTGGAGGTGCTCGTTTGAGGAATATCCAAGATCCACCATCCCCAGCTCCATCGGCTCCTGTTGATGGCTGCAGCAGTATCCACAAGACCCTCGGTCCAAAGGCTCCACATTCTCCCTCAAGGCATTCTCGGGCGGCAAGAACACTTTCGCCAAAGAGCGCCTCATCGGCCTTGATCTTCTCCTTCAAGGCCACCTCACGCTCCATGGCACCATCCAGTCTCGAGTCGGGGTAGTCACCAACGCAAGATCCGCGTTGGAATCCTTGGCGGCGCTGAAGCTCCTTGCTCCTCTCGGCGAGACGGCCCTGCACTCGCCAAGAGTGTAGGCGCCCTTCTCACGCCGTGCTTGAGTGCAACAAGATCCTCGCCGCTCTCCTTGAGACTGGCCTCCAAGCATACGCCACCTTCCGTCTCCAGCTCCTTCTTGGCGGCCTCGGCAGTGGCAAGCATCCTTTGCTTCCTTGAGAGCCCCACCAAATGTTTGCTCGCGCATGGCAAGATCCTCCTCGTGGCTGTCCAGGTTAACCTTCAGCTGCGCTACTTTCGCCTTCCTGCGCAGACAGCTTCTCGGCGGCAAGCCGCTGTTCCTCCTCAGCTTCAACCTTCTCGAGGAGGAAGGCCTTGCGCTCCTCGGCAAGTTGCTCCCGCTCCTCTGCCAGGGACCGGAGAGCTTCCTGGTTGAGGCCCCGGAGCTCTTCCGCGTGCTTCTCAATGTCTGCCCCCGCCTTCGCGACAAGCGCTTCCCGGGATTCCAGCTTGGCTTGTCGGGCGCAGTAGAGCGACAACAGCTTCCGCAGCAGCTGCTCCTCCTCAGGCTCGCCGCTGCTGCTGCTTGGTGCGTCGACCAGCGTTAGTCCAGCGGAGGCGAGAAGCTCTTCATCAAAAGTTTCGCCCTCGGTCGGCGCCCTGGAGCTGGACGCCCATGGGAGCTTGATGAAGACGCCATCGCCGGCCTTCAAATAGGCGCCGGGCTGGGGCTCTTCGAACTCGACGCTGACAACAGAATGGCGGAGGGACCGGCGGTCGGTGTAGCGCTGGCGCTCCTGCGGCCCTCAGAAGTTCGTCGGTCACGATCGCCGGACCTCGCCCGGCTCTGCGGCGGCTGGCTTTAAGCCCTCTTCGCGGCCAGGGCTCGTCGGCGCCCGGCTTCTTCTTCGATGGTGGCGGCGGCGTCATCGTTGTTGCCAAGACGCCCTTCCTCGCCGCGGCGACCTCGGTCTCCATTGGCTCTGGCGGATGGATGAAGAAAGTCAGCAAATATTCAAAAACAAAATCAGAAGAAGGAGAACACAGGGAAGTTTTAGGCAAGATGATTACCGTGCTGTGGTCTGCGGTCATGGTCTCCGCCGCCAAGGGATCGCTGGTGCCGCCCCTTGCCGGAGAACTGCCTTGCCGGAGAAGTCTCCCTGTCGGAGAACGCCCTTGCCGGGGAATCCACCCTTGGCGGCGAATGGTCAGAAGGAGGCTGCTCTGCTCCTACACAAATCAACAACAGTATCAGCAAAGAAAAAGAGCACCCATGCACGCCGAACAACAAGAAGTAGACCATATACTTACGTACTGGGGGCTGCGCTGGGGCTGCTTTGAAGAAGAGTTGCCAGATCCGGCAAGATAGTCTCGGACGCGCCTCCTGTCGTCATGATGGGTTCGCCCTCGACGATTTATCACTGGGTCTTGACTCTCTTCGACATTCTCTGGGCCAGCGTCCTGAAAAGGAATGGGATCAGAGTAAAGCAAATCAGATACAAGACAAAGCAACAAATCGAAGAATTACAAGTACAGCAAAGAATCTTACTCTTCTTCTTCCTCGTCGGAGCTGAGCGCGGAGAGATCAAATTCTGGCCCGCCTCCAGTACGACGAGGCGGAGGAGTGGGTTCCCTTGGACGCTTGGCGGGAGCGGAACCGGTGGTCCGCGAGGGCTCCGGCCTGGGCTTGCCGTAGCGGCGTAGTGCTCCCGCTGCAATAGTGCTTGCCGCGGTAGAGCGCTGGCCCATGCTGGCCGCGTTGTTGGCCCATCTGCCGCCCGCCACGTCTCCGGCCTTGCGAAGACGCCTTCTTGGTGGAGCTGGGCTCCGCCGCGGCAAGCTACTTGGAGGTGGGGAGGATGCGCCCTCGGCGGGCTCGCTTCGGCTTCAGTGCTCGGCAAGCTCCTCCTCGCCGCAAACTCCTTTCCATCGACAAGGCTTGCCGCCTCTGCCTCCGCCTCCTCCACGCAGTAAGCCAAACCGCCCATGGGCAGCAATGCTGCCGCCTCTTCCAGCTTGTTAGCATGGCGCGCTGCATCTCGTCATCGGTGGTGTCGCGGGTGAGGCCCCTCTGCTCATCGGGGCGGACCGGCATTTCCACCAGATTGTCAAAGAACTGCCGCACGACGTCATCCGCAGGCTCTTGCCAAGTTGGGACAATTCCATGTGAGTCGCACGACGGCATCATTGCACGGATGCGGTCAAGCGCGGAATTGTTGCACAGCGGAACGACGCCCCTCGGCAACCTAAACATCTCTGGATGATCAGGATCGAGCTTGAACATCTCTAAGAGCATCGCGACAAGCTCCAGGACGGTGAAGTTGAAGTTGAGGCCTGGGCGCAGCCTCATGATGTCTGCCGCGTTCTGAAACTCCTAGGCAGGTCTCCTCCTCTCCTGCAAGGGGGCGATGCGGCGGCGAAGAAACTCTGCGCCGACAGTGCCTACGGTGAGCCCGACAAGTCTAAGGCAAAGGATTCGGGTGACTGCGATCTTCAGCCTAGCGTCTTCCGGGGCCAGATTGCTCCAATCGTTGCCGCGCACTACTGGGGTTTGGGGCTGGGCGGTAAATGGCTGCGGGTTCTCCTCAACATTCCAGCACCAATCCGCCCTCCATTCCTCCCATTTGCTACGGAGCTCTCCATCCAGATAGGCTTCCTTCTTGCCGACCCTGGAGATCCAAGCGATTCCTCCAGCAAGAGGCTCCCCTCTCTCAACTCGGGGTAAAAAGAAGTGGCGGAAAAGGGCTAAATTTGGGTGGACTCCGACAAAGTTTTCGCAGAGATGTGCGAAAACTGCCATGGTCAGAACGGCATTGGGGGTGAAATCAAGGAGGCGGAACCCGTAGAGGTGTTCATGATGTCACGAAGAATTCAGAAAGACGGGCAGAGCCCACCTGAGAAGAAGAGCGCGAAGAAGGGATACCCGGTCGGGGCCAGTTCAAGCCGCAGCGGGAAGTACCTTCGTGCGCGGATGCGCTCGCGTCTCCGTCGACCAGAAGAGGTAGTAGTTCTCCCTCAGCTCCCTCGCGGCAAGCTGGGGGGGGGGGGGAAGATGGCCCGCTCCTTCCGCAGCGCCGCAAGCCGCTGCGCCTCGGCCGACTTCACGCCCTTCCCCTTGTCGGCTTTCGGAGCCATGGCGGAGGCGGTGGAGGAGATCGACGACGTTGGTGATGCTGGTGGTGATGGGGGCGGAGCGCTGCTCTCTTCAGCGTTGGGAAGAAGGGGGGAGCAGCGGAGGTTTTCTCGAGATGGGACAGCAACTGGCGAGATGGGCGGCCTGCCCCTGTTTCCCCTGCTTATAAAGAGGGAGGGGGCGGACGTTCCGTTATTCTGAATAAAGAAACCCCCCACGATCTCACCCACGATCTCTCACATGACGCCGCAGTCGATGCGTGCCGTTCGTGGAGGGCGTGGTGGGTTCGGGGTGGGTTATGGTGTGACCCAGGCCGCGTGTGCCCGTGCCCTGTTTTGGGCCTGGCCCAACAGCGCTCGGCACCGTGTGTGGCCCAGGCCCGGGGGCTCCTGTCGGTGTACTAGAGTAGGGGTACCCGAGTATCCCGAACTCGTGCAGGCGATTGCAGCCCTCCGCGGAAGGCTTACTGGGTGATCGCCAAGGTCCTTCGTGGTTCCTTTGGAGCCATTCAAGAACAAAGTATTCAAGCCAAGGAGACAAGGCCCCGGCAAGAGGAGCTTGCCGGGAAGGCCACCCAAGGCACCTAGAAGACAAGGCCCCGGCAAGAGGAGCTTGCCGGGAAGGACCGGTGAGCGACAAGCTTCCGGGCGCGACAAGACAACAACCGCGGCAAGGCGCTTGCCGCGGCAGACCACTCTGTACCTCACGCCTCCAAAGCACATCCACTAACGTTTAGCCACAGGACCTTTCCAGGCGCGCGTGGCGAGAGGCTGTGCAGCCTGCGGTGCGAGGTGGCAAGCGGCAGTGACAAGATTGCCATCGTGGCAAGCGGTGGCGCCCCTGACGGTCCCTGTTTGCACTGTTAGGGCGACATAGACGGGCATTTAATGCCTTTGTCCCCTGCCGTCAGGGTTAGGTATGATACACTGTACACTGTACAAGTAGGTGTACTAACCACTACTTTTCCATTTGTACTCTTGTCTACGTTGCCACCAGTCGGAAACCCCTTCAGCATATAAAAGGAGGCCCATGCGCAACGTAGAGAGGGTCGGTTTCCCCACGCCAGCCTCCTCGTTAGCAGCTCGTGTGTATTGTAGCATCGAGCGCTCCTGAGCAAGAACGCAATACACCTAGACATGCAGCAGTAGGAGTGTTATCTCTCCGGAGAGCTCCGAAGCTGGGTAAACCTCTCGCGTGCTTCGCCTCGATCTGCTCTTCGTGCGACCTCCACCTCCCACCGAACCGAAAGGGGCTCAGTCCGCGGGTCCCATAGGTGTTCGTGGGCCAGATCAGCCTGCTCCGACATTCAGCCGCGTACAGCACAACATCCCAGATGTCCACCCTGCCGCGGTAATCAGCGCGTTCCATCAGAACGTGCGAAACCGCAGGATGCGGGAGGAGATGGCGATGTGCAAGATCAGAGACGTCAGTGAGCTATATGTCCTGGCCGACAAGTGTGCACGTGCTGAGGAAGGGAGGAGACTCCCCGGAGAGAATACTGAAGCAGGAGGATCTGATAGTGAGGAGACCGCCCGCAAGAAGGAAGAGCCGGCGGCGGGGCAACAGGAAAAAGAAAGGCAGAGATGTGCTAGTTGTTGAGCAGTCCGGCAACGGAGGTGGCGCCAAGAAAGCCAAGGCTGGTAGCTCCGGCAAGGAGGTTGCCGCTAGCACCAACTGCCAGGCCGTGGCGGTGGCCGACAAGCAGGACGACTCCAACAAGCAGTACTGCAAGATCCACCGCACCAAGGGCCATGACCTCCAGAGCTGCAAGAAGGTCGAGCAGCTTGTCGAAAGCGAAGGCTGAATCTGAACGACGTGACAAGGAGAAGGCCCAGGAAGGTGCTGCAGGAGCTAGCAAGAAACGTCTCGGCCGAGGAGGACGTCATGCAAGGCCAAGCAGCGGCAAGGAGACAGACCTCCAGCGGCGCGACAAGGATGAAGACAACGGCGGCGACGATGAAGACATGGATGATGACGAGACCGATGAGCGGGGAGTTCGAGAAAGCCACGAGAGGTCCTGTGTGTTGACGGCGGTGCTTCTCTGCGCATAACTCACACCGCCAGCTCAAGCGGTGGATGCGGGAGGTCAATGCGCGAGAACCATCCATCGAGTCACGCATGAAGCCTCGAAATGGTCCAAAGACGCCTATCATCTTTGATATTGAGGACCACCCCGATCACAGAATCTGCGTCGGGGTGCTTACCGATGTTGGTTTCACCAACTATCCGCAACCTCAAGGTCACTAAGATGCTAGTTGTGGCGGGGCCGACTTGAACCTGATCTCCTCCGCGGTGCTCCAGAAACTCCAGATCCCTGATGGCGAGCTCGAGGAGACCGGCACATTCCAAGGAATCAATCTGGGAAGGAGCAAGCCGAAGGGAAAGATCACGTTGCCGGTGACATTTGGCAACGAGTTAAACTTCAGGACTGAGAGGGTCACTTTTGACGTTGCTGACTTTCCATTGCCTTACAATGGGATACTTGGCCGTCCAGCGCTTGCCTAATTCATGGCAGCCTCTCACTATGCATACAACATGCTAAAGATGCCAGGACCGATAAGTGTCATCTCTGTCCCTGGTGACAAGAAGGATGCTCTTTTCTGCGCCGACAAGATCTATCAGGAAGCAGCAGCTGCAGCAGATTGCAAGCCACTTGCCGCTGAAGCTCCCGGGGCGAAGAAGAAGATCAAGTCCGGCAAGAGCTCTGATGCCCACTCCGGCAAGCGCACCTCTTCGGAGTGCTGGGCTACCGTCGAGGACGCACCATTGAGCTCCACCGGCAAGTGTAAGAGGACGATGGCAGCTCCACCAGAGACCAAGAAGGTGCCCGCCAAGGAGGACGACACTGGTGGAACCTTCACCATCAGTGCCACTCTCGACCCTAAATAGGAAGGCGCGCTCGTTGCTTTCCTGCGGGCGAACGTTGACGTGTTTGCGTGGCAACCTTCTGACATCCCCGGTGTCCCCAGGAAAGTAATTGAGCACCATCTTGCCGTTTGTCCTCATGCGTGGCCCGTCAAGCAGAAAGTCGAGAAGCGGTGATGGGCGCCAAGAATTCATCGCAGAAGAAATCAAGAAGTTGGAAGCAGCAGGCCTTGTCGGAGGAGTGCTCCATCCTACGTGGTTAGCCAATCCCGTAGTTGTACGTTAAGCGTTTAACGGGAAATGGAGGCTTTGTATCGACTTTTACCGATGTCAATAAAGCTTGTCCCAAAGACCCATTTCCCTTGCCGCGCATCGACCAGATTGTTGACTCCACGGCCGGATGTGATTTGCTTTCATTTCTAGATGCATACTCAGGATATCATCAGATTTTCATGGCAGAAGAGGATGAGGAGAAGACCGCATTCATCACCCCATGTGGCACATACTGTTTCATACGAATGTCTTTCGGATTAAAGAATGCTGGTTCAACATTTGCAAGAGTAGTCCATTATGCTTTTGAACCGCAAATGCACAGAAATGTGGAAGCCTACATGGATGACATAGTGGTCAAAAGCAAGGACGAGCGACTCGATTCAAGATTTAGACGAAACCTTTGCAAATCTGCGCCAAGATCAACCTCAAGCTCAACCCCGAGAAGTGTGTGTTTGGAGTCCCTTCCGCAAGCTTCTCGGGTTCTTAAATGTCTCAGCGGGGAATTGAAGCCAATCTCGACAAGATCAAGGCCATTGAGCAGATTGAAGCACCAAAACGCGTCAAGGATGTCTGAAGGCTTGCCGGATGCGTAGCTGCTCTCGTGAGTTTATCTCTAGGTCTGGCGGCCGCCCTGCCATTTTTCAAAATTTTGAAAAGGCAGGTCAATGCAATGGACTCGGAGCGGAGGCTCTTGACTGCCGAGAACGAAGAGATACCTGTCCTCCACTCCAACACTTGTCGCACCTAAGCCACAAGAGAAGTTGCTGCTATATATAGCGGCAACTAATCAAGTGGTTAGTGCTACGTTAGTAGTGGAGAGGGAGGCGGATGATGAGCTAGCAACCGTGGCAGATGCATCCAGCGACAAGCAGGGGGCTTCACCGGCAAGCTCTGGTCCCGACAAGGAAGGATCTGCGCAGACGCATGAGAAGATGCAGAAAAGAATGGTGCAGCGCCTAGTTTACTTTGTCAGTTCCCTTCTGCAGGGGGCTAGGTCAAGGTACTCTGGTGTGCAGAAATTGCTTTTCGGCTTCCTCATGACCTCGAGAAAGCTGCGCCATTACTTCCAGGCACATGAGATCACAGTCGTCACTCGTTTTCGGCTGAAGAGGATCTTGCAAAATCCAGAGGCAACAGAGGATTGTCGAGTGGGCTACTGGAACTATCAAGCTTTGGCCTCAAGTTTGAGAGCACTTCAACTATCCAAAGCGAGCATTAGCGGAGTTCATAGCAGAATGGACGCCAACACAAGATGAAGAAATTCCAGAAACGAGCATCCCGTCAAGGAAGCAAGCAAAAGAGTGGCTGATGTACTTTGATGGTGCCTTCTCGCTGCAAAGGCGTCGGTTTGGCGTGCTACTTGTTGCACCCACGGAGAGCACCTCAAGTCGTGGTCCGGATGCACTTTCGCAAGGAGCAAGCAACAAATAATACTACAGATCTGAAGGTTTGCTTGCCGGTCTCAGGGATCGCATGAGACCTTGGGATCAAGAAGCTCATTGTCGGGGTGACTCACGACTTGTCATCCGCCAAGTGAACAAGAGTTATCGAGTCCGTTGATGGAAGCTTATGTTGATGAAGTGAGGAAGCTGGAAGAACACTTTGACGGCCTACGAGATGGAATATATTCCAAGAGCTCGTAAGCGACATTCTTGATGACCTGTCAAAGTGCGCCACACTTAAGTTACACAATGGAACCAGGGATTTTTGTGCTAAAGCTGACTCAACCGTCCTGTAACGCCATCAACTCGGACAGAGCAAGAAGAGGAAGTTGATTTCGGTGACTATCTTCGGCAGAGCTCCCGAAGCCGCCGCCAAGAAGGTCCCCAAGATCAACACCAACAAGGTCGAGGAAGCGATCTACTCCGACAAGCCCTAGGGTTTGTTTCGTTGAAGCGAGACGCTCCCGACAAGTTTTGCTCCGGCAAGCTTGCCGGGAACGTCAACTCCGGCAGAGCCGCAGTTCTCGCCATAGAAGCGGATGTTCTGCAGCAGCAGATGTGCCTTTAGTCCTTGTTGTCGAGCCGCAAGCTCCGGCATGGGCGCAGCAGATTGTCCATTTCCTTGAGCGGAGAACTTCCCGAAGAGCAAGAAGAAGTGGAAAGAGTAGCCCGACAGTCAAGTATGTACCAGTTTGTCGACAACACACTGTACAGAAGAAGACTCAACGGTGTGAAATTGAAGTGTATTCACCGGGAAGACGGACAAAAGCTATTGGCAGAGATACATGGAGGCATACGTGGTCACCACATTGGCGCCAGAGCAATTGCCGGCAAAGCGTTCCGGCAAGGTTTCTTTTGGCCGACAGCCCTCCAGGATGCAACCGCACAAGTAACCAAGTGTGAAGCGTGCGATTCCATTCCAGCAGATACACCAGCCGGCTCAAGCTCTCCGCGATCCCTTTATCCCGCCATTTTCGGTCCGGGGCTCGACATCCTCGGCCCCTTTCCCGAAGCTATCGGGGCTTTGAGTACTTATGCGTTGCAATCGACAAGTTCACAAAGTGGTGGAAGTGGAAGCGATGAGGAAGGTGACAAAGATCGTGATCAAGTTCTTGGTCGATTGTTTGCCGCTTTGGAACCCCTAACAGGATCATCACCGACAACGCCACGTAATTCACGAGCCGCACCTTCATGCAAGATGTCCAAGATCTTGGCGCCAAGATTCGCTTTCGCTTCGCTTGCTCATCCGAGAAGCAACGGTCAAGCGGAGAGGGCAATGCTGAAGTGCGCGCGAGCTCAAGACGAGAACTCTCGGCAGGCTGCACAAGTGCGGAAGGAACTGGATTGAGGAGCTGCCGGTGGTTCTTTAGTCGTCAGACGACGCCAAATCGAGCCATCGCCGACACCCTTCGCTCTAGTCTATGGAGCGAGGCAGTTCTCCCACGGAACTCATTATCACGGATCGCCTCGAGTGCTCGCTCGATGAGCTTGAGCAAGAAGCAGCTGCGACAAGATGATGCGCTTGCTCCTTGAGGAGGATCGTCTTCAGCTCTTTGTCTGCGAGCTGCTCGATACCAGCAAGCTTTGCGCCACTACCATAGCCACAAAGTTAATGCCAGAACTCTCGAGGAAGGCGACCTTGTTCTTCGGCGCGTTTAGACCGCCAAGAATTCCAACAAGTTGACGCCGAAGTGGGAACGCCCTTACCGGGTGAAACGAGTCACTAGGCCTGGCGCTATCCGCCTTGAGACCGAAGATGGGATTCCGGTGAGCAACTCCTGGAACATTGAGCATCTTGGTAAGTTTTACCCGTAGGGCGCGGTTGCCGGAACCTGTTCCGGCAACCACCTTTTGTACAAGTCTTGCCGCTATTGCATGTAATCCTTTGTACAAAGCGAGCGCAGACCCTGCATAAGTAAAGCTAGCGTAGCCGCACATCTTGTCAATTTCATGATTTTTACTTCTATTTTGCATGCGTTATCGACACTTTGTGCAGCACCTACCCCGGTAAGCAATAACGAGCCATAAGGCTCCATATCTTTATTTTCTCTTCTTTCTCTTTCTCAAAGAAAGGAAGGTTCCCTCGCCCACAAGTTTGCCGGGGAAGGAGAAGATAATGGTGTGGACCAAGCATCGCTCAAGGAAGTCTAGCCTTATCGGGAAGCAAACGACAGAAAAGCTAAGTTGCTAAAGTTTGAGCAATCAGTTTTAAATTTTTTAAGTTATCTTCCTCGAACGACCGTACTTTGTATGGAAAACCTGTGCGCGGAGGAACCAACTCGTAGCTAGTTGCGCCCTTACTTTGTTTCGAGTCCGCTCAACAACTTAAGTGAGCTGCGACTAGTTGCGACAAGGTTACTTGTCGGAAGCGGCACCACCAGCAGGCTGCTGACGTCCCGCACTCAGCGCTCGCGGCCCAGGTGCCTGCGCCGACAAGTTCCCTAAAAGCGTAGGGCAAAAACATACAAAGGAAGGAATCAAGTAAAGGAAATAACATAGCAATTGATACCCGAAATAGAGTTATATTACAAGATAGCTTGTCGCAGCTCTAATAGATTGTTCTCATAACATGAGCAGCAGCGACAAGAAAAACAGAAAACGGGCGGCCTAATCTACCCGATCGCCCTCAACCCTCTTGATCCCGCTCACCCTGTCCACGATGGGTGCGACAAGGGTCTTGAGCGGCTCCACATCAGCATCCGGCGGCAAGGACTTGAGGACGTTGGTGAGGTTGAGGCCTGGGTTGCGGAAGGCCACCTTCATCAGCACCTTTTGAAGAGCTCCCGCGCAGATCTGGCGCGACTCCTCGGCCAGCTGCTTTGGGACTTCTTCCCGGAGTCGCTGGAGGGCCGTCACCACGCCCTTGAAGAACAAGCTAAGCTTGGCGCTGGGTTGGAGGTGCTCGTCGGAGGAATATCCAAGGTCCACCATCCCAGCTGCGACTCCTCGTCGAGGCTGCAGCAACATTCACGAGACCCTCGGTCCAGTGCTCCACATTCTCCCTCAAGGCACTACAGGCGGCAACAGCACTCGCCAAAGCGCCTCGTCGGCCTTGATCTTCTCCTTCAAGGTCACCTCCTGCTCCCCCAGCGCCGTCCGGTACTTTGAGTCAAGGTGGTCGGCTTCAGCTCAAGATCTGCGTTGGAGTCCTTGGCGGTCTGAGCTCCTTGCTCCTCTCGGCGAGGCAGCCTGCAGCTCGCCAAGAGTGTAGGCGTCCTTCTCGCCGCGTGCTTGAGTGCAGCAAGCTCCTCGCCGCTCTCCTTGAGATTGGCCTCCAACCGCGCCACCTTCGTCTCCAGCTCCTTCTTGGCGGCCTCGGCAGCTGCGGCAGCATCCTTTGCCTCCTTGAGAGCCCCGCCAAATGTTTGCTCGCGCATGGAAAGATCCTCCTCGTGGCTGTCAAGATTAACCTTCCGCTGCGCCAACTCGCCTTCCTCATGGCAGACAGCTTCTCGTGACAAGCCGGCTGTTCCTCTTCAGCTTGACCTTCTCGAGGAGGAAAGCTTTGCGCTCCTCGGCGAAGTTGCTCGCTCCTCTGCCAAGGCCCGGAGAGCTTCTGGTTAAGGCCGGAGCTCCTCCGCGCTTCTCGATATCTGCTCCCGCCTTCGCGACAAAGCGCTTCCGGGATTCGGCTTGGCTTGTCGGCGCGGTAGAGCGGCAAGCTTCGCGGCTGCTCCTCCTCGAGCTCGCCATCGCTGCTGCTCGGCGCGTCAACCAACGTCGATCCGGCGGCGAGCAGCTCTTCATCGAAGGTTTCTCCTTGGTGGCGTATGAGCTCGGCGCCCATGGGAGCTTGATGAAGACGCCATCGCCAGCCTTCAAATAGGCGCCGGGCTGGGGCTCTTCGGAGCCTGGCGTTGCAGCAGCGGCGGAGGGACCGGCGATCGGCGTAGCGCCTGGCGCTCCTGCGGCCTCAGGGTCGTCAGTGCGATCGCCAGACCCCTCGCCAGCTTCTGCGGCGGCAGCTTTGGCGGCCTCTTCGCCGGCGGGCTCGTCAGCGCCAGCGTCTTCTTCGAGGGCAGTGGCGTAGTCAATATTGCCGCGCGCGTCCTCCTCGCCAGCGACCTCGGTCTCCATTGGCTCTGTGGTGGATGGATGAAGAAAAGTCAAGCAAATATTCAAAAAGAAAATCAGAAGAAGAATAATACAATGGAAGTTTTCAGGCAAGAGGATTACCTATGCTAGGATCCGCAGTCATGGTCTCCGCCGCCAGGGGATCGCTGGTGCTGTCCCTTGCCGGAGAGCTGCCCCTTGCCAGAGAACGCTCCCTTGCCGGGGAATCCTCCCTTGGCGGCGTAGTCGAAGCAGAAGGAGGCTGCTCTGCTCCTACACAAATCAACAGTCAGATATCAGCAAAGAAAGAGCACCCATGCACGCTGAACAACAAGAAGTAGACCATATACTTTACACTGGGGCTACTCTGTTGGGGGCTGCTTTGAAGAAGAGTTGCCGCATGATCCGGCAAGGTGGTCTCGAGACGCGCCTCTGCTGTCGTAGGTGGGTTCGTCCTCGACGACAATCACGGGGTCTTGGCCCTCTTGACACCCTCCGGGCCAGCGTCACGAAAAGGAATGGAGTTGAGAATGAAGCAAGTCGGATACAAGACAAAGCAACAAAATCGAAGAACTACAAATGCTGCAAAAGTCTTACTCTTCTTCTTCCTCGCCAGAGCTAAGCGCGGAGAGGTCAAGTCTGGCCCGCCTCGGTCTGACGAGGTGGAGGAGTGGTTTCCCTTGGCCGCTTGGCGGAGCGGAGCCGGTGGTCTGCGAGGCCCGCTCCGCTTGCCGCAGCGGCGTGAGGTGCTCAGCGGCAGCGATGCTTGCAGCGGTGGAGCGTTGCCTTGTGGCCTTCTGGCTGTTGGCCCGTCTGCCGCCCGCTACTTCTCGGCCTTGTGGAGACGCCTTCTTGGTGGAGCTGGGGCTCCGCTTCGCGGCAAGCTGCTTGAAGGTGGGGAGGAGGCGCCCTCGGCGGGCTCGCTCGACTCAGCTTCAGGCTCGGCAAGCTCCTCCTCGCCGGCAAACTCCTTTCGCTCGACAAGGCTTGCCGCTTCTGCTGCCTCTGCCTCCTCCACAGTGAAGCTGAACTCGCCCGCGGCAGCGGCTGCTGCCGCCTCTTCCAGCCTAGTGGCGATGCGCTGCATCTCATCATCGATGGTGTCGCGGGTGAGGCCCCTCTGTTCATCGGAGCGGACCGACATTTCTACCAGATTGTCAAAGAACTGCCGCACGACGTCATCTGCAGGCACTTGCCAAGTTGGGACAATTCCATGCGAGTCGCACAACGGCATCATTGCACGGATGCGGTCAAGCGCGGAATTGTTGCAATGAGCCGAACGCCCCTCGGCAACCTAAACATCTCTGGATGATCAGGATCGGGCTTGAACAGCTCCAAGAGCATCGGGTCAAGCTCCAAGACGGTGAAGTTAAAGTTGAGACACGGGCAGCCTCATGATATCTGCCGCGTTCTGAAACTCCCAGGCAGGCCTCCTCCTCTCCTGCAAGGGGGCGATGCGGCGGCGAAGAAAGTCTGCGCCAACGGTGCCTACTGTGAGCCCGGCAAGTCTAAGGCGAAGGATTCGGGTGACTTCAATCTTCAGCCTAGCGTCTTCCGGGGCCAGATTGCTCCAATCATTGCCGCGCACTACTGGGGTTTGGCGCTGGGCAGTAAATGGCTGCGAGTTGTCCTCGACAATCCAGCACCAATCCGCCCTCCATTCCTCCCATTTGCTACGGAGCTCTCCCTCCAGATAGGCTTCCTTCTTGCCGACCCTCGAGATCCAAGCGATTCCTCCGGAAAGAGGCTCCCCTCTCTCAACTCGGGGTATAAAGAAGTGGCGGAAAAGGGCTACATTTGGATGGACTCCGACAAAGTTTTTGCAGAGATGTGCGAAAACTGCCATGGTCAGAACAGCATAGGGGGTGAAATCAAGGAGGCGGAACCCGTGGAAATGTTCATGATGTCACAGAAAAATTAGAGAAATGGGCGAGCCCGCGATAAAAGAAGAGCCTTGAAGAAGGGATATCCGTTCGAGCTAGTTCCAAAGCAGCAGCTGGGAGTACCTTCGTGCGCGCGGATGCGCTCGCGTCTCCGTCGACCGTAAGAGGTAGTAGTTCTCCTCGGCTCCCTCGCGGCGAGAGGAAGATGGCCTGCTCCTTCATGGCGCGCCAATAAGCCGCTGCGCCTCGGCGATTCACGCCCTTCCCCTTGTCGACTTCGGAGCCATGGCGGAGGCGGTGGAGGAGATCGGCGGCGTTGGTGATGCTTGGTGGCGATGGGGGCGGGGCGCTCTCTTCAGCCTTGGGAAGAAGGGGAGCAGCGGTGGTTTCTCGAGATTGGATGACAAGCGGCAAGGTAGGCGACCTGCCTGTTTCCCCGCTTATAAAGAGGGAGGCGGACGTTCCATTTTTCCGAATAAAGAAACCCCCACGATCTCGCCCACGATCTCTCACACGACGCCCTTTTCGACGCTCGTGGCGTGCCGTTCGTGGAGGCGTGGTGGGTCCGGGTGAGTAACGGCGTGACCCGAGCCGCACGTGCCCGTGCCACTGTCTTGGGCCTAGCCCAACCGGCGCTTCGGCACCGTGTGTGGCCCGAGCCGGGGGCTCTGTCGGTGTACTAGAGTAGGGGTACCCTAGTATCCCGAACTTGTGCACGGCAGCTGCAGCCCTCCTGGCAAGGCTTACCGGGTGAACGCCAAGGTCCTCCGTGGTTCCTTTGGAGCCATTCAAGAACAAAGTATTCAAGCCAAGGAGACAATGCCCCGGCAAGAGGAGCTTGCCGGGAAGGCCACCCAAGGCACCTAGGAGACAAGGTCCCGGCAAGAGGAGCTTGCCCGGAAGGCACGGAGAGCGACAAGCTTTCGGGCGAGACAAGACAACAACATGACAAAGGCGCTTGTCGTAGACCACCACTCTGTACCTCACGCTCCAGCACATCCACTAACGTGTCGCCTACAGGACCTTTCGGTAGCGTGGCGAGAGGCTGTCTTGACCCGGTGATAGTGTAGGTGGCAAGCCGACAAGATTGCCATCGTGGCAAGCGGTGGCGCCCTTGACGGTCCCTGTTTGCATTGTTAGGGCCATGTAGACGGGCATTTAATGCCTTTGTCCCCTGCCGTCAGGGTTAGGTATGATACACTGTACACTGTACAGTGTACACTATACAAGTAGTTGTACCAACCACTCCTTTTCCATTTTTACCCTTGTCTACGTTGCCACCTGTCGGAGACCCCTTGAGCATATAAAAGGAGGCCCATGCATAGCGTAGAAGTGCCCCCACGCTCGGTCTCGTTAGCGACTTGCGTGTCTTGTAGCACTCAGCGCTCTGAGCAAGAACTCAATACACCTAGACATGCAGCAGAGGAGGTGTTATCTCCGAGGAGAGCTCCGAAGCTGGGTAAACCTCTCGTGTGCGTCGCCTCGATCTGCTCTTCGTGCGACCTCTGCCTCCCACCGAACCAAAAGGGGCTCGGTCCGCCGGTCCCATAGGTGTTCGTGGGTCAGATCAGCCTGCCCCGACAGCCGCTCATAGCGAGGAAGAGTGGCTGCCCAGGGGGAAGCCCCTAGCATGATCGTAAGTGTCCACACTCTACCGTGATTTTACTTCATAGTTGTTTAATAACGCCGAACATATATATGCAGTCCGGCCAGGGCTCATCAGAGAAGAACTCGCTCCTGACAGCCACCACTCCTCAACCTGATGACGACACGGAGGTGTTGTCCCGAAGGTTCCCCGAGCGTGGGGAGGTGACCCTGGAGATGCCCCAAGGCGGAGTTCCAGATGTCGGACACGCGGGGTTCAAGATCCCCGCGGATCGCGTCGATGAGAGCCATGACAAGGCGGACTCTCGACCGAACGCTATTCGGAACCCTTGACCGGTTCGGATTTAAAGTGGCGGCCCCTCGTTAGGGAGGGCGAGCCGTCCATGCCGAGGGATTTGGTAACGCCAGCGGCGCCGGATAGTCTGGTGGAAGCGCTTCGAGGCGCCTCCATGGATGACGAGCACCGTACTCGTATGAGTGCGGTGATTCAAGTTACATCCGCCAAGAGGCGGACTAACCTGCTCGCACAAGCCTCCTGACGGGCTTCGAGGTAAGCAATAAAAATGTGTGAAATTACCACCCGATAGGTAGTAGCCCATGATACTCTGTTTGGGTTTCGGATAGAAAAGCCAAACGGAGGGTCAATTATAATCCGCAGGAGTCTAATAAGCATTTATGTGAATAAGCAGGGCCGTCTTGCTTACGCTGCTGCCCGCATAGCCGAGGTTGCCGAACTAAAGCGGGACCTGGAGCAGGCGTAGGGAGAGCTCGACCTCACGAAGAGGCGGCTCGAAGAGAGCAAAGGTGAGTGATTCTCCGCTCTTATGTATGTAAAGATAGATAAAATTGTTTAGTCTGACGGCAAAGCGTCAGGATCGTGGTGACAGGGTCCACCGCCGAAGTGGCGTCCCTGAAGAAAGCGCTATCCGAGGCCGAAGACAAGGCGGCCTTGGAATGCGGAGAGCGCAAGAAGCAAAGTGCTAGAGTGGGCGAGGTACAGCAAGAGCTCCAGGACCTCGGCAAGAAGTTCGAGTCCGTGGAGCATGATTTGAAGACGAAAGGGGCCGAGCTTGCGAAAGCCCTTGTGAGTATGAAAGACGCCAAGGCCGAAGCCGAGAAGGCACAGCAGGAGATCCAGGAGGCCAAAAAGATAGCGGCGGGTAAGAAATTCTTTGTACAAAGCAAACATGTGGAGGAGGCGTTTCTTTTACTTACTCGGTCGGAGCTCTCGGGGGCATTCGCAGATCTGCCACGCATAGCGTGTCGAGATGCGCGGAGTTCTACCGTGCCCAAGAGGGGAGCTCAACAGAGAAGCTGTTCTGGTCCCAGTATGCTGGGGCCGAGCACCCAACGCCTCTGAGTGATCAACTGAAGCAGTTGGTCGAACTCCATAGGTCAGCTGAAGTGGCTATGAAAGATTTCATAGTCCGGATGTGTCCTGATCAAGCGGATGGTGAATGCCTGTCTGCGGCTTGAAGTAATCAAGCGATCCATTTGCATCGAGGGTGCCCGCCGGGCCTTTGCCCGCGCGAAGGTGCATTGGGGCAAGCTGGATGCGGAGAAGCTGGTGAAGGATGGTCCGCCCGAGGGCAAGGAGCATCGCCGTCCCAAGAAGTACTATGATGGCGTTATGAAAGGCGCTCGTCTCGTGGCAGATGAGTGTTCCAAGGACAAGATCTTTGACTAAATGTACCTCTGCCGTTGTTGTAATTTAAAGACGAAGTTACTTGTGCTATATAGCACTGTTTGATTTAAAATATTACCTTCTGTGCGGTTGTTTATAGAATACTGAAAGTAGGCCAGTCGTCGGCTTCCGCCCCCACTCAACTAGTGCCGGGGTGTTCCTGGAAAAACCAGGATACTCTTTATCCAAATGTTTGGTCCCTTAAGGATGTATCCGGCGCAGTGAACAAGGCAATCGGACTATGCCGCTTTATAACTTTCACTTAGCCATAGAAGTCTATAATTTTAAATTTCGGCGAAGCCCCTAGAATTCGGAGGGCCGAATTGGGGCGCTATATACGCCTAAATCGGACAAGGCCGATTCATCGCCTAAAGCGGAAAAAATCTTTAAGGATTTTAAGACCTCTCGAACCGCGACCAGCTCTCGCCTCATCATGCCGGTCGGTTTTAGGCTTTCTCTACTGAGGTGCTCGTCCGGAAAAACCGGGACACAATCGCAGTAGTTCTCCCTGCGCTACCTTAGCCGATATAACGGAACATAAGGTACCAAAACAAGGGAGCAGGGCTAAACCAGCTGTAGACCCAAGACATGATTCGGAGCTGATGCATATAATGCTATAAGTTCAGGGTGCCGCACTGTGCAAAGTGTTCGGACTTTATTTGCCGTAGAACAGGGCACCATAGGAAGCCCCTGGCAAACAGATCGTATCAAAGTGTACGGATGCAATATGAAAGAGACATTTGTAAGATAAATGTTCAAATAAGAATAATGAGCTGACGCTATATATAATCTCCCATTGATGAAAATATGTTTAAGCATATGTTTACAATGAATGCATTAAGCGGAGATAAATAGGACTATTTAACATGTCCTATCCAGGGGCAGGCCGCGTATGGATATATAAAACAGGTATAACGATCGTAAATAGATTCCACCTGGGTGTTTCCTTCTCTGCTTGAAACTGTTGCCTCCTTGGTTTTCTCTCCTATGTAAGTCCGGCAATCCGGCTTTTCTGGAGAGGCTGCTCTAAAGCAATGTCCTGAAAAAGAAGAAGGACGGGTGATGAAGGTATGAGGCGGTTATCCCTTGCTGTTGGAGTCATTTAGCGCCTCCGCCCTCGCCCATGGTATCTTGCGTGCGTAATTGTGTACGCGTGGCACGAATGCTGCTTTGATGGGGCTTAGGCGGAGGCCGGGCTGCTAGTCGCGCTCTTGGCGTGCCTGATGATCCTGTTGCAGGGGGCTCCGGACTCTCTTGACGGTGCTTGTAGTTGTTGTCGCCGGATTGGTTTGTCGGAGGAGGCCGCATTGTACTTCCGCCGCGAGGGCTGCAATATGTTCTTCTGTTCGGAGAGAGCGGTTCGTATTTCCGTTCACTGTTATGACCCCGCGTGGTCCTGGCATCTTGAGCTTGAGGTATGCGTAGTGTGGTACCACATTGAATCTAGCGAATGCGGTTCGTCCGAGCAGTGCGTGGTAACCAGTGCGGAAAGGGACGATATCGAATATTAACTCTTCGCTTCGGAAGTTATCCGGAGATCCGAAGACCACTTCCAATGTTATAGAGCCCGTGCAACGGGCCTCTACTCGTGAATCACACCTTTAAAGGTGGTTTTGGTGGCCTTGATCCTTGAAGGGTCAATGCCCATTTTGGCGACCGTGTCTCCGATAAAGCGGTGTTCAGCCGCTGCCACCATCCATAAGGACGCACGTGAGGTGGAATCTGTCGATGATTGGGTCTAGGACCAATGCGACCGAGCCGCCGTGACGGATGCTAGTAGGGTGATCCCTACGATCAAAGGTGATCGGACAAGCTGACCATGGGTTGAATTTGGGGGCGACTGGCTCCATCGCATTGACGTCCCGCAGTGCTCGCTTCCGTTCCCGCTTGGGGATGTGCGTGGCGTAGATAATGTTGACCGTTTTCACCTGGGGGGGGGGGGATTTCTTGTGTCCCCCCGTGTTCGGACGTTGGGGCTCCTCGTCATCGTCGCTGTGCAGCCCCTTGTCCTTGTCTTCGGCGTTTATCTTGCCGGCCTGTTTGAATACCCAGCAATCTCTATTGGTGTGGTTGGCTGGCTTGTCCGGGGTGCCATGAATTTGGCACGAGCGCTCCAGTATGCGGTCCAGACTGGACGGTCCCTGATTATTTCTTTTGAACGGCTTCTTCCGCTGACCGGGCTTGGATCCGCTGAATCCGTCGTTGACTGTCGTGTCTTCAGTGCTATCGCCGTTGTTCCGTCGCTTATGTCTGTTACGCCGTGGATTGCCGTTATTGTCGCGGCCATCCGAAGTGCCAGAATGTGGCGTAGTGCTGCTGCGAGCCAACCAGCTGTCCTCGCCCGAGCAAAATCGAGTCATTAGTGTTGTGAGAGCTGCCATGGATTTGGGTTTTTCCTGGCCGAGGTGTCGAGCGAGCCACTCGTCACGAATATTATGCTTAAAAGACGCCAGGCTTGGCGTCCTGGACGATCGACTATTTGGTTCTTTTATTTAGGAACCGAGTCCGAATTTCTGGCTGACTCTCCGGGTTGTTGAGTAATGTGGCTCAGGTCATCAGCGTCTAGTGGTCGCACATATGTGCCCTGGAAGTTGTCGAGGAATGCTTATTCCAGGTTTTTCCCAACTGCCAATGGAATTTGCTGGCAGGCTGTTTAGCTAGTGCCGGGCTGGTCCTTTGAGCTTAGGGGGAAAATACTTGATGGCATGTAGATCGTCTCTCCGGGCCATATGAATGTGGAGAAGGAAATCTTTGATCCATAATGCGGGGTCTGTTGTGCCATCGTATGATTCGATGTTTACGGGTTTGAACCCTTCTGCGAATTCATGATCCATTACTTCGTCAGTGAAGCAGAGGGGGTGTGTGGCGCCTCTCTGTCGGGCTATGTGGCTACGCAGGTCGAATTGCTCTGGGTGGCTATGTTCGGCCCGGCCGGACTTGTTGAAGGTGTATCCGGCGTGACGGTCGTTGTCTCGCACCGAGGCGCGCCACCGCGATCCATAGATCGATCTTGGCTGTCTTGTTTTGTTGCCCCGGGCCGTAGTATGTTGGCGTGAGGGTGTTGGCTGGTATGCGGACTGATATGCCATTTTATCCCGGCCACGAGGTGGCCGGTCAGCCGTATGGCGCTCGAGTCCGTATTCCTCGGCTGCCAGGACTTCAGTCCATCTATACTGTGAGCAGGTCTTGATCACCTTGGAGTTATTCTTGCTTCTTTTTCGGGCTCCTCATGGCGGCTATAAGCCGGCGCTTGAAGCGCTCCTGCTCTACGGGATCCTCAGGCACGTCGAACTCGTCGTGGCCGAGGCTAATCTCGTCTTCGGAGGGGGGCATGTAGCTGTCCTCCTCCGGGTATTCGTCCGTCGCCTGTTCTTCTGGGTTGGCCTGCTCGAAGGCGGGCTGATCAGGGTTGTATTCTTCTTCGGCACCGTACGGATTGTTTTTGTCTCCTGGGCCGGTATTGCTGTGGCGGGGCTTGGAGTGGCGCCGACGACGCCCATTCTTTGCTTTTTTCCCTGAGGCTTTATCCTCCGTTGCCTCATCGCCATTTGTTTCTTTCGGAGTGTCCACCATATATATATATATATATATATATATATATATATATATATATATATATATATATATATAAGAAGAGGTGGCTGTCCACCGCCCAGTGGGCGGTGGTTCATGTTCTTCTCCTGCATCTCGTCCACACCGTCGATGTCTTTGGAGTCGAAATCTAGTACCTCGGTTAAATCATCGACCGAGGCAATGAAGTGGGTGGTGGGTGGGCAACGAATTCCTTCATCGCCTGCCTCCCACTCGAGCCGGACATAGTTCGGCCACGAGCCTCCTGACAAAGAGAGAGACTTTAATGAGTCTAGCATGTCGCCAAAGGGCGAATGCTGGAAGATATCCGCAGCGGTGAACTCCATTACCGGAGCCCAACCTGGCTCGACTGGCTCGGGAGTGCGCGGACTGGAACCCACGTCCGAATACGAATCCAGGGGTCCGGAGTCACAGGTCACCAAAGAGGTAAGACCCATTGTTCGGCTCCATCGCCGATGAGTGCGTGACCTGCGGGGCGGGGTCCATCCCTCCGTCCTTAGGCAGTGCAGCCTGCTCCGGATTTAGGTCCGGGGCTACTGCGGGGGTGATACCCCGAGCTTTGTCCGACAGCAGGTCTAAGCCGTGCTCGTCGTGACTGTCCGGTGCTACTGGCATAGGCTCGAATTCGTGGAAGATCAAGTCTCCGCGAATGTCCGCCGTGTAGTTCAGGTTTCCAAACCTGATCTGGTGGCTGTGGGCGTGTCGACCGCTTCCGGATGGCTAAGCGAAGTTGGCCCGCAGGGCGAAGCCGCCGAACACAAATATCTGTCCGGGGAGAAAGGTCTCACCCGGTATCGTGTTGTTGACGATGACTGGAGGAGCCATCGAGCCTCGCAATGACGCGAGACCGAGGAACTCTCAATGAAAGCACCAATGTCGATTGTCAAAACCGGCGGATCTCGGGTAGGGGGTCCCGATACGTATGCGTTTAAGCTGATGGTAACAAGAAGCAAGGGACACAGATGTTTACCCACGTTCGGGCCCTCTCGATGGAGGTAAAACCCTACTTCCTGCTTGATTAATATTGAAGGTATGGGTAGTACAAGAGTAGATCTACCACGAGATCGTAGAGGCTAAACCCTAGAAGCTAGCCTATGATGGTATGATTGTAATTGTGATCGGCCTTCTAAGGACCAACCTCTCCGGTTTATATAGGCACCGGAGAGGGCTAGGGTTTACATGGAGTCGGTTACAAGGAAGGAAATATAATATCCGGATCGCCAAGCTTGCCTTCCACGCCAAGGAAAGTCCCATCCGGACATGGGTCGAAGTCTTGAGTCTTGTATCTTCACGCTTCCATAGTCTGGATGATGTATATAGTCCGGCTGTCCGGATACCCCCTAATCCAGGACTCCCTCACTCTCCACGTACAGTCCATGTCCGATGGAAGTCGTTCCTTGACCACGTTGACCACGCCACGCCGAGAGCACCACGGTGGTGTACGACGGCGAGGCCTAGGAAGGGGACGACTCGGAGCCGGGGAAGACGCAAAGTGGATGCCCACGCAAAGAGGAGTACGAGGGTTCACTGGTTTGGCTGCGGTGTGAGGCTGCTGTCGCCGCAGAATAACAGGGGGTGTGGGTGAGTAGAGGGATGGCCTGGCCAGCGGTGGGAGTAGTAGGGGGCGGTGAGGCCTCCGCGGCATCACAGCCGGCCACGGGTGGCAGGAGCACGCTGCACGACCGGCGTTGGTTTGGGCGGCTGGAGGAAGAAGACGGATGTTGAAGAAGCACTACAACCGTTGGATGAACATCGATGCAATGTGAGCTAGAATTGTTCATATTGACTAAGTTGACAAAGCCCTCAGTCCCCGTCAACTTGGTAGGACCACAAGTCAGCCTCCCACTATGCTGGGTTCCAGCTGGCAAGGGGAGTATTCATTTTTTTATGCGTAATAAGGAGGCACTTCCTTGCGTGCGAAGATAGCTGGTGGGTCTGACATGTCAGCTGGGGGCACATTTTTTCGCGAAATACAGAGGCCCTTCCGGTGGGTCCCAGATGTCAGGTGGAGGAATCATTATTTTGCGTGTAATAAGGAGGCATTTCCTTGTGTTCCGCCATGGACCCAGCTGTCAGCCTCTCCATGCATAGTCTACTTCCGATGGTGTCGTTCATTGACCACGTTGACCACGCCGCGCCGAGCGCATCCAAGGTGGTGGACGACGGCGAGGCCCCGGATAGCAACGAGCCGGAGATGGGAAGATGCGGGAGTAGAGTCGCAGACGGAGAGGTGTACGAGGGTTAACTGGTTCTAGTGCGGTGCGGTTCGGCAGTCGGTGGAGAAGAACAGGAGGTGTGGACGGGTGGAGGGATGGCCTGGCCAACGGTGGAGTAGCGCTTCACAGTGAAACATGCTAAGCATAGCTGCTAGCAGCAGGAGGAGGGAGCAGGTGGTCCCAGCGGCGCTGGGGGAAGAAGACGAGAGATTGAAGATGGATGTCGGTCGTTGGATGTAAATCCAACAGCTATCAATGTCATAATCATTTGTTGACTAAGTTGACAACGCCTTGCGTTGGCTTCGACCTATTGGCCCACATTTCAGCCTCCAAAAATGTGGCACGTATTCAACCCATTTTTTTCATAATTTACAGTCTTTTTTTCGCGTGGTAGAATTTGCAGTCAATTTGATTATTTTTTTTGAATTACAACCATTAGCTGGGCTGGGTGAACAAATAATGTAGCGTCCATGCGGCCCATTTATTTTATTTCCTAAAAAATTACAGGCCATTTGCACTTTCTCGAAATACACGATTTTGCTGGGCTGATTCTAATTATAATGTTGGGTTGGGCCAGCAATGTTATCAAAAAATTAAAAAGGGCTGAGCATTTTATTATAAATATATTTAAATAATAAGTGATATTATTACATTCGTCCTTAAATCTTACCAAGCTTTTGTACACAATCACTAGGATTTTCGTGCCAAAACAATCCAGGATTTTATTTGTTAAGAAATTATTTTTATAAGTTAATAAGATGTAAGTATCTGTAAAATATATGATGACAATAAAAATAATATATAATAACATATAAAATAATTTAAATATATATAATATAGTTAGAAGGGAAACATAAGTTGGACCTGGCGTTCCTATTCTTATATAGAAAAATAGAACAGACCTTTGCATTTTCTTCAAAAAAATACATAAATTGGGCTGCCAAAATAAAACCTCGGATGGGAGATCCATAGGCCGGTCGATACATGACGACCCTAAGAAAATACTAAAAGGCCTATGGACCTCCCATCCGAGGTCGTGGGCTACGCATGTTAAAAATGAAAGCCTACACGGGGCAGCCCAAAACCACGTCCAACACTTGCCAAAACTTCGTCCCTTGTTTTCTCTGTGTTTCGCACACTCGACATTGTGTGGGATTTTGACTGTGCATCATATGAAGATGTGCTATGCATGAATGTTGATCAGCATGATGTTAACTGGCTGGTAGTTCCTTTTTCAACCATGAATAGAACTTCCAACATGATGTTAACCATGTTTGAAAAGGCCGTGTTAATATAAATGCTCTGCCTCTGAAAGCTGCAGTTTCTTCTCTGAGAATCACATTGTCTGCACTTTTATACTCCTATGAAACTACATTTTTTTAAGTGCTAAAAATAGATCTCTAGAATTCATAAAATACTTCATATGCTCAAAACTGCAAATCTGAAATTCAAAAGATATTCATATCTGAAAGTACTCTCAAAATACACAACACAAAACACAATTCACAACCTGCAAATACTAACAACCCTAAGTTCCTCCTGACAATTCACAACCTGCCCGACTATTGGGCTGGGGGGGCAGCCCCCTCCTATTCCTCGGCAGACAGCCGCCCGTGGAGACGATGTGAACGGCGAGGGAGACGATGCCGGGAGGCGTCCGGGCCAGACCGCTTTCTCCTCTTGCGGTTGGGTTCGATCGACGAAGACTCCACCGCTCGCTTCTGGCAGGACACCCTCACAAGCGACACCTGTAGATGCTCGATCCTTCAATCTCTGGTGGATGCTCCATCTGGGATCGATACTCCCACCACCGCTCCCTCACGATCGGAATCGGTGAATCTGTTTGCTCCAGGGCCCAGAGGAGCAGCTCTATGTACTCCAGCGCGACTCCCACCTGGAGTATCGCCGCCTTTTCGCTCTGTTGCAGATATTTGGCCATGGATGTCGCTGTCGCCGCTAGTTGGTCCTTGTTGTCAAACCAAGACTGTATCTCCAACATCCTAGCTAGCTTCACAGGGTCGCCGTCTGCGATCCTCACGTATCGGTTGTACTCCTCCATCGATCTACTTCTCCACAGCACCTTCACTCGCTGGCGGTGGTTTTTGAATGGAAGAGGAGAGGAGCAGCGCTGGTTTTGGATTAGAACGGGAGAGGAGCGACGCTGGTTTTGGACTGGAACAGGAGAGGAGGGGCAGTGGTTTTGAAATGGACGAGGAGAGGAGCGGCGCTGGATTTAGATTGGAACAGGAGAGGAGCGGCGGTGGTTTAAGAGGAGAAGAGCAGAAGAGCGGCGCTGGTCTTGGAAGTATTTTTTTTGTTGTTTTGCGTATTTTGGGTCAAAGTTTGACCACGTACTGTATTTGACAAGCAAAATGTGAATGCATGTCACCAAAAATTGTATCGTTTGGTTTGTATCTGAATGTACTTTCAAATTATATTATTTTTGCAACGTATAACATATATTTTATGTGCGAAAATCATGGTCAATTATGACCCAGAACAAAAGGGAGACTAGTTAATGTTGGGTCGCTTTCTTAATTGAAGGGTAAATTGATTTTGATTTTGATTCAGTCACAGCGCGCCGGCCCTCTCGCCCAATCCTAAATCGTTGCCGCACGCTCCTCTCCCTCTTTCCATTGCAAAACCACCTCCTCTCCTCTCCATCATCTCCATTCCAAAACCACCGTCTCGCCTCTCCCTCTTCGGATCTTCTTCATTGCAAAACCACCTCCTCTCCTCTCCATCATCTCCATTCCAAAACCACCGTCTCGCCTCTCCCTCTTCTGATCTTCTCCATTGCGAAACCACCTCCTCTCCTTTCCATCATCTCCATTCCAAAACCACCATCTCACCTCTCCCTCTTCTCTATTGCAAGACCACCGTCTCTCCTCCCATCTTCCAAAGCTAGCACCAGACCACTCAGAAGGACATCCATGGGGAGGATGCAGCAGCGAATCAGGCAGATCGCCCGCGGCGACCAGGCAAAGTTAGCCAGGTTGAAGGAGATTCTTAGTTGGTTTGACAATGAGTGGGAGATTTCGAGGATGGTGCGGGCCATGTGGCAATGTATGCGAAATAGCGAGACGGCGGCGATGAGGGCGGCGATGTACATGTACTCCTCGGCGGCAGTCACGCCGCAGTCCTCCGAGTTCATCGAGTATCTCCTCTGGGCGATGGAGTAGACAGATTCGCACGAGGCGACAGTCAGGCGGAGGTGGTGGGCGTACAGGTCGAAGGTCGAGCACCCAAAGGATAACGAATCGATCGAGTATGGTGTGCCGTTGGTGAGGGTGCAGAGCCAGCCGGAGCCACATGAGTATTCATTCTCCCACCACAAGAGGAGGCTGGATGGCGCAACGTCGCTTCCCCGCCGTTCTCCACGGTTCCCTCAATGCTCGCTTCGTTTCAACGGCGGCAGTAGGGTTTAAGGTAAGCTTCGCACTAACCTAATCTTCCACCTGCTCATGCTTACAATCAGTGTGACAACTAATGAAAATGATGCTTACAATCAGTCTCCGAGTACTACGCCAATCACCCTAAAATAGCTCTGGACCTTTGGTTCAAAGTTGTGACACAATGTACAAATAAAGAAAAATAGATTGGTGCTTCTTTTGGAAAAGCGTACTCCTAGAAAACTGCCAATATAAGCTACTAGTATTTGGTTAGAGGATTTGCTGCCGAGAAAGATCCGTCCACAGAGAGCGCCACACATCCCATTGGTGGTGGTGGATGCCAATGCGTGCATGCAGCATGGTTGGTGTCGGTAATTTTTACTTGGCACACCTCGCACTCTGCATATATGCCGGTTCCATACGTACATTTGTGCAGTTCCACCAAAATGCAGCTGAATAACCCTGTTTGCAGAGATAATGAAAAAGCATGATTACATTATAGTGGCACTAGTTGATGAAACACACAAAATAAATAGAAGAAAATATTGCGATAGTATCATAGTATGCCATGCTGCGAGGGCGAGATGGGCCTACTGCGGCGCCTCATACGGTCACGCCTCATCTTGGACATCGTCCCAAGTCTCCCAGATACACCTTACGCCGATGATGAACATCGGTGTACAGCGGTAGTACAAGGAGGTGCCTTGAGACATTCAAATCTATATTTTGTACATATCAACTAAAATTAAGCACCCGGTTTGCGTAAACACTTAAACATTAACAATGGGACTAGTTGATGAAACATACTTTAACAAAGAGAAGCACTTTCTTTATCTACATTGGAAATGAAATGATAGAGATGACACTCGCTCTATTTTAACTGTATTATTACTTCATTTTATCAGTGACACTAGGGTCGAGCAGGTGGCAAACGAGGTGTACCGTGTGTCGCAAGGATGGAGGCCGGGGGTGCTTAATTTGGGATCTTTGAAATTTGGATCTTTCGTCCACCAACATGGATGATTCAATTCATGGGACCTTTTGGTGCAGATCACCTAAAATGAAGAAATGTCCCGTCAGATAGCAGCTTCGTCTTCAAATTTTTTATGAAAAGGGCTCCAGCCCGGTTCCATTTCCATCGTAAAACGAAACCCACAGAGCTTCTTCTTCATTAGTTGCAATAAAATTGAGCAACATCAAGGTTGGTTGTGAAGCTCCTGGAATGCTCAACTATAATTTGGATACCATTTGTGCAGTTCAACTAAGATCGAGCGTGAAATGTATATCTCTGTTTGCACAAAAAAGGTGGAAAGGAGGGTGACTAACAAGTGATGAAACATGCATCAAATGAAAAGAAGCATGTTCCTTATCTGAATGGCAATCCTACAAGGACAGTAGCAATTTCTAAACAAGTGGCATTGCTAGATATTAATGTGAGCATTAGGATTAACTATGACAACCGTTAAATACGACATTACTTTGGGCACGGGAGAGTAGCAGGACCAGGACAGTTGCATTTCTAACGAAAAGAACCAACTTATCTTAATGGGAAATTTTAGCAGGACATGTAAAGAAGTGTCATTGATTCATATTACTGGAGGCATTACATTGAAAATAACATTGGTTTAACGTGTCCTTACTTTTAACAGTGGGACTGCTACATTTTACCAATGGCATTACATAAGAGTGGCTCGGGGCAAAAAACATCGTAGCAGGATATCCGGGTTGGTCCCATTTTTTTCGGTATAGCCACCTTATACTGTGTGAGGCTAGCAAATCTAGTGTTGTACTTACTCTGTTGACTTGTCCCCCAGTCCCCACTTTCTTTCCTTTTTCAACCAATAGATCGGGTTTATATTGAGTTTGTACTGTGTTTCCCTTTATTTCCCTATTAGACCTAGAGACCAGTTGGATAGCAGGTCTACGCTACTATTCGCCTCATTATTTCCTCTTTCGACCAAGTCCTAGATTCAGGTAACAAATCCTCCCCACCCCACCCCCTTTCTTCCTTGTTTGAACCAAGCAGTACTAGATTCGAGTGCATGAACTAGTTTTACCTCTTAAACGTAAAAAAATTAGGTGGTTTTCGAACAGCCGATCGATCCTATCTACGAGGGGGCCTGAGAAATAGTAAAAGATACAAATGCAGCGATGTCAGGAGCTCGGAAAGCAGAGCAAGGCCAGTTTCGAAGGAAGTTATACCTGATGGTGTCAGGATGTCGCTAGGTGGGCGGCGGGAGGCCGGATCTGCCCACACTACGGCAACAAGGAAGAAGGGGTCGAAGGCCCTCCCTCGCCAGCGGTGCTTGGGAGAGAACGGCAAGGCAGGCTGATCGGGACGCACCCAGCAGTGGGTAAGATCCGTCGCCGAGGACGACCGCGTGAACGTTGCACCTTCTCACCTTCCCCGGCGGAGAGGATCCAGCTGGATCTGTGACCAACGGTGAGCAGAGAGAGAGAGAGTGTGGCCACCGCTGTCGTGTTTTGATCTGGAGAGGCCGAGACAGTGTGAAGAGAGCAACACTAGCAAGCAAGCGCGGAGGCTCCTGCCAATATAGTGGAGTAGTGCTAGTTTTCTTTTCTCTACCGGAGCCGGCTTGACCTCGTCAATGACTGTCGAGTAGTCTTCATGCACGTGGCCCGGAGGCGCAGTTGTCGTCATTTTGATCTGAAGCGCCGGATTATAACATATAACACGAAAAAATGCCAAATGACAAGAAATCATAACCTTGCTGCCCAAAGGAGACAACATGAATCCCGACGGACAAACTAGACGAGGAACAAAGCTCTCGTAGAAAAGGGGTCCGTCGATAGATGTCCTAATTAACATAGCCGGCTTGACCTAGATGGCAGCCGAGTAGTCACTATTCGTGCATGTGCCCCCAATGACTAGCCCAACTCAGTTGTCGCTGTTTAACCCTCGCAGTGATCCGAAGCACATGACACCTAATTTTAGATTTCTCACCACAACTACAGCCATGTACAACACAGCACCGCACGATATGTAGGCGATAGCCAATCCAGGCGTGTCTGCTGGAGTCTGGTCACATGCATGGACGAATTGATCTTCCGTGTCTTGCGAGGATCGTCCGAGCACCAACGTAGTACTACAACACTTCTCTAGTACTATCGCCGTCTCCCTCTTCTATTAAGTCACCCGACTTGCGGGGCGGAGTGTGCCTATGGTCGGTTCTCAATTGTCGTCCCACATGTGTGTGCGAACGCAATATGACGCGTTCCATTTGGAGAGCAGCGTGCGGAACCGACCGACCGTCTGCAGGTGCGACGCGAACGCGACAGGCGTCTTTGTATACTCCGTACATGTGTACCGCCGTTTTCTAGACGCTTTGCTCCATGGCGCGGGCGCAATCCATGGATACAAAATTAGTATCTTGTATACTATTTAAAAGTCGAGGGCGGGCTTTTCTGCTGCAGTAGGCGGCGGGCAGTTCCGCCTAGTCGGTTTGACAGAGACGCGAGAAGACGAGGGAGTAGGCTGCTGCAAACGTAGGGCTGTGTGATTTGAATGAAGTTCTTCTTTGGACAGGTGGGGCCATGATTTGACTTGCCATTATCATTTTAAGCTGCGGCGCCACGATCGGCATGAGTCTCGATTCTGACCACCTCCATACAGGTGCCTCTCCCAATGCTCCACCATGTAGTAGAGGCTGGCTCTTGCATGAGCACCCACTTCTCCACTTTTTCCTTGCCTCTCTTTCCTCCACATATGCAAAAATGCCATGTAAAGCGCACTATTGTACTTACTTGCTTCTACAGGTGCTTAAGCTTGCCACATAGGCATAAAGTCTAATGTGTCTAGTTAATCAAGAAGAGAGAGACTAGTTTTGTGACCCAAGGAAGAAACGGTGCTAAGCGCGTGTACCTAGGTGAAAAGACAATTTTGAGTCTATAGCTAATTAAATGAAGCAAACTTAGCAACACCATTTCATTGGAAGAGGTCACTCCTTGGCAAATGCAATAAATACTAGTACTCCTGTGTCCCATAATATAAGAACGTTTTGGCACTACACTAGTGTCAAAAACGTTCTTATATTATGGGACGGAGAGTCTGAAGAAATAGATAGAGAGGAGTAAAAAATATACACTTATACCCAACCTTATAGCTAACCTTGTTGTAGTATGAGTGACTAAGTGATGACTATGTATGACATGCCAACATCGGATAGCCTAACGCACCATGTTAAATCTCCAAAGGCGCGATTGGCAGCGTCTGTGTGACAGTCGTGGTAGGAGCGACCATGATACGGGTCTTGGCAGCCCTTGGATCTGAGATCAAGCGGTCGCATGCTAAGTTGCTGAAAATTTGCAGAATAACCCTCCCTTGACACCGGCAAATTTCCTCCAGCGGGCCGGTGTAGGTTTCTCGGTTTGCATGCGGGTTTAATGGAGGCGAGGAGGCGTGTTCAGTCGGGCGTGCAGTGGACGGCGCAATACTATTCGATTTGACAACTACAGCTAATATATTATAAAAAACAAAGAAGAGTAGTAGAGATAGAGATAAGAATAGAGACTACGGAGGAGCACCATCTACTGCTTCGTGGGCTACTCCTGCACTCCATTCGGCGGCCGCAACGTCCCCTACAGCCACTCCCTCCTGCGCTCCATTCGGGCGGGCTGTTGACATTTGGGAGGCGCACTCTCGTGGATCGCTAGCAGCCACGACTTCACCGACGATGACTTCTTCCCCAACCTCGGCAACCTCTTCCTCAACGACATGGGCGACAACCTCAACGCCAATGGTGCTGCTCCCGTTGCACCGTATGTGTTTCTGTCCTTCCTGTTTGAAATCGTGGTAGAATTCATGTTTCTACTCAGTGTCCTAGACTCGATCTGTTCATCTACTATGCCAGTCCACATGATTAGTTTAATCTCTATTATAGCCGTCATGATTTATTTTGTAGTAAATCTCATAGCAACTTGCTCATATATTCAACTGGTGGAACGTCCCCTACAGCCACTCCCGTTTCATGGGCGGCTCGGTCGATGCCTCCAAGGAGCCCTTCGTCTCATCGCTATGAGTGCTCGGTGCCGCTTTTGGGGCTCGCCCGGCAGACATCGTGCATCACCGGCGAGGCGTGGCGGCGATCACCATCGGCCCTTGGCGAAGAACATCAAGTACGAGACGTGCTACCCATTCACCGTGCCGGAGTCGCTGGAGGATCAGCGCCGCCTGCTAGTCTTGGAGGAGGACGGCAGCGTCTTCCTCTTGATCGTGGCCACCGGCAAGGCCAGCTGAGCCGCCGCCACATCTACGTAGTGTGCGTCGGGGGCCACGCTGTGGCCGACACTGACACGAGGCCGATGTACGGGTGCGTGCTCACTATTACTACCCCTCGGAGGTCCGTGGGCGGCGACACTGGCTACGTCAAGCTGACTTGGACTCTGCCGAGCTGGGACCTTCCCGCCGATGTGGACATGGAAGACGCATGGTATTATTTGACCCCCAACAATGTGCATGGGGACTCCAAGGAGGTTCACATGGACATATGCATTACTAAGTTAAATGTTGATCATTAGTCTTCGCTCAATGTAATCCGCTGTCTAAGCATGTGGAGACTTCCATGCATGATCTTGCTCTATTGGAGTATCGCGCATGAATAGAAGTGTATCCATTTATGGTTTAGTCTAGAATCTTCCATGTATGAATTTTTACTACTGTATCGTCGAATGACTTATGATGAACCATTTCCTGCAAAGCACAATAAGAGTTATTTCTTCACAAGTTTTGGATGCAGGTTGAACAGTTGAACGCTTTTGTTTGCAAAAGATATTTTTTTATCTATTTCACCCGCATGTTTCTGAGCTCTAGAGATGAAATAATATCCGAAGAAACCTATCGATACCTGTTACACATGAGATGACCCCCACATCCTTTATCAAAATAAACAACACCCCGATCAATGCATTTCACTCTTCCATGCACCGGACGGGCGCTACACTAATGTAAAAAACGTTCTTATATTATGGGACGGAGGGAGTATGAAGAAATAGATAGAGAGGAGTAAAAAAATACACTTATAGCCAACCTTATAGCCCACCTTGTTGTAATATGAGTGACTAAGTGATGACTATGTATGACATGCCAACATCAGATAGCCTAACGAACCATGTTAAATCTCCAAGAGCGCGACCGCGCGAGCGACGCGACGGTTGTTGTAGGCGCGATCATGATACTGGCTGCTGGCAGCCCTTGGATCTGAGATCAAACGGTCGCATGCTAAGTTGCTGAAAATTTGTAGAATAACCCTCAAGGATAGGATATTCACCCATAGGTCTAGAATCACGCCATGCAACCGTTCGATCTCAGATCCAAGGGCTCTCGGAAGCCCGTATCATGGGAGAATGGAAAGCCACTACCCTGCCGTTCGCACGCTGGCAGTTCACTCCTACTCGTCCCCGCACGTCCTTTAATACTACGACGGTTCGCTCCTAGTCGTCCCGTCCATTCACATTACGGCAGTTCCACTAATCCTAACCCTCCTCCCAAATCCATGGCGTCCCAAATCTCCCCGATCGGCGGTTAGTACAAGGTCAGAACCATCACCGGTGATGAGTTCGACGTCATCTACACCCGTTCTTCCGCAACGGTGAAAGGATGCCTTTCTCGCTTCAGACGCATGTTCGAAGACTCAGATGATGAGTGGGTCATTTGGGCTAGATGTTGAGTACACCACAGTCCTGGGACGAGAGAAGGATCTAAAGGACGAAGAGAGGAAGAAGCCCGCCGTGATCCAGGTGTGCGTGCATGACTTATGCTTGGTCTACCACATATGCTATGCCGACATTGAGTGCCAGGATTTTAAGGACTTCCTCGAGAGCAACCTAGTCAAATACATTACTGTAAACTTTGGTAACGACAAAGAAGTCCTCCTTCGGATAGGCCTCGTTGTAGGCAACACCTTCGACCTCCAAAAGAATCGGCTGGTGTCCTCTCGTCAGCCTTCAATGCTGACCCTAGCAGGAGCCATGGTTCATCCTTCGTACGGTAAACTGGAGAAACCTCCATACATGTTTCATCGTCATGCATGGTAGCAGAATGTACTAGATATAGACCACATCCACTATGCTGCAATGGATGGCTACCTTTGTTTCAATATCTACAAGGGTTGGATGAAGAGCAACAACCAAGTTGGTGGTTCACGCAAAGAAGTATCGGCCCAGAGGAAGAGGGACAAGGACGAAGTCGAGGACGTGGACGAGGACTCCGAGTAAGGTGGCAGTGTCGTTGCTCCTGGTGGTTCTAATGAAGTGTCTACTGGGATAGTTGCAAAGTTTAATTTCAGGTGTGCTTAATTTAATTTGAGGGATGTGTTGTGCTGACCCCCCAGCAGAACTATGTTATGTTTCTTCTTGTTACTTGAACTCTTCAGTACGTACATACTAGTATTTCTTACATTTAATCTTCTAGTTGGTATAGTACTACCACTCGTTTCTTCACATTATATACGTACAATATATATGGCCAACATCATATAGCCAGCAGTTTAGTTGTCAAACAAATTCAGGGTGCTTAGTTTTGTCAAAGAATTCGAGGTGCTTAGTTTTATTTGAGGGTGGGTTGTCTTTGGACACCATTAGTGACTAGCCTTTTTAATAGTACTATATGCATAATTTGGCGACCAGCACTCTCTATATGTACCACCTTTTTTTTAATTTCAAGTTTTGCTCCATGGCACAATCCATCGATACTATTGCTGTACAAAAGTATACATTTTTTAAAAGGCTAGAGGGCGGGGCAGTCTAGCTTGGTCGGTTTCACGAGAGGCGAGGGCCTTTGTGATTTGATAGCTCATTACTGCTGGAAGGCAGGGCCTTGTGATTTGACTGCTCATATAAATGCATCGACGACCTGATCGAGGAGGAGCAAAGAACCGTGGGGTATACTCAAGTTTTCCACTGGAGTAGTACTGCGATGGAGGAGCACGAAACACGGCAGCCCTGTGCCATATGACGATAAAAAATGATCTAATTTGCTAGTCATCTCATTGTTAGCATTGTTCTATTCATTCCCTCAAAAAAACCATTGTACTATTCATGCCTCGTAGAGAACGTGACACGTGCGGCGAAACACCAGAAGCAAAAGATGAAACACAGCAGCAAAAGAAGAAGGAAGATTATCACCCCAAATGATCTAATTCGCCGCGGAGTCGTAACTGCTTCTTCATCGCCTCCACGACCTCCATCTCCTTGCACGTCTCCTCCACCATCTTCTTCATTCTGTCCATGACCGGATTTCTCGACGCGAGCCTTCATCATCTGTTCCACGGCCGCATTACGTACCTTGACAGAGCCGAGTGCTCGGCGCGAGCTTCGCCCACTCCTTCTGTTCCATGACGAGGGCCTGCAGCATCTTCATCGAGGAACTACTATTCTCATGCAGCTTCTTCCAGCCGGCGTTCTTCTCCTTCAACAGGTCGATCTCGTGGCAGAGCTTCGCCTTGTCCTCCTGAAGTCGCAGGATTTCACCGGTCGCCTTCTTCTCCGAGGCAATGCTCTTCTTCAGCAGCATCACCAAGCCGGCGGTCAACTCCCCCTGCTGATTGAGCTCAGCGGCCATGTCGTCAAGGCTCTCCTTTAGCAACTCCATCAAGCCTTGGATGAACTCCTTCTGCTTATTGAGGTGCTTATGGAGCTGATCGGGCATGCCGTCGAGGGATAACGACTCCAGCTCCGCCGGCTCGGCATGTTCGCCTCCGCGGCTAGGGCGCTCCTGGGAGCCATCGCCTGCCCGTGAGAGATCTTTGGAGGTCTCTGCGTGGCGGCGAGCCCTCTTTTTTTTCGCAGCCTTGGTTGTTGCTCCCTTGTTATGAGTAGTTCTCGACCTAGAGCTCTGCTCACCGGCCATGGCAACGACGGACGAAGAAGAAGCACTTATGAGGAGGAAAGGTAGAGTAATTTTCGGTTAGGTAGTTCCCCTTTTTATTACCTAAGTACTAGCACTAGTACTAATACCTGCATAGTGGGGACACGTTCAGGTTTGGTACGTACTAGTAGGTGTGAGCAGGCTTTCGAATGTGATGGGAACAAGGTAAAGGTTAATTGATGGTTTTGGTTTCGAGGCCCGAAACGGCTCCCGATGAGTTTAGCGGAACATAAATTTCAAGTACTACACTGCTCAAATGCGTAAATATTATGTTCTTGTCAAAAATCGGCACAAAATACGAAGGAGACCAATGGAAGTACTACTTAGCAACCCACGATTTAACTACTCGCATCTTGTATGATGGAGTAATAATGTCTTTCTTCCGCCCTCACGTCTACTCAATTTGCATGCCTTGTATTAATTGACCATCAATGAAGTGAACGACTTTACACGCGTCAAATTATCACATGGAGTGGATCTTGGTACAAAATTGTCCGCCCGTGTACCCGCGTGTGCGTGCGAGGGAATGAGTGCGTGCGTGGCGTGCGTGCACATCTTCGCTTCGTGCATGTACCGCCAGCATGGCTCAGGGAGGACGAGTACATTCTTCTGGAACCAGCAACACGTCACTGTGATCAATCACGCAAGGAGGTTGCGACAACGCCTCCACATGTGCCACGTGGCTTCATGAACTGTAAGAGAGACACTGTGTAGCGTGCCATTGGTATTCTAATTTACGCGTTTTGCACATACTCAAAGTACTAGTAAAGTACACGTGCATTGCACGCATCAGATTTTGCAACCAAATTATGAATAAATACCACACTATAGCATGTAAGCTCTGAGTCATATATGCCTGATGTAGCCCTTAGTTTAATTCTTATAGTTCATCTCATTCAAAATCAATTAGAGGGTGCTTGGATACGTTTTAGTCCCATGACTAAAAGTAGTGAGACTAAAACATGCTAGCCTCATCCATGCTTGGATCCAAATACTAAGGAGACTAAAATCAAGTTAATGAGCATTTATTATCCTCCAAACCCTCCAATCCAGAACTTGCCCGTGTTAAAGGAGAGGAGTTAAATGAGGAGAGAGAGGACTAATCCACATTTTAGTAGGGGTACCCCTGACTAAAAAAAATTAGTCTCAAGACTAGTTTTAGCGCCTCTTTAGTCAGGGGTGCTTGGAACTTTTGTCTCTTAAAGAGACTATTTTCAGTCAGACTAAAATAACTCCCTTGGATCCAAGCACCCTCTTAGTTTTTATAAAAAAAGCTAAGAACGTGGGAATAGGAAAAACATGGAATTATAGTGGAATGTCGTCTGGAATCCTACAGGATTGTACGAGTGTTTGATTGTGCATGGAAAAAACGCAGAATTTTTTCAAAGAGGTTTGAGTGGATGGGATGTTTCCTATGAAATCTAGTGCAAATGAATCATATGGAAAAATTCCTATGGTTTACAATCTTACGAATCAAACAACCAAGATAGGAAAAATTCTTAATGATTAGAATCCTCCAAAATTCCTTTGAGAATCCTTTGAATCAAAGAAGCCCTTAATCTATTTTATGATTCATGGAATTGTGTGTTGTAAAGCATAAAGTAAAAACAAATAATGGCAATTCAACTAGAAAAAAAGTTTGGGCAGTTATGATACGGAAGATTCTAGAACAAAAGAGAACCACTGTTGTTTTGAGGTTTGTGCATTATGCTTATGTCCAACCATGGAGTCTGCTAGATTGTACATGTGGCAAAATCCGGTGGGGGCTAGAAGATGGTGCGAGGGGCCGAGTGGAGGGAGACTATGAAGGAATGCACAAGTGCGAGATCGATATTTAGAGAGAGGGGCGAACTCGTGCCTTTGTTGCACTGTGATGGCGGAGCCATGAAAAATAAATGAGCTAGGGGGCCAAGCATTGCTAATCCTTTACGAGGAGGGTCAATTCATGAAATTAAACCTTTTCTAGCAGCAATTGTCTAATGATCACATTCATATTTAACTGCCCCATGTCTTCGCCATTGTGCACGCGTCTGAGAGATGAAGCGGAAGGCATGGATGATGAGAGGGGGACGTTGGATATATAATTAATGTGGGTGTATTAGCTATATATGTTAATCCTATATAGAGAGGTATAGATTGATCGATGTGGACATGGGAAAGAGGGTGAGACCTCACAGGATATATCGATTGATCGGTTTGTGTGGAAAACTATGAAAGACCTAGCTATATACACACATACATAGAGGAACATCGATCGTTGCGCATGCACACGTGAGAGATAAAGAATGCTCGATATGATGGAGAGGGGGATGTGTGTGGGTGTGTGCCTTTATGCGAGACTGATCTGAAGAAAAATATTGCATGCGTGCGATGGATAATGCTGACTGGTAGTGTGTGTGTGCGTGCATGCACGCGAGAAAGTTAGTGGTACAATTATAAAGAGAAGACTACTGTGTGGGTGTAAAAGAATAGGTGAGGTCATAATCAATGTAAAGTTGAATTCAAATATTTGAATAAGAGATCCTGATGTTTGAAACCCATGCATGCGTGAATATAACGGAGATCTGCGGCGGTGTGGTTTGGAACGAGCATGTTGTAATGTATACACATTGAACAACGTCATCTTGATTTGAATTTGAGATACTGATGGCAGACATCATTTGGCCACGTCGCATCCGTGCATGGACACACTATTCTAATTGGAGATGATGGGCGGCTTCGCATCACATATCTATATCTATACCCCTATATATATTATATATTATATTTTTTTTATTGTGTGCGGGTAAGTTTAACTTTGAAAGATGGTCGTTGGATGAGGCGAATCCGATGGTCCAAAGATGGCAAATTTGAGCACTATTGGCCGTTGGATATCATCTAGATTCCACCAGATTTCGCCACATGTATAATCTAGAAGACTCCATGGTTGAACTTAAGCATAATGCACAAACATCAAAACACAAGCACTTCTTATTTGTTCTAGAATCTTCCGTATCAGAATTGCCCAAATGTTTTTCTACATGATTTGCCATTATTTGTTTTACTTTATGTCGCATACAATGCACAATTCCATGAATCTTAAAATAGATTAGCTTTCTTATAAAAACTAGATGATTTTGAATGAAATGAACTATAAGAATTAAGCGAACATCTACATCATGCATATATGACTCAAAGCTTGCATGCTATAATGTGGTATTTTTCATAATTTGGTTGCCAAATCTCATGCGTTCAATGCACGTGTACCTTACTCTAGTATAAATGGTGTTTGTGTGTGTGTTATGCGTGTTGAGGTGCAAATTGTCTTTTTTGGTAAACGTTAAGCTTGTTCTTCCGAAATTTCAAGCCGCGCCTTGTTATGCCGAAAATTCAAGCTAGCGTCTCTATCTATCGTGCTGCGAAACTCCCTCCTCTTCAACCCGCACCTTGTTAGCCCGAAATATTTAAGATATATCTTTGTCTCGTTGTGCTCCGACAACTCCCTCCATCTCAACCCGCGCCTTGCTATTCCGAAATTACAACGCGCGTGAAAACTCCCACCTGCTGTGAAATCCCGACGCGCGAAATGCCCGTGGTACCCCTGAACCGAAAGAACCGCCTCAAATCGGTGGGGGGTACTTTCGTAACTTACCCCACATTTCGGCAAGCGGCGTCTCCAAGCCATGGTTCCCCACTGCCATCCCATCCGCCCACCCATTCGTACACCGAGGCCGCGAAAACCCGCGACGAAACCCCACACCATGCTCCGTCCGCCACCCAGCCGGAGCCTCTTCCCCGACGACATCGTCCACAACAACACTTCGACGTCCCTCGTCCACCGTACCGGATGAGGATCCGTCGTCGATCTCATCGTCCCGCCGGTTCAGCCACCCCGTCCTCCTCCTCCAAGGAGCTGCCCCGATGTTCCCCTCGTCTTTCGTGCCACCTCCATTCCCACACTGCCGTCTTCACCTGGACCACCGGAAGAGCATCATCATCACCGTTTCCTCGGATGAAGCTGCGGCCTAATCGGCGCCACCAAAGATGTTGTACACTAATAGACGCATTTTCTTCTTGATTCGATCTCACGGTGTTCCAGGCGCTCGGTCCCGAGCCGACACGGCGCGGCTCCATCCACGGCGGCATCACCGGCCACTTCCTCCACGGCGTCGCTCCCTCGTGGCGACGTCCCACATCGATAGGAGCTTCGCTGCTTTAGCTCTCGCCGCTGCTGCTCTGCTCTTGCTCTCGGTCCCCGCACATTCTGCTCTTGCTATTGCTCTTGCTCGCCTGCTGCTCTCGCTCTTGCTCTTGCTCTTGCTTGCGATGCTGCTCGATTTAGCTACACTTGATCGTTGAATCGACTTTTGGGTCGATCGATTAGGGGTGGGGGCTCGCCGGGGTGAAGGAAGAACCAGCTGCAGCGTGGAGGGGGGCTCGCCGGAGAGGTACCCCACTATCTATCTTAGGGTTCAGGATGGGGGCGGTGGTCGCCGGCGGTGGCGGGGCGTTGGCGGGGCGGTGGCGTGGGGATCGCCGGAGAAAAATCTCGGCACGGGGGGGCCTAGAGGGATGGCCGGGGCGGCGGCGGACCGGCGGTGGGGAGTGTTTTCGGGGCGGGCGGGGCGGCACACCGCCGGTCGCAGGCGGCGGGGGCCTGTTGTTTGGCCGGTGGTGCTGGCGGCTGAGGGGGGTGGAGGTTGAAGATGAACCGCAGGCCCTTGATTTCGTATCCAACGGCTGCAAAATCGACTGACCAGAGATGAAAAAGTTAGTCAACCGACGTGTAGCCTCACCTTGCTAGTGCGTTTAGTTTCGACAGCAAAATTCAGTTTCGACAGCAAAATTCAGTTTCGACAGTTAAGTTCATTTTTGACAGTTAAGTTTAGTTTCCACAGTTATGTTCAAGGATGAGCGACCGATGTATTTTACATCTAGCAATTTGTGGTTATGCATTTTACGTCATGTATTGGAGATGCTATTAGAATTCCACTCAGGTTAACGTTGTTCGTTGTCTCTCTTGTCCTTCTTCAGCCTCGGTGTCGTACAACTCACCGGAGCTGCTCCAACGAAAACCCTCCATCACAATGAGCAGTACCTCGGGCTCCATCTCCAGACGCCTAAAATCTTCTTCCCTCCTCCGACAAAGAAAGTCAGCGGAGCATCCTCACCGCCAACCCAAATCATGCTGAGATCGACATGGCTTCGCCAAAGAGGTTGTACACTTGTTGCATCTCTTTTTTACTCTACATGTTATATATATTATCCACTGAGCAATTGTAGTAACGGGAAATACGATTATTTTATCCAACTATATGACAAGTTGTGAGGTACCACGCAACTTAGCTATACGTGATGGACTCTCTTGAACACCATCATTATTTATCTCTGCGCGTTTGAGTTGTGCATTTGTCGATGGGCCTGGGAGTTGAGCTAGTATGGCAGTGGCCTGGGTCCAAAGTAATATAAGTAGCACAAAAACATTTTTCTAGTGTAGGATTTTCCTTGCTCAAGCCTGCCTACTAGAATCGCCAGTGCTTGAAAGGAAAAGTGAATGAAAAACATAGGAATTGAAAGTTTCCTATGGTACTACTTTTCATGAATTTGGTGCAAAGGAATGGAGCAAAGGAAAACTGTAGGATTTGTTCCTTTAGTGTCTCCTTGAAAGAAAAACCGTAGGAATTCTAATTTCCACTTCTCCTCCTTTCCATATTCCTATTCATCAAGCACAAGACTAAGAGATAGTAGCATAATAGCATTATAACCGTACATTTTCTTGTGGTTTGACTTAATCTCACCAGGCTTTTTGCATCCTGTGATCTTCCAATTGTTGTGAATCAAACACCCAGATTGGCAGAAATCCTATGTTTTTAAATTCTCTGATTTGCACGTGCATTCCTATCCTATTCATGTCTATTTCCTATCCCTGCATTGTTAGAATCCTCAAATTCAAACAAGCCCTTACTCAATTACTTCTGTTACAGATATGTGTCAAAGAAAACCTTGTGTGGTTTGGCCTGCTCCTGTTGCGTTTTGTTCCACCCCAGCTCAGCTGCTCCAATGACGGAAGGGTTCACCACAGCAGGGACCCGCTCTCCAGACTGTCTTTCGCCGCCTTAGATCTTCTTCCCGCCGCGTATTAACGACAACTGCATTACCATCATCAACTGAGCAGATGACCTTGAGGACTACACGGGTCCGCAAGAGAGGTCGCACCCTTCCGTGCCTTCTTACGTTATGCGTCGCTTAATATGATGACATGCTACATTATAGTCGTGTTCATCTATTAGACTCCTAGTCAGGTCCAAACTAATGCTGAAACTTGAATTTTTAAATGGTTGTGGGGTACATATTGGGGCAGCAATCAGTACTATCTATCTACTATCTGGTTAATCTCTGGTGTCTACTATGAGTTTCATGTTGGGTGCAAACAAACATTAAAGGAGCCATTATCTGTATTTTTTAACTAAAGCTATTATCTGCCTGCTATCATTGGTTTTGGGTCTATCCACACTTTGCTACCATCACTCTGGATTTGTGCATGCACTCCTTACATAATCTCACTATGTTTTATTCCTATGCATGCCAGTTATTGTACACAATGGAACTGATCATGTAGAGCAAAAGAGACGAGCCTTGCGTGGCAATAAAATTTCATGCAGACGCCGTTCCATGGTGGGCGCAAAGGCAGCCCCCCCTCCACCCATTTCGGATCGTAATCAAGAGGAAGATAACTGTTCTGAGGGGGATTCAGAAGCAGAAGACCACTCCTATTTACCCCATGAGGTCTTCGCTCTAACTTGGCATGCTGATGTTGGTAATATCATGCATATGGTGCCTTGCATTGCTTCTGTATACATCAAAGATGTCATCTGCTTAGTTTAGACATGCTTTGTGTCAATGCCATCTGTTTAGTTTCTTTATCGTATATGTGAATCATGCAATGCCATCTTGTCTAGCCAGGCATCATATATGTGAATTTTGCAATGCCACCCTGGTTAGCCAGTCATCTTATATGTGAATTATATCATGCCATCATTTTTTATACGTGTTAAATTTGTCAACAATTTTGGTACATTCAATTACTCTTCCTGTGCATCAGCCATTCGACACGGTCATGGAAAAATCTGGAGTGGAAACAAGGTCTTCAGAGCAGACAATGCTATCTCGACGAAGCGCATGTCTTCTTGGTTACCGATAGCTCCTCGGAAGGAGGATTGAGACAGATGACCAGTCATATTTTCCCCCCGAGGTGCATGCCCTAACTTGGCAGGGTTATGTTGCTCATATCGTGCGTATGGTATCTTGCATTGCTATGTCATTTTCTTAGTTTAGACATGCTTTGTGTGAATGCCACCTGTTTAGTGGTCTAATTACCATATATGTGAATTATGCAATGCCATCTTGTTGCAAGACATTATATATGTGAAATATGTAATGTTATCTTGTTGCAAGGCATTATGTATGTGAATTATGCAATGCCATGCTGTTTAGGCAAGCGTCATATATGTGAATTATATCATGCCGTCCTCTTTTTGTATTTCTCATTGCTTTTGTCGACAATGTTTGTATATTCAACTGCTCTTCCTGTGCATCAGCCATTTGAATTGGTGATGGAGAAATATGGAGTGAAAACAAGGTCTTGAGCAGACAATGCTACCGGTGAAGCAGATATCTTGCTGGTTACAGATAGCTCTTCAGAGGAGGATTCAAAGGCAGATGACCAGTCCTATTATCCCCCTGAGGTGTATGCTCAAACTTGGCAGGATTATATTACTCATATAATGCATATGTTGTATTGCAATGCTTAGTTTTTACATCATATACACAATATTGAATGCCATCTCCTAAGTTGACACATCATATATGTGATTGCCCTCTACTCACTTCCTTAGTATATAAATCATATATTTGAATTATGTCATGCCATGATGTTTACATTAACAGCATGTATCTGAATTATGGCATGCCAACCCATTTTCTAAAGACATAATATGGTTATATCATCTCATCCTGTTTACATAGTCATCATATTTTAAATTATGTCATTCTATCCGTGAATTATGTCATGCCATCATGTTTCCATCGACGGCATGTTTGTGATTTATGGCTTGCCAACCACTTTAATAGACACATCGTATAGTTATATCATGTCATGCTGTTTACATAGTCATGATATTTTGAAGTATGTTATTCTATCATGTTTAGTTAGCCATCATACATGTGAAATTGTGTCATGCTATCCTGTTTAATTAGCCATCATATATGTGAAATTATGTCATGCTATTACATTTGCTTAGACAACATAAATGTGAATTGTTTCATGCCCTGTTTTCTTCCCTACTATCCATTGCACATGTCTATCTTACAATGTATGTACATTCAATTACTTTTCTTGTTTATCAGCCATTTCAATTGGAGGGAATGATGGCAGTATCTGTGGGAGTAAAACACGGTCTTAAAAAAGATCGTGCTACACCGTCGATGCAGATAGAACCACGGTTGTACTTGCCCAAGAACCAGCCCCACCACACATAACCCACACTCATGCAGATTGTACCCCTACCTAGTTGGACAGAGAACCAGCTACACCCCTTCTAACCCCAACCCCAGCAGATAGACACCCAGTTCCCGTTGACACAACACCGTCTCCACCACAGAGCACCCAAACACGAGCAATTAGTAAGGCAACTGCAGTGCCCAAATCACGAGGACCACCACTCTGAACCCGAAGTCAATGCTTAAAGCAGAAGAAGAATTGTTCTCAGGTCAGGTTCCATAACTATGGTTCATACTACTTTGCTCTTGCATCACTGTATTTACTGATACCAACCAATTTCAAATTTGAAGGATGCAATTGAAACTCCAATGGCGCAACAAGTATGTTTTAAACCTGTTTCTTCAACGTGTTTGGTTGTTTGCTGTTGTAACTTGCTCTATGTTGATTTCAGTTTCAATTGAATAAATAGTTATGTTCTCATGCCATGCACATTACAAGTGTTGTTATTGTTGTGTAGTTTCCCACACTTATATTCTGTCTATGTTGCTTTGTCTTAAATAGATATGGTTCGAACTGTATCTATCTTGATTTGGCAACATAAACTAGAATGATATAGACCATACAGTGACCATACTACATAGATATATGTTTGTTTCATGTTGTTATCCTGTCCACCTTACTGCTGAACTGGTTTACTAAAATGAGTTTCATATACTACATTGTAAACCTGAGATGTGTTTGTTTGTTTCTCTTTTAGAATACGGATAAAATATTGGAGAAGAGTATCCTGTTATGCAATGGTAAAGGAAGTAATGCAGATAAGGTTCAAGATAGTGAGACATCCCTGTTGGTCTCCAAGAAAGCTGATAAAAACTATATTGAAGACACTGAGACAACCCCAAAGTCCTGTCTTGATGTAGTGTTTGAGTTACTTGCTACCACTGCTGGCACCAGCTCTTCGAACTCGTTGCCTGAATCAGTTCGGCTTCTTGAGTCTCAACTTTAAGTTGAAAGACATTGATCAGATGTTATGCGACAGGAAGTCGAAGGACTGAGGAAGTCCCTGCAGAATTCAGATGCATACTTTCTGGTGCAACAAACCTTTGGAGGCCTTAAGCGCCAAACAAGAGAAAGTTAATAAGCTTGCTAAGCATCTTGCCAGCATTATGGGTACCCAGGATATTGTTTCTTGAGCTCTTCTGAAGTGGTTTCAGTTCTGGACTTGTTTTGCTGCGGTGTTTATATGCTGTTGTGTTCCCTATATTTGCACTGGTGGCGAACTTTGATGCCCAGTGGATGTAATATGTGTAATAGCCGTGATAGCCTAGTGTAAGTTGCTTGCTTATTTATTTCCTTGTTGTCTTGTTTATTTGTTTGCTTGTAGTCAGTGCAGTTCTTTTTCTGCAGTTTGCTAGTGGCTGCAATAACCTATTTTTTAAACCTAGGCCACAATAAACGCCACAATAGTGACACTGGGCCTACGGGCCGTAGAAACAGTCGGTCTTCTACGGGCTGTAGAAACAGTGGGCCTTCTTCGGGCCGTATAAAGAGTGGGCCTTCTACGGGCCTAGAAACAGTCGGCCTTCTACGGGCCGTAGAAACAATGGGCCTTCTACGGGCCGTAGAAACAATGGGCCTTCTACGGGCCGTATCATCAATGGGCCTTATACGGGGCCTATGATCGATTGGCCAAACATGGGCCAAAGAGACCGCATTCTGGCTGTAAACGGGCTAGAGTTGGAACCGTTCATGGGCCGACCATAACGGGCCATCGTTAATAGGCCGTATTTGATGACGCTATGAAAACGGCCCAACGTATTAACGGACCACAAACGGGCCGATCAGAACCACGGGCTGAATTTGGCCCACAAGCGTAAAAATGACAAGAACGGGCCGTAAGTAAACGAATCCGGAAATGAGCCCAAGAATAAATGGGCTCGAGAAGGCCGAAAGATAACATGGGCTGGAAAGCATTAGCGGAATAACAGGCCGTTAATGGGTATAAAGTGATACCTTTGTTCTATACTGAGCCAGTTCACCACGGGTCGTTAATGGGCGTAAAGTGATACCTTTGTTCATTACGGGCGGTTTCACCACGGGTCGTTAATAGGCCAAGAGTTACATAGGGCCTTATATGGGCCGAAGACGCGTCATGGGCCATACATGGGCGAGAAGTGAAAATTTGGAAGATGGCCCAAATGACGCTACTGGGCCTAATTCGAATAGGGCATAACGGGCTTTGGGTTAGCGGGTTGTAAATGGGCTATATGCGAACAGGCCGTTAACAGGCTTTCCATGGGCCGGCCCGCCACCTTTTGACCAAGTCAAACGGGCCAGCCTTCTCACAGCAATGGGCCTCTGTTGGGCCGTGCCACGTGTCGACATATCATAGGCTCCTTATATCCAATGAGTGGATGACATCTGTCCCAGCGGTGAGCCGACACCAGCCAATGATGATTTTACACGTGGAAAATCCCCATTGGTCGGGGCTGTTAACGGGTTATCGGATGCAAAACCCGAACCGATAGCTTAACGGCGTTCCCTTACGGTGGATGCCACGTGTCGGTCACCCTTGACGAAAGCACTTCTGTGACGCGCGATTTATCGTCATGGAAGTGGACACTTCCGTGATGATAATTTTCGTAATGTCATGGAACACTTCTACGACAGCACAGGTATGATATCTTGATTCTATCATAATTTTTTCATGGATGTACATGCATGACAAAAAACGCGACCTACTGTGACAAACACGTATCATCACGGAAGTGTTTTTTTTGTAGTGAAGGTGGATCGTGAATTACATACAAAACCAAGCGTCCGGAACAATTTTGGAAGACAAGGATGTACAGGAGAGTTAGGTTTCGATCCTGTGGAACAGTGGGTTATGGGCCCACCATGGGGGTTAAAAGTAGAAAGAGCAGTGACATTTTGCACGGTCATGATAGCAAGGCAGGTCAGAGGATAGCCTGCCGATTAAGTTGGAAACAGCGTTGGTACCAAGGGCGAGGGACGAAGAGAACCATTTTCCTGCTCGTAAGACGAGGCGAACCAATAGGCAAAGTTCTCGTCCATCGGTGGTTACCGGAATGTCATCAACAATAATAACAGGGTCTTACTGACAGAGTTGTACACCGAGGTGCTTACTTATGCAGGGATTTATCTCTGCTCAGACAAGTTAGATTACAAGAAAGGTGAAACAAACAATGGAAAGGAAAATGTGATTACTATGATAATCAGACCAATGGAAAGGAAAGATGTTTATAACCAAGTATTAGAGCATAACTTTTCCAAGGAAAGACAGAGCATGATAGGGCTCCAAACCATTTAGACAAAGGGGCAAGGAATTTATGAGGTTTACCCATACAACAGTGTTTCGATAATTGATCATGAATAGTTAGCATTGCGCTCCCAATGTTCTTGTTGATGATCGGAGTACCTCACACATGCTTCGGGATAGTGTTGACATGGTCATCAGGGAAAGGTCAGACTTCGGATACACAAAGGATCCATCGGAACAACTTATAAAATAAGTCATACAATTTCAGCAAGAAAAAGATGATTTTGTGGCCGGCGGGCTCAGGAACAATTCATCAAGGGGGCAAGGATGGTACTCATTATGAATTCGATTGATATCCTGGAAGAGCTCATAATGTTGATGATGATCACGACACATTTGTCGAGAGATTTCATGAAGATGTAATCGATCGGCGATGACATCAAGTCAAAGGAATGATGAAGCGAAAGGTTATTAGAACCACGGGTACAACACAAACTCGAAATTAAGCTTGCTATTCAAGACAAAATGATATGACAAGGAAAATCGATGTAGGATTACCTCATCGTCGAAAATTGTGCTCCGGGAAAAAGGATCAGGTAGCACAGTTAAAATTTATCACGATAGTGATATAGCCGAGCAGGCTAGGAATGACTTGAAGGATTATTAAACTCGTAAGCAATGAAAATTACTTAGAGTTGTTGAATCGGAGTGCGGGATCGATTCTCTTATCGGTGTTCTCGGTGGTGATAACTCGTAACCCGGGGAAAATCTGAAATCGGTGAGAGGTAATACTAGATGAATATTCATAGGAAGCAACTCAGTTATTTGATATTCTCGAGATACCAGGGGTAATACTCGAAGGTAGACCATATTAGAGTTTGGACATGTGTATTGATATGGAGAAGCCAAGCACTTCAACTTGTCCGAGAAAGGGGATCAAAGAAGACAATCTAGGTTGGAACCACGATTGCAAAGGCCAAAATCACAGGTACAGGATCAAATTATACCAAGGGAATAATTATTGTTACGAGAAGCTTCCATGATAAGATATACATCGTTTCCATGGGCATGAACACAAAGTTCAAGGTCGAATCCCACTCCTCCAATGCATAACCTTTCTTTCACTTCTCGCGTTCAATGAAGTTGTAGTGTTGAAATGTTATCTGGCAAAACACCAGAAGATAATGACTCGTGAAAACTCTCGGGTTCACATGGATTAAGGAAGACATAGGTTCAACCCATAGGGGCATCTTGGGAACATATACCACAAACTCCACAAGTAAAATAACACAAGCTCGAAGGCAGAGCATGGTTGAGAAGGTAGAGGATACAATTTACCAAAGGCTTTATGTATCTGAGGAAAAGCTCCAAAAGGTTATTGAATATGAAGGACGTTGTCAGATAAAATCCAACAAAGGATCTGGCGGTCCACAGAGGATCTGATGTAAGTATCCATACTCAACCAGAAGAAGAAAGAATGCAAAGGCTTCGGATTATAGAAACATCTGAATAATTCGATGCTTAAATGCAAAGAAATCATGATTTCAGAAATAGAAGATCAAAACAGACGCTATGATCAAAAGATAAGTAAGTTGAATAGCCCTAACGATACAATTGACGGCAATTTGATTGGTTGATAAACAACTCTTGGTCAAATGACGTCCAAGCCGGAAGGATGAATTCTATGATCCGACTAAGGATTGCGAGCATTTGCAACATAATTAATCAGCGGACTGAAAAGGATAGTGACAAAGGATGCCAATAAGATTACTAGACTTATGGGATTATCCATAATGCAAGCAGGCAAGGAGAATCAAGAGTAATAGGCTGCAGAGGGTTTTTGGAAGATCAGATAGTATTTCCAAGTATTTAGGATAGTATATGAACAACTGGGGATGAAGGTACAAGTGGCAAGGATGTTATTCACGGGGAATACCGACGGTCAGAAACTGCAAGGCGTGGACACAGGGTCTCGGAATACATCGAGAAGTGTCTTCAGAGTCTTCTGATGTAGCAGTCGATCATCTATGTTAAGGAGCTCTCCGGGAGGAAGCGGTTACGAGAACCTAGTGTTAGTGTTAGAAAAATATTTAACCCAAATAGACGAGAGATCAGACCCCTAGAGTAAGGAAGAGGAATAAAAGATCCTAATACCACCCAATTGGCAACGTGGGCCCATAAGCCACATAGCCATGTTAGTAAAACAATTTTTCAACGACTAGACTCAGCATCGGCCAAGGAGTTGGAAAGGGGGCTACCTACAGGCAGTCGGCTTTGATACCAACTTGTGACGCCCCCGATTCAATCGTACACTAATCATACACGCAAATGTGTATGATCAAGATAAGGGGCTCACGGGAAGATATCGCAACACAACTCTAGACACAAATTAAAATAATGCAAGCTTTATATTACAAGCCAGGGGCCTCGAGGGCTCGAATACATAAGCTCGAATAAACAAGAGTCAGCGGAAGCAACAATATCTGAGTACAGGCATGAGTTAGACAAGTTTGCCTTAAGAAGGCTAGCACAAAAGCAACAATGATCGAAAGGGCGGGGCCTCCTGCCTGGGAGCCTCCTAACTACTCCTAGTCGTCGGCGGCCTTCACGTAGTAGTAAGCACCCTCGGGGTAGTAGTAGTCGTCGGCGGTGGCGTCTGGATCCTGGGCTCCACCATCTGGTTCCGACATCTGAGAAGAATGGAAAAAGGGCGAAAAGAGGAAGCAAAGCAACCGTGAGTACTCATCCAAAGTACTCAGCAAGCAAGGATCTACACTACATATGCAACATTATCAAAGGAAGGCTGTATATGTGGACTGGGCTGCAGAAATGCCAGAATAAGAGGGGGAGAAGCTAGCCCTATCGAAGACTAGCATCTTCTGGAAACCACCATCTTGCAGTAACAGGAGGGAGTAGAGTAGTATAAAATAAGTCATATTTATATTGTTGTATCAACGCTCCGGGATCCTTTCTCGACTCCCAAAGCAACATATCCAAAACATGCCTTAGCATCCAGTTCTAGTTGTATCGATCGGGATACAACTCCGAGTGTCCGTTACCGTAGGGCAGGCTATCGATAGATGTTTTCTTACCTGCAGGGGTGCACCAACTTACACACCACGCTCGATTAACTCCGGTCGGAATAACTTTCCTGGGTCATACCCTGCCTCGGCCAAACAATACGCCGCAACCCGACCTAGGCTTAATAGAGAGGTCAGCACGCCGGACTAAACCTATGCCCCCAGGGGTGATGGGCCATCGCCCCGGGAACTCCTGCATGTCGGGAACGCGGCCGGTGAGCAGACCTAGCTACCTCCTTAAAAAAGGCAGGTGCTTACCAGTCCAACCCGGCGCGCGCCGCTCAGTCGCTGATGTCTATTAAGCTTCAGCTGATGCATACAACATAGAACGCCCATACTATGCCCACGTGATGGTTAGTGCTACCAGGCCAGAGGCCCCTCGGATCAAATATCCAAATCATAGTGGATTAGGAACGAGCGATAACAACCAGAGACTCACAAAAGATGTGACCCCGTCGCCCCGTCTCGAGGACTTGCGGCAAGGCCTAAGAATGCCCGGCCATGCCTCGTAATTATGTTGCGGGTACCCTCCAGGTCAACCCGACTCCTCATCACTCACAAATATGCTCGCGCGGGTACACCTCATGGCTGACCCGTATTTAGTAACAGGGTTCAGTGTAAAGTCATATTAACCATAGTAACTATGTGTCTAACACCAAGGGGTAAACCTGAGGAATCACACTTGATGGATTCCACTCGATGTGACCATGAAGGTGAACGTAAGAGGATCCACCCTCGAGGTTCACACTTGAGGGGTTGCACGACAGAGTCGTCTCGGAAGTGGTTAAGGCGGAATCACCCTCGATGACCACGACCGAATAGCTACACCTGAGGTTAACATCGAGAAGTGTTGATGAGGTCTCACCCTTGGCACTCGATAGTAACCCAGTAGTGTCGAGCAACTTAGGGGAAAGTGATGTGCGGTGCTGGGGCCTGGTCTTCGATCCCGTTGATCGGGTCTTTGATGATGAAGTAGGGGAACAAGGACAAGGTGGGGGTCACTGATGGATCACTAACCAACCTATACTAAGCAGTATAGGATAAGCAGGTACGTAAAAATAAGCAGGTTACAAAAGCAGGCTATGCATTAGAATAGGAGCAAACAATTACAGTAGCAAAATCTAATGCAAGCATGAGAGAAAGGAAATAGGTGATATCGGGATGATCAAAGGGGGGCTTGCCTGGAAGCTCTGCTGAAAAGGAAAGGTGCCATCGACGACGTAGTCGATCACTGGGGCATCCGCAGCGGTCTCGGGGTCTACCGGGGAGAAGAGGGGGAAGAAACAGTAAATACAAAAGCACATACATGCATGACAGGCAATAAGCAGCGCTAGGGGTGTTCTACCGTGGTGCTACACGATACCGGTGAAGGGGGAAAACATCCAGGAATGTTTCCCCAGTGTTAGGCATTTTCGGACAAATGAAATGGAGGGGAAAGGTTGCATGTTCGCTATTCTACAGGCATGTGACAGATGAACGGACCGTATATTCAGATTCGTTGGATTTTTCTAAGCAACTTTCATGTATAAAGTTTTTCCATCCAAGCTACGGATTATTTTATACGATTTTTTAAAGTTTTATTCAATAAACTGAAATTATTAATAATTCAAATATTACTAAAAAGGCTAAGTGTACTCAGCTGTGTACCCAGTCAATAGCTGACTTGTGGGTCCAGGTCAAAGCACAGTCAGCAGTTGACTATGGGCCGGTCAACGATGAACAGTGCTGCAGGCCCCATGTGTAAGTGACTCAGGGCTAAATTATTTAACTAAAACATTTTTTTAGCTAAAACTAAATTATAGGGAGATTAACTCCACTAATCTAGGGGAGGCCCATAGGGCAGTGACCCTGAGCCAGCCACAACGTGGCTGTGTACGCACACATGCGATAGCATGGCGCCGCGGCCAGACCAGAGGGCAGCGGCGGGCGCTGCCGGTGAAGGTGGCTTGGCAGGTGCGGTGAGAGGGTGCGGCTACGCGCGCGACCGAAGGCAGGCTGGGGCGGCGGCTAGTGATGGACGGACCAGCAGGGAGGATGCGCGCACGGCAGACAGGGGCGACGACGGCCTTGGCCAACGGCCAAGCCATGGCGAGCGGGCGCGGTGAGATGTAGGCGGCCATGTGTGAGGCGCGGCCGCGACGAGCGCAAGCGGCAGCGAGCAGCAGCTGGGCGTGGACGGGCGTTGGGCACGACAGGACGCGTCCAGGGGGCGGCTTGAGGCTCGCGGGTGGGCGGCCATGCGCATGGCGACCACGAGCCCGCCAGGAGCTCAGGCGCGGTGGGGCAGCGTCTATGGTGGGGAAACATAAGGGGAAAGGGGGAACGGAAAGGGGGCCTCACATCAATGTGGTGGCCGAGCTCGACGGAGGCGAGGAGGCAGCGGTGGTTGTGGATCAAGAGCGACAGACGACGACGGTCCGAGGACGAAGACGACGTGGGCAACGGCGTCGAGGATCTCCAGCCTCGCTCCGATGGTGTAGTTGATGAAGAAGGACCCGCCGGGGCTCCTGTACACCACCGTGAACTCGGGGGGCTCCGGTGTGCGGTGATGACGATGACGCGGTGACAGCAGTGGTGGGTGAGGTGGATCTGAGGGGGAAGGGAGCACGAGTAAGGGGAAGAGAGTGAGTGGGGAGGACCATGTGGGAGAGCGATGAGTGGAGGGAAGGGATCAAGGCGTCGAGGGGACGGCACCCTTATCCCCTCGGGGAGGCACCGGTGAGCTGGTCCGACGGGAAGCGCCCCTATAGCGGTCGCGCCAGGAGAACTGGAGGAGAAGGCGACCGGTGGGGTAACTGGGCTGGATGGGTTGTCTCGGGTGGGCCGAAGCCTGGGGGTTAGTTCCAGAGGGGTAGGGGCATCTTTTTCCCTTCTAACTAGTTTTGCATTTTCTTTCTTTTTTGAAACTTCTGTTTTCCAAAACTTTTTAAAACCAAAATAGTTCTATAAATTATAAAACTTACACCTAAAATATCATCAAGGTTTAGGCTACTGCCACAATAAGTTTAGCCTTAAATAAAACAGGTTAGCATTTTTACAAATTAAAAAGCATTTAAACAAATGTTCTAAGCACTTTTTAGCTAGTTTAGTGCACTTAAACACTTTGCCAAAATGTTGGTTCACTACCAATATTAGTTATGGGATTATTTGGCACAAGATGAACAGTTGAGATTTCATGTCTGACAAATACGAAATTTTGACTTAGATTGGATTTGAATTTGAATTATGATTTGTATCAAGTGAAGATTAGCAACAGTAACATGATGGCATGGCACCATTAACAAGGGATTACTGTAGCATGCCACTCGGGGTGTTACAAATCTCCTCCACTACAAGAAATCTCGTCCCGAGATTTAAGGGGTGGAGTAAGGGGGAAAGACTCGGGAAAGACGGATCTCAACACAAGATAGTTACCTGGGGACTATCTCAGTGAACGTGGCAAAAAGGCATCTCTCGAGTTGAATTTCAAGAAAGTCATCCAGAGCAAGGTAAGAAGGTGCAATAAGAAGCTTTAATCGGGTAGGCAATAGTTTGTTGCCTGAAACAAGGGGTGAAAGGGGTTCGGAGCAATGGGAATAAGTATTGCGTCTGATACCAGAATAGATCACAAGAAGGTGGCTCGTCAATTACATACAAAACCAAGCGTGAGGAACAATTTTGGAAGACAAGGATGCATAGGAGAGTTAGGTTTCGATCCAGTGGAACTGTGGGTTATGGGCCCACCATGTGGGTTAAAAGTACAAAGAGCGGTGACATTTTGCACGGTCATGATAGCAAGGCAGGTCAGAGGATAGCCTGCCGATTATGTTGGCAACAACGTTGGTACCAAGGGCGAGGGACGAAGAGAACCATTTTCTTGCTCGTAAGATGAGGCGGACGAATAGGCAAAGTTATTATCTATAAATTGATGAGGTACTTGTACCTTCTCCCGAATTGGAAAGTAGGTCATCACAGAAATCAGTTCCAATGATTCCTACACCAATTAGTGAGGAAGCTAATGATAATGATCATGAAACTTCAGATCAAGTTACTACCGAACCTCGTAGGTCAACCAGAGTTTGGTCTGCACCAGAGTGGTACGACAATCCTTTCTGGAAGTCATGTTACTAGACCATGATGAACCTATGAACTATGAGGATGCGATGATGAGCCCAGATTCCATGAAATGGCTTGAGGTCATGAAATCTGAGATGGGATCCATGTATGAGAACAAAGTATGGACTTTGATTGACTTGCCCGATGATCGGCGAGCCATTAAGATTAAATGATCTTCAAGAGGAAGACAGACGTTGATAGTAGTGTTACTATCTACAAAGCTCGAATTGTCACAAAATATTTTTGACGAGTTCAAGGTGTTGACTGTGATGAGAGTTTCTCAATCGTATCTATGCTTAAAGTTTGTACGAATCATGTTAGCAGTTGCCACATTTTATGAAATTTGGCAAATGGATGTCAAAACTGCATTCCTTAATGGATTTCTTAAAGAAGATTTGTATATGATGCAACCAGAAGGTTTTGTCAATCCGAAAGGTGCTAACAAAGTGTGTAAGCTCAAGTGATCCATTTATGGACCGGTGCAAGCATCTCAGAGTTGGAATGTACGCTTTGATTGTGTGATCAAAGCATACGGTTTTATACAGACTTTTGGAGAAGCCTGTATTTACAAGAAAGTGAGCAGGAGCTCTGTAACATTTCTGATATTATATGTGGATGACATATTGTTGATTGGAAATAATACAGAATTTCTGGATAGCATAAAAGGATACTTGAATAAGAATTTTTCAATGAAAGACCTCAGTGAAGCTACTTACAAATTTTGCATCAAGATCTATAAAGATAGATCAACATGCTTGATAAGACTTTCGATGAGTACATACCTTCATAAGATTTTGAGGGAGTTCAAAATGGATCAGTCAAAGAAGAAGTTCTTGCCTGAGTTGTACGGTGTGAAGTTGAGTAAAGACTCAAAACCCGACCACGGATGAAAATAGAAAGGGAATGAAAAGTCATTCCCTATGCCTCACTCATAGGTTCTATAAAGTATGCTATGTTGTGTAGCAGACCTATTGTGTACCTCACCATGAGTTTGGAAAGAGGGTACAATAGTGATCCAGGAGTGGATCACTGGACATCGGTCAAAGTTATCCTTAGTGGAATAAGGACATGTTTCTCGGTTATGGAGGTGACAAAAGTTAGGTAAGTAAAGGGTTATGTCGATGCAAGCTTTGACACTGATCCGAATGACTCTAAGTCTCAATATGGATACATATTGAAAGTGGGAGCGATTAGCTAGAGTAGCTCCGTGCAAAGCATTGTAGACATAGAAAATTTGCAAAATACATATGGCTCTGAATATGGCAGACCCGTTGACTAAACTTCTCTCACAAGCCAAACATGATCACTCTTTGGGTGTTAATCACATAGCAATCTGAACTAGATTATTGAGTCTAGTAAACCCTTTGGGTATTAGTCACATGGATATGTGAACTAATCACATAAAGATGTGAACTATTGGTGTTAAATCACATGATGATGTGAACTGGATTATTGACTCTAGTGCAAGTGGGAGACTGAAGGAAATATGCCCTAGAGGTAATAATAAAGTTGTTATTTATATTTCCTTATATCATGATAAATGTTTATTATTCATGCTAGAATTGTATTAACCGGAAACTTAATTAGTACATGTGTGAATACATAGACAAAACAGAATGTCCCTAGTATGCCTCTACTTGACTAGCTCGTTAATCAAAGATGGTTAAGTTTCCTGACCATAGACATGTGTTGTCATTTGATGAACGGGATCACATCATTAGGAGAATGATGTGATGGACAAGACCCATCGGTTAGCTTAGCATGTTGATCGTTCAGTTTTATTGCTATTGCTTTCTTCATGACTTATACATATTCCTTTGACTATGAGATTATGCAACTCCCGAATACCGGAGGAACACCTTGTGTGATATCAAACGTCAGAACGTAACTGGGTGAGTATAAAGATGCTCTACAGGTGTCTCTGAAGGTGTTTCACTACTAGGAAAAGGGCTATAGATGGGATGGACACTAATGGCGCACCTGTCAGGTGGTGCGCCATTAGTATATACTAATGGCGCACCATGTTCTGGTGCGCCATTAGTGTGGTAGACACTAATGGCGCACCAGGCACACGGTGCGCCACTAGTAACATTTTTTTTTAATTTTTCCGAACATTCTAGTGGCACCGTGGCATAGTGCGCCATTACCGGGTTTAAACTAGTAATGGCGCCTCGTGCCACTGCACCGTTAGAATATATTTTTTTTATTTTTTTGCAAAACTTCTAATGGCGCACCAGAAGGAGGTGCGCCATTAGTAACCAGGGTTACTAATGGCGCATTTGCATATGGTGCGCCATTACTAACCTGGGACCAACAAGATATTTTGGACAGCCCACCTACCCACTCACTTTCCCCACTTCATTCTCTCCACCTCCTCCTCCAAGCTTGTCTCGGTTGCCTCCTCCTCCTCACCTCATTTGCACCATAGATTCATCCAAATTAAGTGGTTAAATTACCTTTTTTTGATAGGTAAGTAAGGGTGGAAGCTATCTTTATGTTGTTCTCCCTCTCCAACAACGTGCACATGCACTTTTTGTGGCCTAGCTAGATCTATGTATGTTCGTGGTGTTGCATATGTTTGTGGTGTTGCATATATGTTTGTGTTTGCAGGTACCGGTATTTGAAATGCGATAGCTGCCAATATTTTGCTGGAATGTTGATTCATTTCCGTTTCGGCGAGAATTTTGGCACTATGCATTCTTTTTTGTCCTATTTTTAGGGAAAGTCATGCCAATTTTTTTCTTGGTTCTAAAATATCATTTTGCTCTACCCCACAGGCGACCATGGTCCGCACGATGACCGAAGGCATCGTGAATAGGTTTTTGAGCTCCGCGAAGGCCGAGATGCTTCAAAAGAACGAGACGAAGATAAGATGTCCGTGTCGAAGATGCAAGATGAAGAGCCTTATTGCGGACCCGGATTCCGGGCAGGTGCGGGACCACCTGCTCTTGCGTGGTTTCATGGATGGCTATCGGTGGCAAGGTGATGAAGATGACTATGAAGTCGTCCATGGGGGCCGGGCGGCAAGAAATGAGCAAGACTTCGAGGCGAGAAGGCGAAGAATCTCCAGGACATGATCACGGCGTTGATGCTGTACAGTCATCACGTAGAAGATGCGAGACATGATGATGAGGAAGATGCGGAGCGCACGAAGGGCATGATCATGAAGATGAAGATGCCGGCGGAGCGAGCGGCGATGGACCATCGATGGGCTGGGTGCGGGACCCTCATGTTCAAGAGTCGCTTCTCAAGCGAACGGATAACGCAAGAGCTGCCGCCGAGAGAAAGCCAAGCTGGATCAGCTGGAGATAGACGCGGTTACTCCATTGTATGAAGGATGCAGGCCGAGGATACCCGCTGAAAGTAACGCTCATGGCTCGGAGATGAAGGTAAAACACAAAATGACCGACGCATGTTTCGACGAGAACATGTCATTCTGGCACGAACGTCTTCCCAAGGGGAACAAGTGCCCGACCAGTTTCGAGGAGGCGAAGAAAATCGTGTGTCCTTTGGATTTACCGCACGTGAATACCATGTGTGCATGAACAATTGCATCATTTATCGGGACGAGCACGCGGAGTCTACCATATGTCCGGTGTCTTGGCGTCACTCGATACAAGAAGAGGAAGAAAGCTCCTCGAAAAGTGGTGTGGTACTTTCCGATCACTCCTCATCTGCAGCGGTATTTCGCGGACCCTAAGGTAGCAAAGCTCCTGTGTTGGCACGCGGATATGGAGGAGAAGAAGCGAGAAGATGACGCAAATGATACGGAGATAAATAAAAAAGACAAGATGCTGAGTCACCCAAAGGATGGGAGCTAGTGGCAAGCGTTGAACTTCGAACACCCAGAATTTGGGAAGGATCCAAGGAACATCGTGCTGGGCGCGAGCACTAATGGAGTCAATCCGTTTGGCAGCCAGAGAAGCACACATAGCACCTGGCCTGTGTTTGTGTGGATGTACAACCTTCCCCCTGGTTGTGCATGAAGAGGAAGTACATTCACATGAGTATGCTAATTGAAGGGCATAAACAACGAGGAACGACATCAATCATGTCTGGGGCTGCTGAAAGAGGAGCTAGACACGCTGTGGAAAATGCCGGCGAATATGTGGGACGCCTGAGAGAAAGAATATTTCCCTATGAGAGCCGTGACTGCTCACGACGGTGCACGACTATCTCGATTACGGATATCTCGCGGGCAGGTGGTCCACGGATTTTCCGGATGCGTCGGTGCATGGATGACACAACATATCGCCAGACTAGATAGAGATCCCAGGTCTTGAAAACCGTGTCCATGGGACATCGAAGGTGGCTTCAGCTGACGATGACCCGTGGAGGAAACGCAAGGATCTGTTCGATGGTGAAACCGAACTCAAGACGCCCACGTCACGAGGAGCGGCGAGGAAATAGACCAGCTGTTGAAAAATTGGAAAGATTGCCTTTGCCAGAAACAAGCAAAAGGCGCCAGAGCCGGAAAGAAGCAAAAGGCACCAGAGCAGCTGCGAAGCTATGGAAAACGAGTGCATTTTACGGGACTTGCCGTCTTGGAAGATCCTTTGTGTGCCTCCACAGCCTTGATGTCATGCATATCACGAAGAATGTGTGCGAGAGTCTGCTTGGTACCCTGCTCAACATGCGAGAGAGGACCAAACATGGGCGAAAGCAAGGCGGAACTTGAAATCAATGGGCATCAGGGAGGAGCTTCACGGTAATGATGATGATGATGATGATGATGATGATGATGATGATGAGGCGAAGCAGCACACGGAAAGTCGTCACAAAGGCAAAAAGGACAAGAAGACCAGAAATGACTACCCTCCCGCGTGCTTCACTCTAAGTCAGGAGGAGATCGAGCAGTTTTTCACCTGCCTCGTGGGAGTAAAACTTCCTTCACTGATTCTGTGGGAAGATAAGCAGATACCTAGACCCAATGACGAAGTTCAGCGGGATGAAGTCTCACGACTGTCACATGCTGATGACGCGAATACTTCCTTGCAATCCATGGGATCATGGGCCAGCGCCGCGTCCGTGAAATGCTATTTGGCCTATGCAACTTTTTGACGTCATCTCTCGGAAGTCGGTTGGCGTGAGGCAACTCGAAGGCTACGAGGAAGAGATCGTGGTGATACTATGCGAGCTTGAGATGTACTTCCTGCCGCATTCTTCGACGTTATGGTGCATCTGCTGGTCCATATCGTGGAGGATATCATCCAACTCGGACCGGCGTTCTGCACGGCATGATGTCGTTTGAAAGGATGAATGGTGTCATCAAAGGATACGTTCGCAACATGTCACGCCCGGAGGGAAGCATAGCTGTGGGCTTTTCGACCGAAGAGTGCATCTCCTCTTGCACGAATTATCTAGGCATCGAGGACCTCGATTGGTACGCCGTCAGCGAGCACCTCGGCAGGCTCATTGGATGGGGTCACCGTGAGGGTCGCCGCAAAATGCATGTCGACTTCGAGGGTCGACTTCGCCGACTTTGAAAGAGCAAACCTAGTCGGCGCTACAACACATAGACATGGTCGATCCTTGGGTGGTAGAGCACAAAACCTTTATTGAGAAGACGTACAATGACCTAGGCCAACAGAGGACGGACGGAGATATAATCAAAGAGCACAACTCATGTTTCACGCGTTGGTTCAAGCAGAAGCTTCTATCATACCCTTTACATGAGGATTCTTCCGTGGAAGAACAACTCATATTCGCCTTGTCACAGGGCGCTGAGCACAACCTTATGACCTATGAGGCGTACGATATCAACGTCTACACATTCTACACCGAGGACAAGGACATGAAGAGCGATGGTTATCAGAACTTCGGGGTAACAACGGAATCCTACACCGGTAACGACAAGGACATATACTACGGAAGGATCGAGGAGATCTGGGAGCTGAGCTACGCTGGAGAGAAGGTCCCGATGTTCCGTTCAGATGGGCCAAGAGCGTCCTAAAAGAAGATCGGTATTTCACCACCATGGTTATACGAAGCCAAATCCAAGACCCGGCGGTAAAGCGTCACCGCATGAAAAATGAGCCATGGATATCGGCTTCCCAATTGGACCAATGCTTCTTCATTACCGAATTCACAAAGCCCACCGTGTTGTCGTGAGGAGATGCAAAAGGAAGATCATCGAAATGGATGGAGTAGCCAATGAGCAAGACTTTGACAAGTACAATGACCAAGATCGAACATGACGATTTACGATGAAGTAGCAGCATACACCACAAGAAGAAGCAGGACCACCCTACCTAAAGGACGTCCGTTCCACAGAGGAACTCCATTTGAGAAAAAGAAGGGCAAGAAGATTGTGAACAGATAGCTAGCTAAGATCGATCATATTTAAGTTGTAGCCTTCATTTCTCGATTGTATTTCATGGGCACTTTAATTTTGAACTCATGAATATTTTTTAAATTTCATGGGCACTCGATCTCGATCCCCCTCCATCTCGATCGCTATCCCACCTCGCCAGATCCGGTCCCCCTCGCCACCGAGCACCCCCCGCACCCTCTCCCCCGCTCCACCGGCCGCCGCCGTCGACCCCCCGCACCCTCCCCCTTCTCCACCGCCGCCGATGACCCACCGCACCCTCCCCCGCTCCACCGCCGCCGAGTACCCCCCCCCCCGCACCCTCTCCCCCGCACCCTCTCGCACCCTCCCCGGCCCGCTCCACCATCACAAATGATTATTGTTTTTATAAAAAAATATTACTGTTATGATTTAAACAAGTTTGAACATATTTAAACACAAATAAATATCAAACGGCATTATAAATGTTGTTAACATGGCAACAAACTGCATATTATTTTTCTACATGAAATTCTGATCATGTAGCATATGTGACATGTTATATTTGGATGCATGGATAAAAAGATATGTGCAAAGAAAAAATGCATAAAAACAAAAATTGGGGAGCCTGGGAATCGAACCCAGGACCTCCTGGTGTGTGTGCTACGTGCTGACCAGTTGGGCTAGTGTGTGTGTTCTGATTTAGATAGGGTTAGGTGGAATATAACCTGAGTGCTCGAACTGTAATAAAAAAACATTCTAATAGCGCACCGCTGCAGGGTGCGCCATTAGTAAGCTTCCCCCCCACTCCACCTATTCCCCTCCCTCGCCAGATCCCCAGTCGACCTAACTTTGCCCCCACCGCCCTAACCGTGCGCTGCCGCCCCGCCGAGCTCCGCCCCCACCGTCCGCCGCGCCTGCACGCCGTCGGCGACGCCGCCGCCTCTCCTTCCCTGCCTTCTTCTTCCCTACCTTCCCCGACTCTCCTTCCCCGCGAAGAAGCCGCCCGTCCAGGCCCAGATCAAGCCCACCCCCGCCGCCTCGCGCCCGCGCCCCACCACCATAGCTCCCCGCTCCGCCGCCCGCGCCCCTTCAGCGACCTCGCGCGCCCCCCTAGGGTTCGGCTCCAAGGTGGGTGGCAAGCTCGACGCGCCGCCTCCTCCTCGACGCGACGCCGCCGCCGCCCGACTCCTCCACCAGACGCCGCTTGACGCATGCGTACCTCCTCCGGCAACTTCTCCCCGGTGGTAAATCCTCGCCTCCCCTCCTTTCCCCTTGTCGTCTAGGCTTCTTGCATCCGCCCGGCCATGGCTACCGCCTCGTCCTCCCCGACGAGCTCGCCAAGCACGCCGTCTCCGAGGGCACCAAGGCCGTCACCAAGTTCACCTCCTCTTAGATAGCATGCTCCCTGTCTTCTTGGTCGATCGATGGTTCTCTGTAGTGCTCGTTTTTTGATAATACATGGGTGCAGAGAGGGTTGTCGCGTTATGAAATATCTTGTTCTAGTATAGCATGAGGATTTGGAAAGGCAATGTCATGTTTCTCTATTATGCCACATTTCTCAATTTTGAGTAGGAGCAGGGTATCAGCATTCAAAAATCTGTTGTACACAGTACCTAGTCATCCGGCAACCAAATTTGTGCAGGTGTAAATGGCATGGATTGCTAAACATTTGTATGCCCTGTGATGTTTGAATTGACAGATGAAGTGTTAGCCGTTGTTTTCTAGGTGGTGTGTGTGATATAGCGTGTCCTGGCCAGATTGCTTGGATCAGTGCAAGTTTCCTTTAAGCATACGGCTGTAGTAGTAATAATGTAAGGCTGGTGACCCACCGACAAGAGGATGTTTACGCATTAGGTGCGAGCAGTAGTACATTGTTGAATGGCCATGTTTAATTGCTGCTGTCACCGAGCATTAACATGGTTGCCGATGCTTCGTTGGCTCTTTGGTGGTGATTGAATTTGTGCTGATTTACGCAAGCTGTGATTTTAGAAATACAGTTAGACATTCTTTCTATACTATGGTTCTTGATTTTCTGCTGTGATTTGGTAATTAATAGATGGTTCTCTGATGTAAATTGTACAGATTCATGGTGTCTTGTGATGAGGTTGGTGCAAAATAGAGTAGTATATTGTTCTTTAACATGGCATGGAAGAATAAGATCAACCCAATTGGTTTCATTGCCACATCTTGTTCTTGTTCGTAGCAGTAGTTAGTGATGCTTATTCAGCACTATCGGTTAATATCGATCAAATAATTTTATTCCACACAATGTGTATTAGCGGTAGCCCATTGTTAAGTAAAAATTCAGCCTTCCCTTTAAGCGAGAAAATTCAGTTAGGAGCTCTTTGTTAGGAGCTCTTGTCAAAAACTTGAGCTCTTGTCAAAAACTTGAGCTACTATCAAAAAATTCAGTTAGAGTACAGTTAGGAGCTCTTGTCAAAAACTTGAGCTACTGTCAAAAAATTCAGTTATGGCATCTAGAATTATGTCGGTTTTGTTTTGTAACTAGAAGACCAAAGTGTTAGGAATTCTGTCCAAATCGTAGTTTTCGAGATTCTGTCCAAACTGAAAACTGTTAAAAAGACCATGTGTTTTTTGGTCAAAATCTGCATGTAAAACTGAAATAATCAGTCATAAAGAATATACTCAAGACCATGTGTTTCTTGGATTTCTATAATGATGGTGGAACATTATAAAGCATTGTACTCCAGTGTGTATGAAGGATACAAAAAAATTAGCAACTTCTCTGATTTTATAAAGTTGTTCTTATATGGGTGAAACTTCACTTGTTTTTAGGCTAGTGCAAGGTGTTGCTTTATTGTGATGCCTCTGAATTACTTGTGATCACATTGAGAAATACTTGCAAAGATGATGATCATCTTTACGAGAAAACAATTTACGTAAACACGACGATAACTTTGCTAGTTTGCTGGGTTTTGTCTCCGACCATTGTGTCATGATGAATTTGCAGGTACCCGAGAGTCCCTTGAGTTTGCGGAATGTCGATTAACTTCCGTTCCGGCAAATTGGTACACCATATGTCCTATTTTCAGCAAAGCTCATGCTGAAATTTTCCGTGAATTTTAGCATGACTTTGCTAAAAATAGGACATATGGGGTACTTGAGACTAATGCATGGGTCGGGGTATCTTAGTACTTAGTTAAGTAGGATCAACTGCCCCTTTATTATTGCTGCATTAAACCATAGGTGGCAATAGAGCCAAGTGGTCTTTCCTTTTAAGCGTGGTACCTTTTTGTTTTGCTAATGTGTACTTGGTGCTCCCATCTTCTGTGTCATTGTTACCCTAATTTATAGTCGATTACAATTGGACTTTCAAGACAACCTATTATCATGCATGTTTTATGATCTGTTGTAAGGGTACTAATTGGTCTCTTCGCTGCTTATCGGAGATGGGGGAAGCAAAGAACCGCCGCTTCTGCCACACATGATCTGAGTTGGATGCTTGAGTTCTTCAAGATCATACTTGGGACTTCAAGATCATCCATGACGCTGGTATATAAAACGAGATCTCCCTTCACCCATCTCATTATGATATCTGTTGTTTGCTACATCACTCATTGTCTCAAACTACAGAGGCTGCCTGACAGTTTTATGAACATGCTAGGTGAAGATCCACCAAATAATGTGAAGCTGCGACACTGGCCCGTGAGTTATACAGGTTGTGGGATGTGGAGTTGGTGATCAAGGAGGGCCACATGTACTTGTATCATGGGTGGGAGAAGTTCTTCCGTGCCTACAACCTGCGGTTGGGGTACTTCCTTCTCTTCAGGTACGACGATGATGCCACCATGCTCATCGTGAAGGTGTTCAACACGACTATGTGTCGCATGCGCTACGCTGACGATGATGATGCCAGTATGTTCTGCCTCTTCTTATTCCTCTACATTTGGCTTTGTCTCACATCGATTGTTAACTGTCATTGTTGCATCTGGACAGGCATTGGGAGCAACAAGAATGACATCGGCTACTGACCAAAGCAAAGAACGACTATGGTCAGAAAGCAAAAGCAATGATTCGCTTTAGCGACAAAGAAGCGATTCGGTAGCAGCAAAGACAACAAGAAGGATGATCCGGATGGAGTGCGGGAGAAGAGGAGCAGTGGGGATGAGGAGCTGCAGGATGATGATGGGCATCGGTGAGGATGACCTTGTGCCGTGGTGGTGACCAAGGGCAAGAGATGGTGGTGGCTGACCATGGGCAAGAGATGGTGGTGGCTGACCATGGGCAAGAGATGGAGGTGGCTGAGGATGACCTGGCGATGGTCGTGCCCGTCCTGCCTGAAGGTGGCCTCGCGATGGTGGTAGTGCCTGACAATGACCACGCACCAGTGGTGGCGCGACGATCCCACAGCTGGGCGACATGACTACGCCAATTATGGTAGAAGACTACATCCCACTGCCTCCACTGCCTCCACTGCCTCCACCGCCTCGCCGCTCTTGGCGCATCAGGCTGAGGAAGGAGAAGGAGAAGAACAATGAGAACTGAACTATGTCAGGTATGTCAGATCTCCAAAATGATATATATATATATATATATATATATATATATATATATAATATGCTTAGTTTCCTATAGGTTAGCTTCATTTTACCTAAGTTAGCTCTAATATGTAACTTAGAGCTTATATGCTTAGTTTCCTATAGGTTAGCTCCAAAATAACTTATGTTAGCACAAAATGATCAAGTTTACATAATAAGCTTATAGTCTTCTTCTTATTCTTCTTCTTTTCCAAAATGACATAGGTTAGCTTCATTTTACCTAAGTTGGCTCTAATATGCTAACTTAGAGCTTATATGCTTAGTTTCCTATAGGTTAGCTCCAAAATTACTTATGTTAGCACAAAATGATCAAGTTTACATAATAAGCTTATAGTCTTCTTCTTATTCTTCTTCTTTTCCAAAATGACATAGGTTAGCTTCATTTTACCTAAGTTGGCTCTAATATGCTAACTTAGAGCTTATATGCTTAGTTTCCTATAGGTTAGCTTCAAAATCACTTATGTTAGCACAAAATGATCAAGTTTACATAATAATCTTATAGTCTTCTTCTTATTCTTCTTATTCTTCTTCTAGTATTCTTCTAGTCTTCTTCTTCTTCTTCTTCTCTTCTTCTTCTTCTTCTTCTTCTTCTTCTAACTTCTTGTTTATCATTTTGCAGATTTGATTTACTTCACGGAAGCTTGCTTGGATGGAGTGCTTCTTTTCCATTTGTGTTTTTATTTTGTATCAATGTGAAACTTTTGTGAATTGATGGATAACGGTGTTGGATGAACAATATGAAACTTTTGTAATATGTAACGATGGAACTATGTGTTGGCTATGTATGTATATATGATGAAACTTGTGTGTTGGATATGATTGTTATATGGATGCTTGTTGTATATATATGTGTTGGATATCTCATATGTGAAATAGTGACCTGAGATTAAGAACAAATGAAAAAAAATTAAAAAAATGTTACTAATGGTGCACTACCATGTGGTGCGCTATTAGTATAGCAGATAATAGTGGCGCACTATGGGCAATACTAATGGCGCACTACATGGTGCGCCATTAGAACACCAGATTCTAATGGCGCACATGTGGTGCGCCATTAGAAAAAAATTCTAATGGCGTGATGCTAGTGGCGCACCAGTAGTGCGCCATTAGAAGGCAAAACTGGTGCGCCACTAGCATGCCTTTTCCTAGTAGTGTTTGTTGGTTTAGCATAGATCGAGATTAGGATTTGTCACTCGAAGTATCAGAGAGGTATCTCTGGGCTCTCTCGGTAATGCACATCACTATAAGCCTTGCAAGCAATGTGATTAATGAGTTAGTTGCAGAATGATGCATTACGGAACGAGTAAAGAGACTCGCCGGTAACGAGATTAAACTAGGTATGATGATACCGACGGTCGACTCTCGGGCAAGTAACATATCGATGACAAAGGGAACAACGTATGTTGTTATGCGGTTTGACCGATAAAGATCTTCATAGAATATGTAGGAGCCAATATGAGCATCCAGGTTCCGCTATTGGTTATTGACCGTAGATGTGTCTCGATCATGTCTACATAGTTCTGGAACCTGTAGGGTCCGCACACTTAACATTCGATATGATTTGTATTATGAGTTATGTGATTTGGTGACCGAAGTTTGTTAGGAGTCCCGAATGAGATCACAGACATGACGAGGAGTCTCTAAATGGTCAAGAGGTAAAGATTCATATGTTGGAAGGCTATATTCAGACATCAGAAAGGTTCCGAGTGATTCGGGTGTTTTTTGGAGTACCGGGGAGCTAGGGGAATTCACCGGGAGAAGTAGTGGGCCTTATTGGGCCATACAGGAAAAGAGGAGGCATGCCAAGGGGAGGTGGTGCGTGCCCCCCCCCCCATGGGTCCGAATTGGACTAGGGGAAGGGGCGGCGCCCTCCTTGCCTTTTCCTACTCCCTCTCTCTTTCCCTCTTTCCTTCTCTCCTACTCCGAAAAGGAAAGGGATTCCTACTAGGTCTTGGAAGTCCTAGTAGGACAACAAACTCTTGGCGCGCCCCTAGGGGGCCGGCCTCTCTCCCTCCCTCCTTTATATACATGGAAGGGGGGCACCCCAAAGGCACACCAAGCCTTCTCTTAGCAGTGTGCGGTGCCCCCCTCCACTGTTACACACCTCGGTCATATCGTTGTAGTGCTTAGGCGAAGCCCTGCGCCGGTAACTTTATCATCACCGTCGCCACGCCGTTGTGCTGATGGAACATTCCCTCGACCTCAACTGGATCAAGAGCTTGAGGGACGTCATCGAGCTGAACATGTGCCGAATGTGGAGGTGCCATACGTTCGGTGCTTGGATTGATTGGATCGCGAAGACGTTCGACTACATCAACCGCATTATTATACGCTTCCGCTTTCGTTCTACGAGGGCATCTGGACACACTCTCCCCTCTCGTTGCTATGCATCACCTAGATAGATCTTGCGTGATCTTAGGAATTTTTTTTAAATACTATGTTCCCCAACACATAACCCCAAAACTTGGTAAGAGACTTCATAGAACACACCATATCCAATAAAGTACGGTTACGACACTCAGATACACCATTATGATGTGGTGTTACAGGTGGCGTGAGTTGTGAAACAATTACACATTGTTTTAAATGAAGGCCAAACTCGTAACTCAAATATTCGCCTCTGCGATCAGAACCTAGAAACTTCACTTTCTTGTTACGATGATTCTCCACTTCACTCTGAAGTTCTTTGAACTTTTCAAATGTTTCAGACTTGTGTTTCATCAAGTAGATATACCCACACCTACTCAAATCATCTGTGAAGGTCGGAAAACAACGATAACCTCCACATGCTTCAACACTCATCGGACCGCATACATCGGTATGTATTATTTCCAATAAGTCATTAGCTCGCTCCATTGTTCTGAAAACGGAGTTTTAATCATCTTGCCCATGAGGCATGGTTCGCAAGTATCAAATGATTCATAATCAAGTGATTCCAAAAGTCCATATGCATGGAGTTTCTTCATGCGATTTACACCAATATGACCTAAACGGCAGTGCCACAAGTATGTTGCATTACCATTATCAACTTTGCATCTTTTGGCATCAATATTATAAATATGTGTACACTACGCTCGAGATTGAATAAACCATTCACATTGGTGTATGACCATAGAAAATTTTATTCATGTAAACAGAACAACAATTATTCTCTGACTTAAATGAATAAATGTATTGCAATAAACATGATCTAATCATATTCATGCTCAACGCAAACACCAAATAACATTTACTTAGGTTCAACACTAATCCCGAAGGTTGAGTGAGTGTGCGATGGTGATTATATCAACCTTGGAATCATTTCCAACACACATCGTCACCTCACTTTTAACTAGTCTCTGCAACTCCTGTTTTGAGTTACTAATCTTAGCAACTGAACCGGTATCAAATACCTAGGGGTTACCCCGAACACTAGTAAAATACATATAAATAACATGTATGTCAAATATACCTTTGTTCACTTTGCCATCCTTCTTATCCGCCAAGTATTTGGGGCAGTTCCACTTCCAGTGACCATTTCCTTCGCAGTAGAAGCACTCAGTTTCAGGCTTGGTTCCAGCTTTGGGTTTCTTCAAGGGAGTGGCAACTTGCTTTCCATTCTTCTTAAAGTTCCCTTTCTTTCCCTTTGCCCTTTTTCTTGAAACTAGTGGTCTTGTTAACCATCAACACTTGATGCTCCTTTTCGATTTCTACCTTCGCTGATTTCAGCATCGCGAAGAGTTCGAGAATCGTTTCGTCATTCCTTGCATATTATAGTTCATCACGAGTTCTAGTAGCTTGGTGATAGTGACTAGAGAACTCTGTCAACCACTATATTTGGAAGATTAGCTCCCATTTGATTCAAGTGATTGTAGTGCCCAGACATTCTGAGCACATGCTCACTGGCTGAGCTATTCTCCTCCATCTTGTAGGCTAAGTACTTGTCAAAGGTCTCATACCTCTCGACACGGGCATGAGTCTGAAATATCAACTCATCTCTTGGAACATCTCATATGCTCCGTGGCGTTCAAAATGTTTTTGAAGTCCCGGTTCTAAGCCGTAAAGCATGGCGCACTAAACTATCAAGTAGTCATCATATCGAGCTTGCCAAACGTTCATAACATCTGTATCCGCTCCTGCAATAGGTTTATCACATAGCTATGCATCAAGGACATAATTCTTCTGTGTAGCAATGAGGATAATCCTCAAATCATGGACCCAGTCCGCATCATTGCTACTATCATCTTTCAACTTAGTTTTCTCTAGGAACAAAACAAAAATATATAGGAGCTATATCGCGAGCTATTGATCTACAACATAGATATGCAAAACTATCAAGACTAAGTTCATGATAAATTAAGTTCAATTAATCAAATCACATAAGAACTCCCACTTAAATAGACATCCCTCAAGTCATATAAGTGATATGTGATCCAAATCAACTAACCCATGTCCGACCATCACGCGAGATGGGGTAGTCATCAATGGTGAACATCTCTATGTTAATCATATCTACTATATGATTCACGTTCGACCTTTCGGTCTCTAGTGTTCCGAGGCCATGTTTGTACATGCTAGGCTCGTGAAGTTTAACCCAAGTATTCCGCATGTGCAAAACTTTCTTACGCCCGTTGTATGTGAACGTAGAGTCTATCACACCCAATCATCATGCGTGGTGTCTCAACACGACGAACTGTAGCAACGGTGCATACTCAGGGAGAACACTTTTACCTTGAAATTTAGTGAAGGGGTCATCTTATAATGGTACCGTCATACTAAGAAAAATTAGATGCATAAAAGATAAACATCACATGCAATCGAAATATGTGACATGATATGGCCATCATCATCTCATGCTTTTGATCTCCATCTCCAAAGCATCGTCATGATCTCCATCGTCACCGGCTCGACACCTTATCTCCATTGTAGCGTCGTGGTCGTGTCGCCAACTATTGCTTCTACAACTATCTCTAACGCATAGTGACAAAGTAAAGCAATTACATGCATGGCGTTTGCATTTCATACAATAAAGACAACCATAAGGCTCCTGCCGGTTGTCAGATATCTTACAAAACATGCTCATCTCATACAATAACGTATATATCATCATGTCTTGTGAAGGAAATATGCCCTAGAGGCAATAATAAAGTTATTATTTATTTCCCTATTTCATGATAAATGTTTATTATTCATGCTAGAATTGTATTAACCGGAAACATGATACATGTGTGAATACATAGACAAACAGAGTATCACTAGTATGCCTCTACTTGACTAGCTCGTTGATCAAAGATGGTTATGTTTCCTAGCCATAGACATGAGTTGTCATTTGATTAACGGGATCACATCATTAGGAGAATGATGTGAATTACTTGACCCATTCCGTTAGCTTAGCAATTGATCGTTTAGTATGTTGCTATTGCTTTCTTCATGACTTATACATGTTCCTGTGACTATGAGATTATGCAACTCCTGTTTACCGGAGGAACACTTTGTGTGCTACCAAACGTCACAACGTAACTGGGTGATTATAAAGGTGCTCTACAGGTGTCTCCAAAGGTACTTGTTGGGTTGGCGTATTTCAAGATTAGGGTTTGTCACTTCGATTGTCGGAGAAGTATCTCTGGGCCAACTCGGTAATGTACATCACTATAAGCCTTGCAAGCATTGCAACTAATGAGTTAGTTGTGGGATGATGTATTACGGAACGAGTAAAGAGACTTGCCGGTAACGAGATTTAACTAGGTATTGAGATACCGACGATCGAATCTCGGGCAAGTAACATACCGATGACAAAGGGAACAACGTATGTTGTTATGCGGTCTGACCGATAAAGATCTTCGTAGAATATGTGGGAGCCAATATGAGCATCCAGGTTCCGCTATTGGTTATTGATCGGAGACGTGTCTCGGTCATGTCTAAATAGTTCTCGAACCCATAGGGTCCGCACGCTTAAAGTTTCGATGACAGTTATATTATGAGTTTATGTGTTTTGATGTACCGAAGGTAGTTCTGAGTCCCGGATGAGATCGGGGACATGACGAGGAGTCTCGAAATAGTCGACACGTAAAGATCGATATATTGGACGACTATATTAAGACACCGGAAAGGTTCTGAGTGATTCGGATATTTTTGGGGGTACCGGAGAGTTACGGGAATTCGTATTGGGCCTTAATGGGCCATACGGGAAAGGAGAAAAAGGCCTCAAAGGGTGGCCGCACCCCTCCCCATGGACTGGTCCGAATAGGACTAGGGAGAGGGGGGGCGCCCCCTTCCTTCCTTCTCCTTTTTCCTTCCCTTCTCCTACTCCAACAAGGAAAGGAGGAATCCTACTCCCAGTAGGAGTAGGATTCCCCCTTGGCGCGCCCTCCTTGGTCGGCCGCCTCTCCCCCCTTGCTCCTTTATATACGGGGGCAGGGGGCACCTGATACGTCTCCAACGTATCTATAATTTTTGATTGCTCCATGCTATATTATCTATTGTATTGGACTATATTGGGCTTTATTTTCCACTTTTATATTACTTTTAGGACTAACCCATTAACCGGAGGCCCAGCCAGATTCTTTGTTTTTTGCCTATTTCGGTGTTTCAAGAAACGGAATATCAAACGGAGTCCAAACGGAATGAAATCTTCGGGAACGTGATTTTCTCATCGGATAACATCCAGGAGACTTGGACCCTCGGTCAAGAAAGGAGGGAGGCGGCCACGAGGGTGGAGGGTGCCCCCCTAGGGCGCGCCCCCCTGCCTCATGGGCCCCCCGAAGCTCCACCGACGTACTCCTTCCTCCTATATATACCTACGTACCCCCAACAGATCAGAGATGGAGCCAAAAACCTAATTCCACCGCCGCAACTTTCTGTATCCACGAGATCCCATCTTGGGGCCTGTTTGAGTTCATGGGAAGGGAATCCACCACGAAGGGCTTCTACATCATCATCATAGCCTCTCCGATGAAGTGTGAGTAGTTTACTTCAGACCTTCGGGTCCATAGTTAGTAGCTATATGGCTTCTTCTCTCTTTTGGATCTCAATACAATGTTCTCCCCTCTCTCGTGGAGATCTATTCGATGTACTCTTCTTTTTGCGGTGTGTTTGTTGAGACCGATGAATTGTGGGTTTATGATCAAGATTATCTATGAGCAATATTTGAATCTTCTCTGAATTCTTTTATGTATGATTGGTTATCTTTGCAAGTCTCTTCGAATTATCCGTTAGGTTTGGCCAACTAGATTGGTAGTTCTTGCAATGGGAGAAGTGCTTAGCATTGGGCTCAATCTTGCGGTGTTCTTTCCCAGTGACAGTAGGGGCAGCAAGGCACGTACTGTATTGCTGCCATCAAGGATAACAAGCAGGGGGTTTTATCATATTGCATGAATTTATCCCTCTACATCATGTCATCTTGCTTAAGGCGTTACTCTATTTTCATTAACTTAATACTCTAGATGCATGATGGATAGCGGTCGATGAGTGGAGTAATCGTAGTAGATGCGGTGAGTCGGTCTACTTGTCTCGGACGTGATGCCTATATACATGATCATACCTAGATACTCTCATAACTATGCTCAATTCATCAATTACTCAACGATGAATTGCTCACCCACCGTAGAATACTTATGCTCTTGAGAGAAGCCACTAGTGAAATCTATGGCCCCCGGGTCTATTCTCATCGTATTAATCTTCCTACGCTTTATTATTGCTTTGCCTTTTATTTTACTTTGCATCTTTATACCAAAAATACCAAAAATATTATCTATCATCTCTATCAGATCTCACTCTCGTAAGTGACCGTGAAGGGATTGACAACCCCTATTCGCGTTTGTTGCAAGGAGTTATTTGCTTTATGTAGGTACGAGGGACTTGCGCGTGGCCTCCTACTGGATTGATACCTTGGTTCTCAAAAACTGAGGGAAATACTTACGCTACTCTGCCGTTTTATTCGCCCTCTCTTTTTTGTTTGCCTTTTTCTCGCTCGATTTTTGCTCGTGTGTTGGATTGCTTGCTTGTCACTATGGCTTTACCTAGATTTGGTGATCTTCACCTTAAGAGGTTGGAAGAGATCGAAAGCAACGTTAGGAGTTTTATGGTTTTGCAATTTGAGCATAATAATTTCTTCAGAAACGAGCTTAACGAAAAAAAGTTTTATGAATTATTTGAATAAAGAGCTCGATGATATGTCTAAAGAATTTGAAGGTTTAAGATCCCAAATTTCTCGTCTTGAGAAGTTGACTACTGAAATATCTGATAAGCAAGCTACCTTGGTCAATAAGATGGTTGTTAATCCTGATTTCCATGAAAATAAAGATGAAGATCTAAAAGTTATTGATGTGTCCCCTATCAAATCCTTGTTTTACAATATGAATCTTGATAATGATGAGATTGAATATGAGTCACCTTTACCTAGAAGGCGTTCCAAGAATTCAGAGTTTTTAGATTATGATGCTAAAATTGATAAAAGTGGGATTGAAGAAAGTAGAACCCTAGATGTTGCTAATCCCACTATTTTGGATTTCAAGGAATTTAATTATGAAATTTGCTCTTTAATAGATTGTATTTCCTTGTTGCAATCCGTGCTAAATTCTCCGCATGCTTATAGCCAAAATAAAGCGTTTACCAAACATATCGTTGATGCCTTGATGCAATCTTATGAGGAAAAACTTGAGTTGGAAGTATCCATCCCTAGAAAACTTTATGATGAGTGGGAACAAACTATTAAAATTAAGATTAAGGATCATGAATTTTATGCTTTATGTGATTTGGGTGCTAGTGTCTCCACTATTCCCAAAACTTTGCGTGATTTGCTAGATTTCCGTGATTTTGATGATTGCTCTCTAAACTTGCACCTTGCGGATTCCACTATTAAGAAACCTATGGGAAGAATTAATGATGTTCTTATTGTTGCAAATAGGAATTATGTGCCCGTAGACTTTATCGTTCTTGATATAGATTGCAATCCTTCATGTCCTATTATTCTTGGTAGACCTTTCCTTAGAACGATTGGTGCAATTATTGATATGAAGGAAGGGAATATTAGATTCCAATTCCCATTAAAGAAAGGCATGGAACACTTCCCTAGGAAAAAGATAAAATTACCATATGAATCTATTATGAGAGCCACTTATGGATTGCCCACCAAAGATGGCAATACCTAGATCTATTCTTACTTTTATGCCTAGCTAGGGGCATTAAACAATAGCGCTTGTTAGGAGGCAACCCAATTTTATTTTTAGTTTTAGTTTTTTTTTCTGTTTAGGAATAAATAATTCATCTACCTTCTGTTTATATGTGGTTTTATGTTTTAATTAGTGTTTGTGCCAAGTTAAACCTATAGGATCTTCTTGGATAATAGTTATTTGATCTTGCTGTAATTTCCAGAAACTTTTGGTTCACGAAAACAATTTTTAAAAATCACCAGAACGTGATAAAATAGTGATTCCAATTTCTGCTGATCAAAAAACAAATTGCTTAGGTCGTCCTATTTTGGCTGAATTTTTGGAGTTCCAGAAGTTTTGTCGGTGTACTAGAGTAGGGGTACCCTAGTATCCCGAACTTGTGCACGGGCAGTTGCAGCCCTCCGCGGCAAGGCTTACCAGGTGACCGCCAAGGTCCTCCGTGGTTCCTGTGGAGCCATTCAAGAACAAAGTATTCAAGCCAAGGAGACAAGGCCCCGCAAGAGGAGCTTGCCGGAAGGCCACCCAAGGCACCTAGGAGACAAGGCCCGGTAAGAGGAGCTTGCCGGGAAGGCCCGTGAGCGACAAGCTTCCGGACGCGACAAGACAACAACGCGGCAAGGCGCTTGCCGCGGACCACCACTACGCACTGCGCTTCCGCACATCCACTAACGTGTCGCCTGGGACCTTTCGGTGCTGCGTGGCAAGAGGCCGTCTTGACGGCCAGCGGTGGCAAGCGGCGGCGTGGCAAGATTGCCATCGTGGCAAGCGGTGGCGCCCGACGGTCCCTGTTTGCCTTTGTTAGGGCGACGAGACGGGCATTTAATGCCTTTGTCCCCGCCGCCGTCAGGGTTAGGTATGATACACTGTACACTGTACAAGTAGCTGTACCAACCACTCCTTTTCCATTTTTACCCTTGTCTACGTTGCCACCTGTCGGAGACCCCTTGAGCATATAAAAGGAGGCCCATGCGCAACGTAGAGGAGGGTTCAGAAGGTTCAGAAGGTTCGAAGCTAGACGCTCTCAGTCTCGTTAGCAGCTTGAGTGTACTGTAGCACTCAGCGCTCCTGAGCAAGAACTCAATACATTCAGACATGCAGCAGTAGCAGTGTTATCTCTCCGGAGAGCTCCGAAGCTGGGTAAACCGCTCGTGTGCTTCGCCTCGATCTGCTCTTCATGCGACCTCCACCCTCCGCCGAACCGAAAGGGGCTCGGTCCGCCGGTCCCATAGGTGTTCGCGGGTCAGATCAGCCTCCCCGACAAGTTTGCATTAGTTACAGATTACTACAGACTGTTATGTTTTTGACAGATTCTGTTTTTAGTGTGTTGTTTGCTTATTTTGATGAATCTATGGCTAGTAAAATAGTTCATAATCCATAGAGAAGTTGGAATACAGTAGGTTTAACACCAAAATAAATAAAGAATGAGTTCATTACAGTACCTTGAAGTGGTCTTTTGTTTTCTTTCGCTAACGGAGCTTACGAGATTTCTGTTGAGTTTTGTGTTGTGAAGTTTTCAAGTTTTGGGTGAAATCTTTTGATGGATTATGGAACAAGGAGTGGCAAGAGCCTAAGCTTGGGGATTCCCATGGCACCCCAAGATAATCCAAGGACACCAAAAGTCAAAGCTTGGGGATGCCGGAAGGCATCCCTCTTTCGCCCACTTCCATCGGTAACTTTACTTGGAGCTATATTTTTATTCACTACATGATATGTGTTTTGCTTGGAGCGTCTTGTATTATTTGCGTATGTGCTTGTTAGTTTACCACAATCATCCTTGCTGTACACACCTTTTGATAGAGCCATACATGAACTGGAATTTGTTAGAATACTCCATGTGCTTCACTTATATCTTTTGAGCTATATAGTTTTGCTCTAGTGCTTCACTTATATCTTTTAGAGCACGGTGGTGGATTTGTTTTAAAGAAACTATTGATCTCTCATGCTTCACTTAGATTATTTTGAGAGTCTTAAATAGAATTGTAATTTGCTTAAACAATCCTAATATGCTAGGTATACAAAAATAGTAAAAACTTTCTTATGAGTGTGTTGAATACTAAGAAAAGTTTGATGCTTGATAATTGTTTTGAGATATGGAGGTGATAATATCAAAGTCGTGCTAGTTGAGTAGTTGTGAATTTGAGAAATGCTTGTGTTGAATTTTGCAAGTCCCGTAGCATGCACGTATGGTAAATGTTATGTAACAAATTTGAAACATGAGGTGTTATTTGATTGTCCTCCTTATGAGTGGCGGTCGGGGACGAGCGATGGTCTTTTCCTACCAATCTATCCCCCTAGGAGCATGCGCGTAGTGATTTGGTTTTTGATGGCTTGTAGATTTTTGCACTAAGTATGTGAGTTCTTTATGACTAATGTTGAGTCCATGGATTATACGCACTCTCACCCTTCCATCATTGCTAGCCTCTTGATTACCGTGCATTGCCCTTTCTCACATTGAGAGTTGGTGCAAACTTCACGGTGCATCCAAACCCCGTGATATGATACGCTCTTTCACACATAAACCTCCTTATATCTTCCTCAAAACAGCCACCATACCTACCTATTATGGCATTTCCATAGCCATTTCGAGATATATTGCCATGAAACTTTCCACCATACCGTTCTTCATGACACATTCATTAGTGTCACATTGCTTAGCATGATAATGTAGTTGGCATAGTATTTGTGGCAAAGCCACCGTTCATGATTCTTTCATACATGTCACTCTTGATTCATTGCATATCCCGGTACACCGCCGGAGGCATTCATATAGAGTCATACTTTGTTCTAGTATCAAGTTGTAATCATTGAGTTGTAAATAAATAGAACTGTGATGATAAGCATTTAATAGAGCATTGTCCCAAAAAAAGAAAGGCCAAAAGAAAAAAATAAGTCCCAAAAAAAAGAGAAATAAAAATGGGCAATGTTACTATCTATTTTTTCACACTTGTGCTTCAAAGTAGCACCATGTTCTTCATATAGCGAGTCTCATATATTGTGCTTCAAAGTAGCACCATGTTTCTCATATAGAGAGTTTCATATGTTGTCACTTTCATATACTAGTAGGAATTTTTCATTATATAACTTGGCTTGTATATTCCAACGATGGGCTTCCTCAAATGCCCTCGGTCTTCATGAGCAAGCAAGTTGGATGCACACCCACTTAGTTTCTTTTGTTGAGCTTTCATACATTTATAGCTCTAGTGCATCCGTTGCATGGCAATCCCTACTCCTTGCATTAACATCAATTGATGGGCATCTCCATAGTCCGTTGATTAGCCTCGTTGATGTAAGACCTTCTCCTTTTTTGTCTTCTCCACATAACCCCCATCATCATATTCTATTCCACCAATAGTGCTATGTCCATGGCTCGCGCTCATATATGGTGTGAAAGTTTATAGGGTTGAGATTACTAAAGTATGAAACAATTGCTTGGCTTGTCATCGGGGTTGTGCATGATGAGAGCATTCTTGTGTGACGAAAATAGAGCCTGACTAAACTATATGATTTTGTAGAGATGAACTTTCTTTGGCCATGTTATTTTGAGAAGACATAATTGCTTAGTTAGTATGCTTGAAGTATTATTATTTTTATGTCAATATGAACTTTTGTCTCGAATCTTTCGGATCTGAATATTCATACCACAATTAAGAAGAGTTACATTGAAATTATGCCAAGTAGCACTCCGCATCAAAAATTCTCTTTTATCATTTACCTACTCGAGGACGAGCAGGAATTAAGCTTGGGGATGCCTGATACGTCTCCAACGTATCTATAATTTTTTATTGCTCCATGCTATATTATCTATTGTTTCGGACTATATTGGGTTTTATTTTCCAATTTTATATTACTTTTGGGACTAACCTATTAACCGGAGGCCCTGCCCAGATTTGCTATTTTTTTGCCTATTTCAGTGTTTCGAAGAAACGAAATATCAAACGGAGTCCAAATGGAATGAAATCTTCGGGAACGTGATTTTCTCATCGGATAAGATCCAGGAGACTTGGACCTTCGGTCAAGAAAGGAGGGAGGTGGCCAAGAGGGTGGAGGGCGCGCCCCCCTGCCTCGTGGGCCCCTGGAAGCTCCACCGACGTACTACTTCCTCCTATATATATACCTATGTACCCCCAACAGATCAGAGACGGAGCCAAAAACCTAATTCCACCGCCGCAACTTTCTGTATCCACGAGATCCCATCTTGGGGCCTGTTTCGGAGCTCCACCGGAAGGGGAATCCACCATGGAGGGCTTCTACATCATCATCATAGCCTCTCCGATGAAGTGTGAGTAGTTTACTTCAGACCTTGGGTCCATAGTTAGTAGCTAGATGGCTTCTTCTCTCTTTTTGGATCTCAATACAATGTTCTCCCCTCTCTCATGGAGATCTATTCGATGTAATCTTCTTTTTGCAGTGTGTTTGTTGAGACCGATGAATTGTGGGTTTATGATCAAGATTATCTATGAGCAATATTTGAATCTTCTCTGAATTCTTTTATGTATGATTGGTTATCTTTGCAAGTCTCTTCGAATTATCCGTAAGGTTTGGCCAACTAGATTGGTAGTTCTTGCAATGGGAGAAGTGCTTAGCTTTGGGTTCAATCTTGCGGTGTTCTTTCCCAGTGACAGTAGGGGCAGCAAGGCACGTATTGTATTGTTGCCATCGAGGATAACAAGATGGGGTTTTTATCATATTGCATGAATTTATCCCTCTACATCATGTCATCTTGCTTAAGGCGTTACTGCTTTTCATTAACTTAATACTCTAGATGCATCTTTGGATAGCGGGCGATGAGTGGAGTAATAGTAGTAGATGCAGTGTGAGTCGGTCTACTTGTCTCGGATGTGATGCCTATATACATGATCATACCTAGATACTCTCATAACTATGCTCAAGTCTGTCAATTGCTCAACAAGAATTGCTCACCCACCGTAGAATACTTATGCTCTTGAGAGAAGCCACTAGTGAAATCTATGCCCCCAGGTCTATTCTCATCATATTAATCTTCCCACGCTTTATTATTGCTTTGCTTTTTTACTTTGCCTTTTATTTTACTTTGCATCTTTATACCAAAAATACCAAAAATATTATCTATCATCTCTATCGGATCTCACTCTCGTAAGTGACCGTGAAGGGATTGACAACCCCTATTCGCCTTTGGTTGCGAGGAGTTATTTGCTTCAGAGGTACGAGGGACTTGCGCGTGGCCTCCTACTGGATTGATACCTTGGTTCTCAAAAACTGAGGGAAATACTTACGCTACTCTGCTGCATCATCCTCTCCTCTTCGGGGAGAACCAATGCAAGCTCAAGACGTAGCAGCACCTCTAGAGACACAACAATTGATCAGTTGATCTTTTATCCGTGTGCGGCGCCCCCCTCCACCATAGTCCACCTCGATAATATCGTAGCGATGCTTAGGCGAAGCCCTGCGACGGTAGAACATCATCATCGTCACCACGCCGTCGTGATGACGGAACTCTCCCTCGACACTCGGCTGGATCGGAGTTCGAGGGACGTCATCGAGCTGAACGTGTGCAAGAACTCGAAGGTGTCGTGCTTTCGGTGCTTGATCGGTCGGGCCGTGAAGACGTACGACTACATCAACCGTTGTGCAGTTAACGCTTCCGCTTTCGATCACGAGGGTACGTGGACACACTCTCCCCTCTCGTTGCTATGCATCACCATGATCTTGCGTGTGCGTAGGAACTTTTTTGAAATTGCAGACTAAGGCATAGCCTAGTGGTGGGAAGGGGTTGATGCCTTCCCACCCACCCAGGTTCAAGGCATGGTACTTGCAATTTGGGTTTGTTGCACCAATTATACTGTACGGGGTTCCCTTACAGTCTTTCTTTCAAATTTTTTTTGAAATTACTACGTTCCCCAATAGTGGCATCCGAGCCTAGGTTTTATGCGTTGATGTTATATGCACGAGTAGAACACAAGTTAGTTGTGGGCGATACAAGTCATACTACTTACCAACATGTCATACTTTGGTTCGGCGGTATTGTTGGATGAAGCGGCCCGGACCGACATTATGCGTACACTTACGCGAGACTGGTTCTACAGATGTGCTTTGCACACAGGTGGCTGGCGGGTGTCAGTTTCTCCAACTTTAGTTGAACCGAGTGTGGCTACGTCCGATCCTTGAGAAGGTTAAAACAACAATAACTTGACGAACTATCGTTGTGGTTTTGATGCGTAGGTAAGAATGGTTCTTGCTCAGCCCGTAGCAGCCACGTAAAACTTGCAACAACAAAGTAGAGGATGTCTAACTTGTTTTTGCAGGGCATGTTGTGATGTGATATGGTCAAGACGTGATGAGATATAAGTTTTTGTATGAGATGATCATGTTTTGTTGAAGTTATTGGCAATCGGCGTAAGCCTTATGGTTGTCTCTTTAGTGCATAAGATGCAAGCGCCAAATAATTGCTTTACTTTATCGCTATGCGATAGCAATAGTTGCAAGAGCAATACTTGGCGAGACAACCATGTGACGACACATTGATATAGATCAAGATGATGGAGATCATGGTGTCATGCCGGTGACGATGGAGATCATGACAATGCTTTGGAGATGGAGATCAAAGGCACAAGATGATGATGGCCATATCATGTCACATATTTTTGATTGCATATGATGTTTATCTTTTATACATCTTATTTTGTTTTGATTGACGGTAGCATTATAAGATGATCTCTCACTAAATTTCAAGATAAAAGTGTTCTCCCTGAGTATGCACCGTTGCCAAAGTTCGTCGTGCCCAGACACCACGTGATGATCGGTTGTGATAAGCTCGACGTCCATCTACAACGGGTGCAAGCCAGTTTTGCACACGCGGAATACTCAGGTTAATCTTGACGAGCCTAGCATATGCAGATATGGCCTCTAACACGGAGATCGAAAGGTCGGCGTGAATCATATGGTAGATATGATCAACATAGTGATGTTCACCATTGAAACTACTCCATCTCACGCGATGATCGGACATGGTTTAGTTGATATGGATCACGTGATCACTTAGAGGATTACAGGGATGTCTATCTAAGTGGGAGTTCTTAAGTAATATGATTAATTGAACTTTAATTTATCACGAACTTAGTCCTGGTAGTATTAGCATATCTATGTTGTAGATCAATAGCTCGCGTTGTTGCTTCCCTATGTTTATTTTGATATGTTCCTAGAGAAAAACTATGTTGAAAGATGTTAGTAGCAATGATGCAGATTGGATCCGTGATCTGAGGATTATCCTCATTGTTGCACAGAAGAATTATGTCCTTGATGCACCGCTAGGTGACAGACCTATTGCAGGAGCAAATGCAGACGTTATGAATGTTTGACTAGCTCAATATGATGATTACTTGATAGTTCAGTGCACCATGCTTAACGGCTTAGAATCGGACTTCAAAGATGTTTTGAACGTCATGGACCATATGAGATGTTCCAGGAGTTGAAATTAATATTTCAAGCAAATACCCGAGTTGAGAGATATGAAGTCTCCAACAAGTTCTATAGCTAAAAGATGGAGGAGAATAGCTCAAGCGGTGAGCATGTGCTCAGATTGCCTGGGTACTACAATCACTTGAATCAAGTGGGAGTTAATCTTCCAGATAGAATAGTGATTGACTCTCTAGTCACTATCACCAAGTTACTAGAACTTCGTGATGAACTATAATATGCAAGTGATAAACGGAGACGATTCCCTAGCTCTTCGTGATGCTGAAATCGACGAAGGTAGAAATCAAGAAAAGTATCAAGTGTTGATGGTTGACAAGACCACTAGTTTCAAGAAAAGGGCAAAGGGAAGAAGGGGAACTTCAAGAAGAACGGCAAGCAAGTTGCTGCTCAAGTGAAGAAGCCCAAGTCTGGACCTAAGCACGAGACCTGAAAGTGCTTCTACCGCAAAGGGACTGGTCACTAGAAGCGGAACCACCCCAAGTATTCTGGATAAGAAGGATGGCAAAGTGAACAAGCTATATTTGATATACATTATTGATGTGTATTTTACTAGTGTTCGTAGCAACCCCTCGGTATTTGATACTGGTTCAGGTGCTAAGAGTAGTAACTCGAAATGGGAATTGCAGAACAAACAGAAACTAGTTAAGGGCGAGGTGACGATGTGTGTTGGAAATAGTTCCAAGATTGATATGATCATCATCGCACACTCCCTGTACTTTCGAGATTAGTGTTGAACCTAAATAAGTGTTATTTGGTGTTTGCATTGAGCATGAATATGATTTGATCATGTTTATTGCAACACGGTTATTCATTTAAGTTAGATAGTAATTGTTGTTCTGTTTACATGAATAAAACCTTCTATGGTCATACACCCAATGAAAATGGTTTGTTGGATCTCGATCGTAGTGATACACATATTCATAATATTGAAGCCAAAAGATGCAAAGATAATAATTATAGTGCAACTTATTTGTGGCACTGCCGGTTAAGTCATATTGGAGTAAAGCGCATGAAGAAACTTCATGCTGATGGGATTTTGGAATCACTTGATTATGAATCACTTGATGCTTGCGAACCATGCCTTATGGGCAAGATGACTAAGAATCCGTTCTCCAGAACAATGGAGCGAGCAACTGACTTATTGGAAATAATACATACTGATGTATGCGATCCGATGAGTGTTGGGCTCGCGGCGGGTATCATTATTTTCTGACCTTCACAGATGATTTGAGCAGATATGGGTATATCTACTTGATGAAACATAAGTCTGAAACATTTGAAAAGTTCATATAATTTCAGAGTGAAGTAGAAAATCATCTTAACAAGAAAATAAAGTTTCTACGATCTGATCGTGGAGGAAAATATTTGAGTTACAAGTTTGGCCTTCAATTGAAACAATGTGGAATAGTTTCACAAACTCATGCCACTTGGAACACCACAACATAATGGTGTGTCCGAACGTCATAACCGTACTTTATTGAATATAGTACAATCTATGATGTCTCTTACCGATTTACCACTATCGCTTTGGGGTTATGCATTAGAGACAGCTCTATTCATGTTAAAAGGGCACCATCTAAATCCATTGAGACGACACCATATGAACTGTGGTTTGGCAATAAACCAAAGTCATCGTTTCTTAAAGTTTGGGGTTGCGATGCTTATATGAAAAGTTTCATCCTGATAAGCTCAAACCCAAATCGGAGAAATGTGTCTTCATAGGATACCCAAAGGAGACAGTTGGGTACACCTTCTATCACAGATCCGAAGGCAAGATATTCGTTGCTGAGAATGGATCCTTTCTAGAGAAGGAGTTTCTCTCGAAAGAAGTGAGTGGGAGGAAAGTAGAACTTGATGAGGTAATTGTACTGCTCCCTTATTGGAAGGTAGTTCATCGCAGAAATTTGTTCTGTGACTACTACACCAATTAGTGAGGAAGCTAATGATGATGATCATGTAACTTCAGATCAAGTTACTACCGAACCTCGTAGGGTAAACCAGAGTGAGATTCACACCAGAGCTGCACGATAATCCTGCTCGGAGGTCATGTTACTTGACCATGACGAACCTACGAACTATGAGGAAGCGATGATGAGCCCAGATTCCGCGAAATGGCTTGAGGCCATGAAATCTGAGATGGGATCCATGTATGAGAACAAAGTGTGGACTTTGGTTGACTTACCCGATGACCGGCAAGCCATAGAAAATAAATGGATCTTCAAGATGAAGACGGACGCTGATAGTAGTGTTACCATCTACAAAGCTAGAATTGTCGCAAAAGGTTTTCAACAAGTTCAAGGTGTTGACTACGATGAGAGTTTCTCACTCGTATATATGCTTAAGTCTGTCCGAATCATGTTAGCAATTGCCGATTTTATGTAATCCGCAAATGGATAAACAAAACTGCATTCCTTAATGGATTTATTAAAGAAGAGTTGTATATGATGCAACGTAAGGTTTTGTCAATCCTAAAGGTGCTAACAAAATATGCAAGCTCCAAATGATCCATCTATGGACTGGTGCAAGCATCTCGGACTTGGAATATACGCTTTGATAAGTTGATCAAAGCATATAGTTTTATCTGCACTTGCGGTGAAGCCTCGTATTTACAAGAAAGTGAGTGGGAGCACTACAAAGATTTTTGATAAGTATATGTGAATGACATATTGTTGATCGGAAATAATATAGAATTATTCGCAAAGCATAAAGGAGTGTTTGAAAGGAGTTTTTCAAAGAAAGACCTCGGTGAAGCTGCTTACATATTGAGCATCAAGATCTATAGAGATAGATCAAGACGCTTGATAAGTTTTTTTCAATGAGTACATACCTTGACAAGATTTTGAAGTAGTTCAAAATGGAACAGTCAAAGAAAGAGTTCTTGCCTGTGTTACAAGGTGTGAAATTGGGTAAGACTCAAAGCCCGACCATGGCAGAAGATAGAAAGAGAATGAAAGTCATTCCCTATGCCTCAGCCATAGGTTCTATAAAGTATGCCATGCTGTGTACCAGATCTATTGTATACCCTACACTGATTTTGGCAAGGGAGTACAATAGTTATCTAGGAGTAGATTGCTGGACAACGGTCAAAATTATCCTTAGTGGAATAAGGATATGTTTCTCGATTATGGAGGTGACAAAAGGTTCGTCGTAAAGGGTTACGTCGATGCAAGTTTTGACACTAATCCAGATGACTCTAAGTCTCAATCTGGATGCATATTGAAAGTGGGAGCAATTAGCTAGAGTAGCTCCGTGCGAGCATTGTAGACATAGAATTTTGCAAAATACATACGGATCTGAATTTGGCAGACCCATTGACTAAATTTCTCTCACAAGCAAAACATGATCACTCTTTGGGTGTTAATCACATAGCGATGTGAACTAGATTATTGACTCTAGTAAGCCCTTTGGGTGTCACCACATGGAGATGTGAACTAATCACATAAAGATGTGAACTATTGGTGTTAAATCACATGGTGATGTGAACTAGATTACTGACTCTAGTGCAAGTGGGAGACTGAAGGAAATATGCCCTAGAGGCAATAATAAAGTTATTATTTATTTCCTTATTTCATGATAAATGTTTATTATTCATGCTAGAATTGTATTAACCGGAAACATGATACATGTGTGAATACATAGACAAACATAGTGTCACTAGTATGCCTCTACTTGACTAGCTCGTTGATCAAAGATGGTTATGTTTCCTAGCCATAGACATGAGTTGTCATTTGATTAACGGGATCACATCATTAGGAGAATGATGTGATTGACTTGACCCATTCCATTAGCTTAGCACTCGATCGTTTAGTATGTTGCTACTGCTTTCTTCATGACTTATAAATGTTCCTGTGACTATGAGATTATGCAACTCCCATTTACCGGAGGAACACTTTGTGTGCTACCAAACGTCACAACGTAACTAGGTGATTATAAAGGTGCTCTACAGGTGTCTCGAAAGGTACTTGTTGGGTCGCGTATTTCGAGATTAGGATTTGTCACTCCGATTGTCGGAGAGGTATCTCTGGGCCCACTCGGTAATGCACATCACTATAAGCCTTGCAAGCATTGCAACTAATGAGTTAGTTGCGGGATGATGTATTACGGATCGAGTAAAGAGATTCTTGCCGTAGAACGAGATTGAACTAGGTATTTAGATACCGACGATCGAATCTCGGGCAAGTAACATACCGCTGACAAAGGGAACAACGTATGTTGCTATGCGGTCTGACCGATAAAGATCTTCATAGAATATATGGGAGCCAATATGAGCATCCAGGTTCCGCTATTGGTTATTGACCGGAGACGTGTCTCGGTCATGTCTACATAGTTCTTGAACCCGTAGGGTCCGCACGCTTAAAGTTTCGATGACAGTTATATTATGAGTTTATGTGTTTTGATGTACCGAAGGTAGTTCGGAGTCCCGTATGAGATCGGGGACATGACGAGAAGTCTCAAAATAGTCGAGACGTAAAGATCGATATATTGGACGACTATATTCGGACATCGGAAAGGTTCCGAGTGATTCGGGTATTTTCGGGGGTACCGAAGAGTTACAGAATTCGTATTGGGCCTTAATGGGCCATACGGGAAAGGAGAAAAAGGCCTCAAAGGGTGGCCGCACCCCTCCCCATGGACTGGTCCGAATTGGACTAGGGAGGGGGGGGGTGCCCCCTTCCTTCCTTCTCCTTTTTCCTTCCCTTCTCCTACTCCAACAAGGAAGGGAGGAATCCTACTCCCGGTGGGAGTAGGACTCCCCCTTGGCACGCCCTCCTTGGCCGGCCGCTTCTCCCCCTTGCTCCTTTATATACGGGGGCAGGGGGGCACCTCTAGAGACACAACAATTGATCAGTTGATCTTTTAGCCGTGTGAGGTGCCCCCCTCCACCATAGTCCACCTCGATAATATCGTAGCGGTGCTTAGGCGAAGCCCTGCGACGGTAGAACATCATCATCGTCACCACACCGTCGTGCTGAAGGAACTCTCCCTCGACACTCGGCTGGATCGGAGTTCGAGGGACGTCATCGAGCTGAACGTGTGCAAGAACTCGGAGGTGCCGTGCTATCGGTGCTTGATCGGTCGGGCCATGAAGACGTACGACTACATCAACCGCGTTGTGCTAACGCTTCCGCTTTCAGTCTATGAGGGTACGTGGACACACTCTCCGCTCTCATTGCTATGCATCACCATGATCTTGCGTGTGCGTAGGATTTTTTTTGAAATTACTACGTTCCCCAACATCTTGACCATATCACATCGTAACATACCCTGCAAAAACAAGTTAGATGTCCTCTACTTTGTTGTTGCAAGTTTTACGTGGCTGCTACGGGCTTCTAGCAAGAACCGTTCTTCCCTACGGCAAAAACCACAATGGTGTTTCATCAAGTTTGCTGTTTTAACCTTCTTCAAGGACCGGCCACAGTCAAATTTGATTCAACTAAAGTAGGAGAAATAGACACCCGCCAGACACCTTTATGCAAAACCAGTTGCATGTCAGTCGGTGGAACTGGTCTCATGTGCGTGGACATGTAAGGTTGGTCTAGGCCGCTTCATCCCACAATACCGCCGAATCAAAATAATACATTGGTGGTAAGCAGTATGACTATCACTGCCCACAACTCTTTGTGTTCTACTCGTGCATATCATCTGTGCATAGACCTGGCTCATGATGCCACTGTTGGGAAATGTTGCATGGAAAAACAAAAAAATTCTACGCACACGCAAGATCTATCCCTGGAGATGCATAGCAACGAGAGGGGGAGTGTGTGTCTACATACCCTCATAGTCCATAAGCGGAAGTGTTTCACAATGCGGTTGATGTAGTCGAACTTCGCGCTTCAACCGATCAAGTACCGAACGCACAACACCTCCGCGTTCTGCACACATTCAGCTCGGTGATGTCCCTCGCCTTCTTGATCCAGCAAGACGTCGAGGTAGTAGATGAGTTCTGTCAGCACGACGGTGTGGTGACGGTGATGGTGAAGTGATCTCCGCAGGGCTTCGTCTAAGCACTACGAAAATATGATCGGGGGTGTAAACGGTGGAGGGGGGCGCCGCACACGGCTAACAATTGATCTGTTGTATGCTAGGCGCCCCCTCCCAAATATATATAGATGGGAGGGAGCGAGGAGAAGCCAAAAAAGGCGCCCAAGTAGGAGGAATCCTACTTGGGGTCCCTCCCAAGCCGCGCCCTCCCCTTTCCTTATTTGAAGTGCGGGGAAAGGCAGGGGAGGGTGGCGCTCCTCCCTTTCCTTTCTCCCATGAGATGGAAAGGTGGGAGGGGCTAGCCCCCCCCCCTTTTCCTTCCCTAGGGCTAGACAAACAAGGGAGGGTTGCACAAGCCCCCTTGTGGGCTGGTATGTCCCCTCCTCTGGCCCATAAGGCCCGTATCTTGCTTGGGGGGGGGGGGGGCAGAACCCCTTCCGGTGACCTGATTCCTTCCCGGTACGTCCCGAAACACTTTCAGTGTCCAAATACCATTGTCATATATATGAATCTTTACCTCTCGACCATTTTGATACTCCTCGTCATGTCTGTGATCTCATCCGGGACTCAGAACAACATTCAGTCACCAAATCATATAACTCATATAATACTATATCGTCAACGAACGTTAAGCGTGCGGACCCTACGGGTTCGAGAACTATGTAGACACGACCGAGACACCTAGATGCCCATACTGGCTCCTATATATTCTACAAAGATCTTTAGCGGTCGAACCGTTATGACAATATACATAATTCCCTTTGTCCATCGGTATGTTACTTTCCCGAGATTTGATCGTCGGTATCTTCATACCTAGTTCAATCTCATTACCGGCAAGTCTCTTTACTCATTCCATAATACATCACCTCGTGACTAACTCCTTAGTCATTTGCTTGCAAGCTTATGATGTGTATTACCGAGAGGGCCCAGAGATACCTCTCTGATACTCGGAGTGACAAATCCTAATCTCGATCTATGCGAACTCAACAAACACCTTCGGAGATACCTGTAGAGCATCTTTATGATCACCCAGTTATGTTGTGACATTTGATAGTACACAAGGTATTCCTCTGGTATCTGGGAGTTGCATAATCTCATAGTCGAAGGAATAAGTATTTTACATGAAGAAAGCAATAGAAATAAACTGAACGATCATTATGCTAAGCTGACGGATGGGTCTTGTCCATCACATCATTCTCCTAGTGATGTGATCCCATTATTAAATGACAACACATGTCTATGGTTAGGAAACCTTAACCATCTTTGATCAACGAGCTAGTCTAGTAGAGGCTTACTAGGGACACGATATTTGTTTATGTATTCAAAAATGTATTTAAGTTTCTGATAAATACAATTCTAGCATGAATAATAAACCTTAATCATGATTTAGGAAATATAATAATAACCATTTTATTATTGCCTCTAGGGCATATTTTCTTCAAGGAGGAACGGGCAGACGGCGGGGGTTGGCAGCGGCGGCGGCGGCGGCGATGGCGGCCGCGACCTAGGGTTTGAGGGGAGAGGGGGGCGGGTGGGGGACTGTGGAGGGGGGTGTTTGAGGATACACCGCGGCTACTGAAAATTTTAGTAATGGTGAGTGGAGATTGTCGTGGAATTGTCACGGCAGATGTCCTAGTGAGAGGACTTAGTCATGAGGCCAACGCATCTATGTGGTAGCTTGAGAGGGATTGATCGGAACCGAGATACGCGAAGCGGATGAACACACAAGACAAGGCTTTAGACAGCTTCGGGCCCCGGGAAACATCATCCGGTAACAACCCTACATGTTGTTTGTGGCTAGGTCTCATTATCATCACGAGGGAGTTGTTGTATAAGCTGGCTCCCCTTTTGTTGTATCTAGCCTTAGAGATTACTTCGCCTCCCCTCTTAAGGTGCCCTTGATGACGGCAAAATGGTGGGCGTGAAACACGCGTCCACGTCATTGATACAGAGTTAATAATTTAAGTGCATATATAAAATAGAGAACAAACATTGCAGGTACATTATTTCCAGAACTCTTACATTTACATGAAAATTCTGTTAATTACATCTCCGTAGAGAAAACCCCTAATTAAGAATTCCAACATTTCTACTATATGGGATTACAACATACGACCATTACAAAATGATAAAAGAAAAATCTTCCTCCTCACTGTCGTCGGTGCCGGCATGCTCGGGGGAGCCTTGGACTTTGTTGATGTTATCATATGCGATGACTTTCATTTATATTATAATTTTCTTTGACTTGTACTGATATTGACAGTACATGTATGCTTAAATGACTTCATTTACTTTCCCTAATTGATTAACCAATGCATAGACTTTGATTTATTTTTCTTTGTTTGTATAACAAAATCATCTTAAATGTTAACCAATCTGTTAAATGAGCCTTCAAACATCATGATGCATGCATATGGGACATACAGTCCTGCACGTGTTCTGTGCAATGCAACTACTTTAGTACTAACAATTGTAGTACTCTTTGTTTTATGAGTAGATGACATCTACGTTTTCTTAATACTTGCAAGCCGTGTGGGGATGCATGATCTAACTTTCATCTTATGCGAAGATAAGCTAGATGCGATCTTTTTGAGCATACACATATATGGAGCAGATAAAAGAATATTTAATTTGTTTTGGTGGCATATGCAAGTGTACTATAATATTTCTAGTACAATCAGACTCAGACTATGACTCTGGTCATCTTTCATTTTTTTAATGTACGTCCATATGAAGAGATCATACAATTTATTCTAGTTAGGTGGATGTAGACCAATTAACCTAGAGTTGGCTAGGTACGACGTGTCCATCTTACTCTGCACGTGTATACACTAGATTCACCAATATCTAGTTATTTGTCGATGATGCAAACTAGCACTATTTGGGGCTGATGCATTTCATATAGTATATCCATTTAGTCTGTTTTAGAGACATTTGATTAATATAATACCGTCTATGATTTGGGCGGCATTTTGTTTATGCACCATGAAGTGGGAATGTCAGTTTTCCGTGCACCCAACTTTGAATATGGTTAATTAAGTTTTGCTACATGACTCAATTTTAGCATATCATGCACACATGTGATCATCGAACATGCGACTAAGTATGGTGTCTTTTGACTTGCACCTATCATTTTGCAATATCTTTTTATATGCATCTTATAGTATATAGTTTGTTCATCATTTTTTTCATGTTGATTTTCCCCGAGCCATACCTTTGTCGTCATTCTGTTAAGAACAAAGTCTTCACTCTACATAAGGGAAGAGATACCTTGATTTGTGTCAATATGACCAAATCAGAGGAAATCATCATGCAACTGGTATTTCTTAACATGTGTCAACATGACCATGGCAAGAACAAACTATCAAATTTGTGAGAATACCTCTTGACATGTGTCAACATGACCATGGCAAGAACAAAATATCAAATATCTAGAGAATACCACTTGTGAGAGTACTACTTGACATGTGTTAACATGACCATGCCAAGAGCAAATTATCAAAAATATGTGGAGGATGAAGGCCACTTGGCATGTGTCAATATGACCAAGCCAAGAGCAAGAATCATGCCATTTGTGGAAAAGTTCTAGATCTGTATCAATATGACCAAATCAAGAACCATCATATGAGGAAAAAGCTACTTGACTCATGTCAATATGACCAAGCCAAGAGCAAAGATTGGGTAACATGGAAAAGAATTCATGGTCCGTGTCAATGTGACCAAATCAAGAATCATCATATGGGGAAAAAAGCAAGGATTGTGCTACTTGAAGAAAAGAATTCATGATCTGTGTCAATCTGACCAAATCAAGAATCATCATATGGGGAGAAGCTACTTGGCTCATGTCAATATGACCAAACCAAGAGCGGAGATTGAGAAAACACAGGGTAGATCACCAACAAAAGAAGCAAAGGGATTAGGAAAGAACCATGCATCTCACCTTCTTGCTAAACTCCAAATCTCCCCCTCTTCGTGTGTGTGTGGAATATTTGCAGCAGTATTTGTGTGCTGCAGTGTTCGCGTACGGTAGTCTTCCTATGCAGCAGCGATGGAATGGGCAGTCTAATGCGAGTATACAGCATGACAGTATTTATAGGGGCGGCCAGCGACGGAGCGCTGTTGGACGCACGCCCACGTTGCCAAATCGTGGGAAGTGCTCGTGCGATTGTGGGAGCGGCTGGTTCCTTTTTAATTTGTTTATTTCTTAATCACAAGTTGACTGAGAGTTTTGAACCGGCCACTGGCCTAATTAGCCCATGTATTCTCAATCACCGTGTGGGCTTGATTATTTTAATCAACTTGTGGGCTTTGTCACTGTTGAGCATGCATGCATAAGCCTACAGCCATGCAACGTGGCCGTATTTTTCTAATGGGCCACTAAACCTGATTAGTTATTAATGTCTCATTAAGGCTTGTATATGAGGTTGCATGCGTTAATTATTTTCTCCACAGTTCAATGTCTAGTGTCATATATGATATAAGCTGAACATGTAGACCAAATATTTCCTAAGTGGATACATATGGATCGATACCTTATTAGAAGAGTTATTTATTTATTCTTATATACCGCGTGTATATTTTGTACACGCGATATATTTTTATGCATCGCATCGATATTTCTCATCGATGATAGAACAAGGACTTCATTTACCATATGGTTGATATTTCGGAAATATTATGATTTGTTTGTTGGTATCTGGCACCCGCCGTAGGTGGCGGCGTGCATGGATGAAGGTTACGTATGATTTTAGTCGGGACAAATTTTTCATGAAGATTTTTATTCACTTTGCAAATTTCCCAAATATCAGCTCTTTTATTATTATTTTTTGTGTGCCTGCTATTTTGTATTAAGCGATGAAAATTCACCATTGTCGTTTCCAATCAATGGTGTATTTTATCATTTTCACCATTTAAAATAATTTATTTGTTTTAATCACATTATATTTCCTTTTGGCCAAAATCAGTGTCAACAGCCCTGTTGAAGGGGCGGGTTACATATAGATTCCAACTCGGATTGGAACTTAACCTATTCTGACGTCTCACCATGGGCTTCTTAACGTCTCGGGCTTATTAACCCCAGGTGACTCTGTTTGCCAGGTCATAACTGTCTGTTGGGTTATAATTGTCTGTCGGGTTATAACTGTCTTTCGGCTTATAACTGTCTGCCAGCTTACCATCTGCCGGCTTATTAACCCCAGGCTTACCACCTGCCGGCTTACCATCTGACAGCTTATAATCTGTCGGGTCACCATCTGCCGGCTTATAATCTGCCGGGTCACCAATGTAACACCAAGTCCTAGCCGGGTCATATCTCCGGCCAGGTCATACCGCGGGGTATATCCCCGACATTACCCCCAGTTTAATTTGGATTTATCCATGTTAAACTGATACTGCAAAATAAACACAAAAACAAATTTGACAGGTTGTGCTCCGAGTTAAAAATTCTCGTAAGCCCGCACTAGATCATCCTTAATTCCAATTGTCATTTCCTTCTTCTAAAAAGTCCGGGTCAATAGGCCAGATTCATACTCAATTTGCTGACGTTGGTTTCTCACAGAGAAATATTGTGAAGAATAATTCATTTGACTCAGCTCCCAATGCTTAAAATATTAATCTTTGAAATACTCATCTGATCTTCAGCCGGCTTGAAGATGTAAAACTTGCCGGTTTACTATTGCCAAAATTGCCTGTTTGTAAATATTGATGGCACCGGGTCATAATTGTTGTTAACATCAAGCTTGGAAATGTACCTCCCTTATATGCATATCACTTGTAGCCCCTAAGTCTTAAGAAAGGAGCGTAGTAACAACTTAAGACTTGCTTCAATAAATGTTGCCCCCTTGAAGAAATCCAAGTTGTTCATCTCAATCATTAGTCAGAACTGAATATTCCACATATGTAGCCCCCAAGTACCGGGTTGTCATGCTTGCAGCAACCTGGGACTTGTAATTGCCTTATACTCATGAAAACTTCAACTAGTATAGCCCTCAAGGGTCGGGTCATTATGCAATACTGAGCAGGGACTTTGTAGATATGATCATGTAGAATTCAGCAGCAACGTGTAGCCCCCAAGGGCCCGTCTCAGTAAGATAATACTGAGCTGGGACTTTATATATACTTCATTGAAAATAACATCATATGATGTAGCCTCCATCGTGGGGCTTGAACCCACGTCCACAAGGTTAGAAGTCTTGTGCTCTACCAACTGAGCAATGGACCCTTCAATATAATGAATTAAGGCTTGTGTACTTTGAATTTTTGACAGGAGCAATTGGTAGCCTCCAAGGGCCGACTCATTATGATGTGATGAGTCGGGTCTTCAATAAGGCAAGTAAAAATGACCTTGCATTAGCCCCCAAGTGTCATGGTGCATGCTTGCAGCGACACGAGACTTCCATATTTGATATAATCATGATCTGAATAATATAGCCCCCAAGTGCCGGGTCGTAAGCCTGCAGCGACTCGGGACTATCCCTTCCATTGTAGATAAATCATATCCACTGTCTGTATGATATTGTTGAATGCCTTGCATATCAATATTGAACCATACTCCTTGTTGCGAACTGGTATTCTTAGATGAGGGAATAATAGCCATTACTCTGAAGCGGCTTTGTAAACCTCAATCATAATATTGGTTATTGATAACCATAATAAAAATCCAGCCATGTTGGCTATTAAGGATTTGAATAATATAACCCGGTTTGAAAACCGGTTCCTGCACACAAACAAATCACAAGTGCCCTGGCAGTTTACCGCGGGGCGGGTCATGATGCCCAGTAGAAATCCACTGGTGACCATAGAAATCCAGGGCAGAGAGTAATATCCCAAATACAAGATATGGTCAGGGCTGCTCGGCCCGACCTGTGAAAACTATATGGTAAGAAAAAAGGGGTGATATAAATCCAAGACGAATAAAAAATCCAAAAAACACGAGGCTTTAATAGGCCGCCGAGCCACAATATCTTCTTCAATGAAACTAGCATGATAGCCACTGGAGTATCCACGCTTTTTGTGAGCCGGCTCTCTCATGACCCAATCGACATTTTAACCCGGATAAATTCAGGGTCTTTGTTAAAAGATTGACTTATCTAGAGTATGCGGGGTTGGAGTAGCATCGTGCAAACATGCCGGTTTAACCAAGTTTCAATGAAGGTGGCTTAATAGCCTGGGTTTATCCTTGCTTTCCGTAAGCCGGCTCTCTCATGACCCAATCAATGTTTTAACCTTAACAAGTTCAGGGTCTTTATTTAAAAGATTGACTGTTAAGAATATGACAGGTCATTCAGGATTACCTGATGGAGAAGCATCTAGCATGCAGGAAGGATAACCTGGATTTTTGGTGAATACACCTGGCATCCATGTCAATCAAGAGGGTAGTAACGTATGTTCTTTTTGATGAATACACCTATGTTTGAATAGGAAGCTCCCAAATGACATATAATGAGCCTCAAGGCGGGATACCTATGTTTGAACTGTGTAGTGCAACAAGCTCTCTTCGGTAATCCTTTAGTTTGGGCAGAAAGCCCCCAAGTGATTTGTAATAAGGCGTGTAAGCCGGAGCAAGAGGGTAAGCACAACTATGCTCATTGAGCAGGAAGCCCCCAAGTGACCAATAAGATAAGCCAATAAAGCAGGATACCCATGTTTAAACAGCGCATCATGGCAGCAAATTCTCTTTGGCAACCTTTTGGTTTTTCCTAAGAACTCGAACTTGCGAGAGATGAATTCTTTTTGAACCGGATGTTAAACCGAATATTGAGAGCTTCAAAGCTTTATGAAGAGAGATGTCTCTTGAGCCGGATTTTAAACCGGAATCTTCATTTTGAGCCGGAAATTTTCTGGCCTTTAAATTTTCATCAATATAGCAGCAGCCTCCGGGACCGGGTTATCTTCCCCTTCAACGTCCTGGGGTTCTAGAATTTGCTGAAACTGGCAAGACTTGCCGAGTCACATCATTGTAGCCCCTGAGTCTTAAGACGACTCAAGGAGTTGTCTTGAGATTCTGCATGCTTGACCGTGATATAACCGGTATGAGTTATTCAACAGCTCAATGATATGATAGTCCCTTTTGCACTAAACAACTTATCCTGCATTGGAGAATCTCACAAGACAGAATAATTGCTCTTTTAAAGAAAGCAATATGTAATATAAAAATATACTGGATGGATTTCACCTAATATGTTAGGCCAGAAATTATCAGCCGTAGGGTTGCAGCAATGATGACAGAGGTGGCGGCTTAAAACGCAGCACCGGGCAGCTTAGAAAGGGTCCTCCGGGTCATGTTGACCATTGATTTTTTTTCTCGAGGCCTCTGAGGTCTCTCTTTACCCCACGGGTCAACCTCTTCTTTGACAAGAGGTGAGCACAGGTAGCAAAGCTTGAGGCTGGGGCTAGCTCAATCCAGCGACTTGTGGCAGCAAAAGATGCATCGGCATTCGGCAGGTCATGGCCGGCGGTTCAACATGGGTGAGGCCACAACACAGAGCGGCGACTGATTCGCGGGGCAGCTCGTGGCGATGAAGACAAGGGCGGATCGGATGGCCGCGTGGGCGAGGTGAGGCAGGTGGCTGCTTCGGAGATAGCGTGAAGCAGAGGTGGCCGCTCCAGAACCCCCATTTTTTCTTAAATCCGGCCAATTGACATTTCTTCGACCTTTATCTCATTCTGCAATCACCAGGAGATCATGCAGGAAGGTAACGCATTACGGGGGCGGCTCCATAGTAGCCGGAAACGGGGAACGGTAGGCCGTCCCTCGATCCCGATTCATCGACCCGGAATCGGATTCGGGAACGAGGTCGGATTCGGTACGATTCGATGAAGATTCGGCGTCCCCGCACCGCTTCCTCGATTCAGTTCCAGATCCAACAGCCAAAACGCGAGGCATAATTTACTCGGGCCGTCGTTTATTTTCTCAATGACTCCACGTTATTACTTTAGTCCATTAATTTCAAGGGATCCAATAACAGCAAGGAATGCTGACCGTCAGGGAGTCGTCGTTCTTCGTGAAGCTGCGTTCCTCGACCCATGGTACCGCATCGGATTCATCGTACCCAAACGGATTGGATCGTGTCCCCACTATAAAAAATTCGTTCGAGAGATGTACACCCTTGTTGTACCCTATTTTTTTCAGCCACCGGCTCTCGTCCCTCGTTCCCGTTCCTCGTTCCCACCGTACCGGAAACATGGCAACTATGGGCGGCTCAGGGCCAATGCACGGCGGAGGAAGCAACTCGCTCGTGGCGGGTCACTGCGTCTGAAGTGTGTCGGGAGACCGCAGCAGCGGCTGACTCGGGCGGCTCCAGCCGCGGCCGCAACAACGACTCACTACACGGCGACTGAAACCGCGGCGAGGAGGCAGCTTAGCGCGAGGCAAGGCGGCTCAACGCGGCCAGTTGAAGGTATGCGGAGGGGGTGCTTGGAGGTAAAGAGGACTAGGCGCGGCTGCGACGGCGGTTTACAACGGCAGATGTCCGCCGGGTGACCCGGCATATTTGATGTCCACAGGACTGCGAGGACGGTGGCCAGAGCATGCGTTTTGTCAGTGACCTGGAGTGATGCAGACGCTGGTGCTGGACTCCCTTGCGTCTTGTCTGCATTTTATGATAAAGTTCTTGCAGATGTGGAAGGTGGCTTGAACCATGCCGCCTGACGCGAGATGGATTTAGGCGTGGCATGCTTTGTATTGTACCACAAGTGACTACTTGCGGGTCTGTCAGATAACATGGCGTCTAGTCTCCTATTAACCTCTCACAGTGTGTTCTCAAATTGTCTCAGTTTTCCATCAGTACTGCCATTTGTAGTTACCAATCATGAATCTTCAACTTTGCCAACAGAGTCCTCAAGATGGTGTGTTCTGCCCTCCAGTTGTGCAAGTATGATGCTTACACCTCCCGGCGCATGTAACAAGTTATCAGCAGATCTCTTCATAGCGCGATCAATATCAGCTATAGGGGTGATACGTGAATGGAAATAAAGTCGTCAAGGAGAGCTGGCTGAGCTGAGCTGAGCTGCTCCCCTCCGGCACCCCAGCGCCGCTGGCCACTCCGGCCGCGGCGGCCACCCAGCCCCCGCCTCCGCCCGCCGGGCATCGACGCCGCCCCTCGGACGCCATGTGTCCGGCCTCCCCGCCCAGCTCCGCGCGTTCCTCGTGCTCCGCGGCCAGCGACAGATCGGGATGGGGTGTGCGTGCCTCCATTCCAGATCTCGCTCGGTCCTCCGGTCCGTCACAGGCCCCGGCTGCGCCATCGCCATTACTGCGGGGCCCCGCCCCGCCGCGAATCCTGCAGAGGGGTGAGTGCTCCCATGCCGCCGCAGCCCCGCCTTCGCCAGCGGTCCGAGCGCTGGATCCCCCCTTCGGGGCGCCCATGCAAAAATCCATCATAGTTCGGCCTTCCCCTGAGTCAAAGCTTCCCCCTTCCGGCGCTGGCGATGGCTGGACCGTAGTTAAGTCACGGAAAGAGCGCCACGCGCCCAAAAATCCTTCGGGCCGCTCTGCGTCCTCCGCTCCCCGGCGCTCCTCCTTCAATGGCCAGAGCGGCCGCGACGCCTTTTTAAGGCGCTTTCGCGGCCTCTGTTTTCGCTGCCTTAGCTCGCGCCACCAGCGAATCGACTGCAGAGATCCACTTCATTGCATCATCTACAGGCTGCCAGGCCACTTCGGTCGTGACTGCCCCAAGAATCCAAAGAGCAAGAGAGGAAGAGGCGTAGTGAAGGGTAGGCTAGGACCGCTGCAGCAGCGCGGCTCGGTGAAGGACAGGCTGCGCTTCCCCACGCCCGACCCGCCGCCGCCCCCGGCCGCCATGGATCGGCGGGCTTTCCACACCGACACCTCCCGTCGCCCTCGCGTCAGCCACAAGGTCGTCATCACCACGCCGGCCATGGAGCACCAGGAGTTCCTTCTGCGCAAGCACGCTGTCCTGCTCTCCACGACAGCGGAGCACCACGCCGCCAACCCCATGGCCGTGGGCCGAGCCATCGAAGAGCAGATGCGCACCCCTCCCCACCTGCTGCGTGTCACCAGCCACGACCCCGAGGACTTCTTCGTCCACTTCGAGCTGCCGGGGCACAAGGAGAACGCCGTGCGCCTCGGCTCCATCATGGTCGACGGCGTGGTGTTCTCCATCAAGGGCTGGTGCGAGGATGACCACGACGTGCCCGACGACCTCAAGCTTCACGTGCGCGTCGTCATCGAGCGGATGCCTATGCAGATGTGGTCCCTGGAAGGCGCGGAGGTCATCGGCGACAAATGCATCGTCGACCGCTTGGACAGCCGCACGCTCGAGCGCGGCCACACCAGGACGTTCGCGTGCTGGGTGTGGGTCCCGGACGTCGCCTTCGTCCCCACGAAGTGCATCATCTGGCGCGCCGCGCGCGGCGCCGGCCGCGTCGAGGCCATGCTCGGCTTCTCTCCTCCGAACCGCCAAGTCGCTCCGCCCCTAGCCGTCAAGAAGCGCGAGCTGCTGTTGCACGTCGACCGCGTCGAAGATTGGACCCTGCCGTCCCCCCGCTCCTCCCACTCGCGTCAGAGCGGCCTCCCTTCATCTGGCTCCGACGACGACGCGCCGTTCCCCGCCATCTACCAGGGGACCTGGACCAGGCACGTTGAAGACGGGCAGGGACGCCACACTGCCCCGGCGGTGACCTCCACTGGCTGCCAGGGCTTGCAGCTGGGTGGGGGGTGCCGCGACCACGACGACCGCGATGGTGACCGCAGCGGGCGACGCTCATGGAAGTACACCTTGCTGGGCCGAAGCCACGGCGACTCTGCGCGTCGCAACAGCAGCAACACCAAGGCCCCGCCTCCCACCGCCCGGCACCGCAGCCGAACTCCAACTAGCCACCGCCACGGCAAGAGCCACGCAACCAGCGACACGGGCATCTGCGCCACTCCACCGCTTCCTCTCCACCGCCGGCCCTCTCCACCGCCCCCGCCACCGCCGTCATCCCAGCTGCCCCACGCCCCGCAGCCTCTGGCGCCTCCGGAGCAGGACCCGGTTGCGGTGTTCTTCAACTCCACCGCCGACGTGATCGCGCCTCCGCCTCGGCCTGACAGCATGCAGTTATAGCTGGAAGCCTCCATCGACGCCACGCTGGCAGCACCGCTGTCCTTTGACGCGGACGCGGTCAACAGTCAGCCAGCCTCGTCCCTGCCGCTGACCGACGTCCCCCCGCCCCAGTGCATGCAGCCCGACCTCGTCAGCGCTGCATGCCGCGCGCCCCGCCCAGAGTGGCCACCACGATGCAGCTGGGCGCGGTGGTGCAGCAGGTCCAGGAGCTCCACCTGGGCACCTCGCCGCCGACCTCGCGACGCCTCTTCCGCGAGCCTGCACCGCCCGTCATAGCCAACCCGCCAGCCCCGCCTCGCCGCTCCACCGCGCCGCCAAAGTCCAGGGCCTCATCCGTCCCGCTCCGTCAGAGCGTTCGTCAGGCGGCAAATCCCTCCCCCCGTCCCTGTGGCGCAGCGCGCCACCCTGCGGCTCCTCCAGGGCCTCGGGGTGCTGGGGCCAAAGGAGCGGATGACAGTCCAGGCGGCCGAGGCGCTGGTGTGGCGCTTCGACGAGCCCCTATCCGAGGAAGACATTGCCGGCATCGCCAAGATCACTCATCTAAACGTGGATGCGCTGCGCGCCATGGCCACCCTTGCCGGCCCAGACGGCGCGGGCGACGCGGCAGCCTAGTACCCCCGCATCATCGTCTCTCCGGCGACGTCTGGCCATGCGTCAGATTGAGTTAGGGATTTATGTCAATGTTTAGTAGCAGGTTTAGAGGTTTAGATCGTCGCCAGCATATCTTGGGTGCTACTGGTGGTTGCTGGCGCGCCACGGCTTGTATGATGGTCTATCGTTCTTCTGTCTTCATTGTAGTAAAATTTAGCCTCCGGAGAATTCACGTGTTCAATCATGAGTAGTCCCCCTGTGCAATCTTGAGCTGGAACGTCCGTGGCCTGGACTCGCCGGCGAGGCGCTCGGCCGTCCGTGAAGTAGTCGACGCGCATCGGCCCCTGGTGCTCTGCATCCAGGAAACAAAGCTTGACACTTGGTCGCCAGACCTGGTCCGACAAATTGGCGGTAGTAGGCTAGATGGCTGCTTGGTGTTGCCGGCGATCGGCACGCGAGGGGGAGCGGCCATCCTCTGGGACAGCGGCACCATCCACATATCCACGCACGCTGTTGGCCGCTTCGCCACCACCGCCAAAGCCACGGTGCAACACGACAACGTTTCATTTTGGCTGACGACCGTATACGGCCCCGCCGATGACGCGCGCAAGGATGACTTCCTCCACGAGCTCGCCGCCACCGCGCCGCCGCCGGGCCAGCCATGGCTCATAAACGGCGATTTCAACATCATCTACGAGGCGCGCGACAAAAACAACCTAAATTTCAGTAGGCGCATTATGGGTAGGTTTAGATCGGCAATCGACGCTGCGGGCCTGTGTGAGACCAAATGCAAAAATCGTAGATACACTTGGAGCAACGAGCGGTGGAGCCCCACCCTGGTCAGCATCGACAAATTCTTCTGTAACACCGACTGGGAGCTGCTATTCCCCTCGCACACACTCATGGCGGCTTCCACTCGGACCACTGCCCGCTCCTCTTGGCTAACGCGCAGGCGCCGCGCAGGCAGGCGAGGTTCAGGTTCGTGTCCTTCTGGCCCCGTTTTCCTAGATTCCAGGAAACGGTGGCGCGTGCTTGGAATAGGTCGGTGAACCACGACTGCCCGTTTACGCGGATCAAAATCAAGATGAAGCGAACAGCTGCTGACTTGAAGATCTGGGGCAAGAGCTTCTTCAGCGAAGCAAAACTCCAGTTCCACATTGCAAGCGAGGTCATCCTGCGACTGGACGTCGCGCAGGAGAAGTGGCGACTGACAGACGCTGAATTCAATCTCCGGAAGTCGCTCAAGCTGAAGATCATCGGGCTGGCCGCGCTAGAGAGGGCACGCAAAAGGCAGGCATCCCGGGTGACCTGGCTCAGAGCAGGTGACGCACGGACTGCCTTTTTTCATGCCAAAGTATGCTCACGGAGAAGGAAAAATTTCATTCAGAGCATTGAGCACAACGGAGTCCAGGCAACCACCCACGAGGATAAGGAACGGATCGTGGCAGGGCACTTTGAGCAGCTGTTGGGCAAAAAAGAAGCCCGCTGTCAATCAATCAACTGGGACGCGCTCGATCTGCCAAGGGTGCAAAATCAGGGCCTTGATAACCCTTTCACAGAAGAGGAAGTCTGGGCAGCGGTCTGCGCTTCACTGGCTGTCGGTGTACAAAAAGAGGGGTACACTTTTTGTACCCTTATAACTGCAGACGCAGTCTGAGCATGCAGCACCACCGCATCGAGCAAGGCAAGGGAGGTGAGTCAAGGTAAGGCCAAAGCCCGAAAGGAGCAGAACGACGCCAAGACCAAGACCACAAAGAGCAAAGGGGACGAAAGGACTCCCGGCAAGATCCTTGCCGGGGCGGTTTTAGCAAACCCGCAAGACCCTTGCCGTGGAAGCTCGTCCCACACCCACGGAGTGAGTCACCCTTGAGTCCACCGCCCTCATGGGGCAAGGATTCGGAGAAATCCTGTGGTGGCATGCGATCTTTGTGAAGACATTCAAGATCGGATACACACTTTAGAAGATGACGACCCTTGGCGGGATCCCAGCCAAGGATGACCACAAGGCCCCGGCAAGAGCCTTGCCGGGGGATGACAAAGAAGCGCCTTGCAAGAACCTTCTTTGGGGCCTGGCAAGACCCTTGCCGGCTACTGGCGAGGCCCTTGCCAAGGACACCCGTAGGGCCACCATCGGGCCCACGCCAATCAAACCTTCATCGCCGTTCGCATGCTTGCCGACCCAACCGGTTAGGCGAGGCACTGCGTGGCGGCAAGCGGATCTTCGTGGAGACCCACATTGCGCCACCTCGGTGCTGCGCCTACATGGCACCACGGCACACCGTGGCAGGCGCTTGTCGACACGAAGGGGAGCGGCGACGGACGAGACATGGCTGTCCCCCGTCCCCGATAAAGCAAGGGCACCTAAGCAAGACGCATTAAATGCGCCTTGTCATATAATGCGAGGAATAAACTCAAGATCATCAGAGCCTTTTTCCACCTCCTGTGTGCCACTGGCAACCCCTTTCCCTATAAAAGGAGGCCCAAGGCGACGGGAGGAGGATTCGCTTTTGGAGCTCCTCACGCCCATAGCTAGTTCAAGAACATGATAAACAAACCACCAAAGCAGGAGTAGGGTTTACGCATCCTCGCGCCCGAACTCGATAAAGAGACCGCGTGCTATATCTGCTTGATCTGCTCTTCCCACGACCCCGCCCGCAACCGTAGTAGGGATTCTTGTGATCCCATAGGTGTCGCCCCGCGACCGACATCTTTGGCGCGCTGTAGAAGCGCGATTGTGAGAATCGGCTCTAGCGTTAGTTCGACGCTTCTTCATCGCTATCGCGCCCAAGAAGAAGATGACGGTGGCGATTGGCCGTCGGAAGTCGGACATCCCGCCCGACAGCGGGCGAGCAGCGACCGGTCGCAGAAGGACTGGGCGCCGTTTCGTGAACACCAACACCGTCCCAGCAGCCGAAGTTTGGGAGGCGGCGATGTTCGTGCGCCTGGTAACGGGCCGCACGCCGCCAAATCCAAAGACGGAGCCAGGCCCTCCGCGGGTGGCGCGGGTCCTTCCAAGATCGCTGCCACCCCGCTCGCAGGCGACGCGAGGGCTTCCAAGACTCCCACGCCAGCGCCAACAAGGCTTCTTCTCAAGCGGCCATGACGAAATGGCGTAATCACGCTGAGGACCCCGGCGCCGCCATGGAAAGAGCCCCGAGCGCCACTCCCGGGATTTAGAAGACCCGCCCGCCGCCGAGGTGCCGGTGAAGATGGCATGCGCATCATGGGTCATGATAGAGCTCCTTCGACATGGTCGGAAGTCGAAGCGTCGCGATCCGTGCAGGTGTTTCACGCCACCAACGCCAGCCAGAAGCTCTGGCGCTGCAGCTTGCTCTCGATTTCCCTCCCACTACGGGGAAACTCGACGAATGGAGAGCCACTATCCGAAGCCTTGTTTCGGTGGCCAACAAAGACAAACCGAGTCCGGTGGAGCCCCAGGGTCGACACTCCGACGGAGTCCCACGCACCAGTGGCAGGAGAGCCGGCGGAGCCACAACCACGGTGCACTCGCCTCCTCCTCGCCCGGTACCGCGGACGCCAGCCCGTCACAATGTTACGGGCGACGAGATCTCCGTAGCATCGTCCGACCTGCGGGCCCACTGTGACCAGCGCCAAGTTCTTCGGGAAAGAGAACATGAAGACGCTCGAACCACTATCGAGCGCCGGCGCGGAGCGCGCCACCAATCACACAGGTGAGCAGGGCCTGCTGTGAGCCACCCGCCACGGGGGAGCCTTGGAGGCCTACCTTACGAGGTAGGCTGTCCGGCTTTTACTCGTCAGCTGCGGCAGTTCCAGTGGCCCACTCACCGCACCTTCAAACCCGACGTGGGCGAAAAGTACAGTGGCAAGACCCAACCGTCCGAGTTCCTCAGCGTCTTCACCATCGCGATGCAAGCTGCCGGAGCCCGTGACGATAAGGTGCTTGCGAATTACTTTCCGTTGGCTCTTAAACCCAACGCCATGTCGTGGTTGATGCACTTGCCGGTAGACTCTATTTCCTCTGGTCGGATTTGTGCCATGAGTTCGTGGGCGCCTTTTACCGAGGCCACCAAGCCCATGGCCAAGCAAGCGATTGCACGTCATTCCCGGAAGGGAGGCGAGAGTCTCTGCAAGTATATCTGAGGTTCGGTACAAGATACAATATCCCCGATGTTCACCCTGCCGCCATCATCGCTGCGTTCCATCGTAACGTGCGTAACATAAGATGCGCCAAGAGGCGGCAATGAACAAGGTGAGAGATGTAGCAGAACTCTATGTTCTTGCTAACAAATGTGCCCGAGCTGAAGAGGGAAGGAAGTACCCCGGCGAAGATGCCGGCGTGGAAACCGACTCCTAAGATGAGGATATTGCCGCCCCGGCGAAGAAAGGTCGGCGCCGCAACAGGAAGCGCAAAGCAAAAGCCGTGCTTGCCGTCGAGGGATCTGATGACGCCGGCTCCACCAAGAAAACCAAGGCAGATGACCCCGGCAGAGGTTGCCGGATGTGTCGCCCGGGCCTGGCGGCCGCCGAGAAGCTCGGAAACTCCGACAAGCGATATCGCAAGATCCATCGCACCAAAGGCCATGCTCTCGGATCGCCGACAGGTTGAGCTCCTCACGAGAAGCAGAGGGCTGAGTATGAGAGGCGGGACAAGGATAAGGGCCCATACGGTGCCGAGGGGTCAAGAAAGCGCGACGGCCAAAGCGGGCTGCCGCGGCAAGGATAAACAACAGGAGAGGCCCGCCTGGGCCGTGATGTAAAGCCGTAAGACGACGATCACGAAGAGGACGCATTTAATCCGGGCGACCAAAAAGTTTCAGAAAGCTACAGAGGCTATAAAGGCCGACGGCGGGCGCTTGTCTGCATACTTCTCACCCCGGCTTAAATAGTGGGCGCGAGATTACAAAGTGGCAGAGCCGTCGTTTGATGCCCAAAGGCCGGCTGAAGTGGTCCAAGACACCTATCATTTTTGACACCGAGGACCACCACGATCGCACTATCGCGGTCGGTGCTTGCCATTGTTGGTTTCACCAACAATACGCAACCTCAAGGTGACGAAGATGCTAGTCGATGGCGGGCCGGTGCGAACTTGATCTCGCCCGCCGTGGTCGAGAAACCGCAGATTCTGATGGAGACCTCAAGAGACGGGCACGCTTTCGTGGGGTCAACCCGGAAGAAGCCAACCCAAGGGAAAGATCACGTTGTCCGTGAATTTTGGAAGCGACACGAACTTCGGGACGGAGAGGATCGTGTTCGATGTTGCCAAGATCCCTTGCCCTACAACGGGATCCTTGGCCGGCCAGCACTGGCCAAGTTCATGGCGGCGTCACACTACGCCTACAACACCCTGAAGATGCCAGGACCTGTGACGATCATCACCATCCCCTCCGACAAGAAAGATGCGCTGATTTGCGCTGACCAACTATACCAACAAGCAGTCGCAGTAGCTGCCACCACTAGGGCACTTGCTCCTGCCGCTGGGACCCGGGGGGGGGGGGAGAAGAAGAAGACCGGTGAGACCTCGGGCGCCCACTCCGGCAAGCGCACCTCTTCGGAGGGTAGCGCTGCCGTCGAGGACGTGTCGGAGAGCTCCACCGGCGGAAATAAGAAGCCCAGGGCCATACCGCCGGGAACCAAGAAGGTTTCTGTCAATGAGGACGGCATGGGAGGAGTTTTTACCATAAGCTACACCCTTGACGACAAATAGGAAGACGCACTTGTCACCTTCTTGCGGGCGAATGTCGATGTGTTTGCATGGCAAGCTTCCGACATCCCCGGTGTTCCCAGGGAGGTGATTGAGCACCACCTGTCAGTTCGCCCTCATGCGCGCGCCCGTCAAGCAGAAGGTCAGAAAGCAAGCTTTGGAACGACAAGAGTTCATCACAGAAGAAATCCGGAAACTAGAAGCAGCGGGTTTGGTAAGAGGAGTGCTCCATCCAACGTGGTTGGCCAATCCGGTCGTGGTGCGCAAGGCAAATGGGAAGTGGAGGCTGTGTATTGATTACAAATATATCAATAAGGCTTGCCCTAAAGACCCCTTCCCGTTGCCGCGCATCAATCAGATTGTTGACTCCACGGCAGGGTGTGATCTGTTGTCATTCCTCGACGCCTACTCCGGCTACCACCAGATCTTCATGACAAGAGAAGACGAAGAGAAAACAACATTCATCACCCCATATGGTATGTATTGTTTCATGCGGATGCCTTTCGGGTTGAAGAGTGCCGGTTCGACGTTTGCAAGGGCGGTCCAGATTGGTTTTGAACCCCAGCTCCATAGAAATATGGAAGCTTATATGGATGACATAGTGGTCAAAACCAAGGACAGGCAACCCTCATACCAGATTTGCAAGAAACATTTGCAACTGCGCAAGATCAATCTCAAGCTGAACCACGAGAAGTGCGTCTTTGGCGTCCCGTCCGCAAGCTTCTCGGGTTTTGGTGTCACAGCCGTGGGATAGAGGCCAATCTGGACAAAATCAAAGCTATAGAGTAGATTGAAGCACCCAAGCGAATCAAGGATGTGCGTCGGCTTCTTTGTTGCGTCGCCGCCATGGGCAGGTTCATTTCAAATCTGCCGACAACGCCTTCCTTTTTCAAGATCCTGAAAAAGGCGGGCCCGATGGAGTGGACGCCAGAAGCCGAAGCAGCATTGCAAGGCTTGAAGAAGTACCTCTCCTCCGCGCCGATACTAGTTGCGCCTAGGCCACAGGAGTCGTTGCTGCTATACCTGGTGGCAACAGACCAGGTGGTCAGCGCCGCACTGGTGGCGCAGATAGAGGTTGACGACGAGGTTATGGCAGCGACAGAGCACGACACCACCAATGCAGAGACGACACAGCCAGTTGACGTGCCGCCGAAGAAGAAAATGATGCAGCACCCGGTCTACTTTGTTAGTTCCCTCCTGCAGGGGGCTAGATCAAGGTACTCCGGCGTGCAGAAACTGCTCTTCGGCCTTCTTATGGCCTCGAGGAAGCTGCGTCACTACTTCCAGGCACACGAGATCACTGTCGTCACTCGCTTCCCTCTGCAATGGATATTGCACAATCCGGATGCAACAGGAAGAATTGTGGAATGGGCACTGGAGCTGTCCAGCTTTGGCCTCAAGTTTCAAAGTACTTCGACGATTCAGAGCCGAGTCCTAGCGGAGTTCATTGCAGAATGGACCGCAACACCAGACGAAGAAGTCCAAGAGACTGCTCTCCCCGACAAGGAGGCAAGTTGTGATTGGATCATGTACTTTGATGGAGCTTTCTCCTTACAGGGCGCCGGGCGTCTTTGCTTGTCGCGCTAATCGGAGAGCACCTCAAACGTGATCCGGATGCACTTCCCTGTGGAGGTGTCAACAAACAATCTGACAATCTGAAGGCACGCTTGCCGGTCTTAGGATCGCGGCGGACCTCGGAATCAAGAAACTCATCGTCAGGGGAGACTCGCAACTCATCGTCAAGCAAGTCAACAAGGATTACCAGAGCCTGTTGATGAAGGCCTACGTCGATGAAGTGAGAAAGCTGGAAGAGCGTTTTGACGGTATACAGGCTGGACACGTTCCCCGAGCGGAGAATGATATCGCCGATTATCTGTCAAAACGCGCTGCTCTCAAGCTACCCGTGGAACCAGGTACCTTTGTGCTTCAGCTAACTCAGCCATCCGTTGATCCATCAACAGAGAAGAATAAAGGAGGAAATCAGGGCCCGGCAAGGATGTTGCCGGGGGGTACTGAACCTGCCACGGGACGACTGGCTCCGGCGGAGCGTCAAGCTCTTGCCGTCGAGACAGCCGCTCCTGTAGCGGAGGAAATGCCTTTAGTCCTCGCCGTCGAGCCCTGTGCTCCAGCGTGGGCCTGACATACCGTCTGATTCCTCCAACAGGGGAACTTCACGAGGAGCAGGAAGAAGCGGAAAGTAGCCCGTCGCTCTACCATGTACCGGTTAAATCGATGACGTCTGTCTGAGAAAGAGGCCGAACGGTGTGAAATTGAAGTGTATCCCTCGAGAGGAAGGACTGGAGCTGTTGGGGGAGATACACAGAGGCATATGTGGATCCCACATTGGGTAAAGGGCCCTTGCCGGCAAGGCATTTCGGCAAGGCTTCTTCTGGCCCACCGCCCTCCAGGATGCGACGACACTAGTCACCGTGTGTGAAGCGTGTCGGCCCATTCAAAGAAGCTTCATCAGCCAGCTCAAGCCCTTCAAACCATTCCTCTCTCTGGCCCTTCTCGGTGCAGGGCTCGACATACTGGGCCCTTTCCCCCGCGCCGTCGGGAGCTTTGAGTACTTGTACGTTTCAATCGACAAGTTCACAAAGTGGCCGGAGGTAGAGGCAGTGAGGAAAGTCACAGCTCAGTCAGCCGTCAAGTTCTTCAAGGGACTAGTGTGTCGTTTTGGCGTACGCAACAGGGTTATCACCGACAATGGCACACAGTTCACAAGCCGCACCTTCATGCAATATACCCAAGACCTCGGCAGCAGAGTCTGTTTATCTTCCGTTGCTCACCTGCGAAGCAATGGTCAAGCTGAGAGGGCAAATGCTGAAGTACTGCGAGGATTAAGGACCAAGACCTTTGACAGGCTGCACAAGAGTGGAAGGCACTGGATTGATGAGTTGCCGGCGGTTCTTTGGTCGATATGGACGACGTCAAATCGAGCCACCGGCCAGACACCTTTTGCCCGAGTATACGGGGCAGAAGCAGTTCTCCCCACTGAACTCATATACGGGTCACCTCGAGTGCTCGCTTATGACGAGCTTGAGCAAGAGCAACTGCGGCAAGATGACGCAATCCTCCTTGAGGAAGATCGTCTTGAGGCGGCTATGAGAGCAAGACGCTACCGCAAGCCTTGCGCCGCTACCATAGCCGCAAGGTTCATGCCCGAAGCCTTGAGGAAGGCGACCTTGTCCTTCGGCGCGTTCAATCGCCAAGAATTCCAACAAGTTGACGCCAAAGTGGGAAGGCCCTTATCGGGTGTCTGAGTCACCAGGCCGGCGCAGTCCGCGGAGACCAAGATGCCGTTCGGTGAGTAACTCCTGGAACATTGAGCATCTTCGCAAGTTTTACCGTGGTAGCGGCTTGCCGGGCCCCGACAAGCCACCTTTTGTACAAGCATTGTCGATGATGCATGTAACCCTTTGTACAAAGCCAGCGCAGACCACGAGCATAAATAAATGAAGCGGCGCCCTAAGTTATAGCATGCATGCTAGGTCGAGTCTCGTCCTTGGTTAGGGTTGATAGTGCTTAGCGGCGACTAACCCCTAGCTTAGAGGTCGAGTATGCGTCTCTTTGTCGTTCTTTTGTCTTCTTTGGTTCGCAGGACTTCGGATATCCTTTCCGGATCACTTGAGGATGAAAAAGAGAAGAGGGGCAGACCGGCATCTAGACCCCGGCAAGCCAGTATTGCCGGGGGCTGCAAGTACAAAGATTCACCCACGACAAACCAGAGTTGCCGAGGGCTGCAGCTTCAGATAAGTTCTTCATCCCTTATCATGCATTCCCTTATGGACTGAGGTATGTGAAACCTCGTTTTTCCCAAAGCTACCGTGCTCCCCTAAAACTCTAGGCCCTAGGGCTCGTTCCTGGGGCCAGGTTTGGTCGTAGTCACAAGCAGCAAAAGGATGAAATGAGGAGCCTGAACCCACCTCATCCCTGCCTCCGCCGAAAGCGTGAGAAAGGTCGAGCGAAGTGGGAAGACGGCAGGGCCTGTTGCCGGGCAAGGAAATGTTTATCTTAGAGATATCAAGGATTTGCTCCTTGTCGTGGGTTCTTCCCGCAAACAAATGACCCGGCAAGCATCCCTTTTTCATTAAAAACATTCCATTCAGATACAGTCCATGGGGAATGAAAAACATGAATGATGGGATTACAAGTTTTAAATTCGGCTAAGGCCCAAAGGCTTACAAACTAAGAAAAGATAAGGTGCCCGTAACCCCTGTCTTGTCCCTCTCCTCAGGAGGCAGGTCAAGGAGGCGAAAAGGGCAAAAGGGGCACCTAGGCAAACTACGGGTGGCAGGAGGCACCAAGAGAACATCTCGGTGGCCGTCCGAAGGCTGGATGGTGATGGCGGCGCCGGAAGCAGAGCTCGAAGACGAGGCGGCAGGACGTCAGCATGCGTCAAAGGCGTCGGTGCCCGCGTACTCCGATTTGACGGCCTTGCCGCCCGCCCTCTTCCTCTTCCGCAGCCTCCCAACGCCAGCCGCCCAAGGAGACGACCCCGAGAAGTTCAGGGAGCCGGCGACACGGATGATGGGGTCGCCGGTGCCGCACGGAGCGGCGCCCGACACCTAGTCGGACCCGTCATCTTGCCGCCTGCTACCCTCGTCATCGCTGCCACTGTCCTTCTCGCCACTCTCGCCCGAGAAGGAGTCTTCGCTATCAGAAGAGCTCTCCACACGTAACCTTGCCCGAGTCCCAAGCACCAAGACCTTGACGGAGAGGAGGCCGCCCTTCATCAGCTTGAAATGGAGAGTGAGCCCCGCCGTCAAGCGGTGGATATGAGCGAACGTCTTCCACCCTCGACCAAGAGACATCACTTGAGGGGCTGGAAAGTTGACGCGAACTCGCGTACCACTGATCCAACAGCCCCTCATGTGCAACCGCAATGACTCCGGCGGATCCAGCTCCATCTCGCTCGCGAATGGAGTTGGGAGACGAAGGCGACAGCGAGGCGGCCGGTTCAGCCTGACGAAGAACTCGCAAGGGTCATCCCCAACATGGCCCTCCATGGGGGGTAGGAACTACTCGCGGAGGCGGGACCGGCTCGCCGCCCCGTTCTCCTCTTCCCCGAGTGCCTCGGCCTCTCCCCCTCCCCCTTCCCCTCGCAGCTGGCTCTGCCACCGCAGGAGAAGGAAGGACGCGTTGTCAAGCGGCGACCCTTGCTGCCACCGTTGAAGGGCCAGGATTCCCTCTCTCCATGGCGGATGGAGGGGGGAGCAGAAGCTGAAGGAAGGAGAAGATGGAAGAGTGCGGGACGCCGCCCCCCCTCCCGCTCTTTATAAAGGAACGGGGTGGGGGCTCGGCCGCCCTGCTCGGCCAATCAAGACGCAGAAGGCGCAGGGAACTGGGACCAACCCGCTGCCCCAGCCCGCGACGGCCCGGTTTCCCGCCTCCACCATTCGCCACCCCAAGCGCATGATAACCACGTGGCAGGCATGCGGGACCGAGGCGATGGGTGAGGCGACCTCTCCCCACCCCGTGATCGTGGGGAGTGGACGCCTTGAAGACCATGCCCCGGCCCTGTTCAGTAAATGGGCCGCGCCGCCACGCCTCCCTTCGTTTATGGGGAGGGCACGAACCGCCCCCTTTTACTACGACGTGACGCATGCGCGCAGAGCTCAGCCCCACGCATGCCGCCCACGTCACGCACGCCTCCCCACGCCGAGCCACGCGTGGGAGGCATGGGAAGCGCAGCGTGTGAAGAAACTTACCGCGGTAAAAACCACCCCGCCTGCCCGCGCACCGTTTTTGGGGCTAGCCCAACAACGCGATTGCACTTACGTGTGGCCCAGGCCCGGGGGCTCCTCTCGGTGTACAAAAATAGGGGTACACTTTTTGAACCCCTATAACTGTGCACGGGCAGTCTGAGCCGCGGGATCCACCGCACTGAGCAAGGCAAGGGACGTGAGCCAAGGTAAGGCCAAAGCTCGAAAGGAGCAGAACGACGCCAAGACCAAGACCACAAAGAGCAAAGGGGACGAAGCGGACTCCCCCGGCAAGATCCTTGCCGGGGGCGGTTTTAGCAAACCCGGCAAGACCCTTGCCGTGGCAGCTCGTCCCACACCTATGGAGTGAGTCATCCTTGAGTCCACTGCCCCCATGGGGCAAGGATTCGGAAGACATCCCCGTGGTGGCATGCAGATCTTTGTGAAGACATTCAAGATCAGATACACACATTAGAAGATGACGACCCTTGGCGGGATCCCAGCCAAGGATGACCACAAGGCCCTCGGCAAGAGGCTTGCCGGGGATGACAGCAGGCGCCACGGCAAGACCCTTGCCGGGCCGTAGGGCCACCATCGGGCCCACGCCAATCAAACATTCATCGTCGTTCGCATGCAGCTGCCGACCCAACCAGTTGGGCAGGCACCTACGTGGTGGCAAGCGGATCTTCGTGGAGACCCACCGCGGCGCCACCTCAGCTGCTTGCCTGCCTACATGGCACCACGGGCACCACTGGCCGTATGCCGTGTCGACATCGAAGAAGCGGCTGACGACGAGATAGGGCTCTCCCCCGTCCCCGATAAAGCAAGGACACCTAAGCAAGACGCATCAAATGCGCCTTGTCATATAATGCGAGGGATAAACTTGCATCACTGTACCCTTTCCACCTCCTGTGTGCCACTGTGGCAACCCATTTCCCTATAAAAGGAGGCCCAAGGCGACCAGGAGGAGGATTCGGCTTTTTGGAGCTCCTCACGCCCCATAGCTAGTTCAAGAACACAGATAAACAAACCACCATAGCAGGAGTAGGGTTTTACGCATCCTCGCGGCCCGAACCTGGATAAAGAGACCGTGTGCTATCTGTTTGATCCGCTCTTCTCACGACCCCCACGCCCCGCAACCGTAGTTGGGATTCTTGTGATCCCATAGGTGTCGTCCCCGCACCGACACCGGCAGAAAAGGCTCCTGGGCCAGATGGCTTCTCCGGCACCTTCTTCAGAGTATGCTGGCCAACTATCAAGGGTGACGTCATGGCAGTCTTCCACAAATTCCACAGCCTCGCCGCCGGTGATTTCCAGGCCATCAACACGCAATCATAGCGTTGCTGCCAAAGAAGAACAGTGCAACCCAAATGAGTGACTTCAGGCCAATCAGCTTGATCCACTCCATTGCCAAGCTGATCGCCAAAGTGCTCTCAATCAGGCTCGGAGGGGTTCTTGACAAGCTCATTTCACTAGCCCAAAGTGCTTTCCAGAAGAAGAAGGGGATACATGACAGTTTCCTGTTCGTGCAAAACGCTGTCAAAAACCTGCACCGCAAGAACAGGCCGGCTCTGCTGTTGAAACTAGACATCGCAAAAGCTTTTGACAGTGTCTCCTGGGAGTACATTCTAGAGCTGCTGCAGCGCATGGGTTTCCCGGCAAGATGGAGGGATTGTATCGCGATCCTGCTTGCCTCCTCGTCCTCTGCATGTCTGTTGAACGGCATTGCAGGGCCCAGCTTCTTGCATCAAAGAGGATTGCGGCAAGGCGATCCTCTATCGCCCATGCTGTTCATCTTGGCAATTGATCCGCTGCAAAGATTGCTCACTGCGGCTGAGAGAACGGGCTTACTCCGTCCAATCCATGGTTGTGGTTGCAGAGTGCGGATAAGCATGTACACCGACGACGCCATCGTCATCGCCAACCCAGTCCGCGAAGAAGTGGACACAATAATGCAAGTCCTCTGCGGTTTTGGAGATGCCACCGGGCTCCGCATCAGTCCTGCTAAGTCAACAGCTGCGCCGATATGATGTGGCGCCATCGATTTGGAAAACGTCCTGCAATCCTTTGGAGGTTCTATTGTCAGCTTCCCGATCAGATACCTCGGCATGCCGCTAACTCTCGGGCGGATCAGGCTGGTGCACCTGCAATACCTCCTCGATCGGATCAAGTCCAGGCTTGCGGGATGGAAGGGAAGGCTCATGCCCATCTCCGGCAGATGGGTGCTCGTCAGGAGCGTGCTCTCCGTGCTCCCGGCTTTTGCGATCGCAGTGTTGCGCGCCCCGAAGAAATTCCTCAAAGACATCGACAAGGTGCGTAGACGCTTCCTCTAGGCCCAGGAGGAGGAGCTCATAGGAGGAAAAACCAAAGTCAACTGGCAGGTGGTAACCTTCCCTGTCGATCGTGGCAGCCTGGGCATCCCGGACATGGCCAAGTTCGCCACGGCCCTGCGGCTCCAATGGCTCTGGCTCGCCTGGAAGTGCCCTAACAGACCATGGGTGGGATCGGGCACACCATGCGACGACGCAGACCTCGCCCTGTTCGTGGGGGCAATGGCAGTCACCATCAGAAGCGGCGAGCAGGCGACCTTCTGGCACTGCAACTGGCTCGGCGGCCGCCCCCTCAAGCAATCCTTCCCGGACCTCTTCACCCACTCCATCCGCAAGCACCGGACGGTGGCAGTAGCGCTCCGTGAGGACAAGTGGATCCACGACGTGAGACATGGCAACGTCGCCAACATCCTGCCGCAATTCGTTCTGCTGCTCAGGCTCATTAGAGCGGCGTGCATCACACTCGATGGGGCCTGCCGCGACGAAATTTGCTGGACGGAGGGCGGCGCCGAGTACTCCGCGCGCGCGGCCTACGCCATGCAGTTTTCAAGCCAGCCGCGCTTGGAGCTCAAAAGTCTCATCTGGAAGACCTGGGCAACGGGGCAAGTGAAGTTCTTCTGCTGGCTCCTGCACCACAACCGGCTGTGGTGCAACAATCGGTTAAAACGACGGGGCTGGGAAAACGCCTACTTTTGCCAACTCTGCAATCGGAACCTTGAGTCGTCGGTGCACCTCTTCTGGGAGTGCACGGTCGCCAGAGAAGTATGGCAAAGTGCAGCGACATGGAAGGGATGTGCCGCCCTGTGCCCTGCAGACTGGTCAGCGCCCAGCGCGACCACGGAGATGGTGGCCATGATCGCAAGCAAGACGGAGCCGGGCCACCAGAGAGGGATTCTGTCGCTCACCGCCCTAATTTCTTGGCGCATTTGGCTGGAGCGTAATTGTTGCACCTTCAAGAGAAAGCAGCCGAGCGCCAGCGACATCATCGCCTCAATCAGATGCGACCTGGAGCAATGGCGCCTTGCTGGCGCAACCTGTTTAGTGACCCCTTTCGGGGATCCAACGTGAGACATATGTTTTTTGATCGTCAGGCTAGTTTTTCGGCTGCTCAAGTCACTAGCCTGAATTTTTGTTTTTCATCTCTCTGCTACTGACCGTGTTCTCGATCAGTTAGCCCTTTTGTATTCCCCCCTCTGCTAAATCAATGAAAAGCCAGGCAATCTGGATCTTTCAAAAAAAATCAGCTATAGCGATTGCATTGAAGTTGCTCCTTTCTTCTTCATGATTAACTTTCTTCAACACAAAAGGCTTCATTATAACAGCATTCTTAAGTTTGGGGGAGGCGACTTTCATCCCGAGGCGCAACGGTTCTCTGGATCGCCGCGAGGGTGAGCTTGAAGTAGAGGCCGGTGGAGATGGCGGCTCAAGGCGCAGAAGCCCGAAGGTGGAGTGCACGCGTGTGCAGTCTGGTCGCACCCTGTCGGTGAGCAGGTGTTACAGCGAGCGGTGAAGGTGTTGCAGGCGAGTTGAGAGCGAGACCGGCCCGACGCGGCCTCCACCGAGGAAGTGAGGCGCTCAGGGGCGCGAGTCGTTAGGCACCGAGGACCGGGTCATAGCCAGCGGTCGTTTCACCGGCGGCCACGGGGCGCCCCGATGGCGACTTGTAGAGGAGGCCTGAGGCCACGATGCTGGGGGCGGTGGTTCAGAACGGGGCCGCTCATAGTAGCTGGAGCAACCCGCGGCGACTCGCTGCGAGGGCGGCTCGTCCTGGCGCAGGCGACGACTTGGCAAATTTGTAAGAGGCAGCGGCTTCAAAGCCGCACCTGTGATGGCGATGGCGGTTCTCCGACAGCGGCTCCGGGCCGGGGCGCGTCGATGACGGCTCAGGGCCGGGGCGCGTCCACGACAGAGGTAGTGGAATGCTTCGGGGTGATGAGGTATACAGCGAAACCACGGCATCGGCGAATTGAAGCAAAGCTGGTGACGAGGCCGCGGCTCAACGGAGCTGAGCAGCTGTGACCGTCAGGGTGAAGGATTTGTGTCCGGCTTAACTGTAGATAGAAACAGAGTGCGGCCATGGCGGCTCAGAGGTGCAGGCATGTGGCAGAGGCAGAGACGAGGCGGCGGCTCGAGGTAAGGTGGAATGCGGTGGGCTTGACTCGGAGGCGCATCTCGGGCGCGGAGGTGACCGCGACTCGGAGCCGATCATAAGCCGCGCCGGCTCAGAGACGAAGCGGCCGGCGACTCGACTTGAAACCGAAGCGAAGACCAGCAGATGTCGAGGGGGCCCGAAGCAGCAAAAGGCCACGGCGGCTTATGTGTCTGTCGGACTCCCACGCCCATAGTAGAGACTTGCTTGATCAGCATTTGATGATGAAAAAACTCTCCGCCTCGGTGACTTGTGAAATAGCGGGTCGGAATCGACCGCAAGCCTAATTTCTTGAATTCTTCTTTATCCAATTGATCACGAGCTTCTCGATCCTTAAAAAATATCCCTCCAAGAACTCAACAACACCGTGCGCAGGCCACACGATGGGCGCCAACTGTCGTGGAATTGTCACGGCAGATGTCCTAGTGAGAGGACTTAGTCGTGAGGCCAACGCATCTATGTGGTAGCTTGAGAGGGGTTGATCGGAATTGAGATACGCAAAGCGGACAAGACAAGGGTTTAGACAGCTTCGGGCCCCGGGAAACATCATCCGGTAACAACCCTACATGTTGTTTGTGGCTAGGTCTCATTATCATCATGAGGGAGTTGCTGTATAAGCCGGCTCCCCTTTTGTTGTATCTAGCCTTAGGGATTACTTCGTGTCCCCTCTTAGGGTTCCCTGCCCCTCCTTATATAAGTTGAAGGAGCGGGTTACATGTAGAGTCCAACTCGGATTGGGACTTAACCTATTCTGACGTCTCACCATGGGCTTCTTAACGTCTTGGGCTTCTTAACGTCTCCGGCTTATTAACCCTAGGCGACTCTGTCTGCCGGGTCATAACTGTCTGCCGGGTTACAACTGTCTACCGGCTTACCATCTGCCAGCTTATAACTATCTGCCAGCTTACCATCTGCCGGCTTATTAACCCCAGGCTTATCACCTGTCGGCTTACCATTTGCCAGCTTATAATCTGCCGGGTCACCATCTGCCAGCTAATAATATGTCGGGTCACCAATGAAACACCAAGTACTGGCAGGGTCATATCTCCGGCCGGGTCATATTGCAGGGTATATCCCCGATAGAGATGGTGGTGGACGAGGGAGGGCGACGGTTTGAATGCCTCGGCTACTGCAATTTTACTATAAGGTCGGTGCTGGAGGAGTGTGGGCGACGGTTCAAGTACGACGGCTACTTAAATTTGGGTAAAGGAATTGATGCGGGGCAAGAGTGACCAAGATATCGCACGGTCCAATAAGAATATGCGTGTATGATAATAAGGAAAAGTGGCAGAACCACCGATTTTTGCAACGCTCAAGGCGGGTAGTTTGTTTTTATATTTCTAGCTAGCTGGTCTATCGCACACGGTTCGTCCTAATTTCCAAATAAACTTACCCGCCTTTAGCTTGCGCAGATGGTGAATTTACAACGCACTTGCATCGCACACGGTTAAGCCAGTACCTCCACCCGTTGCTCGCGCTTGCGCAGTCGTGGTGATTTTAGAGCGCACTTGCATCGCACACGATTGAGCCAATACCTCCACCTTCGCTCGTGCTTGCGCAGTCGTCGTGATTCACAACGAACTTGCACCGCACATGGTTAAGATATTATACCCATGTCCGTTGAGCATCATCAGAGTCTTTGCAACAAAAAACGTTAGAGAGGGTCAGAAGGCAGCCACACCAGCATGTGCCCAAATATATATGAGTGAAAAGGGTGGTCTGTGATGTTCAAAATTCGAAAGCACAACTTTGACCGTGCTGGCCCACGGTTGGGCGTGTCATCGAAGATCGATGAGAGGGGCCAGAAGTCTAGAACCACCTGGAAGTGGCCAAATATATGTAGGAATATTGGGTGTGATGTTTAAAATTTTAAATACACAATGCATAACTTTGGTGGCACCTGCCTCTAAACCCGAAAGCACCCTTGGATATATCTATAATGACATCATGTCGTAGGTAGCTAGAATGCTTGGCCCACCACCTCCCACTTCGTGTCAGCGGGGCGGATGCACATAATGATACTTTGGTCATACACGCATGTCGCAATGACCTACCATAAGACGGACCAATGAATCTATCAATTGGTCAAACGAAAACTGTTGTTGTCGATAAACCGCTTGAGCCAATAGATTGAACCATCATAAAAATCTCACGAGAGGCACCACAAAACCAGCAGCTCTTGCATGCGGCCCAAAATGATGTACGTTGGGAAGGGGTGATGTGTGTTTTCAATATAGAATAATGTATAATTTAGATGTGGTGCCTACCTCTCGATACAGACAACAACCATGAAGACAAGGTAGTTAAGGACAAGATACGTAGGGTACGATGTAGATCGAACCCAGCAATCCGAGCATGTGGGAGGGAATCCTGACAATGCATGAGCTCGAGCTTTGGTTGAGCGACATGACGGTGACTGGCCCTAACACGAAATAGGAGGAATCCATTCATGGCAAACACATACCCCTCGTTATCGGTCAAAGGGATGATATATATACACCCGGGGAGCCCACAGATATGTGTGTCGTCGCAAAAAAGGCACAAAGGAGATGTGGTCGATAAGAAGACCCCATATACACTGCATGCGGCCCAAAAATATATATGGGTATGGTGGCGTGTGTTGTGTTTAAATCCCGAATGCACAACTTCCATGGGCCACCAACTACATTACAAACCGAACACCATACCCGACTCCAAGCCTGGTTGAATACATACGATGTCGGTTTCCCAACTTCGGTATGGGGTCGTTCCACGCATGTGCTCAAACTTTATTTGGTCAAGCATGGCACACATCTATACCCCTATATAGTGTGCGAATAACTTTGAAAGTTGGTCATTGGATGAAGCCAATCTGACGGTACAGAGATGGCAAATCCGAGCACTACTGGCCATTGGCTATCATCTACATTCCACCTAATTCTGCTACATGTACAATCTAGAAGACTCCATGGTTGAACTTAAGCATAATGCACGAACCTCAAAACACAAGCACGTCTCCTTTGTTCTAGAATCTTCCATATCTTAATTGCCCAAACTTTTTTTTCTAAATGAATTGTTAGTTTTTGTTTTTTACTTAATGCTTTACAATGCACAATTCCATGAATCTTAAAATAGATTTTTTTATAAAACTAATTGATTTTGAATGAGATGAACTATAAGAATGTCACGACCGGTTTTCCGGGTAATAAATTCCAGAAAATGGCCGTTGTGCTCACCAGCCCCAGGATTACTGTTAGCTGATGAGGCACCAACTTGATACAGAAATTCCAAGCAAAATACAAAATATGTAGTACAAGACCATTCTAGCTTGGGAGTACAACAAATGGTTTCTAGAGGTTGATGGCGGAAGCGGTTTGTGGATCATCAGTGTCCATGGGACTCCATTTCCCACAGGAACAGCTGACCAGGTTAACTCCTATCTTCGTGAGGCTGCTATCACCGTTGCTTAGTTTCCGGGGCTGTCTTCACAACGCTCCTCCCCAAGCAAGAAATCTGGCCAAGACAATAGCCAGGGACAAGCCAGTGAGTACTTTGAATGTACTCGCAAACATTTTGAACACTGGGATAATATAAATGATAATCATGCACTTGAAATACTCTATGATCACATCATTAGTCATAAATAAAATCTTTTATGCATGCAAGCAGGTTATTTATATGAGTATGCAACAATGGAGTGGAAGTAAAATGCCGCAGTCGAGTGTCTGTGCGACACCACATAGGGGCTTATAGAGTAAATAAATAACAAGCAATGCCACAGTCGGGCGTCTCGGCGACACCACATAAAGGGCTTATAAAGTAAATAAATAACAAGCATGCCACGATCAAGGCGTCTCGGCGACACCACATAAAGGGCTTATAAAGTAAATAAATAACAAGCATGCCACGATCGAGGCGTCTCATGACACCACATAAAGGGCTTATAAAGTAAATAAATAACAAGCATGTTACAATCCAGGCGTCTCGGCGACACCACATAAAGGGCTTATAAAGTAAATAAATAACAAGCATGCCACGATCCAGGCGTCTCAAATGACACCACAAAAAGGGCTTATAAATAATCACATTGAATATCCAGGAGGTAGAACCATCCCAGGGATACTCGATAATTCAAATAATATAACGGGTTAGTCCATAACAAAATAATAATCATAATCATTACAAGTCTCAAGTCGCGATCCCAGTTCTCGTTTAACAGTTTCTCCTCCGAAGACCGACACTAAGACCGACACTTGACCATCCCAGACTGTAATCCTTAACCATGGACACGGCTATTCAAATAGATTTAATCTCTGCAGAGGGTGTACTCTTTACCCACGAGCAACGGATTCCTTTAATCCATCAGGACTATTTCCGTATACGGTCTTTTAATTGAAAACACACCTAACTTGCACACACCATCTTAACTTACCGGTGTCTGGAATCACCCACGACACTTGTTAAGCAAAACTCTAAGTGGGGAGGCTACAACCTCGCGTAGCATGGGATCAAATTTATATCGCGTGCTCTAAGGGGTGGCCTCCCCTCTCGGTCTCAACCGGAAACACCCATGCCCCCATACCAGATGGCATGCCTACTGGTTACAACCGGTATCTTCCACCGTGGCCTCTCTGTACGGTGTGTGCTTGAAAGGGGTTGACGACTTACTGAACTGCACCCTACTGGCGAGGGACAAGTGGTAGTACGAGGCAAGTATGGGAGTTACTGGAACAGGACTCGATCTACGGTTGACTCAGGAGGTTTATAAATTCCCTGTATGACGTGTATAGCAAATATATTTCAACCAACAAAATCAACCCTCATTATACCTTACTACGCCATACCGGACATAACCGTCCCGACGGAGACCGGCGACAAACTCATGCCTACCCAAGGCAGGGGTTTTCCTGGATTCCCTTCCGGCATGCATGCAAGGCACTTGAGGATGATTACCATCACGTGTATATTCATTTCCAACAGCAAGGACAAATCACTAATATGCATCCATGCAAATAATCATATCACATGAAATAACAAGCTCTCCGAAATAAGGTGGTGTTATAAACGTGTCGACTAACACACCAAAAATATTATGCCGGGGTTCAGAATGCTTGCCTTCATGGTGTGGAGGGGTGAGGTGCTCTCCAAAACTTTTGAAAGTTTTCTCCTCTCTCTCCAAAATCCTATTTAAAAATATTTTTGAATCAATACACATTTCCAAAACAGCACAAAAAAGTTGTCTGAAATTTTTTAAAAAAATCTTAAAATAAACTAGACAATATTTGAGAGAGGTAGGAAAAAGAATCAACTCATTTGGAGTTTTATTTAAAAAGTTATAGATAGTCAAAGTTTTGGTCAAAATCTGTTTTTTTAAATAAAACAGAAAAAGAAAAACGTTTCGAACTGACCACGTCGAAGGCGTATTCTGGAAATACGTTTCCACTTATCCAGCGTGGACCGCGCGGGGAGTCACTGACAGTGGGTCCAGGTGGCCCACTAGTCAGGTTTGACTAGTCCACCTTCCCTCCTCTTCCTCTGCCCAGAGAGGCGGAACTCCCATGACGCTTGCCAACAACGGCTCCGTTCGAGAAACAGAGGTCTCCCGCGGGCTCAGGGGGCCGAGGCGGTCACTCCGGTGGTCGCTTTGGTCTCTAGGGTGGATGGAGCTGCCGTGGCGAGGCTGCAGCTCAGACGATGGACAAGAGCTGGGCAAAGTGGGTTTTGGCTCGGCGGTCTGACCAAAATCGGCAGGGAAAGGACTCACGAGAGGAGAGGGGGTTCTGGTGAAGAGAGTGGAGAGGGGAGGCCTGGTGGCACCGGAATGGCCGGGCAAGCGATGGCGGCGGCTGCAGCTTGCCGGAGACGGGAAGGAGACCTCCACAGGTCGATTGGCTGCCACGGGGAAACTAGGGAAGTGATCTGAGGTTGCCTCCGTGCGGGGACGAGCTCGGGGCTTTCTTAAATAGGCGAGTCAAGGCGGTTCCGCGGCGGCCGTGGATAAGATCACCGGCGACCGCCATTCTGTAGCTAGGGTGATGTGGCGGCGACGTGTGCTAGAGGACGAGGTTGCGGATGAGCTTGAACCGCTCCAGGGGGCAGCTGGCGAGCGCTGGTGGCTTGGGCGACACCGACCGTGGCAGAGACGCGCTGCGGACGCCGGCGTGCCGCCAAGGTGCTCTGACGGCGGTGCTGTAGGGCACCAGGGTTGCTTGGCGTGATGCGGTGAGGAGGGAGTGAGTGGCGTGGCTCTGCAGAGCGGCAAAACTGTGGGCGCGACGCGTCCGGGCGGCAAGACGTGCAAAACGCGTGCTGCTTTCGCGCCACTGCACGCAATTTTAACGCGTGCTCGACAAAATGCTAATGAATGCTAGGGGCTCTAAACTACGAGAGGGTTAGCAGGATGGGGTTGTAGGTTAGGGCAAATCCATGGGACATGCTGGTGCAGTGGGGATCGTGTTCACTATGTAAACAAAACTCATGCCCAATTTGTCCATGCTCTCAAGGTGTTTGACAAAATGCCACAGGCACCTAGGCATTTCTTGGAGTGGCCAAATCTTCCAGGGTGGGGTCTCTTTAGATGCATGAGAGGGTGGTGAGGTTAGCTTGTCCAAAGCACAAACTTGCTAGTGCAAGTTTTGCAAAACTTCAATTCTGGACAGGAGGTAAATGGCATTACTTCATGATCCAAAAATGATCCAATGGGTGCATGCTCCTGGACTTAGGGGTTTATCAGGGAGGACTACAAGTAGGAAAAGGAATCAAGGATAAAGGAGCAACTAAAAATGTGGTTGCTGTACAAATCTACAAGTTGGACCAGAATAGAAAAGAAGTTGATTCCCTCAATTCTTTCAAAGAACAAAGTTGGGTTTTTGCATAAAGTTGAATTGCATGCTACCACTGATCTCCCATAATTTTGGTGAAGGCTTCAAAGAAATATAAAAATAGGTTGTGGTGCAAATCTGCCTTTGGACCAGATTTGAAATATATGGTGTAGAGCTCAAAATTTCCCATGGACAGAAGATAATTTTGCATAAAAGTGGTTTAAAAACATCACATGACATCTCCAAATTTTGGTGGGATTTTTGAATGAGTTTATTAAAGGGTTGCAGTTCAAATAGGACCATAAAATCATGGGAAACCATTTTTCAAGAAAATAAAGATTATGAGAAATAAACTATGTAATTAATTCCACTGATAAAAGAAAAGTTTTTCTTGAGAGGATAAACAAGTCCAATATCATATTTGATAAGTTCTCACTGAAGGAAACAGCTCCAGATCAATAGGAAGGAAATGTTTCAAAAAAAATCAAAAGGGAGCCCAGAAAGTAAAAGTTTTAATTACCTGGCAAAATTAACAAAACAAGGCTAAAATTTTGGGATGCCACAAAGAATTAAACGAACATCTACATCATGCATATATGACTCAAAGCTTACATGCTATAGTGTGGTATTTATTCATAATTTGGTTACCAAATATCATGCGTGCAATGCACGTGTACCTTACTAGTATCAATACTAAACCATCATGGTCAAACCCTTCTCGTTGTTGGGTCAAAGGGATAGATTGTGTGGGGGCCCCTCATTGTCGGTAAAGGATAGTATATATACCCCGGGAAGCCCACATATATGTGCAGCGTCTATATGCCGCACAAGGGAGACATGCTCAATAAGAACACCCTGCCCCCTATACCCTGCATGCGACCTGAAAAAGGTTTATATAATCGCCATGACAGGTCAACTCAATCATTCTTCAATTTTTTAGAGAAAATAATCACCAATAAAAACATAGTCTACAAATTAGCAAAACAAGGATCCCAAGGTTTATATAATTGCCATGATTGGTCACTACAGAGATATTTATCTCTATAATGACCGTGTCATGGCATTTAAATGAAGCTTGAGATATGCAACTTCCCACCGGGTCACCCATCCATGGACTACTCATGGAATTTAAATGAAGCTTGAGATATGCAACTTCCCACCGGGTCACCCATCCATGGACTACTCATGGCATTTAAATGAAGCTTGAGATATGCAACTTTCCACCGGGTCACCCATCCATGGACTACTCCAGCCCGAGCACGCTTAACTTCTGCGTTCTATTCGACTAGGCTAGCGGATGGGAAGTCGCCCCTTGCTGATAGGAATTGCCTCCTTGCCATTAAGGCATTTGCTACCTCTTGAGCACTGCGTTGGTTTTCCCTTGAAGAGGAAAGGGTGATGCAGTAAATTAGCGTAAGTATTTCCCTCAGTTTTTGAGAACCAAGGTATCAATCCAGTAGGAGGCCACGCACGAGTCCCTCACACCTACACAAACAAATAAAATCCTCACAACCAACACAATAAAGGGGTTGTCAATCCCTTCACGGTCACTTATGAAAGTGAGATCTGATAGATATGATAAGATGATTTTTTGGTATTTTTATGATAAAGACGCAAAGTAAAATAAAAGTCAATAAAAATAGCTAAGTGTTGGAAGATTAATATGATGGAAAATAGACCCTGGGGCCATAGGTTTCACTAGTGGCTTCTCTCTAGAGAATAAGTATTACAGTGGTTAAACAAATTATTGTTGAGCAATTGACAGAATTGAGCATAGTTATGAGAATATCTAGGTATGATCATGTATATAGGCATCACGTCCGAGACAAGTAGACCGACTCTGCCGCATCTACTACTATTGCTCCACACATCGACCGATATCCAGCATGCATCTAGAGTATTAAGTTCAAAAGAACAGAGTAACGCTTTAAGTAAGATGACATGATGTAGAGGGATAAACTCATGTAATAAGATATAAACCCCATCTTGTTATCCTCGATGGAAACAATACAATACGTGCCTTGCTGCTCCTACTATCACTGGGAAAGGACACCGCAAGATTTAACCTAAAGCTAAGCACTTCTCCCATTGCAAGAAAGATCAATCTGGTAGGCCAAACCAAACTGTTAATTCGAAGAGACTTGCAAAGATAACCAATCATACATAAAAGAATTCAGAGAAGATTCAAATATTGTTCATAGATAAACTTGATCATAAAGCCACAATTCATCGGTCTCAACAAACACGCTGCAAAAGAAGATACATCGAATTGATCTCCACAAGAGAGGGGGAGAACATCGTATAGAGATCCAAAAAGAGAGAAGAAGCCATCTAGCTAATAACTATGGACCCGAAGGTGTGAGATAAACTACTCACACATCATCGGAGAGGCTATGGTGTTGATGTAGAAGCCCTTCGTGATCGATGCCCCCTCCGGCGGAGCTCCGAAAAAGGCCCCAAGATGGGATCTCACTGGTATAGAAGGTTGCGGCGGTGGAATTAGGTTTTTGGCTCCGTATCTGGTAGTTTGGGGGTACGTAGGTATATATAGGAGGAAGACGTACGTCGGTGGAGCAACGTGGGCCCCACGAGAGTGGAGGGCGCGCCTGGGGGGTAGGCGCGCCCCCCTACCTCGTGCCTTCCTGGTTGATGTCTTGATGTATGGTTCAAGTCCTCTGGATCACGTTCGTTCCGAAAATCACGTTCCCGAAGGTTTCATTCCGTCTGGACTCCGTTTGATATTCTTTTTCTGCGAAACTCTGAAATAGGCAAAAAGCAACAATTCTGGGCTGGGCCTCCAGTTAATAGGTTAGTCCCAAAAATAATATAAAAGTTTATAATAAAGCCCAATAATGTCCAAAATAGAATATAATATAGCATGGAACAATAAAAAATTATAGATACGTTGGAGACGTATCAAGCATCCCCAAGCTTAATTCCGCCGTCCTCGTGTAGTTAAATGATAAAAAATCTAATTTTTGATGTGGAATGCTACTTAGCATAATTTCAATGTAATTCTTCTTATTGTGGCACGAATGTTCAGATTTAATATGATTCAAGATAAAAGTTTAATGTTGACATAAAAACAATAATACTTCAAGCGTGCTAACCAAGCAATTATGTATTATCAAAATAACATAGCCAAAGCAAGTTATCCCTACAAAACCATATAGTCTGGCTATGCTCCATCTTCCCCACACAAAATATTCATATCATGTACAACCCTAGTTTTAGCCAAGTAATTGGTTCATACTTTTTAACGCGCTTCATCCTTTTCAACTCTTACGCAATACATGAGCGCAAGCCATGGATATATCACTATGGTGGAATAAGGTATAACGGTAGGGGTTATGTGGGAAGACAAAAAAAGGAGAAAGTCTCACATCAACGAGGCTAATCAATGGCTATGGAGATGCCCATCAATTGATGTCAATGCAAGGAGTAGGGATTGCCATGCAACAGATGCACTTAGAGCTATAAGTGTATGAAATCTCAAACAAAAGAAACTAAGTGGGTGTGCATCCAACTTGCTTGCTCACAAAGACCTCGGGAATTTGAGGAAGCCCATCATTGGAATATACAAGCCAAGTTCTATAACGAAATTTCCCACTAGTATATGAAAGCGACAAAATGAGAGACTCTCTATCATGAAGATCACGGTGCTACTTTGAAGCACAAGTGTGGTAAAAGGATAGTAACATTGTCCCTTCTCTCTTTTTCTCTAATTTTTTTTATTTGGGCCTTTTCTCTTTTTTATGGCCTCTTTTTTTTAGTCCAGAGTCTCATCCCGACTTGTGGGGGAATCATAGTCTCCATCATCCTTTCGTCACTTGGGACAATGCTCTAATAATGATGATCATCACACTTTTATTTACTTACAACTCATGAATTACAACTCAATACTTAGAACAAATTATGACTCTATGTGAAGGCCTCCGGCGGTGTACCGGGATATGCAATGAATCAAGAGCGACATGTATTAAAGAATTATGAATGGTGGCTTTGCCACATATACAATGTCAACTACATGATCATGCAAAGCAATATGACAATGATGGAGTGTGTCATGATAAATGAAACGATGGAAAGTTGCATGGCAATATATCTCGGAATGGCTATGGAAATGCCATAATAGGTAGGTATGGTGGCTGTTTTGAGGAAGATATAAGGAGGTTTATGTGTGATAGAGTGTATCATATCACGGGGTTTAGATGCACCGGCGAAGTTTGCACCAACTCTCAAGGTGAGAAAGGGCAATGCACGGTACCGAAGAGGCTAGAAAATTGCGGAAAGGTAAGTGTACGTATAATCCATGGACTCACATTAGTCATAAATAACTCATATACTTATTACAAAAATTTATTAGCCCTCGAAGCAAAGTACTACTACGCATGCTCCTAGGGTAAGGGTTGGTACGAGTTAACCATCGCGCGATCCCAACCGCCACACAAAGGATGACAATCAATAAATACCTCATGCTCCGACTTCGTTACATAAAAGTTCACCATATGTGCATGCTATGGGAATCACAAACTCAAACATAAGTATTTTTCAATTCCACAATTACTCAACTAGCACAACCATGATATTACCACCTTTATATCTCAAAACAATTATCAAGCATCAAATTTCTCATGATATTATAATTAAAGCAAATTGCCATGCTGTTTTAAGACTCTCAAAATAATATAAGTGAAGCATGAGAGATCAATAGTTTCTATAAAACAAATCCACCATCTTGCTCTAAAGGATATAAGTGAAGCACTAGAGCAAAACTATATAGCTCAAAAGATATAAATGAAGCACATAGAGTATTATAATAAGTTCCAATTTATGGGTGACTCTCTCAAAAGGTGTGTACAGCAAGGATGATTGTGGTAAACTAAAAAAACAAAGACTCAAATAATACAAGACGCTCCAAGCAAAACACATATCATGTTGTGAATAAAAATATAGCTCCAAGTAAAGTTACCGATGGAAGTAGACGAAAGAGGGGATGCCTTCCGGGGCATCCCCAAGCTTTGGCTTTTTGGTGCCCTTAGATTATCTTGGGGTTCCATGGGCATCCCCAATCTTAGGCTCTTGCCACTCCTTGTTCCATAATCCATCAAATCTTTCACCCAAAACTTGAAAACTTCACAACACAAAACTTAACAGAAAATCTCGTGATCTCCGTTAACGAAAGAAAACAAAACACCACTTCAAGGTACTGTAATGAAGTCATTCTTTATTTATATTGGTGTTAAACCTACTGTATTCCAACTTCTCTATGGTTTATAAACTATTTTATTAGCCATAGATTCATCAAAATAAGCAAACAACACACGAAAAACAGAATCTGTCAAAAACAGAACAGTCTTTAGTAATCTGTAACTAACGCAAACTTTTGTACTCCACAAATTCATCCAAAATAGGACGACCTATAAAACTTGTTTATTGATCAGCAGTCATTGGAATCAATATTTTATCACGTTCTGGTGATTTTAAACAATTATTTTCGTGAACAGAAAGTTTTTGGAATTTTCAGCAAGATCAAATAACTATCATCCAAGAAGATCCTATAGGTTTAACTTGGCACAAACACTAATTAAAACATAAAAATAAATCTAACCAAAGGCTAGATAAAATATTTATTCCTAAACATAAGCAAAAAGCAAAAAACTAAAAATAAAATTGGGTTGCCTCCCAACAAGCGCTATCGTTTAACGCCCCTAGCTAGGCATAATAGCAGGGATAGATCTAGGTATTGCCATCTTTGGTAGGCAATCCATAAGTGGATCTCATAATAGATTCATAAGGTAATTTTATTTTGTTTCTAGGGAAGTGTTCCATGCCTTTCCTTAACGGAAATTGGAATCTAATATTCTCTTCCTTCATATCAATAATTGCACCAGTCGTTCTAAGGAAAGGTCTCCCAAGAATAATAGGACATGAAGGATTGCAATCTATATCAAGAACAATAAAATCTATGGGCACATAATTCCTATTTGAAACAATAAGAACATCATTTATTCTTCCCATAGGTTTCTTAATGGTGGAACCCGCAAGGTGTAAGTTTAAAGAACAATCATCAAATTCACGGAAACCTAGCAAATAACACAAAGTCTTTGGAATCATGTTAACACTAGCACCCAAATCACACAAAGCATAGCATTCATGATCTTTAATTTTCATTTTAATAGTAGGTTCCCATTCATCATAAAGTTTTCTAGGGATAGAAACTTACAACTCATGTTTTTCTTCATAAGATTGCATCAAAGCATCAATGATATGTTTAGTAAAAGCTTTATTTTGACTATAAGCATGTGGAGAATTTAGCACGGATTGCAACAAGGAAATAAAATCTATCAAATAGCAACTATCATAATTAAATTCCTTGAAATCCAAAATAGTTGGTTCATTAATATCTAGGGTTTTGATCTCTTCAACCGCACTTTTACTGATTTTTGCATCAAGATCTAAAAACTCCGTATTTTTGGAACGCCTTCTAGGTAAAGGTGGATCATATTCAGTCCCATCATTATCAAGATTCATATTGCAAAACAAAGATTTAATAGGGGACACATCAATAACTTTTAGATCTTCATCTTTATTTTTCATAGAAACTAGAAGAACACGATTTCACAAAGCAATCTTTCTTAGCACGCATCCTAGCGGTTCTTTCTTTGCACTCATCAATGGAAATTCTCATGGCCTTGAGAGACTCATTGATATCATACTTAGGTGGAATAGATCTAAGTTTCAAAGAATCAACATCAAGAGAAATTCTGTCAATGTTCCTATCTAATTCATCAACTTCAAGCAAAGATTGAAATTCTTTTGCGAATTCATAAACTCCTTAACACTAGTCTCAAATTCAAAGGGCATATTATTAAAATTTCCATAAGAACTGTTGTAGGAATTACCATAATTATTAGAGGAATTACTAGGATACGGCCTAGGATTAAATTTTCCTCTATACGCGTTGTTACCAAAATCATTCCTACCAACAAAATTCACATCCATAGATTCATTATTATTCTCAATCAAAGTAGATAAAGGCATATCATTAGGATCAGAAGAAACACTTTTATTAGCAAATAATTTCATAAGTTCATCCATCTTTCCACTCAAAACATTAATTTCTTCTATCGCATGTACTTTTTTATTAGTGGATCTTTCAGTGTGACATTGAGAATAATTAACCATAATATTATCTAGGAGTTTACTAGCTTCTCCTAAAGTGATTTCCATAAAAGTGCATCCCGCGGCCGAATCTAAAAGATTTCTAGAAGCAAAATTCAATCCGGCATAAAAAAATTGTATAATCATCCACAAATTCAAACCATGTGTAGGGCAATCACGTATCATTAATTTCATCATCTCCCAAGCTTGTGCAACATGTTCATGATCAAGTTGCTTAAAATTCATGATATTGTTTCTAAGAGAGATGATCTTAACGGGTGGAAAATACTTAGAGATAAAAGCATCTTTGCACTTATTTGAAGAATCAATACTATTTTTAGGCAAAGACGAAGACCAAGCTTTAGCACGATTTCTAAGCAAAAAAGGAAATAGCTTCAATTTAACAATATCATTGTCCACATCTTTCTTCTTTTGCATATCACACAAATCAATGAAGCTATTTAGATGGGTAGCGGCATCTTCACTAGGAAGGCCGACGAATTGATCTTCCATGACAAGATTCAACAAAGCAACATTAATTTCACAAGATTCAGTATCGGTAAGGGGAGCAATCAGAGTGCTAAGGAAATCATTGTTGTTGGTATTGGTAAAGTCACACCATTTGGTATTATCTTGAGCCATCGTTACAAGCAAGCGATCCAACACACAAGCAAACAAGAAGCACGCGAAAAATAAGTGAATGGAAAAAAGAGAGGGCGAATAAAACGGCAAGGGTGAAGTGGGGGAGAGGAAAACGAGAGGCAAATGGCAAATAATGTAATGCGGGAGATAAGGGTTTGTGATGGGTACTTGGTATGTTGACTTTTGTGTAGACTCCCCGGCAATGGCGCCAGAAATGGCTCGTTGACGGGAAATCAAATCTTGACTTAACTTGGTGTAAGCCTCCCCGGCTACGGCGCCAGAAATCCTTCTTGCTACCTCTTGAGCACTACGTTGGTTTTCCCTTGAAGAGGAAAGGGTGATGCAGTAAAGCAGCGTAAGTATTTCCCTCAGTTTTTGAGAACCAAGGTATCAATCCAGTAGGAGGCCACGCACGAGTACCTCGCATCTACACAAACAAATAAATTCTCGCAACCAATGCAATAAAGGGCTTGCCAATCCCTTCACGGTCACTTACGAAAGTGAGATCTGATAGATATGATAAGATAATATTTTTGGTATTTTTATGATAAAGATGCAAAGTAAAATAAAAGGCAATAAAAGTAGCTAAGTGTTGGAAGATTAATATGATGGAAAATAGACCCGGGGGCCATAGGTTTCACTAGTGGCTTCTCTCGAGAGCATAAGTATTACAGTGGGTAAACAAATTACTGTTGAGCAATTGACAGAATTGAGCATAGTTATGAGAATATCTAGGTATGATCATGTATATAGGCATCACGTCCGAGACAAGTAGACCGACTCCTGCCTGCATCTACTACTATTACTCTACACATCGATCTCTATACAGCATGCATCTAGAGTATTAAGTTCAAAAGAACAGAGTAACGCTTTAAGTAAGATGACATGATGTAGAGGGATAAACTCATGCAATAAGATATAAACCCCATCTTGTTATCCTCGATGGCAACAATACAATACGTGCCTTGCTGCCCCTCATCCTTTGGGAAAGGACACATAAGATTGAACCCAAAGCTAAGCACTTCTCCCATTGCAAGAAAGATCAATCTAGTAGGCCAAACCAAACTGATAATTCGAAGAGACTTGCAAAGATAACCAATCATACATAAAATAATTCAGAGAAGATTCAAATATTGTTCATAGATAAACTTGATCATAAACCCACAATTCATCGGTCTCAACAAACACACTGCAAAAGAAGATTACATCGAATAGATCTCCACAAGAGAGGGGGAGAAACATTCTATTGAGATCCAAAAAGAGAGAAGAAGCCATCTAGCTAATAACTATGGACTCGAAGGTCTGAGGTAAACTACTCACACATCATCGGAGAGGCTATGGTGTTGATGTAGAAGCCCTCCGTGATCGATGCCCCCTCCGGCAGAGCTCCGGAAAAGCCCCCAAGTTGGGATCTCACGGGTACAGAAGGTTGCGGCGGTGGAATTAGGTTTTTGGCTCCGTATCTGGTAGTTTAGGGGTACATAGGTATATATAAGAGGAAGAAGTACGTCGGTGGAGCAACATGGGCCCCACGAGGGTGGAGGGCGCGCTTAGGGGGTACGCGCGCCCCCTACCTCGTGCCTTCCTGGTTGATGTCTTGACGTAGGGTCCAAGTCCTCTGGATCACGTTCGTTTCGAAAATCACGTTCCCGAAGGTTTCATTCCGTTTGGACTCCGTTTGATATTCTTTTTCTGCGAAAATCTGAAATAGGCAAAAAACAACAATTCTGGGTTGGGCCTCTGGTTAATAGGTTAGTCCCAAAAATAATATAGAAGTGTATAATAAAGCCCAATAATGTCCAAAACAGAATATAATATAGCGTGGAACAGTAAAAAATTATAGATACGTTGGAGACGTATCAGCATTTCACGCTAGTCACCCTATGGGACCTACTCCCTCCAATCACACACATTTGTGCTTTTAGAAACTGTGTGCGATATTTACATGGCCGGTGTGTCACCGCTAGCCTTCATTGAGCACTGACACTGGTAGCGGGAAAATGATGGGAGAAGAGACGAGAAACTGGTGAGAGGAGTGGCGGGAAACAGCAGCCTGTTTAGAAAATGTAGTAGAGAAGGAAGCGTGAGCTAGCACGACGCATGCGCACAGTACTTACCCATGTACTGCATTTGCTGTCGAAAGGGCTAAGGGTTGCCATTCAATTTGGAGCATCCAACGGTGCACACGTACGATCCGTGGGGTTTGGGTTCTGGCCAATCAGAATGCACGACTCATATCGTGCGTGCAGTAGGGGGATGGGGCATCAACCATAGTTTGGTAGGCACATGGCTTTCATGAGTGAACCGTGTGCTATTTGAAAACATTTCATGAGAATAATCTGGTTTTTAAATACCTGTAAATCCAAAACTCACCCGAAAATCGCGAAACCTGGCATGGTATCACGGCATGGGACATATATGTCGAGGAATTTTTTCGTCCATTTTGGCGCAAGTTTTATTACAAGACCCTTACAAACCGGAGCTTCTCTCAAAGAAGCCTCGTGGTTCCGATAGGGAAACGTGTTCCCCTTGTGGGCGAAACGTAATCACTGCCTCTTTTTGCCTTGTATTTTCTTCTACGGGCAACATGGAACGACAGGATATCCATGCTGAAATTTCAACTTATTCAAGGTTCGTTTGGCCTTTTTATACACTAATCGAGTTTCCTAGGCATTTAATGTCCATAATTCCAATCTGAACTACAAATACATGCTCTAGTTCACAAAAATAGCTAGAAAAATTATACATGTGTCCTTGGGTGCATGTTTAGGTCCCATGCCAGGAATGGAAACGAATTACAACCATACCGGCGTCTTGGCTCGTCCTCAAACATTTCGAATCTTGGTTTTTAAATCCCCATAAACACAGAACTCACTAGAAAGTCATCAAAGGTGGCATGGTGTCACGTCATGGCACATATATGTCGTGGTAAAAACATTGCCAATTTGGGCCAAGCTTTATTACAAACCTCTTACAAACCGTAGCCTGTCGCAAGAACCCTCGTGGTTTTGCTAGGGAAACATGTCCCTTGTGGGCCAAACGATAATCGCTCCCTCTTCTAGCCTCGTATTTTGTTCTACACACAACACGGAACAACGGGAGATTTGTGCTGAACTTTGAAATTATTCAGGGTTTGTTTGACATTTTTTATTCATTAATTGAGTTTTCTAGGCATTTAATGTCCATAATTCAAATCCGAACTACAAATGCATGCTCCAGTGCACCAAAATGGCTAGAAAAACGTACATGCGTCCTTGGGGTGCATGTTTAGGTCCCATGGAATGAATGGGAATGAATTCAACTGTCTCCCGTCCTGGCTTGGCCACAAACATTGTGAATCTCAGTTTTTAAATCTCTTTGAATCCAAAACTCACAAGGAAATCATGAAACTTGGCATGGTGTCACTACATGGTACATATAATTGTCCAATTTTGGTGAAGCTATATTACAAGGCTCTTACAAATGGAGCCAGTCACAACCCTCGTGGTTCCGGTAGGGAAACATGCCCCTCTTGTGGGCAAAACGATAATCGCTGCCTCTCTCGCCTTGAACTTTGTTTTCTAGAGGCAACATAGAATAACAGGAGTGTCGTGCTGAAATTTGGAACTGTTCAGGATTCGTTTGGCCATTGTATATATTAATTAAGTTTTCTAGGCATTTAATGGAGTGCATAATTCAAATTTGAACTACAAGCACATGCTCCAGTGAAGCAAAATGGGTGGTAAATCGTACATGTGTCATTGGGTGCATGTTTAGGTCTGATTTAAGGAATGGGAATGAATTACAAACTTCTCGTCATCCTGAAACATTGAGAATCTCAGTTTTTAAATCCCAGTAAATCAAAAACTCACCCAAAAAACATGAAACTTGGCATGGTTTTATGGCATGGCACATATATGTCGTGGTAAAAAAATCGTCCAGTTTGAGACAAGGCGCACACATTAATTTCCAACAAAGTCCTTTTTGAAACAAATAATTGACACATTAATATTGCAAATGGTTGTATTATATGAGCGTGTCAAAATTTAACCATACTCGGTGGCGTCCGTGCAACTGCTTGATTAGACGGGACGAGCGCAAGAAGTCTGCCGTGCAGGCTCGACGAGACGCGTGCAAGCAGTCCGCCGCGCAGGCTTGACGGGACGCGTGCATCCTATCCACCTCGCAGGCTTGTCAGGACACGTGCGAGCAGCAAGGCCGCCCATGCTCACCGGGAAGCGAGCTCTTTGAGCTCCATGCACTAGCCACTGCCCGCCTCGCTCACAACTTTTCCATTAATGGGTTAATTAAAGCACCAGGACGGAGGGTGTTTGCTTGTGATCCCATGGCAGCATTTGCTTTGTTCGTGTTTTCAATTCATATTCGGGCCTAATTTAAATTGCCACATAGGGCAACGGATAATACGACAACAAATAAAATGGCAACGGATAATACAATGACAAATTTACAATGGCGCAGATAATAATTATCTTACATATTGTGGATAATTTTAAATGCCACATGCGGCAAAGCCCGGAAGACACGGGGGCAAGAGAGGAAGGAATTGGCAGACAACGATCTGGGTCGCTACTGTATCTACTCGTCGATGGATCGTTGGGCGACGACATCCTCCAGCTCCTTCTTCAATTCCTCACGACTTTGCTTGAAAGCAGCCACGGATTCCTCCACCTCCTGCTCGCACTCGATCCAGAGCTTCCTCAAGATCACCCATCAGTTCCTCGACGACCGATGTTAGCGTCATCCCCGAGGCACTGCTCTGCACATGCAGCTTCTTCCAGTCGGCGGCCTCCTCCTCCTTCTCGGCGAGCGCATTGAGGAGCTTCGCATTGTCATCCATGAGTTGCTGGACAAAGCCGGTCGCCTTGTCAACTGAGGCATCGCTGATCTCGAGCAGCTTCATCAAGCCGTCGACCGGCTCCTGCTGCTTAATGATGCCAACGAGAATGTCATCGTTGCTGGCCAAGGACTTCAGGAACGCCGACTCGTCGCGATGGCCGACGCGACAAGTGCGCTTGTGAGAGCCCTCGCGTGCCCGTGAGAGCTCGTTCGAGGGCTCTGCGGCGCGCCGGGACATCTCTGCTGCGGCTGCGGCTTCGCAGCAGGACCTCTCTAGTGCTTCCGCGGCCTTGGTCTTTGCTGCCTGGTTATATGTCCACCCGAAACTCCTCCTACTGGTCATGGCGGAATGACATGACAGGAAAGACCAGTTTTGTGGGTGATGAGGAGAGGAATTGTGAAGTAATTTTCGAGTGGGCAGTTTTTATAGCCTGGTGCTAAGTGTGGACACATATTAGTTTGATAGGTGTGAATAGATTTGCAATTACTTATTGCGTTGTAATCTGCAATGTGACGAGAAACAAGGTCAAAATTTATTGATGGCACAAGGTTGACCATGTGGTTTCTCGCCGTTGAGGCGGCCAAGGCGCGCTCTGCTCGCGTCCGTCTGCGCGTTTTGCTCGCCATTGAGGCGGTCGTTGTCGGTGTCAAAACCGGCGGATCTCGGGCAGGGGGTCCCGAACTATGCGTCTAAGGTGGATGGTAACAGGAGGCGGGGGACACGATGTTTACCCAGGTTCGGGCCCTCTCGATGGAGGTAATACCCTACTTCCTGCTTGATTGATCTTGATGATATGAGTATTACAAGAGTTGATCTACCACGAGATCATAGAGGCTAAACCCTAGAAGCTAGCCTATGGTATGATTGTTGTTGTCCTACAGACTAGACCCTCCGGTTTATATAGACACCGGGGGGGCTAGGGTTACACAAAGTCGGTTACAAGGGAGGAGATCTACATATCCGTATTGCCAAGCTTGCCTTCCACGCCAAGGAGAGTCCCATTCGGACACGGGATAAAGTCTTCAATCTTGTATCTTCATAGTCCAACAGTCCGGCTAAAGTATATAGTCTGGCTGTCCGAGGACCCCCTAATCCAGGACTCCCTCAGTAGCCCCAGAACCAGGCTTCAATGACGTTGAGTCCGGCGCGCAGATTGTCTTCGGCATTGCAAGGCGGGTTCTTCTCCAAATTATGAGTACCTGTTGAGTAGTGTTAGGCTTCCCATAAATGTTGCACTCCATGGCTTCTGTGCCTAATAATGGCTATCTTCCACGTGTCGAGCGAATGCAAGAAGCCAGGGAATTTTTACATTTGCCACCCTAGCCATGTGAGTAAACCGTCTATTAAAGAGACGGGGATTCTCAGATCCAGATCACACCATCCTCCCATAGCGAGTATGGAGAAATCCATTCCAACATGGCCGGCCATCGCAGCTCCTCCTCCCGCTCCCGCAGCCCTAAGCCCGGTGATTGGAAGAAGTGTTCCGTCCCTCACAGCCAATTAGTAGAGTTACAGCCCCAGGGATTTCTCCCTCCAGCGTATATGGTCCCAGTTCGAGCCGGGCTCGCTACCTACAATGGTGGGGAGCAAGCGGCGAGCTTCCCAAACCCATCAAAGGGGGAGCGGGTATGCCTTGTCCCTTACTTATTAAGGGGACTTGGATTTACAATTCATCCGTTCCTCCACGGGCTCCTGGAGTTCTACAGCCTCCAGTTGCATAACTTTACCCCTGCTTCCATATTACACATCGCTGGCTATGTCGCCCTTTGCGAGCTGTTTCTAGGCTGTGAAGCTCATTTCGAGCTATGGCAGAGGCTATTCTACCTTGTGCCCCGTACACAGAAGGGGTCAATATATCAAGTGGGGGAGCCGAAATATGGTGCCTCGTCGGGACCGGATACCTATCCGGTACCCCGAAGAAGACGTCCGAAGACTGGCCCTCGGAGTGGTTTTATATGGAGGACATCCCCCTTCCAGATCCTATTCGGATGGGCCTTCCTGAGTTCGACAACGCCCCTTTGAAGAAACGCCGAAGCTGGCACCCTCGGAGCCCCCAGGTGGAAGATAACGGAGAAGTCCTTTACCTGATGGGCCGGATAGAGATGCTGGCCAAATCAGGATTGACAATAACCGAGGTTATGTCCATATGTATAATGCGGGGGGTGCAGCCGCTTCAATATCGGGGACAACCCATGTGGCACTTCAATGGAGAAGACGATGCCACCCGCTGCGGTCATAAAGGTCTGAACTCTGTCGCTGCCCTAGCGAAGATACTGTCTGATTTGTATAAAGGAGAAGAAGAGGAGTTCATCCGTATTAAGCCACGGGATGGATTCTCCATGTACAACCCCCGAAGCTGGGTGAGCTGCTACTTTCTACTCCAATCCTTTCCGCATTCTTTGTCATAAGTATTTACCTTGCTATTTCATAGCAGGAACTGCGAAAAGCTGTGAAGGAGGTCCATAGCCCGTCTCCACAACCAGAGGACCCTGACTGGGCCCTCGACCCCGGACTCGAAGAAGATCCGGACACATTTGTAGAGCTCATCATCGTGAGCGTTCTATCAGTTGAGCTGCGACGGTACCTTGGTGGCCATCATAGCCGATTATCCTGGACTGCTCCCCGCATCGTATGTAAGTAAACCCGGAGTCCTAACTTCCAAGAAGGATCCCTTTTTCTACACTTCACCTACCGCATACATATGGTGTTTTACAGGGAAGGCCCTCGGTACGCCATGCCGAACCCACAGTGACTCACCAACAAGGGGCACCAAAGCCGGGTAGGCTTAAAAGGAAGGCGGTCAGGACTGAGACACCGTCGCAGAGGTACGAAAGAGAACCCCGCTCCGTGGTCGTTGTCTTTTAAAATATAATAACACCCATGTTCCCTAGTAGGAAAAACGCTCGCCGAACTATATCCGGAGAGGTTGCCGGTCACGCCTCCACCAGTCGAGCTCCAGAGCCGGACTTGGAGGTGGACGCTAACATGGGGCCAACGCCAGATGTTCCTCCTACAGAGGATGCAGATAGGCTATCCGCTACAAACTCCGAAGTGGAGAGCGCCATGAATCACAGGCGTCGCCGGGCCGTACTCCGAGACGCTTGTTTCTCCCAAGAGGCGTTCGATGCCTTCAACTCAGGAGACGCGTACATCCGAGCTGCTCAAAATGGTCTTGCCAGAGCCATGGACCAGTATGTAAAAGATATACGGGTAAGGAAATCTAATAATTATGTATATCAGTAGCCCCTGAGACTTGAAACAGTTGGCACAACTGATTTAAGGATCATTGTTTGCATAGGTTCTTACGGAGAAGAATACCCAGTTGTCTCTAGAGCTAGAGGAGTGCAAAGCCCAGCTTCAGGCCGCAGTTGCCGCGGTGAAGGAGTCCGAGAAGGCCCCATCTGGTAACACTTGGTTCAATGCAAAGAATGTCATGTACCAGGTAGTATGCGGCATGCGTGCAAATCTAGATTATGCAGATGGTCCCGGAGTGAATCCGGATGAGCAACATGCTCAACGACAGCTAAAGGCTGGCGAGCGCGTGCTTACGCAAGTTAGGCGGGAGAAAACAATCTCCAAGACGCCAATACTCGGCTGAACGTTGAACTTAAAGATGTTCGAGCCCAGCTTGTTGACTCCATAAAGGAGAATAAGAGGCTTCGATGCGGCATTTTTAGTAAGTGCTTAAACGAACTTTCAAAGAGTTCGGCAAAGTAACCGGCTGACAGAGTTATATCTGTAGGTATGCTGACGGGTCGTCCCGCGGAGGAGATGCCCGGGTCTACAGGCGATCTTCTGCCAGAGCTCTCACAACTGCACGAACAAGTACGGCAGGTGATGCAGGGCATTGCCCAAGCCTTGTGGCCATCCGCCTCCCTTCCAGGAGGCATGAGGGAGCTTGTAGAAAAGCTCAGGGGGGCGCGGCGGCGCTTCCGATTATGGCAAGGGAGGCCTGGGCCATGGTGAAGACGCGATATACCAAGGCCGACCCGAACCACATGGCCGAGGTCGGACCTGTGGGGCCTGACGGGAAAGAGATCCCCGTCAGTTTGGTTTATGACCAGGTAGAATTAGCCGCAAAGTATTCTCAATAGGACTGTAGGCTAGACAGCCTGTTGGATGGTATAGAAGAAGAATTTAGTCAGTCTAAGTGACTGTGTACTTCAAGTGACATATATTGTCCTTAGCCGGATTGTAAATAATTTGTCATGGCGGACCTTTTCGCTTCAACCTCCGGACCCGACAGTCCAGAGTGTATCCGAATACCCGCTCAGTTATGTAAAAACCGGGGTATACATGGAAACCAGGCGTAGGGGTCATAAGTGCTTGAACAGACAAGTACCCAACTAGCTATGGTATATTACATGGATAGTAAGAAACATCTTCCAGGGGGAATAGTTCCGTTAGGGGTTCCTTTCCCTGGGTACGCATGCCCTAATGTGAATGTCTGGACTGCAAAAAGAGACGCAGGATATAAACTTCTGGGGGGCATGTAGTACAATAAATAGAAATCGTCTTTTGTTCACCGACCGAATATTCCCTTAAGAACGCTAGCTTTCGGCTTCACCCAGTCTGAGGTACACATCCGGTGACCCGTGATAACAATCGCGGTGGTGCTCCCCTTATGCCCTAGCCAATTAACGGGAACGTAGGGCATAAACACAAGAGCCAGGCAACCCACCTTGGCCAAAACTTAAGTCATATCGATGCATATAACGGCGAAAAAAGGTACATGTGAAAACTTACACATGTGCTGGGCCGAGAGCCCGGAACGTAGCTATATATTAAGCTTCCGTATAAGAAGCCCCCAGGTACCATGAGCGCAGCTAGCGCGTCAGGATTGTGTAGTCAAGACACATTTTAGCCTTTTAAGGCCTTGAAGAGAAAAGGGAAGAAAGAAAGAAAGAAAAGAATGATAACGAATATATAAACATTGACAGAGGTAAGGAGACGAACACAGAGTCCGGCACTAGGCGTAAAACCTTCGGAGTCTGGCTGCGTTCCATGGATTTGGCTCAAGTCGATTGTCCGATGCATCCCGTAGACGGTACGCTCCACCGGTCAGAACTTGGTCAATAATGAAGGGACCTTCCCACTTGGGCTTGAGCTTGTTCTTTTTCTTCTCCGGTAGGCTTAGAACGAGTTCGCAAACGTTATAAGTTTTGGCTCGTACTTCTCTGCTTTGGTACCTTCGAGCCTGTTGCTGATAGAATGTGGAATGGGCTTTTGCCACGTCACACCCCTCCTCCAGGGTGTCCAAACTGTCCTACCGATCAAGCTCGGCTTCTTTCTCTTCATACATGCGCACTCGAGGTGAGTCATGAATTATGTCGCAGGGCAGTACTGCCTCTGCGCCGTACACCATAAAAAATGGTGTGTATCCGGTAGTGCGATTCGGCGTGGTCCGCAGCCCCTATAGTACGGAGTCGAGCTCCTCTACCCAGTGTGTATTTGATTCCTTCAAGGATCGCACCAATCTGGGTTTAATGCCGCTCATGATAAGACTATTTTCTCGCTCCACTTGGCCGTTAGTTTGCGGGTGATAGACAGAAGCATAATCGAGCTTGATGCCCATGTTGCTGCACCAAAGTTTTACCTCGTCGGTTGTAAAGTTCGAGCCGTTATCGGTGATGAGGCTGTGGGGGACGCCGTAACGGTGTACAACCTGTATATGAAGTCTATCACTGGTCCGGACTCGGCCGTTTTAACTGGTTTGGCTTCTATCCATTTGGTGAATTTATCCACCATGACCAATAGGTATTTTTTCTTATGGCTTACCCCTTTGAGGGGTCCGACCATATCAAGCCCCCAGACCGCAAAGGGCCAAGTAATGGGGATTGTTTTCAGAGCGGTAGGCGACATATGGCTTTGGTTTGCAAAAAGCTGGCAACCGACGCAACGTTGAACGAGGCCCTGTGCGTCTGCTCTGGCCATCGACCAGTAGAAACCTGTACGGAAGGCCTTGCTTACAAGGGCCCGAGTTGGGCGTGGTGGCCGCCAAGTCCAGCATGAATTTCTGCCAAAAGTTGCTGCCCTTCCTCTTCGGAGATGCACCTTTGAAGGACTCCGGTAGCGCTTTTCTTATAAAGCTCTCCCTCGTGGACCTTGTAGGCTTTAGACCGCCGCACAATGCAGCACGCCTCGTTTGGGTCCTCGGGTAGTTCCTGCTTAGTTAGGTAGGCCAGGAATGGTTCTGTTCACGGGGCGATGACAGGCATTATTACATGGGCGGAAGGTGTTATTTCGGTGGCAGAGCCTCCGATTATGTCAGAGTGTTCGGTATCTATTGTTGTGGCCAGGTCCGGACTATTGTTGTCGGTCTCTCCTTCCCATACCAATGATGGCTTAAACAGCCTTTCCAAGAAGATATTATGTGGGACAGGGTCGCACTTAGCACCGATGCGGGCGAGGATATCCGCCGCCTGATTGTTTTCCCGGACCACATGGTGGAATTCAAGCCCCTCGAACCAAGCTGACATTTTGAGGACGGCATTACGGTGAGCCGCCATTTTTGGATCCTTGGCGTCGAAGTCTCCATTTATTTGAGATATTGCGAGGTTCGAGTCCCCTCGCACCTCCAGGCGTTGAATGCCCATCGAGACTGCCATCCGGAGACCATGTAACAGGGCCTCATATTCGGCTGCATTGTTGGAGTCTGTGTATAGTATTTGGAGTACGTGTTGGACTGTATCTCTGGTGGGGGACGTCAGGACGACGCCAGCCCCCAGACCAACCAGCATTTTAGAGCTGTCAAAGTGCATAATCCAATTGGAGTACGCGCTGTACTCTTTAGGGAGTTCGGCTTCTGTCCATTCAGCGACGAAATCAGCCAGTACTCGTGACTTAATGACTCGTCGTGGTTTGTATATTATGTCGAATTTGAGGAGCTCAATAGCCCATTTAGCAATCCAGCCTGTGGCCTCGCGGTTGTTTATTATGTCGTTGAGTGGCACCTCAGAGGCCACCGTAATTGAACACTCTTGAGAGTAGTGTCGTAGTTTCCGGGATGCCATGAAGACCGCATATGCTATCTTTTGATAATGTGGGTACCGTGATTTGCATGGAGTGAGGACAGTGGATACATAGTATACCGGCTTTTGAAGCGGGAACTTATGTTCGTCCATCTCTCGTTCGACGACGAGCATTGTGCTTACAACTTGGTGTGTTGAAGCTATATATAGAAGCATTGGTTTGCCGACGTTAGGTGCGGCCAAGATTGGGTTTGTGGCCAAAATGGCTTTTATTTCTTCTAATCCGGCCATGGCCGCATCTGTCCACTCGAAGTGTTCGGTGCGTCGCAGAAGGCGATAAAGAGGCAGTGCCTTTTCTCCTAATCGAGAGATGAAGCGGCTTAGCGCCGCCATGCATCCAGTTAGTTTCTGGATTTGCTTGAGGTCTGTTGGGATGGCCAACTGTGACAGAGCTCGGATTTTAGCCAGATTTGCTTCGATTCCTCTATTGGAGACGATGAAGCCTAAGAGCTTTCTGGCGGGCACGCCGAAGACGCATTTTTCCGGATTGAGCTTAATGTCGTATGTTCGGAGATTGTCGAACGTGAGCCTTAAGTCGTCTATTAAGGATTCGACGTGTCTGGTTTTAATGACCACATCGTCTACGTATGCCTCCACTGTTTTGCCAATCTGTGTCTCCAAGCATGCCTGAATCATGCGTTGATAGGTTGCACCGGCGTTTTTGAGCCCGAAAGGCATGGTGTTAAAATAGAAGGGGCTGTATGGAGTGATAAATGCCGTTGCGGCTTTATCGGACTCCGCCATCTTAATTTGATGGTATCCGGAGTATGCGTCGAGGAAACACAATGAGTCGTGTCCTGCAGTAGCGTCGATAATTTGATCGATGCGAGGGAGGGGGAACGGATCCGTTGGGCAAGCCCTATTAAGGTCCTTGAAGTCGACGCATAGGCGCCAGGATTTGTCCTTCTTTGGTACCATCACCAGGTTTGCTAGCTAGTCCGGATGTTTTATTTCTCGAATGAATCCGGCCTCCAGTAACTTGGCTAGCTCCTCTCCCATGGCTTGTTGCTTAAGCTCAGAGAAGCACCGAAGAGTTTGCTTGACCGGCTTGAATCCCTTTAGGATGTTAAGGCTATGCTCGGCCAGCCAGCGTGGGATTCCTGACATGTCTGAAGGATGCTAGGCGAAGATGTCCCAATTCTCGCGCAAGAACTCCCGTAGTGCGGCATCTACTGTGGGGTTTAACTGTGCCTCGATGGATGCTGTTTTTGTAGGGTCCGTTGGATGGACTTGGAATTTGACTATTTCATCCGCTGGTTTAAAAGAGGTGGACTTGGATCTTTTGTCGAGTATCACGTCGTCCCTATCCATTGTGGAGCACAGCGCAGTTAATTCCTCGGCCGCGAGGGCCTCGGATAATGCCTCGAGGGACAGTGCGGCTGTTTTATATTCGGCGCGGAGTGCTATCTCCGGATCACTAGCTAGAGTGATGATTCCATTGGGCCGGGGAATTTTGAGCTTCATGTACCCATAATGGGGTATAGCTTGGAAGATCGTGAATGCCTCCCGCCCTAGAAGGTCGTGGTATCTGCTATTGAACGGAGCCACTTGGAATGTGATTTCTTCGGACCTATAATTCTCCGGCGTGCCGAATACCACATCTAGTGTGATTTTGCCAGCACATCATGCCTCCCGACTAGGGATGATTCCTCTGAAGGTCGTGCTGCTTTGCTCAATGCGGCTTCTGTCTATTTCCATTTTTCGAAGAGTCTCCTCATAGATGAGGTTTAATCCGCTGTCGCCGTCCATGAGCACTTTAGTAAGCCGGAAGTTGTCCACAATTGGACTAAGGACCAAGGCGGTTGGTGCTCGGGCTGTTGGGAATTTAGGTTCGTCGCTGGCATTGAAGGTGATAGCCGTATTGCTCCATGGATTTGTTGCTGCTACTTGGCAGACTTCGGCAAGGCTGGGGAGTGCTCGCTTACGCCTATTATTTGAGGCGAAGGTCTTGAAGACTGTCAATACTGTATAGTTGTTCTCCGCGGGATGGTGCTCTGCGGTATTGTTGATGAGGATATCCTCACCGCTCTTGGCCACCTGCCGGAGTACCCAACATGCTCTAAGGCTGTGTGTTGGTATGGTATCCGCTGTACTATGAATTTTTCATGGCCCGTTGAGCCATCCCTCCAATACGGTTCCATGCCCTGTAGTGGGCTTTTGTTTCTTTATAATTGGATCGGGTGACTTATGAGAGTACACCCTTTTAGTTCGGACGGGGGGTTTAGTGAGAGCGGGAGGATCCCAGAATTTTGGTTGGGTTTTCCAGCGCTTTCCATCGTGACAAGATTACGTACTATGGCCGCCTAGTCAGTGAAGTGTGATATGTTACGGTGACTTATGGCGTTGAGGATTCCCTTGTCCGTGCAATTTTTGCAAAAGAATGAAATTGCGTCTTCCTCGCGACAGTCCTTGACCTTGCTCATTACAAGGAGGAATCTGGCCCAATAGTGGTGTACTGTCTCTTGGGGCTCTTGTCCAATGTGGGAAAGATCACTTATATTTGGGTGGGTGGGTAGATTTAGGTCCGAACCCTGACCCGATCTGAGACCCAGGAGCGGCGGAGTTTCCAATCTTGAAAGTTCGGGCTCCGGTTTGTTGCCCAATAGGCCTGGCCCACTGTCTGATTCTAGGTTTAGAGCTTGGGCCATGTCCTCCCATAGACGGGTATCCGTCTTAGAGAGCTCGGGAATCCGGACATAGCTTGTCCTCAAGATAGAGGAAGAATCGCTGCGTTGCTCCTCCACCATCGCTATCTGATGGGTGACCGGCGGAGAGTTAATCTCCCTTTGGTCGGGTTTAAGCCCGATCCGATCATAGTCCGTAGCGACTAACAGGGCAGTGATGCGATCCAAGAGCTCGTTCAAAGAAGAGAGCTCCATTGGATCCATCTGCTCGGCGAATTCCGAGCCAACGTGGAGACTGTTTTTGATGACCCGAGAAGTCATCGTCGATGCAGCGGCCGAACGGGCGGTCATGGCGAAGCCGCCTAGTCGGAGAGTTTGGCCTACAGCCAGGGCTCCCCCAGAGGTGATGTTGTCCTTGACAACGAGACGAGCCATCCAGCCTTATGATGACGACACAGTGGAATTCTCAATGAAAGCACCAATGCCGGTGTCAAAACCGGCGGATCTCGGGTAGGCGGTCCCGAACTGTGTGTCTAAGGTGGATGGTAATAGGAGGCAGGGGACACGATGTTTACCTAGGTTCGGGCCCTCTCGATGGAGGTAATACCCTACTTCCTGCTTGATTGATCTTGATGATATGAGTATTACAAGAGTTGATCTACCATGAGATCGTAGAGGCTAAACCCTAGAAATTAGCCTATGGCATGATTGTTGTTGTCCTACAGACTAAACCCTCCGGTTTATATAGACACCGGAGGGGGCTAGGGTTAAACAGAGTCGGTTACAAGGGAGGAGATCTACATATCCGTATTGCCAAGCTTGCCTTCCACGCCAAGGAGAGTCCGATCCGGACACGGGACGAAGTCTTCAATCTTGTATCTTCATAGTCCAACAGTCCGGCTAAAGTATATAGTCCGACTGTCCGAGGACCCCCTAATCCAGGACTCCCTCAGTTGTGGCGCGCTCCACTCTGTCGTCCCTACGTGCTCTGCTCGCCGTTGAGGCAAATTTACAATGGCAACGGTTAATAATTCTTAATAATTGTCTTACATATTCAGGATAATTTAAAATTCCACATGCGGCAAGGCCCAGAACACTCACGACCTACATATGCATACAATTATAGTAAAATATAGGCTAAAACGCTGAGCTGGCGGCCTTCTGAAGACGGACTTCTCGGACTCCATGATCAGCATAGCACCCTTGCAGCCGTTCACTCCAAGTGTCCCGACCCGCCTCTGCCTACAGAACTGCTGGCGCTGGGAGGCTCTTGGGGCTGCTGGGCCTCTTCCAAAAGAGCTTGACAGCATGCAATCATGCGCATGATATCTTCGTGGAACCGCTCCATTTCCATGTCTCTGGCCTGGCAGAAAATTTCGTCCATCACCTGCATCCTCAAGATACCATGTTGGCGATGTTCTACTTCATCGGGGATGTCAACTCCACCAAGGATGCGCTCGAGCCTGGCCACCACATGATCGGGATGGAGGTTGACACGACGGCCGTGGGCAACGATGAAGCCGCAGGCTGCCTGTGTCTTGACTAAATCACAGAGGTCCTCTACCCATTCCTTGCGGGGCATCAGGCTCTCGATGAGCACTGGTGACGGCGGTTCTTCGGGTGGGTTGCCGATCATGCCGCCGAGCAGCTCTGGATCTTTTGCATGGTGGATGGCAAACTGCTCATCACACCTCCTCTGCAATATGTCGATTGTGCACCCAAGGACTGTGACGCCAATATTGCTGCCGATGGGCCATGGTGCCTGCGCCGGCCGATGAAGCTCTTGCTCCTCGACCTGCTCTGGCTCGTTCTCCTCGTTGAGGTTGTAACGTAGGTAGGCGTCGACGTTGAAGCTTTGGTCGTTGCCTGGCATGCTTGGAATAACTAATGGTAGATGGGTGAGGACTAGATCTGTGCAGAGTGTCGCGACGGTGCATTGCCGCCTGGGTTATATGCAGCAAGCCATTAGCTGGTGGCGGGAAACTAATGAGGGAAGAGGCGTGCATTTTACAATTCACCCATGTTTGGAGCGCGGGAAGACTAAGTGGAGCACACACATAACCCGAATACTGTATTCGGTGCCATGTGTTATTTATCACACAAGTCTTAACATAAGGAAATGTATGTGTAACTTACTAATCATCGCACACGAGTACTCACATACGCATGATGTGCGGAACTCCTAGCCACCGCAAGCAATTAGTTTGCATTTTTCAAAGTTTTTTGTACACACAGAATCGCACACGAACTAACTGTATTAACCGTCAGTGTTGTAATTTCTCATTGCAAACAGTTCATCTGAGTCGGCTGGTTGCCACGTATCACACACATCTTGTTAAGTTGAACCGTTTCTGTTGTGTTCCCTAATCGAAAAAAGTTCGTCCGAGTGAACCGTATGTTGTATATCACACGCACCTTGATCTGGCTAACCGTTTCTTTTGCACTCCCTAATAACAAACAGTTCATCGGAGAGAACTGCATGCCGTATATCGCACACACATTAATATGGCTGCCCGTTTCTATTGTTCTGCCTCATCACAAATAGTTTGAATGGATTAACCGTGTGCCCTGCATCGCACGCGCAACTAAAACTGAACCGTGTATGATAGCTCCGCCATCGTAAACGTTTTGCACCTTTTTGATGGTTTTGTTACATCCCCCTTTGTGATTAATATACGGTGGGTAAACAAATTACTATTGAGCAATTGATAGAAAAGTGCATAGTTATGATGATATCTAAGGCAATGATCATGAATATAGGTATCACGTCCGTGATAAGTAGACTGAAACGATTCTGCATCTACTGCTATTACTCCACACATCGACCGCTATTCAGCATGCATCTAGAGTATTATAAGAAAGGAGTAACGCCTTAAGCAAGATGACATGATGTAGAGGGATAAACTCAAGCAATATGACATAAACCCCATCTTTTTATCCTTGATTGTAACAATGCAATACGTGCCTCTCTACCCTTTCTGTCACTAGGTGAGGACACTACAAGATTGAACCCAAAACTAAGCACCTCTCCCATTGCAAGAAAAACCAATTTAGTTGGCCAAACCAAACTGATAGTTCAAAGAGGAATACAAAGATATCTTAATCACGCATAAACGAGTTCAGAGAAGGCTCAAATAATATTCATAGATAATCTGATCATAAATCCGCAATTCATTAGATCTCAACAAACACACCGCAAAAGAAGATTACATCAGATAGAACTCCAAGAACATCGAGAAGAACATTGTATTGAAGATCAAAGAGAAAGAAGAAGCCATCTAGCTACTAGCTATGGACCCTTAGGTCTGTGGTAAACTACTCACTCTTCATTGGAAGGGCAGCAAGGTTGATGTAGAGGCCCTCTGAGATTGAATCCCCCTCCGGAAGGGTGCCGGAAAAGGCCCCATGATGGGATCTCACAGGAACAGAGGCTTGCGGCGGCGGAAAAGTATTTTGGTGGATGCTTCTGATGTTTGGGGAATATTTGAGAATATATAGAAGTGGAACTAGCACTAGTGGAAACCAAGAATTTGCCATCAGTCAGGTCTTTGTCGTCCGCTGGCGGACAGCAAAGAAGGCCTTTGTCGTATGCTTCTAAAACAGACGGCAAATATCATATTTGCCATCAGCCATTTCTTTGCTGTCGGCTGGTAGACGGCAAAGATTCTTTGTTGTCCGCTGGCGGACGGCAAAGAGGTGGGTGGCGTCCAGTGGAGGCCTAAACCCTAACTGCCCACCAGCCCCCCCTCTTTGTCGTCCGCTAGCTCACGGCAAAGAACGTGCCCACTAACGGCCTATAACGGCCACCCTTCCCTCTCTTCCCGGCCCCATCCCTCTCTCTTCTCCTCTCTCTCCACCTGCGTGCCCCCGCGCCCGCACCGCCGCCGCCCCACCACCCTCCCTGGCCCGGAGCCCCCTGCCCTCGCTATCCCGTCTGCCATCGCCGCACGCCCAAAGACCGCCGCTGCCCGCCACCCTCCCTACCCCGCCCGCCCCGCCCCTTCGCTTGCCCCATCGCCTTCGCCACCCGGGCGCCCGCCATGGGCGCACCCCGCCCCACCTCCCTGCCTCAAGTCCTGTCGCGCCTCACCTTAGGCCGCACTGCTCCGCCTCCTCCTCCACCGCCGCTCGATCGCCACCGCCGCCCTGCCCCCCTCCTCCACCGCCGCCCGTCGTCAGGGCTGCCCTCTGGTGAGCTCCACCGCTGCCCTCTCTCCTTTTTTTCTTCTTTTTTCTATTTTTTAGATTTACTTTAGTTTACGCTTAGTTTTAATTTAACTTTAGTTATACTGATGGCAAAAACAATAATGCTATGTTACTCATCTTTTGATTTCAATGTGCAGTTGTTTCGTCGCTGCAACGGTCTGGTGTTCGACGAGCTCTGTCCCTGCGTTCGTGGGTGAGCACAAATGACATCTCCTCCTCCCCCCTTAATTATTTGTTCTGTTCTGGCCTTCGTGTCGATGACACTAGCTAGGTAACTACAGTCGTGTAACCAGTATGCGTCTCCTGTCCGAAAGGGTTGCATTGATAAATATGCATTCAGTTACATATTTATCACTGTAACTCATTCAGATTGTCCAACGATTTCCATGGACAGCCCGAGTATGTGTAGATTGAGTACGTTCTCCATGCTCTACCCCATTCCGAGACAAAATTTCGTCAGCGCCCCCCTGTTGTTCTCCGGATGCACATTCTCTTGGCTTTTTGCCGAGACGTGTATCAGGAGAACAACGGGGAGGTGCTGCCAAAATTTTGTCTCGGAATGGGGTAGAGCGTGGAGAACATACTCAATCTACACATACTTGGGTGGGATTAGGACCTATCTTTACCTAGTAGAGTGTAGGTTCCATGGACATAATAAAATTGACAAACTAGATGAACTGATGAGTATGCATGTTGAATTATATATATTTCTTGTATGTCCAGTAGCTAAGCAAGATGAGTGATCGTGCGTGGATGTACACCGGTCGCACTAGTCAGAAAGAAATTACCAATGAATGGTTAACAAAAACCAAGGGGTTTGTGAAAGCCGCATTTGCAAATGGCCAGAGGAAAAACTGGTGCCCCTTTGTTCAGTGAAAGAATTGGGAAAAGAGGACACAACATGGAATGGGCAAACACCTGCAGAAGAGTGGTTTTACGCCCGGTTATTGATACGTCTCCATCGTATCTACTTTTCCAAACACTTTTGCCCTTGTTTTGGACACTAACTTGCCTGATTTGAATGGAACTAACCCGGACTGACGCTGTTTTCAGCAGAATTGCCATGGTGTTATTTTTGTGCAGAACTAAAAGATCTCGGAATGACCTGAAACTTCACAGAGAATTTTTTTGGAATTTATAAACAATACTGCCGAAAGAATTAAAACCAGGGGCCCACACCCTGTCCATGAGGGTGGGGGCGTGCCTGCCCCCTGGGCGCGCCCTCCTACCTCGTGGGCCCCCTGGTGCTCCACCGACCTCAACTCCAACTCTATATATTCATGTTCGGGGAGAAAAAACAGAGAGAAGGATTCATCGCGTTTTACGATACGGAGCCGCCGCCAAGCCCTGATCTCTCTTGCGAGGGCTGATCTGGAGTCCGTTCGGGGCTCCAGAGAGGGGAATCCGTCGCCGTCGTCAACATCAACCTTTCTCCATCACCAATTTCATGATGTTCACCGCCGTGCGTGAGTAATTCCATCTTAGGCTTGCTGGACGGTGATGCGTTGGATGAGATTTATCATGTAATCGACTTAGTTTTGTTAGGGTTTGATCCCTAGTATCCATTATGTTCTGAGATTGATGTTGCTATGACTTTGCTATGCTTAATGCTTGTCACTAGGGCCCGAGTGCCATGAGTTCAGATCTGAACCTGTTATGTTTTCATGAATATATGTGAGTTCTTGATCCTATCTTGCAAGTTAATAGTCACCTACTATGTGTTATGATCCGGTAACCCCGAAGTGACAATAATCGGGACCACTCCCGGTTATGACCGTAGTTTGAGGAGTTCATGTATTCACTAAGTGTTAATGCTTTGGTCATGTACTCTATTAAAAGGAGGCCTTAATGTCCCTTAGTTTCCAATAGGACCCCGCTGCCATGGGAGGGTAGGACAAAAGATGTCATGCAAGTTCTTTTCCATAAGCACGTATGACTATATTCGGAATACATGCATACATTACATTGATGAATTGGGGCTAGTTCTGTGTCACCCTATGTTATCACTATTGCATGAAGAATTGCGTCCGACATAATTATCTATCACTGATCCAATGCCTACGATATTTTCACATATTGATCCTTGCTTAGTTAATTTTCCGTTGCCACTGTTACAATTAGTACAAAACTGCTACTGTTACCTTTGCCACCGTTACCGCTACCTCCATACTGCTTTGCTACTAAATATTTTGCTGCAGATATTAAGTTATCCAGGTGTGGTTGAATTGACAACTCAACTGCTAATACTTGAGAATATTCTTTGGCTCCCCTTGTGTTGAATCAATAAATTTGGGTTGAATACTCTACCCTCAAAAACTGTTGTGATCCCCTATACTTGTCGGTTATCAAGACTATTTTCTGGCTGTCGTTGCCGGGGAGCATAGCTCTATTCTTTGAGTCACTTGGGATTTATATCTGCTGGTCACTATGAGGAACTTCAAAGACGAGAAAACCAAGATTAATCCCTCAACTACGAGGGGAGGTAAGGAACTGTCATCTAGCTCTCCACTTGATTCACCTTCTGTTTTGATTAAGCTTGCGACACCTAAACCTGCTTCTGCTATTAATTCTGATATGTCGCATGTTATTGATGATGCCACTTCCGCTATGCATGATACTTATGATGAAACTACTTCTATGCTTGATAATAATGTGACACTAGGTGAATTTCTTGATGAACAACTTGCTAGGGCTAGAGAGAATGAAATTATTGAAATTGATAATATTGATGAAAGTGATGATGAAGATTCTCCCCCTAGATATGAATTGTCAGTTGTGCCTGAGCTAGAGATTTTCTTGCTTGCAATAATAGATATGATCTTAAGAAATTATTAGCTAAGCTGAAAGAAAAATCTTTGAATGCTAGAATGAAATATGACCCTGCTTTTGCTACTTCACCTATCTGTATTTCTGATAAGGATTATGATTTCTCTGTCGACCATGAGATAATTACTTTGTTTGAATCTGATCCTTTCTATGGCTATGAATCTGAAACTGTTGTGGCACATCTTACTAAATTAAATGATATAGCCACCCTATTCACTAATGATGAGAAAACTCGCTACTACTATATCCTTAAATTATTTCCGTTCTCATTAAAGGGTGATGCTAAAACATGGTTTAATTCTCTTGATCCTGGTTGTACGCATAGTTTCGAGGATATGATTTATTACTTCTCTGCTAAATATTTCCCCGCTCATAAGAAACAAGCTGCCTTAAGGGAAATATATAATTTTATGCAAATTGAAGAAGAGAGTCTCCCACAAGCTTGGGGGAGGCTTCTCCAATTACTTAATGCTTTGCCTGATCATCCTCTCAAGAAAAATGAAATACTTGATATCTTTTATAATGGACTAACCGATGCTTCCAGAGACCACGGATAGTTGTGCTGGTTGTGTTTTCAGGGAAAGAACTGTTGATCAAGATGAATAGCTAATGAATAATATGTTTACTAATGAAAATAATTGGACACTTACTGAACAAACTCATAAGCCAAATCCGAATAAAAGGGTTATTCTATTTCTCAGTCCTGAAGATATGCAAGAGGCAAAGAAATCTATGAAAGAAAAAGGTATTAAAGCTGAAGATGTTAAGAATTTACCACCTATTGAAGAAATGCATGGTCTTGATAACCCTCCACAGGTAGTAAAGGTAAATTCTCTCTATAGATATGATAAAGCTGAAATGGCGTCTACTAAGTTTGCTAGCCAATGCTTGGATGAGTTCGATGACTTTATGGTTAAACAAGAAAACTTCAATGCTTATGTTGGTAGACAATTGAAACGTAATGCTTATATGATTGAACACTTGAGTGATTATATGTCTAGAGTTAAGGGTGAACTTAAACTTATTAGTAAACATGCTTCTATGGTTACCACTCAAGTAGAACAAGTGCTTAAAGCTCAAAATGATTTGCTCAATTAATTAAATAGTAGGGAAAATGATAATGCTGTTAGAGTTATGACTAGAGGGGGTAAAATGACTCAGGAACCTTTGTATCCTGAGGGCCACCCTAAGAGAATTGAGCAGGATTCTCAGAGAACTAATGTTGATGCACCTAGTCCTTCTAAGAAGAATAAAAAGAAAAATGATAGGACTTTGCATGATTCTAGTGAACCTGTTGTTGACACACCTGAGAATCCCAATGATATTTCTATTTCTGATGCTGAAACACAATCTGATGATGTTCATGTTGATGCTCAACCTAGCAATAACAGTGATGTAGAGATTGAACTTGTTGTTGATCTTGATAACCCACAATCAGAGAATCAACGTTATGATAAGAGAGACTTTGTTGCTAGGAAGCACGGTAAAGAAAGAGAACCATGGGTTCAAAAACCCATGCCTTTTCCTCCTAAACCATCCAAGAAAAAGGATGATGAGGATTTTGAGCGCTTTCTTTGAAATGATTAGACCTATCTTTTTATGCGTGTCGTTTGGTGATATGCTTAAAATGAATCCTTATGCTAAGTACATGAAAGTTGTTGTTACAAATAAAAGAGAGATACCGGAAGCTGAAATTTCCACCATGCTTGCTAATTATACTTTTAAGGGTAGAATACCTAAGAAACTAGGAGAACCAGGAGTACCAACTATACCATGCTCCATTAGAATAAACTATGTCAAAACTGCTTTATGTGATCTTGGAGCCGGTGTTAGTGTTATGCCTCTCTCTTTATATCGTAGACTTGATTTGAATAAGTTGACACCTACTAAAATATCTTTGCAAATGGCCGATAAATCAACTGCTATACCTGTCGTTTTTTGTGAGGATGTGTCTGTTGTGGTTGCAAACTTTACTATCTTAACGGATTTTGTTATTCTTGATATTCCCGAGGACGACAGTATGTTGGTAGACCTTTTTCGAATACTGCAGGGGCTTTTATTGATTGCAACAAAGGCAATGTCACTTTTCATGTTAATGGTAATGAGCATACGGTACACTTTCCGAGGAAGCAACCTCAAGTCCACAGTATCAACTCTATTGGAAAAATTCCAACGATTACTATTGGAGGTTTTGAATTTCCTCTTCCTACTATCAAGAAGAAATATGATATTCTTATTATTGGGGACGTGCATATCCCCATTGAGGTAACCTAGTGCTATTCGAAAATTCTCTGGTTTCATGCAATTCGGAATGAGTTTGTTAACAAAACTTGATCAACATTGTTAGTGGATTCCTTTTGATGAACATGAGATGGATGAAGTTAGAAAGCACAACCTTCTGTACCCTCTGTTTACTTTCTGTTATTTAGATTAAATAAAGAAAAAAATAGTATTTTCTATCTGTTTTCTGAATTATCCTTGCAATAAAAAAATACCCCGAAAATAAAAGTTCTCCAAATGCCTTGAAATTGAAATATGATTTTTTTCTAGAATATTTAAGAATATTTGGCACTGAGAACACATCAGGGGGAGCCAGCACCTGTCCACGAGGGTCCAGGGCGTGCCCCCTGCCTTGTGGGCCCCACGTGGCCCCCCTCCACTTATTCCAGCACTCGCACACTTTGTCATCCTCCAGAAAAAATCCACACACAGCTCAAACTCATGTTCTAGCTCGTTTTGCTGCGATTTTTTATATCCTTGCTCAAAGCTCCATTCACAAAACTGCTTTGGGGGATCGTTCTTTGATATGTGACTCCTCCAATGGTCCAATTAGTTTTTGTTCTAGTGCTTTATTTATTGCAAATTTTGCTGCTTAGGTGACCCTGTTCTTGAGCTTGCATGTAAAATTTATTTGGTCCCAAGTAGTTCTAATGCATGATATTTTCTCTAGGCACTTGTGGGAGTATTTGCTATCAATTTTGTTGAGTTCGGTTCACTTTTATTTTGAGTCACTAAAAATTCAGAAATTTTTCAGAGGAAGAAATATGTTCAGGAAAATGTACCAAGGTGGTTCTTCAAGGAAGCAAGGACCCATGCCTGCAATACGTGAGCCGGACCATGAACCACCAAGAGAAGCTCAAGTGTGGCCTTGTGAATGGCCGTCAAAAAATTTCATGGTACAAGCAGGAATTAAGGATGAATTTGACGCGTATGTGCGTAATGCTGAACTCGAGGCCTTCGTGTCAGATAAGTGCCCCCAACATTACTACCTAACTGACTCCTTTGTGAGAAGGTTTAAATTTACATCATCACGCAATTCTCACATGGTCCTGTTTGATCTTTATGATAAATCTTATACTATGGATTTAGATGATTTTAATACTGCTTGTAAACTCCCGCAGTGGGGTAGTGCTAGTGAACCTCACAAATCTGAATATAAAGACTTTCTTGCTAGTATAACTGTGGGGGAATCTAGGGAAATCATGGAAGCTACCATAAGAAGCATTCATTTTCCTGCCATACATTATTTTGCTCTCTTTATAGGTAGATGCATTAACAGTAAGGACGAGGCATGTCACATGTGCGTTCCCGATCTTATTGTTCTCAAGAGTGTTGTATTAGGAGATAAACAATATAACTTGGGAGCTATTGTTGCACGAAGGTTGCATCTAACAGTATTAGCGAAGATTTGTTTGGTGGAATTTATGCAACCCGTTTAGCTATTTTTCTTGAGGTACCCATTTGTGAAAATGATATGGAGTTTCCTCCTGCTTATCTAGATTTTAATGCTATCGTTCGTCATCAGTTTGTTGAGAGGAATGAACAGTCTCTCCAGTACCGACTAATCTTCGACAGACGTCACGTTGTCCATATTACTCTCCCTCCTCCTACTTTCTTTGAATTTCAGGCAAAAAGGAGATATGTTATAACCAGGGAGGAGGCAAACGAGTACGAGAGGAGGATGGACGCATCTCGCCTCCAAGCTGCAGCTCTTGAGGCAGTAGCTGTTGCATCTCAGTACGACCCCAGTTACAACTTCGGATATCTGCCAGGCCATCCTTGGGCATAGACCAACTTAGGCCAAAAGCCTAAGCTTGGGGGAGTACGTATTTCTCAACAACATTACATTCATGTTCACACACTCATTCTAGTTGTCGGTGCTCATACTTTTTCATTGTACTATCCATGCTAGTTTATTTTGTTTTCTTGCTTTCTTCTTGTGTGTTTGAAAAACCTTAAGAAAAACCAAAAAATTAGTTGTAGCTTTTTAGCTAGTTTACTTTCCATGTTGGTAGTAGTAATAATTAAAAGAAAACCCAAAAAGATTTCTCGTGCTTCTTTTGCTTGTTGGGAGCTTTCCCCTGTAAATAGTTTTTATTTCTTTTGTTTCCTTTGGGGGTTGAGAGGAGACGACCATAATGAAAATGTTGAAGTGGCTCTTATATGCATTATTGTTGATTTAACCAAGAGCCCATATTACCTTGTCTTCTCCCTTGAATTAAATGCTTGCAGATTCCAGCTTAGTCCAATGCGCGTGCACTATTATTATTATCCACACCGTTCGGTTGTGCAAGTGAAAGGCAATAATGACGATATATGATGGAATGATTGAGATGAGAGAAGCTTGTATGAACTCGACCTTCTTGTTTTTGTAAATATGATTAGTTCATCATTCCTGTTTCAGCCTATTATGAATAAAACATGTTTGCAATGACAATTAGAGATTATAGTTGCTCATGCCATGCTTAATTAGCTAGGAGTTTATAATGGTTTACCTTGCGTGCCAACATGCTATTAAAATGGTTGTGATGTGTTATGATAGGATGGTATCCTCCTATGAATGATTCGAGTGGCTTGACTTGGCACATGTTCACGCATGTAGTTGAAACAAAATCAACATAGCCTCCATGATATTTATGTTCATGGTGAATTATATCCTCCTCATGCTTTCACTCATTATTGATTAATTTTAATGCATGTTCATGACTGTTGTCGCTCTCTAGTTGGTCGCTTCCGAGTCTTTTTCTAGCCTTCACTTGTACTAAGCGAGAATATTACTTGTGCATCCACTTCCATAAACCCCAAAGTTATTCCATATGAGTCCACCATACCTTCCTATATGCGGTATCTACCTCCCGTTCCAAGTAAATTTGTATGTGCCAAACTCTAAACCTTCAAATGAAATTCTGTTTTGTATGCTCGAATAGCTCATGTATCAACTAGGGTTGTATGTATATTCCATGCTGGGCGGGTTATTCTCAAGAGGAGTGGACTCCGCTCCTCACTCACGAGAAAATGGCTGGTCACCGGGATGCCCAGTCCCATGCTCAAACCAAATCAAAATAATTGCAAACAAAACTCCCCAAGGATTGTTTTTAGTTGGAAGCACCCGTTGTTTCGGGCAAGCCATGGGTTGATGCTTGTTGGTGGTGGGGGAGTATCAACTTTACCATTCTTCTTGGGAACCGCCTATAATGTGTGTAGCATGGAAGATATCGAGATCTCTCGGTTGTTATGTTGACAATGAAAGTATGCCACTCAAAATAGTATTTATTTCTATTTCAAAACCGAGCTCTGGCACCTCTACAAATCCCTGCTTCCCTCTGCGAAGGTCCTATCTATTTACTTTTATGTTGAGTCATCACCCTCTTATTAAAAAGCACCAGCGGGAGAGCACCGCTGTCATTTGCATCCATTACTATTAATTTATATTGAGTATGATCATGACTGGATCTCTTTTACCATGAATTACAATGTTTAGTTAGTCCTTGATCTTTAGAGGTGCTATGCATTTAGGTTTTGCGGTCTCAGAAAGGGCTAGCGAGATGCCATCTTGTTATATCATATTATGATTGTTTTGAGAAAATGTTGTCATCCGAGATTTAATATTATTGCTCGCTAGTTGATTATGCCGTTGATATGAGTAAACATGAGACCTAAGTGTTATTGTGAATATGGTTAGTTCATAATCTTTGCTGAAAACTTGAATGCTGGCTATACATATTTGCAACAACAAGAGCAAACAGAGTTTGTAAAAGTTTTTTCTTTATCACTTTCAGTTTGTCAACTGAATTGCTTGAGGACAAGCAAGGGTTTAAGCTTGGGGGAGTTGATACGTCTCCATCGTATCTACTTTTCCAAACACTTTTGCCCTTGTTTTGGACTCTAACTTGCACGATTTGAATGGAACTAACCCGGACTGACGTTGTTTTCAGCATAATTGCCATGGTGTTATTCTTGTGCAGAAATAAAAGTTCTCGAAATGACCTGAAACTTCACGGAGAATATTTTTGGAATTTATAAAAAATATTAGCGAAAGAATCAAGACCAGGGGGCCCACACACATCCCACGAGGTGAAGCGCGCCCCTGGGCGCGCCCCTGCCTCGTGGGCCCCCTGGTGCTCCACCGACCTCAACTCCAACTCTATATATTCACGTTTGGGGAGAAAAAATTCAGAGAGAAGGATTTATCGCGTTTTACGATACGGAGCCGCCGCCAAGCCCTGATCTCTCTCGGCAGGGCTGATCTGGAGTCTGTTCGGGGCTCCGGAGAGGGGAATCCGTTGTTGTCGTCATCATCAACCTTCCTCCATCACCAATTTCATGATGCTCACCGCCGTGTGTGAGCAATTCCATCGTAGGCTTGCTGGACGGTGATGGGTTGGATGAGATTTATCATGTAATCGAGTTAGTTTTGTTAGGTTTGGTCCCTAGTATCCATTATGTTCTGAGATTGATGTTGCTATGACTTTGCTATGTTGAATGCTTGTCACTAGGGCCCGAGTGCCATGAGTTCAGATCTGAACCTATTATGTTTTCATGAATATATGTGAGTTCTTGATACTATCTTGCAAGTTAATAGTCACCTACTATGTGTTATGATCCGGTAACCCCGAAGTGACAATAATCGGGACCACTCCCGGTGATGACCGTAGTTTGAGGAGTTCATGTATTCACTAAGTGGTAATGCTTTGGTCCGGTACTCTATTAAAAGGAGGCCTTAATCTCCCTTAGTTTCCAATAGGACCCCGCTGCCACGGGAGGGTAGGACAAAAGATGTCATGCAAGTTCTTTTCCATAAGCATGTATGACTATATTCAGAATACATGCCTACATTACATTGATGAATTGGAGCTAGTTCTGTGTCACCCTATGTTATAACTATTGCATGAAGAATCACATCCGACATAATTATCCATCACTGAGCCAATGCCTACGAACTTTTCACGTATTGATCCTTGCTTAGTTAGTTTTCCGTTGCCACTGTTATAATACTTTGCCACCGTTACCTTTGCCACTGTTACCGCTACTTCCATACTACTTTGCTACTAAATATTTTGCTGCAGATATTAAGTTATCCAGGTGTGGTTGAATTGACAACTCAACTGCTAATACTTGAGAGTAATCTTTGGCTCCCCTCGTGTCAAATCAATAAATTTGGGTTGAATACTCTACCCTCAAAAACTGTTGCGATCCCCTATACTTGTGGGTTATCAGTTATACGGTGTGGACATTTCATGGTGAGTCTTCCCAACGTGCCAGAGATGAGGTGGTTCATTGTCGCACCGACAAGTATGGTACCGGGATGGAAGACATGATGCAAAACTTTGATGATGCTCGGGATTCAGACGAAGAGATGGAGGAATCTGCAAAGGCCTTCAATGAAATGTTGGAGTCTTCAAAACGTCCTCTTCACGAGCACACTGAGCTTTGTCAGCTAGATGCCATCTCATAAATAATGGCTCCGAAGGCTCAATTCAACTTTGGCAGAGAATGCTACGACGCGATGATGACAGTAGTTGGACGCTTTCTACCCAAAGGCCATGTACTGCCTGTAAACATGTACTAGTCAGACAAAATCCTCCGTGCTCTTAAGATGACCTATGAGACGATGCATACCTGTGAGAAAGGATGTGCCTTATTTAGGCTTGAGTATGCGGACTTGAACTATTGTCCCATTTGCAAGTCTTCTAGGTATATTGTGGTAGACAACGGTATGGGTGAGAAGACACAAACCAAAATCCTAGTTAATGTTCTTTGGTATATGCCAATCGTACCAAGACTTCAATGTCTTTTCATGGTTGAAGAGACGACCAGATATATGACATGGCACAAAGAGGGCAAAAGAACCGAACTAGATGCAGATGGGAATCTGATGATGGTGCACACATCAGATGGTGAAGCGTGGAAGCGCTTTGATGCATTATATGTGGAAAAAGCGGCATATCCAAGGCCTCCTTGAGTCGGCATCAGCACAGATGGGTTCAGTGTGTTTGGTCTGACGGCAACCCAATATAGTTGTTGGCCCGTATTTGTCTTTCCACTCAATCCCCCCCCCCCCCCGGACAGATTATGCAAAGAACGCACATTTTTATGACGTTGATAACTCCAGGGCCGAACTATCCGGGGAAGAATATGAATGTGTACATGCAGCCGCCTAAGGATGAATTGCGAGAAGCTTGGGATAATGGGTTCAAGACATACGATGCCTTTAACAAACAGAACTTCATAATGCGTGTCTGGTACATGTACTCGACGCATGACTTGCCAGCGTATGCGCTATTCATTGGATGGTGTGTGCATGGAAGATTCCCGTGCCCCACATGCAAGGCAGCTCTTGAGTTTCATTGGATGCAGGCGGGTCGCAAGTTTTATTGCTTCGACTTGCATAGACAGTTCCTGGATCCTCTCCATAAGTTCAGAAAGACAAGAAGAACTTCATGAAATGTAGATTTGTCAAAAACTCTACACCACCTCCGTTGACAGGCCAAGAGACCCTGGATCAGTTAAATGCTCTCGAGCCAGATCCAGAGCGTCCAGGGTATTTCAAGGGGTATAATACGAAACACGAATGGACTCACAAGACATGCTTGTGGGACCTGCCTTACTTCAAAGACCTCCTTTGCCCACACAACACCGACGTGATGCACACTGAAAAGAATATCGCCGAGGCACTTTTTGGTACATTGTTCGGCATAGACGGGAAGTCAAAGGATAATACTAAGGCTAGAGTCGATCAGGAGGCGCTATGTGATAGACCGTTACAAAACATGCAAGAACCGAAAGGAAAGCAGAACTGGACGAAGCCAAAGGCATGGTTCAATCTTGGAAGGCCAGCTATGAGGGAAATTATCTTGTGGGTGAAAATGCAGTTGATGTTCCCCAATGGTTATGCAGCAAATCTAAAGAGGGGAGCGAGTCTTGACAAATTGAAAATATATGTTCTCAAGAGTCATGATTGGCACATATGGATTGAGCGGGTAATGCCGGTGATGTTGCGTGGCTTCATCCCTGAGGATGAATGGCTAGTACTGGCTGAGCTGAGCTATTTCTTCTGTGTTCTTTGTGCGAAAGATCTATCGCCTGCCGTGATAAAATAAATGGAAGGGTTGGCGCCGGAGTTGATCTGCAAGTTAGAGAAGACCTTTCTGCCGGGCTTCTTTAATCCAATGCAACACTTGATTTTTCATCTCTCGGCCGAGGCAAGATTGGGGGGGGGCGTGCAAAATCGTTGGTGCTACGCAACTGAGAGGATGCAGAAGACGCTCTGAGAAAAATGTAAAAATAAACGTCAAATTGAAGCATTGATGGCCGAGGCATTCATTACTGAGGAGGCGGCAAACTTCGTGACAGCACACTATGAAGCCAAAAATCGTCATTTGCATAATCCAAAGCCTCGGTACAATGCGGGCAACCATAAATACAACCTCATCCTATTCAAAGGGAATCTCACACAAGCTGGTGCTTCGAAACCAATATCGTTGGATGCTGAAGAATGGCGGACCATTTCGGTGTATATCTTCACCAACCTAACAGAAGTGCGGCCGTACATCGAGTAAGTTCTCGCGTACAATGTTCCGTAACTTCTAATTCCTTTGAATTGCTCTTCTTCCCGGATATTTTTTGATACAGTCGATATGCCGCCAAATTCTCGGACGGAGCGGTGATCCAAAAGGAATCAATCGAAGAGTATGATCTTCTGGAAAAGCAAGGAGCCAACTTTCCCAGTTTCATCTCTTGTTTCAAACAAACAGTAATTTCCATTAGACCATTCTCATTTCTGTTGGGAAACATAGCATGCAATTTCAAAAAAAATCCTACGCTCATGCAAGATCTATCTAGGAGATGCATAGCAATTAGAGGGGGAGAGTGTGTCCACGTACCCTCGTATACCAAAAGCGGAAGCGTTTGATGACGCGGTTGATGTAGTCGAACTTCTTCTCGTTCCGACTGATCAAGCACCGAACGTACGGCACCTCTGAGTTCTGCACACGTTTAGCTCGATGACGACCCTCGAACTCCTGATCCAGCAAAGTGTCGAGCGAGAGTTCCTTCAGCATGACGGCATGGTGACGGTGATGGTGAAGTGATCTGCGCAGTACTTCGCCTAAGCACTACGTGAATATGACCGGAGGCGTAAACTGTGGAGGGGGCGCCGCACACGGCTAGGAATCAATATTGTTGTGTGTTCTAGTAGTGCCCCCCTCATATATATATATATATATATATATATATATATATATATATATATATATATATATATATATATATAGTGACACTATTCTAATCTCGGGATTAGAATAACTATTTGGATCACAGAGCCCTATATAGGCGATCACGAGTTCTGAGATCCCGATTGAAAAAAACCACCCCACCTGCTCGCGACGACCCCTCCCCTAACCTCCCTCGATCCCATCTGGCCCCTCCCTCGATCTGCATCGCGCCACCGCTGCCTCCCTCCCTACCCCGCGCCGCCGTCGTCGGGGCCCTCCCCTGCTTCAACCACGGGATCCGGCCCCCTGTCACCTCCCGCGCCGCTGCCGGACCAGCCACCTCCCGCGCCGCCGACTGGTCCCGGCCACCTACAGCGCCGACATTGGGCCCCTCCCCTGCTTCAACCACGGGATCCGCCCCCCCTGTCACCTCCCGCGCCGCTGCCGGACCCCGGCCACCTCCCGCGCCGCCGGCTGTTCCCGGCCACCGCGCCACCCCTTCCCCTCGGATCCATCCGCCGCCGTCACCTGATCAGGCCGCCCCGATGGCCTGCCTTCCCCATCGGGCCACCGCCCCGGCTTCCCCATCGCGTAGCCGCCCGCCTTCCTCGTTGCCACCAACCACCCCGCCGCCGGCCCCCGTCCCCCATCCCCGGCGTTCCTGGATCTCCCCTGGCCCCTCCGCCTCCCACCACATCCGGCGACCAGGAACGCCCCCGGTCAGGTGCAGGGGTTGCACACGACCTCCAGCCGCCGCCCGATCACCCACCCCGCTGCGCCGGCAACCACCTACCACGCCTAGATCCGTCGGAGAGCTCTCCGGATCTTGCCTGACCGCCGGTTCCCGTGACATAGGCAGCCGCCGGATCGGCTGAGCCGCTGCAACGCCTACAAGAAAGCTTGACGGTAGCTTCCCCTGCTTCTTCCTGTGTGTCGCTGGATGGCCCGCGTCCTCGCGCGACGCCACCGTTGGAGAACAACCTGTGCAAACAGCAGGTCGCCGGAGAAAGCTCGGGCTGCAACTGTTGGATCCCACCGCCATGGCCACTCACCTCGCGCCATCGACAAACTGCCGAGGCCTAAGCAGCGACCTGTCCGAGGCCAAAGCTCGACCTTCATGCTTGTATCTTCATCAGAGTAGACCCCCCTGCTGCACCTCCGCCTCCTGCTGGATCCCGCTGGCGGAACTCTTTCTCTCATTGACGTGATTTCACCAGAACAAATGCATGTACATGCTTGATTGCAAAATATATTTTTTCTAGATGCCAACAAGAACCTATCGCTTGTTGTTTCTTTTTGTAACAGTGTGTAATCCATATGTTTGATCTAAGCAAAATAAATATGTCATAAGTTCAAATACGCCAATTGCTCAAGTTCGAAATTCTTATCTAGTAAGAACAAAAATGCATGCTCTCTAAAGCTGCTTGTGTTTATGACTCAAAAATATAAAAAATGTTTTCTCTAGAACAAATACTATGTGACATTTGCTTCCCTCTAAACATAAATTTTCGTTTCTGCTTGACATATTTCCAACTATAAAAGTAGACACTATGTACAATGATATATTTCCAACTATAAAAGTAGGCACTCTAATCTACAGTCATATCTTTATTTAAAAATAGAAAAGCACAATGAGAAAGGTTGTATTGCACTCCTCTATTAGTCCTCTGTGGTGATCTCCTCGACTCCTCGGTTTCTAAGGAAAATATAAGTATGGTGTTTAATTCAAAAAAGATGGTTTGATGCTTATTTAAAAATCATTTTTTTCTCAGAATAAAACAAAGAAGTTCAAATTAAAAAAACAGAGAAGTTCAAACTTTATAAAAAAACTCAGATTTTTTCTCGTTACTAAAGAATAAAATGAAAAAGTTCAAATTAAAGTAAAGAAAGCACTAATTATTTTAAATAGAATATGAAAAGTGTGATATTACATTGCATTAAAAAAGAGGTTTACGAATACTTACGGGGATGCTGATATTTTAAAAATCTGGAAGTTCGAGAAAAATGAGGGAGAAGTTCCAATAAAAAAGGTACTTCAAAAATCTCTATAAAAACGGATTTTCCCCTTTGTAAAAATATCAGAGAAGTTCAAATTAAAAAAGAGGAGCATTTCAAAATAATTTATATTTTTTTCCTTTCCAAAAACACTAGAAGTTCAAACTAAAATAATTGTGTGGTTCAATGTTTATAAAGAAAAAGGATTTTCCCTGTTAATAACAAATAAAACTAAGAAGTTCAAATTAAAAAAACGAAGCAATTCAACGTTTCCTCTTAGTGGCCACGCACTATATTTCTTTTTGTAGAAGTGTTTATTCCTAGAAGTTCAACTTTAAATAATTGAGCAGCTCAATATTTATTACATAACTAGTACGTTTCCCGTTACTAATGAATAACACTAAGAAGCCACAAATAAAAAATATGAAGTTGTTTGATGTTTATGAAAAAATAGATTTTCCTCAATTCTAAAGACTAAAACTAAGAAGTTCAATGTATATAAAAACTCAGGTTTTCTTGTTACTAGAGAATAAAACCAAGAAATTCAATTGGAAAAAGCGGAGCAGATTGATATTTATTTGTAATTCAGATTTTTTTTCAGTTACTAAAGAATAAAACCAATAAGTTCAACATGAAATAACGAAGAAGTTTGATGTTTCTAAAAAACCTCCAATTTTCACATTTCTAAAAACACACAATGAAGTTCGAATAAAAAAGGTATAGCGGGTCGATGTCTATAAAAAACTCAGATATTTTCATGTAATCGACAGAAGTTCGGATTAATAACCGCGAGAAGTTCAAGTACTACACTATGTCTATTTTGTATGAAAAAAAAGAATGAAAAAGCAAAGGCTAAAAGTTTTGTTTCTAGAAGTTCAAGTGCTCGGCCCGAGAAAGTTCAAAAATTCTTATGAGAGAGGTTGAACAAAAATACGTGACAGAAGTTCAAGGTGAAAACAGTGGCATGTTCAACTACTACACGGAATGCGTTTCAGATAAAAATATAAGAATAGAAAACAAAAGGCTTAAAAGGTTTGTTGCAAGAAGTTCACGTGCTCCTTCGTTCACGGTTCAGAATTTATATTACGGGACATCCGACCTCCAATTACATATTTGAAAATGGCAAAAAATGACGTCCGACCTTCAATTGCGTGTAATTCAACGTATACACAAAAATGTGAAAGAAGTTCATAGTGAAAACAATTAGAAGTTCAAGTACTGCAAGGAATACATTTCAGGTGACAAATAAAATGTAGAAAAATAAAAGTTTAAAAGGTTTGTTGAAAGAAGTTCAAGTGCTCTTTCCGGGGAAGTTCAAAAATTCTTGCGAGAGATGTTCACCTTGTATTTCCATGTTCGATTTTTTCCGTATAAAAATCGAATACAATTCTTTACTCAAAAATATAAAAAGGTGAAGTTCAAATTGAAATAATAGAGAAGTTCATTGTTTATTAAAGCCTAGGATTTACCTGTTCAAAAAATAAAAAACACAACGCCATTTTTTGCACTTTTAAAAACAACTCATAAACAAAAAAATGGTTGCTATAAGTTCAAGTGCTCGGCGAGGAAAAGTTCAAAAAATTCTTGTGAGACAGGTTCACCGTGTATTTAGATGTCCAAAATACATAAAAAATATGTTGTTTTTTGTGTTTTAAAATAATTCTCTCAAACCAGAGAGAAGTTCAAAGTGATAACAACCGGAAGTTCACGTACTACATGGTGTGTATTTCATATAAGAAAAAATACAAAAAAAGTGAAACAGGGTGAAGTTCAAACAGAGATGCCCCAGAAGTTCAATTACTTCACGTAGTGCATAAAAACACCACGTAAAAAATCAGCACATTGAAAACAGAGTGAAGTTCGAACAAACACGTCCTAGAAGTTCAACTACTTCACGAGTGGAAAAAACAACACGTTAAAAACAGTGTGAAGTTCGAACAGACATGCATGAGAAGTTCAACTACTTCCCGCAGTGTATTCCCATTCGCAAGGAAGGCAGAAATCATGATCTCGTTCATTTTCTAATTTACTTCAAAATAGTAGGGAATCATTTTGTGTAAGTTCAAGTCCTCGGTCGAAGAAAGTTCAAAAATTTATTGTGAGAGAGGTTTGTACAAAAGAAATATCATTTGTGTGACATTGACGAATGTATGAGAAAACTACAAAACGAAAATACGTCACTGAAGTTCAACGTCAAAACAGCTGGAAGTTCAACTACTACACTGAATGAATTTCAGATGAAAAACTTTTAAAACCGTTGCGAGTATGAAATGATCAACACGGGAAAGTTGCGTGTCTACAACAGCTTTCCATCGGTATATCATTTGCTCAATTCCAGTGAGTGTTCCGATGCGTGGATGGAGAGCTACGGGCAAAAAAAGCACGTGAAAAACAGAGTGAAGTTCAAGGTTTCATACCGAGCAGTTCAGGTACTTCAGGCGATGCATTTTTCACAAATCTGTTTCGCGATATAGGCAGAACGAATGATCTCGCCATTTTCCAAATTACTTGAAAATGGCAGGGAATCACAGAAAACCATCAACATGAAAAAGTTCTGCATTTTCCTTAGCTTTTCAACGGTATATTATTTGCCCCATTCCGATAAAGTTTGTGGAAACTACAGCGAAAATACGTTTTTAGCCATTTTGAAAACTGACATAAAACAGTAAGGAATTGGGAGAAATAATATATACTAAAAAGTTTCGCATTTCCTCAAGCTTTCCAACGCCATATCATTTGTTGCATTCGGACATAGGGTTAAAAATAGATCGAAAATACGAACTCGGTGAAACTTGTACCGTTTTCTAAATCACTTTTAAACCGTTCAAAATTAGAAAGAACTTTCTACATGAAAAAGTAGCGCATTTTCATAAGCTTTCCAACGCCATATCTTGTGCCTCAATTGGTTTAGCCGTTTAGAAATGACATCGAAATTACGAACTCGGTTGTTAGGTTTGTGAAATTTTACGATTTTCTAAATTACTCTTTAACCGTAGGGAATTAGAGAAAACTTTCAACATGTGGAAGGAGCGGTTTTGCAGCAGCTTTCCAAAGCCATATTACTTGCCTCATTTCGATAAACGGTTTAGAAATGCGATCGAAATTACGATTCACGTTTTTTTGTGAAGAAAAAACGGTTTTCAAAACTGCTCTTAAACCGCTTACATTTTGCGAAAAACTTAACTTGGGTCATGATACTCGTGTCCATAACTTTTCAACGGTATATAGCAAGCCCTATTTGGGCAATGTTGCGGGAAGTTCAACCTAGCACAGGGGGAAGTTCAGTCGAACAACTCGAGGCGGTAAAATCGCAAAAACGCGAGTTCTTCACGAAAGTGCAAAATCCGCCTATGAGCGAGATTCCTATCTAAAACGAGTATTTAGTTGCTAAACATCATTTGAAGATTACACTTACATCACATGGAACACGACTAACCACAAAAACTCGCGGTAGAAAGCACGGTTGCGAAGATAGCCCGAAGGTCGGGTTAAATGAGAGAAGTTCGTGCACGTTACTCAGGCGATTCGGTTGTGATCGAATATTATTACGATCCGTGATTAGATTAGTGTTTTTGTGTGTGTGTGTGTGTGTGTGTGTGTGTCTATATATATATATATATATATATATATATATATATATATATATATCCCAATTCGGCCTCTCCCCTTCCATATTCATCCGGAGGGGGAAGGAAGAGAGGGGGAGGGGAAGGAAAGGGGGAGGCCGAATCCTCCCCTTTCCTTCTCCCTTCCCCCCTTTCCTTCTCCTCCTATTTAGGCCTATAAAGGGGCGCACCAGCCCCTTAGGGTCTGGTTTGTCCCTCCCTTGGCCCATTAGGCACATATAGTTTGTCGGGGGTTGCCCGGAACACCTTCCGATGACCCGATGCGTACCCGGTACCCCCGGAACACTTCCGGTGTCCGAATACTATCGTCCTATATATGAATCTTTACCTATCAACCATTTCGAGACTCCTCGTCATGTCCGTGATCTCATCCGAGACTCTGAACAACATTCGGTCACCAAATTACATAACTCATATAATACAAAATCGTCATCGAACGTTACGCATGCGGACCCTACGACTTCGAGAACTATGTAGACATGACCGAGACACCTCTCCGGTCAATAACCAATAGCAGAACCTAGATGCTCATATCGGTTCCCACATATTCTACGAAGATCTTTATCGGTCGTACCGTAATGACAACATACGTTATTCCCTTTGTCATCGGTATGTTACTTGCCTGAGATTCGATCGTCGGTATCTTCCTACCTAGTTCAATCTCGTTATCGGCAAGTCTCTTTACTCATTTCTTAATGCATCATCCTGCAACTAACTCATTAGTCACATTGCTTGCAAGGCTTATTATGATGTGCACTACCGAGGGGGCCCAGAGATACCTCTCCGATACTCGGAATGACAAATCCTAATCTTGACCTATGCCAGCCCAACAAATACCTTTGGAGATACCTGTAGAGCATCTTTATAATCACCCAGTTATGTTGTGACGTTTGATAGCACACAAGGTATTCCTCCGGTATCCGGGAGTTGCATAATCTCATAGTCAAAGGAATATGTATTTGACATGAAGAAAGCAATAGCAATACAACTGAATGATCAATATGCTAAGCTAACAGATGGGTCTTGTCCATCACATCATTCTCCTAATGATGTGATCCCGTTCATCAAATGACAACACATGTCTATGGTTAGGAAATTTAACCATCTTTGATTAACGAGCTAGTCTAGTAGAGGCTTACTAGGGACACGGTGTTTTGTCAATGTATCCACACATGTATCAAGTTTCCGGTTAATACAATTCTAGCATGAATAATAAACATTTATCATGATATAAGGAAATATAAAATAACAACTTTATTATTGCCTTAGGGCATATTTCTTCAGTCTCCCACTTGCACTAGGGTCAATAATCTAGTTCACGTCGCCATGTGAATAACACCTATAGTTCACATCGTCGTGTGATGAACACCTATAGTTCACATCGCCATGTGACCAATAGCCAAAGGGTTTAATAGAGTCAATAATCTAGTTCACATCGTCATGTGATTAACACCCAAAGAGTAATAAGGTGTGATCATTCTTTTCTTGTGAGAGAAGTTTAGTCAACGGGTCTGCCACATTTAGATCCGTATGTATTTTGCAAATTTCTATGTCTACAATGCTCAGCATGGAGCTACTCTAGCTAATTGCTCCCACTTTCAATATGTATCCAGATCGAGACTCAGATTCATCCAGTTCGGTGTGAAAGCTTGCATCGACGTAACTCTTTACGATGAACTCTTTATCACCTCCATAACCGAGAAACATTTCCTTAGTCCTCTTTAGGTACCTAAGGATAATTTTGACCGCTATCTAGTGATCTACTCCTAGATCACTATTGTACCCCCTTGCCAAACTCATGGCATGTGTCTGGCACACAGCATGGCATACTATATAGAACCTATGGCTGAGGCATGGGGAATGACTTTCATTCTCTCTCTATCTTCTGTCGCGATCTAGCTTTGAGTCTTTACTCAACTTCACACCTTACAATATAGGAAAGAACTCCTTCTTTGACTGATCCATTTTGAACTCCTTCAAAATCTTGTCAAGGTATGTACACATTGAAAAATCTTATCAAGCGTCTTGATCTATCTTTATAGATCTTGATGCCTAATACATAAGCAGCTTCACCGAGGTCTTTCATCGAAAACTTCTTATTCAAGTATCCTTTTATGCTATCCAGAACTTATATATCATTTCCAATCAATAATATGTCATCCACATATAATAACAGAAATGCTAAAGAGCTCCCACTCACTTTCTTGTAAATACAGACTTCAGCATAAGTCTGTATAAAACCATATGCTTTAATCACCTTATCAAAGCGTATATTCCAACTGCGAGATGCTTGCACCAGTCCATAGATGGATCGCTAGAGTTTGCACACTTTGTTAGCACCTTTAGGATCGAATAAATCTTTTGGTTGCATCATATACAACTCTTCTTTAAGAAATCCATTAAGGAAATGCAGTTTTGATATCCATTTGCTAGATTTCATAAAATGTGGCAATTGCTAACATGATTCAGAAAGACTTAAGCATCGCTATGAGTGAGAAAATCTCATCGTAATCAACACCTTGAACTTGTCGAAAACCTTTTGCGACAAGTCGACCTTTGTAGATAGTAACACTACCATCAGCGTCCGTCTTCCTCTTGAAGATCCATTTATTCTCAATGGCTTGCCGATTATTGGGCAAGTCCACCAAAGTCCACACTTTGTTCTCATACGTGGATCCTATCTCAGATTTCATGGCCTCAAGCCATTTGTTGGAATCTGGGTTCATCATAGCTTCTTTATAATTCGTAGGTTCGTCATGGTCTAGTAACATGACTTCCAGAACAGGATTATCGTACCACTCTGGTGCGGAACGTGCTCTGGTTGACCTATGAGGTTCGGTAGTAACTTGATATGAAGTTTCATGATCATTATCATTAGCTTCCTCTCTAGTTGGTGTAGGCATCATGGGAATGGATTTCACTGATGTGCTACTTTCCAATTCGAGAGAAGGTACAATTACCTCATCAGGTTCTACTTTCCTCCCACTCACTTCTTTTGAGAGAAACTCCTTCTCTAGAAAGGATCCATTCTTAGCAACAAACATCTTTCCTTCGGATCTGTGGTAGAAGGTGTACCCAACAGTTTCTTTTGGGTATCCTATGAAGACGCATATCTCCGATTTGGGTTCGAGCTTATCAAGCTGAAACTTTTTCACATAAGCATCGTAACCCCAAACTTTAAGAAACAACAGCTTAGGTTTCTTGCCAAACCATAGTTCATACGGTGTCGTCTCAACGGATTTAGATGATGCCCAATTTAACGTGAATGCAGATGTCTCCATTGCATAACCCCAAAACGATAGTGGTAAATCGGTAAGAGACATCATAGATCGCACCATATCTAATAAAGCACGGTTACGATGTTCGGACACACCATTACGCTGTGGTGTTCTGCTACCTCTTGAGCACTGCGTTGGTTTTTCCCTTGAAGAGGAAAGGGTGATGCAGCAAAGTAACGTAAGTATTTCCCTCAGTTTGTGACAACCAAGGTATCAATCCAGTAGGAGACCACGCTCAAGTCCCTCGTACCTACACAAACAAATATGAACCTTGCAACCAACACGATAAAGGGGTTGTCAATCCCTTCACGGCCACTTGCAAATGTGAGATCTGATAGAGATGATAAGATACTATTTTTGGTATTTTTATGATAAATATTGAAAGTAAAGATTGCAAAATAAATGGCGACAGAAATAGCTCGTTGGCGGGAGATTAATACGATGGAAGATAGACCCGGGGGCCATAGGTTTCACTAGTGGCTTCTCTCAAGATAGCATAAGTATTACGGTGGGTGAACAAATTACTATCGAGCAATTGATAGAATTGATCATAGTTATGAGAATATCTAGGTATGATCATGTATATAGGCATCACGTCCATGACAAGTAGACCGACTCTGCTGCATCTACTACTATTACTCCACACATCAACCGCTATCCAGCATGCATCTAGAGTATTAAGTTCATAAGAACATAGTAACGCTTTAAGCAAGATGACATGATGTAGAGGGATAAATTCAAGCAATATGATATAAACCCCATCTTTTTATCCTCGATGGCAATAATACAATACGTGTCGCTTTCCCCATCACACTTTGGGATCGAGCAATCGCATGATTGAACCCAAAGCTAAGCACTTCTCCCATTGCAAGAAAGATCAATCTAGTAGGCCAAACCAAACTAATAATTCGAAGAGACTTGCAAAGATAACCAATCATACATAAAAGAATCTAGAGAAGATTCAAATATTGTTGATAAATAATCTTGATCATAAACCGACAATTCATCGGATCTCGATAAACACACTGCAAAAGAAGATTACATCGAATAGATCTCCAAGAAGATCGAGGAGAACTTTGTATTGAGATCCAAAGAGAGAGAAGAAGCCATCTAGCTAATAACTATGGACCCGAAGGTCTGAGGTAAACTACTCACACATCATCGGAGAGGCTATGATGTTGATGTAGAAGCCCTCCGTGATCAATGCCCCCTCCGGCGGAGCGCCGAAAAAGGCGAAAGAGGTTGGCTCATGTTCTGATGTTTCCAGGGTATATGAGTATATATATAGGCGAAAGAGGTCGGTCAGGAGAGCTACAAGGGGCCCACGAGGGTGGGGGCGCGCCTCCCTGCCTCGTGGCCTCCTCATTGATTTTGACGTCCACTCCAAGTCCCCTGGATCACATTTGTTCCGAAAATCACGTTCCCGAAGGTTTCATTCCGTTTGGACTCCGTATGATATTCCTTTCCTTCGAAACACTGAAATAGGCACAAAAAACAGCAATTTGGGCTCGGCCTCTGGTTAATAGGTTAGTCCCAAAAATAATATAAGCCCATTAAACATCCAAAACAGATAATATAATAGCATGGAACAATCAAAATTATAGATACGTTGGAGACGTATCAAGCATCCCCAAGCTTAATTTTTGCTCGTCCTCGAGTAGGTAAATGATAAAAATAGAGTTTTTGATGTGGAATGCTACTTAGCATAATTTTCAATGTAATTCTTTTTATTGTGGCATGAATATTTAGATCTGAAAGATTCAAGATAAAAGTTTAATGTTGACATAAAAACAATAATACTTCAAACATGCTAACCAAGAAATTATGTCTTATCAAAATAACATAGCCAAAGAAATCTTATCCCTACAAAATCATATAGTTAGGCCATGCTTCAATTTCGTCACACAAAACGTTCTCATCATGCATAATCACGATGACAAGCCGAGCAATTGATTCATACTTTTTAACGCGCTTTAGCCTTTTCAACCCTTACGTAATACATGAGCGCAAGCCATGGATATAGCACTATGGTTGGAATAAAGTATAATGATGGGGTTTATGTGAGAGGACAAAAAGGTAGAAAGTCTCATATTGATGCGGCTAATTAATAGGCTATTTGGAGATGCCCATCAATTGATGTCAATGTGAGGAGTAGGGATTGCCATGCAACGGATGCACTAGAGCTATAAATATATGAAAGCTCAACAAAAGAAACTAAGTGGGTGTGCATCCAACTTGCTTTCTCACGAAGACCTAGGGCATTTTGAGGAAGCCCATCATTGGAATATACAAGCCAAGTTCTATAATGAAAAATTCCCACTAGTATATGAAAGTGACAACATAGGACACTCTCTATCATGAAGATCACGGTGCTACTTTGAAGCACAAGTGTGGAAAAAGGATGGTAACATTGTCCCTTCTCTCTTTTTCTCTCATTTTTTTTCTTGGGCCTTCTCCTTTTTTTTCTTTGGCCTCTTTTTTTTATTTAGTCCGGAATCTCATCCTGACTTGTGGGGGAATCATAGTCTCCATCATCCTTTCCTCACATGGGACAATGCTCTAATAATGATTATCATCACACTTTTAATTACTTACAACTCAAGAGTTGCAACTCAACACTTAGAACAAAATATGACTCTATGTGAATGCCTCCGGCGGTGTACCGGGATAATGAATCAAGAGTGACATGTATAAAAAATTATGAATGGTGGATTTTCCACAAATACAATGTCAACTACATGATCATGCAAAGCAATATGACAATGATGAAGCGTGTCATAATAAACGAAACTGTGAAAAGTTGCATGGCAATATATCTCGGAATGGCTATGGAAATGCCATGATAGGTAGGTATGGTGGCTGTTTTGTGGAAGATATAAGGAGGTTTATGTGTGATAGAGCGTATCATATCACGGGGTTTGGATGCACCGGCGAAGTTTGCACCAACTCTCAAGGTGAGAAAGGGCAATGCACGGTACCGTAGAGGCTAGAAAATTGTGGAAAGGTGAGAGTGCGTATAATCCATGGACTCACATTAGTCATAAAGAACGCATATACTTATTGCAGAAGTTTATTAGCCCTCGAAGCAAAGTACTACTATGCATGCCCCTAGAGAGATAGATTGGTAGGAAAAGACCATCGCTCATCCATGACCGCCACTCATAAGGAAAGCAATAAAAGAACACCTTATGCGTCAAATTTGTCATACAACTTTTACCATACGTGCATGCTACGGGACTTGCCAACCTTAACACAAGTATTTCTCAATTTCACAATTACTCAACTAGCACACTCTAATATTACCACCTTTATATCTCAAAACACTTATCAAGTATCAAACTTCTCACGATATTCAATGAACTCAATATGGAAGTTTTTATTATACTCATCTTGCATGCCTATCATATTAGGACTAATTTCACAATTAAAGCAAATTACCATGCTTTTTAAGACTCTCAAAATGATCTAACTGAAGCATGAGAGATCAATAATTTCTATAAAATAAAACCACCACCGTGCTCTAAAAGATATAAGTGAAGCACTAGAGCAAAAACTATATAGCTCAAAAGATATAACTGAAGCACATAGAGTATTCTAATAAATTCCGAATCATGTGTGTCTATCTCAAAAGGTGTGTACAGCAAGGATGATTGTGGTAAACTAAAAAACAAAGACTCGAATCATACAAGACGCTCCAAGCAAAGCACATATCATGTGGTGAATAAAAGCATAGCCCCAAGTAAAGTTACCGATAGACGAAGACGAAAGAGGGGATGCCTTCCGGGACATCCCCAAGCTTAAGCTTTTGGTTGTCCTTGAATTTTACCTTGGGGTGACTTGCTCATCCCCAAGCTTAGGCTCTTGCCACTCCTTGTTCCATAATCCATCAAATCTTTACCCAAAACTTGAAAACTTCACAACACAAAATTCAACAGAAAATCTCATGAGCCCCGTTAGCGAAATAAAATAAACCACCACTTTAAGGTACTGTATTGAACTCATTATTTATTTATATTGGTGTTAAACCCACTATATTCCAACTTACCTATGGTTTATAAGCTCTTTTACTAGCCATAAATTCATCAAAATAAACAAACAACACACGAAAAACAGAATCTGTCAAAAACAGAACAATATGTAGTAATCTGTATCTAACGCAAACTTCTGGAACTCAGAAAAATCTACCAAAATAGGAAGGCCTAGATAATTTGTTTATTGATCTACTTCAATTGGAATCAGTATTTTATCATGTTCTGGTGATTTTAAACAATTGTTTTTGTGAACAGAAAGTTTCTGGAAGTTTCAGCAAGATCAAATAACTATCATCCAAGAAGATCCTATACGTTTAAATTTGCAAAAACACTAAATAAAACATAAAAACAAATCTAACTAGAGGCTAGATCAAATATTTATTCCTAAATAGAACCAAAAATAAAAAAAACTAAAATAAAATTGGGTTGCCTCCCAACAAGCGCTATCGTTTAACGCCCCTAGCTACGCATAAAAGCAAGGATAGATCTAAGTATTGCCATCTTTGGTAGGCAATCCATACGTGGCTCTCATAATAGATTCATAAGGTAATTTAATCTTCTTTCTAGGGAAGTGTTCCATGCCTTTCCTTAACGGAAATTGGAATCTAATATTCCCTTCCTTCATATCAATAATTGCACCAATCGTTCTAAGGAAAGGTCTACCAAGAATAATAGGACATGAAGGATTGCAACCTATATCAAGAACAATAAAATCTACGGGCACATAATTCCTATTTGCAACAATAAGAACATCATTAATTCTTCCCATAGATTTCTTGATAGTGGAATCCGCAACGTGCAAATTTAAAGAGCAATCATCAAATTCATGGAAACCTAACAAATCACACAAAGTTTTTGGAATCGTGGAAACACTAGCACCCAAATCACACAAAGCATAGCATTCATGATCTTTAATTTTAACTTTAATTGTTGGTTCCCACTCATCATAAATTTTTCTAGGGATAGAAACTTCCAACTCAAGTTTTTCTTCATAAGATTGCATCAAAGCATCAACAATATGTTTAGTAAAGGCTTTATTTTGACTATAAGCATAAGGAGAATTTAGCACGGATTGTAACAAGGAAATACAATCTATTAAAGAGCAATTATCATAGTTAAATTCCTTGAAATCCAAAATAGTGGGTTCATTGCTATCTAAAGTTTTAACCTCTTCAATGCCACTTTTACCAATTTTTGCATCAAGATCTAAAAACTATGAATTATTGGGACGCCTTTTAACTAAAGTTGACTCATCTCCAGTCCCATCATTATCAAGATTAATATTGCAAAACAAAGATTTAATAGGAGACACATCAATAACTTTTATATCTTCATCTTTATTCTCATAAAAAAATTCCGGTTTAGCAGCCATCTTATTAACTAAGGTGGCCTGCTTATCCGAAATTTCAGCTATTAATTTTTCAAGATGGGCAATCTGAAATTTCAACCCATAGAATTCCTTAGACATATCATCAAGATCTCTATTCATGTACTCCATAAAGCCTTTTTGTTCCTTAAGTTCGTTTCTAAAGAAATTATTATGCTCAAATTGTAAAGTCATAAAACTTCTGACGTTGCTTTCAATCTCTTCCAACCTATTAAGGTGAAGATCACCAAATCTAGGCAGGGCCATAAGGGCAACAAACAACAAGAGGCAAGCAAAAAGAGGCGGAGGGAAAAGAGGACAAATAAAACGGCAAGGGTGAAGTGGGCGAGAGGAAAACGAGAGGCAAATGGCAAATAATGTAATGCGAGGGATAAGAGTTTGTGATGGGTACTTGGTATGTCTTGACTTGTGCGTAGACTCCCCGACAACGGCGCCAGAAATCCCTCTTGCTACCTCTTGAGCACTGCATTGGTTTTTCCCTTGAAGAGGAAAGGGTGATGCAGCAAAGTAGCGTCAGTATTTCCCTCGGTTTTTTGAGAACCAAGGTATCAATCCAGTAGGAGACCACGCTCAAGTCCCTCGTACCTACACAAACAAATAAGAACCTTGCAACCAACGCGATAAAGGGGTTGTCAATCCCTTCACGGCCACTTGCAAATGTGAGATCTGATAGAGATGATAAAATAATATTTTTGGTATTTTTATGATAAAGATTGAAAATAAAGATTGGAAAATAAATGGCAACAGAAATAGCTCGTTGGCAGGAAATTAATATGATGGAAGATAGACCTGGGGGCCATAAGTTTCACTAGTGGCTTCTCTCAAGGTAGCATAAGTATTACGGTGGGTGAACAAATTATTGTCGAGCAATTCATAGAATTGAGCATAGTTATGAGAATATCTAGGTATGATCATGTATATAGGCATCACGTTCGTGACAAGTAGACCGACTCCTACCTGCATCTACTACTATTACTCCACACATCGACCGGTATCCATCATGCATCTAGAGTATTAAGTTCATAAGAACGGAGTAACGCTTTAAGCAAGATTACATGATGTAGAGGGATAAACTCAAGCAATATGATATAAACCCCATCTTTTTATCCTCGATGAAAACAATACAATACGTGTTGTTTCCTCTACTGTCACTGGGATCGAGAACCGCATGATTGAACCCAAAGCTAAGCACTTCTCCCTTTGCAAGAAAGATCAATCTAGTAGGCCAAACCAAACTAATAATTCGAAGAGACTTGCAAAGATAACCAATCATACATAAAAGAATTCAGAGAATATTCAAATATTGTTCATAGATAATCTTGATCATAAACCCACAATTCATCGGATCTCGACAAACACACCACAAAAGAAGATTACATCAAATAGATCTCCAAGAAGATCGAGGAGAACTTTGTATTGAGATCCAAAGAGAGAGAATAAGTCATCTAGCTAATAACTATGGACCCGAAGGTCTGAGGTAAACTACTCACACATCATCGGAGAGGCTATGGTGTTGATGTAGAAGCCCTCTGTGATCAATGCCCCCTCCGGCGGAGTGCCGGAAAAGGCCCCAAGATGGGATCTCACGGGTACAGAGAGTTGCGGTGGTGAAATAGGGTTTCAGCTCATGTTCTGATGTTTCCAGGGTATATGAGTATATATAGGCAAAAGAGGTCAGTCAGGAGAGCTACGAGGGGCCAACGAGGGTGGGGGCGCGCCCAGGGGGGCAGGCGCGCCTCCCTGCCTCGTAGCCTCCTCGTTGATTGCTTGACGTCCACTCCACGTCCTCTGGATCACGTTTGTTCAAAGAATCACGTTCCCGAAGGTTTCATTTCGTTTGGACTCCATTCGATATTCCTTTCCTTCAAAACACTGAAATAGGCAAAAAAACAGCAATTTGGGTTGGGCCTCCGGTTAATAGGTTAGTCCCAAAAATAATATAAAAGTGTATAATAAAGCCCATTGAACATCCAAAAACAGATAATATAATAGCACGGAACAATCAAAAATTATAGATACGTTGGAGACGTATCATGTTCCAGGTGGCGTGAGTTGTGAAACTATTCCACATTGTTTTAAATGAAGGCCAAACTCATAACTCAAATATTGGCCTCCGCGATCAGATCGTAGAAACTTTATTTTCTTGTTACGATGATTCTCCACTTCACTCTAAAATTCTTTGGACTTTTCAAATGTTTCAGACTTGTGTTTCATTAAGTAGATATACCCATATCTGCTCAAATCATCTGTGAAGGTCAGAAAATAATGATACCCTCCGCGAGCCTCAACACTCATCTTATCGCATACATAGGTATGTATTATTTCCAATAAGTCAATGGGTCGCTCCATTGTTCTAGAGCACGGAGTCTTAGTCATCTTGCCCATGAGGCATGGTTCGCAAGCATCAAATGATTCATAATCAAGTCATTCCAAAATCCCATCTGCATGGAGTTTCTTCATGCGCTTAACACCAATATGACCTAAATGGCAGTGCCACAAGTATATTGTACTATCATTATTAACTTTGCATCTTTTGGCATCAATATTATGAATATGTGTATCACTACGATCGAGATTCAATAAACCATTTATATTGAGTGTATGACCATAGGAGGTTTTATTCATGTAATCAAAACAACAATTATTCTTTGACTTAAATGAATAACTGTATTGCAATAAACATGATCCAATCATATTCATGCTCAACGCAAACACCAAATAACATTTATTTTAGGTTCAACACTAATCCCGAAGGTAAAGGGAGTGTGCGATGGTGATCTTATCAACCTTCGAATCACTTCCAACACACATCGTCACCTCGCCCTTAACTAGTATCTGTTCATTTTGCAACTCCTATTTCAAGTTACAAATGTTAGCAACTGATCCGGTATCAAATACCCAAGGGCTACTATGAACACTAGTAAAGTACACATCAATAACATGTATATCAAATACCTTTGTTCACTTTGCCATCCTTCTTAACCGCTAAGTTTTTGGTGCAGTTTCGCTTCCAGTGACCATTTCCATTGCAGTAGAAGCACTCAGTTCCAGGTTTGGGTCTAGCTTTGGGCTTCTTCACGGGAGTGGCAACTTGCTTTCCATTCTTGTTGAAGTTCCCTTTCTTTCCCTTGCCCTTTTTCTTGAAACTCGTGGTCTGGTTAACCATCAACACTTGATGTTATTTCTTGATTTCTACCTTCACCGATTTCCGCATCGCGAAGAGCTTGGTGTCGGTGTCAAAACCGGCAGATCTCGGGTAGGGGGTCCCAAGCTGTGTGTCATGGATCGATGGGCAACAGGAGACAAGGGACACGATCTTTACCCAGGTTCGAGCCCTCTTAATGGAGGTAATTCCCTACTTCCTGCTTGATTGATCTTGATGAATATAGAGATTACAAGAGTTGATCTACCACGAGATCATATGTTGTGGTCTAAAACCTGAGGGTATGATGAATAATGTCATAATGATCTATCGACTAGCCTGGCCTCGGCTTATATAATGTACCAGCGGCCTAGGATTACAAGAGTCCTAGTCGAATACGTTGGTGGAGAGGAGTTCTTGTCTTCGTCATCAAGTCTTGTGGAATACTCCTTGTATGCGGCATGGGCTGCCCGAAGTGGCCCATGAGTAAACCGCCATGGGGGTCCTCGGCGCGATCGGGAGACGACGTGGTGAGTACTCCCTAGTCCAGGACACCGTCAGTAGCCCCTGAACCGGTCTTCAAGATGGGGACGCTCCTTGATTCTTCCGAACTGTTCTTCATCTTCGGTCGTCAATTCTTGAAAACTGGTTCAACAAATCTTCTTATCTTCCATCTTGAGGATCGCCGAAGTAAATCCGAAGAGTTGACACGTCGGGTATCCAAGGAGCCCCTTTAAGTTATCGGCCTTTATCAAGGCGTTGTTATTTTTATGCCCATCTCGAGTTTGAAGTTGTTCCCGGCGGCGGTGTTCTCTTGTGTCCGAGCTCCAACGCTAGACTGCATTCAAATCTTTTGCAGCCAAGCACCAACGCTGAACTATATCCGAGCTCCACCGCTGGACTATATCCAAGGTGTCATAGATCACCTTGGCTTGAAGAAGTTTAAAGGAGGTTAGCCGAGCTTAGTTCTGGAAATGCCCTCTATAGAGCCAGCCACTTGCATCCGAGCTTTATGCAGGACTAGTTCTGAAGTGATGCACCACCTCGGGCTTGGGCTGATTTTTGATGCGTGTAAATTTATTTGCTGTCAATATGTATAACTAGTAGCCCTCAAGGTGTGTGTCGTTCTAAAACCCGAGATGCACCTGAAGGAAAACATGAAAGAACTGATCCTAGTAGCCCCTGAGACTCATGTCGATGCGCGAAATCGGCCTGAGGATCAACTCCTAGCTCGGCATCATACGTAGGAATAGAAACACAATGTAATATATTAGAGATAATAGTGATCGACGAACGGGCCCTTGAGAGAGGGTCTTGAGAAGTTGCCGTAATATATTAGCTTGATGCCAGATAGGTCCAGATGGTACTTGTTGTTGTCCGAAGACGCGTTTGCCTATAGTTCGGTCAAGCCGAACACTAAGCACTTTGAATTTTCTGCATTGAACAGGCAATGAAGTAGCCCCGAGACACTGGTCGGGTGGCAACACCAGATCGGGGGATCGATGTGCCCCTTTAATATTTGTAAATAATAAGCCCGAAGCCCAGTAGCCCCCGAGCCTTAATGCGGGCACGGGTGGCCGAATTAAGGATCGATATCCATAGAAAAATCACAAATTATGTGTAATGACTCTATGTATCCAAGTACTTTACATCATTAATGCTCGGATCCGCATTGTACAAAACTTTGTTGACCGACCATCGGGTTCAACCTCTTCGGCCAGTAGCCGAGGAGAGTTTTCCTACTTTATAAAGTCGTTATAAGGGCAAAGATTTATGGAAAACAAGGCAATCGGGCCATACGGTTTTATAAACAAAGGTACACGGAGAGATATGTTATATTGCGTTTTAACGTAAGAAACATCTTCCAAAGAAAATAGTCCCGCTATCGGTTCCTTTCTTTGGGTCGTCATGCTTATCATGATCATGAAACCTCACCTCCAATCAATGTGGGAGGAAAATATTGAGGATTTAGTTCGGGGAAAGTTCCCGAACTCTATGGTATTAATGAACCAAAATTTTCACTTCCGTCGTTGCCGACCAATGTGATCCTTTAAGATTGCTAACTTTCGGCTTCACCCAGTCTGAGGTACTTACTCGGATGACCTGGTAGTAACAATCACAGAGGTGCTCCCTTTACCACCTAGCCGACCAATCGGGAACGTAGGGGTAAGCACAGGAGCCAGGCAACCCAGCTTGGCCAAAATCTTAAGTCAAATTGATGCATATTTATGGCTTCATAACGATGATTGCGGAAGGATGCCCTCGTATATTAAATACAAATGCCGATGATATGTTTATTTTGACTCCGTTGCGACCGTTTATCATTTGAAAGTGGCCCATCGTCGGCTTCCACCCCCTTGTAGATGCTATGCAGGGTGTTTTCGCAATAACAAAACAACCCTTAGCCGACGTCTCGGTGCCCAAAGGCGGTTTTGTTAGCGGAAACGAGGCAATCAGATATGAGGGCTTTATAACTTTCACTTAGTCATAGGAGCTTAAAGTTGGGAGGCGAGTTACTAGCCCCCAGTTAGTGTTCGGCAAGAGTCGAGGTCAAGCCGTAAACACTTCGGCGAGTGTTATGAACGGACCGTCATTTAACATGGGGTGACCTCTATCGATCTTATAATTTAACATAGTCATCGGATCGCTAACCAGTTTACACTTATTGTGACAGTCAATTTTCGGCTTTCTCCACTGAGGCGCTTAACCATGCTAGCTAGAAGCACAATCGCAGTGGTTCTCCCTTTGCACACCTAGCTGAACAAAGCAGAACGTAGGAGGCAAGCACAGGAGCCGGGCAACCCAACTATTGATCAAAGACACAATTCGAAACCGATGCATATAAAGCAATACCTGAGAATGTTTTGCCGAATCTCTAAAGGTGTCCGGCGTTGCACTGCGAGGCTTATGCTGGAAACACACAAATAGTTTAAAAGTGCCATAGGATTAAAAACCAAAAGACTTATGCGGAAACTCCACGTCTGAACTAAATCAAGTCAATTGGTGCCAATCCGAAAATTGGTCTAAAAAAATTGTGCTTCTGTCGTGCTTTAACATGACACATCCGATCTCAAGACTACAAGTGGGTCAAGATCGGACCCAGCTATCCGGCTATTGACCACACACTCGAGTTGAGGAAGGAGTGATAGAAAAAGACCTTGCAACGAACAAGAAGAAAACACAGTTATTATAAAACGGCTCATGTAAATTTAAGAGCCCCCAGCTAACATGGGTAAAGGGAGTTTCTTTTAACAAACAACTCACATGAGCACGGTCAAACCGAACACAAATTAAAAAAAACTTTGAGCATAAAAGCGACTTAGCTGGTTAATGTGCTCGACATCGATCGTGGTCTGAGTTTAAGGTGGGGCGAGGTCCCAGCCCCTAAGCTAGTCCCGAGATGGAGGAGCAAAGAGCTTGGCACTCCGAAGTGGCGACACAGCATGGCCAATGTGGCAAGGTGGAACCCCCCCCCCCCCCCGTTCATCCGAGGTGACGGAGCAGGCCGACAGTATGACGCTGAAGTTCCCACCATGGTTTAATGAAGTGATGACGAAGCCCCCGGTCAGCCGAGGTGACAGCGCTGCCCAATCCGGATCATTTACCTGTGCACAGAAGATAGTGCAAGCCGGAGATAACAGTAATTTAAAAAGGTTTCATGATTAATAATTCATGCAAAGTGAGTAATAAAAGAAATAAGGCTCGTGCGCCAAACACCCGACGAGGTAGGACCCTCTTGATGAAGCCGAAGTTCTCGAGGCAACCGAACATGTCGGTATGGCAATTCAATCAACAAGATGATCATGCGAGCCGATTTATGCCAATTGGGACGATGACGTTAGCTTGCCGAAGTGACTGCGTGACGCAGTCGAGGTCGATCACCTACACACATAAAATAGTGCGGTCCAAAAAGAACAATATAAATATATATATATATATATAATCCTTGCATAATTGCTTTTCGCAAAAATAATTTTTTTGAAGAGATGTGGCCTGGCGCCGAAGTCAATGTCGATGCAAGGCGTCGGCGTGATGCGGTAAAGTTGTGGCAAAGCCCGAATTCACAGGTCGGTCCGAGTTCCGGATGCGGCGTTCGACGAACTATGTACGGAAACAGACTGAACCACCACGCGACCGTCGTTAATGTGGCCACCATTTGATAGACCTGTGTACATATGATGGAACAAACTAGAGTAATAATTCCTTGGAAAAAATAAACCCAAACAAGCAAAAATTGCTAGGATTTATAGCACCTGGTTTAATTGTTGTAGTAGTCCGAAGAAAGGTTACTCCCAAAATTGGGACTCGATCCGCACACCCATTGCCTGATGGGTGATGAAGCGACGGCATGGCGATGCTGGCAAAGATTGTCTCGCCGAGGCAAAGCCCCCGGTCCAGTTAACGTAACGAAGCTGGTCGGTTGGTGACGCCGAAGTCTCCGGAGTAGGTTGATGAAGCTAACGGCGTGGGTTGCCAACACAGGGCAACATGCCAAAAAGACAACACAACTGTGTCGACGGAGGTGGGACGACGAAGTCGGCACACCGAGGTGACAGCGCGGCCCGGTCTGAACCAATTGCCTGCACACATAAAATAGTGCAAGCCATAAATAATAACAATAATATGCTTAAAAATTCTTCTACTTAATTAATTTAAGTGAAGTAAATATTTAAAGAAATATGGCCTGAATGCCGAGGTGACGGAGCAGGTCGGTAAGGTGACGTTGCAGCCACCATGCCAGCCGATGTGTCGAAACTGGTCGGCCAGTGACGCCGAAGTCACCGGAGCATGTTGATGAAGAAATAGCGGAGCCCCTGGTCCGGCCGAGGTGTCGAAGTAGGTCGGCGTGATGGACATCGGCTTGAAGAAGCAACAGTTCGGCCATGCCGATGCAGGTCGTAGCTCGTGACGTGGTCAATGTCAGCTTGATGAAGTGACCGTGCGGCGATGCCGGTGTGCCCGCTCCATGTAATCCGTGAGGCGGCGATGTTGGTGATGATTTATCCTCCGCAATTCCAAACTCTTGTTCGGCTCACAGAGATGATTATCCGAAGAAGTTGAGCTCGGCTCAACAAAGCAACGACGTGTCTAGCGCAGGTCGGCAGCCGCACATCAATACTGCCAGACTGGTTTGACACCAGCTTGATGCTGAAGAGTACCTCAGAAAAGACTTAAATTTTTATGGGCACATGTTTAAGAACAACGTGAAACACCCTAGAAGAAAATTCCTTTTAAAAAGGTTGTCCAATACACCGTTCATGAAGAAAGATGAATTCGGGTCGGATTCGTATTCATGCAGAAAACAGATCCGAAAAGTGATGCACTAATCGGAAGGTTCCCGGAGTTTGGACGGTCAGATCGAGCTGAAATTTTGAGAGGTGGTAGATATTGAAATTCCGCAGCCGATCAACGGTTGGATCTTCCAAAGGACTTCCAAGCTAGATTCTGGACACCACGCTCCAAACTCGTCCAAATTCCCGTCCAGATTTGACAGGGCTCCGGAATATCGGAGATCGGCGGAGATTACTCCGTCGGAACGCGACGAAATTTTACAGTGTTGTTGTAGACTCAATTCCACACAATTCCACTGAATTAGTCATCAAAACGATGCTTGAGGAGGTGGTGGTAGCGGATAGAAATTCCCTGTTCGGAAAAACAGCACGGTCGCCCGAGGGCAATGTTGACGTTGAGCCCCCGAGCTCCATGGATGATTCTTCCATGATCATGATAGAGATCAGAGTTGATGTTGATGAAGACACTCGTCTGAACATGACGATTGGAGGTAGGGCATAGTCCTTGGTCAAGCCAAGGTGACCAGTCGAGCCGGCGACGAAGATGCCGACATCGCAGGCGAGCCATTGATCTTTTGCCGATCACACAGCAGAACTCTCAATGAAAGCACCATTGTCGGTGTCAAAACCGGCAGATCTCGGGTAGGGGGTCCCAAGATGTGTGTCATGGATCGATGGGTAACAGGAGACAAGGGACACGATGTTTATCCAGGTTCGGGCCCTCTTAATGGAGGTAATACCCTACTTCCTGCTTGATTGATCTTGGTGAATATAGAGATTACAAGAGTTGATCTACCTCGAGATCATATGTTGTGGTCTAAAACCTGAGGGTATGATGAATAATGTCATAAAGATCTATCGACTAGCCTGGCCTCGGCTTATATAATGTACCAGAGGCCTAGGATAACAAGAGTCCTAGTCGAATACGTTGGTGGAGAGGAGTCCTTGTCTTCATCATCAAGTCTTGTGGAGTACTCCTTGTATGCGGCATGGGCTACCCGAAGTGGCCCACGAGTAAACCGCCATGGGGGTCCTCGACCCGATCCACCTGATCGGAAGACGACGTGGTGAGTATTCCCTAGTCCAGGACACCGTCACATGGTAATCGTTTTCGTCATCCCTTTCATATTATAGTTCATCACGAAGTTCTAGTAACTTGGTGATAGTGACTAGAGAACTCTGTCAATCACTATCTTATCTAGAAGATTAACTCCCAATTTACTCAAGCGGTTATAGTAGCCAGACATTCTGAGCACATGCTCACTAGCTGAGCTATTCTCCTCCATCTTGTAGGCAAAGTACTTGTCAGAGGTCTCATACCTCTTAACACGGGCATGAGTCTGAAATATTATTTTCAGCTCTTCGAACATCCCATATGCTCCATGGCGTTTCAAAACATTTTTGAAGTCCCGGTTCTAAGCCGTAAAGCATGGTGCACTAAACTATCAAGTAGTCATCATATCGAGCTTGTCAAGCGTTCATAATGTCCGCATCAGCTCCTGCAACAGGTCTGTCACCTAGCGGTGCATCAAAGACATAGTTATTCTGTGCAGCAATGAGGATAAACCTCAGATCACGGACCCAGTCTGCATCATTGCTACTATCATCTTTCAACTTATTTTTCTCTAGGAACATATAAAAAGTAAATGGGAGCAACATCGTGAGCTATCGATCTACAACATAGATTTGCAAATACTATCGGGACTAAGTTCATGATAAATTAATTTCAATTAATCATATTACTTAAGAACTCCCACTTAGATAGACATCCCTCGAGTCATCTAAATGATCATGTGATCCATATCAACTAAACCATGTCCGATCATCACTCGAGATGGAGTAGTTTTCAATGGTGAACATCTCTATGTTGATCATATCTACTAGATGATTCACATTTGACCTTTCGGTATCCAGTGTTCCGAGGCCATGTCTCTACATGTTAGGCTCATCAAGTTTAACCCGAGTATTCCGCATGTGCAAAAATGTCTTGCACCCGTTGTATGTGAATGTAGAGCTTATCACACCCGATCATCACGTGGTGTCTGAACACGACGAACTGTCGCAACCGTGCATACTCAGGGAGAGCACTTATACCTTAAAATTTTTAGTAAGGGATCATCTTATAATGCTACCACCATACTAAGCAAAATAAGATGCATAAAAGATACACATAATATGCAATCAAAATACATGACATGAGATGGTCATCATCATCTTGTGCCTTTGATCTCCATCTCCAAAGCACCGTCATGATCTCCATCGTCACTGGCTTGACACTTTGATCTCCATCGTAGCGTCGTGGTCGTCTCGCCAACTATTGCTTCTACAACTACCACTAACGCATAGTGATAAAGTAAAGAAATTACATGGTGTTTGCATTTCATACAATAAAGCGATAACCATAAGGCTCCAGCCAGTTGCCGATAACTTTTACAAAACATGATCATCTCATACATTAACGTATATCACATCATGTCTTGACCATATCACATCACAACATGCCCTGCAAAAACAAGTTTGACATCCTCTACTTTGTTGTTGCAAGTTTTACGTGGCTGTTGCGGGCTTCTAGCAAGAACCATTCTTACTACGCATCAAAACCACAACGGTGATTTATCAAGTTTGTTGTTTTAACCTTCAACAAGGACTGGTTGTAGTCAAATTCGATTCAACTAAAGTTGGAGAAACAAACACCCGCCAGCCACCTTTATGCAAAACTAGTTGCATGTCTGTCAGTGGAACCGGTCTCATGAACGTGGTCATGTAAAGTTGGTCCGGGCCGCTTCATCCAACAATACCGCCGAATCAAAATAAGACATTGGTGGTAAGTAGTATGACAATCACTGCCCACAAATCTTTGTGTTCTACTCGTGCATATCATCTACGCATAGACCTGGCTCGGATACCACTGTTGGGAAACGTAGCATGCAATTCCAAAAAAATCCTATGCTCACGCAAGATCTATATAGGAGATGCATAGCAACGAGTGGGGGAGAGTGTGTCCATGTACCCTCGTAGACCAAAAGCGCAAGTGTTTGACAACGCGGTTGATGTAGTCGAACTTCTTCTTGTTCCAACCGATCAAGCACCGAATGTCCAGCACCTCCGAGTACTGCACACATTCAGCTCGATGACATCCCTCGAACTCTTGATCCAGAAAAGTGTCGAGGGAGAGTTCTGTCGCCACGACGGCATGGTGACGGTGATGGTGAAGTGATCCGCGCAGGGCTTCGCCTAAGCACTACGTGAATATGACCGGAGGCGTAAACTATGGAGTGGGGCGCCGCACACGGCTAGGAGTCAATGTTGTATTGTGTTGTAGCGGTGCCCCCCTCATATATATAGGTTGGAGGGGGGGAGAGGAAGCGAAGGGGGCGCCCCAAGTAGGAGGAATCCTACTTGGGCGCTGTCGGTGTCAAAACCGGCGAATCTCGTGTAGGGGGTCCCGATCTGTGCGTCTTAGGCTGATGGTAACAGAAAGCAAGGGACACAATGTTTACCCAGGTTCGGGCCCTCTCGATGGAGGTAAAACCCTACTTCCTGCTTGATTAATATTGATGATATGAGTAGTACAAGAGTAGATCTACCACGAGATCGTAGAGGCTAAACCCTAGAAGCTAGCCTATGATGATTATGATTGTGATCATGATCGGCCTTCTAAGGACCAACCTCTCCGGTTTATATAGACACCGGAGAGGGCTAGGGTTTACATGGAGTCGGTTACAAGGAAGGAAATATATTATCCGGATCGCCAAGCTTGTCTTCCACGCAAAGGAGAGTCCCATCCGGACACGGGACGGAGTCTTGAGTCTTGTATCTTCACGCTCCAATAGTCCGGACAAAGTATATAATACGGCTGTCCGGATACCCCCTAATCCAGGACTCCCTCAGTATCCCCTGAACCAAGCTTCAATTACGATGAGTCCGGCGCGCAGTCTTGTCTTCGGCATTGCAAGGTGGGTTCCATCTCGGAATACTCCAAAGTAATTATCAAACACTGGAATCGTGTCCGGATCTGCAAAATGACCTTCACACGCCATCGTAGGGGGCCTAACATAAATCTGATCTGCTGGCAATTTTCATATGTCGTGCCCCTGCATCGTGGCCCGGCCCAAGACGGACTGGTGTTTCTTGGCCCACCTCAACTCGCGTTGCGAGGCGGTTTTATTGGCACGCCCTGCCAAAGCAGAGATCGTGTTTCCCTTATTACGGGATCTTCCATCGATACGGGCGTGTGCCACCCCACGACGACTGTTGGTATGACTCCGAGTGTTTTTTAGATAAGTCTCAAGCGGTCACGCTGAGGACTCTTGACATTCACCCCCCTTATAAAGGGGCCGAGGCCTATACCTCTTTTCCACCACCCCTGCGCCCTTCCGCATCTCGAGTTCTAGCGCCTGAGACCCAAACTCGAACACCCCAGATCCTCCAATATGTCCGGATCCAACTCTCAGGGCCGGTGGGTGGCCTCCTCGATCAAAGAGGAGGACATTGCGAGGCTTAGGGAGGTCGGATATCCGATCGCCGACATCCAAAGACAAAGGCTTCTGCCTGTGGCAGGTCATCCCTACACCCGAGCCCAATGAGAGCGTCGTATTTGTTCCTCACTTCCTCCGCGGTTTGGGCCTCACCCTTGATCCCTTTGTGAGGGGGCTCATGTTCTATTACGGGTTAGATTTTCATGATCTAGCCCTAGAAGCTATCCTCCATATCTCGTCGTTCATCACTGTGTGCGAGGCTTTTCTCCACGTCACTCCATACTTCGGCTTATGTCTCAAGACCTTCAATGTGACGCCGAAGATAATCGAGGGGCGACATGCGGAGTGTGGAGGTGCCATAATAAGCAGGAACGCCGATGCCCCATGGCCAGAGGGTTCTTTCCCAGAAGTATCCGATGTATGGCAGCGGAGGTGGTTTTACGTCATGGCTCCCAGAGGCACAAAGTGGGTGGCCGCCTGAAGTTCTGCTCGGGCCCTTCGTCTCAATTGGTGTCGTGGACCAATGTAGGACGGAATTGGGGGCCCGCTAGTGATGTACCAATACTGCAGAGCCGTATCCGGGAGCTTCTTGAGAAGGACATTAACCTTGTCAGCATAATTCAAGTAATGCTAATCCGACGGATGTTGCCGTGCAAACGCCGGCCTCTCCGGATGTGGGAGTTCAATCCAGAGGGTCCGCGGACTATTAAGCATTCTTCGGCCTTAAGCTCGAAGGGATGTGTAAATTATTCTTCGGACCACAAGTAAAGTGTCTGGATACCACCGAGGATGCGGGCCTAAGTTGCAAGCGCCTAGATACCCAAGTAAGTAACCTTGAAACCGGACACATCGTTCATATTTGTGATAGACATTATTCTGAAAATCCTCCGTGGCCAGGAATGGCTCAGCAAGGCGGAGACAATCAGGTGTCCAGCGCCACTTCCCGAAGGCTGGCCTAGCCCAACCATTGCCAAGATGCTTGGTCGGGTGCTCAGCAAAATGCCCTCAGGGAAAGACGAAGGGAAGAACAGAGAAGCCGAACTTCACACACTGCGCATCCAAACCGGGGGAATTGCTACCTCCCCTAAGGAGGATAGTCGGGAAGGGGAGTCTAAAGCCTCCTCCCGTGCGGGAAGAAGAGGGACGCCTCCGAAGACTTGGAGACAGAGATGCCCAAGCAAGAGAAAAAGGTATCACCAGGGGGCTCTGCCCCGACGGGCACCCTCACCGCGTCATGCCCGCCAACGGGCCAGCCCTCCAACGAGCTGTAAGTTAACCGTAAATTCGAAGGTACTACCTTTCTCCGAGTACACTAACCAGGATCCATTCTTTGCAATCCGACTAGCAGCTCTTCTCAACAGAGTTCGTCTTCGGGGGATCTTCCTCCGGAGATGATGGAGAGTGAGACCCCACCAGCCTCTCCGTCTCCTGAGGCGGGCGACACCGAGGTGTCATCACGGAGGAGTCTGGATTTGCCAAAGCCATAGGCTAATCCGTCCGTCGCTCTGAGCCTGGAGCGTTCGGCTCCCACGGGGGGTGATGAGAAGGGTCCGGCACAGTTCGGTGTCCGCCCGGACATACTGACGGGCCTTCTGGAGCAAGCTGCGCTCTCGGAGGAGCACCGCTCATTAATGAGCATGGTGCTCAAGAAGATTTCATCCGCCACAAGCGGTTTGAGTGAAGCATTTACGAGCCTGCTCAGAGGCTTTGAGGTATGTGGTGAGAAATACACAATTTTTTGGTTGTGAGGCACGCGCTAGGTGTGATCCATATGGATAGTAGCCTCGAGACTTCAGTTTGCCCGCCCTAGGCGTAAATGGAGGATCATATTGTGTAAAATCTTGATTGCGTTGTACATATGCGCACGTATCTAAGGATCCGGCCGCCGAACAGTCTGTTGAGGTTGCCGAACTAAGGTGGCAAATTGGATCTATTGATGCCGATATCACGCTGGTGAACGAACGGCTGAACGAGTCACAAGGTATGTGCTCTGCTTTCCTTATTATGTTGTATAGGAAAACATGAGAGCGGCATAATATTAATGCGACATGCTTGGACTGCAGACGGTGCTGCTGCCGTGGAAGCCCTGAGGGCGGAACTTGCCCAGGCCAAGGAACAAGCTCGGGCTAGTGATGCGGCTTCCCTAAAGGCGGCCGAAGAGTTGAGAGCCGAACAGGCTGCTCATCGCCGAAGCGAAGACAAGATAGCCGAAATGGCTGTGGAGTTGAAAAATGCCGCCGACCGGTATGAGCTCCTTGAAAAGGAGAATCAGGTTAATTCGGCTGACCTGAACAAGGCACTTAATGCGGCCAAGGAGATGCATACTAAGGTTAGGGATGCGCGGGAGGAGCTTCGACAAGCCAGAAAAATCGCCGCTGGGAGTCCCTACTTGTTGCGGATGAAGTTCTTGGATCCGAAGTATGCTCTCCTGGATCGATGCTGGAGTCCTGCAGACGCTTATGCGGACTTGGCGAAGAGTACCGCTGATGCCACCAAGTTTTTCGAGGATCAAGGTGATAAAGAAGTGGAGAGACTATTCTGGTCCCAATTCAATGCTCCCGCGCGTCCATTGCCGTTGAATGAGAAGATGGCTGCTTTGGCGGAGCTTCATAGGTTGTCCGGGCTTGCCATGCGTCTGTAATAGACCATCTTTGGCCGAAGGGGCCTAAGCCAGACAGTTATTTTGGTTTGGTGCAACAGTTCCTTGGTGACGTATCTCAGATCGATGCCATGAGGAGGTCGGTGTGTATAGAGGGTGCACGGATGGCACTTGCCCGCGTTAAAGCATATTGGACAGATATGGAGGCCACCCTCATTGCGACCCAGAATCCGGCGGGAGGCCAGGATCCGGCCGAAACCGCTTGGAGCAGTAACGAGAAGGTGCTCGCTAATAGAGGCTCGATGCTCAAGAATGTCATGTTCGAGTGACAAATCGTGTCATTGTAAAAACAATGTTATTTTGATTATGAGGCTATATTTATACTTTGTGCCCGAAAGTATTATTTTTACCTCCTTTGCGGCCGTTTTTATGTATATATGTAACTCTGAAAGTTAGCAGTCGTTGGCTTCAGCCCCCACGCATACAATGCGGGGGTGTTCACGAAAAATATGCATAATCACACTTGATCCAATGTCTTGGTCCATTAAGGAGGTGATCGCACATTGAACTAGGCAACCGGACTATATAGCTGTAACACTTTCACTTCGCCATAAGAGTTTGACGGTGGGGCTACTATGTAGCCCCTAGTACTTTTGCGTGCACCCGAATACGGGCGCGTGTGTACATGACCGGGAAACGGTCCTTCGTCAATGCGGAGGAATCCTAAAGATTCCGGTAAGTCTTCGAGTGGTTGAACAGTCTCTCGCTGTATCATGATGATCAGTTTTCGGCTTTCTCTCGAGGTGCTCATCCGGAATAACCAGGGCACAATCGCAGTAGTTCTCCTTTGGCCACCTTAGCCGATAAGAACGGAACATAAGGCGGCAAACCCAGGAGCCGGGCAAACCCAACATTTGACCAAAGACATGATTCAGAGCTGATGCATATAAGGCCAAACTCGTGACGCCGAACACTCCCGAAGGTATTCAGACTTTATGACAGAAAATAGGCTGAAGAATGCCCTTTCGTTATAAACCCTGTATTTTTAGGTACGTGCATTAGTCTATCATGGCAAAATGCCAATAACGGCAGTGTCCTCTGTGGGTATAGCACCCATGGGATATGTAAACAACAAGAGGCAATAGAAAAGGTTTACACATGGGCTTAATCTAAGGAGAAACCTTTGAGCGGGGCCCTGCTACACGTATGCGCCTTTATCTCTGTTGTGTCGTGTCCTGGAAGGGTATCGCACGAATGTTGTCTATAAAAAAGAAAAGTCGTGTAACCATGCGATTGATAGTAGAAATGTAAAACATTGGTCTGCCAATAAGGTTGAGCCAAGGGTGGGGCTGTATTACATATCTATAGCCCCTGGTGTCCTCTATGGGTTTACGTACATGGCGCCCTGGATCAGTTTCATCCGGACTGCCGGACTCGTCTAACCGTGTCCGTGGTCTTAACGACCAGTCATGCTTTCTGGTATTGGAGGCCGCTTAGGATCCGGCCGCTAGAGCCATCGCGCGTTCCTCCGCGCGTGAAGAGCGCTCTGTGTTTCCGTTAACGGTGATGATGCCATGTGGACCGGGCATATTGAGTGTAAGGTAGGCATAATGCGGTACTGCATTGAAGCGGGCGAAGGCCGTTCTTCCAAGCAATGTGTGGTAGCCGCTTCGGAAGGGTGCGATGGTGAAGAGTAGTTCTTCACTTCTGGAGTTTCCTGGGGAGCCGAATGTTACCTCCAGTACGACGGAGCCCCTACCATAGGCTTCAAGACCTGGTATTACCCCTTCAAAGGTGGTGTTTCTTTGGATAATTCTGGATGGATCTATCCCCATCCTGCGGACAGTGTCCTGGTATATTAAATTGAGACTACTTCCGCCGTCCATCAGGACGTGGGTAAGATGGTATCCGTCGATTATTGGGTCAAGCACCAAGGCCTCTGATCCTCCACGCCGAATACTAGTCAGGCAGTCCGTGTGATTGAAGGTGATCGGACAAGTCAACCAGTAATAAGGTGTGGGTACGATGGGCTCTATAGCGTACGCGTCTCTGAGCGCGCGTTCGTGCCTTCTCGTGGATGTGTGAGTCGCGTGGATCATGTTTACTGTTTTAACCTCTGGTGGGAATGTTTTATGTCCCCCAGTGTTCGGCTGGCGAGGTTCATCCTCATCTTCACTTGGTTTTTCCCTTCCCTTGTGTTCGGCGTTTAATTTGTCGGCCTGCTTGAAGACCCAGCACTCTCTGTGAGTGTGGTTCGCGGGTTTGTTGGGGGTGCCATGAATTTGGCACAATCTGTCGAACTTCTGTTGGGCCGGACGGTCCCTCTTTACTGCCTTTAAATGGCTTCTTTTGCTGATCGGGTCGAGAGCCCCTGAATCCGGCGTTGACCGTTGTGTTGTTCGGGCCCTCTTCCCTGTTTTGACGTTTTTCTTTATTACGCCGTGGTTTCCCGTTGCCATCCCTTATTTCGGATGTGCTTGGGTCGCTGGTGCCTTTACGGGCCAACCAGCTATCTTCACCCGCGCAAAAGCGGGTCATAAGGCTTGTTAAGGCTCCATTGTCCTTGGCTTTTCTTGGCCGAGGTGTCTGGCGAGCCACTCGTCACGGATGCTATGCTGAATGCCGCTAAGGCTTCGGCGTCCGGACAATCGACAATTTGATTCTTCTTAGTGAGGAATTTGTTCCATAGCTTGCGGGCGGACTCTCCGGGCTATTGGATTATGTGACTTAAATCGTCTGCATCCGGAGGCCGGACATAAGTCCCTTGAAAATTGGCCCTGAAAGCGTCCTTGAGTTCCTCCCAACTCCCAATTGAATTTTCGGGGAGGCTTTTCAACCAGTGTCGAGCTGGTCCCTTCAGCTTGAGGGGAAGGTATTTGATGGCGTGGAGGTCATCCCCACGAGCCATGTGTATACGCAAGATAAAATCCTCAATCCGCACCCACAGGTGCATCGTTCCGTCAGATGCCTCTATATTCACAGGTTTAAAACCCTGTGGAAATTCATGGTCCAGTACTTCTTCGGTGAAGCACAGGGGGTGAGCAGCCCCTCTGTATCTGGATGTGCTGTGGCATGCCGTCGGCTGTTGTTGTGTCCGGTGTTTGTTCCGAACTGGTATCCGATCGGTATGATCATTTTGGTGACCATAGTCCCACGCCAGGGTGTGTCCTTTAGATCCGTAGTTGGTCCTAGCCGCGCCGGCTTTCTTATCCAGGTGCTCACGTAGATCGTGCGTGGTGTCGGTAGCTGCTCTGTTGCGGTTATGAAGTGGTTCATCCGGCCTCCTGGTCGTGTTGTTTTTTGGTGGAACGGCCTCGTCGTCGAATTCTGGCAGCAGCTTGCATTTTGGATAGCTCTTTGTATGGCGATCATCGCTGTATCTTTCTTCAGTGTCTAGCACTTTATTCCATCTGCGATTGAGCGTTTTCTGTGCGGACTTTATCCTTTGCTTCTTCTTCTTCAGACTTCTCGCGGTGGCCATAAGCCTTCTGTGGAGATTATCTCGTTCCCCGCGTGTTTCCGGGACGATGAATGCATCGTCGTCCGGACTATGTTCTTGTCCTGGGGAGGTTTGATGAACTCGTCCCTCGAGATCATTGTGGTCGGGCGTCTGCTCCAAGCTGTGTTCGGCATGACCCGGCTCATCCTGCTCTATCGCTGGGTCCGTATGGTCGTTGTTGCCTTCGGGGTTGATTGGGGTGTCGATCTTTCTGGCGCTCTTGTCACTATTTTCACTGTTGCTGGAATTGGAGTGGCGTCTGCGCGGTCGTTTTGGTTTTTGCCCGGGGGTTTTATCTTCTGGATTGTCGCCGTTGTCCTCCTTAGGCGTATCCACCATGTATATATCGTATGACGGGGTGGCTGTCCACTGCCCAGTGAGCGGTGGTTCCTGTTCTTCTCCTGGTCGTCCATACCGTCGATGTCTTCGGAGGCGAAGTCAAGCACGTCGGTTAATTCATCGACCGTGGAAATGAAGTGGGTGGTGGGTGGGCGACGAATTCCTTCGTCTCCTGCTTCCCACTCGAGCCGGACATAGTTCGGCCGAGAGTCTCCTGTCAAAGAGAGAGATTTTAACGAGTTCAGCATGTTGCCAAAGGGCGAGTGCTGGAAGATATCCGCGGCGGTAAACTCCATTATCGGAGCCCAACCAGGCTCGGCAGGCTCGGGGGCGCGCGGACTAGAACCTATAGCCGGATACGAGTCCGGGGGTTCGGTGTTGCAGGCTTCCTTAGAGGTAAGGCCTGGGTTCGGCTCTACCGCCGATGAGTGTGCGGCCCGCGGGGCGGGGTCTATCCACCCGTCCTTGGGCCACGATGCCTCCGGATTTAGGTGCAGGGCTACCGTAGGGCGATTTCCCGAGCATTGTCCGACAGCAGGTCTAAGCTGTGCTCATCGTGACTGTCTGGCGCTCCTGGCACAGGCCCGATTCCGCCGAAGATCAAGTCTCCGCGGATATCGGCCGTGTAGTTCAGGTTTTCGAACCTGACCTGGTGGCCAGGGGCGTAGCTGTCGATCTGCTCCAGTTGGCCAAGCGAATTGGCCCGCAGCATGAAGCCGCCGAACACGAAGATCTGTCCGGGGAGAAAAGCCTCACCCTGGACCGTGTTGTTGACAATTGAAGGAGCCATCGAGCCTTGCAGCGATGACACAGAGGAACTCTCAATGAAAGCACCAATGTCGGTGTCAGAACCGGCGGAACTCGGGTAGGAGGTCCCGATCTGTGCGTCTTAGGCTGATGGTAACAAAAAGCAAGGGACACAATGTTTACCCAGGTTCGGGCCCTCTCGATGGAGGTAAAACCCTACTTCCTGCTTGATTAATATTGATGATATGAGTAGAGTAGATCTACCACGAGATCGTAGAGGTTAAACCCTAGAAGCTAGCCTATGATGATTATGATTGTGATCGTGATCGGCCTTCTAAGGACCAACCTCTCCGGTTTATATAGACACCGGAGAGGGCTAGGGTTTACATGGAGTCGGTTACAAGGAAGGAAATATATTATCCGGATCGCCAAGCTTGTCTTCCACGCAAAGGAGAGTCCCATCCGGACACGGGATGGAGTCTTGAGTCTTGTATCTTCACACTCCAATAGTCCGGACAAAGTATATAGTCCGGCTGTCCGGATACCCCCTAATCCAGGACTCCCTCAGGCGCCTCCCAATTCGGCCTCCCCCCTTCCATATTCATCCGGAGGGGGGAGGCCAAATCCTCCCCTTTCCTTCTCCCTTCCCTCCTTTCCTTCTCCTCCTATTTCGGCCTATAGGGGGTGCACCAGCCCCTTAGGGGCTGGTATGTCCCTCTCTTGGCCCATTAGGCCCATATAGTTTGCCCGGTGTTGCCTGGAACCCCTTTTCCGGTGACCCAATACGTACCCGGTACCACCGGAACACTTCTGGTGTCCGAATACTATTGTCCTATATATGAATCTTTACCTCTCGACCATTTCGAGACTCCTCGTCATGTCCGTGATCTCATATGGGACTCCAAACAACATTCGGTCACCAAATCACATAACTCATATAATACAAAATTCTCATCGAGCGTTAAGCGTGCGGACCCTACGGGTTCGAGAACTATGTAGACATGACCGAGACTCCTCTCTGGTCAATAACCAATAGCAAAACCTGGATGCTCATATTGGTTCCCACATATTCTACGAAGATCTTTATCGGTCGTACCGTAATGACAACATATGTTATTCCCTTTGTCATCGGTATGTTACTTGCCCGAGATTCGATCGTCGGTATCTTCATACCTGGTTCAATCTCATTACCGGCAAGTCTCTTTACTCGTTCCGTAATGCATCGTCCCGCAACTAACTCATTAGTCACATTTCTTGCAAGGCTTATTATGATGTGCATTACCGAGAGGGCCCAGAGATACCTCTCCGATACTCGGAGTGACAAATCCTAATCTTGATCTATGCCAACCCAACAAACACCTTCGGAGATACCTGTAGAGAATCTTTATGATCACCCAGTTACATTGTGATGTTTGATAGCACACAAGGTATTCCTCCGGTGTCCGGGAGTTGCATAATCTCATAGTCGAAGGAATATGTATTTGACATGAAGAAAGCAATAGCAATAAAACTGAACGATCAATATGCTAAGCTAACGGATGGGTCTTGTCCATCACATCATTCTCCTAATGATGTTATCCCGTTCATCAAATGACAACACATGTCTATGGTTGGGAAACTTAACCATCTTTGATTAACGAGCTAGTCAAGTAGAGGCTTACTATGGACACTGTGTTTTGTCTATGTATCCAGACATGTATCAAGTTTCCGGTTAATAAATTTCTAGCATGAATAATAAACATTTATCATGATATAAGGAAATATAAAATAATAACTTTATTATTGCCTCTAGGGAATATTTCCTTCAATTTTTTCGTCTAATTTGCGGGTAATGCAACAATCCTTTCGTATTAAACTTGTAGACTAATTCAGAGTCTATGGACGCTGAATTGAGACAAGTCGCTAATGGTTTTGACTTTAAGGTCCGTTCATTTGACAAATACGGCATCAACGGGTATCGCTTTCGTACCTATGGCAAAGAGTTATCTATGGCCGATCGAAAGTCTACAAATTGTTGTGTCTCTGCTATCGGTGATGGAGGTATCGAGTATTATGGGAGACTTGAAGCAATTTATGAACTTCTATTCTATGGTCAAAATGCACCGAACGTCGTAGTCTTCAAATGTTACTGGTTCCAGCCGAAGGAGACCAGTGAACCCGACTTCACCCCTGAGCCGGAACAAGAAGAGCCTAAATAAGAAGAGGTTACTGCTACGGATGACTTGTCAATGCTTGACCGATTACGTAAAGGTGGCCTTCCACATGTTGATGCCACTGAACCCGATGAGCACTTCATTCATGATAGTGATGATGATGATGCATTTATTGATCCCGGAGCATTTATTGAACCCGATGATCCAGATTATTATTAGGTATTTAATTTTTTATGTTGTACTTCATTTATATAGTTACTTGTATGATTGTACGATTTATATAGTTACTTGTATAATTTTCTTACTTTGTATGATTGTTTGTTATACATAGTGCCATGGTCTTGATATCCATCCCCGTCGGCCCTCACCCACTTTATGATTCGGATGTGGTAAATTCTCTTTTATAACTATTTGTTGCATTTCGCATTTATGAAAATTATGGCCATCAAGTTGGCATAGAGATATTTTTATCTAGGAGGTATGTGAACCAGAAATTGCAACCGACCCTCTTGTCGAGAAGTTAAATTTAGTTGAAAAAGAAAATGAGTATTTGAAAAAAAAATTAAAAGGATTGAAGAAGAGAAGATGAAATTGGAGTTGTATGTTGCCGATGTCGTCGATGATCATAAGATGAAGATGAATGCAATGCGCTTGAAGATTGAGAAGATTAGAAAATATGCCATTGATAATGAGGTTTGGTATCATTATGTCGTTGGATCAATTGTTACCTTAGTTGCGACCTTCATCGCATTTGTTGTGATGAGGGTAAGTTTTCTCTAGTGTTTTGCTTAACAAATGCATACTTAGCTTATTTTCCTCCTAAATGGCATAATTACCTAAGTTAGATAAAAAACGTAAGTTGGCTCAAAAATGGCATCATCACCTAGGTTAGCAAAAAAATGACCTATACTTACCTTATTTTTCTGCATATTGACATAATAAGCTTAGTTGGCCAAAAAATGGCATAATCACCTATGTTAGCTCTAAAATGACACAAATAAGAAATAACAAGAAGAAAAACAAGAAAGATACGAAAAAGAAAGAATGGAAGAAGAAAGAGAAGAAAAATAAAGAATAAAAGAAGAAGGATGAGAATGAGGAGGAAAGGGATAAAAAGATAGAAGAGAAGAAGAAAGAAGAAGAAGATGAAGAAGAAGAAGAAGAAGAAGAAGAAGAAGAAGAAGAAGAAGAAGAGGGTTGGTTGCAATTTCCGGTTCACATACCTCCTAGATAAGAGGGTCACGTGGCAGAGACGTCAAAGACCCATTTGGCCCATTTGCCTCGGCCACAGACGACAAAGAGGCCACATGGCAGCAACATGTGCAACCTGGGAGCAGACCCATTTGGTCCATTTGCCGTCGGTGGCTGACGGCAAAGAGCTGGGTCTGCTGACGCATCTGCTAACGTCAGGGTTGGGCAGTTTTACCGTTTGCTAGCGGACGGCAAAGGCTGCCGTTAGCCACCTAACGTGACTTACACATGTTTTTGCCGTCCATGTTCTCTTGCCGTCCGCCGCCGACAGCAAAGGGCCTTGGCCGTCCGCTTTGAGGAAACAGACGACAAAGAACATGTTTACCATCGCTCTCTTTGCCGAGCAGGTTTGTCGTCGGTGGCGGACGGCAAAGAGCTTTACCGTCCGCTTTTGGTGCCTTTGTCGTCCGCCATGGCGGACGACAAATAAGTTGATTCATGTAGTGTAGGGTTAGGGGACTTCGAACGCAGCCTTGCCGAGGCTAGGTTGGAAAATGTTGTTGTAAGAGAACTCTACGAACGGAAGAGGCTCTTCCCACTTCATGCCAAAGGAGATCACGAAAGCCCTCAATATATCTTCAAGCATTTGATTCAACCTTTCAACTTGACCACTAGTCTGGGGTGGCAGGTTGTGTTGAATCGGATGTTAGTTCCCATAGCTTTCTGAAATTCCTCCCCAAACTTGGATGTGAAGATGCTTCCATGGTTTGAAGAGATCAAATTAGGAATACCGTTCAAAGACACCACTCTATCCGTGTTCAACTCTTTCAACTGAGCTCCAGAGATATACCCCTTGATAGGAAGGAAGTGAGCAACTTTAGAAAGCTTGTCGACCACCACAAAGATTGCATAATTCTCTCTTTTGGACTTGGGAAAACCTATGACGAAATCAAATTTGGTAGCTATCTACGTGCTAAAAGAAGCAAAGTTATGATATAGTTCTGCAACAATGATGGATTGCTGATGAGTAGTGACATGCATGTAGCGCCAACAAGAAAAGCACTTCAACACATAGAGATTGCATCCTGTATAACCAAGCTCCAAAACAAAATGGCATATAAGTAGTTTGGAAAATAACTAAAGATAGGAATTCCTAAATGCATTATGCACTTAAAAAGTGCACCCCATGAACAAGTCATCTTGCAGTTTGTCATACATCTTCACCATCAACATAAATGAGTTAAGGTTGTAACACAAGAAACATTTATGCATCATATGTTGCCTATACATTTGGATATTATAACATCATAATATATTCCTTCCAGTAAACCAAATGAAGCGCAATTCCTTTTCAAATTTCTTTGTTATGCACATAAAAGTACTCAACAATAGTACATGACCAGTAGTGTACGGCGCACTTGGATGCTTAATCAAAGAATAAGAAGTGGACGTTGCAGTACAGGAAGTACAAGTGTTAGTTCGTTTAGCCTATTTTTATAGAAACCTAACAAATCCTCACAATCGGAATACATATAGCAACCAAAGTCCAATGTAGAAACATGCCTAGAGAAAAAAGAAGGTACATTTGGTCGTTGTCGTGTGGTCTCGGTGGTGCAGACCACAGATTGTCATCCACGCTGGTGTTGGTCATCGTCGCCACAGCAGTAGATGGAGCATATGCGGGGTCGTGGCCACGCAGGTTGCTAGAAAGGAGGAGACAACCTCGGGCTCCATCTCGGTGTGGCAGCCTTGGCTCTCTACGACCCCAGCGATGACCTGATGTGCCTCCCCTGGAAAGCAGGGGGATTCGGGTTGTTCTGTAATATGTACATGCACAAGGCGGCGGTGAAGTGCATGGACGAGCAGGTGGTGTCCATCCTAGAAGTCGTGCATGCGCAAGCAGGCGGCCTCCATGTGCGGCGGTGTGGGGAGTTGATGGTGACGGCGCTCCATCGCAAGGGCTGGGCACAATTGTCCAACGTGTTAGACAGAGGGGAGATATCAATCCATATCTAGAATAATTGGATCCTGATGATTGTGGACCGATTTGTTTGAAAGATGGGAGGCAACGCTCTATATCTCTATGATTGTGTCCCGATTTTCTCAATCAAGATGGAATTTAGAATATCTATGGGCGAAGAAAATTCAAGGTGGGATGAGACCAGCAATGTGGGATGGTGTGCAGGAGTCGGGTGAAACATACAATGTAAGACGTGAAAGGGAACCTTACTTCTATTGTAGGTAGTAGAGATTGTCAGCTTGTTTCAAACATGTACTAGACACCCTTTCAGGAGGAAACTTCCTAGGTAGTAATACTTTGAATTCCTTTATTGTAATAGAGAGCCTATTTGGGTCACCACCAAAACAAAAGGAGTCTTAGTTGATAAATGGAAGTGTCGTTATGGTAGAAAAGCTTGAAAATTTATGTGAAGCTGTTCCTATCTTGAAGCAATTAGACAAGAATTCTAGAAAACTTTAAATATATCTTGATAGGTTGAGTTGTTACTTTGGAATAACTTAAAAATGCTAGTGGAGATTGTGACGCCCGGATAATTAAGCTACAGAAACCCTCTGCTAATGAGGCCACGTCACCGCGATTCCTGTTGCTAATCTCGTGTTAGTTCGAAACCGATTCGAATTCAAATTCAAAATCAAGCAAACAATAAAAGATTTCAAATATTATAACTAAAATGTTCGGAGTGATCCAAATAATGCATAGGTAATTAAGGTGGAGAAACCACACTTTTATAAAATGTTTAAATGCTCAAATGGGAATGAAACAACAACATAACCAATTTAATAAATGCCTTTTGTTAATTATAAAATATTAAAATATTTTATCTAGGGGTTTAAACTTTAGTATCAGAGGTATAATTAGTAATACTGACTTTGGTACAACTTTTATGTTTTTACAAAACTTAGATAAGATGGGACTAAAAATAAAATGTAAAAAGGGGGCAAAACAAAAGCGAAAGGAAAACTGTTGAAAACAAAAGCACTTCTATTTGGGCCATGGCCTGACCATCGCTAGCTAGCCGGCCCAACTCCCCCTGGCCTATAACCAACCCCCAGTGAAACCCTAGCCCGATCCCACTCTCCACTCCCCCCCCCCCCCCCATGATCCCCTGCTCTCACCCGTCTGGATCGGGATCGAGGTGACTTTGCCTCATCCCCATCGCCCACAGCGCATGCCCCCTCCGTCGCCCCACTCCCCCACCACGTTCGCCGCCTTCTCCTCCAGATCTAGATCGGGTCACGACCTCGACGCCGCCCCAGACCGCCATCGCCGCTCGCCACCTCGGAGCCGGACGCCGTCGCTGCCCGGACTGCCTCCCCGTCGTCCTCTACGTCCTCGGCCACCTCGTCGTCTACCCCGCCGGCCTGCCTCCCCCTACGCACGCCGTCCCCAACCCCCTCCTCGACACCCGTTGCCCAGATCCTACTACCCCGGTGAGGCCATGGACTCCACCTTCTCTCTCTCACGCGCTCACCGCGGCCGACGCACCGGCCATCGCACCGCTCGCCCGCGACCACCTCGCTGCTATGCGTCGTGGCGTCGCCCCAGCTGGCTGCGTCCGGCGCCCGCGCCCACAGATTCTCGCGATCGCCGTGGCCCGACCTCGCCTCACGACCCTCCCCGCCTCGCCTTCACACCCCAGCATCGCAGCTCGACCACCCAGCTCGGCCCACGGCTCCAGTCCCTCCACCCGTCGTCTGTTTGGCCGGCGCTCGTGTGGCCCCTGGCCGCCGGCGCCCGCGCCCAACTCTCCCTCGCCGCCTGGGCGGGCTACACCCGCACCCCCGTTTCGCCAGCGCCCGCTACCCGCTAACCCTGCCCGATAGGCCCTTGTGTCTATGACACGTAGGGCCCGCCTTAAAAAAGAATTGTAAAAATAATAAAACACAAAAACAAAAACAATAAATAATATATTAATTAATTAATTAACCCTGATTATTTAACATAATTAGTTAATTAACACACTAATATGTCACTGATTAATGGGGCCCACACTTAACTAATCCTAATTAGTTTAAAACAAACCCTATTTCACCTCTATCTCAATGACAGGTGGGTCCCACTGGACCCACGGGCCAAGTTTGACTCTGGTCAGCTGGGTTTGACCTACTGACATCGTGGTGATGTCATGATGACATCACCTTTCACTGTTCTGGATAATGTTCGATTTAAATAATTAAATAAATTTCAAAATTGCCTAAATCTTTAATAAATCATAGAAAATAAACCGTAGCTCGGATGAAAATACTTTGTACATGAAAGTTGCTCAGAACGACGAGACGAATCCGGAATCACAGCCCGTTCGTCCGTCACGCATCCCTAACCTATCGAACACGTAACTTCCCCCTCCGGTTCATCTGTCTGAAAACACGGAACACCGGGGATACTTTCCCGGATGTTTCCCCCCTTCACCAGTATCACCTCCTACAGCATTAGGTCACCTCTAGAACCACGTATTACCATGTTACGCTTTGTGATACTTTGATTGCTCTGTTATTTATTGTGTTCCCCCTCCGTTACTTCATTCCGGTAGAGACCTCGAGACTGGCGACCCCCGATTCGACTACGGTGTTGACGACCCTCCTTCTTGCCGTGAGCAACCAGCAAGCCCCCCTTGATCACCGGATATCGCCTATTCTTCTCTATACTGCTTGCATTAGAGTAGTGTAGCATGTTCTTGCTTTCGATTAATCCTATCTTCTTTGCATAGCCTGTCCTTGCTACTCTTGTTGTTACCTTTACACGCTATCCTCTTGCTTAGTATAGGATGATAGTGTTCCATCAATGACCCTACACTCTTGTCCGTCTGCCATGCTATACTAATGGGATGTGATCACTTCGGGAGGTGATCACGTGCATATACTTTATACTTTCCACTGTTACATTACATGTGATACTGTTCGGAGATGAAATTTGAAGGCGGTGGCTCCATCCCGGTAGAGGTGGGCACGGGTTCCCGACGGCCCCGATCGTTACTTTGTGGCAGAGCGGCAGGCAGGTTGAGACCACCTAGGAGAGAGGTGGGCTGGCCCTGGTCGGCGTTCGTGGATACTTAACACGCTTAACGAGATCTTGGTATTTGGTCCGAGTCCGGCCATTTGGTCTATACGCACTAACCAACTACGCTGAATGCAGTTATGGGCACTCGACGTCGTGGTATCGCCGAAGCATTTCGTGACGCCTCGGCGGGCGCTGCTACCGGATTGGACCGGAATGCCACTAGGCCAGTGCTTCGGCCGCCCTCGCAGCGTCTTGGTGTGCTATGGGCGATGGGCCAGACCCATGTGCACTTAGGTTTAGAACCGGCGTCTTGACCTCTGTTATGCCTAGGTGGGGCTGCGGCGTGTTGATCTTCATGACGGGGCGGGACCCGAGAAAAGTGTGTCCGCCAAATGGGATCAAGTGTGTTGGGTTATGTGGTGCACCCTGCAGTGAAGTTAATCTATTCGAATAGCCGTGATCTTCAATGTGACGACTTGGAGTTGTACCTTGACCTTATGACAACTAGAACTGGATACTTAATAAAACACACCCTTCCAAGTGCGGATACAACCCGGTGGTCACTCTCTAATAGGGCATTGAGGAGGGGATCGCCGGGTAGGATTATGCTATGTGATGCTACTTGGAGGACTTCAGTCTACTCTCTTCTACATGCTGCAAGACGGAGGCTGCCAGAAGCGTAGTCTTCGACAGGATTAGTTATCCCCCTCTTATTCTGGCATTCTGCAATTCAGTCCACTGATATGGCCCTTTACACATATACCCATGCATATGTAGTGTAGCTCCTTGCTTGCGAGTACTTTGGATGAGTACTCACGGTTGCCTTGTTCCCCCTTTTCCCCCATTCTTTCCCCGATTGCTGCAACCAGATGATGGAGCCCAAGAGCCAGACGCCACCGTCGATGACGACTCCTACTACCCAGGAGGTGCCTACTACTACGTGCCGGCCGCTGACGACGACCAGGAGTTGTTAGGAGGATCCCAGGCAGGAGGCCTGCGTCTCTTTCGATCTGTATCCCAATTTGTGCTAGCCTTCTTAAGGCAAATTTGTTTAACTTATGTCTGTACTCAGATATTGTTGCTTCCGCTGACTCGTCTATGATCGAGCACTTGTATTCGAGCCCTCGAGGCCCCTGGCTTGTATTATGATGCTTGTATGACTTATTTTATTTTTATAGTTGTGTTGTGATATGTTCCCGTGAGTCCCTGATCTTGATCGTACACGTTTGCGTGTATGATTAGTACGATTGAATCGGGGGCGTCACAAGTTGGTATCAGAGCCGACTGCTTGTAGGAATCCCCCTTTCCAACTCCTTGGCCGAAGTCGAGTCTAGACACTACAAAACTTTTACTAACATGGCTGTGTGTCTTACGGGCACACGTCGCCATTGGGTGGTAGTAGGATCTTTTATTCCTCGACCTATACTCTGGGGCTCTGACATCTCTTCTATTCGGGTTAAACGATTATAGTAACTCTGACTCTAGGTTCTCGATAATACTTTCTCCCGGAGAGCCCCTTATTATAGATGATCGTCTGATGGACCAGAAGAATCCGAAGATACTCTCCGATGTTCTGAGACTTTATGGCATCGCTTTTGCAATTCCCCTCCATCGATAAACCCCTATGGATAACCACGTATACTCGCCATTCATACAATGCTTCCCAGTTGATCTTGTTATTACAAGATACATCGAAATTCTCTTTATTGTTTCAAGAATACTTTGTGCCTACTTCCTTGCAGTTCCTTGCCGCATGAATACCCCTACGGTTAATTACTCGCGCTTGCAGAGTATCCGTTCGTCCAAAGTTGATCGTGTGTTTCACAAAATTCTTTGGAATGCTATTCGATCTTTCGATAATCCTCAACAGCCTATTGTTCTTGAAATTCTTGCTTACTAGCATTATTATTAATTCCATAAGTCTGGTAATCTTATTGGCATCCTTTGTCAATATCATTTTGAGTCTATTGATTCAACATGTGTGCGAATGCACACAATCATCAATCGACCCTTCTAAATTATCTTTCCGGCTCAGACGTCATTCTGAACATGAGCTGGTTCTGGACCAAACTATTTGTCGTCAATTGTGCCTCTGGTCTATCCAACTTATCCATCCTTGATCAAAGCATCTGCTTCTGATCCCTTGTTTTGGAAATCATAATTCCTTTGTTATCTAAGCTTCAAATTATTCAGATGATTCCATAACTTGTTGCATGTGCATTCCTTTCCCTTACGGTTGAGTACCGATACTCACATCGGGTTCCTTGTGGTCCATGAGACCATTTGCTTGGTTATTATCCGACCGTGTCCTTCATTTCCAATAACCTTAAGAGTCCCTCCCCTGATACATAATACCTTTGGTATATTATGTCTTCTTCCTTTGGCAAGTTATATCCTATGCCTTGTCAACCATGCTCTGCTTCGAGCACGTGTTAATTGACCCTAAAGTTCATGGTATATGTTCTAAGATGCCCCGATGGGTTGAACCTATGCTTTCCATAATCTGTGTGAACCCGAAGGTTTTCACGGGTCATACTCCTCTGGTAATGCACCAGGTAGGTTTTGACACTGAAATCATTTTTATTTTGAGGAGTGAATGAAGGTTATGCATTGGAGAAGTGGGAGTCGACCTTGAACTTTGCGTTCATGCCCATGGACACGATGTAGAACTTATCATGGAAGCTGCTCGTGAAAATAATTACCCCCTTGTTATGAGTTCATCTCGTATCAGTGGTTTGATCATTTATGATTGTGGTTCCGACCATAATTTCTTCCTTTGATTCCATTTCTCACACAAGTTAAAGCCCTTGTCTTCTATAGATCAATACACCCCACTTCAATCTTTAATTTGATATGCCTTCGAGTATTATCCACCTGGTATCTCGAGGATATCATGCCATTGCACTACATCTTATGAGTTTGTAATGGAGTAATACCTTTCCCTGTCATAGTCACCCCACAAGTTCTGGGTTGTCGTCAACCGAGAACATCGATAAGTGAATCGGTTCCGCACTCCAATTCAATACTCTAAGTAATTTCTGTTGCTTATGAGTTTAATAATCCTTCAAGTCATTCCTAGCCTGATCAACTATATCAATATCGTGCAACTTTTCAACTGTGTGCTACCTGGTCCTTATTCCCAGAGCACAACTTTTGACGATGAGCTAATCTTACGTCAATCTTCCTTGTCATATCATTTCTCCTTGAACAACAAACTTGACTTCAAGTTTGTGTCGTGCCCATGGTTCCAATAACCGTTTGCTTCATCATTCCTTTGACTTGATGTCATCGCCGACCGATTATGTCTTCATGAAACCTCTCGACAATTGTGTCGTGATCATCACCAGCATTCCGAGGTCTTCCAAGATATCTATCAAATTCTTGATGAGAAATACCATCCTTGCCCTCGATGATTTGTGTTATCATCGACCACTTTATTGCCTTCCGTTCAACACAAACTTGTTCGTGTTTCGTGTTATATCTTGAGATCCTTGCTATCCAGCATTTATTCTTTACCTTGGAGTATTATCATCTTTTATGTCAAGAATGTCGTGATAATTTCACCACATCTTAAGAATTCTTGATACAAGTGATACTTCTTGCCATCTCCGTTCATTCCTTGGTCCCCGTGTTGTTTTTAACCAGGATACCAATATGCTAATGATGTTGTTTGAGTTCTGTACTTCTAGCAACCCTATTGCTTTGAAGTTAACGATCGACAGTTCATTCTTAGACTGTTGGTTATTGAATCGTCACTCTAACATTGAGCTTGCTGCCTAAGGTCATACTTCGGGCACACCTTTCAACTAATGATTGGTGGTGTATGTTTTCCTAGAGCTTACAACATTATATCATTTGAATTGACAAGTGTCATCTTCTTGTTCACATTATTGTGGAAAGCCATCCGTTTGGAATTCTTGATGAATTGTTGCTGAGCCCATCAGCCACCTTCTCATCCCCTCCTTGGTTTAATGATGAACTATTGTTTCAGGAACCCGCTCCCATAGTTCATTTCCTGAGAATCTTGCAATGTCATTTCGTCTATTTGTGTTGCACCTTTTCTTCTCGGACATCCTGAGTTTGAGGTATCATGACAACAATCAGATCTGAATCTCGGTCAGATATGATGGTTGGTACAACTTCCAGGAGTTATGATGTTGGTTCTTAGATGACCCGGTAATATGATGTCATGCCTAGCACCCCCCTGGCTGGAGGACCTATCATTATAATTTATTTTGCAAGGATAACGATTCTTCCTGGAGGAAATTGTAAGACTTATTTTATAAGTTGCTCCTAATGGATCATTTGTGTATCCAAAGTCTGGCCCTTGATTGAAACACCATAACATTGCTACCTTGAAGCTTGACTATGATACTCCCGCTCTTCAACAAGAACATTGGAGGCGCGATGCTAAATGTTCTTGCTCAATTATCCAAACACCATTGTATGGGTAATGTCATGAAAATTCCTCTCCCCTTACCTAAATGGTTTTCTACGTTCTATCATGCCATGGAAATCATGCTCTGCTTGTCCTTGGGAATGATATACCCCTAAAAACATGTGTTTAAACACCTTTTCCTTTCCATTGCTCTGTTTAAATCTGGTAATCATATCCTCCTTTCCATTCTTTGGTTTAACCTTTCTTGTGATCTATATGATTTAAGCAGTAATATTCTCCTACTTTTGTAAACACCTCGGTGTGCAACTCTGTCAGTAAGAACTTGTTACTATTGTTGATGACATTCCGGTATCCACCATGGACGAGAACTTTGCCTAATGGTCCGCCTCGTTCAACGAGCAGGAAAATGGTTCTCTTCGTCCCTCGCCCTTGGTATCGATGTTGTTGCCGACATAACTGACAGGCTAGTCTCTGACATGCCTTGCTATCGTGACCGTGCAAGATGTCAGCCTCCTTCCTACGTTTAACCCACATGGTGGGCCCATAACCCACAGTTCCACAGGATCGAAACTTGCCTGTTCCCAAGGTTCTTCCTTGCGTGTGGCCTCGTATGTAATTCACGAGCCACCTTTCGAGATATCATCAATTCTGGTATCAGACACAGTACTTATTCCCGTTGCTTTGAACCCCTTTCACGCCCTGTTTCAGGCACCGAACGATTGCCTGCCCGCTCAAAACTTCCCTTGATACCTCCTTACTTTTCTCTCGATATTTTCTTAAATTTCAATTCGAGAGTTACTTTCCGCCACCTTCCCGATGTTATCGACGGATAGTCAACCTTGCGAGGTAGGTTCTTCCGGATTACCCACACGTTATTCTTTCGTAAGTACGATGGAGTTCCTAAAGAAAGGATGCCGATTTCATCATGATGACCCGAAGCAGAGAAATGAAGGCATCAACGTATTGGATTGACCTCTTCGAGAAGAGCAACCAACACCGAGAAGACCCGACCAAATCCCTTCCCCCTTGCTCCCCTCTTAAATCTCGGGACGAGATTTCTTGTAGTGGAGGAGAATTGTGACTCCCGGATAATTAAGCTACAGTAACCCTCTGCTAATGAGGCCACGTGACCGCGATTCCTGTTGCTAATCTCGCGTTAGTTCGAAACTGATTCGAATTCAAATTCAAAATCAAGCAAACAATAAAAGATTTCAAATATTATAACTAAAATGTTCGGAGTGAGCCAAATAATGCATAGGTAATTAAGGTGGAGAAACCACACTTTTATAAAATGTTTAAATGCTCAAATGGGAATGAAACAACAACATAACCAATTTAATAAATGCCTTTTGTTAATTATAAAATGTTAAAATATTTTATCTAGGGGTTTAAACTTTAGTATCAGAGGTATAATTAGTAATCTTGACTTTGGTACAACTTTTATGTTTTTACAAAACTTAGATAATATGGGACTAAAAATAAAACAAAAAATGGGGGGCAAAAAAAAAACGAAAGGAAAACTGTTGAAAACAAAAGCATCCTCTACCGGGCCATGGCCCAAATACATCGCCACTAGCCGCCCAACTCCCCTGGCCTATAACCAACCCCAGTGAAACCCTAGCCCGATCCCACTCTCCACGCCCCCCCACGATCCCCTGCTCTCACCCGTCTGGATCGGGATCGAGGTGACTTTGCCTCATCCCCATCGCACCCAGCGCATGCCTCCTCCGTCGTCCCACTCCCCCACCACGTTCGCCTCCTTCTCCCCCAGATCTGGATCGGGTCACGACCTCGACGCCGCCCCAGACCGCCGTCGCCGCTCGCCACCTCGGAGCCGCACGTCGTCGCCGCCCGGACTGCCTCCCCGTCGTCCACTACGTCCTCGGCCACCTCGTCGTCTACCCCGCCGGCATGCCTCCCCCTACGCACGCCGTCCTCAACCCCCTCCTCGACACCCGTTGCCCAGACCCTACGACCTCGGTGAGGCCATGGCCTCCACCTTCTCTCTCACGCTCACCGGCCGACGACTGCCATCGCCGCCGCACGCGACCACCACCTCGCCGCTTGCGGCGGTTGCCGCCTGCGTCCGGCGCCGCGCCATACCGATTCCGCGATCGCCATGGCCCGACCTCGCCTCACGACCTCCCCGCCTCGCCTTCACACCTCGGCATCGCAGCTCCGGCCGATCCACTCGGCGCCCACGGCTCTGCCTCCACCGCCGTCTGCTTGATCGGCGCTTCGTGTAACCCACGGCGCTGGCGCCAGCGACTCTCCCTCGCCGCCGCTGGGTGGGCTACACCGCACTTCTGCCACGCCCGCTACCCGCTAACCCTGCCCGATAGGCCCTTGTGTCTATGACACGTAGGGCCCGCCTTAAAAAAAGAATTATAAAAATAATAATAAAACAAAAACAAAAACAATAAATAATATATTAATTAATTAATTAACCCTGATTATTTAACATAATTAGTTAATTAACACACTAATATGTCACTGACTAATGGGGCCCACACTTAACTAATCCTAATTAGTTTAAAACAAACCCTATTTCACCTCTATCTCAATGACAGTGGGTCCCACTGGACCCACGGGCCAAGTTTGACTCGTCGGTGGCTTTGACCTCTTTGAAGTCGTGGTGATGTCATGATGACATCACCTTTCACTGTTCTGGATAATGTTCGATTTAAATAATTAAATAAATTTCAAAATTGCCTAAATCTTTAATAAATCATAGAAAATAAACCGTAGCTCGGATGAAAATACTTTGTACATGAAAGTTGCTCAGAATGACGAGACGAATCCGGAAACGCAGCCCGTTCGTCCGTCACGCATCCCTAACCTATCGAACACGCAACTTTCCCCCTCCGGTTCATCTGTCCGAAAACTCGGAACATCGGGGATACTTTCCCGGATGTTTCCCCCCTTCACCAGTATCACCTCCTACAACATTAGGTCACCTCTAGCACGGCGTATTGCCATGTTACGCTTTGTGATACTTTGATTGCTCTGTTATTTATTGTGTTCCCCCTCCGTTACTTCTTTCCCAGAGACCCGAGACCGCCGGCGACCCCCAGTTCGACTACGGTGTTGACGACCCCTCCTTGCGAGCAACCAGAAGCCCCCTTGATCACCAGATATCGCCTATTCTTCTCTATACCGCTTGCATTAGAGTAGTGTAGCATGTTACCGCTTTCGATTAATCCTATCTTTCTGCATAGCTTTGTCCTTGCTACTCTTGTTGTTACCTTTACCGCTATCCTCTTGCTTAGTATAGGATGCTAGTGTTCCATCGGTGGCCCTACACTCTTGTCCGTCTGCCATGCTATATTATCGGGCTGTGATCACTTCGGAGGTGATCACGGGCATATACTATATACTTTACCTTTGTTACATTACATGTGATCTGTTAGGAGATGGGGTTTGAAGGCGGTGGCTCCATCCCGGTAGAGGTGGGCCTAGGTTCTGACGGCCCCGACCAGTTACTTTGTGGCGGAGCGACAGGGCATGTTGAGACCACCTAGGAGAGAGGTGGGCTGGCTCGGTCGGCGTCATGGATACTTAACACGCTTAACGAGATCTTGGTATTTGGTCTGAGTCTGGCCATTTGGTCTATACGCACTAACCACGCGGGAACAGTTATGGGCACTCGACTCATGGTATCAGCGGAAGCATTTCGTGACGTCAGCGACTGAGCGGCGCGCGCCGGATTGGACTGGAACGCCACTAGGCTAGGTCTGCTTTCGGCCGCCCTCGCAACGTGCAGGTGTGCTATGGGCGATGGGCCCAGACCCCTGTGCGCTTAGGTTTAGACCGGCGTGCTGACCTCTCTGTTATGCCTAGGTGGGGCTGCGACGTGTTGATCTTCCGCGGCCGGGCATGACCCAGAAAAGTTTGTCCGGCCAAATGGGATCAAGTGTGTTGGGTTATGTGGCGCACCCCTGCAGGGAAGTTAATCTATTCGAATAGCCGTGATCTTGATGCAGGGGCGACTTGGAGTTGTACCTTGACCTTATGACAACTAGAACTGGATACTTAATAAAACACACCCTTCCAAGTGCGGATACAACCCGGTGGTCGCTCTCTAACATGGCATTGAGGAGGGATCGCCGGTAGGATTATCTTTGCGATGCTACTTGGAGGACTTGATCTACTCTCTTCTACATCTTTGCAAGGCGAGCTGCTAGAAGCGTAGTCTTGACGAGGATTAGTTATCCCCTCTTATCTTGGCATTCTGCAGTTCAGTCCATCCGATATGGCCCTTTACACATATACACATGCATATGTAGTGTAGCTCCTTGCTTGAGTACTTTGGATGAGTACTCACGGTTGCCTTGTTCCCCTTTTCCCTTTCTTTCCCCGATTGTCGCAGCAGACGATGGAGCCCAGAGCGACGCCACCACGACGCATTTACTCCTACTACCCGGAGGTGCCTACTACTACGCGCGGGCGGCGGCGACCGAGGAGTGGTTAGGAGGATCGAGTGCGGGAGGCCTGCGTCTCTTTCGATCTGTATCCCAGTTTGTGCTAGCCTTCTTATGGAAAATTTGTTTAACTTATGTCTGTACTCAGATGTTGTTGCTTCCGCTGACTCGTCTATGATCGAGCACTTGTATTCGAGCCCTCGAGGCCCCTGGCTTGTATTATGATGCTTGTATGACTTATTTTATTTTTAGAGTTGTGTTGTGATATGTTCCCGTGAGTCCCTGATCTTGATCGTACATGTTTACGTGTATAATTAGTGTATGATTGAATTGGGGGCGTCACAGAGATAGGGAAAAAAATTGAGCACTTTGAATGCAGATGCAACTCTAGTCACACTTACGCCACGTGTTGAGAAATTGGAAACTATTGTGGGAATACTTACTTAAGATTTTGGTTGTTTTGTCTGTGTCTCAATAAAAAAAATGGACGAAGTGATGGAAGAAGAGGAGAAGAAGAAAGGTATTTATTGTCTCCGGTATGATTTTTTATTGTTGTGCTTTGACTTTGTTGAATCCTATGTAAATTATGCATATTAGATATGTTTGGAACCAACCTCTCAGGTACTTAGCAAAAATTCCTGAAGAAACAGGTCATTTTAGAAGTCCGGAAGAAAAGGCGATGGCTAGTACGCACGATGTTGAGGGTCTTGGTTGGACAATAGAATCACGATGTAGGTTGTTGATCGGTCGCGAGGTTATTAGGACGCATCCGCCGTAATATACATGTTGATAACACATAGTAGTGGCGTCTACCAGGACCATATTGAATATTAATGAAATCCCAAGTGCATGTATACGGCCGCAAGTTGGCACCTTAGCTCTGAAGTATTTTCCTACCATTTTTCTCTCTCTTAGAAATATCTAATTTTCTGTCCGATAATGTTGGAACCCTTTATGACGACAAAGTAAGAATCACCTTTCAATTAGCATCCTTCTATAGGTTCAACACCTTGGTTTATCTCTAGGGAAAAAGACGGACTATCTACATCCGAAACCGGATCAAATGTAATCTTGTTGAGCTACAAGATTGTGTTGCTTGTATTGGGCCACAATGACCTTGTATCCTCCTAGTTTGCGTCTATATGTGATGCATCGCATGTTTCATTTCCTTTGTATTGAACCCGCATTTCAAGCCGCCCTCATTTTAAGGTCGGGCGACAACCTTCTTCTAAAAAATAATATGCACTTGCATCGACAGATTAACATGACAGCTCGTGTAGACCAAGGCCGTGGATTGAGACCGTGTCGACAGTTTACTTAGGACGCAAGGAATGACCACATGAACACACATACCGCGGGGAATCCTATATAATGCTCTCAGCGTGAGAATGTCTTTGCTTCACACAGAGAACCACGTAAAAAGGGCTGACACACAACATGTATTATACGTGTGAGCCACCAGTTTGGGAACCTTAGGGTTCCTTACTAGTTTTGGGAACCTTCTAAAGGGTTTTTAACTGGGTTTTTTCTTCATTTTTTCTTTTCTTTACTGGTTTTCAGGTTTTCTTTTTCATTTAAAAAAATTGTTTCTTGTTTTATTTCTTCTCTTTTTGAAAAAAATCACAATTATTTCAAAAACAATCCCAATTTAAATTTTATTCTCAATTTGATAAAATATTTGCAAATTTAGAAAAAAATTGAAATTTTTCTAAATTTGTTGTGATTTTTTTTATCTTTTCCTTTCAAAAAAATGCTCAAGTTTCAAAATTTGTCCTATTTTTATAAAACAAATGTTCATAATTTCAAAATATTCAAATATTTCAAAAACTGTGCAGGTATTTATAAAATATTTTTAATTTAGGAAATGTTCAATTTTTTCAGAAATTTGGAATTTTAATAATTGGTAGCTTTTAAAAAAATAAAAAAATAGTTAATTTAGTCATAATTTTCAAAAATTATTCATATTCTCCAAAAATGTTCGTGTTTAAGTAAAATGTTCACAAATTTGGAAAATCTTAGAAAAATAAAAAAATTATCTACTTTTTTCCATAAATTGATCACAGTGAACAAGGATGCTACAAGGTGAACCAGTGTGCAACATTAAACCGGAATGTTGTAGTGAAAAATGAATCGGGGCACTAAAATCAGCAATTGGGAGGCAGCCTAGTTGGGCTACCCTATGCATCGGAATTTCTATTCGACGGTCCAACAGGAGCTCTCTTGCATCACATGTTTCATGTCCTTGCGCCCTTGTATCAAAACTTGTCTTTCAAACCTACGGGCCTCATTTTAATGTTGGACGACAACCTTCTTCCTAAAAGATAATATGCATTTACATCGACCACTTGACGTAACAACTCATGTATGCCAAAACAGTAGATTGGGACTGTGTCGACAGTCTACTTCGAAGCAATCAATGACGACATGAACACATGTAAAACGTGGAATCTTATATGACGCTCTCAGCATCAGAATGTCTTTGCTTCACACAGGGAACCGCATTAAACGGCCGGCCCACGACATGTATTACACATGTGCGCCACTGGCTTGGAACCTTGAGGTTTCTAACCGGTTTGGGGAACCATCTAGAAGGTTTTTGAACCTGTTTTTTCTTTCGTTTTTGTTTTCTTTACTGGTTTTCTTCTTTCAATTTTTTATTTGTTGTTTTAAAATCCGTTTCTTATTTTATTCTCTTCTCTTTTTTAATGTTCCAAAATAATCCTATTTTTTTCAAAAAATGATCGCAATTTTTAAAATGTTCTCATCTTCAGAGAATGTTTACAAATTTCAAAAAATTGAAATGTTTCAAAATTTGTTGTGAATTTCAAAACCTGTTTGTTTTCTTTCAAAAAATGCTCAGAGTTTCAAATTTGTTCTAGTTTTATATAAATGTTCATAATTTTAAAAAACAATCGAAAACTATTCACATTTTTAAATGTTTTTACATTCAAAATTTGTTCATAATATTTAAAAATGTACAAAATTTTCAGAAATAAAAACCAATTTTAAGGAAAATTCGGAATTTAAATAATTTTTTACTTTTTACAAAAATGAAAAAAATATTTCAAAAATTCTCGGTTTTCTCAAAAATATTCGTGTTTTAATAAAATGTTTACAAATTAGGAAAATCCTAAAACTTTTTGAAAAACTGTTCTCTTTTTTTTCAAAAATTGTTTACGGTGAACCAGGACGCTACAGGGAATAGTGAACTGGTATGCAACATTAAACCGGAATGCTGCAGTGAAAAGTGAGCCGGGGCACTAAAATCACCAATTGGGAGGCGGCCTAGTTGGGCTGCCCTATGCGTCGGGATTTCTATTCGAGCGGCCAATAGGAGCTCTCTTGCATCGCATGTTTCCGGTCCTTGCGCCCTTGCATTAAAAACTTGTACTCACTTTAAGGTTGGGCGACAAACTTCTTCCAAACAATAAGCATTTGCATCCACCATTTGGCGTGTCAACTAGTTAGTGTAGGCTAAGGCAGTGTGGATCGGGACTATGCCGACTGGCTACTTTGGACGCAAGCAGTGACGCCAGGAACACACGTAACACGGATCCACGATGAGCAGGTGCGCGCCTATTTAATCATGAACTCGGCTATGTATCGCAGTCAACTCCAAGCAGCGGACGCGACCTATCTCGACAGGCGATGGCGCCGGCGCTGAAGTTGTACGGATGGGCGGTCTCACCGTTCGTGGCACGCCCCCTGCTGTGCCTGGAGGAGGCAGGCGTCGACTACAAGCTCATCCCCATGAAACGCGAGGACGGTGACCACCTTCTGCCGGACTTCCTCGCCAGGAACCCCTTCGGCCAGGTCCCCGTTCTCGAGGACGGCGACCTCACCCTCTTCGGTAATTCCCGTCACTATCTCTTCTCTGTTTACACCACAGATCGTCAAGGAGAGCCTGTAATAGTGATCGGAAATTCTCACGCAGAATCGCGCGCAATCGCGAGGCACGTGCTTCGCAAGTACAAGCCGGAGCTGCTGGTGGGCGACGGCTCGCCGGAGTCGGCGGCGATGGTGGACGTGTGGCTGGAGGTGGAGGCCCACCAGCACCACCCCGTGGCGGGCGCCATCTCGATCCAGTGCCTCCTCGTCCCGCTCCTAGGCGGCACGCGCGACCAGGCCATCGTCGACGAGAACGTCGTGAAGCTGAGCAAGGTGCTGGAGGTGTATGAGGCGCGGCTGTCGGCGTCCAAGTACCTCGCCGGGGAGTCGGTCAGCCTCGCCGACCTCAGCCACTTCCCGCTCATGCACTACTTTATGCAGACGGAGTACGCGTCGCTGGTAGAGGAGCGCCCGCATGTCTAGGCGTGGTGGGAGGAGCTAAAGGCCAGGCCGGCGGCAAGGAAGGTCACGGAGTTCATGTCACCGGACTTTGGGCTGGGGAAGAAGGCAGAGCAGTGATTGCAAAGCCCGCGTATATGTTGTGTATGTTTTTAGATTGTTTATCCAGTGTGAATGAAATAAAAAGTGGTCCGGGTCAGTACAATTTCTTTCAAACTCCGGCCCCGGCGTCCACCCCCTCCTTTGCGCCGGCGACCACTCCGGTCCCCGGCGCCCACCTCCCAGCCCCGGTTCCTTGCCTGCCCCCCCCCCCCCCCCCCAGGGCTCGATCTCCTCCCGCTTGCAGCCTGTGGTGTCCGGCCTCGGTCTCTCCGAGTCGCCGGGATCTGCGGGCTCCTCTGCGAGCGCGCTTGGAGAAGGTCGGGCCCCTCGCGCAAGGCACTATGACGTTGCCGAAAGTGGGAGCTCCGGCAGAGGCAGCTCGCGGCGGCGGCGCGCCCTAGGTCGCGTTCGCCGGCGTCTTCGCAGGAGAGGCGCGAAATCCTGCCAGATCTTTATGGTCTTTGCTTCAAGTGTTTTAGGGAAGGGCATCGTAGGGAAGACTGCACCTTTAAGCCTCTCTGCTTCCGATGCGGGCTTGAGGGACACATCTCGTCGGAGTGCTCGCGTCCTCGGAGCCCGCGGCCGGAGGAGGAACTCCAGTGTGAGGCCATGGCCAAGGTGGCGCGAACTGGTCTGCAGCAGCAGCTAGCAGGGCCCGCGCGCAGGCTGTCGCCGGCGACTCGGCAGGTCTCTCCTCAGGGGAGGCCCTCGTCAGTCCCGGCTGACACCGTACCTGCGGGGCCTGGCGGCCGCGGCGCCGGCGGCCATGGACGTCTGTGTCATCTCGCGAACGCAAGAGATGGATGACATGGAGCGGCGTCTCAGGACAGCAGTGGTTGCTTACATCGGGGGTTCCAGGCCGGCGGTTTCGTCTGTGGAGGCGGCCGAGGCCATCGCGGCGCAGTTGGATATTCCTAGGCACAAGTTTTCAGTCCACAAGTTCTTCCCGGAGGATTTCCTAGTGGTGTTCGCGGCTCCGGAGCTCGGGAATCAGGCACTTACGGCGGATTCTATTGAGCATGGCTTCTTCAAGATGTTTTTTAGGCCATGGCTACGGCAAGCTCAAGTAATGACCAAGGTGATGCGTTCTCAGGTGGATCTGATGATCGAGGGTGTGACGTCCCATGCCTGGACGAGGGACACAGCTGCTGAGCTCCCCGGCCAACTTCCCGTCAACTGTTGGAGTACAAGACGATTATTCACATTGGCAGGGTCAGAGAGCACGCCGGACCAGAGGGTTGGCTGCGGCCACCTAGCTCGGATGGGAGCGGACAAAGCGGCCTGCCGGAAGATTCGGGCAGTTTTCCGGGCAGCGGTGAATGGCGTGTGCTTCCATGGACGCGTGGAGTTCGTGATGCCCGGGGTGGCGCGCCGGCGGGAGGTGTCGCCGGTGGCTCGTACCGTCAGGCCCTGATGGGGCGCGTGGGGCCCTTTGACTGGCGCATTCCACCAATGGGCGCGGCTGGCGCTCGTCTTGCCATGGCATCGCGGTTGGGGCTCTCCTTGTCGCCGGTGGCTAGGCCTCCAGCTCCAGTGCCGGCGTGCCCAGTGATGGAGGCGGAGGCGCATGTGCCTGTCCGTCAGGAGGGGCCCTTGGCCGCTACGGATCCGGTGTGCGCGGCGATAGAAAATCCCGGGGCTGCTGCCGTGGGCCAGGAGTTGGTGGTGGCTGAGGCCCCAAGGTCGTCTCTCCCTGCGCTAGACCAGCTTCCCATTGGTGCGCAGGGCAAGGTTGCGGAGGCTGTTGGGGATGCTGTGGCAGATCCCGCGATTGGTGTAGCTGGATGACAGGGGATGCCCAACGTGGCTGTACAGGGACAGGGCGTGGGGATCACCGCGGATCCTGAACGGTCCATGCGCTTGGAGAGCGGGCCTACCAATGCCGCACAGGGATAGGGTGTGGGGATCGCCACGGTTGGCAGAAATCACATATCTGACCTGAGGCAGAAATCAAATCATAAACTGACCTGCTCACGAAAAAATTTCACTTTCCTGACCCTTTGGTGTGGCGCTGACAATGGCCAGACTTACAAAGGTAGCGCCTTCCCTTCAAGTCAGACGCCCCGCCAACATGGCGTTCTGGTCCATTATGGTCCCACGCACTGCGGCTTTAATATCTAGGCGCCACACTTTGACGCACGGCTTTAGCCCAAGGCCAGACGGTGATTCTTAAGCGCGGCCGACCCACCACCAGTTTATCTTCATCTCTCCTCTCTCGACAGAGAGTAGCGGGCGCCCCATCTAATCCCCACACATCCTCTCGGATTCAAGATTTGATCCGTGGATTCGATCCCCAATCCATCCTACTAGGTAAACTCTTCCCTTCTCTTTCTTTTGCTCGTAAATTTGTTGCCATTATAGAGATTTGTCCAAGATTTGATGGAACCCTTGATTTGTTTGGTTTGCTCGATTTAGGATGCGATTCATATTGGTAGTACCGTCTTTGTTATTTATTAGTTCACAATATATGATTCTTGTTGGTGAAAGCCTATATTGTTTAGTTTTTTAGATATGTATGAGATGCCTATTTTATAGATAACTATGAGATGTTGATTTTTGTAGCCATATATGAGAAGTTTGTTTAGATATATATTAGATGTTGAGTTTATTTGAAACATTAGATGTTTAGTTTATTTGAACACATGTTATATGACATATTCATTGTGTGAGAAGGAGATGTTGAGATTCTTGTAGTTGAACACATGTTATATGTTTAGTGTATACCGATATTTGAGATGAAGATGAACTCTTATATGTTTATTGTTTGAAATTGTAAGGATGGTTTGGCTTACGGACGATGTTCACTGACGTGCAACACCGGGCCTACATGATGCGCGAGAAGGATAAGGTAATAATGAGTAATCTAAATATTTTGCAAATTTGCCTTTAGTTGAAATTTACATGCCCTAAGATTTGTCATTACTTGTTTTTGCGTAAGCTTGAACCTCTCAAGATTCGGTATCACGGGTCTCTGGTCTGCCATGCCTTACGATGAGCGGTACACACCGTACATCAAGGTGCAGGACTACTCCCGTGGATTCTGCTGGTCACCGGTCCACGCCGAATCAACGCTTCCACCGGTGTCCGCTCTTGTTGATCGGTGGAGGCCGAGACCCACGCTTTCCATCTTCGGACCGGGGAGATGTCCGTGACGCCGAGGATGTCTCGTTGATCACCGGGCTTGCTATCGACGGGAGGCCTCTGTATGAGCCCCGATTCTGATGGGTGGCGCGAGCAGATGATTGCTCTTATCGGTATGGCTCCTACCGAGGCGGAGGATGATGTAGAGGAGGGAGAAGAGAAGAAGAAGAGGGAAAGGAAAGCAGCCGGAGCTGCTTTCACGTGGATTCAAAATAACTTTGCGACGCGTGCCCTCCGGATGCCACCGATGATGTGATCCGACACATGCTCGTGTGTATATGTGGTACATTGTGTCGAGGACTTTGTTTCACGACTCCTTTGGCAAGAACGCTCCATGGATGTAGTCAAGGCGTTGACCGTCTTCGATAGCAAATGGAGCCGGGTTCACGACTCTTGCCTACTTGTACCGGCTGTGTAGTTGGTCTGTTTTGTGATCAACTCATTTCATTAGCAATGCAAGCTTGTCAAGTTAACATTGTTTTTCTTTCATATGTAGTCGGACGATGCGCGTTGCAGGATCACACCTAGTGCAAGCATTGGTGGTAATCTGCTTCTACTTTCTGTATGGAGCTGGGAGCGTCTGCCTGTTGGACGCCCGAAGAGCGTCAGGTTTGATCCTTGGTATGCAGATGAACATGACGAATTACGGCGCCCCACGTGGGCTTACAAGTGGGATATCGTTTCCGAGATGACGAACGATGTCAATCTCATGTACCAAAAGTACATTGCCGAGTTGGACACGATTACGCTTGAAAGGTGTAAGGAGGTCATTACTTTAGTCCTTTCTCATGCTTGCTTGAAAAATAGTCATCAAATTTGCATTGTTGCCTGTTTCATAGGTGGAATGGCAGCCATATGGCGCTGGTGAGAGCTTGGGGTACACCGCGGAGTTCCGCCTCAACCCGATGTGCTTGTAGGATAAGGATCTACGGCTTATGCGGTGCCCATTGATATGCAACTGGGCGGTTGAGTTTCATTTGCCGCATCGCGTGTATCGTCGATTTGGTCTTTTCCAAATTTCACCCGCCGGAATGGATGGACACGGATAAAGCACTTCATAGGTAAGAGAGCATGTCTGCGTATTGTCTAATCATCGGGACTCCTTTTGATTGTGCTAATGTTTGGTTTTATACCACGCAGTTGGACGAGAAGGCAACGGAAGATAAAGGATCGGGACAAGCATCATTCTCACAGATGTTACCCGCTTCAGCTTTGTGTGGAGCAAGCTCAGAGTATGCAAGACGCGCCCCGCTTCGTGAGCACAACCCAATTGCTTTTGATAACTACGCATTTATGGTTTATTGGAAATACTCGAGTTGAGATATGCCCGCCGCATATAATGAGGATATTCTTGAAGAACCCGTAAACTTTGAGGATCTAGCAAAGGGAAGTACAACAGAGATGTCGCAAGGGCAAGGAGTCCCTGCTGTTCGGTGATTAACTATGTGGTAAAGTGTTCCCCTCTTTACTTTCACATTGATCAGATTACACATGTTTGAATGGCTAACGCATTCATTCTTTCTCATCCGCAGCTGCACCGAGATCAAGAAAGCGGTGATGAGAGCCACCTATTCTGGAGAAGACACCGGTTGAACTGGCAATGATGATGGTTCACTACGAGCATTCCTCAAGGTACATATCGCATTCACTATGAGAAGCGGTCTATGTTGCGAAGTTTGATATCTTACACACTTGTTCCTCACATGCGTCGGGCCAAGAAGTTAAGGCGGTTATCGAACCTTCTCGGTTGCCGTGATCACGAATATGATGAACCATACGCCTCTAGGTGCGGTACACCATCGGACCCGCATCTCACCATGAGGGGGACGATGTGAGTTCCTCATATGCTTATATGGATGATGAGGGTGGGATCACCCAAGAGGTATGACTAATCCTTTAGATGTGATTCTCACTTGATTACTTAATCGCCTTCACCATATTGTTTCGTTGTGTGATAGGCGATGAGGTTGATGATGACATGACTTTGGCGGACGCTCAAGCTCGGTCCGCATATGTGTTGAAGCCTAGGCAGCCCAGACGCGGTACACGCCCAACGACTATGACAACAGAGGCAACCCAAAGGTGGTCGTAGGGACCTCATGGATGGCTAGCTTGGATGATGAGGCGGAGGAGGAGGCGGAGGCGGAGGCGGAGGAGGAAGTGCACGAAGAGGACCCTCGTGCTCCTAAGAAGAAGAAGCTTGCTAAGGCGTGCCACCGTGAACACGCGGAAGGAATTAGTGCTTGTTCATGTTAAGTGTAGCCGTTTAATTAGGTTGATGAACTTGTGAGGTTATGTTATATGTTGGTGAACTCTTACTAGTGTGGTATTTGTGTTTGCGAACTCAAGTAATGTTGAATTGTCTTAAATGATATGTTGATGAACTTCGAGGTTATGTTATATGTGGATGAACTCTTACTAGTGTTGAAGTAATGTTGAATTGTCTTAAATGATATGGTATTTGTGTTTACTGATTTTTTTATTATGTGAGTCTTGCTGCAGGATGCCAACCGGCATCTGTTTACTCGCAGCTTTGCTTATAGCAAGACTGCAGCGCCTAACCGTTAGGGCGCTGCATCAGACTGTGGCGCCCAACACTTAAGGCCAGATCAGTATAGTGCAGCGCCTGACCTTAGGCGCTGCACTACTTCCATGACCATCGAGAGAGCCACAGTTGGCTTGCATCACATCCACAATACTTACAATGACTGCAGCATCACAACAATTTGAACAAACACAAATTTCATGCCGACGAGTTCATAACTTAAGACAATTCAAACATTACTACGACATGGTTCACGACACATTCATTACAAATGACAAATGGCAGCTTGCCCTAGAAGATAGTTCACCAACATCTCACATGCCCTCACAACTTCATGACACATTCATTAGAAAATAGTTGACGACGAGTGCACCAAGCGAAGTCCCTACCGAGTAGAGCGAGGCCATTTCCCCTTCTTGTCACGCGTCCGAGTCCTCCTCTTGTGCCTCGCGAGCCTTCGCAAGCTTTCTTGCCCTCTCCTCCTCACGAGCAAGTTTCGTTTGGCGTGCCCTCTCCTCCTCTCCTTTCTTCCGCTCCATCCTCTCCTTCTGACGACGCTCTTCCTCCAAGCCTCTTTGAAACGATTCTTGAACCGTCGTTGCCGCCTAAGACAATCTGCGTATTGGTCCTTTTTCACATCTTCCGGCACTTCAAGATCTATCCACGTGAAGTACTTGCATAGAGGAGGCGGTGACTGCATAAAATTTGTTGTTAGTGCTTTGACACACATTTGAGAGTAACATTTTACTTCTCGAGCCACCGGTGGTTGGTCATAGGCGTTAGTTGGAAGTGCACGATCATAAGCATAGTTCGGCATACAAAATATCTCCGCCTTCCGTCCATGCTTTCTTTCGGTCGGTGGACACCTTCACCTTGCAAACATCTCCACACCAACATGGCGGGATGTTGACATCTTTCTCCTTCACCTTGTCCAAAGATGCGTCCTCCCACTTGTTCGGCATGTCTTCTTGGTTAGCACACGGTGGCCTCGTCATGGAACCGGATGAAGCCATGCCTACAAAACCGAGAATTGTTGGTCAACCCTAACCCCACTTAACAATAACCACAACCCTAACACCAACATAACCCTAACACCAACATCAAACACACATAACTCTAACCCTAGCATACTATGGAAGCCTAACCATAACAAATTAGTAAAGAAACACAAATTTCCAAATCCTATCAAAAACTAGGGTTTCCCCAAACTAGCAAGATTTGAGCAAATGTGACAATTCCTATGGATGAAAACGAGGGATCAAGGAGATTACCTTAAGGGAGGGGTTGGCTTCAAATCCACGTTCAAATACTCGGATCCGAGAAGGATTGGAGAGGGGGAGAGAGGAGGGCGAGGGAGGCACTGAGCTTGGGTTTGTGTGGAGGGTGGGGTGTGGGGTGGGGATGGGTGGGGATGGGTGGGAGGGAGTTGGTGCAGCCTAATAAATGTCCAGGTGTGCAGCGCCTAAGGGAAAGGCGCCACACTACACAGTGCAGCGCCTTGGCCTTGGGCGCTGCACACCTGGACATGGCAGTCCAGAGAGCAACAGAATCATTCCAGAGAGCACCAGGAGCATTCCAGTTGGTTTTGCACCCTAGAAATTGCTAAGTCAGTGTGCAGCGCCCAAGGCCAAGGCGCCACCTTTGTAGAGTCTGGCCTTTGTCCCATGGGCGCTGCAGCATGTCTGATGTGCGCCTTACAGCACACACTGATTGATCGAGAGCAGAATCATTCGAGAGAGCACAGAGCATTCAGGTTGGTTTTGCACCCTAGAAATTGCTAAGTCGGTGTCGGCGCCCAATGTCAAGGCGCCACCTTTGTAGAGTGCAGCGCCTTGTGCCATGGGCGCTGACTGCATGCTGTGGCGCTTGCCTTGGGCGCCGCACATCGATTTCTAGCAATTTCGTGGAAAAGCTACTGAACGCTCTGGTGCTCTCTCGAATGATTCTCTGCTCGGATCGCCATGTACCAGTGTGCCGCTTAAGGCCAAGGCGCTGCACGGTGTAGTGTGGCGCCTTGACCTTGGGCGCTGCACTAACTGCTGTTTTCAAATAACTACTGGTTTTTTTTGTTTTGTGATTCATAAAGATGCCACATAATCACATAGTTATACACACATAACACATATACTTGTCCAAATCACATAGTCATACACACATAGGGATCTCACATAGTCATACACGTAAATAGTAGTCTAAATCACATAGTCATACACACATAGGGATCTCACATAGTCATACACGTAAATATTAGTCCCCTCACATAGTCATACACAAATAGCACATATACTTCTCCCTCCTCCCACCACCAAGGGATCTCACCTTCCCTCCGTGTCCTCCACCCCCTTCATTGTTTCCATACCTATGAAAATGGCAATATAATAGTTAGTCACACAATACAAAATGACAACATAAGCATTGAGCCAAAATAACAAGATCATAGTAAGTCACATACGGCAATGGTCCATTGAGCCAAGTGAACATTCCTCCACTACGGCCGCCGCCAAGGCCAAGATCAACACTGCCTCCACCATCACCACGGCCTACACCACCACCGTGGCCTCTACCGCCACCACCACGACCTATACCACCACCACCACCACGGCCTCTACCAAAGAAGACGACCAAGACCACCACCACGACCTCTACCACCACCACGGCCAAGACCTTCACCACGACCAACACCATCACCACGACCTCTACCACCAGCACGACCAAGACCATCACCACGGCCAAGACCATCACCACGGCCAAGACCTTCACCACGGCCAAGACCATCACCACGGCCTCTACCACCACCACGGCCAAGACCATCACCACGGCCAAGACCACCACCACGGCCTCTTCTAAGACCAAGATGACTCCCTCTTTGTTGCCTAGTTCCTCGTTGGCTTGTTTGATTTGAGTGGTTTGGCACTCCACCACTTGTTTGACTTGGTTGGCTACCCCTTGATTCACTTGGTTGGCTATCATTTGTCTGGCTTGTGCTTGCACCATTTTTCTTTGATCTCTTTCTTGGTTTGGGACAAGTTCTTGTGTTGTGTCCCCATTCTGCAGCCCCCACAATGGGATTGCTCACGAGGCTCTTGGAATTGGCCGGTGCCGTATTCTCCACCGCCACCACGGCCCCATCCGTCCATGTCACCTCTAAGACGCTTTGTCTTACGTCTTCCCCGCCTAACGATCTTCAATTCCGGGTCCGGCCATAGTTGAACTCCATGATACTCCGGCCATTGTGATTGGTCCAAGTATGGTTGGAACCGTGGAGTCCATGTATTCTTTACCGTCATGATTGAGAACTCGGACTCCCTCACGGTAAGAGGGTGATTGACGTCCACATTCCTAACCGGGATGCATTTAACAAGTGCGAGCATGGGAGATGAAGCAAAGACGGCCTCATGCAGCTGCAATCACACCGTGTTAGGGAGACCTTGAAAGCCCGGCCTCCGTGTTGGCGGCCATCGTTTGTGGTTCCTCGGGCTCTTTCACCTCATACTTCCACTCGTTGTCGTCATATAGTACAGCTTCTTCGTAGTCCTTTCGTGATTGAAATTCCAACCATTCTTCAACCTTTGGTGGGAAATTGTACTTGTGCTTATCCTTGTTCTCACCAGCAATCTGCTTATCAGTCTCCATTGAGTACTTTAAAAAGTATGCATTCATCTTGTCAAATGTGTATTGCACTATTGCCGTCACGGGTAATGCACGTACACCCTTGAGCACCTTATTGAAGCATTATGCCATATTGCTTGTCATTTGACCGTACCTCCGGCCATCTTCATCGAAAGCACGTGCCCACATATTCCTTTCGGCAATGTTCCTATTGAGAAACTCGACCGCCGGGTCAAGTTTCTTGTGTCCGAGCAATGCATTGAACAATGCGGCAAACCGCTTGTTGGTGAAAGCGAGACAACAATCTGAAGATCATCGGCCAACTCCTTGATACCACATGCCCTATAGAAGTTTGCACAAAAGTGCCTCATGCACCATCGATGATGCAACTTTGTATGTCCAGGAATGTCAACCACCACCGCATTTAGAATTCCGGGATGGCGATCCGATATGACACAAATTTCCCTTTCAGCAGGTAATACCCTTGTTCTCAGTTGACGCAAGAACCACTCCCAGTTATCATTGTTCTCCACCTCAACCAAAGCGAAAGCCAAAGGCAACACCCGGTTATTGGCATCACTTGCTATTGCAACCAATAAAGTGCCCTTGTATTGTCCGGTCAAGAACGTGCCATCAATGGCGATGACGGGCCGACAATGCTCAAAAGCCCTCACGCATTGCTCAAAGGCCCAAAATGCACGGCCAAATACTGCACGGTCCTCCGTTATGAATCAATGTTTGGTGCCCATGAGGCTCAACCACGTGAACCATGCACAGGTTTGTGGCGGCCATAGCTAACAACAACCTAGGGAGTCGGTTGTATGCTTCCTCCCAATTGCCATACAACATCTTGAATGCGGCTGCTTCGCCTTCCATGCCTTGCCGTACTTCACCTTGTAATGAAAGATGGCTTTCACAAGGTCAATGACACTCTTGATGCTCATTGTTGGAAGTGTGGATATTTGGTTGGAAAGCACTGTAGCGATGAACTCGGATGTGAGTTATGCGTGTTGTTGGTACACAAGCTTGCCATCCGCCCTCTTGTGCGGCACATGTGAGTTGGTAGACAACTCACTATGCGCCAAGTGGGACCTCCTTTCCATGGCCTTGCACGCACAATCCATGGACATGTTGGCACTTCACATTTGACTGCAGTAACGCACATTCACGTCCGAAGTTGGCCACTTTATGTGGACGATAATGTAATATGTAACCGAGTAGTTGTCGAGCCACATCTTCAATTCCAAGAAGGATTGAAACTCACAACCGGATATATCCCGTTCTTGCCGTCTTCCAAATCACGGTGAGAACTTGGCCTAGCTCCAAGAGATATGCATTTGCCACCATCCACAACGGCTTCATCCATGAGACTAAGATCCTTGAACAACGGTGTCTTGTGATCCCTTGAATACCTTCTTGAATGCTTCGCCTCCTTGGCGTGAACCCATCCTCATCAACTTCTTCATCGGGACCATCATCATCCGAGTCCGATGCATATGCCTGAGGAAAAAGGGATGGATTGGTCCATTGTCTCTGCACATGATATTGGTCGAGATCACCCACATTGTTGTCATGGAGGTCAACTTCGTTGTCATCCTCCTCGTACTCATCATTCTCCTCTTCAAAACCTTCATTACGGTTGTTTGGAGTCGGGCTCATTGTTGGCCAATCTTGTTGCGTGAATTGAGGTTCACTCATTTGATCTTGGTTCATGGGTGGGGAGTGCTAGCAACCAACGGGGAGGGGTTAGGTTCAAATCTACATTCAAAGTAGACTCAACCTTCTTGGAGGCAAATAACTCAAGAGCCTTGTCTAGAGATTCGCAACCGTCTCCTTGTATGCAACCCAACGTTGCTCGGAGTTCCTACGCATTGTCTTCCAACGGATGTGCATTCCAAAACCAACATTATGCCTTCCCTCGAACTCAACAACGTCACTTGGGTCAATCCAATTCAAATCTTTCCTCACTTGTTCCAAGAGCTCCGCATAGCTAGGACTACTCTCAAACACCATGTCAAGCTCATCCGGGTCCGTCTCAACATTGCCTTTCAAAAGGCCTCTTTATCCACATGATGAACATAAACACATGTTCTCCCCATCCCTACAATAATAAAAACACACATATATCAAGTAAATACTTAAGAAAAATATTTGCACACATATGCCCTAACATATATATGAATTAATAACCCTAACCCCCACATAACAATTACCACAACCCTAACCATAACATAACCCTAACACCAACATCAAACACACATAACCCTAACCCTAGCATACTATGGAAGCCTAAACAACCCAAATTAGCAAAGAAATATAACATCATTCAACACAAATTTGCAAATCCAAGCAAAAACAAGGGTTTCCCCTAAACTAGCAAGATTTGAGAAAATATGACAATTCCTATGGATGAAAACGAGGGGATCGGAGGAGATTACCTTAAGGGAGGGGTTGGCTTCGAAATCCACGGTCAAACACTCCGGATTTGCAAGATTTGAGAAAGATTTGATAGGAGGGAGAGGGGAAGAGAGGAGGGCCGCAAGGGTTTTGGTGGGGTAGGGGTGTGTGGAGTGGGGTGGGAGGAGAGAGGTGGGGCCAGCCCAAGTGGAACCTGACTGTCTGGCGCCCAAAGAGATAGGCGTTGCACATTACAGGTGTGGCGCCTAAGTCTTAAGGCGCCAGCATCTTGTATGTGGGGCCATGAATCGGACCAGGGCTGCCTGTTGGCGGTGAAGTGCGACGCCTTGAAGGGAAGGGCGCTGATCAGGTCTGGCGCCCATTCGGGCGCCACACCAAAGGGTCAGGAAAGTGAATTTTTTTCGTGAGCAGGTCAGTTTGTGATTTGATTTCTGCCTCAGGTCAGATATGTGATTTCTGCCGCCACGGTTAGTGATCTGTCCATGTGCTTGGAGAGCGGGCCAACTATTGCGGTATCGATCCCGGCGGAGGTTGCTGCTCCGGCTGCCGCTGCGGGCCTAGAGGAAGGTGCTGCGGGACAGCTAGTGGTGGATCAGGCCGTTGTGGAGACCAGTCAAACTCGGGAGAATGGGCCTGTCTGCGAGGCGCGAAGCACAATGAGGTCGGGATCCTTATCCCCGAATCAGGATATGGCCCCTGGGTGGGACCCGGTGGATGAATTGCTGCCCCCACTACCATGCATGCGGAGGTGAGGACTAGGGGCCCAGCTGGAGAGAGCACCACGAGGCAGGGAGAGATTGGTGGACTGACGACGGATTGCATGGACGGGTCGCGCCTCGTGAGCGGTGCAGGCTGCATGGACATTGACGTACACATGCATGTTCCCCACGTCCCCAGCGACGTTTCCCTGCCACCCAAGGAGCAGATTGCGGTAGCCAACATCAAGGCATTCTGTGTGGGCCTATTGAAAAAACTTGCACCACTGCTGCTCAAGGAGATTGAAGCAGTGCGTGGGAAGAGCTCAGGGCCGGAGTACACGCCTCACTGTAACACTTGGTCCGCGACAATGAATACGCCAAGGAAGTCTAAAGCGACGGCGGCTGAGATGGTTCTTCTAAAAGCACTTGGCATCTCGTCGGAGGGCTTGGCCGTAACTGATGAGACCCTAGGACAGCGTCGGCAGATGTTTGACTCACCAATCCAGGAACCGCAGCTACGTGCGACTGCCGCCATATTCGGCAAAGCCATCCCCTTTGACCTTGGCCGGGAGGTTGCCCCGAAGGTGACACTGCATGCCTAATTGGCATGCGATGGAGTTTTGCGTTGACATCATGTCGTCGGCCAAACTGGAGTTGGTGTGTTGGAATGTGCGTGGCTTGAACAGCCCGACGAAGAAGAAGGCGCTGCGTGAATTTGCGGACTCTGCGCACCCGGCTACTTTTTGTATTCAGGAGACTAAGGTAGCTTGTATCGACACATTCACGGTTATGCAATGCCTTGGCCCGTCGTATGATGGGTTTTACTACTTGTCGGCTTCGGATACGAGGGGTGGGATTCTTTTAGCTTGGAACTCGGTGTTGGTGAACATTACGAACTACGTTAGACACACATTGTGTCACTGGGTACATCTCACAGGAGGATCAGGACAAGATGTTGTTCCTTCAGGATCTCACAGCAAGGAGAGAACTGTGCCCGGGTGCCTGGATGGTAATCGATGACTTTAATATGATACTCCAAGCCTCACATAAAAACAACTCGCTACTGGATATGAGGATGATGCATAAATTCCGTCAATTTGTTGATGGCAATGGGCTCAAGGAGTTGTATATGCATGGACGTGCATTTACATGGAGCAATGAAAGGGAGGTCCCCACCCTCACCAAAATTGACAAGGCGCTGGTCTCGGTGGATTGGGAGATAGACTATCCGGACTGCCTGCTCCCAGCTATGTCAACGTGGCCTCGGATCACTGCCCGTTGCATCTTGCCTTGAACGAGAACATACACCCGCAGCGACGCTTCAGACTTGAGGTGTTCTGTACTAGGCTAGGCGGTTTTGAAGATGCGGTCAAGGAGGCTTGGGTTTGTGACCCTAATATATGTGATCCCTTCAAACGGCTCAACGCGCTGCTCAGGAACGCTGCTCGATATCTAACTGCATGGGGACAAAAGAGGATCGGCAACGTCAAGCTACAGATCGCGATGGCTAACTGGATAATCTTCCAGCTTGACGTGGCGCAGGAACGACGCTTGCTCACAGAAGGGGAGAGATGGTTGCGCCGAACACCTAAACTCGTTGCGCTTGGCCTTGCCTTGCTCGAGCGTACTGTTGCTAGGAAAAGGTCACACATTAGATGGCTTCAGGAAGGCGATGCCAGTACCAGATTGTTTCACCTCATGGCTAATGGCAGGAAGACGAAAAACTTTATACCATCAATCATGCACGACAGAAATCTGATCTTGGATCAGTACGGCAAGGAGGAAATCTTTTTCCAATCTTACAAAGACTTGCTGAGCACGACAAGTGGGCGCGAGAACACTATCGACTTAGATTTTCTTGAGATCCAGCCCATCAAATTACTTGACCAGGACGTGCATTTCACTTAGGATGAGGTGTGGGCCACGATCAAAGAGATGCCAGCGGATCACGCGCCAGGCCCGAACGGTTTTATCGGCCTTTTCTTCCAGAAGGCGTGGAATATCATCAAAGCTGACATGATGGCCGCCATCCACCATCTCTTTCTTGGCAATGGATGCGGTTTTGGAAGACTTAATCAAGCTATGATCACGCTTATTCCCAACAAGGCTGGCGCGTGCCGTGTGGGGGACTTCTGACCCATTAGCCTGGTCCATAGCTTGCCCAAGATCGGCTCCAAGCTCCTCGCAAATATACTATGGCCACACATGAACGAGCTCGTCCACGCCAATCAATCGGCATTCATCAAGGGGAGGAATTTACATGACAAGTTTATGCTCGTCAAACAGGTGGCTCGATCCCTCCATCGCCGGAGAGTGAAAGGAGTCATGCTAAAATTGGATATCTCTTGGCCGTTCTTATTTGAGGTTCTTCGTGCCAAGGGGTTTTCGGACACTTGGATGTCTTGGATTGCCATCTTACTCTCTACGGCCAGCTCCCGAGTGGTGGTAAATGGACATGTGGGGCAAAAAAATTGCATGCTCAAGGGCTACGGCAGGGAGATCCAATCTCGCCGCTACTGTTTGTCATTGCCATGGATGTCCTCACATCCCTCATCACAAGAGCCCAGGAGTGTGGCGTTTTGAGCAGAATGTCAGGTTGCACTCCCATGCAACGGCTTTCTATCTATGCGGACGATGTCTTCTTGTTCATAAGGCCCACCGTTTCGGATCAGAGATTTGTCAAGGAGGCTCTGCACATTTTTGGGATTGCATCGGGGCTGAACATCAACTACGCAAAGTCCATGGCCATCATGATCAGAGACGAGGATGGCGATAAGGAGCTGGTTCATGGTACAATGCCCTAGAGCCTGGAGTCATTTCCCTGCAAGTACTTGGGGCTACAACTCTCCATATGGCAGTTGACGCGCTCGGAGTGGCAACCGGTAGTGGACAATGTGCTCAACTTCATGCCAGGCTGGCAGAAGGGGCTGATCACTAGAGCAGGACGTCTGGTGCTTGTGCATGACGTGGTTATGGCGCGCCCCACTCACCATCTTATCATTGCGGATGCCCCCAAATGGGCAATTGAGCAAGTGAACAAACGTTGTAGAGCATTCTTCTGGAAGGATCAGAGGCGATTCATGGAGGAAAGTGCCTGGTGGCTTGGCAAAGAGTGTGCAGGCCCAAGGAGCTAGGTGGTCTTGGGATCCTAGACTTGAACCATCAAGGCCTAGCCTTAAGATTGCGTTGGGAGTGGCTCAGACGTATGGACTCTAACCTGCCGTGGCATGGGCTCCCGATGGCGAATGATCCACAAGTGCAGGCGGCCTTTGACAGCTTGGTTCATTGGAAACTTGGGGATGGTAACAAGGTGTTGTTTTGGGAAGATAGATGGATGGGATGTGTGACAGCCAGGGAGATTGCCCCGAACATTTTGGGCAAGGTTCGCACGCAAACAGTGAACAAGCGGATAGTGCATGATGGACTCGTCAACCAGCGCCGGACTGCTGATATCTCAGGAGAGCTTTCCACCGAGGAACTAGTTTAGTTGGTCAGGCTATGGGAGATTGCTATTATCGCATAGCTCAATCCCACTGTGCGGGATGAGGCAGTTTGGCCCTGGAACCCCAAGCAAGTTTGCACTTCGGCCTCCGCTTACCAAATGCTCTTCAAAGGTGCGATCAGTGTGACTTATGCGCGATGGATATGGAAGTGCTGGGCACCTCTCACTTGCAAGATCTTCATGTGGCTCGCTATTCAACATAGGATATGGACATCTGATTGGAGGCTTCGGCATGGGTTACAGGACAGCCCATCGCCATGCTACCTGTGTGACCAGGAGGAAGACAACATGGATCATTTACTTGTCCAGTGCGTCTACTCACATCAAGTGTGGCACAAGATCCTATCCAGCGTGAGGGCTGCGCCGGCCCTAGCGCCGGTGGTGAACGACAATTTGGAATCTTGGTGGGGCAGTACCCAAAAACAACTTGGCAAGGAGAACCGTAAAGCTTTTGATAGCTTGGTGATTCTAGTGTGTTGGCACTTATGGAAGCAATGGAATGACCATGTTTTCCACTCGATGGCTCCACCAACGTCGATTACCGATCTTGTAAATAAGATTCTTGATGAGCTGCGCATGTGGGCGATAGCGGGAGGGTGTGGAGTTGAAACCATTTTGTGAGGAGTTAACGTAGTGTGTGGAGTTGGAGTTTGGCGTGGCCTCGGTCGGTGTGTGACTGTTGGCTGTGCATGTAACACTCTTGTACATTGTTTTCTCTCTTCTATAAAGCTAAGGTACGCAATTTGCGTACTCTAAAAAAAGATCTGTTTAGGACACATCTACATGTGACATAACTATGTCACATCTAAGCTGATGTTCACTCTGTTTGTGGTCTATTTTTTGTTCTAGTTTATTAATTTCTTGTTGTTACATTATATATTTGTGGAAGCTTAGATGTGGCATCCTAAAAAAAATATCTAGATGTGAATTAGACAAATTGTAAAAAATTGCGTTTCAACCAGTTTTTTTCTCAATAATCTGAGCAAATATATTGTTTGTTGATGACACGCGATTCAAAAACTAAAGGTATCCCAAAAATAAGTGCAATGATAGCTCACTTTGTTGGAAATACGTGTGACCCTCTCTCGCAACACAAGAGAATACAAAAAAAGCTTTCGTCTTGCTTTATATATAAAGCAACGATAGACATACATAACGCAACACAAAAGAATTGGTGATAGGATTGTCCCTGCCCCCCGTCGGCGTCATCGTCGATCTACCTCGTCTCATGTGACCTTTGGGTCATGGTGGCGCGATGGATTGCGGTCACCGTAGATGGGAGGGCTCAGTTTTTAGGTGTTCGTTTTAGTTTAGTTAGGGTTTGTACCCTGGTTAGGAAGCATAGATGGTGGCGGCTTCCTGAAGATAGAATAAGATTCTTCTCACGTAGCTCTGTCCTGATGGTACATCTAGCGTCATTGGAGGGCGTGTGGAGGTGTACCTCCGACAGATCTCATGGGATTCGGTTGGTATTTTATCTTTGGTGTTTAGTGGATCCCCTTGGATCCGGTCCTAGTTTGGCTACTTTCATGTGTCTTCAGGTTTGGTCCTTTCGATATACTCATCTCTTCATCTGCGACGGTTACTGTTCTGGGGCACTGATACTATGTGGCCTTAGCGTACGACTTCTCGACTGTTTTCTACAACAAGGTTTGTCCGGCTCCAATGATGGAGGGGCTATGACAGCACCGCATCTTCGGCTTCCTCCACTGTTTATAATTGTCGCTATATATGTGATTTACAAATTTGGATGTACTTTTGTTACTTTTGGGGTTCTTTGTAATACCTTGATGTTTTGATGAATAAATGAACTTGTCTCCCCAAAAGTCGGGTGATAGTTCTTTGAACATATCACGAGCAGTTTTCAAAAAGTGAGAGTAGTTGCTATTTATGCAAACAGTAAATGAGTTGGACCAAATATTTTTTTTCTTCGAAAACCTTCCAATCTATTCATCTTTGATCATGATAGTGCAACGAACACTAAAATAATAAAAATTACATCCAGATCCGTAGACCAGCTAGCGACGACTACAAGCACTGAAACGAGCCAAAGGCGTGCCGCTGTCATCGCCCAGTACATGAGTTGGACCAAAGTTCTTGATTTTTTTTCAAAATTATCACATTTTTTATAGAAAATTCGAAAACTATAGCACCTAATGCAAAAAAAAATCAAAACTATGACCCCGTCGGCCTCGTGTGGGCCGAAGAGGGTGTTTTCGATCGGCGGTTGGCCGAAAAGGACTCTTCGGTCACGCATTGGCCGAAGAAATTCGTAGCTGGGCCGAAAAGGCCTTTTTGGTTAGCAGTAGGACGAAATGTACTCTTTGGTCAACAGTAGGCCGAAAAGTCCCTGGGGCCCACCTTTTCACGTGAACGGGAGGCCGAAGTTGCATGGCTGCGCTCTTCGGCTTATGTTAGGCCGAAATGTTTTTTATTTTGACTTGTAAATCCGATCAGGAGACATATATTATTTTATGTATGCGAGAGACATATTACTATTAATCCGCATTGTTATTCGAGTTACATTTCCAAAGAGACTGCAACCGATAATTAAGATACAAGTACATTTGAATTAAACGATAGGGCTGAAGTTAAAAAATACAGCTTACATACTGCATGAAGGCATCATTGTCATCCTCCGTCGATGCAACACTCTTGCCCTTCGACGATGCGGTACTCTTGCCCTTCGACGGTGCGGTACTCTTGGCCTTGGTGCTCGGCATGAAGATATCATCTTCGTCTTCGCTGTCAACAGTAAATATGTACGCTCTGTTGTAGTCCTTCTGAAGTTTTCACTCTTCGTCTACACTACCTTCTTCCACCTTCCATGCAACCTAAGAATTTCTTTACGTACCTCGTCATAGGTGTCGGTGTCAAAACCGGCCGATCTCGGGTCAGGGGTCCCGAACTGTGCGTCTGAGGATTGAAGGTAACAAGAGGCAGGGGACACGATGTTTACCCAGGTTCGAGCCCTTTTAATGGAGGTAATACCCTACTTCCTGCTTGATTGACTTTGATGAGTATAGGGGTTACAAGAGTTGATCTACCTCGAGATCGTAATGGCTAAACCCTAGATGTCTAGCATGTATGATTTGTGTTAGCCTCTACGGACTAACCCCTCCGGTCTATATAAACACCGGAGGGGGGCTAGGGTTATACAAAGTCGGTTTACAGAGAAAGGAAACTACACATGTGGCCGCCAAGCTTGCTATCCACGCAAGGGAGAGTCCCATCCGGACACAGGGAAAGGCCTTCTATCTTGTATCTTCACGGCCCACTAGTTTGGCCCATGCCACATAGCCCGACCATCCAAGGACCCCTTAATCCAGGACTCCCTCAGTAGCCCCCGAACTTGCCTTCAATGACTACGTAGTATCCAGCTTTATGTCTTCAGCTTTGCAAGACGGGTTCTCCATTATACTTCGGATTGACGATAGTTTGGCTCCACATTAAATACCATATTCTATTGATTCTTTGCTGCTGTCGCCTCGGCTTCCACACGTCAAACGAATGCGAACAGTCTAGGTGTTTTTTACAAATAACCCCTTGACCATGCAGGAAAGGCATCTATTTAAGGAGATTAGATCTCAGAAGCCATTCCACACCACACAGAAATCCTTAGAACTCGCCATAGGAAATCGCCCAAACATGGCCAGCGCTCCTAGCTCTTCCTCGCGCCCCAATGGCCCTCAAAAAGGCGACTGGGAAAGCTGTTCGGTATCCCACTCCCATCTGAATAAACTTCAGATGCAGGGATACCTTCCTCCCGCGGATCTAATCTCCGTTCAGGCTGGGTTAACCTCCATCGACGGCGAAGCTCTGGCGGAGAATTTCCTCAATCCTTCTAAAGAGGAGCGGGTGTGCTTTGTTTCCATCCTTTTGAGAGGTGTAGGATTTCCTATCCACCCTTTCCTCAGAGGTCTACTAGAGTATTACGGCCTCCAACTGCACAATCTGACGCCAGGCTCCATCCTGCATATCGCGGGCTTCGTTGCTCTTTGCGAGTTGTTTCTAGGCTGTGAGGCTCATTTCGAGCTATGGCGGAAATTTTTCTGCCTCGTCCCTCGTTCTCAAAAGGGATCTATATTCGAGGTGGGCGGCGCCGAAGTATGGCGCATAGCTGGGATAGGATACCTGTCCGGCACTCCGAAGAAGGCATCCGAAGAGTGGCCCTCGGAGTGGTTTTATATTGAAGACGTCGTTCTTCCGGACCCAATCCGGCGTGGTCTTCCTGAATTCTCCAGTGCTCCTTTAAAGAAGCGCACCAGTTGGCGTCCCCGAAGCCTCAAGGAATAATATAGTGCGGAGGTTAAGAGGCTAGCAAGCAAGATTAAAGTTCTTGCCAACTCCGGGCTGTCTATAATCAAGGTAATGGTGATTTCAATCACGCGATGTGTTCAACCGCTCCAATCTAGAGGTCTTCCCATGTGGAATTATAATGGAGAGGACGATGCATCCCATTGTCTGCGCAAGGGTCCAGACAATTTTGACGCCCTGGCCACCATCTTAGCTGACCTTTACAAAGGGGAGAAGGAAGATTTCACTCGTCTGAAATGTCGGGAAGGCTTTTCCATGTACAACCCCATCCCATGGGTGAGTTTTTCTTCAATTATTGGCCTCACTCAATCTCTTTCCTGAGTTATGCTAGTTGAATTTAATCTGGCTATTTTTAATAGGAGTGGAGAAAGGTCGTCGAAGGGGTCTATAGCCCCACTCCGCAGCCAGAGGACCATATTCGAGACCTGGATCCCGGATATGAAGAAGATCCGGCTATATTTATAGAACTTAAGGAGGGGGTCTTTTATCAGGCAAGCTACGACGGCACGGAAGTGGCCATTATAACCGATTACCCCGGCCTTCTCCCCTCCTCCCATGTAAGTACCCAGGAGACGTCTCCTCCAAAAGAGTTTTCCCATCGTGCCTAACCCACCGCACTGTCTCATGCTCCGAAGGGGCGGCGCTCGTCTCTCCGAGCTGTACCAGAGGCGTCCTTCAAGAAGGCGACGCCCATGCAGGGCGAGTCTTTGAAAAGAAAGGCAAACGGTGATACTACCGGGCCCCCACCTTCACCAAAGAGGTGCAATTTTTAACATGCACCCTGCGAATAGGCCGGATTGTGACGTTTCATGCTGTGTCATATTTTAGGAAGAGCATACGCCAGACTGTCTCCGAGGACCTCGCCGGCCATGCGTCGACCAATCCGGTCGCGGACCCTGCCCTGAGGACTAGGGTTGATACGGGCGCAACGCTGGATTGTCATCTCCAAGAGGATTCGGATAATGTATCCGTCACCAATTCTGAAGTGGAGAGCGCAATGAATCATTGGCGGCGGAAAGAAGCCATGCGCGACCCAAGTTTCACCGAAGAAGCGTTCAACACCCTCAGCTCTGTGGATGCATATATTCGAGCTGCTCGGGATGGACTTGCCGGAGCCACTCACTAGCTTTCAAAGGATATGCGGGTAAAACTTTGTGTAGATTCGATAATCATGTGCCAGTAGCCCCCGAGACTTGAAGCAGTTGGCCCAACTTATTTAAGTGTCGTCATATCATCAGGTACTCATGGCGAAGAATAGCACGCTGTCCAAGGAGCTTGAAGAATGTCGGACCAAGCTAACTATTATCACCGCCGAACTGGAAAACTTGAAGGAATCCAAGAAGGCACCTGATGGTAAGCACAACCATGTCCGGAAAATACAATTCTCTGCCAGCAATGATTTTTAAATGTGCATTGTTTTGTTGACAGCAGCAGGAGCGATAGATCAATTGGAGGAGAGGCTAAAGGCTGCTCGGGCGGACAAACAACATGCCGAAGGGCAAGAAGCCGCTGGTCAACGTGTATTAACACGGACCATTAATGAGAAGAACAAACTACAGGATGCAAACATCAAGCAAGCCGAAGAGCTAAAGGATGTAAGAGCCCAACTGTCGGATGCCTTGAAGGAGAAAAAAAGCTGAAAGGCGGCATATTCAGTATGTCTTGTAACCTAACTTTCATACGGTTCCCTGATGGAAAGTCTTACGAAATTGTTCCTGTAGGTTTGTTAACTGGGCGGCCCGAGGGAGAAGTGTCCGGATTTCAGGCGATTTGCTGCACCAGCTATCCAAAGTGCACGAGCAAGCTCGGAAAGTGATGAGGAACATGGCTAAGGCTTTATGGCCATCCGATTCTCCTCCAGAGATTATGGAGGAGCTCGTGAATATATTCAAGGGAGCTCGACGCCGCTTTGAACTATGGAAGGTATCAGCGTGTCGAGAGGGCGCACGAGAAGCCTAGGCCATGGTGAAAACGCGGTATACCGGACTTGATCCGAATCATATGGCCCGGGTCGGACCTCGGGGACCAGACGGACAAGAAATTCATGTTAGCTTGGTGTATGACCAAGTAAAGACAGCCGCCGAATTGTCACAACAGGACTATAAACTAGACAACCTGATAGATGGTATAGATAAGTAGTAGGCGTTTGATTCCATGTAACAATGTACTGTATCATCAAACTTATCTCCGTCCGAACTGGAAAAGATTATCCTGGCGAACCCTCCGCTTCTACCTCCGAAACCCAAGGGTTGGAGTGTTTCCGAATACTATACCTGTGGGAAACACCAAGTATGTTCGGAAACCAGGCGGTCCGGTCATACTGCTTGAACTGACAAACTGTATTCGGGGAGTTATGTTATATTACTTTCTAACGTAAGAAACATCTTCCAGAGAGAATAGTTCCATTAAGGGTTCCTCTTTCTGGGTCAGCATGCATTATTTATGCGTGCCTAGACTGTGACGCGAAAAAATCATAAGAGTCTTCATATTTTGAGAGTTTATATTGCAACGAAGGCAGTTCGTCGTTTGTCCGCCGACCAATTATTCTCTTAAGAACCCTAGCTTTCGGCTTCACCCGTCTGAGGTACATGTACAGATGACCCGATTGTAACAATCGCAGAGGTGCTCCCTTTATGCCCTAGCCGAACAAGCGGGAACATAGGGCATAAGCACAAGAGCTAGGCAACCCAGCTTGGCAAAAACTTAAGTCATAGAGGTGCATATAATGGTGAAGACAGGACGTATATGAGCAAATGGCACATATATATAGTGAGCTCTAGGCTCAGTAGGATAATAAGCTTCTATTTGGAGAAGCCCCCAGTCATAGTGGGGTGTATACATTTAAAGAAGTGCGCCCCTCAAGTGTTCAGCAGACCCGAACATACACTGGGAATCGTATAAAAAATGAGAAAAGAAAAACTTGAAAAGGAGAAAAAGGAACAAAAATAAAAAAGGGGTATGTCCGGACTTATGCGAGAATCTTTGGAGCCGAGCAGCGTTCCATTGGTTCGGCTCTAAGCGATTATCCGATGCATTGCGAAGGCGATAAGCTCCTCCAGTGAGAACTTCATCTATAATGAAGGGACCCTCCAATTTGGGCTTGAATTTGTCCTTTTTCTTCTCTGGTAGGCGAAGGACAAGCTCGCCGACATTATATGTCTTTGCTCGCACTTCTCTGCTTTGGTATCTTCGAGACTGTTGTTGGTAAAATGCGGAACGGGCCTTTGCGACATCGCGCTCCTCCTCCAGGCCATCTAAGTCGTCGTGCCGATCGAGCTCGGCCTCTCTCTCCTCATACATGCGCACACGAGGTGAGTCATGAATAATGTCGCGTGGCAAGACATCCTCTGCGCCGTACACCATTAAGAATGGTGTGTATCCAGTCGTGCGGTTGGGCGTGGTCCGCAGCCCCCAGAGTACGGAGTCGAGCTCCTCAACCCAGTGTTTATCCGACTCCTTTAGGGAGCGCACTAGTCTGGGTTTGATGCCACTCATTATGAGACCATTGGCCCATTCAACCTGACCGTTTGTTTGAGGGTGATATACAGAGGCGTAATCGAGTTTAATACCTAGATTAGCACACCAACTTTTCACCTCATCTGCTGTAAAATTAGAGACGTTGTCAGTAATAATGCTATGTGGGACACCGTAACGTGTTCAACACCAGAGATGAAATCTATCACCGGTCCGGCTTTCGTTTGGTAGTTTGGCCTCTATCCACTTAGTGAATTTATCCACCATAACCATTCGATATTTCTTTTTATGGCTTCCCCCTTTAAGGGATCCGACCATATCCAGCCCCCAGACCGCGAAAGGCCAGGTAATGGGGATTATTCTTACGGCTGTGGGCGGCATATGGCTTTCGTTGGCAAAAAGCTGGCATCCGACACAGCGTTGTACGAGGGCATGTGCATCAGCTCGGGTCGTGGGCCAGAAGAAACCAGTAGGGAAGGCCTTGCTTACGAGGGCCCGAGCTGCTGCGTGATGGCCGCCGAGGCCCGCATGTATTTTGTCCAAGAGCTGCCGCCCCTCCACTTCGGAGATACATCTTTGAAGAACTCCCGTAGTGCTTTTCTTGTAGAGTTCTCCTTCATGAACTTTGTAGGCTTTCGAGCGTCGAACGATACAACGAGCCTCATTCTGGTCATCAGGGAGCTCTCGCCTATTAAGGTAGGCCGGGAAAGGTTCGGTCCAAGGGGTGATCACCGCCATGATTGCATGGGTGGAAGGTGTTGGTTCAGTGCTCGAGCCCCCGATGATATCCGAATCGTGTTCGGCATTTGGGGGTGTGATCGGCGCTGGATTGGTATTTCCACTCTCGTCCTGCCATACCACGGATGGCTTGAAAAACCTTTCCACGAAGGTGTCAGGCAGGACGGGGTCACATTTGGCGCCCATTCGAGCCAAGATGTCCGCTGCTTGGTTACTGTCTCGGGCCACATGATGAAACTCGAGCCCCTCGAATCGAGCTAATATTTTAAGTACAGCATTGCGGTTTGCCGCCATCTTTGGATCTTTCACATCGGATTCTCCATTTATTTGGGATATTGCGAGGTTCGAATCCCCGCGCACCTCGAGGCATTGTATGCCCATAAAAACAGCCATCCGGAGACCATGCAGTAGTGCCTCATATTCGGTTGCGTTATTGGAGTCCATATACATGATTTGTAATATGTAGCGGACTGTGTCCCCTGTAGGGGATGTTAAGATGGCACCCGCCCCCAATCCGGCTAACATCTTGGAGCCGTCGAAGTACATCACCCAGTTGGAGTTTGTGCCGTACTCTTTAGGGAGTTCGGCTTCTGTCCATTCATCGACGAAGTCGGCCAACACCTGAGATTTAATAGCTCGGCGTGGCTTGTATGTTATTTAAAATGGTAAGAGCTTGATAGCCCATTTGGCAGTGCGGCCGGTGGCGTCTTGATTGTTTATGATGTCATTGAGTGGTACCTTGGAGGCCACTGTGATCGAGCACTCTTCGAAGTAGTGCCGCAGCTTCCGAGATGCCATGAAGACTGCGTACGCTATCTTTTGATAGTGCGGGTATCGAGATTTGCATGGTGTGAGGACCGATGATACATAGTATACTGGTTTTTGGAGTGGGAATTTGTGTCCCTCTTCCTTTCGTTCAACGACGAGCACAGAGCTCACCACCTGGTGAGTTGCAGAGATGTACAGTAGCATAGATTCATCGATGTGTGGTGCGGCAAGGATTGGGTTGTTTGCTAACAAAGTTTTTATTTCTTCCAACCCGGCTGTTGCCGCATCATCCTCAAAGTGATCGATGCGTCGAGCGAGGCGATAGAGTGGCGATGCCTTCTCTCCCAATCTGGAGATAAAGCGGCTCAAGGCTGCCACGCACCTGGCTAGTTTTTTGACCTGTTTTAGGTCTGTTGGTGTTGTCAATTGTGACAGGGCTCGGATTTTGGCTGGATTTGCTTCGATTCCTCTAATGGAAACAATGAACCCGAGTAGCTTTCCGGCCCACATGCCGAAAACGCACTTTTCCGGATTGAGTCGTATGTCATATGTTCGGAGGTTGTTAAATGTAAGGCGTAAGTCGTCCACCAATGATTAGACATGTTTAGTTTTGATGACTACATCATCTACATATGCCTCCACCGTTTTGCCAATTTGTTTTTTCAGGCATGTTTGAATCATGCGTTGGTAAGTGGTGCCGGCGTTTTTTAGTCTGAAAGGCATAGTGTTGAAGCAGAAAGGTCCATACGGAGTAATGAACGCCATTGCGGCCTGGTCGGATTCCTTCATCTTAATCTGATGGTATCTGGAGTATGCATCGAGGAAACACAGTGAATCATGTCCTGTAGTTGCATAAATGATTTGGTCAATGCGGGCAATGGGAATGGGTCCTTAGGGCAGGCCTTGTTGAGGTCTTTGAAATCGACACAAAGGCGCCAGGATTTGTCCTTCTTTGGTACCATGACCAGGTTTGCTAGCCAGTCCGGGTGTTTGATCTCTCTGATGAACCCGGCTTCAAGTAGTTGGGCTAGCTCCTCCCCCATAGCTTGTCGCTTGGGTTCGGAAAATCGCCGCAGCGTTTGCTTGACTGGCTTGAACCCCTTTATTATGTTGAGGCTGTGTTCGGCCAGTCTGCGTGGGATTCCTGGCATATCCGAAGGATGCCACGAGAAGATGTCCTAGTTCTCGCGCAGGAGTGATCTTAGAGCGGCGTCGACCGTTGGAGCTATGCCCCAATGGCTGTTGTTTTATTGGGATCCGTCGGGTGAACTTGAAATTTGACTATTACGTCTGCTGGTTTGAAAGAAGTGAACTTAGGCCTCTTATCAAGGATTACGTCGTCTCTATCCACTGTAGAATGCAGAGCGGTGAGCTCCTCGGCCGCAAGGGCCTCGGATTATGCCTCGAGGGCCAGGGATGCGGTTTTGTTTTCGGCGCGGAGTGCTATGTCCGGATCACAAGCGATAGTGATAACTCCGTTGGGCACGGGCATTTTGAGCTTCATGTACTTGTAATGAGGTATGGCTTGAAAGCATGTGAATGCATCTCGCCCTAATAGCGCGTGATATCCGCTGTTGAAAGGTGCCACATGGAAGATTAACTCTTCAGACCTGTAGTTCTCCGGCGTGCTGAATACCACGTCAAGTTTAAGTTTCCCTGAGCACCATGCTTCCCGACTGGGGATAATGCCTCGAAAAGTTGTACTGCTTTGCTTAATGTGGCTCTTGTCTATTTGCATTTTATCGAGCATGTCCTTGTAGATAAGGTTCAGTCCGCTGCCGCCGTCCATGAGCACCTTAGTGATTCGAAAGCCGTCCACAATTGGGTTTAGGACCAAAGCGGCCGTCTCTGATATGTCTCTGTCATATCTACTTTTCCAAACACTTTTGCCCTTGTTTTGGACTCTAATTTGCATGATTTGAATGGAACTAACCCCGGACAGACGCTGTTTTCAGCAGAATTGCCATGGTGTTATTTATGTGCAGAAACAAAACTTCTCGGAATGACCTGAAACTTCACGGAACATCTTTTAGGAAATAATAAAAAAATCGTTGCAAAAGATGAAGGCCAGGGGGGCCACCACCTATCCACGAGGGTGGGGGCGCCCCCCCTAGGGCGCCCCCCTACCTCGTGGGCCCCCTGAGGCTCCTCCGACGCCAACTCCAACTCTATATATTTGCTTTCGGAGAGAGAAAAATCAAGGAGAAGAAATCATCGCGTTTTACAATGCGGAGCCGCCGCCAAGCCCTAAAACTTCTCGGGAGGGCTGATCTGGAGTCCGTTCGGGGCTCCAGAGAGGGGGATTCGTCGCCGTCGTCATCATCAACCATCCTCCATCACCAATTTCATGATGCTCACCATGATGCGTGAGTAATTCCATCGTAGGCTTGCTGGACGGGGATGGGTTGGATGAGATTTATCATGTAATCGAGTTAGTTTTGTTAGGGTTTGATCCCTAGTATCCACTATGTTCTAGGATTGATGTTGCTATGACTTTGCTATGCTTAATGCTTGTCACTAGGGCCCGAGTGCCATGATTTCAGATCTGAACCTATTATGTTTTCATGAATATATGTGTGTTCTTCATCCTATCTTGCAAGTCTATAGTCACCTACTATGTGTTATGATCCGCAACCCCGAAGTGACAATAATCGGGACCACTCCCGGTGATGACCCTAGTTTGAGGAGTTCATGTATTCACTATGTGCTAATGCTTTGTTCTGGTTCTCTATTAAAAGGAGGCCTTAATATCCCTTAGTTTCCATTAGGACCCCGCTACCACGGGAGGGTAGGACAAAAGATGTCATGCAAGTTCTTTTGCATAAGCATGTATGACTATATTCGGAATACATGCCTACATTACATTGATGAATTGGAGCTAGTTCTATGTCACCCTATGTTATGACTGTTACATGATGAACCGCATCCGGCATAATTATACATCACTGATCCAATGCCTACGAGCTTTCCATATACTAGTTTACGCTTATTTACTTTCCCGTTGCTATTGTTACAATCACTACAAAATACCAAAAATTACTTTTGCTTTCATTACTCTTTTGTTACCGTTACCACTACTATCGTATTACTTTGCTACTAAATAACTTGCTGCAGATATTAAGTTTCCAGGTGTGGTTGAATTGACAACTCAACTGCTAGTACTTGAGAATATTCTTTGGCTCCCCTTGTGTCGAATCAATAAATTTGGGTTGAATACTCTACCCTCCAAAGCTATTGCGATCCCCTACAATTGTGGGTTATCAAGACTAATTTCTGGCGCCGTTTTCGGGGAGCATAGCTCTATTCTTTGAGTCACTTGGGATTTATATCTGCTGGTCACTATGAAGAACTTGAAAGACGCTAAGACAACAATTTATCCCTCAACTATGAGGGGAGGTAAGGAACTGCCATCTAGCTCTGCACTTGATTCACCTTCTATTTTGAGTAAGCTTGCGACACCTAAACACCTTACGCTATTTGTTACGATATGCCGCATGTTATTGATGATGCCATACGCTATGCATGATACTTATGATGAAACTACTTCTATGCTTGATACTACTGTGCCCCTTAGTGAATTTCTTGATGAACAAATTGCTAGGGCTAGAGAGAAAGAAATTATTGGCACTGAATATATTGATGAAAGTGATGATGAAGATATGCCTGTTATTCCTAAGGGTTATGTTTTTGATATGGAAGCTTATGCGGCTATTTTTGCCTGCAAAGGTAGATCTGAGCTCAAGAGGCTATTAGTTAAATGGAGTAAGGAATCTCTTAGAGATAGAATGAAACCTGACCCTGCTTTTGCTACTTCACCTATTTGTGTTGCCGATAAGGACTATGAATTCTCTGTTGATCCTGATATAATTACTTTGGTTGAATCTGATCCTTTTCATCGCTATGAATCTGAAACTGTTGTGGCACATCTTACTAAATTAAATGATATAGCCACCCTGTTCACTAATGATGAGAGATCTCGCTACTTTTATATTCTTAAAATATTTCTGTTCTCATTAAAGGGTGATGCTAAGATATGGTTTAATTCTCTTGATCACGGTTGTGTGCGTAGTCCCCAGGATATGATTTATTACTTCTCTGCTAAATATTTCCTTGCTCATAAGAAACAAGCTGCTTTAAAGGAAATATACAACTTTGTGCAAATTGAAGAAGAGAGTCTCCCACAAGCTTGGGGGAGGCTTATCAAGTTACTTAATGCTTTGCCTGATCATCCTCTTAAGAAAAATGAAATACTTGATATCTTTTATAATGGACTAACCGATGCTTCCAGAGATTACGTGGATAGTTGTCTTGGCTCTCTTTTCGGAAAGAACACTTTGGATGAAGCTGAAATTTTATTGAATAATATGTTGACAAATGAAAATAATTGGGCACCTCCTGAGCCAGCTCCTGCTCCAATTACTGAGCCTATTCCTAAACCAACTCCGAAGAAGAGAGGTGTTCTATTTCTCGGTCCTAAAGATATGCAAGAGGCAAAGAAATCTATGAAAGAAAAAGGTATTAAAGCTAAAGATGTTAAGAATTTACCTCCTATTGAAGAAATACATGGTCTTAATTTACCGCCTGTTGAAGAAACATATGATCTTAATCCATTACCTATTGAAGAACCTCCACGATCACGATGACCCGACACGGTAGTAAAGGTAAATTCTCTTTATAGATTTTATGAAGGTGATATTCCTCACTATAAGTCTGCTAGACAATGCTTTGATGAGTTCGATAATTTTATTGTCAAACAAGAAAATTTTAATGCTTATTTTGGTAGACAATTGAAATACTATTCCGATATGATTAAACACTTGGGTGACTATATGGCTAATATTAGAGGTGAACTTAAACTTGTTAGCAAACATGCTTCTATGGTTACCACTCAAGTAGAACAAGTACTTAAGGCTCAAAATGATTTTCTCAATGAAATGAATAGTAAGAAAAATGATTATGTTGTTAGAGTGGCTACTAGAACTGGTAGAATGACTCAGGAACCTTTGTATCCTGAAGGCCACCCTAAGAGAATTGAGCAAGACTCTCAGAGAAATGATATTGATGTACCTAATTCTTCTAAAAGGAAGAAAAAGAAAAATGATAGGACTTTGCAAACTTCTAGTAAACCTATTATTGAACCACCTGAGAATCCCAATGATATCTCTATGTGTGATGCTGAAACACAATCTGGTTATGAACATGAACCTAGTGAAAATGTTAATGATGATGTTCATGATTATGCTCAACCTAGTAATGATAATTATGTAGAAATTGAACCTGCTGTTGATCTTGATAACCCACAATCAAAGAATCAACGTTATGATAAGAGAGACTTTGTCGCTAGGAAACATGGTAAAGAAAGAGAACCATGGGTTCAGAAACCCATGCCTTTTCCTTCCAAACCATCCAAGAAAAAGGATGATCAGGATTTTGAGCGCTTTCTTTGAAATGATTAGACCTATCTTTTGCGTGTCACGATTAAGCTGATATGCTCAAAATGAATCCTTATGCTAAATATATGAAGGATATTGTTACTAATAAAAGAAAGATACGGAAGCTGAAATTTCCACCATGCTTGCTAATTATACTTTTAAGGGTGGAATACCAAAGAAACTTGGAGATCGAGGAGTACCCACTATACCATGCTCCATTAAATGAAATTATGTTAAAACTGCTTTATGTGATCTTGGAGCGGTGTTAGTGTTATGCCTCTCTCTTTATATCGTAGACTTGATTTGAACAAGTTGACACCTACTGAAATATCTTTGCAAATGGTTGATAAATCAAGCTGCTATACTGTCGGTATTTGTGAGGATGTACTGTTGTGGTTGCAAATGTTACTATTTTAACGGACTTTGTCATTCTTGATATTCCCGAGGACGATAGTATGTCTATTATTCTTGGAAGACCCTTTTTGAATACTGCATGGGCTGTTATTGATTGCAATAAAGGCAATGTCACTTTTCATGTTAACGGTAATGAGCATACGGTACACTTTCCGAGGAAACAACCTCAAGTTCATAGTATCAACTCTATTGGAAAAATTCCATCGATTATATTTGGAGGTTTTGAATTTCCTCTTCCTACTGTCAAGAAGAAATATGATATTCTTATTATTGGGGATGTGCATATCCCGTTAAGGTAACATAGTGTTATTGAAATTTCTCCGGTTTCATGTTAATCGAATGAGTTTGTTAACAAGACTTGATCAACCTTGTTAGTGGATTCCTTTTGATGAGCATGAGATGGATGAAACTAGAAGCACAACCTTCTGTACCCTCTTTATACTTTCTGTTATTTAGTTGAAATAAAGTAAAAATAGTAGTTTTCTGACTGTTTTCTGATTTATCCGTGCAATAAAAAAATACCCCAAAAATAAAAGTCCTCCAAATGCCATGCCAATTTAATATGATTTTTTCTGGAATATTGAGGATTTATGGTACTAAAATCACCGCGGGAGGAGCTGCCACCTGGCCACGAGGGTGGAGGGCGCGCCCCCTGCCTCGTGGGCCCACGGTGGCCCTCCTCCACTTATTCCTGCACCCATCCTCTTCTTCTTCCTCCCACAAACACGAATATCTGGTTCAAGCACGAGTTCTAGCTCACTTTGCTGCGATTTTTGATCTCCTTGCACAAAGCACCTCTCACAAAACTGCTTGGGGAGATTGTTCCTTGGTATGTGACTCCTCCATTGGTCCAATTAGTTTTTGCTCTAGTGCTTTATTCATTGCAAATTTGTGCTGCATAGGTGACCATGTTCTTGAGCTTGCATGTCAAATTTATATGGTTCCAAGTAGTTCTAATGCTTGATATAGGCTCTAGCCACTTGTAGGAGTAGTTGCTATCAATTTTGTTGAGCTTGGTTCACTTTTGTTTGAAGTTACTAAAAATTTTAGAAATTTTTCAGAGAAAGCAATATGCTTAGGAAAATGTTCCAAGGTGGTTCTTCAAGGAAGCAAGGACCCAGACTTGCGATGCGTGATGCTGATGAGGAGCCCCCAAGGGACGCTCCAGTGAGGCCCTGTGAATGGCCTTCAGAAAATTTTATGGATCAAGCGGGAATCAAAGAAGAGTTTAACGCATATGTGCGTAACGCCGATCTCGAGAGCTTTGAGGCAGACAAATGCCCACAGTATGTCAGGACCGGATTTTCGGGATATTAATTTCCCAGAAAAATGGCCCTTGTGCTCACCAGCCCCAGGATTACTGTTAGCTGATGAGGCACAAACTTGATATAGAAATTCCAAGCGAAGCACATAATATGTAGTACAAGACCATTCTGGCCTATGAGTACAACAATTGGTTTTCTAGAGGTTGATGGCGGAAGTGGTTTGTGGTTCATCTGTGTCTATGGGACTCCATTTCCCACAGGAACAGCTGACCTGGATAACTCCTATCTTCGCGAGACTGCTATCACCAGTGCGTAGGTTCCGGGGCTGTCAGCGCAACTCTCCTCTCCATGCAAGAAATCTGGCCAAGACAATAGCCAGGGACAAGCCAGTGAGTACTTTTGAATGTACTCAAAAACATTATGAACACATGTATAATATTCAAATGATAATCATGCTCTAAAATATTCTATGATCACTCGTCAGTCACAAAATAAAATTTGTGATGCACGTAAGTAAGTTATTCACATGAAACATGAATAATGCAATTAGAGAGTACAAATAGAATGCCTCAGTCGGGCATCTAAGCGACACCACAAAAAGGGCTTATAAAGTAAATAACAAACATGCCACAGTCGGGCGTCTGTGCGACACCACATAAAGGGCTTATAAAGTAAATCAATAACAAACATGCCACAGTCGGGCGTCTGTGCGACGCCACATAAAGGGCTTAGAAGTAATTTAAATGACAAGCAGGCCACAGTCGGGCGTCTGAGCGACACCACATAAAGGGCTTATAAGAAAAATAATCACAATGAATATCCAGGAGGTAGAACCGTCCCAAGGATACTCAAAAATTCAAATAATATAATGGTTAGTCCATAATAATAGAAATCATAATCATCATGATTCATAAGTCAAAATCCATGTTCCGGTTTAGCAGTTTTTCCTTCAAAGACCGACACTTGACCCATCCCAGGCTGTAGTCCTTAACCATGGACACGGCTATTCGAATAGATGTTTAATCTCTGCAGAGGGTGTACTCTTTTCCCACGAGTAACGGATTTCTTTAGTCCACCGGGACTAATTCCGTCTAGGGTTTTTTAGTTGAAAACACACCTGACCGCACACACCAGCCTAACTCACCAGTGTCTGGAATCACCCATGACACATGTTTAAGCAAAACTCTAAGTGGGGAGGCTACAACCTCGATTAGCATGGGATCACAAAATTTATAACGCGCGCAACTAGGGGAGCTACCCCCTCGGCTCCGACCGGAAACACCATGCCCCCGGACCAGGTGGCATGCCTACCGGATGTAGCCCGTATCTTCCACCATGGCCTCTCTGTACGGTGTGTGCTAGGAAAGGGGTTGACAACTTACTGAACCGTACCCTACCTATGGCAGGGACAAGTGGTAGTCTGAAACAAGTATGGGGATTCTTTGGAACAAGACTCGATCTACGGTCGACTCAGGAGGTTTAAGTATTCCCTGCAAGATTAGCATAACAAATATATTTCAACCAACAGACAGAATCACCACTCGTCATACCTCATCATGTCGTACCGGACACAACCGCCCCGACAGAGGATTAGAGACAGGCCCGTGTCTACCCAAGACAGAGGCTTTCCCGGATTCCTTCCGGTATGCATGCAAGGCATCCGATGGTGATTACAAGGAAATCAAATTCCAATCGCATGAAATCATCAATATGCACTTATGAGCATGTTCATATCATCACATATAATAACGAAAACTCCGAGACGAGGGGTGTTGTAACCGTGTCAAACAACACACGACAACATTATGCCAGGGTTCAGAATGCTTTCCTTCAAGTTGTGTAGAGGCAGGGTGCATCCTAAAACTTTTGAAAGTTTTCTTCTTCTTCAAAATCCTATTTTTGAAAATATTCAAATTAATCCATAGTTTCAAAACAGTACCAAAAAGTTGTCTGAAATTTTTTCAAATAAATATTAAAATAAACTAGACATAATTTAAGAAAGGTAGGAAGAAGAATCAACTTATTTGGAGTTATATTTAAAAAGTTATAGCCAGTCAAAGTTTCAGCCAAATTCTGTTTTTAATAAATAAATTAAAGAAACTGAAAAAAGAAAAACGGTTCGGGGGGGGGGGGGAACGTACTCGAGACTTTACGCTTTCACTTATCCAACATGGATGGGCGTGGGTCACTGACAGTGGGTCCCCTGGGCCCACTGGTCAGGTTTGACCAGTCGCCCGACTTCTTCCTCCTCTGCGTGAGTGAAGGCGGGGACTCCGGTGATCAACGCCGGCGAACGGCGGCTCCTCGCGGGGTTCTGAGGGAGGGGATGGGTCCGCGGGTCCAGGGCGGTCCTCCCGGTGGTCGAACGACTGGCGGGGGTGAAGGGAGTCGCCGGCGGTGAGCTTTGCGGCGGACGGTGGCTTCGGGAGAATTGGGGATTCGGGCAATGGTGGCTCTCCGTCGAAGCTGAAGGTTTGGGCGGCTCTGCAAGACCAAGTGGAGTCGGGTGGTGGCGCTGGATGGATGGGGGAGGGCCTGGTTGCGATGAACAGGGCCGGAGGGCGGCGGCGGCGGCCGAATCGGCCGGAGAAGAGGAAGAAGGCTTCCCGCCGTCGATGGCTGGCCATGGGGGCTCTGGAGGAGTGGCCTGAGGTTGCCTGAGGACTTGGTTGAGCTCGGGGGCCCTTTTATAGGCGGCCAAGGTCGGTTCTGCGGCGCTCGTGGATAAGACCGACGGCGAACCGCCGTTCTGTTGCTGTAGGGCGACGTGGCGGCGACGGGAGCTAGCGGACAGCTTGTGGATGAGCTCGAGCTGCTCCAGAGGGCAGCCTGCGCGCTGGGGTGGCTCAGGCGGCGCCGTCCATGGCAGGAGCCCACTGTGGCTAGCCGCTAGCCGCCGTGGCCGACCTGACGGCGGCGCTGTGGGGCTCCAGGGGCGGCCTGAAGTGTTCTGGTGAGTGGATGAGGACGGGTGCGGCTCTGCAGGTGAGCAAAGGCCAGGGGCCAGACGTGGCGACTTCGAGCGCGCCGCGATTGCAAAGCAGCGCTCTGGCGCCAGTACTGCGACGCCAGTGCTTTCGACGAAATGCTAGCACGTGTTAGAGAGCTCGGTTGATGCTGGTAGTTAACAGGCCTAGGTTAGGGTTAGCTTGGAGCTTATTGGAAAGGTTAGTTAGGTCAGAAGATCAAGTTCACAATGCCAACTAAAATTCATGCCAAAACTGGCTATGCACACGAAGTGTTCGACAGAATGCTAGAGGCATCTAGGCAACTCTTGGGGTGGCCAAAATCTCCAGATCACAGTCTCTTTAGATGCTAAAGAGGGTGGCAATGTTAGTTTGTCAAATATAGAAACTTGTTAGTGCAAGTTTTAGAGAAAACCAAAACTGGACAGAAACTAAAGGCTGTCATTTCATGGACCAAAAATATTCCAAAGGGTCCACCCTCCTGGACTTAAGGGTTTTGTAGGGTGGTCTATAAGTAGGAAAAAGAATCATGGTGATTAGGGCAAATTAACATATGGTTGCAGTAGGAAACATCTCACTGGACCAAAGAGCAAAAGAGGATGATTTACTCAAATTTTTCAAAGAACATCAATGGGTTTTTGCATAAAGTTGATTAGTATATTCCTACTAACATCCCCTAATTTTGGTGGGAATTTTAAAGAAATATTTAAATGGGTTGTAGTGCAAAAGTGCAAACTGGACCAGATTTGAAAACTTGTGGAAAGGCTCAAAATCTCCTATGAATAAAAGATATTTTTGCACCAGAGTGATTTAAAAACACCACATGACATCCCCAAATTTTGGTGAAAATTTTAAGTGCATTTATCAAATGGTTGTAGTGCAAAAGAGGCCCCAAAACTTATGAAAAATCATTTTAAAAGAATAAAGTTCAGGAAAAACAATTATGCAAATAAATCCACTGATAAGAGAATTTTTTTTCTTGAGAGGGTATACAAGTCCAAAGATAACTTTGGAAAGTTTTTACTTGGGGTAAAGACTCCACAATATTAAAGAAAGAGGGGTTCTGAAATCAAAAGAAAACCCAGAAGTAAAATTTTTAATCTCCTGGCAAAGTTTTGATAAACAAAATATGGTTAAATTTTTGGGTGTTACAACACTACCCCCCTTAAGAAAAATCTCGTCCTCGAGATTTGCTAAAAGTTGTTTTGAGTAAAAATTACTCTGAAAAAAAATCATCCTACTTATGCAATAAAAATGTGGCTACAGTGAGAGGGCAATAAGTGGTGCAAAACTACAGTGTGGAACGCTGGTGCTGCGTGGAAAAAATCCATGGTTTGGGGAAAACGAGAGATATCTACGTCAGATACAGTAAATTTAGAACAAACTCCAAATTTCTAAAATACGCTGGCCGTCCACGAGAGCACAGTGCTCCCTTTGGCTGACAGGTGGACCCGGGGCCCACTGTCGGCCTCTTCTTCTACCTCTGGCTCTCTCTTCTTCCTCTCTCCCGCGCGCTTTCCCGCGCTTTCTCCACCGGCGACGTCTAGCGCGTAGGGCATCTAGGTCGTACCGCGGTAGTGCGCAGCGTGCTAGCTGCCGGCGCAGCGTGCACTCACCTTGCGGGCCAGCGCACTGTCGGCACTACTTGCGGATTCGCCTCCGAACACCGGTGATCGAGCGACGAGCGGTGCTGGTGGACTTTGCCCACCGTGCACCGATCTCGAGCTATAAAACGACCGAGGTGCTCCTTCTTCTTCCTCACACCTGGCCTCGCTTCTCCTTCTCATTCCTTCTCCTCCATTTATGTTCGCAGGAGCTCGAGACGAGGCTCTAATGGCGGAGGTGATGCTTGGGGCCGGTGCACGATCACGGTGTGCGGAGGGCTGGCGGCATTGTTGGGGTTCTCCGTGCTCCTGTGCATGATGATCCTCGATGATCGTCGTGATGCTGCCGCTCGAGTGTTAGCTCTCTGCGGTGGTGGTGATCAGGAGGATTAGGTGCGGTGTGTCAAGTGCTAATTGCTGTCAGGGTGCCGAAGGTAACTTGTACCCGAGTGATTACCCACTAATCTCTCCTTCAGAGGCTGTGGTGTGTTAGGGAGGTGATCAGTTAGATGCAATATGTGCACGAGGATTTGTAATCAGCACTCGTGGTCTAGGGGTTGTGGTTGTGAGTCTGCTGTGGTGCTGCATGAATAAAAATCTCTGACGTGAGGCGATATATGCTGCAACAACTCCTGGAAAGAAAATCTTACTCCAAAAATTTATTTAGAGTGAAAACAGTTAATCAAAATTTACCGCAGTAAAAACCACTCACATATGCTGAAATCAAATATTTAATCAATCACACAAATCTAGGACACAAGCTTAAGTTGCAACACATACACAGATGTTGGAATAATGAACGTAGCAGTGACGTCTACAATGAAAACGGTAAATGGACAGGGTCCCGAGAAAACGTCTCTGGCACTGGGGCACACTCCTCGTCTATTGGGGGAAGTGGATTGACTAGACGATGTATGTGTCTCTCCTGGTCGGGCCTCAGTGGTCTGCCAATGGCGATCTGAGGATTCAAATCGGCAAGGCTCTGGAGATAACCCATTACTCGTTGGGTCAAACGCTCTTGAGCGATGACATACTGGGAAAGGTTGGCCAATACTGGGTCCCTCTCAATTCACCCACCAGGGAAAGATGCTACTTCTCCGGGTGCTGCGTGACTCGGGAAGTAATAATACCCCCGATCGCTGGCATAGGGTACCGCGAATCGAAGGCGAGCAAGTGCTTCGTATGCAGCAGCTTCTATGGCCATATGTGGAGTCGGCATAGATTTCCCCACGAAGGAGACTTCCGTCGGGTCTTGGTTTGGGTTTGTGGGAGGGATGCGCACCACTGCCCAATATTTTGAGGTGGATGGGGTGATCCTCGCTTTGAGCAACTCGTACTGGGGTGGGTGGATAGCACTCATGGTACTGCAGGTAAAGTCCCACAATATTTTAAATAAACTGCCTGGAGTTGCCTCTGGAGTTCTCAGATAAATACTAGGGCTCGGCATGGCAAAGAAATGGTTGTGAGAGTTGTGCACAAGGTGAGGGATACTTGGCAAGGTCACGAGGTGGCCTTTTTATAGCACTGGAGCTGGATTATTTACCGTGGTGAAGGGTAACTAGTTTGCCGGTTCTGCTTTGCGGGGTCGGGGTCAATGCTACAAATACATATATCTCACAAAAGTGACGTATCACTGTGGGTGTCGTCGGTGTGATTCTGGTAGCTGTGCCCGGAATTAAAAATGCAACCGCACGCTAACATATTTATGCAAGGCTACTATTCAAAACAGAGTCACACCAGCAGGATGCGATTATTTATGGCGATGCAAGGCTACACAATTACAGGGTGTGGACATACTGAGACTTGGTACTACTCGAGTGACTTAGTCTACCTCGTTTATATCTAAGCGGACGTGCCTTGTGGATGTCGAGGCTTCTCCGCGGGTTTCACCGTCGGGATTATCTGGAGGGGGTTGAGGGGCTGCACGGTTGGGGTAGTGATGATGACCATCCCGGGGATTGTTGGCCACAATCCCGTTGGAGCGTGTTCCCAAAAGGCGACGAAGCACTTATGGGGACACCAACGTATTTTGGTCAATGGCTGGGGCAGACCTCAAGGACTCGATCGGGTGTCCGAACAGCACGACTGGGTTGTCGGTGTCGGGCTCATCTTCTCCTCTCGCCGGGGCTCGGCGGACCAGTTCTCCACGAGCTGCGATTAGATCAAGGGTGATCTGATCGAACAGCTCCTCTAGTGCACTTACATAGCGCACGAGATGCAACAATGCAGGATCCGTCTCGTGATCTCCGTTGGCGACACAGGCGGCCTACCATACCCGTCATGGCTAGGGTAGTAGTAGAACGGCGACGATTAACTCTGGCGACAATTGCGGAGTTGAACTATAGCCTCTCGAGCAGCTAGTTGGATGGCTTGTGGCTCAAAGGAAGTTGTCCTACGGTGAACACAGCAAGGCGTTACGGCGACAAACCCCTACCATAGATGTGCCTGATGGCCCAGGTGTGGCTCTCATCGCTCATGGGTCCTTGGTACACAACATATTACAGGGGTTCTTCTAATGCATAGGCACGGCGGGTGAGGTTTACTGAACGCAGTCACGAAACCTCAAGGTTGGTTGTTGTGGTCTCATTGTGCACAATAGGGCCGGCATCGTAGCTTGGTTTGGGGAAGAGGTTGTGCTGTGTTGTGCTGTGTTGAGGCTAGCGTGCCCTTTTTATAGAAAAAGGGGGCGCAGCCTTCCTTCGCACGCTTGCGAATGAGACAATTTAGGTGTCGGTCACTGGCGCATGATCGACAGGTTAGGCTGATAGGTTGGGCACTGACTGCCAAAAGGTGTCGGGGTCACAGTGTGGCTATCTTACACGAGAAGCTTGGTGGGTTTAGGTTAAGGTCTGGTGGGTTGGTTAACCTAGGTTTATTGACCTGGCTAAGATAGGATTAGCCAATGGTCGACTGGCTCTGATACCAAATGCACATCGGGACCAGATTTTCGGGATATTAATTTCCCAGAAAAATGGCCCTAGTGCTCACTAGCCCCAGGATTACTGTTAGCTGATGAGGCACAAACTTGATACAGAAATTCCAAGCAAAGCACATAATATGTAGTACAAGACCATTCTAGCCTATGAGTACATCAATTGGTTTTCTAGTGGTTGATGGCGAAAGCGGTTTGTGGTTCATCTGTGTCTATGGGACTCCATTTCCCACAGGAACAGCTAACCTGGATAACTCCTATCTTTGCGAGACTGCTATCACCAGTGCGTAGGTTCCGGGGCTGTCAGCGCAACGCTCCTCTCCACGCAAGAAATCTGGCCAAGACAATAGCCAGGGACAAGCCAGTGAGTACTTTTGAATGTACTTGCAAACATTATGAACACAGGTATAATATTCAAATGATAATCATGCTCTAAAATATTCTATGGTCACTCGTCAGTCACAAAATAAAATTTGTGATGCACGTAAGTAAGTTATTCACATGAAACATGAATAATGCAATTAGAGAGTACAAATAGAATGCCTCAGTCGGGCGTCTAAGCGACACCATAAAAAGGTCTTATAAAGAAAATAACAAACATACCACAGTCGGGCGTCTGTGCGACACCACATAAAGGGCTTATAAAGTAAATCAATAACAAACATGCCACAGTAGGGCGTCTGTGCGACGCCACATAAAGGGCTATTAAGTAATTTAAATGACAAGCAGGCCACAGTCGGGCGTCTGAGCGACACCACATAAAGGGCTTATAAGAAAAATAATCACAATGAATATCCAGGAGGTAGAACCGTCCCAAGGATACTCAAAAAATCAAATAATATAATGGTTAGTCCATAATAATAGAAATCATAATCATCATGATTCACAAGTCAAAATCCATGTTCCGGTTTAGCAGTTTTTCCTCCGAAGACCGACACTAAGACTGACGGGGCAGGCTGATCTGGCCCACGAGCACCTATGGGACCGACGGACCGAGTCCCTTTCGGTTCGGTGGGAGGCGGAGGTCGCACGAAGAGCAGATCGAGGCGAAGCACACGAGAGGTTTACCCAGCTTCGGAGCTCTCGGAGAGATAACACTCCTCTCTTTGCATGTCTGGATGTATTGTGTTCTTGCTCAGGAGCGCTGAGTGCTACAGTACACACAAGCTGCTAACGAGACTGAGCGTGGGGGGGAACCGACCCTCTCTACGTTGCGCATGGGCCTCCTTTTATATGCTCAAGGGGTCTCCGACAGGTGGCAACGTAGACAAGGGTACAAATGGAAAAGTAGTGGTTGGTACACCTACCTGTAAAGTGTCACGATTAATACGATTAATACGATGTCTGATGTATCATACCTAACCACATTGCGAGGGACAAAGGCATTAAATGCCCGTCTCACGTCGCCCTAACGGTGCAAACGAGGGACCGTCAGGGCGCCACCGCTTGCCACGATGGCAATCTTGTCGGCGCCGCTTGCCACACCACCGGCGGCTGCCTGACCTCTCGCCACGCGCATTGGAAAGGTCGAGGCGACACGTTAGTGGATGTCTTTGGAGCGTGAGTGCAGTGGTGGTCTGCGGCAAGCGCCTTTGCCGCGGTTGTTGTCTTGTCGCGTCCGGAAGCTTGTCGCTCACGGGCCTTCGGCAAGCTCCTCTTGCGGGGCCTTGTACCTTAGGTGCCTCGGGTGGCCTTCCCGGCAAGCTCCTCTTGCCGGGGCCTTGTCTCCTTGGCTTGAATACTTTGTTCTTGAATGGCTCCAAAGGAACCACAGAGGACCTTGGCGTTCACCCGGTAAGCCTTGCCGGAGGGCTGCAAGCTGCCCGTGCACAAGTTCGGGATACTAGGGTACCCCTACTCTAGTACATCGACAGGAGCCCCGGGCCACACCTGCAGTGCCCGGCTGTTGGGCCAGCCCAAAAGCAGGCAGAACGCAGCGGCACAGGTCACGCCGTTACTCACCCCGGACCCACCACGCCCTCCACGAACGGCACGCGTCGAGTGCGGCGTCGTGTGAGAGATCATGGGCGAGATCGTGGGGGTTTCTTTATTCGAAAAAACGGAACGTCCGCCCCCTCCCTCTTTATAAGCAGGGGAAACAGGGGCAGGTCGCCTACCTTGCCAGTTGCTGCCCAATCTCGAGAAAACCACCGCTGCTCCCCCTTCTTCCCGAGGCTGAAGAGAGCAGCGCTCCGCCCCCCATCGCCACCAGCATCACCAATGCCGTCGATCTCCTCCACCGCCTCCGCCATGGCTCCGAAAGCCGACAAGGGGAAGGGCGTGAAGTCGGCCGAGGCCTTGGCGGCTTGCGGCGCCGGAAGGAGCGGGCCATCGCCCCCGGCTTCATTGCGAGGAGCCGAGGGAGAACTACTACCTCTTACGTCGACAGAGACGCGGCGCATCCGCGACGAAGGTACTCCCGCTCTTTGCTTGGGCGGCTCATTTGGATACCCCTTCTTGGCGCTCTTCTTCTCTGCGGGCTCTGCCCGCCTTTCTCTAATTCTTTTGTGACATCATGAACACCCACGGGTTCCGCCTCCTTGATTTCACCCCCAATGCCGTTCGACCATGGCGGTTTTCGCACATCTCTGCAAAAACTTTGTCGGAGTCCATCCAAATGTAGCCCTTTTCCGCCACTTCTTTATACCCCGAGTTGAGAGAGGGAGCCTCTTCTTGGGAGGAATTGCTTGGATCTCGAGGGTCAGCAAGAAGGAAGCCTATCTGGAGGAGAACTCCGTAGCAAATGGGAGGAGTGGAGGCGGATTGGTGTTGGATTGTCGAGGAGAACCTGCAGCCATTTACCTTGACGCCAAACCCCAGTAGTCTTGGCAACGATTGGAACAATCTGGCCCGGAAGACGCTTAGGCTGAAGATTGCGATCACCGAATCCTTCGCCTTAGACCTGCGGGCTCCATGAGGCACCGTTGGCGCAGACTTTCTTCGTCGCCGCATCGCCCCCTTGCAAGAGAGGAGGAGGCCTGCCTGGGAGTTTCAGAACGCGACAGATATCATGAGGCTGCGCCCAGGCCTCAACTTCAACTTCACCGTCTTGGAGCTTGACGCAATGCTCTTGGAGCTGTTCAAGCCCGATCCACGATCATCGAGAGATGTTTAGGTTGCCGAGGCGTCGTTCATTGTGCAACAATTCCTTGCTTGACCGCATCCGTGCAATGATGCCATTGTGCGACTTCGCATGGAATTGTCCCAACTTGGCAAGAGCCTGCGAGATAGCGTCGTCGGCGGTTCTTTGACAATCTGGTAGAAATGCCGGTCCGCCCGATGAGCGGAGGGGCCTCACCCGCGACACCACCGATGATGAGATGCAGCGCCATCGCCACCAGCTGGAAGAGGCGGCAGCAATCGCCATGGGGCGAGTTTGGCTTCACCGTGGAGGAGGCGAGGCAGCAGAGGCGGCAAGCCTTGTCGAAGCGAAGGAGTTTGCCGGCAAGGAAGAGCTTGCCGAGCCTGAAGCCGAAGTCGGCGAAGCCCGCCGAGGCGCATCCTCCCCACCTTCAAGCAGCTTGTCGCGAGCGGAGCCCCCAGCTCCACTAAGAAGGCGTCTTCGCAAGGCCGGAGACGAAGCGGAAGCAGAGGCAGACATGACCGCAGCGGCGCCGTGCGGCGCTCCACCGCGGCAAGCACTTGCGCTGGAGCACCTCACGCCGCTGGCGGCAAGCTGGGCGGGCCCTCGCAGACCACCGGTTCCGCTCCGCCAAGAGTCCAAGGGAACCCACTCCTCCGCCTCGCCGAACTGGAGGCGGGCGAGAATTCGCCCTCTCCGCGCTCAGCTCCGACGAGGAAGAAGAAGAGTAAGACTCTTTGCAGCATTTGTAGTTCTTCAATTTGTTGCTTTGTCTTGTATCTGACTTGCTTCATTTTGAACCCGTTCCTTTTCAGGACGCTGGCCCAGAGGGTGTCGAAGAGGGCCAAGACCCCGGTGATTGTCGTCGAGGACGAACCCACTGACGACAGGAGGCGCGTCGAGACCACTTTGCGGATGCGGCAACTCTTCTTCAAAGCAGCCCAGCGCAGCCCCAGTAGTAAGTATATGGTCTACTTCTTGCTGTTCGGCGTGCATGGGTGCTCTTTCTTCTTGATATCATTTGTTGATTTGTGTAGGAGCAGAGCAGCCTCATACGCTTCGACTACGCTGCCAAGGGTGGATTCCCCGGCAAGGGAGCGTTCTCCGGCAAGGGAGACTTCTCCGGCAAGGGGCAGCTCTCCGGCAAGGGACGGCACCAGCGATCCCTTGGCGGCGGAGACCATGACCGCCAACCCCGGCACAGGTAATCTTCTTGCCTGAAAACTTCCCTTGTGTTCTTCTAATTCTGATTTTGTTTTTGAATATTTGCTTGACTTTTCTTCATTTTCTGGTCGTCCACAGAGCCAATGGAGACCGAGGCCGCTGGGCGAGGAGGACGCGACAATACCGATGACGACGATCTGCTATCAAGAAGCCGGGCGCTTAACGAGCCCGCCGGGCGAAGAGGCCGCTTAAAGCTGCCGCAGCAGGAAGCCGGGCGAGGGGCCCGGTGATCGTGACCGACCACGAGGCCGCAGGAGCGCCAGCGCCACGCCGACCGCCGATCCCTCCGGCTGCCGCAGGCCACAGTTCGAGGAGCCCGGCCAGCGCCTATTTGAAGGCCGGGCGATGGCGTCTTCATCAAGCTCCATGGGCGCCGAGCTCCAGTGGCGTCGGCAAGGCGAAACCGATGAAGAGTTGCTCGCCTCCATTGGATCGACGCTGGTCGACGCGCCTAAGCAAAGCAGCGGCGAAGCTGAGGAGGAGCAATTGCTATGAAGCTGTTGTCGCTCTACCGCGCCCGACAAGCCAAGCTGGAATCCCGGAAGCGCTTATCGCGGCGGGCGGGAGCAGACATCGAGAAGCGCGCTGGAGGAGCTCCGGGGCCTCAACCAGAAGCTCTCCGGGCCTTGGCAGAGGCGGAGCAACTTGCCGAGGAGCGCAAGGCCTTCCTCCTCGAGAGGGCTGAAGATGAGGAGGAACAGCGGCTTGCCGCCGAGAAGCTGTCTGCGCAGGAAGGCGGGTTGGCGCAGCGGAAGGTTAATCTTGACAGCCACGAGGAGGATCTTGCCATGCGCGAGCAAACATTTGGCGGGACTCTCAAGGAAGCAAAGGATGCTGCCGCTTGCCGAGGCCGCCAAGAAGGAGCCGGAGACGAAGGTGGTGGCGCGATTGGAGGCCGATCTCAAGGAGAGCGGCGAGGAGCTTGCTGCACTCAAGCACGAGCGCGAGAAGGACGCTTACACTCTTGGCGAAGCTGCAGGCCGTCTCGCCGAGAGGAGCAAGGAGCTTCAGCGCCGCCAAAGACTCCAATGCAGATCTTGAGTTGAAGCTAACTACTTTGACTCGGGGCCGGACGGCGCTGGGGAGCAGGAGGTGGCCTTGAAGGAGAAGATCAAGGCCAACGAGGCGCCGGCTGGCGGGCTTGCCGCCAGAGTACCCCGAGGGAGAATGTGGAGCACCTGGACCGAGGGTCTCGTGAATGTTGCTGCAGCCATCGACGAGGAGCTGGCGCGATTGGGGATGGTGGATCTTGGATATTCCTCCGACGAGCACCTCCAACCCAGCGCCAAGCTCACTGTTCTTCAAGGCGCCCTCCGGCGACTCAGGAAGAATTCCCAAAACAGTGGCCGAGGAGTCGCGCCCGGATCTGTGAGGAGCTCTTCAAAAGGTCTTGATGAAGGTGGCCTTCCGCAATCCAGGCCTCAACCTCACCAACGTCCTCAAGTCCCTGCCGCCGGATGCCGATGTGGAGGCGCTCAAGACCCTTGTCGCACCCATCGTGGACAGGGTGAGCGGAATCAAGAGGGTTGAGGGCGATCGCGTAGATTAGGCCGCCCTCTTTCTTTTTCTCTTGCCGCTGCTGGTCATGTCATAAGAACAATCCATTAGAGCTGCGGCAAGCTATCTTGTAATATAACTCTATTTTGGGTATCAATTGCTATGTTATTTCCCTTACTTGATTCCTTCCTTTGTATGTTTTGCCCTATGCTTTTAGGGAACTTGTCGCTGAGCACTGAGCCATGAAGTCTTGAGACGTCAAGACTTCTTTGGCGGTGCCGCTCCGACAAATAACCTTGTCGCAACTAGTCGCAGCTCACTTAAGTTGTTGAGTGGACTCGAAACAAAGTAAGGGCGCAACTAGCTACGATTTGGTTCCTCTGCGCATAGGTTTTCCATACAAAGTACTGTCGTTCGAGGAAGATAACTTAAAATTTAAAACTGATTGCTCAAACTTTGGCAACTTAGCTTTTCCGTCGTTTGCTTCCGGTAAGGCTAGACTTCCTTGAGCGACGCTTGGTCCACACCATTATCTTCTCCTTTCCCCGGCAAACTTGTGTGCGAGGGAACCTTCCTTTCTTTGAGAAAGAGAAAGAAGAGAAAATAAAGATATGGAGCCTTATGGCTCGTTATTGCTTATCGGGGGTAGGTGCTGCACAAAGTGTCAGATAATGCATGCAAAATAGAAGTAAAAAGCATGAAATTGACGAGGTGTGCAAAGCACGGTAGCTTTACTTATGCACGGGGTCTGCGCCCGGCTTTGTACAAAGGATTACATGCAACAGCGGCAAGACTTGTACAAAAGGTGGTTGCCGGAACTAGCTTTACTTATGCACGGGGTCTGCGCCCGGCTTTGTACAAAGGATTACATGCAACAGCGGCAAGACTTGTACAAAAGGTGGTTGCCGGAACAGGTTCCGGCAACCGCTTCTGAGTAAAACTTACGAAGATGCTCAATGTTCTAGGAGTTGCTCACGGAATGCCATCTTGGTCTCAAGGCGGACAGCGCCAGCCTAGTGACTCGTTTCACCGGTAAGGGCCTTCCCACTTTGGCGTCAACTTGTTGGAATTCTTGGCGGACTGAACGGCCAAGAACAAGGTCGCCTTCCTCGAGACTTCGGCATTAACTGCGGCTATGGTAGCGGCGCCAAAAGCTTCTTTGTCTTGAGCACCTCGTCTGACAAAGAACCTAAAGACGATCCTCCTCAAGGAGCGGTAGCGTCATCTTGTCGCGATTGCTCTTGCTCAAGCTCATCATAAGCGAGCACTCGAGGTGATCCGATATCTGAAGTTCCGTGGGAGAACTGCCTCCGCTCCATAGACTAGAGCGAAGGGTGTCTGTCGATGGCTCGATTTGGCGTCGTCTGATCGACCAAAGAACCACCGGCAGCTCCTCAATCCAGCTTTCTTCCGCGACTTGTGCAGCCTCGTCGAAAGTTCTCGTCTTGAGCCCGCGCAAGAAGCACTTCAAAGATTTGCCCTCTCCGCTTGACCGTTGCTTCTCGGATGAGCAATGAAGCGAAGCGGCACCTTGGCGCCAAGATCTTGGACGTCTTGCATGAAGGTGCGGCTCGTGAATTGCGTGCCGTTGTCGGTGATGATCCTGTTAGGGATTCGAAATGGCAAACAATCGACCAAGAACTTGATCACGACCGTTGTCTTGTCACCTTCCTCATCGCTTCCACTTCCGGCCACTTTGTGAACTTGTCGATTGCAACGTACAAGTACTCAAAGCCCCGACAGCTTCGGGGAAAGGGGCCGAGGATGTCGAGCCCCTGCATCGAAAATGGACAGGATAAAGGGATCGTTCGAGAGCTTGAGCTGGCGGTGTATTCGCTTGGAATGGAACTGCACGCTTCACACTTGGTTACTTGTGCGGTTGCATCACGGAGGGCTGTCGGCCAAAAGAAACCTTCTTGGGAACGCTTTGCGGCAAGTGCTCTGGCGCCAATGTGGTGACCACGTATGCCTCCATGTATCTCTCGCCAACAGCTTTTTTCCTTCTTCCGGTGAATACACTTCAATTTCACACCGCCGAAGTCTTCTTACATGCGATGTGTTGTCGACAAAATGGTACATACTTGACCTGTCGGGCTACTCTTTCCGCTTCTTCTTGCTCTTGGGAAGTTCTCTGTCTCAAGGAAATGGACAATCTGCTGCGCCCATCTTTGGAGCTTGCGGCTCGACAACAAGGACTAAAGGCATATCTGCTGCTGCGGAACATCCGCTTCTCTGGCGAGAACTCGTGGCTCTGCCGAGCTTGACGTTCCCGGCAAGCTTGCCGAGCAAAACTTGTCGAGAGCGTGCGCTCAACGAAACAAACCCTAGGGCTTGTCGGAGCAGGCGCTCCTCAAAGACTGCTGGTGTTGATCTTGAGGACCTTCTTGGCGGCGGCTTCGGGAATCTCTGCCGGAAAATAGTCACCAGAAATCAACTTCCTCTTCTTGCTCTGTCCGGTTGATGGCGTTACAGATGGTTGAGTCAGCTTGAGCACAAAAATTCCTGGTTCCACAGGTAACTTAAGTGCGGCGCACTTTGACAGGCCATCAGCAATGTCGTTCTGAGCCCTTGGAATATATTCCATCTGTAGGCCGTCAAAGTGTTCTTCCAGCTTCCTCACTTCATCAACATATGCCTCCATCAACGGACTCTGATAATTCTTGTTCACTTGGCGGATGACAAGTGTGGAGTCACCCACGACAATGAGCTTCTTGATCCCAAGGTCTCTGCGATCTCGAGACCGGCAAGCAAACCTTCATACTCTGCGGTATTGTTTGTTGCTTGCTCCTTGGGAAAGTGCATCTGGACTATGTACTTGAGGTGCTCTCCGGTGGGTGCAACAAGTAGCACGCTCAAGACCGGCGCCTTGCAGCGAGAAGGCACCATCAAAGTACATCAGCCACTCTTTGCTTGCTTCCTTCACGGGGATGCTCGTTTCTAGAATTTCTTCATCTTGTGTTGGCGTCCATTCTGCTATGAACTCGGCCAATGCCCTGCTTTGGATAGTTGAAGTGCTCTCAAACTTGAGGCCAAAGCTTGATGGTTCCAAAGTGCCCACTCGACAATCCCGCTGTTGCCTCCGGATTTTGCAGTATCCTCTTCAGCGGAAAACGAGTGACGACTGTGATCTCATGTGCCTGGAAGTAATGGCGCAGCTTTCTCGAGGCCATGAGGAGGCCGAAAAGCAATTTATGCACACCAGAGTACCTTGACCTAGCCTCCTGCAGAAGGGAACTGACAAAGTAAAATGGGCGCTGCACCATCCTTTTCTGCATCTTTTCATGCGTCTGCGCAGATCCATCCTTGTCGGGACCAGAGCTTGCCGGTGAAGCCCCCTGCTTGTCGCTGGATGCATCTGCCATGGTTGCTAGCTCATCATCCGCCTCCCTCTCCGCTACTAACGCAGCACTAACCACTTGATTGGTTGCCGCTATATCTGCAGAAGAACTTCTCTTGCGGCCTAGGTGCGACAAGTGTTGGAGTGGAGGACAGTATCTCTTCAAGTCTGCAGCCGCAGCCTCCGCTTCCGGAGTCCATCTCATTGGACCTGCCTTTTTCAAGATTTTGAAAAATGGCGGTAGCCTTCAGCAGAACCTAGAGATAAACACTTTGAGAGCAGCTACATAACCGGCAAGTCTTCGTACATCCTTGACGCCGCTTTGGTGCTTCAATCTGCTCAATGGCCTTGATCTTGTCGGGATTGGCTTCAATTCCCGGCCGAGACACGAAGAACCCGAGAAGCTTGCCGGAAGGGACTCCAAACACGCACTTCTCGGGGTTGAGCTTGAGGTTGATCTTGCGCAGATTTGCAAAAGTTTCGTCTAAATCTAGAATCAGAGTCGCCTTGTCCTTGCTTTTGACCACTATGTCATCCATGTAGGCTTCCACATTTCTGTGCATTTGTGGCTCAAAAGCATAATGGACTACTCTTGCAAATGTTGAACCGGCATTCTTTAACCCAAAGGGCATCCGTACAAAACAGTATGTGCCACATGGGGTGATGAATGCGGTCTTCTCCTCATCCTCTTCTGCCATGAAGATCTGATGATATCCTGAGTATGCATCCAAAAATGAAAGCAAATCACATCCGGCCGTGGAGTCAACAATCTGGTCGATGCGCGGCAAGGGAAATGGGTCTTTGGGACAAGCTTTATTGACATCGGTAAAGTCGATACAAAGCCTCCATTTCCCGTTAGCCTTGCGCACAACTACAGGATTGGCCAACCACGTAGGATGGAGCACTCCTCTGACAAGGCCTGGTACTTCCAACTTCTTGATTTCTTCTGCGATGAATTCTTGGCGCCCAACGCCGCTTCACGACTTTCTCGCTTGACGGGCGCGCAGATGAGGACAAAGCGGCAAGACGGTGCTCAATTACTTTCACAGGAACACGGGGATGTCGGGGCGGTTGCCACGCAAACACGTCGACGTTCGCCCGCGGGAAAGCAATGAGTGCGCCTTCCTATTTAGTGTCGAGAGTGGCACTGATGGTGAAGGTACCACCAGTGCCGTCCTCCTTGGCGGACACCCTCTTGGTCTCTGGTGGAGCTGCCATCGTCTTCTTACACTTGCCGGTGGAGCTCGATGGTGCGTCCTCGACGGTAGCGCAGCACTCGAGGAGGTGCGCTTGCCGGAGTGGGCATCGAGCTCTTGCCGGACTTGGTCTTCTTCTTCCCCGGAGCTTCATGACAAGTGGCTTGCAATCTGTTGCATTCTTTGCTTCCCGGTAGATCTTGTCGGCTCGGATGAGGGCATCCTTCTTGTCGCCAGGGACGGAGATGACACTTATCGGGCTGGCATCTTCAAAGATGTTATATGCATAGTGAGAGGCTGCCATGAATTTGGCAAGTCTTTGGGCGACCAAGTATGCCATTGTAAGGCAATGGAAAATCAGCAACGTCAAAAGTGACCCTCTCAGTTCTGAAGTTCAACTCGCTGCCAAATGTCACCGGCAACGTGATCTTTCCCTTCGGCTTGCTCCTTCCCGGATTGATTCATTGGAATGTGCCGGTCTCTTCGAGTTCGCCATCGTGGATCCGGAGTTTCGAGCACCGCCGAGGAGATCAGGTTCAAGCCGGCCCGCCGTCAACTAGCATCTTGGTGACCTTGAGGTTGCGGATAGTTGGTGAAACCAACATCGGCAAGCACCGACCAGATTACGATCGTGGTGGTCCTCAATATCAAAGATGATAGGCGTCTTTGGACCATTTCAGAGGCTTGCGTGACTCGATGGATGGTTCTGCTGCATTGACCTCCCGCATCCACTGCTTGAGCTGGCGGTGGGAGGTATGCAGAGAAGCACCACCGTCAACGCACAGGACCTCTGTGGTTTTCTGGAGCTCCTGCTCATCGGTCTCGTCATCATCCGTGTCTTCATCGTCGTCTTCGTCTTCATCCTTGTCGCGGCCACGGGGAGGTCTGTCTCCTTGCCGCTGATTGGCCTTGCCGCGGCGTCCTCCCCGGCCGGGGCGCTTCTTGCGGATCCTCCGGCACCTTCTGGGCCTTCTCCTTGTCGCGTCGTTCGTATTCAGCCTTACGCTGCTCGACAAGCTGCTCGACCTTTTTGCGATTACGGAGGTCATGGCCCTTGGTGCGGTGGATCTTGCAAGATCGCTTGTTGAGTCGTCACGCTTGTCGGCGACCGCCACACTGGCGATTGGTGCCGGCGGCAACCTGCTTGCCGGAGCTACCAACTTTGGCTTTCTTGGCGCCACCCCGCTGCCGGACTGCTCAACAACTAGCACATCTTTGCCTTTCTTTTTCCTGTTGCCCGCCACGGCTTTTCCTTCTTTGGGCGGTCTCCTCACCGTCGAGATCCTCCCGCTTCAAGATATTCTCTCCGGGAGTCTCCTCCCTTCCTCAAAGACGCGTGCACACTTGTCGGCGGGGCATATAGCTCGTGGCGTCTACGATCTTGCACATCGCCATCTCCTCCGCATCTCGCGGTTTCGCACGCTCGATGGAACGCGCTGATTACCGCGGCGGGGTGGACATCTGAGATGTTGTGCCGCACGCTGAATCTACGAATGTACTTGCGAGGGCTCTCCTTCCTTCCGGGCGGCAGATGAAGGTCGCTTTCTTGGCCATGGGGCTTGTGGCGCTGTAAAGGCGCCGACAAACTGATGGCATAGATCTGCCCAAGAGGATATGGAGTTGTCCGGCAAGTGCATGAGCCAGATCGACATTGGGCTTGAGCACCAGCCGGGAAGTAGTTGGCAAGGATCTTGTCGTCTCGCCCCGACGGCTTGCACCGTGATGGTGTAGATGCTGAGGAACTCCGACGGATGCGTCTTGCCGTCGTACTTCTCTGGTACGTCTGGCTTGAAATTCTTCTTGCTGGGCCACTGGACTTGCCGCAGCTCACGAGTGAACGCAGGGCAACCTACCGCGTACGACAAGTCGCCTGGTTCCTCTGGCGCATGCATGTCGACAGAGTGCCCAACGTGCTTGTCGGATTGACGCCGCTTCTCTCGGGCGCCGATGCGAAGTTCGAGCGTCTTCTTCTTGTCGTTCGTGAAGAACTTGGCGCTGATCGCGACGAGCTCGTGGATCCGATGATGCGGTGGAGTCATTGTCGAGGTGGATCCGGCGAGTCGGCGATCTTGGCCTTCGGGCGGAGAGTGCATGGTGGTTGCACCCCACCGGTCTCGTCGCCACCGGCTCGTGTTTAAGCGGTCTGCCGGCGGCAGCGATGCACTTTCGGTTGCAGCGGGCGTCGCCGTTAAGCGGCCGATGAGACTACGAATGGTGGCCCTCCATTCATCAACCTTGTCGGCTGTTTGAGGGTAATCCGAAGCGGTTGAGCTCTCGCCAAAGCTTCTCGCTGGAGTGGTGGGTGGCGATGGCGAGCGGTGCGAGGCGGGATATGCTCGGACTTCTAACTATGTTAGAAGGAGCGATATCCCGTCAGCGACCGTGCCTCGCTTACGGCGACATGTTGGCGTGCATGCTGGTCTTGAGCATCCCGAGATCCTCCAAATTTCGATCTTGGTCCAACGGCGTATGGTATTGTGAATACCATGACGCTTGATCGGTCCCGCGCCTCCTGAGACGGGCGCGGTGCATGTACGGACGCCGAGGTCTGCGCAGCCTTGTCCTTGGACTTGGCAGCACCGTGAGCTCCCCCGTCGCCGTCCATTCTTCCGCCGGCGTCTACCCCACCACCTGTTTGCTCCGGTGGTGGTGGGTTCGACGTGGACGGAGCTTCTGCCGCCGAAGCCTTCTTCTTCAGTGGCATGTTGATGAAGATGATGAAGATCTAGCTCGCGTGGACGTCGGGTCAGGTTCACACAACCTCGACGCGCCCCCTACCTGGCGCGCCAAAGATGTCGGGGCAGGCTGATCTGGCCCACGAGCACCTATGGGACCGGCGGACCGAGTCCCTTTCGGTTCGGCGGGAGGCGGAGGTCGCATGAAGAGCAGATCGAGGCGAAGCACACGAGAGGTTTACCCAGCTTCGGAGCTCTCCGGAGAGAGAACACTCCTACTGCTGCATGTCTGGATGTATTGTGTTCTTGCTCAGGAGCGCTGAGTGCTCTGATACACACACAAGCCGCTAACGAGGCTGGCGTGGGGGAACCGACCCTCTCTACGTTGCGCATGGGCCTCCTTTTATATGCTCAAGGGGTCTCCGACGGTGGCAACGTGAACAAGGGTACAAATGGAAAAGTAGTGGTTGGTACACCTACACCAAAGTGTACGATGTACGATTATGCGGTGTATAGTGTATCATACCTAACCCCGACGGCGGGGACAAAGGCATTAAATGCCCGTCACGTCGCCCTAATAAAGTGCAAGCGAGGACCGTCAGGGCGGCACCGCTTGCCACGATGGCAATCTTGTCGGTAGCTTGCCACCTCGCCGCACCGGGCTGCCTGACCTCTCTCGCCACGCGCACCGAAAGGTCGAGGCGACACGCTTTGTGGATGTCTTTGGAGCGTAGGTACGAGTGGTGATGCGCGGCAAGCGCCTTGCCGCGGTTGTTGTCTTGTCGCGTCCGGAAGCTTGTCGCTCACCGGGCCTTCCCGGCAAGCTCCTCTTGCCGGGGCCTTGTACCTTAGGTGCCTCGGGTGGCCTTCCCGGCAAGCTCCTCTTGCCGGGGCCTTGTCTCCTTGGCTTGAATACTTTGTTCTTGAATGGCTCCAAAGGAACCACGGAGGACCTTGGCGTTCACCCGGTAAGCCTTGCCGCGGAGGGCTGCAACTGCCCGTGCACAAGTTCGGGATACTAGGGTATCCCTACTCTAGTACACCGACAAAGACCGACACTTGACCCATCCCAGACTGTAGTCCTTAACAATGGACACGGCTATTCGAATAGATGTTTAATCTTTGCAGAGGGTGTACTCTTTTAACACGAGTAACGGATTTCTTTAGTCCACCGGGACTAATTCCGTCTAGGGTCTTTTAGTTGAAAACACACCTGACCACACACACAAGCCTAACTCACCAGTGTCTGGAATCACCCATGACACCTGTTTAAGAAAAACTCTAAGTGGGGAGGCTACAACCTCGATTAGCATGGGATCACAAAATTTATAACGCCACAGAACTAGGGGAGCTACCCCTCGGCTCCGACCGAAACACCCATGCCCCGGACTAGGTGGCATGCCCTCTGGATGCAGCCGGTATCTTCCACCATGGCCTCTCTGTACGGTGTGTGCTAGGAAAGGGGTTGACAACTTACTGAACCATACCCTACCTATGGCAGGGACAAGTGGTAGTACGAAACAAGTATGGGGGTTACTGGAACAAGACTCGATCTACGGTCGACTCAGGAGGTTTAAGTATTCCCTGCAAGATTAGCATAACAAATATATTTCAACCAACAGACAGAATCACCACTCGTCATACCTCATCATGCCATACCGGACACAACCGCCCCGACGGAGGATTAGAGACAAGCTCGTGTCTACCCAAGACAAAGGCTTTCCCGGATTCCTTCCGGTATGCATGCAAGGCATCCGATGGTGATTACAAGGAAATCAAATTCAATTCGCATGAAATCATCAATATGCACTTATGAGCATGTTCATATCATCACATATAATAACGAAAACTCCGAGACGAGGGGTGTTGTAACCATGTCAAACAACACACGACAACATTATGCCAGGGTTCAGAATGCTTGCCTTCAAGTTGTGTAGTGGCAGGGTGCATCCTAAAACTTTTGAAAGTTTTCTTCTTCTTCAAAATCCTATTTTTGAAAATATTCAAATTAACCCATAGTTTCAAAACAGTACAAAAAAGTTGTCTGAATTTTTTTCAAATAAATATTAAAATAAACTAGACAAAGTTTGAGTAAGGTAGGAAGAAGAATCAACTCATTTGGAGTTATATTTAAAAAGTTATAGCCAGTCAAAGTTTCAGTCAAATTCTGTTTTTAATAAATAAATTAAAAGCTGAAAAAGAAAAAGCAGTTCGGGGGACGTACTCGAGACTTTATTCTTTAACTTATCCAGCGTGGATGAGATCGAGCTGCTCCAGAGGGCAGCGGGCGCGCGGGGGTGGCTCGGGCGGCCCCGACCATGGCGAGAGCCTTCGTGGACGGGCCGCTAGCCGTGGCCGACGGCGGCGCTGTGGGGCTCCAGGGGCGGCCTGGAGTGTTCTGGTGAGTGGATGAGGACGGGTGCGGCTCTGCAGGTGAGCAAAGGCCAGGGGCCAGACGTGGCGACTCGGGCGCACGCACGTGCAAAACGCGCGCTCTGGGCGCGCCCAGCGCACGCACGCCAGGTGCTCGACGAAATGCTAGCACGTGTTAGAGAGCTCGGTTGATGCTGGTAGTTAACAGGCCTGGGTTAGGGTTAGCTAGGAGCTTGTTGGACAGGTTAGTTAGGTCAGAAGATCAAGTTCACAATGCCAACTAAAATTCATGCCAAAACTGGCTATGCACACAAAGTGTTCGACAGAATGCTAGAGGCATCTAGGCAACTCTTGGGGTGGCCAAAATCTCCAGATCACAGTTTCTTTAGATGCTAAAGAGGGTGGCAATGTTAGTTTGTCAAATATAGAAACTTGTTAGTGCAAGTTTTAGAGAAAACCAAAACTGGACAGAAACTAAAGGCTATCATTTCATGGACCAAAAATATTCCAAAGGGTCCACCCTCCTGGACTTAAGGGTTTTGTAGGGTGTTCTATAAGTAGGAAAAAGAATCATGGTGATTAGGGCAAATTAACATATGGTTGCAGTAGGAAACACCTCACTAGACCAGAGAGCAAAAGAGGATGATTTACTCAAAATTTTCAAAGAACATCAATGAGTTTTTGCATAAAGTTGATTAATATATTCCTCCTAACATCCCCTAATTTTGGTGGGAATTTTAAAGAAATATTTAAATGGGTTGTAGTGCAAAAGTGCAAACTGGACCAGATTTGAAAACTTGGGGAAAGGCTCAAAATCTCCTATGAATAAAAGATATTTTTGCACCAGAGTGATTTAAAAATACCACATGAGATCCCCAAATTTTGGTGAAAATTTTAAGTGCATTTACCAAATGGATGTAGTGCAAAAGAGGCCCCAAAACTTATGAAAAATCATTTTAAAAGAATAAAGTTCAGGAAAAACAATTATGCAAATAAATCCACTGATAAGAGAATTGTTTTTCTTGAGAGGGTATACAAGTCGAAAGATAACTTTGGAAATTTTTTACTTGGGGTAAAGACTCCACAATATTAAAGAAAGAGGGGTTCTGAAATCAAAAGAAAACCCAGAAGTAAAATTTTTAATCTCCTGGCATAATTTTGATAAACAAAATATGGTTAAATTTTTGGGGTGTTACACAGTACCATGACCTCACTAGTTCATTTGTGAGGAGGTTTGAATTTTCATCTTCACGTAATTCTCCAACAGTCATGTTTGATCTTTATGACAAATCTTATACCATGGACTTAGAGGATTTTACTTTTGCTTGCAAACTTCCACAATGGGGTAGTGCTAGTGACCTCCATAAATCTGAATTTAGAAACGTTCTTGCTAGTATAACTGTAGGGGAATCAAGAGATATAGCACAAGCTACCATAGGGAGCATTCACTTTCCTGCTATACATTATTTTGCTCTCTTCATTGGTAGGTGCATAACTGGTAAGGATGAAGCATGTCATATGTGTGTGCCTGACCTCAGTATTCTTAGGAGTGTTGTGTTAGGAGACCAATCTTATCATATGGGAGCCATTGTAGCACGTAGGTTGCATCATAATAGATATAATGGAGATTTCTTTGGAGGAATTTATGCAACCCGCTTAGCTAATTTTCTTGAGGTGGACGTTCGTGAGGATGATATGGAGTTGCCTCCTACTTATTTAGATTGGAATTCTATGGCCTCTCACCAGTTTGTCGAGAGGAATGAACCACCTCTCCTGTATCGACTAATCTTTGATAAACGGCGTGTTGTCCGTATTACTCTCCCTGCTCCTGCCTTCTTTGATTACCAGGCAAAAGGAAGATATACTATTACCAGAGAGGAGGCAGATGAGTACGAGAGGAGAGCGGAGGCAGCTCGCCGCCACGCTGTAGCTCAGGAGGCGATAAACGCTGCGTCACAGTACGACCCCAGCTACACCTACGGGTATCCGCCAGGCCATCCCTGGCAATGAACCAACTTAGGCCAAAAGCCTAAGCTTGGGGGAGTACGTATTTCCCGCCGACATTACATTTATGTTCACACACACTCATTCCTAGATGTCGGTGCTTATACCTTTTCATTGTAATATCCATGCTAGTTTATTTTCTTTTTCCTGCTTTCTTCTTGTGTGTTTGTTAAACCTTAAGAAAAAACAAAAAAAATAGTGTAGCTTCTAGCTAGTTTACCTTTCTTGCTGTAGTAGTAATAACTAAAAAGAAAACCCAAAAATATTTCCTGTTCTTATTTTCCTTGTTGGGAGCTTTCCCGTGTAAATAGTTTTATTTTCTTTTCTGTTCTTTGGGGGTCGATAGGAGAAGACCATGATTAAATTGTTGAAGTGGCTCTTATGTGCATTATTGTTGATTTAGCCAAGATCCCATATTGCCTTGTCTTCTCCTGTTTATTGAATGCTCGCAGATTCCAGCTTAGTCCAATGCACGTACACTCTTATTATTATTCATATCGTTCGGTCGTGCAAGTGAAGGGCAATTATGATGATATATGATGGACTGACTGAGATGAGAAAAGCTGGTATGAACTCGACCTCTCTTGTTTTTGTAAATATGATGAGTTCATCATTCTTGATTCAGCTTATTATGAATAAACATGTTTGCAATGACAATTAGAGATTATAGTTGCTCGTGCCATGCTTGATTAGCTATGAGTTATAATGGTTTACCTTACGTGCCAACATGCTATTAAAATGGTTATGATGTGGTATAGTGGCGTGGTATCCTCCTTTGAATGATTTAAGTGACTTGACTTGGCACATGTTCACACATGTAGTTGAAAAAAATCAACATAGCCTTCATGATATTTATGTTCATGGTGGATTATATCCTACTCATGCTTGCATCCAATGTTTATTAATTTTAATGCATGTTCATGACCGTTGTTGCTCTCTAGTTGGTCGCTTCCCAGTCTTTTGCTAGCCTTCACTTGTACGAAGCGGGAATACTGCTTGTGCATCCAATCCCTTAAACCCCAAAGTTATTCCATATGAGTCCACTATACCATCCTATATATGGTATCTACCTGTCGTTCCAAGTAAATTTGTATGTGCCAAACTCTAAACCTTCAAATAAACATTCTGTTTTGTATGCTCGAATAGCTCATGTATCAACTAGGGCTGCCCTTATCTTCCATGTTAGGCGGGTTATTCTCAAGAGGAGTGGACTCCGCTCCTCACTCACGAGAAAATGGCTGGTCGCCGGGATGCCCAGTCCCATGCTTTATGCAAACTAAATCAAAACTAATTGCAAACAAAACTCCCCCTGGGACTGTTGCTAGTTGGAGACACTCGTTGTTTCGAGCAAGTCATGGATTGATGCTTGTTGGTGGAGGGGAGTATAAACTTTACCATTCTGTCAGGAACCGCCTATAATGTGTGTAGCATGGAAGATATCGCCATCTCTTAGTTGTTATGTTGACAATGAAAGTATGCCGCTCAAAATATTATTTATCTCTATTTCAAAACCGAGCTCTGGCACCTCTACAAATCCCTGCTTCCCTCTGCAAAGGGCCTATCTATTTACTTTTACGTTGAGTCATCACCCTCTTATTAAAAAGCACTAGCTGGAGAGCGCGGCTGTCATTTGCATTCATTACTGTTAATTTATATTGGGTATGACTATGATTGGATCTCTTTTACCATGAATTACAATGTCTAGTCAGTCCTTGATCTTTAAAGGTGCTCTGCATTTATGTTTTGCACTCTCAGAAAGGGCTAGCGAGATACCATCTTGTTATATCATATTATGATTCTTTTGAGAAAGTGTTGTCATCCGATTATTATGGCTCGCTAGTTGATTATGCTATTGATATGAGTAAATATGGGACCTGAGAATTATTGCAAATGTAATCTTTGCTGAAAACTTGAATGCTGGCTTTACATATTTACAACAACAAGAGCAAACCGAGTTTGTAAAAGTTTTTCTTTATCACTTTCAGTTTATCAACTGAATTGCTTGAGGACAAGCAAATGTTTAAGTTTGGGGGAGTTGATACGTCTCCGTCGTATCTACTATTCCAAACACTTTTGCCCTTGTTTTGGACTCTAATTTGCATGATTTGAATGGAACTAACACCGGACTGACGCTGTTTTCAGCAGAATTGCCATGGTGTTATTTATGTGCAGAAACAAAACTTCTCGGAATGACCTGAAACTTCACGGATCATCTTTTCGGAAATAATAAAAAATCATTGCAAAAGATGAAGGCCAGGGGGGCCCACCACCTGTCCACAAGGGTGGGGGCGCCCCCCCCCCTGAGGCTCCTCCGACGCCAACTCCAACTCTATATATTTGCTTTCGGAGAGAGAAAAATCAAGGAGAAGAAATCATCGCGTTTTACGATACGGAGCCGCCGCCAAGCCCTAAAACCTCTCGGGAGGCTGATCTGAGTCCGCTCGGGGCTCAGGAGAGGGATTCGTCGCCGTCGTCATCATCAACCATCCTCCATCACCAATTTCATGATGCTCACCGCCGATGCGTGAGTAATTCCATCGTAGGGTTGCTGGACGGTGATGGGTTGGATGAGATTTATCATGTAATCGAGTTAGTTTTGTTAGGGTTTGATCCCTAGTATCCACTATGTTACGAGATTGATGTTGCTATGACTTTTCTATGCTTAATGCTTGTCACTAGGGCCCGAATGCCATGATTTCAGATCTGAACCTATTATGTTTTCATGAATATATGTGTGTTCTTGATCCTATCTTGCAAGTCTATAGTCACCTACTATGTGTTATGATCCGCAACCTCAAGTGACAATAATCGGGACCACTCCGGTGATGACCCTAGTTGAGGAGTTCATGTATTCACTATGTGCTAATGCTTTGTTCCGGTTCTCTATTAAAAGGAGGCCTTAATATCCCTTAGTTTCCATTAGGACCCGCTGCCACGGGAGGGTAGGACAAAAGATGTCATGCAAGTTCTTTTCCATAAGCACGTATGACTATATTCGGAATACATGCCTACATTACATTGATGAATTGGAGCTAGTTCTATGTCACCCTATGTTATGACTGTTACATGATGAACCGCATCCGGCATAATTATCCATCACCGATCCAATGCCTATGAGCTTTCCATATACTGGTTTACGTTTATTTACTTTCCCGTTGCTATTGTTACAATCACTACAAAATACCAAAAATATTACTTTTGCTTTCATGACTCTTTTGTTACCGTTACCACTACTATCATATTACTTTGCTACTAAATACCTTGCTGCAGATATTAAGTTTCCAGGTGTGGTTGAATTGACAACTCAACTGCTAATACTTGATAATATTCTTTGGCTCCCCTTGTGTCGAATCAATAAATTTGGGTTGAATACTCTACCCTCGAAAGCTGTTGCGATCCCTACACTTGTGGGTTATCATGCTCGGACTGATCGGGCCCTTGGTTCATCGTTGGCGTTGAAAGTGATTACCATGTCGTTCCAAGGATTTATTGCGGCTACTTGGTTAACTTCGGTGAGGTCGCGGAGCGCCCTTTTCCGCCGATTATTTGAAGAAAAGGTCACAAAGACCGTAAACACCTTTAGATCGTCATCCTCCGAAGAGTGTTTCTCTGGGGTAGTGTTGGTGAGGATAGTCTCACCGCTCTTAGCCACCTGCCGGAGTATCCAACATGCCCGAAGATTGTGTGTTGGTTCGGTATTCGGCGTCGTGTGTATCCGACAGGGCTTCTCGAGCCATTCCTCAAGGACAGTTCTATGTCCCGTTAAGGGCTTGATTTTCTTGTCCATGGGATGATGATTAGGTGCCCCGTGAGGGTGCGTCCTCTTTGCCCGTCCGGTGGGTGGCTTAAGGGCGGGCGATTCCCACCGGGCTGTCTGGGCTTGCTAGGTGCTTTCCATTGCGCAATACTTCTGTACTATGTGTGCCAAATCTGCAAAGTGCAGTATGCGGCGTCGGTTGAGGGCATTGAGGATCCCCTCGTCCGTACAGTTGCGGCAAAATACTGAAACCGCGTCGTCGTCGCAGCAATCTTTGATCTTGTTTTTAACAAGGAGGAATCTGGCCCAAAAGTGATGGACTATTTCCTGAGGTTGCTGCCACACATACATTAGGTCGCATATGTCCGGAGGACCGAAATTGCTTGGGGAGTATTGGTTGTGGTGGGTGGGCGGGCTTAAATCCGAACCCTAACCCACTGCGGGATCCGGAGTTTGAAGAATTTCTGAGGTCACCGGCCCAGGATCCAGAGTGTCCTGGGGGTTTCCAGGCTCAACGCTTGGTTCTATGTTCGGAGGACAGAGGGTCTCTTCCCGAAGATGGGTATCCGGCTCGAAAGGTTCGGAGATCTGAACATAGCTTGTTCTCGGCTTAGGGGGAGAGGTGTCCTCGGCCTGATCTTCCACAACCGCTACCTGGTGGGTGATCGGCGGGGATTTGATTTCCCTCTGATCGGGTTTAAGCCCGATCTGATCGTAGTCTGTTGCGACCCCCAGGGCAGCGATGCGATCTAGCAGTTCGTTCAAAGACGAGACATCTACCGGATCCATCTTATCGGAGTGTTCGAGGCCGATGCGGAGATGATTTTTGGTGATTTGGGGGACCACCTTTGGCTTAACGGCCGAGCGGGCGCCCGTGGTAAAACCGCCGAGCTGGAGGATCTTCCCAGGAGCTAGGGCCTTTCCAGAGGTGATTTTGTCGTTAACGACAAGGCGAGCCATCGATCCTTCTATTGACGACACAGAGGAACTCTCAATGAAAGCACCAATGTCGGTGTCAAGACCGGTCGATCTCGGGTAAGGGGTACCGAACTGTGCGTCTGAGGATCGAACGCAACAGGAGGCAGGGGACACGATGTTTACCTAGGTTCGAGCCCTCTTAATGGAGGTAATACCCTACTTCCTGCATGATTGACTTTGATGAGTATAGGGGTTACAAGAGTTGGTCTACCTCGAGATCGTAATGGCTAAACCCTAGATGTCTAGCCTGTATGATTTGTGTTAGCCTCTACGAACTAACCCCTCCGGTTTATATAAACACCGAAGGGGGCTAGGGTTATGCAAAGTCGGTTTACAGAGAAAGGAAACTACACATCTGGCCGCCAAGCTTGCTATCCACGCAAGGGAGAGTCCCATCCGGACACGGGGGAAGGCCTTCTATCTTGTATCTTGACGGCCCACTAGTCCGGCCCATGTCACATAGCCCGACCATCCAAGGACCCCTTAATTCAGAACTCCCTCAATAGGTCCTTTCAGGCCACCCAGACCTACGTAATGCATGAGCCAACTCATTCAGTATGGTGTCACTACCGATGAGTTCGTCCCATGAAATATCCTATTGTCCATCCTGAAATCGGTTGCTAGCCTAAGAAGACATTTGCTCATCCCAGGGTGAAAACTACGATCAAAAGGATAATCGGACATCTCGACTACACTAAACTTGACTGCTTATCCACCTCTGTGTGAAGGGGGTTTTATAGGTTGAGCGGAGAAAATGGCGGGAAAGAATGACTGCGGTATGGAGGGAAAGGGTTGGCGGGAACATATGGCGGGAAACGGGTGGCGTTAACATATGGAGGGAAGAGTTGGCGGGAAAATATTGAGGGAAAGGGTTGCGCAAAAATATATCTTTTCAATGTCTAAGATGGGCAATGGTTGCACAGCATTCATAAGTCAAAATTTGAAAAAAAAAACCATTTCGGCCTAACATAAGCCGAAGAGCGCAGCCATGCAGCTTTGGCCCTTGTTCACACGAAAAGGTGGGCCCCAGGAACTTTTCGGCCTACTGCTAACCAAAGAGTACTTTTCGGCGTACTGCTGACAAAAAGGCCTTTTCGGCCCAGCTACGGATCTCTTCGGCCAATGCGTGACTGAAGAGTACTTTTCGGCCAACCGCGGACCGAAAACACCCTCTTCGGCCCACACGAGGCCGACGGGGTCATAGTTTTAATTTTTTGCATTGGGTGCTATAGTTTCGAAATTTGCTATAAAAATGTGATTATTTTGAAAAAATCAAAGTTCTTAACCCTAGTTATATTTGTTTGAATGAAAGAGAGGCCTTCCTCTCCGATTTAAATTGAAGAATGCCATCTGGATGAGAACAGCATTCCCTTAGTCTTGCTGCAAGAGGAATGAAAGTACACCAGTGCTCTTGTGAAGGCCATCTTGCATTACCTTCGTGGAACAAAATTGCACAAACAACCAATTGTTGGAGTTGGTTTTATACATAACACCTATTCTTCAGGTTTTTTTTACAGGGTACCTATTCTTCAGGTTTGTTGCACAAAAACGCCATCTATTGGTACAACGTTTTGCGGCTAGTTCTAATTTATCATTTGACTACATTGACATGATTCATGATGAGTGCAACTCGCTTGTAAGTGCACACGTGAAAAAAAATATCACATCAGCCAGCCAAAAAAACTGCCAATATTCGCAGTTTAGTTGATCATTATAAATTTTTAAAACCTAACATTTAAAATATCTCAAATTTAGTAATCATATATATACCTAGTACTAATTTGAGAACATTTTAGATTATTTGGACCATGTGTTGGGGATATTGTCAGCTTCTTGGCTTAATAGTTATAACTTTTTTTCAAAATCAAGAATTTTAAGAGGTACAAGAAAAACTAGTAAATGGAGTATTGATCTTGAATATATTTTGTGCCTCATTTTGACCATACTTTTGGGAGATATTAAAGGTTTTAGTTAGCCCGAGCCGACTATCATTGCATGTTTTTATGCATGTGTACTTACAAGTAGGACCATCTATTAGAAATCATGTCAACATAATCAAATGATGAATTAGAGCTATCTGCAACGGTCACACCAATAGGTGGTGTTTTGTGCAACGAACCTGAAAAGTATATGTCCTTTTTCAAATTCATCCCCAATAGTTGGTAGTGCAGATGTACTTCGCGTGGCAGGCTATTGGTGATTATTCTCTTCTTTCACGGAAGATTGGAATTCAACCTAGTGATTTTTCTTGTAGATCGGACTTGTTGCATACGCCAAGCTTCCTTCCTGTCTAAGGAATTTCTTCTCCATTCTTAAGCTGTCCATATCATCAGCAGTATGAATATTGCATTACTTTCTAAAAAATGTTAATTATGGACGTCAGAAATTTCTTGGGCAGGAAGGAAGCTTGACTCATACAACAAGTCCAATCCACAAGAGAAGGCACTAAGTTGACTTCCAATCTTCCATCAAAGAAGAGAAAAGTGTACAGCAGCGACACTACTATGTCCGTTTTCAAGAAAGATAGTCAGAGTTTCAGTATTTTGACTGCAAAAATATTTACAAGTATTCAAAATCATATGTGCGAATTTGTCTTAGAAATATGTTTGAACAATTGGACAATTGGACTCAAATAGCCAACTGACGTTCCTCATGCGAGGTTGGCACGAAGGTCCGTATGCTCAGGGAGGGCAAACCCTATTTGGTGCCTTCACCGCCGGTTAAAGGCTATTTCACCAACGGGCACAGCACTCCATGTGCGCTGGGCCGGCACATTTATGTTTTTATTCATTTTTCTTAGGGTGCGCCTTATGATTTGAACTCCAAACCACTTCGTTCATAGCGACATGTAGTGACCAACTCGCAGGACTTGTTTATGTTTACTTCTTTTTATCTTTTTGTTATCTTTCCTTAGTGCGTGGAATACCGGGTTTTTTCACCTGGTTTTCTAGGCTAGGTTCCGGTGGATTCTTTTTACCCACTTTTCTTCCTTTTTTAAGTTTTTTGTTTCTTTTTTATTACTTTTTACTTTTCCTTTTTCGTTTCTCTTTCTGTTTTTCTTTTTCCTGTTTTTTCAGGTTCCCTTTTATTTTTTAGTTTTAGTATTTGATGAACTTTTTTCCAAAATAAATGAATTACTTCTCAAATTCAATGAACTTTTTCCAAAATTAATGGACTTTTTTCAAATTTCATGAAAATTCTTCAAATTCAATGAACTTATAAGAAATTGATGAATTTCTAACTCAAATTTGATGAACTTCTTCAAATTTTCAAAAAAATTATAAAATCAATGAATTTGTTTTCAAATCCGTGCAGTTTCTTGAAAACTGGTTAACTTTTTTTAATTTTGTGAACTTTCTTTGAATTCAGCAAACTCTTTTTTTGTGATTTTCATTCTTTTCAAAAATTCAACTGATGAATGGTCAACTATGACCAGTCAACCACGACCACTAACTGGGAAATCAGCAACTCCGAACTAGATAGCGATCCCCTCCTTTGCTGGGCCGGCCCACGGGTGCTGGCGCACGAACCGCCACTGCTGTGTAGCGGGTGCTGGTATGGGAAAGCAGCGCTTAGAGCGTCAATTACGAGCACGCGAAACTTCTGGGAGGGGTCATCCAGGGAACAAAAATCATTTAGGCGAGGAGAGAGTGCTCCCATTCCTCTACCAGTGTGGGAGGGAGCAAGCAATGCGCTCCCATCCGCACAAAGGTCGGTCCATTGCGGGCGTGGGGTAGCCTGTTTATTCATTAAGTTTTTATGTTTTATGTTTCTCCTTATTTTTATCTGCTTATTAAAAAATCGTGCTTTAATAAAGTGTTGAACTTTTTAAAATGTTCACAAATTCAAGATTTTAAGTTTTCCTTTTTCGAAAAATAAAATGTTCTCTCTCCTGAAAAATATTTTTGAATTAAAAAACTCTTCAGGAATTTGAAAAAAATAATGTTCACTAATACAAAAATGTTCATTAATTGCTAAAAATGTTTGATAATTCAAACAAATCTTCGTAAATCAAAACATGTCCATGAGAAAAATGACCACGAAATTTTGAAAAGGTCTCACAAGTCAGAAAAATTAGGAATTTAAAAATATTTGTTAGTTTAAAAAATCTTTAAGAGTTTAAACAAAGGTTTATGGATTAAAAAAAAACGTTCAAGAAGTTCAAAATTATGAAATTTTAAAAATGAAAATTAAAATCCCAAAAAATTTAAAAAAAATCTATGAAAAAATAGAGGGAAAAATAAGTTCAGGGAAGGTTCTAGAACATTGCCAAAACTGGTGAGAAAAACACTCGGAATGGTCCGGTCCATACAGAGGACGAGGAGCTATGCCTTTCATGGTAATTCCCTAACCCAAGCAGGGAATAAGATCCAATGCGAGGAGACCCGACAACGCGACCCACCCCTCCCCAAGCTGAACCGCACTTACGTCAACCCCACGCTGGTCCCAATAATTTTGGAATATCCTATTTGACGCTCGTTGCGTCAAAATGTCGGTCAAACGCACAGGCACCCAGAGGCGAGCGATTTAAATGGGCCGGCCTGTTTAACACGCTTCACAGATCCCGGTTTTGGGAACCTTCTAGACTTTCCCTGAACCGTTTTTTTCTTGTCTTTTCTCTTTATTCTTTTCTGTTTCTGTTTAAAAAATATTTTGAATTCTCAAAAAATGTTCAGGATTTTCAAAAATGTTCTTGATATTTGTAAAATGTTTTTTCATTTTAGCAAAATGTTCTTGATTTCCAGAAAATGTTTTGAGATTTAAAAAAATGTTCTTCAAATTAGGAAAATGTTCCTGCTTTTTTCAGAAAAATGTTCTAAATTTTCAAAACATGTTCTGGATTTTCAAAAAAATGTTAGGTATTTTCAAAAATTTTCCTCAAAATCAAAAAATGTTTTTTGCTTTTTAGGAAATTTTGTGGATTTGCAAAAAAATGTTCCCGGTTTTCAAAAATTGTTCTAGATTTTGATTTTTTTTCTTGTTTTTCGAACTTTATTCTCAAAATTCATACAATGTTCGTATTTTCAAAAATTGTTCACGTTTATGAATTTGTTCAGGATTTTTTTAAAAGGTTCTCATTTTCAAAGTTTGTTCTCAAGATTCAGAAAACGTTCGTGCTTTTAAAAAATTGTTCATGCTTCCAAATTTGTTCGGGTTTTTTTTAATTGGTTCTCATTTTCAAAATTTTCTTCTTAATATTCAAAAAAAATCGTGCTTCAAAAATTTGTTCGTGGTCCCAACTTTGTTCAGAATTTTTCAAAATTATTCTTTGTTTTAAAATTTGTTCTCAAAATTCAAAAATTGTTGGTTCTTCAAAAAATTGTTCACTTTTTCATATTTGTTCTCTGTTGTAAAAAAACGTTCATGTTTTCAAAAAATGATTGAGAATTCAATGTTTTTTCATTTTGATTTTCAAAAGAGAAAAAAAGGAAATAAGCAGAAAAGCAAAAAAAAGAGAAAATGGATACTAACTGTTTCTTTTTCTTTTCTTTTTTTTCGTTTATTGTTTCTTCTTTTCCTTTTCAAGGTTATTTTATCTTTTTAAAACTAAGTTCATGTTCATAAATTGTTCTTCAATTTACAATAATGTTCTTGCCTATAAAAAATGTTCGAAATTTAAAAAATGGTCGCTTTTTGAAAAAAAGATCATAAATCAAAAAAATGTTCGTGATTTTCAGAAAATGTTCTTGTTTTCATAAACTGTTGCAAATGCTTTTGTTCCAAATAATCATAACTTTCCAGAAAAATGTCTGTGCGTTAAAAAATGTTTTACATTTTCAAAAAAAATTCATGATTTAGAAAAACGCTTTTGTTGAGATTATAAAAGAAAATTCTTCCTTTAAAAATTGTTCACATTTTCAAAAACTGTACATGCTTAAAAACATCTACATGAATTTCAAAAACAATTATCATTTTCAGATATCATTCACAATTTCAGAAAATTGCATTTACAAAATTTGTTCACAATTTCAAAAAATGTTCTTGTTTTCAAAATTTTCATAGTTCGACAAATTCGTTCATGTTTAAAAAAATGTTCAGGAATTTCAAAAAATATTCTCGTTTTCTAATTTTGTTCACCATTTCAGAAAAATGTTCATTTTTCAAAAAATGTTTGCGATTTCAACATTTTGTTCGCAAGTTCAAAAAATATTCCTATGTTTAAAATTTTGTTCACTTTTCCAAAAAGCGTACAATACAAATTTTGTTCGCATTTTAAAAAAAGTTCCTGCTTTAGTTTTTTTGGTGCTGAATTAAAAAAATGTTCCTGTTTTCCATTTTAAAAAGAAACTAAACAATGTTCATGGTATCAAAAAAATGTTCGTGTTTTTCGTAATTTGTTTGTTTTTCAGAAACATTTTTGAAAATTGTTCGGGTTTTGGAATCTGTTTGGGGTTTGCAAATTTTGTTCGTGTTTCATTTTTAAATCAGAATTAAAAAAACATCTTCACTTTTACAAAAAGATTTAATACGAAAAAGCAGCATTTTGAAACTGCTCGCAATTTTCAAGAAATATTTTCAAAAAGTTCTCCAAATCTCAAGCTTGCTGTCTGTTCTTATATATTTCTGCACTTTCGATCATCAGATGGTGGCGTGTAGTGTAGTGGCTAATGGGTTTTTGTTGGAGTCTCAGGTTATGGTATCGATTCCTGGTACTCACTCCTGGTTTTGCAGCACTTTTTGTCGCGCGCGAAAGGAAACGAAACGACGATCGGATTGGTGGGCCGGCCCAGTCAAGCGTCAATCCTGTGCGTCAAACTGCTGTTTGACGCAAAATGCGTCACATACGAGGTCTCAATAATTTTCTCGCCCGTACTGATTCCTATTAGGATTCGCCTACGAGTGGGAAAGAGTGGGCCGACCCAAGTTAGATTTTTTTAAACGGTTTTTCTTTATTTTATTTTTCTTGTTTTCCTTTATATTTTCCTTTTTACTATTTCTTTCTTCCGTGTTCTTTGGTTTTTTGGTTTCTTTGTTCTTTTATGGTTTCCTTCACTTTTCATATTTTTCCAAGTTTTCATGAGTTTTTAGTTTTTTCCTTTTTTTTTCCTATTTCAACACTTGTCTAGTTTCCCTGCAAAAAAAAACACTTGTCTAGTTTTTCACGCATGATGTTCCTTTTTCGTACACATAAGGGGCATTTTCCTTGCATAAGTTTAACAATTTTTAAATATATGTTTCACATCATTTTATATATGTTCTAATCTCTTTTTTCTTAAACAATGTATATTGTTTTCTAATATGAGGAACATTTTTTATATGATTTTCACATTTTTCAAATACATAATTAACATTTTTTTAGATAAATCTTCTGATGTCTAATTTTTTAACACAGTCTACATTTTTTAGATAATATATATATATATATAGGGCTGGACTATTCGGTTACCCATAACAGAATATTATTCTGTTACCACCGCCCCCTATAGAGCCCGATCAGACGAAAACCCTGCTAACCTAAGAAACAAAGCCCACTTACTAATGAGAAGTAACCCAGCATCACGCTCCCAATTTCCTAGCGCGCCGTCGTCACCGCCCCACATTGCCGACCGTCGCCCACACCGTCTGTGGTCATTGCCGTCATTGTCGACCGGCCTTGCCCTGCCGTCGTCGTCTTGCCCAAATAAGGCCGCCGATCGGTCCCTTCTAAGACGCCGATGACCGGTCCTCGCCTAAGGCTTCAACCTCGGCCGAGCGCCCACACCCTCTACTCCTCCCTTCTTCTTCGCTAACGCAGACGGGCCCGATAAGTTCTCGCACCACCACCGTGGCACAACCTCAGTACCTCCATCGCACCCACCCTCATCGTGATGAGCACGCATGGATCCGGTCGCAGGTGCAACCCACGAGGCTTGGGGGACGAGCGCGACAACAACACTTGTGTAAGTTCAGGTTGGTATAAATGTATTTGGAGAGGAGTTATTGATTTTATGTTCTTCTAGCGCAAAATGTGTCATCGGGTTCAAAATGTTCAACCACAGAAGCTCGAGAAAAAAAAGAAACAAATAAACAGAATTCATGATAGAAAATATCCGTGAAGTTCGCAAGGAAAACAAGATAAGTTCAAAAATAATAAATATATAAGTAGAACATTGGAGGGAATTTTATTGTAGATTTAACAATCTGGTGTTGCTGCTGCTTGTGTTGACCGTGATGGAGTACTATTTGCTATTCGGTATAATTACATTCTCGCTATGAGAATTTGTCACGGGGCATGAAGTAGCAAATGCCAAGTTGCCGCCATGAATGAACTTGGTTGATTGTAGGTGATTGTACTGAACTTGTGCTATGCTATTTATGGTTAGAACTATCAATGGATAATGAAGGTGAAAATGATTATATTGGACTGCAACAATGTAAAAGTTAATGGAAGTAGGAAGTTTGATTCATCTGCTCTGCTCTTTTGGGCTTCGCTACTCCAAAAATAGTGCTTTTGCATTGGATGCTAGACAACATGATTTCATTTTAGTATCGAGATTATTGCGTACACTAAAGTGGCAATCCTTTGTTGTGTTAACACCTAATTTTGTTGCTTTGAACTGTGAGATCTTGGATGTTGGAGTTACCCTTGAAGAAAGAACTTGGGCATTTGAGTTGCTTCCATGTGGCGAGTCTTGATCTTGGTGGCGCAAAACTACATTTCAGTATCCAAGTATTGCATCAGGAAGTTGCATGAGATGATTTTCCTTTCAAATGCATGCTACGTTTGTAGCTCTCAAAATTTCTCCTTTGTGGATGCGTTTGTAAGCAGTCCTTTCTCACCTCTCATTGTCACTTTTTTTGTTGAACTTAAGGAGGATGCTTGGGATAAAAATGCCTTATTTATTTTGCAATGCTTGAACTAATATGTTTTAGTAGTACAAGTTTTATTTTTGTATGTTGTATGGCTTGCCGACCTGCTCTCTCTCTCTGATTTGTGAACTGATACTTTATATTTGGTGAACTCTATCCTATATCTTGTGCCACACCAATCACACCGCTGGCTGCCTCCTCCTCTTGCTTACTCCCGCATGAGGCACGCTACGCCGAGCATGCACCCGGCCGCCCTGCCTCCGGTAGACCGACACACTGAGTTCGGTTTGTTTTTTCCAGTTCAATTCTAAAAAAAAGTTTTCTCCATCTCTGTAGCTTGCTTGAACTGATAGCTGATACTCGATGTACTCTGTCCAATTTGAATCTTGAACTGATAGCTGATGGTTTTATGAACTAGTAAAAAGTTTACATTTCATCTTTGACTCTTGTTCTCTGTTCTTTCACTCTCAAAATTACGTGCATGTGCAGATGCTACTTGTTGATTGCTACTTGACGCAACCATTACGTGCATGTGCAGATATCTGAGTGGAACTTCAATTTTTTTTCAGTTCAACTTTTGAATGTGTTTCAGTTCGTCTACTTCCCGGTCGTCCTGAGCTGGAGAATTGCTTTCTTGTTTATGTGTTTGCAAATTTTTTAAAACAAGCTTCAGTACAAGAAAAATGGGTTAGTCAGTTCATCCATATGCAAACCCCCATAACAAAGCATATCGCTAATCCAATTACCTGAGGATGGGCAACATATGTTTAAGCAAGCATTTATACCACGTTACAAAAAAAACTCCCCTCTGTTCCATAGAAGATTTTGTGTTTTTTTATATATTTTAGGGAAAGAAGTGTACACACAGTAGCTTGGCATTTGATAATTGTTTGCAACTCGTACATTAATTTGATGATTATGTAATTGCATTAGGGCGTTACCGTAGGTCTAATAGTCTAGTATGTATTTGATAATTGTTTGGGGGTGCCTAGTCTGGCAAGAGTTTTCAAGTAGTGAAGATTTCAGCGAAACTGTGCAAACAATTTAAAAGTACTCAAGTCCAACTTGCAAACCAGTAGCAGTCCTATAGTGCAGCATGCATCAAATTCAAAAATAGCAAAACTAACTTGAAACAAACTCCCATCTGGTTGTTTATTTCGTAGCTCATCGTTTCTAATACAAGCCAATGCTTCTATTCTAATCTAGCTGTTTATTTTGTAGCTCGCTTTTTCTAATGTAATGTTAGAAGTCCACTAGACGAAAAATTCTCCGTGTTAGCTAGATCAGTACTAGTGCTCAGTGATACGACAAGTAGCAATCTTGATCGATCAAGACGACTTACACGAAATACTAGTCTTGATCAGTAATATTCTTAATATTAAAAGTAACATCCATATAAAAAATGCTTCTATTCTAACACATTTTTTGGAAAAAGAGCACTGGTAATCGATGAGTCGATCGACAAGGATGTCGTTCTACAATTACGATGAGTCGTCTTGACAAGGACATAATTATTGTGCAAATGGAAAAAACAAAATGTTTTATAAAGAAATTTGCTTGAAGTTCAATTACTATGGCCTAAAAATTCAATTACATCGCTAGTGCATTCAGAATTGCTAATTTTTTGAAAAATGAAGTTCCTGTTTCAGGATTATGTAAGTTCAAAAATATTGTATGATGTGTGTGCCATAGTTATCTGAACTTTGATTCTGACTAATATTCCATTATAGCACTACTGCATATTCACTTCTGATTTTGTGTGTCCCACAAGGAGTGTTTTTATTCATAAGAAATTGAACCAAAAACAGTGGTTGCTACTAGTGTTTGGAAATTATAATTACTAGAACTATTATTTCTCACCCTTTTAATTGCTGGCTAATTCTTGTAAAAAGTAGTTGTTAATCTTGCTAATTACTTTGATGTGATGCCTAGGTGGTCAGTCCAGCTCCTGCAACCAACACAGGTCGTTGCCCCTTTTGCAACAATGGTAGCAACACAAACATTAGTGTGGTCGTCCTCAACCAGTTCCTCACGCGGCCTCCTCGCAAGCCCTGCTCATGTATGCTTACACCAAAAGTACAACTCTTGCTACTCTCCTTGTACAAATAAATAGCAGTGGTATATCTGGGATGGTTAGAACAGATGTGTATGTTGCTTCTCTTGAAGAGTTCGCCTATTTATTGATGCTTTTTGTTGGTAATGGTGCAGGATCAGGATAACCTCGATAGGTTACACATGTTGCTCACGAGGCTGATAGGTTCCGCATGTTGCCCAGGAGTATACCCGTATGGAGCGGAGATGACAGTCGATCTTGTTGACAATTCTCAATAAAATGATGGTGAAGTTGGCAAACGTCTGAATCGAGATAGTGCATACCCTCGTAAGTTCACTTGTCATTGAGCGGTTAGTTGAAGATTAATCATTTTAGAAATACAACAGGTTTATGGTGCTAATACCCATTTCTTTCGTAAAAATTAACAGTTACAAGTATCTGCATTTTTTGAAAGTTCTTGGTATAGCCCCATCCCTATCAAAGTAGAAGAGTACGTGTTGATTTTCTCTCCCTTGTTACGATTGATATCATACAGCAGTTGCTACAGAGGAATGAATATGGTGCAGTTGTTCCATTCATTATTTGGGCAGTGACCTGCTGTTTAAATCCTTTTTTTGCGGGGCATTTAAATCCTCCTTTGGCCTGGCTGGAACACGAGTTTCAATAACTCTTGCACAAAAATTATGGGAAATTCCACATTCTGAATATGACTTTTGAACTAAACAGGGAAGTCATCACGTACTGATTCTATTCATCAATCAATACCTCTCATACATAATTTCAAGTGGGAAATGAGACATGCTAGTTCCTTATGATGACAATTTAGTACTGCACCATATTATCGATAAAGATATGGAACAGATGTTTTCACCATGTTTCAGCCCCATATACTTGTAAAGTTGTAATCAACAGCTTACAACATATGGTGTATTTCTTACCAATTTCTTTTTATCTACACAATTTTCAGGATGGCCTAAAACAAGTACTTACACAAACACATATATGAGATTGCCACGACATGCCGGTGCACAAGCCACCGCGTCCACGCGTCGCCGCGACCAACGCCCCATATGAGCCGCCATGGCCACCAACCACAACGGCGACCAGGGATCGGGCGTGGCTCTTTGCATCCGGGTGCTCACAAGCTGCAGTGTTGCTTCTCCAATGAGATGTCATCTTTGCTGCACGGTGCTGCCACACCACCGCATCTCTATTTTCTTTCGTAAGTTTTATTAAAAGACCTTGGAATAGCAAGTAGAAGTTCAACAGAAGGACATGCATCAGTTCGGACCTCGTAATAGCAAGTAGAAGTTCAATAAAGGGCGTACATCAGTTCCTCGGTACATATCAATTAGCAAAAATTTATAAGAGGGAACTGCTATGACATTAGGGGATCCAATGTTGAAAAGTTCAATTCAACTACGTGTGCAAGTTCAAAGAATTATTGTAGGAAGGTTTAGAGGTTTGGTTTTGTGAGAAAAAAGTATGATTTTCTATCAGTATTTTGTATGATTCATTTTCCTCAGGTGCAACCCAAAACTAGAAAAAAATTAATTCTGTTTGCTGCCTGTAATGCTCTCTCGACCCTACTGTCTTTTGGGTTGATGAACAAGTATAGAGAAAAAAATCTTGTACAGGGAAAGTTCTTGCAATACTGTCGGGCAAGTTCGAAAAATAAACCACGCAAGTTTGAAAGGATTCACATCAGTACAAACTCGAGTGGGCATGTATTACCGTCCAAAGCAAGTTCAAAAGGATTCACATCAGTATACTCTCGAGAGGGCATATTACCGCCCAGAGTACATTCTTCAATTTACCAAGAAGTTCATGTATCACTATCCAAAAAGTATATATAACTATTGCTACTCTCCCCAAAATTCAATGTACATATAGAAAAAGTTAAAATGTATGTTTACAAAACAATTTGGTTCTAAATTATACAGTGATTCAATACACAAAAATTTGTAGCGGTTCAGCAAAAGCGATTCATATCAAGACAAACTCCAGAGGTCATAAGTTCAGAGGACAAAAAATAGCAAAAAAAGAAGAACATGGGTGATTTACCAATAAAATTTTGTGGAAGTTCACAGAACAAAACAACATAAAGTCGGAGATCCTCACACTGTGACGAGAATGCTCAGTACAAAAGATGAACAAAGCTTCGTTCGTACTATCATTTGCAAACAAATGATGAAACAAATGCATCATTTGCAAACAAATGATGAAACAAATGCTCAGTACAAATCCACATATATCTTACTTCGTACTATCGTTTGCGAACAAATGATGAAACAATTTTCAGTAAAAAAATAGAGTAAAGTCTAGTCTATGAAAACACGCTCAGTACAACCCCATACGGATATCACTTCAAGTACTCTTCTTCCAGAACAATTCAAAATCACTCAATGAAAAATAAATCAGTACGGACACACACATAAATCAGTACTAGTACTCTGCTTTTTAGTAAAAATGAGAGAAGTAAAGAAACATTGCTGCAAAAAATTGTTGAGTTAAAAAGAAGAAACACACAAAACATTCCTCTTTTTGAAAAAAAATGCAGTTCAATGATATAAACATGCAAGTTCGGGGACGATGATACCGTAAACCATTGAAAAGTTACGAGGAAAGGCCGTACCAAAAAAAAGTAAAGTCTAGTCTGCGAAAACACACTCAGTACAAACCCATACAGACATCAGTCAAGTACTTTTTTTGGAACTATTCAAAATTACTCTGTGAAAAATACCTCCTCAGTACAAACACACACAGAGATTAGCACGAGTACTCTGTTTGCTCTGTAGGTGTTTGTCCCTATTCCAATGAGCACTATTCCTTTTTTCTAAATGCTTATTTTCGGCTCCTGCATATGTGTTTGGGCAGTACAAATACATCGCCATAGTGAGTACATATGTAGCACCTTGGGGAGTACCAAAAAGACCAACTTCTTAGGATTAATATTGAGTACATCACCGTGTGGGTGGGCTGGGGCAAAAACTTGTACATGTTAGAATGGTTCACAGGGCACAAATTATTCATTCTGAGGAGACATTTTAGGCCTGAAACAAACGACTTACACAGGTAAAATGGATATCTGTAGACTGTAGAACAGGTAACATGCTGAAAGCGGGAAACGCTTCTGCTCGTATCAAAAGTCAAAACACCGGCCATCTTCTTCAGCTTGTGGACATTCATCTACACGACGCACATGAGTTGTTGCATTAATAAGAAGACGGTGTAGCTAAAAAGGGAACTCCCAGCTCTCTTAGTCAATGACATGGCAGCGTCCAGTCACTGACTACTCAGGCCTGGCGTGCTCTCCAGCCAAGAAGCAGAGCCATGGCGCAGCTGCTAGTTCCCAAATCCAGCAGCCGCCGATCTCACAAGCGCTCACTCCTCCGGCGCCTGCCTGCCTACCAGTCCGCCGGGCAAATCACCCATGGATGGAACCCAGACGACAGCCAATGAATCCACTGGCAGGACGAATCGACCGCGCCGTACCATTCCACGACCCGCCCGCCCGCCCGCCACGCGATCAAAAGAAGCTGCGGCGGCAGAGCATAGCGCCGCGAGGGAGGCGGCAGGAGGAGACGGGCGCTGGGGTCTAACCTTGGGCAGGGGTTGTCGAGCGCCCCGAGCGCGAGGCTCTGGTTGCTGCTCCTCAGGCTTCGGGGTCACACGCCCGGCCAAAACGGGGATCCGCCGGCCACCCGGCCACGGGCTCGGAATCGGGAACCAGGGCCGACCGCTCCACTCGTTCGGGAGAGATGGGGAGGAGGAGGATGAGTGAGAGGGTGGCGTACGAGCATGAAATCATTGGAGCAGCCGGGGATCTTGGGCGCGTCCGCCAGCTGCTCGGTCCACGGCTGGAGTGGCCGACGGGAGGGGCTCTTTACTCTTTTAATAAAAAAGATCAGTACAATAAAATGACATCATCAGTACAACCGTTTAAATTCATCAAGTTCAAGTAGGGTAACAGAATAATATTCTGTTACGCGTAACAGAATATATATATATATATATATATATATATATAAAATTAACATTTCTTGAAACATATGTATTGGTGCCTACTTTTTTCATACACATTTTACAATGTTCATATACACATGAAAGTTTTTTATATATGTTTAAAAATATTTCAATACATGATTAACATTGATTTTCAAATACATGTTTTGATTAGCATTTTTTTCATACACATGGTGTGCATCAAAAATATTTTATAGTTTTTTAACATTTTTCAAATACACGATTTACATTTCTAAAAGTTTGATGAATAATTTAAAAACCTAAAATGGAAAAAGGTAAATTAAAATAAAAACAAAGAAGAAAAATAGAAACAAAAATAAAAAATAGAAAGTACAAACAAAAGGAAATTAAAAACACATGGGTGACATTATCATGGCAAATGGGTTGGCCCCCGATAAACGTCCAAGTGAGTAGCCCAGAAAAACAACCTTATTAACGCTCGCACAAAACGCCTCCTGTTGAAATCACTAGTTAAGGAGTGCTCGTTACAAAGATCACTCCCACCTCTTCAGATTGTGACAAGTAGCGCGCTGCATGTGCGTCACTTATCGCAACCTGGGAGTTTTTCTTTTTTTCGTAGATCCGTTTATTCAAAATATTTTATCTCGTAACCCGTGCGTCCAAATCTTGAACCGTTTTTACCGTTGGATTCCTCGCGTCGAAATCTTCAAAACTAGATCTCATGTTGATAAATTTTAACAAACTCTTTTTTCACGAAAAAACTGAGCGAAAAAAACTGGACAAAAAAACCGACCTGGGAGCACGGGTTTTTTCCCTTTCCGAAAGAGTCACGAAAGCACAACCGTGCCTCTCGCGGAAGGAAGAAACAGAAAACGCGTTCTTTTTCATTTCCCGAGAGGCACGGCCGCGACTCTCGCGAAAGCACAACCGTGCCGTTCGCGGAAGCAAAATCGTGCCTCTCGCGAAAAAAACAGAAAACGTGTTTTTTTTCGTTTCCGAGAAGCACGACCGTGACTCTCGCGAAAGCACAACCGTGCCTCTCGCGGAAGAAAAAAAAACAAAAAACACGTTTTTTTCCTTGTCCAAAAGGCACGGACGTGACTCTCGCAAAAGCACAACCGTGCCTTTCACGGAAGCAAAATCGTGCCTCTCGCGGAAGGAAAAAACAGAAAACGCGTTTTTTTCGTTTCCGAGAGGCACGGCTGTGACTCTCGTGAAAGCACAACTGTGATTTTCGCGGAAGCAAAACCATGACTCTCGTGAATGAAAAAAAACACGTTTTCCCGCTAAAAATGTTTTTTTTCAAAAACTTGTTTTTGACCCAAAAGCTAAGGAAGACCGGTAGAAAACCGAAACGTCAATAAAACCCGAAGAAAAAACCATTTAAAAGCCGAAAACGCGTGTGAAAAAAAAAGCAAAATCCGAAAGGAGCGCCCGTAACGCGTACGCCAAGAATGACCGAGCGGCGTCACAAGTGACCGTCATGGCGCTCGCGAAGAAGCGTTCGTTAATTAGCTGCTCCCGCCTCCTGTTTGCACTGTATGGATGAATAACGAATTCACTTAGGCTTTGTTTGGTTAAGGCCGCTAATAGGCACGATTGCAGCCCATCACGCACGATTCAGTGCATAGCGTACGGATTCGCTGGTACCGCATACAAAAGAAAGTCAACACAGAGGTGTTCCCCATCCCCCGCGCAGCCCGGCACGGCGGCACCACACAGCCATTCCGCTCGCGGCGCCCAGCACGCTCACGACCGGTGACACCCCCGCCTGCGTTGTCCTCGGCTTCCCGCTCTTACCGGCCACCCGCGCCCCGCGCTCGCCGTCCTCTCGTGTGTAACTGACACGGAGTCAATACAGAAGTGATTACAGCGACGAAGGTGCGAAAGGTTTAAAGATGGCCACGGGCCGCGTTGGGTCGTGAGTTGTATGGGCCGCTGGGCCATGTGTGGGGTTGTGAAGCCGCGATATATAAGCGCGCGTGTAGCATGCTGTACGTTACGAAGTTTGAAAATTGAAACCATTCTCGCCTCTCGATTTCTCTTATCCCCTCCTGTGTGGTCTCTCTCTCTCTCCTTCTTCCTCAGCCCCGGGTCCCCGTCCCCTACCTGCTACCCCGGCTCACCGCAGTCAAACCCAGTCCGTCCCAAGGGCGTGACAGTTGGTATCACAGCAGTCAATCCTTGCCGTTGCGTTTCATCGGAAAAAAATTCCCGATTCGTACCCAGCAAATCCGAGGCGACGGTGGCGGATCACCCTAGGGGTCGATCTGCGTAATTCCTGACCGGAGGTGGGTAGATTCGGGGAGACCGGCGACCTCGACGACAATCAAGCCGAATCCGTAGTCGCGCTTCCTAGCGGACGAGATGGAGGCGTACCAAGAGCAAATGCTGAAGGGGTTTGCGGAGATCCGCGCCGCGCAGAGCAAATTGCTCGCCGTCAATGAACTCAGCGCGCAGCTCGAGGCCCTCGACGCCAAGCTGACCGAGCAGGGCGCGCGGCTCGATCAGGTACAAGTCAAGGTGGATCTCTCCTGCAACACGCTGGGACAGGTGCAGCAGAGTCAGGCCCATGCGGCACAGATGAGCAAGCAGCAGGGAGTACCAGAGGTTTCGTCGCCGACGGCCTCCGAGGTCTCAGATGGCATCATAAGCGCGGCACCACACTCGGTAGGTTGACCTCCCGCGCCCGATTCAGGTACCTGAGATTCAGCATGTTCATCAAGCTCCTATACTTCCTGTGGTAGATGAGAGCATGGGCAAACGGCAGTGGATGCCAAAAATGGATTTCCCTAGGTTTGATGGCGCAGATGTGCAGATATGGTTGGATAAATGTGAGGCATTTTTCAAGCTCTATCATATTCCTGATAGTTTTAAGGTCACATCCGCGTCTCTGTATCTGTCAGATAACGCAGCCCGTTGGTATCAAGCGTTCAAATAGTCTGGGGAATTTCACACGTGGGAGCAGTTTTGTCAGGCAATTCTGCTCGAATTTGATGTTGATGTGTACATGCAGAAGATGAAGGAGCTGATGCTGTTGAAACAAGTAGACACTGTCGAAGAATATAAACAATAGTTTCTGCAGCTGGTTTACACTATTAAGCTGTATGAGCCCACAATCAGTGACACTTTTCTGGTTACTAGGTTTGTGCTAGGTCTCAAAAAGGAGCTCAGATCAGAAGTGGAGTTTCAGATACCGGGCACTGTTCAATTGGCAGCTTTGTATGCATCAGTTCAGGAAGGATTACTGCTTCAACAGAAAACACACAAAACCAGTTTTCAGAAAGCTACCTATAACAAGACAGACACTCGTTCTGGTTTAGCAGCGGGTGACTTATGGAAGGCCAAGCAGCTGAAGGAATATCGTCAAGCAAATGGGCTTTGTCATAAGAGTGGAGAAAATTTTGTGCCAGGTCATGTATGCAATCAGCCTGTGGTAGGGGGAGCACAGTTAAAAGCAGCTGAGGTGCTAGCTACACAGGAAATCATTTCAGATGCAGTGCTGGATGCATTAGTTGCGGGAGGACAGGAGGAATGTGCAACTATCTCAGTAAATGCCCTGTCTGGTGCACCCAATCCCAAGACAATCCAATTGAGAGCTCTAGTACAAAACAAAGTAGTGTTGATATTGGTGGACTCAGGCAGTACACACACTTTTGTGGTCAAAGCTTTCCTGGATAAGACCTCTATTACTGTTGAGCCCCTGGTGACTCCTTTGCAAGTGAAGGTAGCAAATGGCAGTCTTATCTCTTGTACTGAAAGAGTTCCTCAATTGATTTGGTGGATACAAGGGCATAGTTTCAGTAATTCTATGCAGGTGTTACCACTAGGAGGACATGACATTATATAGGGAATGGATTGGCTAGAACAATGGGGTGTGATGCAGTGCCACTTGGCTGATAAATGGATACATTTTCAATATCAGGGCAAAGAGGTCAGATTACAGGGAGTGCCGCCTGTTCAACAAGAGAATATAGAGGAGATATCTGATGAACAATTGCTTAAGTGGGAGAAGGGAAATGATGTGTGGGCTACTGCACTGTTAAACCGCATAGTAATGACAGATGTCACAGAAATTCCTTAGGAGGTGCAACAAGTGTTGGACAGAAACAAGCAAGTGTTCCAAGAACCACACACCCTGCCACCACACAGAGCTTTTGACCACAAAATCAACTTATTGCCAGATGCTGCTCTTGTCAACTGTAGGCCATACAGATGCTCTCCTTTGCAAAAGGATGAGATTGAGAAACAATTTAAGGAGATGTTGGATGCTGGTTTGATTACACCTAGTATAAGTCCTTTTGCTGCACCAGTATTGCTGGTCAAGAAGAAAGATGGTACATGGAGGTTTTGTGTGGATTACAGGAAACTTAATGCCATTACTGTCAAAAACAAATTTCCAATGCCAGTAATAGATGAGATCTTGGATGAATTAGGAGGAGCAAAGTGGTTCTCTAAACTGGATTTAAGAGCTGGTTACCACCAGATAAGAATGAAAGATGAAGATGAATTTAAAACAGCCTTTAAGACTCACCGTGGGCAGTTTCAGTTCAGAGTAATGCCCTTTGGGTTAGCTACTACTCCAGGCACTTTTCAGTGTATCATGAATTTTGCATTTGCAGGAGCCAATAGAAAATATGTACTGGTGTTTATGGATGATATACTAGTGTTCAGTGGAACCTTGGAGGAACATATAGATCATCTTTAGTCAGTATTTGGTATTCTCAAAGAAAATCAGTTGTTTGTCAAAGAAAGTAAGTGTTCTTTTGCCCATCAGTCCTTGGAGTATTTGGGACACATAATTTCTGACAAAGGTGTTTCTACTGATCCTGCTAAGACTGAAGCTATGTTAAATTGGCCAGTACCCACATCTGCAACCGAGTTGAGGGGTTTTCTAGGCCTAATTGGATATTACAGAAAATTTGTGAGGAACTATGGCTTATTGGAAAAACCCTTGACTGCTCTATTAAAGAAACAAGCATTTACATGGTATGATACAGCACAACAAGCTTTTCAACTGCTCAAACAGGCCATGGTTAATACTCCTGTGTTAACTCTGCCAAATTTTGACAAGACTTTCACTGTAGAAACTGATGCATGCAACACTGGGGTGGGTGCTGTTCTTTCCCAGGAGGGCCACCCCATTACATACTATAGCAAAGCCCCGTGGGTGCAAAATTAGAAGAAATCCATCTATAAAAAGGAATTTCTGGCAATTATGTTGGCCATTGACAGGTGGGGATCTTATTTGAGCAGAGCACCATTTATTATCAAAACAGACCATCAAAGTCTATGCCATTTGGTAGATCAGAATCTCACTTCTGACTTACAAAGGAAAGCAATGACAAAGTTAGTAGGACTACAGTTTTCCATTCAATATAAGAAAGGGGTGGAAAATATTGCTGCAGATGCATTATCCAGGGTGGCACATTTGTTCTGTGTACAAAGTGTTTCGACCAGCAAACCTGTTTGGATACAGGAAATCCTCAATTCTTACTCTGTGGACCCAGAGGCCTTGTCCATGTCGTAGAAGTTAGCTGTGGATTCCACATCTTGTCCTGGTTTCCAACTACAGGAAGGACTGCTGAAACAAGATAGTTAAATCTGGGTACGAGCAAATGTTGGACTGAAAACAAAGCTGATCCAGACATTTCACTCTACACCAGTAGGTGGTCATTTAGGTATTCTGCCTACATACCACAGAGTCTAACAGTTGTTTTGTTGGAAGGGAATGAAGACATATGTGGAAAACTTTGTAGGTGAATAGAATGAGTTATTCAGAATATGGGGAACTGAGTTGCAGATGAGCACGTCATATCACCCACAGAAGGATGGGCAAACAGAACGGGTAAATCAATGTCTGGAAATGCATCTGAGATGTGCAGTACATGATTTTCCTACAAAGTGGGCAACCTGGCTGCCTCAAGCTGAATTCTGGTATAATTCTACATACCACTCATCTCTGGGCTGTACTACATACAAAACTCTCTGCGGTTATTGATAACCCACAAGTATAGGGGATCAATTGTAGCCTCTTTCGATAAGTAAGAGTGTCGAACCCAACGAGGAGCTAAAGGTAGAACAAATATTCCCTCAAGTTCTATCGACCACCGATACAACTCTGCACGCTTGACGCTCGCTTTTACCGGAAACAGGTATGAAACTAGAAGTACTTTGTAGGTGTTTTTGGATAGGTTTGCAAGAAAATAAAGAGAGCGCAAATAAAAGCTAGGGGCTGTTTAGATAAAGACACAACTAAATTAGTTTTAGTAGAGAGCTTTTTGTTACGAGAAAGTTATTTGTCCCTAGGCAATCGATAACTAGACCGGTAATCATTATTGCAATTTTGTTTGAGGGAGAGGCATAAGCTAACATACTTTCTCTACTTGGATCATATGCACTTATGATTGGAACTCTAGCAAGCATCCGCAGCTACTAAAGATTCATTAAGGTAAAACCCAACCATAGCATTCAAGTATCAAGTCCCCTTTATCCCATACGCAAACAACCTACTTACTCGGGTATGTGCTTCTGTCACTCACGCCACCCACCATAAGCAAATCATGAACATATTGCAAACCCTACAGCTGAATCCCTCACGCTATGCCGACACGGAGAGCACCATAGGACAGCACCAATAATAAAACATGCAACTCAAACCAATCTTGATCATCAAATAACCCATAGGACAAAACAGATCTACTCAAACATCATAGGATAGCCATACATCACTGGGAAATAATATATAGCGTTAAGCACCATGTTTAAGTAGAGGTTACAGCGGGTAAGAGAGAGGTTACACCGCTGCATAGAGGGGGGAAGAGTTGGTGATGATGGCGGTGAAGTTGTTGGTGAAGATGACAGTGATGATGATGGCCCCCGGTGGCACTCCGGCGTCACCGGAAGCAAGGGGGAGAGGGGCCCCCTTCTTCTTCTTCTTCCTTGACCTCCTCCCTAGATGGGAGAAGGGTTTCCCCTCTGGTCCTTGGCTCCCATGGCGTGGGAGGGGTGAGAGCCCCTCCGAGATTGGATCTATCTCTCTGTTTCTCTCTGGTTCTGCGTTCTGTTCCTCTGCCCTTTCACCATTTCGGGTATATATGGAGATCCGTAACTCCGATTGGACTGAAACCTTCGCCGTGATTTTTTTACCAAAAATTAGCTTTCTTGTGGCCGAAGAAGGGCGTCAACCGCCTTACAGGTGGGTCACGAGGGTCAGGGGCGCCCCCCTACCTCGTGCCCACCTCGGACACTGGTTCGCGTTGATTTTTCTTCCAGTTTCTCCAAATATTCCAAAAAAAATATCCGTCCATTTTTATCCCGTTTGGACTCCATTTGATATGGGTATTCTGCGAAACCAAAAACATGCAACAGACAGGAACTGGCACTAGGCACTGGATCAATATGTTAGTCCCAAAAATAGTATAAAAAGTTTCCAAAAAGTATATGAAAGTTAAATAATATCGACATGGAACAATAAAAAATTATAGATACGACGGAGACGTATCAGTTATGCTCCAAACATGGGCCAGCTCTTGGGACACACACCATCTCTCAACCCTGATGTCAATGAATGGTAGGCCACGCATACTCAGCATACTGCTGCTCTTAAGGATCACTTAGCACGTGCCCAGTGCAAATACAAGCACTTTGCTGACAAGAAATGCTTTGACAGGGTGTTCACACAAGGAGAAATGGTATATTTGAGACTGCAACCTTATTCTCAATCAACAGTGGTGAATCGCCCTTGTCGAAAGCTGGCGCTGAAGTACTTTGGACCATACAAAATACTGGAAAGAATTGGCAATGCTGCATATAAGCTGGAGTTGCCAAGAGGAAGTCAAGTTCATCCAGTTTTCCATGTGTCGCAACTCAAGAATCATGTGCCAGATCATACGCCGGTGTTCACCACTCTACCAGTATTGATCTATCTCTCTGCTCCGGGGGTTTGCCCTGAAGAAATACTGGGTAGAAGACTGGTCAAGAAAGGGAACGCAGCTCATCTTCAGATCCTGGTCAAGTGGGTGAAAATTCCTACTGCTTCAGCCACTTAGGAGCACTACGAGGTTCTAAAAGAACGCTTTCCAACGGCACCAGCATGGGGACACGCTAGTTCTCCAGGGGAGAGTACTGTAACTGACACAGAGTCAAGTGTAGAAGCGATCACGGTGACGAAGGCGCGAAAGGTTTAAAGATGGCCACGGGCCACGTTGGGTCGTGAGTTGTATGGGCCGCTGGGCCATGTGAGGGGTTGTAAGCCGCGATATATAAGCGGGCGTGTAGCGTGTTGTACGTTACGAAGTTTAAAAATTGAAACCATTCTGGCCTCTCACTTTCTCTTATCCCTTCCTGTGTCGTCTCTCTCTCTCTCTCTCTCTCTCTCTCTCTCTCTCTCCTTCCTCAGCTCCGACTCCCCGTTCCCTACCTGCTACCCCGGCTCACCGTAGTCAAACCCAGTATGTCCCTAGGGCGTGGCATCGTGGCGCCGCGCTCGCCGGCGAACGCCTGTGCTTGCTGGTCGGCCAACGATGAGGCTTGCAGCTTCTCGCCGACTCGTCGCAGCACCACCGTTATCGTCTGCCTCTCACTGCTGGCACCATTGTCAGCTCACCGCGTCGGTCGAAGCTTTCTCATACGCCGGTTGTAGCTTTTTTGTGCCGTTCATAGCTTATGTCACCTCCGATTGAAGCCTTATTTGTTGCCAGTTGAAGCCTTTTTCATCAACGGTTGTAGCTTTCTCAAACACAGTTACAACTTCTGTGGTGCCGGGCCCCGCTTCCATCTTCCCTTCGGTTGAAGCTTTTTTTCTCGCCGGTTGTAGCTTTCTCAGATGCCGGTTGTAGCAACCTTGACTAGTCGTCATATCGACAGCAACTCGTTCCAGCATCGATGGTTGCCGGTTGCAACACCTGTGGTCGCCGTCTCCAGCTACGGCTAATGCTGGTTGTCGCACAGTCTTCGGGTGGCCGTGGTGCACCATTGTAGCATCCCGAGGGAACACCACAGCCGTGGCCCAATCTAGCGCATCTCCTAGCAGCACGATCATCGTGCGGGTCCCGAGGGTGACCAGGACAAACTCACGGCGTCTCCGGGGAGTTCGTGCGTGCCACCTTGGCTGAAGTGGGAAGAAGAGATGGGGCGGCGGCCACCGTTTGTTGGTTGTAGCATCGCCCACCTTTGGCTCCAGCTTGCCACCGTGTTGGTTCCAGCTTGCCGTCGTGACGGTTGTAGCACCGGGAATTCTTCCCCTCGGTTGTATCTCATCAATGTGCTCATAGCACCGACATGGACGGTTCCAGCTCCTTCGGATACCCGTTGTAGCACTCTGGTGGCTGGTTGCAGCTCCTGTAAAACGATTGCAGCACGTCATCTTGCCCGGATCCAGCAGGCAGCAGGGCACCTCGCTCTCCCCCTGGAGATTGCACCAAGACATGGCACCTGTCTCAGCAACCACTAGCGGACGTTGTAGCATAAAAAACTTCCTCGCCAATGGCAGAAAAAACTTCCTCACCGATGCATGGCGTGTGTCTCCGGGCAGCTCGAAGTCAGCCATGGCATCGGCAAAAAAAGCGGCAAGAGCTTTCGCGCAACAGGCCAGTCGGGGGTGGAGGTTTGAGATGGAGAGAAGTGGAGGAAACTAACTCGGGTTGTGCCGTCCATGGCGTCTCGAGCGTGAGCGCGGGGGGGATGGAAGAGGATATGCGGTTGAGAAATGATAAGATTCATGTGGTGCCACTGCCAGCGAGCGCGTGCGTCCAAAGCGACCGGCCAAATTTTCAACTGGCGCACTGGCGTAAAATGTTTTCCTTCGGTTAATCCTCTCCCAAAGAGGATTGGAGGGGATTTATGAGGATTGAAACGTATTTTGACTTACAAGGGCTTCAAATCTCCTCAAATCCCTTCAATCCTCTCACATCCACACTCAACCGAACAAGGCCTTATTGAAAAGTGTCCTTTTCAAAGGTCACTCCGCCCTTCCAACTTAAAAGTTTTTCATGTTTTCATAGGTCCGTTTATTTAAAACGTTTTATCTTTTAAACCATGCATCCAAATCTCGAACTGTTTTCACCGTTGGAATCCTCGCAGCAAGATCTTCAAAACTAGATCCCATGTTGATAGGTTTTAACAAACTTTTTTTTCATGAAGAAACTGAAACGGGAGCACGTTTTTTCCCTTTCAGATAGGTGTTTTCGAGGGGCATGGCTATGCCCCTCGCGGAAGCAAAACCGTGCTCTCGCAGAACGAAAAGGAAACAAATAAAACGCGTTATTTTTTCCGTTTCCGAGAGGCACGGGCCGTGCCTTTCGCGGAAGAAAAACCGTGCCTCTCACGGAAGGGGAAAAAATAGAAAACGCGTTATTTTTCGTTTTTGAGAGGCACGGGCGTGCCTGTCGCGGAAGAAAATCCATGCCTCTCGCGGAAGCTAAACTGTGCCTCTCGCGAAAGAAAAAAAAAAGGAGAAAACATGTTTTTTCCTGTTTCCGACAGGCACGCCGCGCCTCTCGTGGAAACAAAACTGCGTTTCTCGCGGAAGCAAAACCGTGCCTCTTACGGAAGGAAAAGAAAAAGAGAAAATGTGTTTTTTTCGTTTCCGAGTGGCACGGCTATGCCTCTAGCGGAAGCAAAACCGTGCCTCGCGTGGAAGCTAAACCGTGCCTTTCACGGAAGGAAAACAAAGAAAACACATTTGTTCATGCAAAAGACACGTGGAAAACTAAAAAACCATCTAAAAAGCCAAAAACACATGTGAAAAAATAGAAAAACAAATTCAAAGAGAGCGTCCAAAGCGCGACACGTGGCAGCGGCTGAGAGCGCGCCACTGGAGCACTCTCAGCAAACCCAGAGTGATCCTTGGGTAAGCTGCGAACGAGCGCTCCTCAGCTAGTTGCTCCTGCTGAAAAAGGCTCGAACTTGTGGTGACTTATTGCAGATTGTAAACCCACATTGAAAATCTTCTGAGACTAAAAAGATGCAGAGGAAAAAATGCGCAAAAAAATATAACGCGTGGCAATTTAACATGTGTTGGCCTTGTGGGTGATGTTTCTACTTTGTGAAAATATAATATGTGTTGGTCATGCTCTGATTTATAAGAATTACCATTCTTTAATTAATAAAAGTATAATGGTGGTATAAGTTCCTTCTGGCATATTTTAAGTTAGAATGGTAAATAATTTTAAGTTGTCTCTAATCATCATGGAGAAATAGCACCCCCTCGTGCTTTTGAAAAATAGCCATAAAAATTATGGAAAAATATAATTTTGTGTAGTACTCATGTAGCAAAAGATATGGAATATCGTAATCTAAAACATATGGCAAACGAAATTAGGAAGTGTAAATGGTTGCATGGCAATTGTTGAAGTTTTTGTGTCCTAAATAATGGCAAGAATTAAAGAAATATTGTAATGGTCATATAGCAAACTTTTTTATTCTTAAAATCATGGGAATTAGTATGGTATAGTTAAGAAATTTCTATGCTTTGCCATGATTTTTGCCATACTGGTCCAATGGCAACAATAAATTTCTGCAGTATTAGCAAATTATGTGTTGTGAAAAAAGTTTGTACTTGTGAGAAGGCAGAAATTTGCCATGTCAATAAACGTGATAGTAAATATATATAAAAAATAGTATGATATCTTAATGTGCCATAAATCTGCCATGGGCACAAAACAAAAAAGTAGTCCATGATGCTCTAGAACAAATCATGGCAAATATGTGTAGAAATTACCATGACACTACTTGCCATGATGTTGAGAAAAACGGAGCATGGAAATTGTGTAAATTTTACCATGATACATGCACATACTGTGTTATCATTTTCTAAAAAGAACACATTATGGCAACTATGTGTAAAAAAAATCCGTTACAACTTTTAAAAAACGACACCTATGTGTTATTGTATATGAACAACCGTGAAAACATGGTACATGCAAAACTATAGAAATTCTGAAATCTACATGGAAGGTTTAGAAAACTTTGTTATGGTCGCATGGGAAATTTTAGGGAAATTGTAATAGTTAGAAGGCAAATTTAAAGAACTTTTGTTCATATAGATCTAAAATTGACGCGCAACAAATAAGAAAAGTGGCAGCAAAAGTAATTTAAAAAAATCATGTCAACTTTTGAAAAAACAGTTATTCTCTAAATGATGAAAACTATAGAAAAAAATATAATAGTTACATGGCAAATTTAGGAATTGTGTTCTGTAAAAACAATGGGAACTTAAAAAATAAGAGTTTTTATCATTTATGCCACTGCTTACGTTTCACTACTCAGTTTTGCCACTAAGAACTTTAACTGCTTAAAAATGCCATTGCTTTGTTAGGCGCATGCTAAAAAATGCCACTGGACACCTTTACTGTCAGCTCAAATCTCATTTTCCATGTTATAATGACCAAAATACCTATAGACCAACATGTCAGCTCTCCCTCTATCTCACTAAAGTGTGGGTCCCACTTGATCCCAACAATGTTCTTATTTTCCTCTAAAATTATTCGCTTACTTACTCCTGACAAGTGGGGTCCACACTTATCATTGTGAGATAGGGACAACTGACATGTGGGTATAGGAATTTTTTTCATATAACATGATCAACGAGTTTGCCCTGACAATATCGATGTCTAATGGCATTTTGTAGAAAACATCTAATGGAATGGTGGCATTTTTTAGATATCTAATGACATTTTTGAGCAAACACCTCACAAAACGATGGCATTTTTGAGTAATTGTAATTTCTAATGGCAAAACTGAGTAGTGGGACACAATTAGTGGCATAAATGATAAAAATCCTAAAAAAGTGTAATGGGCACATTGTAAATTTAGGATTTTTGTTCTTTGAAAAAAGATGGATTGCCATGGAACATGGCAAATTTAGGAGATTTATTCTCTGAAAAACATGGCAATTTTTAAAAATTTCTAATGGCATGTCAAATTTAATAATTTTGTTCTTTGAAAAATGATGGGAAATGAACCTGACACTTGGCCTCCAGTAGCTCGTCGGGGCGACCCGCACCATGCATCGGCGGTGAAATGAACCTCCTACACCATGTCATGCACCACCCTCGTCGGGGTGCCGTCGCATCAGTCTTGCTGGGAAATCACTAAGGAAAAGAGAGAGAATTTGACAAGGGAGAGGAGGGAATGTGCGAGAGGGTAAGTGGGAGGGGGAAATACACCGCATTCATTCTCTATGTTTGAACGTGGAACAAATGATTCCAAGCAGATGACGTGGCGACCACCTTGCGTTGTGGCCCATGCGGCTCAATAGGGTGTTCCACGCCGCGTTTCCTTGAAAATCTTAAGAAATGGAGGGTTGGGGGATATGCCGCATTCATTCTCTTTGTTTAAACGTGGAACGAACGAATCCAAACAGATGACGTGGTGACCACCTTGCGCTGTGATCCATGCGGCTCAATAAGGTGTTCCACGCCGCGTTAACTCGGAAATCTTAAGAAATTAACATCGGTTCTTTTGTGTTTGGGATTATCTTTACACTATTCGGTTTCTTTTGATTTTTTTCAAATATATATCACAACAGGATTTGATGGTCAACTATACTGGAGACCATGGTAATGTGCCAAAACTATACTCGGAAGCTTTCACACAACTGGAGGTGTTGACCTGTTTGCAATCACTCACAAGTTGGTCAAATCTGATCAGGAAGCACTTGCCCGAAACCTCTTACTGATAATACTAGTAAATTTTATTGCATGTGCTTTGCATGTCATATATATATATATGTATATATATATATATATATATATATATATATATATATAACATGGGAAAATACATTGGAATATGTATTTCCTTTTCTAGAATCGTATTGAACAAGATCTAATTTGATTTTTACCTCTCTAGAATCCAGATTGTTCTAGTCCTTTTTTATTAAAATATCTACGATGCACAGATACTTGGATACGTATCGGATACACGATACGGGGATACGCCCGATACGTCAATTTTCTAAAAACATGGATAGGGCTTATATATAGATATTACATATATTAATCTACCATTACTAAGAAGTTGCTCCCCACTAGAGTACTTACTATTCTATGCACACTGTCCACATCAGCAATGTGCCACGGCATTATTCACTTTGCACAAGCAGCCAATCAAGCGGCAAAAATAAGCCCTGTTTTTTCCATTCTTATTCCCCTGCGCTCACTGTAGAAAAAACCCAGCTTTTTCCCTATCTCGCAGCCGCTCGGCTTCTCCCCACCGCCCAATAATCCCCCCGATTAACTCCTCTGCCCATTGGTTTCCATCTTCAATTCCGTTTCATCTTCTCGATCGAATAAATTTCTCCTCCATACTTTCGTCTTCGCCGCAACGATTAGAAGCGCACCGGCCGTTGTCTGCCTAACAGTTGCCGTCCACCCCACGAGCGCCACCCACCGTCGCACATTCCCCACCCGCCACCCCGCCTGGACCCCGCAGGTCGCCGGCAGCGACCAGCGTGCCGTCGCCAGCCACATCAGCGTCGGCGCCGCCCTCGACCATGCCGTTGCGCGCGCCATCAGCCGCCAACCCAGCCACACGCCGTGTGCCACGGACGACAGGCTCACCCATTCCCAGCTGTTGATCCGCCTCGCCTCCTTCAACACTGATCTATGCCCGTGATTCAACCTCCCGCCACCGGCTAGCCTCCTGCAGCGCCACCGGGCACGGCTCCCACCCTCCTCCCTCGCCCAACGGCCTGACAATGGCCAGCGACGCATGTGTCCGTGGCCCTTAGGACCAGCCTGCTTCTTCCGCCTTAATCTGAAGATGACGATCTGGAGGAGACCGCGAGCCCGCGACGGTGTCCGTTCTTCTCTGGTAAGCTCTTCTTTTCTTCTGATAATGCTTTAGTCAAGTTCTTGTGCTCTTCTTTAATATATTTTTTGATGAGACACAACTGGATCACTGTTTTCATTCATTAAGAACGGGAGCACACCTCAAAATGAGGTGAAATGTTCAGTTACAGATCCACTGTGCAAGGTCGACAGGAGGAAATAAAGAAGGATGAAATTACAGTAGGAGGATAAGTAGGATTAGACGATTAGTGATTGAAATCCTGGACTGGTTAAACTTTTCTTAGACGTGATTACCCAGCCACCGGGCGCTCTTGATCTAACCATCCGCAAGGTGCCCAGCTCCAGAACAATGGAATCACACTTATGTAGGAATGGCGAAGCTTCGAGATTGAAAATGCGGTCAGTTGCGCCACCAAATAATCATGACCATGGACAAGAAAGCATGCACTCGGCAATCAGGAATATAATCCAGAGCATACATCCACCAGTCAATCAAGCTAAGAGTATTCAACTGCGTAAGAAATGGTATGTCTCTCCTGCCACTACTAGGAAAAAGCCTATACACAGAATCTTACCAGCAGCGCTCCTCAAAATACGACGCTACTGCTATTTAGCAGCAGCGCGTGATAGCAAAACGCGCTGCTGAAAGAAAAATAGCAGTAGCGCTTCCATACAAAATCGCGCTACTGCTCTAATTGTCATGACCTCGCTACCCAGCTAGTTATAGCAGTAGCGCCCTATACTGAACCGCGCTACTGCTATAGAAGTTAGCAGCAGCGCGCTTCTAAGAAAATCGCTGCTGCTAAGATCAGCCCACAAGTTTAGTCCCACCTCACTCCGCGAACAGGGTGTTTACCACCTTAAATATGTTACTTCTGAAAGTATCACAACTAGTTGATCTTCATTAAACTCTACGTGTAAAATTTGTGGCCGCAATATGAGTCCTCTCCAGTTCCTACCGGAGAGGACTCATATTGACAATTCAGATTGTACTCCCCTCCTTTCGTCCATCCTCCCTCCTCCTCGCACGTCCTCCCTCGGCCTGCGGCCGCCCCTCCCTCCTCCGCCGCCGCCCTCCTCCCTCCGCCTGCGGCCACCCCTCCTCCCTCCTCCATGGCAACCCTCCTCCCGCCCTCGACCTCACCACCGCCACCCGAGCCCACCCAAAGACCGCCTCCCGATCCCGCCTTGCCGCCTACCTCTCCGCCCCACCCCTTTCTCTCTGCTTAGTTAGTACTAGATGTTGTTTAGTAGTAGTAGATGTTAATTTAGGATTCATAGATAATGATTTTTAGTAGTAGTAGATGTTAATTACTAGTAGTGATGGTACTAGTTAACTAGGGCAATATGATTAATAGTAGTTGTAGTTGAACTACTTTAGTCGTAGTTGAACTAGTTTAGTAAGTAAATTAATAAACTAGTTGAACTAGTTGAACTAGTTGAATTAATAGAACTAATGTATTTTTAGTAAGATAATTAATATAACTAGTTGAACAACTTTATTTTTAGAAAGAACTAGTTTTTTTTCTGTTTATAGTAAGTTTATATTTAGTAAGAACTAGTTGAATTAATAAAACTAGTTGAACATGTCATATTTGTTGTTATTTTTTATTTTAAGCAATTATTCGGGATGTATTAGTGATAACTTATACGGTTTTTGCTTTTGCAGAAATCAAAGAGCCCCTCCATCATACCCGCCGTCGTCCCCGTCACCGACCCCATCCGACATCGAGGTGAGACCAGCCAAATATCCATGTATATCTTTTGTTGCTCAAATAGGATATGTGGTTGCCTAAATGGATGTTCATGTTTAGTTTACACCTCCGAGTGGCCTATGTTTTGCCGGAGTGTTGATTAATTTCCGTTCTGGCAAATTTCACGCGCTCGATATGTCCTTTTTTTAGCAAAGGTCATGCCGGATTTTTCCGTAAATTTTGGCATGACTTGTGCTAGAATATGTAGGAAATATCGAGTGGCCTGGATTTTCTCAAAAAATAATGATCTAATTTAGGTTTTTAGTACATATATTTAATTGTACAAGTTTAATCTTTGAATTATGAACGTAGGAAATGTCGTACTCGGACGACGACAGTCTCCTAGGGGAGTGCAGCTGGTGCCACGACGATCGAGGTATGTGCGACAGGTTCGTTGAGCTGGACGAAGATCGGCGCTTCAGCATTAAGCTCAAGGAGACCTTCGATGTTGAAACGGTACGCAACAACGACAAGAGTTTTTTCGTAATTAAGCATGGCTTCAACTATTTCAACGTTTAATTTTCATCTTTTACAATTCGACTAGCTTATCCCATGCCATGCAAGACGCAATGTCTTGGAGAGGATGGGTTTTGAATACCATGAAAATTTTAAAACAAAGAAAATACACCTAAGGACCCATCATGATATGGATTTTGAAGTAAATATGTGCAATGCTCAGAGCGTAACCCATTTTGGTTGCCAAAATTGGGAAGCACTTTGCAAAATGTATGGTTTTTATGAGGGTATGATTGTCACCATGGATCTTGGTGATCGTGACATCGAGCAAGACAATATGGACATTTGGGTCCTTGTTGATACGCTTCCGATTCTACCGCAATGTGAGTTTCTCAAACATAGTTATTAACTAATTTATATTGTTTATTTCAAAATAGTTGACAGCTTATTTTCATTGACAGCTTATTTTGAATCTTCAAAGAATGTGCAGAAGATGGTAGACAAAACCCACTACACCGATGGCTCTGAATTAACTTATAAGGAGAAAAGTCATCTGATTGCTTATTGTACTTATCTTGAGAATTACAACACCTATTATCGAACTCCTCCAAATTATGGTGAATACGTGCCACTAGTGCACGTGTTGAACCACTATAACTTCTATGGAGATACCCTGGTAAGATTTTTTACTATTACGACATCCGTGCATCTTTTGCATACTTCTAAAACTAGTACATCATTGCTAACTACGAAGTTATTACTATGTTTTTCAACAGAAAAGCGCGATAGATTGTGTGCCTCATATGATGTATCAGAATGGTCGCCTTGCAGTTCTGAACATACATCCAGGTCAATCTAAGGAGCTCACCTGTGCATATCGGATTTCTAAAACCGGTGAACATATGCTAATCAAAGAATGGAAAAAATGTCTGGGCATTCGCAAGGAGGTTCTTGGAAGTAACATTAAGCGAAAGGCAAGAATTGGAGACAGGATAATCTCCATTCTCCATAATGGAGAGTCAGGGGCTATCTTGTTTTTTGCTATTTTACCTTACAGAATATAGTAGGTCCTAAGAGAATGTAGTAGGTCCTATGATATACAATATGTTTATTATGTGATACAATGTGTTAGAGTTGATGATGAGGAGTACTTGTGATTATGACTAGTGACCAATTTGCTATGTGATGTCTCATTGATGAAAACGATGATCTTGAGGAGGTGTTATATGACAATGATGTATTATGATGATAAGTTGTTAATGATATGATAATGATGATGATATTTATTATATCATTGGGTGAAAGAACATGGATTAGTTTCAAGTGGATGTCCATCCACTTGAAACTAATCCTGATTCTTTCACCCGTGATGTAATAACTCATTATGATGTAAAAACAATCTCTAAATTCCTGTTGTATGAAAACTTGTGTAAAGGTGTATGAAATACAACATGAAATAAAAAAAATACTAAATAATATTAGTAGCGCGGGCATGGAGGAGCGCTACTACTAATTACCAACAACGCTGCTCTGGAGAAGCGCTACTACTAGATCAATTTAGCGATGGCTGGTCCTGCACGCCATCGCTAAGCTTTAGTCATGGCGCCTTATCGAACGCCTCCCGGCCATCGACAGGCCTAAAACCGGCGCTGCTGCTAGGTTTTTCCCTAGTAGTGTGCGCCTCACCTGCCATACATTGGCATATGTCGCCGGCTGAACCTGACCTCTTTGTCACCGGATGTGCGTAGGTAGTGGTAAAAAGACAAATGGTGGGGTGCGAAGCAGCTGGTGGGTTCTGGGGGATAACCATCGTCCGATCACATGCCGTCGCCATCCGCTTACAAGAAGGTTTCAGAAGCTCCCTCTTTGCCACCACTGTTATCTTTTGTCTATTTGGTTAGTGTTGTTTTTTCTCTTGAATATTTTAGCTATTAGAATGTTGGATCTCTTGGTATTTGACCCTCGACCTAACAAGTGGTACCTTTTTTGATAAATAGTTTGGTAAAACTACAACATTCAGTTCATTTCTTGGATCGCCTCCAGTAGTAGTTCATTTTAATTTTTATATCAAGATTGAAGTTTTAATAGAAATTTAACGACTGCATATCTTGGTTCAGTTATTGAATACATTACATATGAGAGGAAACTGCAAAGTGCCATAAACAACCTGCTGAAATCTCTGATTACAGAGACATGTAGGCGTGTAGCCATGGTGATGGTGGTGATATTATCTCATTGTGAAGATCAGGAGCGGAGCCAGATTTGGAGCATGCTCTGGGCTGGCGATTGTCAACTTGCTTCTCACGTTAATCAACACATTTTCTCTCTTATCTCTATACATCTTTACTGCTCCTACCAGCGATACTGCAGGGTTATCATGATACGTAATTTTCAGAGAAACATGAATACAAGAGTACATTTGCTTTGGGATGGTGAATTTAGGAGGAGACATACCAGTAAGTACTATCTTACCTTAATACCTGATTATATTTGCTCCCTTCATGTATGTTGTTACTCACATACATACAAGTATAGTTCTCCGAAAAATTTGGAGTTCCCGCTGCTTGCTGGTACACTGTCTTGCTACTTGCTGTGAGGTTATCCTATATAATTTTACGATTATTATTTTTTCCATGCCTTCTGTAATTATGTTTGCAGATGAATGAATGTTTGCATTATTTGCCATCCCATCAATGGAGGGCTGGAGTTTCATTATTCATTTTGTCATGCACACCATCCAAACAAAACCAAAAGATAACATCTGATTGTAGAGCAATTATTTGAGCACTGTAAGTTGTTTCCGTAGCTCTACGTGATGTCATACACACTTCATGTTTAAAATTTTCCTTCCAATTGTCGAAGAACAAGTTGCCTCACTGTCGTACCTCGCATTCGCAGGAGATCTTGCAACTTCCAATCATTGGCGATCTTAATGGAGTGGCTATGGACCAAAAAATATTTGGAATAAATATGAAGAGTCTCTTCTCCCATTTCAGTAGATAAAATCATTATAGTAGGGAACTTCTAGACACGGTACAACCTACATGTATAGTCTTTGAAAAAAGTAATCATGCCAGCCTATATAAATAAAATTAGTTTTTTTATACAGTACTGCTTCCTTCGCAACTAAAAGAAGTATATCGATTTATGCTATTCATGATGCCTCTCTGGATGTTTGGAACATATATCTCTGCTGACTTATCAGGTGTGGTTTACCTGCATTATCATATGCCCATACTTTATTTTTCCAGTTGTTAAGATTTCACCACACGAATTTTGTCTCATTTGGAGCGGCTGTACTAAAATTACGTCAATGTTCTTCAAATTCAATATAGTTACTTGGGAGAGGAATGGGTGCATGTTATGGATAATACTCTTTATGTTTGTGGAGAAATATATTTGTTTAACATTTCAATATGTACCATCGCAAAAAAAAAACATTTCGATATGTATTAATAATGATTCATACAGTATATGTTTTCCTTTGAATCTACTCATAGAAACCACAAAGTCCTGCAGCAACGCGCGGGGTATCATCTAGTTATTAAAAACATTAAAAACAAAATAGAGCTTCTAGGTTTCTTTGTTTTCTTGCACTTGGCCTACTTTCATTAATTAGCAGTGAGATTTTTTCGGGTTTGTTGTTCCAATCAGTACATCGACTCTCTCTTGCTCACCTTTCAATTGAGCAAGAACATTGACGGTCATGTTTTGGCATGAACTCACACCCATGTTGGGTATCTTCGAAAAATGTGCCTTTACTATTGAGGGGATTTCACGTCGAACGTGGGGTTTCAGGTATCCAAAAAGTATCCTAGGAGTATCAAACATTATTTTCTTTTTTTTAATCAAAAAATCGACAGATACTTACATGATACGTATTGGGCTGTATCGAGGCAGTATCCCGCTGGATACACGCGCTTTCTGAAGGATCTGCACAACATAGTAGAATATCAGATAAGCATGTCGATAAATGCTTCTAGAACACATGAGATGATAGAGTTGGAGGTTTAATTAGAAGGCCACGTGGCAGAATATTATGAGTTGAAAACTTTATCCAACGGATGATAATGCTCGGAGTTGCCATCTCTTAACCGTTGGATAGGCATATCCAACGACTAATATAATATTTGAAGTTATTGACATACTATATAGTGGTATCTACTATCTACTAATGGGGTCTGTCCAGGATGTGCCCAGTTATTGCACATCTAAGTGATTCAACGTAAAAAGAAAAGAAAAAATATCACACAAATCTATACGTAAGATCAATAATATAGGACTTAGATGTGCCAAATGTTCTTTTGCAAAACTGTAAACTAATAGTATCAGAAACAGAGCTGCTAAATTACAACACAAACAAAGTGAGATGGGCGGGGGCGTCTGCATGTTGTGCCCGGAGGAGGCCGCGACGAGCTCTTCCCGCTCGACACGGCGGCGCTCAGGACGAGCCTCACCTCTCCTGCCGAGGTTCAGATGCTCAATTATTGTTCACTGCTATGCCCATTGCCCATCAGTACAAGCTCTGTTGTTTCTGAATGCATACCAACCAGTTTAATTCAGATAAGAAGCCAGACGACAAATCCTCAGTTGATCCACCACATTCTCAGTTACAACAGGTAGCATCGATCTGAATAGGGGAAATCCAACTGAAACCTACTGGAGTAGATCGACGGAGTGAGGTGAAAAATCCAGCTGGTCAGGAGCAGATGGGGCAGAGCACGAGGCCGTTCTCGTTGCACTCTCGGCAGCGGAGCACCACGCCCCTCTCCGGGCGCCCTTTCACCGCGGCGCCGGAGCCGGACAGCACCTTGCGGCTGCCGGAGCAGTCGAAGCAGGGGAGGAACCTCATGCCGCCGCAGCCGTCGCAGCAGCCGTGGGAGCGCGCGCGGGGAAGGCCCTCCAGAAGCGGCGCCAGCGCGCCCTCCTCGTCCAGCCGCAGCAACTCCTCCGCGCTGCCCACGTGGCGGCCCCGCACGAACAGCCGCGGCAGCGTCGCCGGGGCGCCCGGGAGGAGCAGCGCGCGGAGCTCGTCCCGGAAGCCGCGGTCCATGGAGACGTCGCGCTCGCGGAAGGCGACGCCGTGGGACTGCAGGGCCGCGCGCGCCGCGTTGCAGGCCTCGAAGGTGGCCCGCACGGCGCGGAGTGTGGTGGTGTAGAGCACCGCGCAGCGCGCGCCGCCGGGCGGGCAGCGCTGCGGCGGATGGGGCGCGCGCGCCGCGGCGTTGCCGTCGATGGCCCGGAGCGGGAAGCGGACGGGGCGGGGCGGGCGGTCGCCGGCGTCCCTCCGGGCGGGGCCGCGCGGGGACTTGGATTTGGCCGGGGTGGAGGGGTCGTGCAGGCCGGCCATGAGCTCCCACGAGTTGATGACCTCCGCCTCCAGCTGCTCGTCGGAGGGCGGCTTGGGCTTGGCCCTGCAGGAGGGGAGCGAGAGCGGTGGGGCGGGCGGAGGCGGCGGCGGTGGAGGGGGTGTGGATTTGGTGGTGGAAGGGGAGGCGTCCTGGGCGGCGAGGTTGTAGGTGAGGATGCCGTAGGTGGAGGAGGTGAGGGAGACGATGTGGGACGCGGAGGCGGATACCCCGATGATCCGGCGCTCGTCATCCTCGGTGAACGTCGACGACACGCACCCCATCGATCTGTCTACTGTGGGCGGACTCGACTCGGCTCTCTCCTCTGCGGGCTGCGGCGCGGTGGTGGAAACCTGGAGGTGGGGAGGGGAGGGGAGGAAGGGAGGGGAAGGGAATGGGGGGAAGAGGATTCAAAATTTCAATTCGAAGACAGACAGACTGCCGCCCGCGCCGCTCCGCTCGAGAACAAGTGATAATAAAGGACGGGACGAAACGAAGCGTGGGCCAATTATTTTCAGTTGGGTACAGATGGTGTTGCCGAGGATAAATGCTTGTCGATGGGGAACACACTTCAAATCAAAACTACTCGGCGCGACTTTGACCTAAGGCTCGCTGGAATCTTTGCTCGTTGTACTAGTACTATCAAAAAAATAAAAAATCGAATGGGATTTTGTCAAGGTAGGGCCAGTTCTTTTGGGATTAGAGCATCTAGCGTCAGGCTCCTCAAATGTGTATCCTATCCGGCGGGCGGAGGCATCCTAGTTAGCGCGCGGGTCGGATAATCTCCTATGGCAAACAACAATCCTACACTTACGGACCACATCCTACAGAATTAACTTACGGACTCTGTGTGGTAGTTTTTGGTTGGATGGGAAATCAAAAGCAGGGCCCACAGTGGAACTCAAGGAGAGGAGAGATTGGTCAAAGGGAGGCGTCCGTACGATGATTCCGTAGCTAGCGCGTAAGTCTAGCATTTTTGTATAGCAAATCCCAAGTATCCTGCCAGCTCGTTGAGCCAGCCCCCGCGGCGGTGCTGGCGATCTTTTTTTTTTCAATCAAAAAGATTTCACTAATAATCTAGCATCCGAATTTTAGGCATGGCAAGTTGAATGTTTTAATTGCAAATTACATTGTCACGGCATGGAATTCCCTTCAACGAGCATGGAAAATCCTAGCCGTGTTCAGTTTTTTCCTAGGATCTCGCCATGCTTAAACATCTAACATCAGATTTTTTACGTTTTCATTTTAATAAATCTTCAATAATTTCTAAAACATTCATGAATTTTAATAAAATCTCGAATTTGGGAGATTGTTTGTAAATTCAAAAAATTGTTCGCGGTTTCAAAAAATGATCGTTGATTCAAAAAATGTTTCCTGATCACTAAAAATGTTCACAAATTTTAAAAAAATGTTCGCAGTTGCAAAAAAATGATCGTGGATTCAAAAAATGTTTCCTGATCACTAAAAATGTTCACAATTTTTTTAAAAAATGTTCGTGGTTTAAGAAGATGATCGTGAATTCAAAAAATGTTTCTTAATCACAAAAAATGTTCACAAATTTAAACAAATGTTCATAAATTCAAAAATGTTCATTCTAAAATATTCGTAAAAACAAAAAAAGCCTCATGACTTCAAAAAAAAGTTCATGAATTTAAAAAGATAGGTCTGTGAATTTCAATAATTATTTACAAATTTGAAAAAATATGTTCATCTATACTACTATTAAACAAGACACGAGGGCGGACGAAAACTCTGCCCGTAGAAACAACCCACGCCCGCCTGAGCCAAAATCGCGTTTAGCATTTTTCGTGGGCGGACGAAAACTCTGTGTCTCTGTCGTTCAAGATCCCTACGCGAGGACGTCGCGTCCATCTAACCCCGCCTCTGTCGTTCCTATCGCCCCTCCCTCCGCCGCCGCCGCTGCTCCGGGATCCTCGCCGCTGCCATAGGATGCCGCCGGGCGAAGCTCGACCTGCGTCGGTAGCGTCGGGTCCCTCTCCTCCCTCGGGCAGCGACGGTGGCGGCGCGAGACACAGCGGGCTCGCCCTGCACCGGCGACGGCGGGGTCCCTCTCCTTCCTCGGGCAGTGGTGGCGACGCAGGACAAAGCGGGCTCGGCCTGCGCCGGTGATGGCGGGGATCCTCTCCTCCCTCAAGCAGTGATGGCGGCGCAGCACGCAGTGGGCGGCCACGGATGCAACGCTAGGTGCGGGGCGTGGCGGCTCTTGTGGCACAGGCGCGCGACGGTGCCGGGGCGGCTGCCGTGCCGGACGCTCTGGACTGGAGGCAGAGCGGTGCCGTCACCTGGCCAAGGACCAGGGCAGCTTTCCGAGTGGTGGAACGTCTTCGTACAGCGCGGGTGAGGTCGTGTTTCCTCTGCGTTGTACACTTGGATCCCGGAGTGTACGGGGATAACCGTGATGTTGTCGCCAATCTCACATCTTGTTTCTTCAAATTGTGTTCTTTGAAATTTGAAGCGTGCATCTGTGAATGATAGTTCCTACAGCGCAGTGTGGTTAGGGGCGACCAAAACATATCGGGATGTACTGGTTGACAAGGTTTGATCTACTTTGATTAAGGTATAGGCCTCTCTTTCTTCAATCATTTACTGTTGCTTTGTTCTCATTGCTTTTGCAGATTTCACAGCTCGCAAGTCCCTGTGCCCAAATGTTGATTTCAAACTTCAGATCCACAAGATTGGTAAGAAGTGAAATATTCTTCTGCACACCTTCCTTGAGGTAGTAAAAAAATTCATTTGTGGCATGTTTAAGTCGGTTGTTTGTGTTTACATAGGAGTGGAGTTCCAACTCTGCCAGTAAAACAAGATTAAGTGGGAGGGGCTGAAACTCTTTTGCATGTAAATGTTTAACTGAATGATTTAAGATGGTCTAAAATTCTTTAGCTTGCAACTATTTAACGAAATTATTTTAAGTGGGCTATCACAGTGACACCATACCTTGAGTACCACTTAGTACATATGAAAAGTAGATTATGATAATTGACCTTTCATGATCGGATTTCAGGCAATCATGATATTGTATTTTGCAGTTTTAATAATTCTGACTGGAGGGGTATTTCGTGACTTGTGAGTGTCAGGTTCGATGCATAAAAAATCATGGTCCATTTGTTATGTGACATTCTGCGAAAGAACTTCATCCTCATTATGCATTTTCCCCCCTTTCATTTGAGTTAGTAAAGTGGTTTCTGCAAGACCAAAATTATCTAGTAATGTTATTGCAATGCCATTGAAATTTTGTCGTGCTCATCAAACTCTTTGACCTTGCAGACTATAAAATATAAATTTCATTACTGGATTATTAAGTGGTTCAGAAGATTGGTTTCTCTTGCAAGCAGAGGATTTCCCTCACTGTATTGAGCAGAAATTGAACGTATTATTGATGTCTTTGTTACACGATTTTTCACCACTCGGACATCCGTGCCGCGTCGGGAACTCCTCTGCTACATCCTCCTCTCCTGATTTTGTAGATGAATAACCTACCATTTCAATCTGTGAAATATTGCTGAATTTTTTAAAATGTCAGATCATGGTACTTACAACCAATGGAAACCATAGAATTGATGTTCATGAAAGTGGACCAATTACTGTATTGAGGAAATGTGGCATGTAAGAGACTTTCATATGAGAATGCTTTGCGCTGCTAGGCGTTGATGATCTTTGTATATTTCAATGGGCCTTTGCGAAGGATCTTCACATTAAAGGCTCCTCCTATTCTCAAGATTATTCAGGCGGTAAGCTTTGAGATTGATTTCTTTTTTGTTTCCCTTTCATTTTGGAGAAAGCATCTGACTGTCTGCTATATGGTTTCCCTTTTGTTTCATGCAAGCAACTGGCTTTATCTCTCAAGCAATTTACTCATATGTGTGATTGCAAAGATGACTGACATTTGATCTACGACACTACTAACTGAAGACGATTTTATTTTATGAGACTTTGGCCTGATTTCAGAGATGTACTAAATTCTGAAGTTTGTTGTATGACAGTACTATCTGACAAGTACATTTGTTCACACTTACTTGAGTGTACCCTATGTGTCAATTTGTGGTCTGTGATTTTAATGTGTGTTTTTCCTGTTGTTGTCATTATCCTCAACAGATAATTCAAATGGTCGATTCATGGCTTGCTACAATATATGATTTTCTGAATCTAATGTATTCTTTTGCTGCTGTTGTTAGGTTGTTAATTCATCAAGCCCGGCTACTGAGTATACATATTGTGTTCATCTTCCCTGCCTTTTTAGGAAAAAACATGTACCGAAGTCTGAAGGTAAGCTATTCTTTATTTACATTTTATTTTTTTCTTCCTGCTAACCCAGGCTCTAATTAAATGCAAGAGCTTGTGTAATGCTCATTTGCAAGCTACAGGGGAATGCTCATTTACTCTTTTAACAGAAATTGTTTGCTAGCCATAGCTGATGTTAATTCTTTGCTGGATCTTATGTCAGTAGTGTGATCAATGTAATTGCCTGGAATCATTGGGTCTCCCTTTAATTCTGTCATCTTCTGTATAGTGGTATTAAATACATCTGTGATGAATTGGCAGGTAAATTTAGGTATCAAATATACTCTTATCATTGGTAAATGTTGCTTATCCTTTGTGCTTCTTCACTGTATCCCACCAGATAAGCTAACACGAGTACTAAATGTTTACTTGTTATTAATATTTTTTTCTTTAGCAGGCAAATTGATTTGTACGACTGAGTGTGACAATGGGTTTAGTGCATTTTTTGTTGCTTTTACTCTCTTCTTTTCCGGCAATTGTTAATATGCAGATGCCTTATAACACACTTTGTACAAAAAGTTCAGGCAATATAACACACCAGCTCATCTTTTCGTCACAGATGAAGAACCAAGCATGCCACCGGAACCGCCAGATCGGCCGCCAGCACCACACCTCAAACCTCCATGCGCCAACACCGGAAACTCCAGTCGTCCATGCTCCACAAAGAAAGTAAAAGAATTACGAAGAAATAAAGAAAAAGGAAGAAAAAAGAAGAGGAAAACATATATTTGTTTGTTTATAGAGATGTCTGCATTCTTGTATGATAATACTTTGTTTATTGCCTGCCTTGGTGATCGGGCAGGGAAGGTAAGTGGGGCCTAACATGTGGCCGAGGCAAAAAAAAAAGTGGGTGAAAAACCAGAAGAGAAAGTGGGGGATCCTATCCACCGGAACCAAGTTTTTCATTAATTTTAACGAGGAATTTTTTCATTAATTGGATGAATTTGATTCTATAGTTGTTGGTTGCAGTGTCCTTTCTGTACGAGGTAGCACTATTTTTGCATGAAGGGAGGTTGATTTGGCTCTCCAAAATAGAGATTTGTTTGTTCATAACCTATTTATAAAATTTCCAGATTACGCCAGCATCTGAGGAGAGGAACGTTGGGGTAGATAATACACGGTGTGTTTCTTTCAACGTAATGATGATATTAAAACCTTTGCCGTTTCTATATGTAAGCTAAGCCATTGATGTTGTATTGTTCTTTGGTTCTTATATGTTGTTCTCATTAAATGATAACATGGTAGGAGAGGAGATGATTCATTGTTGAGTCACTGTTGCATATGGCATGTTATCAGTTAATGGGTTAACTGATAACATGATAGGACTAATGATTTTATCATCATCGCATTTATTTTACCCCTTCTACATTTCAGTTAGTTATTGTAAAGCGTTTTTAATTTACGTAAAGATACAAATTGCTGTAGTCATAGGTCAGCTTATATTTCCTATCATACAAGTTGTATGTCCTTGGAAGTGACCTTTTGATTATGTGCAAACTCAACTCGGAAAGAGTCTGAAATCAGTTCGATAAAAAGGGTGGTAATCATGGCTGGACACTCGATTCTTCACGTATTTGTTAGATCACAAAGATGTCTCACATTTGAAAATACAATTTGATTGGCATGCCAACATTTTGTATCCCTTTGATTTATTTTTTCAAGACTTGTTTCAATAATATACCATGTGAACTCACTTATAATTGTTTGAGACGTGCATTGCACGTGCATGCTAACTAGTGATTTAAAAAAGTTCATAGAGTTCACCAAATGATCGTGGGTTCTATTTTTTTACTAATTTCACAAAATGTTTGCATGTTTAAAAACGATCAAAAAAATTTAGAAACTTTGTGAAATCCAAAAAATATTCACAAGTCCAAAAAATGTTCATTACTTTCAAGGAATGTTTGTGAGTTTGATATAAATGTCCTTGAATTTCAAAAAGTGTTCACAACTTTAAAAATATTATTTAATTTGAATTTTTTTTGTGAGTTTCAAAAAAGTTCATGTATTGGAAAAAAATCGTGATTTTACAAAAATATTACAAATTTTAAAAAATAGAAAAAAAAGAAAAAACATAACAGGAAAAACAAAAATGAAATAAAAATAGAAGAAAAAAAACATAAAATGAAATGAAAACAGAAGAAAAAACAAAGAAAAAATTGGTTCAAGGAAGGTTCTAGAACTTTCAAAAAACTTTGGGTGGGGGGGGGGGGCGGAACGGGTCGGCCCATACAGAAGACCATGCGCTCGGGGGGGGGGGGGGGTATGAAGATCGTGTCGGAACCGATCTGAGCATTGATTCACTCCCATCTGCCGCGACATTCACCCAACAGGACATGTATGGGCCACCATTGTGGAAGCTAAATCCGGAGATCCCTTTGTAGTCTATCTCGACTCGACACGATGGTAACCGTTTCAGGGATATACCCAGGTTTGGGCTCTCATGGAGAAGATAATACCCTATGTCGTGCTCTTTGCTTTATTGTGTTGGGGTGTATACAAAATATAAAGTACTAGGGGATTGTGATTCTGCACTACGGCAAGACCGACCCATGGCTTATATAGCATACCGGGGTCCCTAGGGTTTACACGACTAGATCGGCTACGTCGATGGAGGTAGAATCATCCACGTATCTGTCTTCGTCTCTTGTATGTAAAGCCTTCTGGAGTCATCGATGTTGGAAATATGCCCTAGAGGCAATAATAAAAGCATTATTATTATATTTCCTTGTTCATGATAATTGTCTTTATTCATGCTATAACTGTATTATCAGGAAATCGTAATACACGTGTGAATACATAGACCACAATACGTCCCTAGTGAGCCTCTAGTTGACTAGCTCGTTGGTCGACGGATAGTCATGGTTTCCTCGACTATGGACATCGGATGTCATTGACAAGCGGGATCACGTCATTAGGAGAATGACGTGATGGACAAGACCCAATCCTAAGCATAGCACAAAGATCGTGTAGTTCGTTTTGCTAGAGCTTTTCCAATGTCAAGTATCTCTTCCTTAGACCGTGAGATCGTGTAACTCCGGATACCGTAGGAATGCCTTGGGTGTACCAAAGCGTCCTACAACGAATCGGGTGACTATAAAGGTGCATTACGGTATCTCGAAAGTGTCTGTTGGGTTGACACGGATCGAGGCGAGGATTTGTCACTCCGTATGACGGAGAGGTATCACTTGGGCCCACCTCGGTAGTGCATCATCATAATGAGCTCAAAGTGACCAAGTGTCCGGTCACGGGATCATGCATTACGGCACGAGTAAAGTGACTTGCCGTAACGAGACTAAACGAGGTATTGGGATATCGACGATCGAGTCTCAGGCAAGTAACTTACCGTCGACAAAGGGAATAGCATACGGGGTTGCTTGAACCCTCGACATCGTGGGTTCATCCGATGACAACATCGAGGCGTGTGGGAACCAACATGGGTATCCAGATCCCGCTGTTGGTTATTGACCGGAGAGTGTCTCGGTCATTATGCGCATGTCTCCCGAACCCGTAGGGTCTACACTTAAGGTTCGGACGCTTAGGGTTAATAGGAAGACAAGTATGTGATTACCGAATGTTGTTCGAGTCCGGATGAGATCCCGGACGTCACGAGGAGTTCCGGAATGGTCCGGAGGTAAAGATTTATATATGGAAAGTGGTTAAGCGGACTCGGGAAAGTTTCGGGGTATACGGTAATGTACCGGGGCCACCGGGAGAGTTCCGAGGTCCACTGGAGGGGCCACCTCCTGGGGGCCACATGGGCTAAGTGGAGAGGGAGCCAGCCTGGTGGGCTGGGCGCACCTCCCCACCTAGGCCCATCTTGGCTAGGGCTTGGGGAGGAAACCCTAAAGGGGCAAAGGGGCGCCGGCTTGGGGGCAAGCCACCCTTTCCTCCTCCCTTGGCCGCCCCCTCTAGATGCCATCTAGAGGGGCCGCCCCTCTCCCTTCCTCCTATAAATAGAGGGGTGGGGAGGGCTGCACACACCATTGAAGGCGCAGCCCTCCCTCCCCAACACCTCTCTTTCTCCACGCGAAGCTTGGCGAAGCCCTGGGAGAACTGCCGTACCAACTGCACCACGCCGTCGTGCTGCCATTGGAGTTGTCTTCCTCAACCTCTCCTTCATCCTTGCTGGATCAAGACGGAGGAGACGCCATCATCCCGTACGTGTGTTGAACGCGGAGGTGCTGTCCGTTCAGCACTTGGTCATCGGTGATCGGAATCACGTTGGGAACGTCTTCATCATCACCACTCCCTCGAACGCTTCCGTACTCGATCTACAAGTGGTATGTAGATGCAAACTCTCTCTCTTGACTCGTTGCTTAGTAGAACTCATAGATGGATCTTGGTGAAACCGTAGGGAAAATTTTTATTTTCTCGCAACGTTCCCCAACAGTGGCATCATGAGCTAGGTCTATGCGTAGTTCTCTATTGCACGAGTAGAACACAATTTAGTTGTGGGCGTGGATCTTGTCAATTTACTTGCCGCTACTAGTCTTATCTTGCTTCCGCGGTATTGTGGGATGAAGCGGCCGGACCAACCTTACACGTGCGCTTACGTGAGACCGGTTCCACCGACTAACATGCACTAGATGCATAAGGTGGTCTGGCGGGTGTCTGTCTCTCCTACTTTAGTTGGAGCGAATTCGATGAAAAGGGTCCTTATGAAGGGTAAATAGAAGTTGACAAGATCACGTTGTGGTTATTCGTAGGTAAGAAAACGTTCTTGCTAGAACCCAATTGCAGCCACGTAAAAGATGCAACAACAATTAGAGGACGTCTAACTTGTTTTTGCAAAGAATTGACATGTGATGTGATATGGCCAAGTTGTGATGAATGATGAATGACATATTGTGATGTATGAGATCATGTTCTTGTAATAGGAATCACGACTTGCATGACGATGAGTATGACAACGGCTGGAGCCATAGGAGTTGTCTTTATTTTTGTATGACTGCGTGTCATTGAAGAACGCCATGTAACTTACTTTACTTTATTGCTAAACGCGTTAGCCATAGAAGTAGAAGTAGTCGTTGGCGTGACAACTTCATGGAGGCACAATGATGGAGATCATGATGATGGAGATCATGGTGTTATTCCGGTGACAAGATGATCATGGAGCCCCGAAGATGGAGATCAATGGAGCTTTATGATATTGGCCATATCATGTCACTACTATATAATTGCATGTGATGTTTATTATGTTTATACATCTTGTTTACTTAGAACGACGGTAGTAAATAAGATGATCCTTACAACAATTTCAAGAAGTGTTTCCCTAACTGCACCGCTGCCAAAGTTCGCTGCTTTCTAAGCACCACGTGATGATCGGGTATGATGGATTCTTACGTTCACATACAACGGGTGTAAGACAGATTTACACACGCGAAAACACTTAGGGTTTACTTGACGAGCCTAGCATGTATGCAGACATGGCCTCGGAACACAGAGACCGAAAGGTCGAACACGAGTCGTATGGAAGATACGATCAACATGAGAATGTTCACCGACGAGACTGGTTCGTCTCACGTGATGATCGGACACGGCCTAGTCGACTCGGATCGTGTAACACTTAGATGACTAGAGGGATGTCTAATCTGAGTGGGAGTTCATTGAAATAATTTGATTAGATGAACTTAATTATCATGAACTTAGTCTAAAACTTTTGCATAATATGTCTTGTAGATCAAATGGCCAACGCTCATGTCAACTTGAACTTCAACGCATTCCTAGAGAAAACCAAGTTGAAAGATGACGGCAAAGCAACTATACGGATCGGGTCCTAACCCGAGGATCATCCTCATAGCTGCCAGGAAACAATATGTCCTAGAAGGACCGCTAGGTGACGCTCCGTCCCGGAGAACCAAGACATTATGAATGCTTGGCAAACTCATACCGATGATTACTCCCTCGTTCAAGGTGCGGCATGCTTTCTGACTTAGAACCGGGGCTCCAAAAGCGTTTTGAGCATCACGGAGCATATGAGATGTTCGAGGAGCTAAAACTTGTTTTCCAAGCTCACGCCCGGGTCGAGAGATATGACATCTCCGACAAGTTCTATAGTTGTAAGATGGAGGAAAACAGTTCTGTCAGTGAGCATATTCTCAAGATATGCAGGTTGTACAACCGTATGACCCGGTGAATATTAACTCGCACGATGAGGCGGTCATTGACAGAATCCTCGATCGCTCCCACCAAGCTACAAGAGCTTTGTGATGAACTACAACATGCAGGGGATGGTAAAGACCATTCTGAAGTGTTCTCTATCTTTGAAGTCACCGAGGTTGAAATCAAGAAAGAACATCAAGTGTTGATGGTCAATAAGACCACTAAGTTCAAGAAGGGCAAGGGTAAGAAGAACTTCAAGAAGGACGGCAAGGAGGTTGCCGCGCCCGTAAGCAAGTTGCCGGAAGAAGTCAAAGAATGGACCCAAACCCAGACCGAGTGCTTTTATTGCAAGGGAGGGGTCCTTTGGAAGCGGAATCGCCCCAAATACTTAGCGGACAAGAAGGCCGGCAACACCAAAGGTATATCCGATATACATGTAATTGATGTGTACTTTGCCAAGACTCGTAGTAACTCTTGGGTATTTGATACGGTGCCGTTGCTCATATTTGTAACTCACAGCAGGAGCTGCGGAATAAGCGGAAACCGGCAAAGGACGAGGTGACGATGCGCGTCGGGAATGGTTCCAGTCGATGTGATCGCCGTCGGCACACTACCTCTTCATTTACCTACGGGATTAGTTATGAACCTTAATAATTGTTATTTGGTGCCAAGTTTGAGCATGAATATTGTATCCGGATCTTGTTTAATGCGAGATGGCTACTCATTTAAATCCGAGAATAATGGTTGTTCTATTTATATGAGAGATATGTATTATGGTCATGCTCCGATGGTCAATGGTTTATTCTTAATGAATCTCGGCGTAGTATTACACATGTTTATAGTGTGAATACCAAAAGATGTAAAGTTGATAACGATAGTCCCACATACTTGTGGTAATCGCCGCCTTGGTCACATTGGTGTCAAGCGCATGAAAAAGCTCCATCTTGATGGACTTTTGGAGTCTTTAGATTATGAATCATTTGACACATGCGAACCATGCCTCATGGGCAAGATGACCAAGACTCCGTTCTCGGAACAATGGAGCGAGCAACCAACTTGTTGGAAATCATACATACCGATGTGTGCGGTCCAATGAGCGTTGAGGCTCATGGAGGGTATCGTTATGTTCTCACTCTCACAGATGACTTGAGTAGATATGGGTATGTCTACTTGATGAAACACAAGTCCGAGACCTTTGAAAACTTCAAGGAATTTGAGAATGAAGTAGAGAATCAACGTGACCGAAAGATAAAATTCTTACGATCGGATCGTGGAGGAGAATATTTAAGTCACGAATTTGGTACACACTTAAGAAAATGTGGAATCATTTCACAACTAACGCCGCTGGAACACCTCGGTAATGGTGTGTCCGAACGTCGTAATCACACTCTATTGGATATGGTGCGGTCTATGATGTCTCTTACCGATTTACCGCTATCATTTTGGGGATACGCTCTAGAGACAGCTACATTCACTTTAAATAGGGCACCGTCTAAGTCCGTTGAAACGACACCGTATGAATTATGGTTTGGGAAGAAACCTAAGCTGTCGTTTCTAAAAGTTTGGGGATGCGATGCTTATGTCAAGAAACTTCAACCTGAAAAGCTCGAACCCAAGTCGGAAAAATGCGTCTTCATAGGATACCCTAAAGAAACCATTGGGTATACCTTCTACTTAAGATCCGAGGGCAAGATCTTTGTTGCCAAGAACGGATCCTTTCTGGAAAAAGAGTTTCTCTCGAAAGAAGTAAGTGGGAGGAAAGTAGAACTCGATGAAGTACTACCTCTTGAACAGGATAGTAGTGCTACTCAGGAAAGTGTTCCTGTGATGCCTACACCAATCAAGAGGAAATTCATGATGATGATCAAGGTACTTCGGATCAAGTTGCTCTTGAACCCGTGGGTCCACTAGGACACGCCCGCACTGCAGTGGTACGGCAACCTGTCTTGGAAATCATGTTGTTAGACAACAATGAACCTTCGAACTATGAAGAAGCGATGGCGGCCCAGATTCCAACAAATGACTAGAAGCCATGAAGTCCGAGATAGAATCCATGTATGAAAACAAAGTATGGACTTTGGTGACTTGCCCGATGATCGGCGGCGATAGAAAACAAATGGATCTTTAAGAAGAAGACGGACGCGGATGGTAATGTCACCATCTATAAAGCTCGACTTGTCGCTAAGGGTTATCGGCAAGTTCAAGGGATTGACTACGATGAGACTTTCTCTCCGTAGCGAAGCTTAAGTCCGTCCGAATCATGTTAGCAATTGCCGCATACTATGATTATGAGATATGGCGAGATGGACGTCAAAACAGCGTTCCTTAACGGCTATCTTAAGGAAGAGTTGTATATGATGCAGCCGGAAGGTTTTGTCGATCCTAAGAATCTCGACAAAGTATGCAAGCTCCAGCGATCCATTTATGGGCTAGTGCAAGCATCTCGGAGTTGGAACATTCGCTTTGATGAGATGATCAAAGCGTTTGGATTTATGCAGACTTATGGAGAAGCCTGCGTTTACAAGAAAGTGAGTGGGAGCTCTGTAGCATTTCTCATATTATACGTAGATGACATACTTTTGATGGGAAATGATATAGAATTCTTGGACAACATTAAGGCCTACTTGAATAAGTGTTTTTCAATGAAGGACCTTGGAGAAGCTGCTTATATATTAGGCATCAAGATCTATAGAGATAGATCGAGACGCCTCATAGGTCTTCCACAAAGCACATACCTTGATAAGATTTTGAAGAAGTTCAAAATGGATCAGTCCAAGAAGGGGTTCTTGCACATGTATTGCAAGGTGTGAGATTGAGCTCAGCTCAATGCCCGACCACGACAAAAGATAAAGAAGAGATGAGTGTCATCCCTATGCCTCAGCCATAGGATCTATTATGTATGCCATGCTTTGTGTACCGGACTGATGTAAACCTTGCCGTAAGTTTGGTAGGAAGGTACCAAAGTAATCCCGCAAGGAACACCGGACAGCGTCAAGAATATCCTGAAGTACACGAAAAGGACAAAGGACATGTTTCTCGTTTATGGAGGTGACGAAGAGCTCGTCAGAAGGGTTACGTCGACGCTAGCTTCGACACAGATCTGATGACTCTAAGTCACAAACCGGATACGTGTATATGTTGAATGGTGGAGCAAAGAGCTGGTGTGCTGCAAGCGAGCGTCGTGGCGGGATCTACATGTGAAGCGGAGTACATGGCAGCCTCGGAGGCAGCACATGAAGCAATTTGGGTGAAGGAGTTCATCACCGACCTAGGAGTCATACCCAATGCGTGGGGCCGATCAAACTCTTCTGTGACAACACCGGAGCTATTGCACTAGCCAAGGAGCCTGTGTTTCACAAGAAGACCAGCACATCAAGCGTTGCTTCAACTCCATCCGTGAAAATGTTCAGGATGGAGACATAGAAATTTAGAAAGTGCATACGGATCTGAATGTCGCAGATCCGTTGACTAAACTTTCTCTTCCACGGGCAAAAAATGATCAACACCGTAACTCTATGGGTGTTCGATTCATCACAATGTAAACTAGATTATTGATTCTAGTGCAAGTGGGAGATCATTGGAAATATGCCCTAGAGGCAATAATAAAAGCATTATTATTATATTTCCTTGTTCATGATAATTGTCTTTATTCATGCTATAACTGTATTATCAGGAAATCGTAATACACGTGTGAATACATAGACCACAATACGTCCCTAGTGAGCCTCTAGTTGACTAGCTCGTTGGTCGACGAGATAGTCATGGTTTCACGACTATGGACATCGGATGTCATTGACAACGGGATCACGTCATTAGGAGAATGACGTGATGGACAAGACCCAATCCTAAGCATAGCACAAAGATCGTGTAGTTCGTTTTGCTAGAGCTTTTCCAATGTCAAGTATCTCTTCCTTAGACCGTGAGATCGTGTAACTCCCGGATACCGTAGGAATGCCTTGGGTGTACCAAACGTCACAACGTGACTGGGTGACTATAAAGGTGCACTACAGGTATCTCCAAAAGTGTCTGTTGGGTTGACACGGATCGAGACAGGGATTTGTCACTCCGTATGACGGAGAGGTATCACTGGGCCCACTCGGTAGTGCATCATCATAATGAGCTCAAAGTGACCAAGTGTCCGGTCACGGGATCATGCATTACGATGCGAGTAAAGTGACTTGCCGTAACGAGACTAAACGAGGTATTGGGATACCGACGATCGAGTCTCGGGCAAGTAACTTACCGTCGACAAAGGGAATAGCATACGGGTTGCTTGAACCCTCGACATCGTGGGTTCATCCGATGACAACATCGAGGCGTGTGGGAACCAACATGGGTATCCAGATCCCGCTGTTGGTTATTGACCGGAGAGTGTCTCGGTCATATGCGCATGTCTCCGAACCCGTAGGGTCTACACACTTAAGGTTCGGTGACGCTTAGGGTTAATAGGAAGACAAGTATGTGATTACGAATGTTGTTCGAGTCCCGGATGAGATCCCGGACGTCACGAGGAGTTCCGGAATGGTCCGGAGGTAAAGATTTATATATGGAAAGTGGTTAAACGGACTCCGGAAAGTTTCGGGGTATACGGTAATGTACCGGGGCCTGGAGAGTTCCGGAGGTCCACTGAGGGGCCACCTCCCGGGGGCCACATGGGCTAAGTGGGAGAGGAGCCAGCCCCGGTGGGCTGGGCGCACCTCCCCACCTAGGCCCATGCGGCTAGGGCTTGGGAGGAAACCCTAAAGGGGCAAGGGGCGCCGGCTTGGGGGGCAAGCCACCCTTTCCTCCTCCCTTGGCCGCCCCCTCTAGATGCCATCTAGAGGGGGCCGCCTCTCCCTTCCTCCTATAAATAGAGGGGTGGGGGAGGGCTGCACACACCATTGAAGGCGCAGCCTCCCTCCCCAACACCTCTCTTTCTCCACGCGAAGCTTGGCGAAGCCTGCCGAGAAGCTGCCGTACCAAGCTGCACCACGCCGTCGTGCTGCCATTGGAGTTGTCTTCCTCAACCTCTCCTTCATCCTTGCTGGATCAAGACGGAGGAGACGCCATCGTCCCTGCACGTGTGTTGAACGCGGAGGTGCTGTCCGTTCAGCACTTGGTCATCGGTGATCGGAATCACGCTGGGAACGTCTTCATCATCACCACTCCCTCGAACGCTTCCGTACTCGATCTACAAGTGGTATGTAGATGCAAACTCTCTCTCTTGACTTGTTGCTTAGTAGAACTCATAGATGGATCTTGGTGAAACCGTAGGAAAAATTTTATTTTCTGCAACGTTCCCCAACAATCGAGTATACCTCCATGGGCCGCCCAAAGTGGTCCAGGACGGAATCGACAATGGGGTCCTTTGCCCAGCCCACCAGGCCGGGAATCGACATCATGAGAGACCCCTTGGTCGGGACACCATCAGAGTGGGTAGGCTCACTCCTTCAATTCTTGATGCACCGATGGTCTATTTTATGTATGTTTTTTGCCTCCTCAAAACAATTTTAAATGTCGGCACACCTTGTGCCGGACTTTTTCTGGACCGATGAGGAAATACGCACTGGGGCAAAGTGTCTTATTGCTTGGATAAAGTTTCCAAACCAAAAATAATACGGTGGTCTAAGCATTAAAAACTTGCACATTCAAAGTTATTGTCTTCTTATGAAATTTTCTTCCAAACTACTACAAAAGCCTTCCATTCCATGGGTACACTGGCACCATATAAAATACTCCACAAATATAAGAGCTAAACCCTCAGGGCCCTCCTTTCTCTTGATAATAGTCAACCAACAACTATTGACCTTATTAGACATCTCTTTCACCCTTACAAACAACGACGAATCAACATTTTCTTGATTATACTCTTGGGTACTAAGCAGTGCACTTAAGCAAGCCTTCCCACACCTATTTTCACACACAACAAATGATACCCTCCGTAAAGAAATATAAGAGTGCTTATATTTCTTTACGGAGGGAGTAGGTTCAAGTGGCTAGTGTTTGGAATTTTGGCTTATTGACTAACCTATGGAATTGTCTTACTGCTACTACCTCTCGCGAGTTGGTTGTTGTCTTCTCTCAGTTGTAGGATTTATACTCTAGCGAGCTCGAGGATGAGCAGTCTCATAATTTGTGTTAGAGTCGTGTCGAATATTGTGTATAAGGTAGGTTACAGTTGGACTTGTAGTTGTATTATGTTTAGATAGGATATAGAGTCGTGTCCTAGTAGGACACTTGTATCCTAGGCCTCTCATGTATAATGGGGGTAGACACACGATGTAACCTATGCCAACATAATAGCACAGGAACGCAGGAGAAGCCAGCTGCATGTGCTGGCGTCCAGGGCGATCTGGTGCGGTATTGTGACGGTGTCACAGGGAGGAGCGCCCATAGTCAAGCCCCGGGGATGTAGCCATACCGGTGATCCTCATTAACAAATCTCGGTGTCGTACTCGTGTGATTGCTTGGTCCTCAGATGACCAACGGAGTGCCTCGGATTTATTCCAACAAGTGGTAGCATCACGCTCCTATGTCGTCGTCGCCGATCGCACCACCGTCTTCTGTACCAACCGATTCACGTCGATCCGTCAGACTACCTAGTCCGACCCAGCCGAACTCGTTCGACTGTACGACACGCTCAAGGCTCCCAAATCGTCTTCCGCGAATTTTCGTCCATGACATGATAATTCCATTTTAACTGACATGACTTCCCGCAACGCCTTCAAGCATCCATACTGCGCCAACAAATTTTTCCCTTGTCTGTCATAATCCAAGGTTTTCAGTTCCATGAACTTCTCCACCCCAAACCTGGTATCCGTTGGCGCCATGATTCTTTGTATGGCTAACCCTGCGAAAAATTATCCTAGCTTTTCACGTGATGCCCCAAGCACACGGGCAGCCTCCGCGTACTAATAGAAATTCCAACCAAAAAACCTTTGATCTTCACATGATGGCTCCCTTGCACAAAACTTGCAATGCTAGCTTTTGCGTTGTCAATGTCCCTGCTAGTTTCAATGGATATGTATCGCTTGATGGATCTTTCCGTTATGCTGACTGATTTTCCTGTCTGTGTCGTATACCAGGACTCGGTCCTATTCTTTTTGCTCCAAAACAAATCTCATGTCTACTCCCGATTCATGCAGCGCATAGAGCCACATGCAGCCAACCCAGCATTCCACTTTTGCCTTGCTGCAGTTTCCATTCCTGACTAGCTTCCACGTGGGCCGCCACATGACGCCAGCCTTGGGCTTATGCGGCTTCGACAAGACTATGGCGCGGGGTTGATTCAAGGTGATGTATACACGGAGCTTGAAGTCAACGGGGCGCGGGGGTGGACTGGTCATCTACCATGGAGTCATGTTGAAGGTGGAGCTAGATTGAGGGGCTATGATGTAAGGATCTAGGGAATCGAAGCCTATTCAGCAAGGGGGGAAGCGAGTGACACGCAGTTTGGACTGGAGCCCGGTGGTCTGATGGAAGCGTGAAACCCGTCATTGGTCGGTGATGATCGATGGTACTCTGCAGTGGGGGTTGAGTGGTGTGGGTTCGCGACCCTTCACTACAAAAAAATACACTTCCGTGATGATACGTGTTTGTCACAGTAGGTCACGTTTTCTGTCATGCATGTACATCCATGAAAAATTTATGACAGAATCAAGATAGTCATACCTGTGTTGTCATAGAAGTGTTCCATGACATTACCAAAATTATCATCACGGAAGTGTCCACTTCCATGACGATAAATCGCGTCACGCGAAGTGCTTTCGTCAAGGGTGACCGACACGTGGCATCCACCGTAACGGAACGCCGTTAAGCTATCGGGTCCGGTTTTGGATCCGATAACCCGTTAACAGCCCCGACCAATGGGGATTTTTGACGTGTAAAATCATCATTGGATGGAGGAAACACGTGTCGGCTCACCGTTGGGACAGATGTCATCCACTCATTGGACCCAAAGCGTCTATGATACGTCGACACGTGGCACAGCCCAACAGAGGCCCATATAGGTTAAAAAGGCCGGCCCAGTCAAAGGCCCGTAGTACTTACTCAGGTACTAGTGGGCCAGCCCAATAACGGTCTGCTTAATAAAGGCCCATTTACAGCCCGAAGCCAGATCTGGCCCATTAATTGTTCACCGAATATTTGGGCCCATTTACGGTCCGAAGCCAGATCTGGCCCGTTAATTGTTCGCCAAATATTTGTGACCAATTACAGCCCAGTGACTTTCGGCCCGTTAGAGGCCCGATGTAGACATGGGCCCATTTCAGCCCGGTGTGACTTTCGGCCTGGGAATGGCCCGTGCTGCCCATGGGCCATATATGGTCCGACGGGACATCGGGCCCACTAACGGCCCGTGATAAAGGTGGCAACAGTTAAGCCCAACGTGACTTTGGGCCTGTTAAAGGCCTGTCGCATAATTCGGCATGTTGATGTCTGTACTAAGCTTTCGGCCTCTTAAAGGCCCATGATATTAGTGGGCCAACTAAGGACCGAGATATGTTTCGGCCTGGTAACTGCCCGTGATATAACTGGGCCCAAAAAGGCCCGGTATACATTTCAGCCTGCTGAAGGCCCGTCAACGACTAGTGAAAATAGAGGCCCAATATGCATTTCGGCCTGCTAAAGGCCCATGGTTTCATCTGGGCCGTAACAGGCCAGCACAATATTCAGCCTGTTAATGGCCCAACGCTACCTGGGTCAAACTAAGCGCTGGGTCCACAAAAGGCCCAACTAAAATATAGGCCGGTGTAAGTTGTGGGCCTCACGCAAAGTGTGAAGGCCCCAATGATTCGGGCCCAAGAAAGATGCAGGCCGGCCCAATTGTGGCCCGCTAAACACCAGGCCCGTTAGAGGCGAATGTTTCGGCCCGGTCGACTACATCTGATTTTTTTTCAGATAGCGAATGATGGCAGTAACTAGTAGGAATTAAGAACAAACCTACTCTATACAATAAAGAAATTACTACATAGTAACTAAGAATAAACCTACACTATACAATAAAGGATTTACGGTATATTACATCCACTGGGCATCGAAGTTCGCCACTAGTGATCATAACGCGCAACGAATAAGCAGATTACAAAAACTGGGCACCATTGCAGCGTAACAAAATAATACTGATCCGAGACCACTTCCAAGACAGTTCAAGAAAGGTTAGCCTTGGCAGGAACTGCCGAGCAAGACTGTGAGACCGGCCTAGCATGTCGGTCATAGCTTCCAGGTGTAGCTTTTTAGCGATGAGGTTCTCATTGGTGTTCTCCGCAATCTTTCTTAGAGATAGGACTTCAAGTTGAAGTTGAGTTGCAGAATGCCTTTCTGCTAGAACTTGGGACTGAAGAAGTCGAATTGATTCACACAACGAATTCTGTGAGCTTGTCTGACTGCTAGTCTCAAGTAACTTGAACACTGCATCAAGACAAGACTTTGGGGTTGTCTCGCTATCTTCAAGATGTTTTGCCTTCTTTGCTGCAATATATGTTGGGTTTGTCTCACAGCCTTGACAGACTTGTGCATGCCATCGGGCATATCACCTGAAACAAAGCGAGAGATGACATGTTTTGCACGTGTATAAACAAAGATGATAACTGTCTTTGTCAATTCCATCCAATTTCAAATTAGAAAATAAAGAGTAAGTTCAAAATATCAATAGCATAATTTGGCATTGTTCATAATGCGGGAGCTTCACCACACTACTGGGTTACCATGTCAACATAACAAGCATAGATGAAGGGCAAAGAAAATCATTGTATCTATTTTGGTTAATGTGCATGGCATGTTGTTCATATCATCAGCCACATCAGTAAGATAAAACAGAAGATGACAAGGTGCAAACGTGGGCTGCTTCACCACACACTAGATTATAGATCCACAAAAACAAGCATACATATAGGGAGTATTGAGTAATGTGCATGGTATGAATATGAATTTGGTTTTACAAGTAAAACTTAGAACTTACGGTTCTTGCGTAACATGCATTTTGGTAGAAACGACAAACTAAACAGCAGTAAACGATAGGGAGTATGAGCAAATTAAACAGCAGTTGTGGATAAAGGCTTTAGAAGGACTGACTTACATTAACAGTTAACACCGGCTTTATAATGCCCTTCTCCATGTCAAGGGAAGGATAACTCAAGAATTTCAGCACATAATCTTCTTCATAAGCATTGCATGTACTACATTTTGTAGAGAGTTGTAGGATCGAAAGTATGTCTAGAGGGGGGGATTAGACTACTTGACCAATTAAAAACTTATCCTTTTCCCAATTATAGTCTTTGGCAGATTTTAGCTATCTTAGCACAAGTCAAGCAATCTTAACACAATTCAAGCAAGCATGCAAAGAGTATATGAGCAGCGGAAAGTAAAGCATGCAACTTGCAAGAATGTAAAGGGAAGGGTTTGGAGAATTCAAACGCAATTGGAGACACGGATGTTTTTGTCATGGTTCCGATAGGTGGTGCTATCGTACATCCACGTTGATGGAGACTTCAACCCACGAAGGGTAGCACCATGCTGAGTCCACGGAGGGCTCCACCCACGAAGGGTCCACGAAGAAGCAACCTTGTCTATCCCACCATGGCCGTAAGCCCACGAAGGACTTGCCTCACTAGCGGTAGATCTTCACGAAGTAGGCGATCTTCTTGCCCTTACAAACTCCTTGGTTCAACTCCACAATCTTGTCGGAGGCTCCCAAGTGACACCTAGCCAATCTAGGAGACACCACTCTCCAAGAAGTAACAAATGGTGTGTTGATGATGAACTCCTTGCTCTTGTGCTTCAAATGATAGTCTCCCCAACACTCAACTCTCTCTCACAGGATTTGGATTTGGTGGAAAGAAGATTTGAGTGGAAAGCAACTTGGGGAAGGCTAGAGATCAAGATTCATATGGTAGGAATGGAATATCTTGGCCTCAACACATGAGTAGGTGGTTCCTTCTCAGAAACAACAAGTTGGAAGTGTAGGTTTGTTCTGATGGCTCTCTCCATGAATGAAGAGGAGGTGGAGGGGTATATATAGCCTCCACACAAAATCTAACCGTTACACACAACTTGCCAAACTCGGTGGGACCGAATTGATAAACTCGGTCGGACCGATTCAGCAAATCTAGTGACCGTTAGGATTTTGGTGGGACCGACATGCAACTCGATAGGACCGATATGGTTAGGGTTAGGGCATAACATAATCTCGGTGAGACCGATTACACAAACTCGGTGAGACCGATTACACAAACTCGGTGAGACCGATTTTGGTAATAAGCTAACCAGAGAGTTGGTCAGGTAAACTCGGTGGGACCGATTCGCTCTTTTTAGTGAGACCGAAAATGTTACGAAAGGGAAACAGAGAGTTTACATTGCAATCTCGGTGGGACCGATCGCTCATCTCGGTAGGACCGAAACATTACGAAGGGAAACAGAGAGATTACAATCCCATCTCGGTGAGACCAAGATCCCTATTGGTGAGACCGATTTGCCTAGGGTTTGTGGCAGTGGCTATGACATCTGAACTCGGTGGCGCCGGGTAGAAAGAATCGGTAGGGCCGAGTTTGACTTTGGGTTTAGGTCATATGTGGATATGATAAAGTAGATGAAGGTTTTGGAGCATATCACTAAGCACTGTGGAGCAAGAAACTCATTAAGCAACACCTCATCCCTCCTTGATAGTATTGGCTTTTCCTATAGACCAATGTTATCTTGGATCACTAAAATATAAAATGTAGAGTATTGAGCTTTTGAGCTTGAGCCAATCCTTTTATCCTTAGCGATTTGAGGGATCCACTTTTCTCATTCATGCCATGCCATCCATTGAGCTTTTCCTGAAATACTCATCTTGGAATGATGTTAGCTCAATGAGCTATATGTTGTTAGGAATTACCAAAACCACCTAGGGATAGTTGCACTTTCAATCTCCCCTTTTGGTAATTGATGACAACATATAGATCAAAGCTTCGACAAATGATAATAAGAGTGTAAAACATTGTCGCTTTGAGAAGTATGTGATAAGCAAGAGCTCCCCTAAATTTGTGCATAGTTTAAGATTTGCTTTGGACTGCAAATGCACAAGGAGTTAGGCTCATGGGTAACTCTTCCATGTCACATACATCTTGGTGGAGCGCTCAAAATGATAATGATTAAATACATGCACTCATCACCAAGCAAAATGAATGATCATATAGGGATAAAAAGGATATGTCATCCAACAAGCATAATTGTAGCATATGATCAAACACATGATCATCCAGGTATCGCACAGACATAATGTATCTCAAACAAGCAAATAAAGTTTAACCACCAAAGCAAGAGAGAACAAAAAGCAACACTCTCTCTCGAAGCCTATGATCTATACATTTTTCTCCCCCTTTGGGAACAAGTTACCAAAAAGTTCATAGAAAATGCATAGCACTAAATCGACTCTCAGGCTTGATCTTCTGGTGGTGGTGTAGACAGGACGCCAAGGACGAAAGCATCTGTTGATGTAGATGGAGCTGGTGGAGTAGGTGCTGGAGCTGGTGGCACTGAAGCTGTAGCTGGTGCAGATGAAGTGGCTCTGGTATCTGTCACTGGCACTGCAGCTGATCTGTGAGCTCTAGGCACTCTGGCAAATGCATCTGTGGTTGTCTTGCCCTTCCTCTCCTGCATGTCATCCTGAAGCTGCTCAACAACAGACTGGATCTCAGTTACCTTTATATCCATGTCATAGAACTTCTGCTCCATGATCCTCTCCAAGCTCTCACGGTTTCGAGTCAAGGTGGCCAGCCCTTCTCAATCCTTAGAGTGGATGCAATCAAGTAGCCAAGTTGATCTTGTTTGCTCTTGAAGGTACTGGGATGCCTCTTCCATTGTTGGCATCTTGGCAGCCTTCTACGCCCTTGCCTTCTCCTTTTTAGCTTGTGCTTGCACTGAGGATGGTTCATCTTCATCCATAACCACTTGGTTGTCCTCGAAGTCTGGATAGATAGGCATGTCCTCCTTATCCAACAGATATGTGCATGTGCCCATCTTGGAGTTTATCAACTCCTAGATCTGTGTGGCATATCCACAACTTCTTTTCTGGTCAGCAGCTGTCCTTTTGATAGTCTCAACTATAAGGCTCATGACCTTGAACTTCTGTGGCGCATCAAATATATGTAGCAAGTTTATTGCATGGCCTCTGATCATTCTGTGATCACCAGACTTGGGCAAGAGAGTGTGCCTGAGGATCCAATTGATTGTAGGCAGACCTGACAGCAAGTGTTTCACTGATCCAAACTGGTGAGTCTCAAGATCCGCTTGGGAATCTCTTTGTACATACGTGCCATAGTGTTATGATCCATCTTTTCTTGGCATAGACATCCAAGTCATCCTCTTCCTCTTTAGGTGCATTGATCAGATTGGCCCATTCCTCAATAGTTGATTGGTACCTTGTACCTTGAGACATCCATACTATCCTCGCCATCTGGATAGAAGTGGGCTGTGGGGTAGAATTGCATTATGAGCTCCTCATTCCACTTTGTGAGCTTCTGCCCAACAAAGTCTGCAACTCCACAAGCACTGAAACTGCCATACACACTAGGATAGTGTTCCTCATTCTCCTTTATGTAGGTCTAGTCGACCCACCTCATATCACACACTATAGGCTTCTTGTCCAACAAGATTGTCTCATAGAAGTCCTGATGTTCCTTTGTGTGGAACCTGTAATCAACAACAGTCCTTCTTCTGGTGGCATATGGATCTGACTCTCTCCATAGCCTCAACCCTGAGTCTCTCCTGATCTTCATGTTCTTAGCCACAGGACGAGCATCGTTGTGGTCTGGAATCTTTGGCTTCAACTTTCTCAGGATTTGCTCTTCATCTTCTTCTTCTTCAGCAACAGTCTCAGGCACTGGGGCCTTGTTCTTCTCAGCAGCAGATATGTTCCTGGTATTCCTCTTTGGTGCACTCTTTGGTTTGGAGGCAGCTTTGGGTGCTTCTTTGGGCTTTGATGATGCAGCCCCTGACTTAATAGCATCACCCATAAGCTTCTGAGCCTTGGGTGCTGGTACAACAATCTCCTCTTCTTCCTCCTCTTCCATCATGGAAGGATTTCCAATAACTCTGGCCATGGTCTTCTTGACCCTTTCCTTCCTTTTCTTCCCTTCTGCAGTAGCCTCTTTGGGTTGGGATTCCAAACATGCTTGAGTGGAGGCTCTGGCTTTAGACATGGGTTGTCTTCTTGCTGGCCTTTTGGTCTTCAGACCTGGCTTAATTGCAGCTGAGCTATACTCCTTCTTGAGCACCTTTTTCTTGGAAATGGCCTCATCCTCATCGCCACATAATCTTCATCCTCGGATCCTGAGGTTCTCTTCTTCCTTGTCCTGGTGGCAGCTTTGGGCAAGTTGCTTGGGGTGCTTCTGCTACCCTCATCTGAGCTGCTAGAGGGACTAGTGCCCTCACTCATCTGAACCTGCTCCTCTGACTTGTTCTGGCTGTCACTCTGATCAGACATGTTGCAAACACTGACTGCAGCTATAGATGAGATAGAGTGGATGAGCATCACAAAATACAGAGATTTTTGCAAAAGAATGAGTCAAAAACTTAGTTTTAGTTTTCCACAGAAAGCATTTCGGATCAACCGACGGTAAACTCGGTGATACCGAAGCAACTTTTGGAACCTAAACTAGTGAACTCGGTCGAGACCGAGTCACAGCTTTGATGGCACCGAGACCGCTTAGGGTTTCACAAAGTCCTGAACTTCGGTCACACCGATTTGCAATTCTCGGTCGGGGCCGAGAACCACATGTGCAATGGCCTTGGCCGAATCGGTGGAACCGAGTTCTGCAACTCGGTGGGTCCGAGATGGTTTCGGTGGAAACCTAACCCTAAATTTTCAATTCATCTCTAATCTACGGAGTGTTTTGACTGGATGGAGTCGTTTCAATCGTGGCAAGAATCATGATGAACACAATGTGCTAGGAATCGGACGGGGATAGCACTGTGATCGAGTCCATACCCTAGATCGGCGATGAACTTGCTACGGCGGCAACGACGAGGATGAATTCTGTTGACGGCGGCGGAGACCAGCGACAGGAGGCGGCTGGCGACGAGGAGGACGATCCGGAGACCCTGGAGGCAGAGCGAGCTATGCACGGGCGAAGGGGTTTGGAGAAAGTTTCCAAATTTTTGCCCGTGAGTATATATAGCCCGACCCTGTCGGTGTGACCGAGTGGAACAACTCGGTGGCACCGAGATGCATAAGTTGGCGATTCATGACAACTCGGTGTGACCGAAAGTTCAAATCGGTTGCACCGAGATTGAAAACCTAGATCGACTTAGTGATCTCGGTATGACCGAAATGGAGGAATCGGTCGGACCGAAAAGCACAAAGAAGTTTTGGAAGTTTAAGTCTATGACTTAATCGGGGACTCCGAGTGCTCCTCACAGAGTGGTTCGAATCTGACTTGATCAAATTTTGTGATGTAGCATGAATAGAGTTTGAGACGAGAAGAGCATAGATATCTAGAGAAGGTTCTTAGGCATTCTTGTCCATCCACTTGGCCAAAGAAAAAGAAACCAATCAATCAAAACCACAAGTGGATGTCCTCGAATGAGTAAAATATGCAACCAACATGCTCACACAATAAAATGACAAATGAAATATGTGACAAAGCATGCACAAACAATTCTAGCATCTATCAAACAATTGGCGATGACTAGGTCATCTATATATGAGTATATTGACTTAGGAGTCAAATGAGAACATTTGATCATAGGTCATACTCATCGTTTAAGCTCAAGTGGGGTTACCACTTTTACAAAATGCATTGTTGTGTTCACACCATTAGAGTTGCTCTAGCTCAATTCTTTAGAGTAAAGCTCCCCCTAGATGTGAGATCCCCCCTTAGAGGGATGAACTATCCTTGGGTTTTCTTGATGATGACTTTATGTAGGTGTTGAAGATGTGGATGATCAATGTTGATGAAGATCATTTGGAGCAATCCTTTTGGAGTGAGTTGCATTTTCAATACCTACACAGGTTAGTCCCACAAGGAACAAGCAGGGATATCCATAGACATAGAGTGATGCACACATAAGATGATGTCTATGAAAGCATTAGGTTACCTTGTCCCTTGTCTTACCAACAAGAGGGTTTGTGACTCCTTGAGCTAGTGCAAGATGTGGAAGTTGATTGCACTCGTTGTTGCCAAGATAATATGAGTGAAATATGTTGGCGGAGTCACCCTCAAGAACTCTCTAGTTCTTCTTCTTCGGGATCCACATCATCTTGATGGGAATCCTTGGATTTGTAGTCGTACTTGATGAAGTAGAACTTGTCGTAGTCTTGGGAACCCACTTGACCAAGGCCTTAGGACCTTCTTCAAATGCATCAATCTCCTCTTGAAGCTTGTCCTTGCCTTTTTGCTTGTGGTCTTGTGGTGGAAGATCATCTTGAGCTTGTGTCCCTTTGAAGAAAGTAGGATCATACTTATCTTGTTGAGGAACAAACTTCGTCTTGGGATATTGATCTTCTTCCCACTCAACTCCATTGGCATTGAACTTTCGTTCAAAACCAACACCTTGATTCTTCCGGTGCCTTCCTTGCTTGCGTACAATTTCCTCAAATTGCTTACTCCCGGCAAGGCTCTTGTAAACACATTTCTCTATAATTCCCTTCAATAAGCTATTTTCTTGCTCAAATGTAACTTGGCTAAGAGAATCATTAGTGGAATCAAGAGAACTACTAGAAGCAACAACATTTGATTTAGCGTGATTATTGTTACTACTAGAGGAAGAATCCTTCTTGTTTTTGTTAGTGGATTTGACTTGAGGCATGCAAGTAGATAAGAGTAAACGCTTGGCAATGTAAGAAGAACTTTTCTTACGAAGATCATCATTGATTGCCTTTAAGAACCCATGCTCTTGCTCAATATTGAGTTTTTCAAAGCGTAACTTCTCATGAGTCCTTAAAAGTTCTCGATGATCTTCTAAGATAGTTTCATGAGCTAACTTAAGAGTGTTTAGTTCTTTAGTTAGAAACTCAATCTTCTCATTATCATTTTCATTCGTTTTATCTTGATTGGCATGATTAATTGACGTTTCATCATAGTATTCATCACTAGAGTTGTCAACAAGTAAATCATCATCACCTAGCAAGTCATCTTCATCACTATTGAAATCAACATACTCGGAGTGTGTTACCTTTGGGCCTTTGGCCATGAAGCATCTTCCAATTCCTTCATTTGGTGAATCAAATATGTCGTAGGAGTTGGTTGACACAAGTGCTAGACCGGCAACACCTTCATCTTGAGTATATTCAGAGTCAGAGTGATAACTTCTCCCGGAGTGATTGTCGGAGTTGGAGTCGGATACCCATTCACCAACATGAGCTTGATGTCTTCGTTTTGTGTAGCTCCTTGATGACTTGTCCTTCCTTTCTGAATCCTTGCTTCTCCGTGAGGGTCTTCGTTCATAACGATCATCTCTACTCCTTCTTTCTCTTGGTGGTGATTCTTCTCTTCTACTTCTTCTTTTTGGAGAATCTTCTCTTCTTTTGTAGGGTGTCGTACACTCATTGGAATAGTGTCCGGGTCTTCCACAATTGTAGCAATTACGCTCCCGACTAGAAGATCTTTTGTCATTGTAGGACCTTGACTTGGAGCTTCTCTCTTTGCTTCTACTCTTGTAGAATTTGTTGAAGTTCTTCACCATTAAGATCAATTCTTCATTGAAGGTTTGTTTCTCACTTGATGATGTGGGGCCTTCACATGAGGCTTTGTAAGCACCACTTGACTTGTTGTGAAGTTCCTCCTTATCCTTGAGTGACATCTCATGAGCAACAATTCTTCCAATGACTTCCGTTGGCTTGAGATCTTTGTAATTGGGCATCATTTGGATCAATGTGCACACGGTATCATATTTTCCATCCAAAGCTCTTAGGATCTTCTTGATGATGAATTTGTCGGTCATCTCTTCACTTCCCAAGCCGGCAATCTCATTTGTGATAAGAGCAAGCCTAGAGTACATTTCAGCGACACCTTCACCATCCTTCATTTTGAACTTGTCAAGTTGACTTTGGAGCACATCCAACTTGGATTCCTTGACGGAGTCGGTACCTTCATGCATATCAATCAAAGTATCCCAAATTTCCTTTGCATTCTCAAGACGGCTGATTTTGTTGAATTCTTCGGGGCACAATCCGTTGAAGAGGATATCGCAAGCTTGAGCGTTGTATTGCAGCATCTTCAACTCTTCCGCACTAGCTTCACGGTTCGGTTCTCTCCCATCAAAGAATTCACCTTGCAAGACAATACACACAATAGCCCAAACGGCGGGGTTATGTCCAAGAATATGCATTTTCATCTTATGCTTCCAACTAGCAAAATTAGTACCATCAAAGTAAGGACCTCTACGGTGATAATTTCCCTCGCTAGACGCCATACTCTCCTAGGTTGTGAAACCAAGGCTATGACCACCAAAAGCTATGGAAATCAAAGCAAATGGAGACCAAAGCTCTGATACCACTTGTAGGATCGAAAGTATGTCTAGAGGGGGGGATTAGACTTCTTGACCAGTTAAAAACTTATCCTTTTCCCAATTTTAGTCTTTGGCAGATTTTAGCTATCTAAGCACAAGTCAAGCAATCTTAACACAATTCAAGCAAGCATGCAAAGAGTATATGAGCAGCGGAAAGTAAAGCATCCAACTTGCAAGAATGTAAAGGGAAGGGTTTGGAGAATTCAAACGCAATTGGAGACACAGATGTTTTTGTCGTAGTTCCGATAGGTGGTGCTATCGTACATCCACGTTGATGGAGACTTCAACCCACGAAGGGTAGCAGTTATGCTGAGTCCACGGAGGGCTCCACCCACGAAGGGTCCACGAAGAAGCAACCTTGTCTATCCCACCATGCCGTCGCCCACGAAGGACTTGCCTCACTAGCGATAGATCTTCACGAAGTAGGCGATCTCCTTGCCCTTACAAACTCCTTGGTTCATCTCCACAATCTTGTCGGAGGCTCCCAGGTGACACCTAGCCAATCTAGGAGACACCACTCTCCAAGAAGTAACAAATGGTGTGTTGATGATGAACTCCTTGCTCTTGTGCTTCAAATGATAGTCTCCCCAACACTCAACTCTCTCTCACAGGATTTGGATTTGGTGGAAAGAAGATTTGAGTGGAAAGCAACTTGGGGAAGGCTAGAGATCAAGATTCATATGGTAGGAATGAATTTCTTGGCCTCAACACATGAGTAGGTGGTTCCTTCTCGTAAAAGCAAAGAAGTTGGAAGTTTAGGTTTGTTACGATGGCTCTCTCCACGAATGAAGATGAGGTGGAGGGGTATATAGCCTCCACACAAAATCTAACCGTTACACACAACTTGCCAAACTCGATGGGACCGAATTGATAAACTCGGTCGGACCGATTCAGCAAATCTAGTGACCGTTAGGATTTTCGGTGGGACCGGCATGCAACTCGGTAGGACCGATATGGTTAGGGTTAGGGCATAACATAATCTCGGTGAGACCGATTACACAAACTTGGTGAGACCGATTTTGGTAATAAGCTAACGGAGAGTTGGTCAGTAAACTTGGTGGGACCGATTCGCTCTTTTCGGTGAGACCAAATTGTTATGAAAGGGAAACAGAGAGTTTACATTGCAATCTCGGTGGGACCGATCGCTCATCTCGGTAGGACCGAAACGTTACGAAGGGAAACAGAGAGATTACAATCCCATCTTGGTGAGACCGAGATCCCTATCGGTGAGACCGGTTTGCCTAGGGTTTGTGGCAGTGGCTATGACATCTGAACTCGGTGGCGCCGGATAGAAAGAATCAGTAGGGCCGAGTTTGACTTTGGGTTTAGGTCATATGTGGATATGAGAAAGTATCTGAAGGTTTTGGAACATATCACTAAGCACTGTGGAGCAAGAAACTCATTAAGCAACACCCCATCCCTCCTTGATAGTATTGGCTTTTCCTATAGACTCAATGTGATCTTGGATCACTAAAATATAAAATGTAGAGTCTTGAGATTTCGAGCTTGAGCCAATCCTTTTATCCTTAGCAATTTGAGGGATCCACTTTTCTCATCCATGCCATGCCATCCATTGAGCTTTTCCTGAAATATTTCTTGGAATGATGTTAGCTCAATGAGCTATATGTTGTTAGGAATTACCAAAACCACCTAGGGATAGTTGCACTTTCAAGAGTAATTATAGATATGATAATACTGGAAGGGATAGAGGATAATGAAGATAAGGTGCAGATTGATGCTACATAATCAACTACCAATCCCTGGAAGTAGAAGTATTACAGGACAAAATGTACTGACAAGAGCAATGGGCTACACTTCTGCACTGGCATTGTCTCAGGTATTCTACTTTTTGGTAAGATTAAATATAGATCTGATCTTTTTTAGTAAATGGTGGGCGAGGGAGATAAGATGCAGAGTGCTACACAATGAACTAATGCCTCTTCCCATAATACAAGAGTGTTTTGAACACTGGTGTACCATACAAAACATTCTTATATTATGGGACGGAGGGATTAGCTGTTAATGTAAGTACAGTGATAGACGACGTTCAGTCCTTACAAGAGGACTGCAGAGCTAAACCTCTTCAAAAGCATTGGGTTGATTCTAAATTTATGTAAGAGTCCATACAGATCTTATAATGTCCACCAAATGGACGATAACGAGGCTAACATGTGCAGTGATGCTACATAATCAAACAGCTATGAAAATAAGTATGGTCATAGATGGCAAGAGTTACTCACAAGAGCAATGCAATTATGCGATATAGTTGCGAGATTCTGTGGTCCCTTGAGAATGAATGTTCTTCTGCTAACAGTTTTCGTACAAGTGAGACGTTAAGGCAAATGAAGAAATGTAGTTCAAATTGTGATGTGATATCATAGATAGTACCTTAGGATGCAGCCGAGACCAATGTGTAACAAGATTATTCCAGTCACCGTCGGATAAATGTAGCACCGGAGACTTTACAGAAATTTCGTTTAGAAGCTTGCCATCGAAGTGCGCTTGCCTCAGGTAGGAACGATACCTCATAAACGAGTGCTTGAAAAGTGCAACCAACCCTTGCTTGTCTTCACAATCCAGTTTGGTCCTTGCCTATTTAAAAGAATGAAATCTTGTGTCTTCATCGTCGAAACATATGCAGAATGACCATGAATTACATTAGTACATTACTTACGCGTAAGTTGCGGAGGAAGACTGAAATTGTTCTCGGTTCAGCGGTATAATCTTTCCATGAAGGAAAGATGCGCACAAAGTTCCTGACAACAATATAAGCTTTGTCTTCTAAACTGGGAAGAAATGGAACATGGGTCCTATTTGCTGCAATTGGGGCTCTCTCTGGTTCGAAAAGGGATTTGGCAACTGGATTTGGTGTACTCTTTCTTTGGAATGGGGGTTTTGCGTCAGAGAGCTGGTGCTATATCAACTGGCATAGTCATACTGTTTGCTGCAGTTGAGGTCTGCTGAGTTGGGGCATCAGAAATGACCAGTGTAGTAGGGCTAGAGTCTGCTAGAGTTGGGGTGTTTTGTGGGTCAGGTGATATTGCAACTACACCTAATGGGCTATTTGATTTATCAGGTGCCACTATCTTTTCCAAATACTTTGCTTGTGCTCCTCCACGATCAGCAATCGCCATCTTCCTTTTGAACGTCTAATACACAAGAACAACATTTGAATGGATAAATATGGTATGATGACAGATGGAATATGTACTGAAAATGGATAGGCGGGGTGTATTCACATACACGATGTGTAAACTAAGCTAATGGCAGTTCAACAAAGTAGAAGCAATGCAAAGCATCAGTTGCAAGATATGTGCGACAAATATAACCTTGGAAAGTTAGAGCAAGCACCTTGATGGGTGAATAAGATAGGGCATCTTCCTCTGAATCCTCCACTAGGGAGCTACATTGACTTAGGTCTCCCTCTAGTTCAGAATCACTGTTAGGATCATATTCTGAGCATGAATCTGTAGGTGGAGAGCGTTTGCATTGCATTGCATCCAAACTTGATTTCAGTCCCTTAATGCCAAGTTTGACAGCCATGGCATTGTTCTGCTTTATTCTTTTCATGCGCGCAAGCTCATAATCATTATGATGCTGTTCAGAATCTGAGATTCATAAAAACATAAAAAGTAGTCGATTATCTATGGAATGCATTGCGGATTCAACTCAAGAGTGTCTCCCTATAAACCCTGCATATGCAAAGTTCACCCCAACCGTCTTGACGGACCACACATAGAAATACAAACCCCTTATGTCTCTATAACAGTGCATACACATTTCAAAACTGAAGTAGGAACATTAGAATCATATGAAATTCAGATTTGAACAAATAAACTAAGGAATTATGAGTGGCATAATGTTTAGCTTCAAGGGTGGAGTGTTGGTAGTGCGACACAAAGCAAGTAAGCAGATTGTATTCCATGTAAAAGATCGAAGCCTATGTAAAAGCTGGAAATGACACTTTCTTTCTATACAATGCGTGTTCAATTTGCCCACACATGATGGAAGAGATCACATAGAGAAATACTATTCACTCATGTCTACGGTTGCAGTATTTAGAAACAGGGTGGTCCACCCTAAAATAATATTGACAACAAATATGACAAGGCAAGCATGGATGTAGTGAATCAATCATTTACTTGTGAGCTTACTAGGACAAGTATGTAGAATTGTAATCGCTAGTGAAGAGACCGGCCCAAAATCTGAATCAAGAAGTTTATCTAGCACTTATTGTTTGCAACTAATCGACGTGAATAATTGGATATTATATCAAATGAGTAAGAAAGTCAAGTAAAATTGTCAACACACCTGGCTTGCAGTAGTAATCTGGGTCAATGTCACTATGGCCAACAATCCAAAATGACTAGTGTCTGTTCCTAGGGCTGGAATTTTGAAAACCCGGTGAACTTTACAGGTACTAAAGATTACCGAAATACATCTGAACCATTAAGTGTAGGTAGCACTGAGCACACAACAAACCCTAATGACAGTCCTGCCTAATGAGTAATGAATCAATTAGAAAATGGGTGATGAGGAGTGCCTGCTGAGTGTTGAGGACTTACCTCAGGATAAATTGGGTTGGCTTAGTGGGTGCTGCACGCCTGAGCCCTGAACGAACTGGGAAGGTAGGCACGGCGGCGCGCCCGGGCAGCGGTGACGCTGTTGGGCGAGCAGCTCCTGACCTCCTGTTAGTCCGGCATCTCCTCCTAGAGTCATGCCGTCCGGGGATGGCAAGTCACCAATGAGGCAAAGCGGTCAGGAAGTAGAGATCGGAAGCGTGCATCGAGCAGGGGAATCAAGGCCCGACGACCCAAAATCCCCGGTGGTAATGCCCACCGCTGGGCAACTCAGAGAGATACACACCCGGCGGCGAACATGCATTTTCAAAACTAATTTAGGAACATTTATTGACCAATTAAACGAATCTGTTTTAATAATATCATATTCAGATTTGAACAACTAAGCTTCTTTAGCTTGATGGGTCGAAAGCGGTGCTATTATGACACGAAGCACGTATTACGATCGTATAGTGATCATAAAAGGGGAAACCGGAGAAATGATATTTAGCAACCATTGTTTGCTTCGAACTAAGAACTAAATTCTAAGAGCTGAAAAGAAAGTAGAGTAACCAAGTTAAGATCTATTTTCTGGTTGATATCAAAAAGTTGAGGAGATATGAAGTACCACCTCTCTTGCGGCGCCGTGTAGGCATCGGGGGTGCGATGGCTGTCGGCAGCGTTGAAGCAGATCTACGACGGTAGACGGGTGCATCGGGGGATAAGTCCCGTTGCGATGGAAGAAAAGGTCGTGTGAGCGGCCCCGACAAAGAGGACGGCGGCGCCGATGAAGCGAGAGGACGTGATGCAAAGATTTTGGTCCGTCGCCGTGGATGAGAGACGTCCATCTCTAGCAGTGGACGACGCGGTCTTGGTAGGCGCTCCGACATGGTGGAGGACAGTGGCGATGGATGTGGTGGAGGACGACAGCGATGGATGTGGTGGAGGACGACGGCGATGGATGGGGTGGCAGACGGAGGCTGGTGTGGGGATGGTGTTCTAGCGCGGACGGTGTATAAATGGGAACATGGAGGGAGAGGTACGGGGAACCATGTTTTTGGGACGCGCCTGTCTAAAATATGGGAAAGTTACGAACTTAGCCCCCGTTTAAAATTTGGATGTCTCGTCGGTTGGGGATACGACGGTAATCTCGCATCTCGCCAATATTTGCCCAGAGCGATTTCGGGCGAGGAGAGGGTGGTTGGCGCCCATGGTTGGCGCCACGGCGTATGAACGGGCTGCGGTAGGGCGGTTGTGTCACGTCTGAGTGAAGTTACAAACCTGCCCCTATTGAAAATATTTGCCTATATCGATTTCGGCCGAGTCGAGTTTGTTTTGCCGCCCACCGTGTATGAATGGGGAAATGGAGGGAGAAACAAAGGTCTTTCGGACGAGATTGAATCAAATGTGTTTTGCCGCCCATGTTTGGCGCCCACCGTGTCGGAATGGGCTCAGAGGCGGTCGTGTCACGTCTAATTGAAGTTACTATCCTACCCCTATTTAGAGCAGTGGAATTCGGGCCGATGGATTGTCCATGTAATGGGTAGGCAGTAATTTCCATCTCCCAAACACTTGGCTTCGGGCAGCCGACGTGGGAGTGGACATTTTGCCGCTTCTTTCGAATTTTGGGACAATAAGCTGTTGGGGAACATTGCAGAAAATAAAAAAAATTCTACGGTTTCACCAAGATCAATCTATGAGTTCATCTAGCAACGAGAGAGAGGAGTGCATCTACATACCCTTGTAGATCGAGCAGAAGCGTTCAAGAGAACGGGGTTGAGAGAGTCGTACTCGTCGTGATCCAAATCACCGATGATCCTAGTACTGAACGGACAGCATCTCCGCATTCAACACACGTACGGTTGGGGAAGACGTCTCCTCCTTCTTGATCCAGCAAGGGGGAAGGAGAGGTTGATGAAGATCCAGCAGCATGACGGCGTGGTGGTGGATGCAGCAGCGACCTCGGCAGAGCTTCGCCAAGCGTCTGCGAGAGGGAGATGTGTAGCAAGGGGAGAGGGAGGCGCCAAGAGCATGGGTGCGGCTGCCCTCCCTCCCCCCTCTTTATAGGCCTCCTAGGGGGGGGGGGCCAGGGGGTGGCTTGCCCCCCAAGCCAGGTGGAGGCACCCCCAGCCCTAGGGTTTCCCAACCCTAGGCGCAGGGGGGCCCAACGGGGGGGTGCACCAGCCCACCAGGGGTTGTTTCCCCTCCCACTTCAGCCCATGGGACCCTTCCGGTGGTCCCGATACAATACCGGTGACCCCCAAAACTTTCTCGATGGCCGAAACCTGACTTCCTATATATAATTATTTACCTACGGATCATTTCGGAACTCCTCGTGACGTCCGGGATCTCATCCGGGACTCCGAACAACTTTCGGGTTACTGCATACTCATATCTATACAACCCTAGCATCACTGAACCTTAAGTGTGTAGACCCTACGGGTTCGGGAGACATGCAGACATGACCGAGACGCCTCTCCGGTCAATAACCAACAGCGGGATCTAGATACCCATGTTGGTTCCCACATGCTCCTCGATGATCTCATCGGATGAACCACGATGTTGAGGATTCAAGCAACCCCGTATACAATTCCCTTTGTCAATCGGTATGTTACTTGCCCGAGATTCGATCGTCGGTATCCCAATACCTCGTTTAATCTCGTTATCGGCAAGTCACTTTACTGCATCCGTAATGCATGATCTCGTGACCAGACACTTGGTCACATTGAGCTCATTATGATGATGCATTGCCGAGTGGGCCCAGAGATACCTCTCCGTCATACGGAGTGACAAATCCCAGTCTCGATTCGTGCGAACCCAACAGACACTTTCGGAGATACCCGTAGTGTTCCTTTATAGTCACCCAGTTACGTTGTGACGTTTGGCACACCCAAAGCACTCCTACGGTATCCGGGAGTTGCACAATCTCATGGTCTAAGGAAATGATACTTGACATTTGGAAAAGCTCTAGCTAAACGAACTACACGATCTTTGAGCCATGCTTAGGATTGGGTCTTGTCCATCACATCATTCTTCCAATGATGTGATCCCGTTATCAATGACATCCAATGTCCATAGTCAGGAAACCATGACTATCTGTTGATCAACGAGCTAGTCAACTAGAGGCTCACTAGGGACACGTTGTGGTCTATGTATTCACACGTCTATTACGATTTTCAGATAACACAATTATAGCATGAATAATAGACTATTATCATGAACAAAGAAATATAATAATAACCATTTTATTATTGCCTCTAGGGCATATTTCCAACAGTCTCCCACTTGCACTAGAGTCAATCATCTAGTTACATTGTGATGAATCGAACACCCATAGAGTTCGGTGTTGATCATGTTTTGCCCTAGGGAGAGGTTTAGTCAACGGATCTGCTACATTCAGGTCCGTATGTACTTTACAAATATCTATGTCTCCATCTTGAACATTTCACGAATGGAGTTGAAGCGACGCTTGATGTGCCTGGTCTTCTTGTGAAACCTGGGCTCCTTGGCAAGTGCAATAGCTCCAGTGTTGTCACAGAAGAGTGCGATCGGCCCCGACGCATTGGGTATGACTCCTAGGTCGGTGATGAACTCCTTCACCCGGATTGCTTCATGCTCTGCCTCCGAGGCTGCCATGTACTCTGCTTCACATGTAGATCCCGCCACGATGCTTTGCTTGCAACTGCACCAGCTTACCATCGCCCCACCATTCAAAATATACACGTATCCGGTTTGTGACTTAGAGTCATCCAGATACGTGTCGAAGCTAAGCGTCGACGTAACCCTTCTGACGAGCTCTTCGTCACCTCCATAGACGAGAAACATGTCCTTTGTCCTTTTCGTGTACTTCAGGATATTCTTGACCGTTGTCCCGGTGTTCCTTGCCGGGATTACTTTGGTACCTTCCTACCAAACTTACGGCAAGGTTTACATCAGGTCTGGTACACAACATGGCATACATAATAGATCCTATGGCTGAGGCATAGGGGATGACACTCATCTCTTCTTTATCTTCTTCCGTGGTCGGGCATTGAGCCGAGCTCAATCTCACACCTTGCAATAAAGGCAAGAACCCTTTCTTGGACTGATCCATATTGAACTTCTTCAATATCTTATCAAGGCATGTGCTTTGTGAAAGACCTATGAGGCGTCTTGATCTATCCCTATAGATCTTGATGCCTAATATGTAAGCAGCTTCTCCAAGGTCCTTCATTGAAAAACACTTATTCAAGTAGGCCTTAATGTTGTCCAAAAGTTCTATATCATTTCCCATCAAAAGTATGTCATCTACATATAATATGCGAAATGCTACGGAGCTCCCCCTCACTTTCTTGTAAACGCCGGCTTCTCCATACGTCTGCATAAACCCAAACGCTTTGATCATCACATCAAAGCGAATGTTCCAACTCCGAGATGCTTGCACCAGCCCATAAATGGATCATTGGAGCTTGCATACCTTGTTAGCATTATCGTGGTCGACAAAACCTTCCGATCGCATCATATACGCTTCTTCCTTAAGATGGCCGTTAAGGAATGCCGCTTTTGACGTCCATTTGCCATATCTCATAATCATCGTATGCGGCAATTGCTAACATGATTCGGACAGACTTTAGCTTCGCTACGGGAGAGAATGTCTCATCGTAGTCAACCCCTTGAACTTGTCGATAACCCTTAGCGACAATTCGAGCTTTATAGATGGTAACATTACCATCTGCGTCCGTCTTCTTCTTAAAGATCCATTTGTTTTCTATCGCCGCCGATCATCGGGCAAGTCTCACAAAGTCCATACTTCATTCTCATACCTGGATCGTATCTCGGATTGCATGGCTTCAAGCCATTTGTTGGAATCTGGGCCCGCCATCGCTTCTTCATAGTTCGAAGGTTCACCGTTGTCTAACAACATGATTTCCAGGACAGGTTGCCATACCACTCTGGTGTGGAACGTGTCCTCGTGGACCTATGATGTTCAAGAGTAACTTGATCCAAAGTACCTTGATCATCATCATTAACTTCCTCTTGATTGGTCGGCACCACAGAACATCTTCCCGAGCTGCGCTACTCACGGTTCAAGAGGTAGTACTTCATCAAGTTCCACTTTCCTCCAACTTACTTCTCTCGAGAGAAACTCTTTCTCCAGAAAGGACCCGTTCTTGGCAACAAAGATCTTGCCTTCGGATCTGAGGTAGAAGGTATACCCAATGGTTTCCTTAGGGTATCCCATGAAGACACATTTTTTCGACTTGGGTTCGAGCTTTTCAGGTTGAAGTTTCTTGACATAAGCATCGCATCCCCAAACTTTTAGACACGACAGCTTAGGTTTCTTCCCAAACCATAATTCATACGGTGTCGTCTCAACGGATTTAGACGGTGCCCTATTTAAAGTGAATGTAGCTGTCTCTAGAGCGTATGCCCAAAATGATAGCGGTAAATTGGTAAGAGACATCATAGACCGCACCATATCCAATAAAGTGCGATTACGACGTTCGGACACCGTTACATTACCGAGGTGTTCCAGGCGGCATGAGTTGTGAAACGATTCCACATTTCCTTAAGTGCGTACCAAATTCGTGACTTAAATATTCTCCTCCACGATCTGATCGTAAGAACTTTATTTTTCGGTCACGTTGATTCTCTACCTCATTCTGAAATTCCTTGAACTTTTCAAAGGTCTCAGACTTGTGTTTCATCAAGTAGACATACCCATATCTACTCAAGTCGTCAGTGAGAGTGAGAACATAACGATATCCTCCGCGAGCCTCAATGCTCATTGGACCGCACACATCAGTATGTATGATTTCCAATAAGTTGGTTGCTCGCTCCATTGTTCCGGAGAACGGAGTCTTGGTCATTTTGCCCATGAGGCATGGTTCGCATGTGTCAAATGATTCATAATCGAGAGACTCTAAAAGTCCATCAGCATGGAGCTTCTTCATGCGCTTGTCACCAATGTGACCAAGGCGGCAAGTACACAAGTATGTGGGACTATCGTTATCAACTTTACATCTTTTGGTATTCACACTATGAATATGTGTAACATCACGTTCGAGATTCATTAAGAATAAACCATTGACCATCGGGGCATGACCATAAAATATATCTCTCATATAAATGGAACGACCATTATTCTCGGATTTAAATAAGTAGCCATCTCGTATTAAACGAGATCCAGATACAATGTTCATGCTCAAAGCTGGCACTAAATAACAATTGTTGAGGTTTAAAACTAATCCCGTAGGTAAATGTAGAGGTAGCGTGCCGACGGTGATCACATCGACCTTGGAACCATTCCTGACGCGCATCGTCACCTTGTCCTTCACCAATCTCCGCTTATTCCGCAACTCCTGCTTTGAGTTACAAATATGAGCAACGACACCGGTATCAAATACCCAGGAGCTACTACGAGTACTGGTAAGGTACACATCAATTACATGTATATCACATATACCTTTAGTGTTGCCGGCCTTCTTGTCCGCTTAAATATTTGGGGCAGTTCCGCCCAAAGGTCCGCTTCCCTTGCAATAAAAGCACTTTCGATCTCGTGCTTGGGTCCATTCTTTGACTTCTTCCCGCAATCGGCTTATCGGTAGCGACAACTCCTTGCCGTCCTTCTTGAAGTTCTTCTTACCCTTGCCTTTCTTGAACTTAGTGGTTTTATTCACCATCAACACTTGATGTTCCTTTTGATCTCTACCTCTGCTGATTTCAGCATTGAATATACCTCGGGAATGGTCTTTTCCATCCCTGCATATTGAAGTTCATCACAAAGCTCTTGTAGCTCGGTGGAAGCGATCAAGGATTACATCAATAAGGCGTCATCCGGGAGATTAACTCCACCTGAGTCAAGCGGTTGTGCAACCAGACATTTTGAGTATGTGCTCACCGATGTAACTATTTTCCTCCATCTTACAACTGAAGAACTTGTCGGAGACTTCATATCTCTCGACACAGGCATGAGCTTGGAAAACCATTTTCAGCTCTTGAACATCTCATATGCTCCGTGTTGCTCAAAACGCTTTTGGAGCCCGGTTCTAAGTCAGAAGCATGCCGCATCGAACGAGGGAGTAATCATCAAGATGAGAGGCCAAGCGTTCATAACTTCTTGGTTCTCTGGGATGGGAGCTTCACCTAGCGGTGCTTCTAAGACATAATCTTTCTTTGCAGCTATGAGGATGATCCTCGGGTTCTGGACCCAGTCCGTATAGTTGCTGCCATCATCTTTCAGCTTGGTTTTCTCTAGAGCAGCGTTGAAGTTGAGGGTAACGTGGGCCATTTAATCTACAAGACATATTGTAAAGATTTTAGACTAAGTTCATGATAATTAAGTTCATCTAATAAAATTATTTAATGAACTCCCACTCAGATTAGACATCCTCTAGTCATCTAAGTGATACATGATCCGAGTCGACTAGGCCGTGTCCGATCATCACATGAGACGGACTAGTCATCATCGGTGAACATCTCCATGTTGATCGCATCTTCCATACAACTCATGTTCGACCTTTCGGTCTCTTGTGTTCCGAGGCCATGTCTGTACATGCTAGGCTCGTCAAGTTAACCTAAGTGTTTATGCATATGTAAATTTGTCTTACACCCGTTGTATGTGAACGTTAGAATCTATCACACCGGATCATCACGTGGTGCTTCAAAACAACGAACTTTCGCAACAGCGCACAGTTAGGGGGAACACTTTCTTGAAATTATTATGAGGGATCATCTTATTTACTACCGTCGTTCTAAGTAAACAAGATGCAAAAACATGATAAACATCACATGCAATCAAATAGTAGTGACATGATATGGCCAATATCATATAGCTCATTTAATCTCCATCTTCGGGGCTCCATGATCATCTTCGTCACCGGCATGACACCATGATCTCCGTCATCATGATCTCCATCATCGTGTCTCCATGAAGTTGCTCGTCAACTATTACTTCTACTACTATGGCTAACGGTTTAGCAATAAAGTAAAGTAATTACATGGCGTTAAATCATTGACACGCAGGTCATACAGTAATTAAGACAACTCCTATGGCTCCTCGCCATTGTCGTACTCTTCGACATGCAAGTCGTGATTCCTATTACAAGAACATGATCTCATACATCACATATATATCATTCATCACAACTTTTGGCCATATCACATCACAAAGCAATTGCTGCAAAAAAAGTTAGACGTCCTCTAATTGTTGTTGCATCTTTTACGTGGCTGCAATAGGGTTCTAGCTAGAACGTTTTATTACCTACGTAAAAGCCACAACGTGATTTTGTCAACTTCTATTTACCCTTCATAAGGACCCTTTTCATCGAATCCGCTCTAACTAAAGTGGGAGAGACAGACACCCACTAGCCACCTTATGCAACTAGTGCATGTCAGTCGGTGGAACCTATCTCACGTATGCGTACCTGTAAGGTCGGTCCGGGCCGCTTCATCCCACAATACCGCTGAAGCAAAATAAGACTAGTAGTGGCAAGAAAGTTAACAACATCTACGCCCACAACAAGTTTGTGTTCTACTCGTGCAAAGAGAACTACGCATAGACCTAGCTCTGATACCACTGTTGGGGAACGTTGCAGAAAATAAAAAAAAAATCTACAGTTTCACCAAGATCAATCTATGAGTTCATCTAGCAACGAGAGAGAGGAGTGCATCTACATACCCTTGTAGATCGAGCGGAAGCGTTCAAGAGAACGGGGTTGAGGGAGTCGTACTGCCGTGATCCAAATCACCGATGATCCTAGTGCTGAACGGACAGCACCTCCGCGTTCAACACACGTACGGTTGAGGAAGACGTCTCCTCCTTCTTGATCCAGCAAGGGGGAAGGAGAGGTTGATGAAGATCCAGTAGCACGACGGCGTGGTGGTGGATGCAGCGGCGACCTCGGCAGGGCTTCGCCAAGCGTCTGCGAGAGGGAGATGTGTAGCAAGGGGAGAGGGAGGCGCCAAGAGCATGGGTGTGGCTGCCCTCCCTCCCCCCTCTTTATAGGCCTCCTAGGGGGGGGGGGTGGCTTGCCCCCCAAGCTAGGTGGAGGCGCCCCCACCCCTAGGGTTTCCCAACCCTAGGCGCAGGGGGGCCCAAGGGGTGCGCACCAGCCCACCAGGGGCTGGTTCCCCTCCCACTTCAGCCCATGGGCCCCTCCGCGATAGGTGGCCCCACCCGGTGGACCCCCCGGACCCTTCCGGTGGTCCCGATACAATACCGGTGACCCCCGAAACTTTACCGATGGCCGAAACCTGACTTCCTATATATAATTCTTTACCTCCGGATCATTCCAGAACTCCTCGTGACGTCCGGGATCTCATCCGGGACTCCGAACAACTTTCGGGTTACTGCATACTCATATCTATACAACCCTAGCGTCACCGAACCTTAAGTGTGTAGACCCTACGGGTTCGGGAGACATGCAGAGACATGACCGAGACGCCTCTCCGGTCAATAACCAACAGCGGGATCTAGATACCCATGTTGGTTCCCACATGCTCCTCGATGATCTCATCGGATGAACCACGATGTCGAGGATTCAAGCAACCCCGTATACAATTCCCTTTGTCAATCGGTACGTTACTTGCCCGAGATTCGATCGTCGGTATCCCAATACCTCGTTTAATCTCGTTACCGACAAGTCACTTTACTCGCATGCCGTAATGCATGATCCCGTGACGGACACTTGGTCACATTGAGCTCATTATGATGATGCATTACCGAGTGGGCCCAGAGATACCTCTCCATCATACGGAGTGACAAATCCCAGTCTTGATTCGTGCCAACCCAACAGACACTTTCGGAGATACCCGTAGTGTTCCTTTATAGTCACCTAGTTACGTTGTGACGTTTGGCACACCCAAAGCACTCCTACACGGTATCCGGGAGTTGCACAATCTCATGGTCTAAGGAAATGATACTTGACATTTGGAAAAGCTCTAGCTAAACGAACTACACAATCTTTGAGCCATGCTTAGGATTGGGTCTTGTCCATCACATCATTCTCCCAATGATGTGATCCCGTTATCAATGACATTCAATGTCCATAGTCAGGAACCATGACTATATGTTGATCAACGAGCTAGTCAACTAGAGGCTCACTAGTGACACGTTGTGGTCTATGTATTCACACGTGTATTATGATTTCCGGATAACACAATTATAGCATGAATAATAGACTATTATCATGAACAAAGAAATATAATAATAACCATTTTATTATTGCCTCTAGGGCATATTTCCAACATAAGCATCCACGTTTACCCTGGCAACTAAATTCGAATCCATTTTGTATTCCTATACGAATCTTTATAAATCATTCTATGTGTTTTTATATATCTTCAAAAGGACGACAAAGATGTATTCAACTGTCATATATGAATATGGTTTACAAATGCCGATACTCAAATTCAGAAGCTAGAATCCAGTTTAAGGTGAATTCAAATATTTGGAACAGTTCATGTCCAACTCAAATGTCACACGCACCATAATGTGTACTCCCATTTAGATATGTACACAAGCGATGTATGAAGATTCAAATACCGAGTCAATCTACCAAGAATGTACAGAACTAACAGACATATAAACACTTATAGATTATATGGATCAATAATATCAACTAACATACATAAGCCAGTCATTGCATTTTTTCTTTGCTACAACAAAGATCCTTTTTTGGCCAAGCTACTACAACATCTTGGCCCTTTCCGATGCGTGCCACTTATGGTCCATCTATACTACTATTATTGCTGAATGCACATTCAGCCCGATTGGCATATTTGTAGGTCTGGCACAACAATCAAAATGAAATGTCTCCGAGTCTTATCAATTAATACAGACTTGTGCTCAGATAAAATTACAAACCAAAAAACAAAAAACAATTATTACATGATCTCTAAAACAAATGGTATGATTGATTACATGAACAAACAACACAAAGGTTATTCAATGATGGAAAGAACATTTCACCTATGATTTACCAAGTGGGAATTTAATTTCCTTTTTTCCTTCAGGACCTTAACAATGTGGTCAGTCCCAGCTTGCTTTGTTTTGAAATCCACCAAATATTTAATGGTTGTCTTGAGTACTGCCATCGATTGTGTTGTTTGCTTCCTCAACATGTCAACTTCATCTCTAAGTGTAGAAGCGAATCTCTTTCTACCACTAGTTTAGCCTCTAGAGCATCAGCAGTTGGCAATTCATAATGCACGATTGGGCCGGTGCCACTGCTGTGGGATGATACAACGTCCATGGGGACCTCGCTCTTTGATCTTGGGCTAACCTGTTTTGCCGGTAAAGTTCCGATTGGATTCAGAAAAGTTGAAGTTAGCAAAACATCTCAACTGGGAGTTATAACAGCAAACTAGTTAAACAAACTAGGAATTAAAGAGTTTCAATTCGATGCTGAAAAGTAGTTATTAACATCATTGTAACCCGTTGTTGCAGCAGCAAAGCAGTTAAACAAACAAGTAGCTATTTCAGTTCAGGCAAACAGGTAATTCTTAACAGTAAGTATCAAACACATAGATAGGCGTAGTCTATAATAGGATTAACAGGATGTGTCATTATGTAATCAGTAGCAAACTAAATTAAGCCAAGCAACATAATTGAACAATTTTGCAATAAGTGGCTAACTAAAATTCCGAGAAGCAGGTAACTGAACTTACGCTAGTTCCTTGTACATGCACACTGCAACTTCTTTTTTGCTTACAAGGTTGTACGAAGGAGTCCATGGCATCAATTGCTTGGATACGCGGTCCCAATACTTCTTTCTTCCCACCCTGCATTAGTAAGTCGAATGGTTAATCTGGTAAGATGGTGCATCCTTGATATGTTATATGAGGACGTGTAGTCAGACTAGTTGTAGCCACACACATCACAATCGGCTTTCTGTATATTTCATGCGATTACTTTTGGCATATCGAGATCTAAGCAATCTACAATAGGATGAAAAGACTGGCATCCTTCACATTATTGGCGAACTTAGTTCATATAAACAAGCAATTCAACCATTTTGTGGGTAAATCAAAAGCGCCAATCGGAATATTTTTTCACTACCCCTATCATACACGCAAAAGGGGCGACGCCACCATAGGGGCTGGTATGGGCGGCCGCCTCGGTGGCTCGAAAAGTGCACCTAGTTTGAGTCGTCCCAGTTGGCCCAGGCTAGTTTTGTTCGTCCCCAACGCATTTAGCAGGCAATGTAAAAAATGAATAAAAATGTTTCAATTTGGATAGGACAATAACATAAGTGCAAGGAAGGCCCTATAGCAGGCTCGCGGCCCAAACGAGCGCCTCCCATATCGGTCGACAGCAGGAAAAATTCCAATTCATCCGCTTCGGCCTCCAGTCTGGTTTGCTCCTAACCTAGCCGCGCTGGACAGACCAACACATCACTTCCTCGCACCCTCGTTGGAGGGCGGTCGCCGGGCTTCAAGCGAACGGAAGGACAAGAAGATGAAGCTCCACCCCTGGCTGTAGCCTGCGTGGGAGGCAGCGGAGGCAGCACGTGCATGGCATCGAGCTTGCGCAAAGGACAGTCGCAGCTTGCAAGAGTAGCATGCGCAACGAGCAGGTACATCACATCCCTAATTATATCTAATTCAACTCTTCAGTTTCTGGTCAATAGTTAAACCTGACGGTGTTGTAAAACTGCTTGTATGCAGGGAATCTATGAGAAAATGAACCAATTTCTACTTATTTTATAACTCCCCCAATCAATATTGAACTGATCAATCTGATGTATCTAATCAAGTTTCCGTGCAAACATCCAAGCTCATGTTGTTCTTGAGCTGAAGTGTCTAATGAACATACCGCTAATGAAGGATTTGATGCAAACATTTTACATGCTCACGGTGATGAACATATAGTGTCTAATGAGGCATCTAATGCAAGCATTTTGCAAGCTCCCATTGAAGGATTTAGTGTCTAATGATGATCTGCTATGTTGAGAGAGACATGGAGATTTGCAGGCATTGATGACAAGCAAATTATAGTGCATTTTCATGGCTTGAGGAAACGTTGAGGCCATCTACCAGAAAGTCCCCGTATCATGACAACGCAACATAAATACTTTTCTAATCTGTTGTTTGAAACTATTGGCATACTTGTGCAGGATATATATATATTGATATGCAGTTTGCGCACTGGTTATAGGTGCGATTACACTTCGATATTTTTAGCCAGAGAACGAATAATTCTAGCAGGTACAGACGATGTTTGTAGTCCTTGTACACCATGTTGCATTTTCTGTTTTTTGGTGCTTGCATCATTTAGTGTTTATAATCTGAACTACTTTGGATCATTAGCTGGTTTTCAAAGTGCATGTAGCTTCACATTTCTCAAGTTATGTTGATTTCCGGAGTGCAAGTGCCTTCGTATTTTTTAAGTTAAATTTTCGCCCCTGGTAACTTGAATTTGTGGATACGCCACTGCACACAAATCATACACGAATGCCAGTATGAATTAAATGAAATGCAGGGACTTACGCTAGCTCGTTGTACATGCTCACTGCAGCTCTGCTTGCACTTGGGATGTTCCATGTACAAGTCCATGTTACCACTTGCTTGGATGTGCAGGTCTTGTGCTCCTTGCATCCCCCTATGCATTTTTGACACGGCGAATGGCTGGTCAAATAAGAGGAATCGACCTTGTTGTTGTACCGAAGGACAGATACTTACAAGGTTATACGGGTGTGCAGGATGTGTACCAGATCCTGTAGCACCGTCATGCTTCGCTAAAAAATGGATTTGCTTGTTCCAGATGATATCTCCAGAAGAAATATGAGTTAAAGTCAGAGTTGGATAGGCGTGTAAGCTAAGAGAGCAGTGAAAGGATATCCAAACATCGTCGGAACAATGCACAAGGGAGTGATGTGTGGATACCTAGTTCAGGCCGGCGTTTGGGCATGCTCGTTTAGCTAGAGTGCGGGTCACTTCAGAGCCGTTGAGGGTGATGCGCTGGCGTTGGCTGGCTGCACACGAATGCAGATCTTGAGTGGCAGTGGAGCGCTACGATGCGGTGGACGAGACCGTTGGTGAAGCCCCAGCGGCCTCGGGGGGCAGAGGCGCGACGATGTGCTTGGTGAAGTAGCCCCGGTGAGCTGGGAGACAGCGTCAGTGAAGCGCACCTGATGCGGTGGAAGTCGGTGTCTGTGAGGCACGTCGGTTGCGGCGGCCGACATTGTCGATGGACCACCCGATGCGGTGGACGAGGGCGTAGATGAGGTAGCTCCGGTGCGGTGGTGAAGCGTGACCGTCGTCTTCGTCGTCGTTGTCCGGCACAGAGGTGGGGAAAGAGACGAGACGAGGGGCGATTCGAACTTTGCTTGGGTTGGCGGCGAATTAGGGATTTGAGCAATCTGGGCACAGAAGGGGATGGTGGAGAAGGGAGATTTTGCAGGGCTGGAATTGGGGCTGCCAGATACTTCAATCTGAAACGTGGAAGCGCGAACTTATTTTTTCATCGTCCTTTTTTTGTGGGGGAGGGGATGGAGGGGGCTGGATGGTGATAACCCACAAGTATAGGGGATAAATTGTAGCCTCTTTCGATAAGTAAGAGTGCCGAACCCAACGAGGAGCTAAAGGTAGAACAAATATCCCCTCATGTTCTATCGACCACTGATAAAACTCTACGCACACTTGACGTTCGCTTTACCGGAAACAAGTATGAAACTACAAGTACTTTGTAGGTGTTGTTGGATAGGTTTGCAAGAAAGTAAAGAGCACGAAAATAAAACTAGGGGCTGTTTAGATAAAGAAACAACTAAATTAGTTTTAATAGAGAGTTTTTGTCAACAAGAAAGTTATTTGTCCCTAGGCAATCGATAACTAGACCGGTAATCATTATTGCAATTTTATTTGAGGGAGAGGCATAAGCTAACATACTTTCTCTACTTGGATCATATGCACTTATGATTGGAACTCTAGCAAGCATCCGCAACTACTAAAGATCATTAAGGTAAAACCCAACCATAGCATTAAAGCATCAAGTCCTCTTTATCCCATACGCAAACAACCTACTTACTCGGTCTGTGCTTCACACTCACGCCACCCACCATAAGCAAATCATGAACATATTGCAAACCCTACAGCTGAATCCCTCACGCTATGCGCGACACGGAGAGCACCATAGGACAGCACCAATAATAAAACATGCAACTCAAACCAATCACGATCATCAATTAACCCATAGGACAAAACGGATCTACTCAAACATCATAGGATAGCCATACATCATTGGGAAATAATATATAGCGTTGAGCACCATGTTTAAGTAGAGATTACAGCGGGTAAGAGAGAGGTTACACCGCTGCATAGAGGAGGGAAGAGTTGGTGATGATGGCGGTGAAGTTGTTGGTGAAGATTGCGGTGATGATGATGGCCATGGCGGCGTTCCGGCGCCACCGAAAGAGAAGTGGAGAGGGGGCCCCTTCGTCTTCTTCTTCCTTGACCTCCTCCCTAGATGGGAGAAGGGTTTCCCCTCTGGTCCTTGGCCTCCACGGCGTGGGAGGGGCGAGAGCCCCTCCGAGATTGGATCTATCTCTCTGTTTCTGCGTTATGTTCTGGTCCCCTTTCACCGTTTCGCATATATATGGAGATCCGTAACTCCGATTGGACTGAAACCTTCGCCATGATTTTTTATCAAAAATTAGCTTTCTTGCGATCGAAGAAGGGCATCAACCGCCTTACGGGTGGCCCACGAGGGTTAGGGGCGCGCTCTGGGGGTTAGGGCGTGCCCCCCTACCTCGTGCCCACCTCGGACACTGTTTCGCGTTGATCTTTCTTACAGACTTTCCAAATATTCCAAAAAAAATCTCCATCCATTTTTATCCCGTTTGGACTCCATTTGATATGGATATTCTGCGAAACCAAAAACATGCAACAGACAGGAACTGGCACTGGGCACTGGATCAATATGTTAGTCCCAAAAATAGTATAAAAAGTTGCCAAAAAGTATATGGAAGTTGTAGAATATTGGCATGGAACAATCAAAAATTATAGATCCGACGGAGACGTATCAAGCATCCCCAAGCTTAATTCCTACTCGTCCTCGAGTAGGTAAATGATAAAAAGATAATTTTTGATGTGGAATGCTACCTAGCATAATCTTGATCATATGTCTAATCATGGCATGAATATTAAGACACGAGTGATTCAAAGCAATAGTCTATCCTTTGACATAAAAACAATAATACTTCAAGCCTACTAATAAAGAAATCATGTCTTTTCAAAATAACATGGCCAAAGAAAGTTATCCCTACAAAATCGTATAGTCTGGCTATGCTCCATCTTCACCACACAAAATATTCACATCATGCACAACCCCGATGACAAGCCAAGCAATTGTCATACGTTTGACGTTTCTCAAACCTTTTAAACTTTTACGCAATACATGAGCGTGAGCCATGGACATAGCACTATATGTGGAATAGAATATGTTGATGGGGGTTATTTGGAGAAGACAAAAAAAGGAGAAAGTCTCACATCAACTAGGTGTATCAACGGGCTATGAAGATGCCCATTAATAGATATCAATGCGAGGAGTAGGGATTCCCATGCAACAGATGCACTAAGAGCTATAAGTGTATGAAAGCTCAAACTGGAAACTAAGTGGGTGTGCATCCAACTTGCTTGCTCATGAAGACCTCGGGCATTTGAGGAAGCCCATCATCGGAATATACAAGCCAAGTTCTATAATGAAAATTCCCACTAGTATATGAAAGTGAAAGCATAGGATACTCTCTCTATGAAGAACATGGTGCTACTCTGAAGCACAAGTGTGGTAAAAGGATAGTAACATTGCCCCTTCTCTCTTTTTCTCTCATTTTTTTATTTTCTTTTTTCATTTTTTTTTGTTGGGCTTCTTTGGCCTCTTTTTTAGTTGGGCTTCTTTGGCCTCTTTTATTTTTCATAAAGTCAAGAGTCTCATCCTGACTTGTGGGGGAATCATAGTATCCATTATCCTTTCCTCACTGGGGCAATGCTCTAATAATGATGATCATCACACTTTTATTTACTTACAACTCAATATTACAACTCGATATCTAGAACAAGATATGACTCTATATGAATGCCTCCGGCAGTGTACCGGGATGTGCAATGATCTAGCGTAGCAATGACATCAAAAAAATGGACAAGCCATGAAATTATCATGCTAGCTATCTTACGATCATGCAAAGCAATATGATAATAAATTCTCAAGTCATGTATATGATGATGATGGAAGTTGCATGGCAATATATCTCGGAATGGCTATGGAAATGCCATGATAGGTAGGTATGGTGGCCGTTTTGAGGAAGATATAATGAGGCTTATGTGTGATAGAGCGTATCGTATCATGGGGTTTGGATGCACCGGCGAAGTTTGCACCAACTCTCGAGGTGAGAAAGGGCAATGCACGGTACTAAAGAGGCTAGCAATGATGGAAGGGTGAGAGTGCGTATAATCCATGGAGTCAACATTAGTCATAAAGAACTCACATACTTATTGCAAAAATCTATTAGTTATTGAAACAAAGTACTACGCGCATGCTCCTAGGGGGATAGATTGGTAGGAAAAGACCATCGCTCGTCCCCGGCCGCCACTCATAAGGAAGACAATAAATAAATAAATCATGCTCCGACTTCATCACATAACGGTTCACCATACGTGCATGCTACGGGAATCACAAACTTCAACACAAGTATTTCTACAATCCACAACTACCCACTAGCATGACTCTAATATTACCATCTTTATATCGCAAAACTATTGCAAGGAATCAAACATATCATATTCAGTGATCTACAAGTTTTATGTAGGATTTTATGACCAACCATGTGAATGACCAGTTCCTGTCATCTCTCTAAATAGATATAAGTGAAGCAAGAGAGTTTAATTCTTTCTACAAAAGATATGCCCACGCTCTAACAAATATAAGTGAAGCGAAAGAGGATTCTACAAATGACGGTTGTCTATGTAAAGAGAAACAGGCAATCCAAGCTTCAAATGATATAAGTGAAGCACATGAAGCATTCTATAAAGCCATACTCAAAAGATATAAGTGAAGTGCAATGAGCATTCTATAAATCAACCAAGGACTATCTCATACCAGCATGGTGCATAAAATAAAAGTGAAAACTAAATGCAAAAGACGCTCCAAGATTTGCACATATCGCATGAATGAAACGAATGTGAAAACATACCGATATTTGTTGAAGAAAGAGGGGATGCCTTCCAGGGCATCCCCAAGCTTAGACGCTTGAGTCTCCTTGAATATTTACTTGGGGTGCCTTGGGCATCCCCAAGATTGAGCTCTTGCCTCTCTTCCTTTTTCTCACATCGGAACCTTCTCGATCATCGAACACTTCATCCACACAAAACTTCAACAGAAAACTCGGTAAGATCCGTTAGTATAATAAAGCAAATCACTACTCTAAGTACTGTTGCAAACCAATTCATATTTTGTTTTTGCATTGTGTCTACTGTAGTATAACTTTTTCATGGATTAATCCACTGATATAAATTGATAGTTTCATCAAAACAAGCAAACTATGCATCAAAAACAGAATCTGTCTAAAACAGAATAGTCTGTAATAATCTGAACATTCACCATACTTCTGATACTTGAAAAATTCTGCCAAAATTAGGAAAAAAAATTATAGAAAGACATTCAAAAAAGAATCAGAACCATTTGACGTTCCAGTAAAAAATTAAAAATCGCACAAGACTACAGCCCAAAGTTTACATTCCCCGCACTGCATACAAACCAACAAGTATTGTAAACACCCTAAAGGCAAACCTTGGCAAATTATTTTTATAAAACAATGGAATTGTACAAGAGGATAATTATTTTTGTTGAAATTTTTTTGTAATCAAGATTCACAAAGTTTCCGTGAGGATGAACAAAGTTCAAGGAGCTCTCCCACTTCAACAATGCTTGTCTTTCTCACTTTCACTTTCCCTTTTGAAAAGTTTTGGGCTCCCCTCTTTATTTTTGTTGTTTTTAAACTATACGAAAGAACTCAACAGAAATAAATGACTCTCTAAAACTTCCGGGTTGTCTCCCTGGCAACGCTTTCTTTAAAGCCATTAAGCTAGGCATATAGTGCTCAAGTAATGAATCCACCCGGATCCCAAGGTATATCAAAGCCAATTTTAATTAGCAATGATTTGTAATTTAGTAGTGAGCACAAAGCAACATATATCAAGTAATGACGAAGTATAACTCTCTTCCTATGCATCGGCATGTCATAAAAGAACAATTCATGCACACATAGTAAAGGCCAATGCATAGTATAAACAGTTTCTTGCAATTTTGTCATGTGGGAAACATAGAGAGGTGGAGATATAGTTCCTCTCTCATAATAATTGCAAGTAGGAGTAGCAAGCACATGCATATTATACTCATCAAAATCATCATGTGTAGTAGTAAAAGGAAACCCATCAATATAATCCTTAATAAGTGCAAGCTTCTCCGATATAGTGTAGTCGGGAGAATTCAAAAAGATAATAGGACTATCATGCGTGGGTGCAATAGCAACAATTTCATTCATAACATAAGGACTATAGCAAGTTCATCTCCATAAGCATAATTCATATTGGCATCTTGGCCACAAGCATAGCAAGCATCATCAAAAAGGGATATTTCAATAGAATCAACGGGATCATAATAGTCATCATAGCAATCATCCTTTGGTAAGCACGCAGGGGAATTAAACAATGTATGAGTTGAAGAGTTACTCTCATTAGAAGGTGGGCACGGGTGATCAATCCACTCTTCCTCCTTTTGTTCTTCGCTCTCCTCCTCATCTTTTTCATCCAATGTGCTCACAGTTTCATCAACTTCTTCTTCCATAGATTCCTGCAAAATATTAGTCTCTTCTTGGACAGCGAAGACTTTCTCAATAAGTGCATTAGTTTCGTAATTGTATTCATAATTCTCATAGCAATATTTGAGGATAGCTAAATTTTCAGGTCTATAAGTAGCATCATCAAAATCCTCAAACTCTTTAAACATAGATTCAATTTCATAAGCACCCATAAAAGCAACAAATTCTTCTATTTGTTCCACATCATAATAATCATATATACCATTAGCATAATAAGCTAAGGTTTTATTATCATTAAATTTGCATGAAAAGGGAAGGTGTGGAGCCTTCATCCTAGAGCAACAAGTATAATCATAACTCAAGCATAGTTGCTTAGCATACCACTTCAATATATGAATTTGATCCCATAATAGTTTCCCTTTTTGTGTCAAGCAATAATCCCTAAAGTATTCACGTTGATCCAACGTTACTCCCATTACATAGTTGAATGGGGTTTCCTCAGGATTATTAAAGTAGTACATAATATCTTTCACATAACCAGCATCGAGGGTTTTAGGAGGTTCCCCATCTCCATGATCAGCAAGTACACCTAATTTTTTTGGTATTTTGTGTTCCATATCCATAAATAAAGATAAAGAACAACTAAGAACAGCAAATAAAAATTACTTAGTGATAAAGCAAACAAGCACACACGAGAATAGTCACCCCACGCTATTGCTCCCAGGCAATGGCACCAGAAAAAGGTCTTGATAACCCACAAGTATAGGGGATCAATTGTAGCCTCTTTCGATAAGTAAGAGTGTCGAACCCAACGAGGAGCTAAAGGTAGAACAAATATTCCCTCAAGTTCTATCGACCATCGATACAACTCTACGCATGCTTGACGTTCGCTTTACCGGAAACAGGTATGAAACTAGAAGTACTTTGTAGGTGTTTTTGGATAGGTTTGCAAGAAAATAAAGAGAGCGTAAATAAAAGCTAGGGGCTGTTTAGATAAAGACACAACTAAATTAGTTTTAGTAGAGAGCTTTTTGTCAACAAGAAAGTTATTTGTCCCTAGGCAATCGATAAATAGACCGGTAATCATTATTGCAATTTTATTTGAGGGAGAGGCATAAGCTAACATACTTTCTCTACTTGGATCATATGCACTTATGATTGTAACTCTAGCAAGCATCCGCAACTACTAAAGATCATTAAGGTAAAACCCAACCATAGCATTAAAGCATACGTCCTCTTTATCCCATACGCAAACAACCTACTTACTCGGGTCTGTGCTTCTGTCACTCACGCCACCCACCATAAGCAAATCATGAACATATTGCAAACCCTACAGCGGAATCCCTCACGCTATGCCGACACGGAGAGCACCATAGGACAGCACCAATAATAAAACATGCAACTCAAACCAATCACGATCATCAATTAACCCATAGGACAAAACGGATCTACTCAAACATCATAGGATAGCTATACATCATTGGGAAATAATATATAGCGTTGAGCACCATGTTTAAGTAGAGATTACAGCGGGTAAGAGAGAGGTTACACCTCTGCATAGAGGAGGGAAGAGTTGGTGATGATGGCGGTGAAGTTGTTGGTGAAGATTGCGGTGATGATGATGGCCATGGCGGCGTTCCGACGCCACCGAAAGAGAAGGGGAGAGGGGGCCCCTTCGTCTTCTTCTTCCTTGACCTCCTCCCTAGATGGGAGAAGGGTTTCCCCTCTGGTCCTTGGCCTCCATGGCGTGGGAGGGGCGAGAGCCCCTCCGAGATTGGATCTATCTCTCTGTTTCTGCGTTATGTTCTGGCCCCTTTCACCGTTTCGCATATATATGGAGATCCGTAACTCCGATTGGACTGAAACCTTCGCCATGATTTTTTATCAAAAATTAGCTTTCTTGCGACCGAAGAAGGGCATCAACCGCCTTACGGGTGGCCCACGAGGGTTAGGGGCGCTCGGGGTAGGGCGTGCCCTCACCTCGTGCCCACCTCGGACACCGGTTCGCGTTGATCTTTCTCCCATATTTTCCAAATATTCCAAAAATAAGCTCCGTCCATTTTTATCCCGTTTGGACTCCATTTGATATGGATATTCTGCGAAACCAAAAACATGCAACAGACAGGAACTGGCACTGGGCACTGGATCAATATGTTAGTCCCAAAAATAGTATAAAAAGTTGCCAAAAAGTATATGGAAGTTGTAGAATATTGGCATGGAACAATCAAAAATTATAGATATGACGGAGACGTATGAGGTGGCTGGGTGCTAAGCGTTCGTCCGACACACGCGACCACCACGACACGACCCTGGTCTGCCTGGTGCGCCTACATTTGAGAATGCAAACGAATCTTCTTTTATTTGCAAACGAATCTGTATGTATTACCATGCCCGTGTTTTCCTTGCAATAATTAGTCATTCGAAACAAGATACTATAAATTAATTAATGAGGAGTTATTTGATACGTCTCCAACATATTTATAATAAGTATTCATTCTATTATATTAACCATCTTGGATGTTTAATGGGCTCTATTATACACTTTTATATTATTTTTGGGACTAACTTATTAACCCAGAGCCCAGTGCCAGTTTCTGTTTTTCTCCTTGTTTAAGTGTTTTGCAAAAAAGGAATATCAAACGGAGTCCAAACGGAATGAAACCTTCGGGGAAGTTATTTTTGGAACGGAAGCAATCCAGAAGACTTGGAGTATACGTAAGGGAAGCAACGAGGAAGGCAAGAGGCAGGGGGGCGCGCCCACCCCCCTGGGCACGCCCTCCACCCTCGTGGGCCCCTCGTGGCTCCCCTGATGTATTTCTTCCGCCTATATATGTCCATATACCCTAAAAACATCGGGGAGCAGAATAGATCGGGAGTTCCACTGCCGCAAGCCTCTGTAGCCACCAAAAACCAATTGGGATCCTGTTCCGGCACCCTATCGGAGGGGGGATCCCTCACCGGTGGCCATCTTCATCATCCCGGCGCTCTCCATGATGATGAGGGAGTAGTTCACCCTCGGGGCTAAGGGTATGTACCAGTAGCTATGTCTTTGATCTCTCTTTCTCTCTCTCTCTCTCTCTCTCTCTCTCTCTCGTGTTCTCGAGGTGATACGATCTTCATGTATCGCGAGCTTTGCTATTATAGTTGGATCTTATGATGTTTCTCCCCCTCTACTCTCTTGTAATGGATTGAGTTTTCCCTTTGAAGTTATCTTATCGGATTGAGTCTTTAAGGATTTGAGAACACTTGATGTATAGCTTGCCGTGCTTATCTGTGGTGACAATGGGATATCACGTGATCCACTTGATGTATGTTTTGGTGATCAACTTGCAGGTTCCGCCCATGAACCTATGCATAGGGGTTCGCACATGTTTTCGTCTTGACTCTCCGGTAGAGACTTTGGGGCACTCTTTGAAGTACTTTGTGTTGGTTTGAATATATGAATCTGAGATTGTGTGATGCATATCATATAATCATACCCACGGATACTTGAGGTGACATTGGAGTATATTGGTGACATTAGGGTTTTGGTTGATTTGTGTCTTAAGGTGTTATTCTAGTACGAATTCTATGATAGAACGAATGGAAAGAATAACTTCATGTTATTTTACTACGGACTCTTGAATAGATCGATCACAAAGAATAACTTTGAGGTGGTTTTGTACCCTACCATAATATCTCCGTTTGTTCTCCGCTATTAGTGACTTTGGAGTGACTCTTTGTTGCATGTTGAGGGATATTTATATGATCGAGTTATGTTATTATTGTTGAGAGAACTTGCACTAGTGAAAGTATGAATCCTAGGCCTTGTTTCCTAGCATTGCAATACCGTTTACGCTCACTTTTATCGTTTGTTACCTTGCTTTTTTTATATTTTCAGGTTACAAAAACCTATATCTATCATCCATATTGCACTTATATCACCATCTCTTTGCTGAACTAGTGCACCTATACAATTTACCATTGTATTGGGTGTGTTGGGGAGAAAAGAGACTCTTTGTTATTTGGTTGCAGGGTTGTTTGAGAGAGACCATCTTCATCCTATGCCTCCCACGGATTGATAAACCTTAGGTCATCCACTTGAGGGAAATTTGCTACTGTCCTACAAACCTCCGCACTTGGAGGCCCAACAACGTCTACAAGAAGAAGGTTGTGTAGTAGACATCAAGCTCTTTTCTGGCGCCATTGCCGGGGAGGTGAGTGCTTGAAGGTATATCTTTAGATCTTGCAATCTAATCTTTTTGTTTCTTGTTTTATCACTAGTTTAGTTTATAAAACAAAACTACAAAAAAATTGAATTGAGTTTGTCTCATACGCTTCATCTTTTTAATATCTTTCGTAAGTATGATGAAAAGGAAAATTGTGCTCAAGTGCTAGAAGAGGAAGTCTATAAAATGTTTGGCACTAAATCTTTGAATGATGAGCATGATTGCAATGTTGTTAGTATGAACTCTTTGAATATCCATAGTACTAATGATGATTGCACTAGTTATGATGAAAATGTCTCCTATAAACATGTCCATTTTTTGTGGAGTGCATTGGGTTTGCAAATACACACCAAATAGGGAAGATAGATATTGCAAGAGGTATAAGCATTTAGAAACTAAATTGTTGCAAGAAAGGCTAGATGTTTGTGCTGAAAATTTAAATTTTCTTAGCCGTACTTGTGAACTTTTCAATGAACGGGGTCATTTAACTATCCGATGCAAATTGTTTCATGATCTAATCATGTCCAAAAATTGTGATGACTTGATTTACCTTGCACATTATAATGAACTTAGTTTGCTTATGGGTTACGAAGAAATGAAACGTATAACTAAGCATCTTCCAGAATTTGCCCGTTATAAACTTCTTGCTTTTGATCTAGAGAAAATTTATATGTATTGTGCGGTGAATTGCATTGAAAATAATTATATTGCCAATTATATAAAGAAAATAAAACAAATAGAGGATGAAGAGAATAATAATGAAAGGGAAGAGACTTCCCAATATCCTCCTATTATTTCCTATGATGAATCAGGTAACGAGGAGGAGCATCCTATTCAACCCATCTCATTAATAAGGAGCTCCAAAAAGAGGGTCAAACCCACACATGACGTGAAGAAGAAAAATAAAAGACGGAGAAGCAAAGGTAAAAAGGTATCCCACCCAAATGATGTTGCTCCTATTACTCCTTGTGATGATGATAATTGCTATACTATTGGTGCTATCCATACTATTAATGATGAGAGTGATTATGCTTACGATATGAAAAGGCCCAAGCTTGGGGATGCTATGTTTAATGAGAATGATAAGTTTGAGAATATATTTGCTGAAAATAATGTTTGTCCCAAGCTTGGGAATGCTATGTTTAACGAAGATGATGTTATTAACCTCCCAAGTTTTCATATGCAAATTTGTTATGATAGCATGCCTCCTACTTATGATGATTATGTTGATGAAAGTGGGTTTGGAAGAGTGTCAACTTTAGGAAGTAATGATCCCACTATTTTGGAGGATGTTGAATCTTATTGTGATAATTATGAAAATGGATTTGGAGAGGTCATGACTTTATTTAGTGATGAATCCACTATTTCGGAAGAGGTTTCAATTGATTATGAGAACAAAGTTGCTACTTATGATGATTATTGTGATGATACTTATGCTATAAAAAGTAGTGATGATTATATTTATAAAACTTGTCATGATTATGATTACCCTTTTTCTGAACATTACTCTTTTAATGTGGAAACAATTTATAGTATTCCGGTTTCTTATGATACTCCCACTATTCTGAATGAGAAGATTTTGCTTGTGTGGAGAGTAGTAAATTTTCTATGCTTGTAGATCATGAAAAGAATGCTTTATGTGATAGTTATATTGTTTAATTCTTTCATGATGCTACTGAAAATTATTATGAGGGAGGAATATATGTTTGTAGGAATTGCAATAATATCAAGTTTCCTCTCTATGTGCTTAAAGTTTTGAAGTTATGCTTGTTTTGCCTTCCTATGCTAGTTGATTATTGTTCCCATAAGTTGTTTGCTCACAAAATCCCTATGCATAGGAAGTGAGTTAGACTTAAATTTGCTTGCCATGTGTTTCATGATGCTCTCTTTATGTTTCAATTCTTATCTTTTATGCGAGCATCATTGAAATCATCATGCCTAGCTAGGGGCGTTAAACGTTAGCGCTTGTTGGGAGGCAACCCAATTTTTATTTTTGTTCTTTCTTTTTGGTTCTGTTTAGTAATAAATATTTGATCTAGCCTATGGTTAGATGTGGTTTTATGTTTTAATTAGTGTGTGTGTGTGCCAAGTAAGACCTACAGGATCTTCTTGGATGATAGTTATTTGATCTTCCTGAAAATTCCAGAAACTTTCTGTTCACGAAAACAATTGTTTAAAATCACCAGAACGTGATAAAATACTGATTCCAATTGCAGAAGATCAATAATCAAATTATCTAGGTTGTCCTATTTTAGTAGATTTTTTTTGAGTTCCAGAAGTTTGCGTTAGTTACAGATTACTTTAGACTGTTCTGTTTTTGACAGATTCTGTTTTTTGTGTGTTGTTTGCTTATTTTGATGACTCTATGGCTACTAAAATAGTTTATAAACCATAGAGAAGTTGGAATACAGTAGATTTAACACCAATACAAATAAGTAATGAGTTCATTACAGTATCTTGAAGTGGTGTTTTGTTTTGTTTTCTTTTGCTAATGGAGCTCACAAGATTTTCTGTTAAGTTTGTGTTGTGAAGTTTTCAAGTTTTGGTTAAAGATTCGATGGACTACGGAATAAGGAGTGGCAAGAGCCTAAGCTTGGGGATGCCCAAGGCACCCCAAGGTAATATTCAAGGACAACCAAGAGCCTAAGCTTGGGGATGCCCCGGAAAGCATCCCCTCTTTCGTCTTCGTTCATCGGTAACTTTACTTGGAGCTATATTTTTGTTCACCACATGATATGTGTTTTGCTTGGAGCGTCAGTTTATTTTCTTTAGCTTTGCTTGCCGTTTGAATAAAATACCAAGATCTGAAATTCTAAAATGAGAGAGAGTCTTCACAAAGCTGCATAATTATTTAACTATTCATTGATCTTCACTTATATCTTTTTGGAGTAGTTTGTCATTTACTCGTGTGCTTCACTTATATCCTATGAGTAAATAGTTGAATGATTTGAATATCATAAATCTGAAATTATATATGTTTCATATGCCTTTCCCATGGGGAGTAATGCCTTCACATATAAGAAGTAGAGGTGGTAAATTCTTTGAAGGTTAGCAAACATTGTATTGGTCACTTGAACAATTCATGAAAAAATATTGAAGGAAGAGAGATTTCACATATAAATATACTATCTTGGACATCTTCTATGATTGTGATCCCCATTAATTATTTTCAAACTTGGTCAAATTAGTTGAAGTTGGACAAGGAAGACAACATAATGAGTTATGGTTGGGTATATTCGTATAGAAGTTATATTGTTATGGATCCTCTAACATGTGGTGCTTGCTATTTAGAATCCTTTGCTAGCCAAAATATCTGTACTAAGCGGGAATACTGCTTGTGCATCCAAATTACTTGAACCAAGTTTATTCCATGAGTGTCCACCATATCTACCTGTATGCGGTATTTACCGCTGCTCCAAGTAAATTTGCATGTGCCAAACTCTAAACCTTCAAATAATAATCTGTTTTGTATGTCTGAATGGCTCATGTAGCAATTAGGGGCTGTCAGTATCTTCCATGCTAGGTGGGTTATTCTCACGATGAGTGGACTCCGCTCATCATTCATTAGAAAATGGCTGGTAACTGGGATGCCCAGTCCTCTGATCAAAAGATCAAAAACAAATTCGCAAATAATTTAAACAAAACTCCCCCAGGAATGCTGATAGTTGGATGACACCCGTTGTTTCGGACAAGCCGTGGAGTGTGAATGTTGGTGGAGGGGGAGTACAAACTTTACCTTTCTGCGTGGGAACCGCCTATAATGTATCTAGTATGGAAGATATTGGGAACTCTTGGTCGTTATGTTGACAATGAAAGCATACCTCTCAAAATTATTTTCATCTCTGTTTTTGCTTCGAGCTCTGGCACCTCTGCAAATCCCTGCTTCCCTCTGCAAAGGGCCTATCTTTTACTTTTATGCAAGAGTCAGTAGTATCCCTTCTCATTCCAACCTACTCTTTAGCTGGCAAGCATCATGTGATGGAAATATCTAAGCATATATGGCCATTCAAATATATTTGATCATGAATTATTATTGTTGACATTACCCTTGAGGTAAAAGGTTGGGAGGCGAAACATTAAGCCCCTATCTTTCTCTGTGTTCGATGAATACCATTTGTTCTAAAAATATGCTTTGAGTGGTAGCAATCATGGAAGACTATATGATAGTTGAGTATGTGGGATTTGCTAAATCAAAGCTCTGACATAGACTCTTCTTGAAAATAAGATGAATTGTAATTGTTTGATGACTAATAACACGGTTTGTTAGTTTTCAAGAAAGCTTATGATATATATTTTAACATGTGAATAGTTTGTTACTTGATCATAAAAAGTTTTATGAGTTGAGCGACTATTATGACATATAATAATGCTAGAAAAGGTGATTGAAATTATCATTGATCAAACTTGTGCACCTGCTAGCATTCACACTTCAGAAATTATTTCTTTTATCATTTACCTACTCGAGGATGAGCAGGAATTAAGCTTGGGGATGCTGATACGTCTCCAACATATCTATAATTTATGAAGTATTCATGCTATTATATTATCCATCTTGGATGTTTAATGGGCTTTATTATACACTTTTGTATTATTTTTGGGACTAACCTATTAACCCAGAGCCCAGTGCCAGTTTCTGTTTTTCTCCTTGTTTCAATGTTTCGCAGAAAAAAATATCAAACGGAGTCCAAACGGAATGAAACCTTCAGGGAAGTTATTTTTGGAACGGAAGCAATCCAGAAGACTTGGAGTATACGTAAGGGAAGCAACGAGGAAGGCACGAGGCAGGGTGGGCGCGCCCTCCACCCTCGTGGGGCCCTCGTGGCTCCCCTGATGTATTTCTTCCGCCTATATATGTCCATATACCCTAAAAACATCAGGGAGCAGAATAGATCGGGAGTTCCACTGCCGCAACCCTCTGTAGCCACCAAAAACCAATCGAGACCCTGTTCCGGCACCCTATCGGAGGGGGCATCCCTCACCGGTGGCCATCTTCATCATCCCGGTGCTCTCCATGACGAGGAGGGAGTAGTTCACCCTTGGGGATGAGGGTATGTACCAGTAGCTATGTGTTTGATCTCTCTCTCTCTCTCGTGTTCTTGAGGTGATACGATCTTGATGTATCGCGAGCTTTGCTATTGTAGTTGGATCTTATGATGTTTCTCCCCTCTACTCTCTTGTAATGGATTGAGTTTTCCTTTGAAGTTATCTTATCGGATTGAGTCTTTAAGGATTTGAGAACACTTGATGTATGTCTTGCCGTGCTTATCTGTGGTGACAATGGGATATCACGTAATCCACTTGATGTATGTTTTGGTGATCAACTTGCGGGTTCCGCCCATGAACCTATGCATAGGGGTTGGCACACATTTTCGTCTTGACTCTCCGGTAGAGACTTTGGGGCACTCTTTGAAGTACTTTGTGTTGGTTTGAATAGATGAATCTGAGATTGTGTGTAGCGACCAGACCCGAATGGATCTAGCGCTCTGTGCTCAGTGTCATCCCCGACCAAGAATGCCGACACCACACAAGATTTGAAGGATTTATAGCAGAGTAGCAATCACACACTTATTACATCGTTGTCCACAAGGGAACTTAATACAATAATATGGCTTAAGGCCATCTAATAATAACAATGGAAGGCTTGGAAGACAAGTGAGTCCATCAACTCCATCGGCATCACCGAGTATAGAACCACGACCTAACACCTTACTAAATGCGTTCGAAAAGTGCGCAGCGTGAAAAGTTGCAGCCCAAAACGGGTCAAGACATGGAATATGCCGCAATGTAACACATAGAGAACAATGAAGCAACAAGCCTATACTACATGCATATATGGCTGGTGGTAAGGCTCTCTGATTTACATTTTTGCATAAAGCTGATTTTTCCCTACATCAAAGGAATAATTTTATTTAACTATCATGGTGGTTGTTAAACATTGAGAATGGTTGATGACATCCTCAATCCCAATTAAAAGTACTCATTAAAACCCAATAACTTTATTATTAGAAGTAACATGTTGAGATTCACATGATATTCAAGTACTAGATACTCAAGATTTGTCCATAACCGGGACACGGCTAATCATGATTAGTTTATACACTCTGCAGAGGTTTGCACTTTTCCCCACAAGACTCGATCGCCTCCGTTTGGTTCTCGCACTACATGGTGTTTGAGAGACGGATGACCGAGACATAGTCTTTCAGAAGCGCTAGCACCTTACATGTGGGTAGACCGTACCAACCTACATCCCCTACATCAGCTAGCCTACCCGTAAGAGTCACAACTTAGTCAACTACGCTAGAGCCCATAATTGGCTTGTGGCTGCACACGGAAGTTTCCAGTTTGAATAATCTTATGATCCCTTAGAGCCTGGGTGGCGGTCCGAAGAAATACAGTAAGTCTGATAGAAACCAGGTGCCTCAATCCACCCAGATGTGTGTTTAGGTTGCCACCTTAGATAAACCATTAAATTAACAATCTCACATCTGTCATGGATATCACTCACCCAATCCACGTCTACTAGCATAACATAGCATAATAAGCAAACGTAGAAGTAGCTCCCAAGGTTTCATAAGTAAAACAGGTAATTGGTACTACCTCAATCTACTTCCCATCCCACAATTTAATTAGATCCTAAACATGCAGGTGTTTGAGGGTTGATCTAATGCATAAAACTGGGTAGTAGAAAAGGTATGATCAAATGTTACTTGCCTTCTTGATGATCCATGAGTCCTAGAGATTCAAGTAACAAGCGGCGCACTCCGGGTGATCTAACGCAGACAAACAACAAGCATACAATAAGTACTCATCTAATGCACAGGGAAATCTCGAATAAAAGATCTAACCAGATAGTTCAACTTAAGAACCCTGGTTGCAAAAGAATCGAATCAAATAAAGCATCGAAAGTCGGAACTCGAGAGAACGACCGGTTTAGCAATCTAAAATTAAGTCAAAATTTTACAGTAGCAAAACTCTGTGTAAGTAGGTTAGTCGAACGGCGGTTTCATATCGAAACTCCAGCGCTTGAATCACTGATTCGATAAACGAGCAAGAAATAAAACAAATTTGAAAATCGGATCGTAAATCGAATCAAAAAATAATGGATTAAATCCGATTTAAAAGAAAACGATTTAACGGATTAAATAACGGACGTTCGTTAGCAGAACTAATCCAACGAAGCGTTCATTGAAACGAACGGGTCGGTGAACGTTCACTAAATAAGAAACCGAAAAAAAACCATCTAGGTTTTTGAAAAAACCGAACATCGCAAAAAACCGGATCGGTCTTTTTCTAAAAACCCGGATCGGATCGGTTGAGGCGGCGCGGCTACCTGGCGGGTCTCGCCGGCGGGCTCAGCTGGCTCCGGCTGGCTCGGGCGGCGGGCGGCAGGTCGGGAGGGCGGCGAGGCTGGGGTCCCGGCGAGGGGCGGCGAGGGCGACGGCGGCGGCCAAGGCGGGCGGCGGCTCGGGTGGAGGGCGGCGACGGCGGGCGGGTTGAGGGAGAGGAGGGCGGCGGGGTATAAATAGGAGGGGGTTCGGTTGCCTTGGGGGAGGGCGGCGGCGGTGTCCGAGCCGGACACGGGCGGGCGGCGTGGCGGGCGGCGGAGTCTCACAAGGAGGAGAGAGGAGGCGGGTCGGGCGCTGGGCCGGGTCGGCTGGCCGGGCCGGGCTGGGCCTTGGCAGAAGCGTTTTATTTAAAACAAAACAAAACGGATTAAAAAAATATCAAACGAACTCAGATTTTAATAAAATTAATTTTCCCCGACTCCTAAAAATGAGTCGAACAAAATGAACTTTAAAAACGACAAACATGCATATATTTTTTTAAAATGCTCATTTTTGCCTAAGCAAAATAAATCTTCCAAAACCAAATTTTGATTTATTTATAATATCTCCATTTTTCCTAAATATTGGGAAAGTCATATTATTCCCTCTCTTAAGTTTTTATAGGAAAAACTTTATGAAGATAACTAAATAAATCCAATGATCCTATTTTCAAAATTTGAGAAATCCCAAATATGAAAATAATGAAACTTCCAACTCTCTCCGAGGGTCCTTGAGTTGCGTGAAATTTTCTAGGATCGGGAAAATGCGAGAAAAATATGATATGCATGATGACCTAATGTATAACATTCCAAATTGAAAATTTGGGATGTTACAAACCTACCCTTAAGATGAATCTCGCCCTCGAGATTCGGGTTGGCTAGAAAATAGGTGAGGGTGGTCCTTGAGCAAAACTTCCTCTCTTTCCCGGTGGCTTCATCCTCGGTGGTGGCTCCAATGAACTTTGCAAAACTTGATAACCTTGCTGCGGGTAACTCTGCTTTGGCATAATCGAGAATCTTAACGGTTTTTCCTCATATGTCAAGTCATCCTTCAACTGAATTGCTTCCAGTGGCACCGTGGTTCTTAACGGTACCTCTCGCTATCTCGGGTGACATTTCTTCAATCGAGAAACATGGAATACATCATGAACTCCCGACAGTCCTTACGGTAATTCCAACTTATAAGCAACTTCTCCCATGCGTTGCAAAATCTTATACGGTCCAACGAAACGTGGTGCTAACTTTCCTTTAACTCCAAAACGCTTAACTCCTCAAGCGGGGATACTCGAGATATACTCTGTCTCCAACTTCATACTCAATCGCTGGCGCTTTGAATCGGCATAGCTCTTTTGTCTGGACTGGGCTACCTTGAGCCTGTCTCGAATCAACTTAACTCTCTGTTCAGACTCCTTAATCAAATCTGGTCCAAACAACTGACGATCTCCAGTTTCGTCCCATAACAACGGTGTCCTGCACCTTCTTCCATACAAAGCCTCGAAAGGTGCCATCTTCAAGCTGGTTTGGTAACTGTTGTTGTAGGAAAATTCTGCATACGGCAAATTGTCATCCCAGCTAGATCCATAATCTAGGGCACAAGCTCTCAAAGCATGTCCTCCAAAATCTGATTGACTCTCTCGGTGCATCCATCGGTGCGTGGGTGGAAAGCTGCATCAATTCCAATCGGGTTCCCAATGTTTCATGCAACTGGTTCCAAAATTTCGAGGTAAACCGGGTTCCTCTATCTCGATACGATGCTCCTCGGAACTCCGTGTAAGCACACAATTCTGGTCATGTATATCTTTGCCAACTTAGCACTGCTATAGGTGGTCTTGATCGGAATAAAATGAGCTACCTTTGTTAAACGGTCGACTATAACCCAAATCGAGTCATATCTGAACGAGTCTTTGGTAATCCTGTGATAAAATCCATGCCTAGTTTATCCCACTTCCATTCGGTATCGGCAATGGTTGTAACAATCCTGCTTCGATGTTCTCGCCTTTACTTTCTCGACATACATCGCAAATCGCTACATACTCCGCAATATCCTTCTTCATTCCGGTCCACCGAAAGTATTCTTCAAATCCAAGTACATCTTGGTATTTCTGGGTGAATCGAATAGGGTGAATCATGAGCTTCTTGTAAAATCAACTTCACGATCTACGGGTCATTGGGTACATAAACACGGTCTTCAAACCATAGGGTATCGTGCTCATCCTCACGAAATCCTTTAGCTTTTCCTTTGCTCATTTTCTCCTTTATAGAGGCAACTTCCTTATCCGCCTTTTGGGCTTCTCCGATTTTGTCCATCGGCGTTGGATCGAATCTCCAATGCTGCTACATAGCCTCTCGAACTATTTCCAAACATAGCTCTCGAAGGTCCTCGGCTAACTCATTGGGTATTCCTCCCATCATTAGGGTATTGACGTGGCTCTTACGGCTCAATGCGTCTGCTACGACATTAGCCTTCCCGGGTGATAATGCAATCTCATGTCATAATCCTTGATAAGCTCTAACCATCTCCTTTGTGCGAGATTCAATTTCATACGTGTGAAGATGTACTTCAAACTCTTGTGATCCGTATATACTTCACAATGATTTCCAATGAGAAAATGTCTCCACGTCTTCGTGGCATGCACAACGGCTGCTAACTCCAAATCATGAGTGGCATAGTTCAACTCATGGGGCTTAAGTTGTCGTGAAGCATACTGAAACAACTCTTCCTTCCTGCATAAGCACCGCTCCAAGTCCTCGGCGTGAAGCGCCGTAATACACCTCATAATCCTTAGTCTGATCCGCAATATCAAACCGGTGAGGTAACCAATCTTTTCTTCAACTCCTGAAAACTTGCCTCACAGTCCTCAGTCCATAGAAATTTGTTTTCCTTCTTCAACAATTCTGTCATAGGCTTGGCAATCCTTGAGAAATTCTCAATGAACCTTCGGTAGTATCCTGCGAGTCCAAGGAAACTACGAATCTCTCCAACTGTCGTTGGTGCTTCCCATTTGGTTACGGTCTCAACTTTTGTGGGGTCAACTGCTATCCCTTCTCCGGATATAACATGTCCGAAATCCAACTTCCTTTAGCCAAAACTCACATTTGCTGAACTTGGCATACAACCGGTGTTCCTCGGTTTCTCCAAAACCAATCGCAAATGTTCCTTGTGTTCCTCTTCATTCTTCGAGAAAATCAAAATGTCATCAATGAACACCACGAACTTATCCAAAAACTCCATAAACACTTTGTTCATCAGGTTCATGAAATAGGCTGGTGCGTTAGTCGATCCAAATGACATAACGGTATACTCAGATAGTCCATATCTCGTGGTAAATGCTGTCTTGGGTATGTCCCGCTCCCGAATCTTCAATCGATGGTACCACGATCGCAAGTCGATCTTGGAAAACACCTTGGCTCCTTGCAAGCGATCAAAGCAGATCATTTATCATAGGTAGTGGGTACTTGTTCTTGATTGTTACTTCATTCAATCCACGATAATCAACAACCATTCTTAACGATCCATCCTTCTTCTCCACTAGCAAAGCGGGTGATCCCCAAGGTGAAGAACTTGGGCGTATAAAACCTTTATCCAAAAGCTCCTTAATCTGCTTCTTGATTTCCGCCAAATCTGTCTTGGCATCCTATACGGTCGCTTCGATATCGGGCCTGTTCTCGGCAACAGCTCGATCAAAACTCAATGTCTCTATCCGGTGGCATTCACGGCAACTCTTCCGGAAATACATCAGAAAATCCTTCACCATCGGTACTTCTTCCCGCACCACTCGATAAGCAATTAACTTGCGCTCTTCTCTGCTGATGCCGTGATACATACTTAATCCTTCTTCCTTCTGGTGTGGTGAGCAAAATTGACTTTGTGGTGCAATCTATGTTTCCTCCATACCTTGATAACCAATCCATACCTAATATCACATCCAATCCTTGGGATTCCAGAACTATTAGGTCTAAGGGGAAAACATAGTGTCCAATCCTTAATGGCAGTCGATCACACCATTTACTAGCCATGTACTACGCTCGGTGAGGTTACTAGCATGGGTGACCTAAGGGCTTGGGTTGGTAACTTGTACTTATCCACAAATCCCTTGATATGTATGAATGCGATGCACCAAAGATCGAAAAGAACAACCGCAGTAAATGACTTAACCAAAACTTACCGATTCTTTGCATCGGGCTGATCTTCAACCTCCTCCACTTCAATGTGGTTCACTGTCCCCTATTGAAAGGGTTAGGCTTCTTTCGAGCTTCCATTGCCATTTCCATTCTGGCCTATACGGGCGATCATTGGCATAATGCCCAGTCTTGCGGCACTTAAAGCAAGTAATATGACTCAGGTCTACTTTGGATGGTGTTGACGGGTTGGTGCGATTACGTCTGCTGCTTCCTCCATTCCGTTCCCATTCTTGGTGCTATTATGGTTATGCGAATTACCTCCTCCATGGGTATGTCAAACTGAATTCCTGATTTAGGGGTATAACGAGGTTTCTATTGAGCTCGAGTTATACTTCCCTTGCCCATACTTCCGCTTGCAGTTCTCAATTTGTCGCTGCTTTCCTTCAATCATGAGGGCTCGGTCTACTAACTCGGTAGTTATTGAAACTGGCTACCATCAACGGCATCTTGAACTCATCATTCAGTCCTTCTAGAAACTTCTCCTGTTTAGCTGCCAAGAGCAACGTCATCCGGGGCATAACGTGCTAGTTTACTAAAGTCATCCACGTCTTGGCCAATAGTCCTTCCTCCTTGGCGTAAGTTGCGAAACTCACGCTTCTTCATGGCCATAGCTCCTTTGAAACATGGGCGGTCTTGAAAAGCTTGCTGAAATTGATCCCATGTGGCGGTGTCTACAGTGGTAAGTGGTCGTGAAATTCTCCCACCATCTTCTGCTTGGGTCCTTCAAGCTGATGTGCTGCAAACTTCACTCTTTCTCCATCCATGCATCCTGCAGTGGTCAGCTCCCTTCCTATCTTGCGGAGCCGGTCATCTGCTACAATTGGCTCGGTGCTCTTTGGAATACACCGGCGGGTTTAGTCTAAGGAAACGAGTCGGATGATCCGCAGTGGTGGTGGTGGTGGGTTGTTGTTGTTGTTGTTGTTGTTGCCTGGTTCTCGCACCAATGTTTGAATCAGGGTATTCCTCTTGGATCGGTTGGGTGATCTCTGGCGGGGAAAACAAATCCGGGTCGCGTCTCGGAGGCATCGATGGGTTTAGAAAAGATGAGAATTTAGAATAGAATGAGGTGTAAGGGGAATCACTACCCAAATGCACATGAGCAAATACACACAAAATCACTTCATTCAATCAAACAAAGGCTTACAACGATCTAACTATCGCAAAAGTGCGTGTACTATAATGTTTACATGGAGGAATACTACTAATATGTGGGGGACTTCTACTAATTTGAACCGGTGGAAGACTCCATAATGTCCGCTCCACCTTCGCCTTCAAAGTCGGGTTCACTTGGATCCGAATCGGTGTCGTCGATGTTGATGTAGTCGCTTGGGCAATCGACATACTGGTCTTCATTCCTGAAAGGCCAACTTCTTCTTCAGTTCTTCAATCTCGCATTTGAGATCGTTATTGTGTCTTGCTAGAGCTACGATCTCGTCCATATAGTCCTTGCGAGTTGTCTTTAGTTCTTCTTCAAGTTCGATGATCCTTCCCTTTGCATTCTCGCAACTCCAACATATCATTGCACATCCGGTTCTCCGGCGTTGAATGTGCTGGTTTAACTCTGGATGAATGCTGCAATGGATCTATCCTTCTTGGTGTTGACGACGTCCCATTTGTCATCTCGGCGTCCGCAAATCTGGTAGATTGTGTCCTTGAGGTCTTCTTGATAAAATTCTCCAATGAGTCCCATGGTGATGTGAGCTGCCATGCTCTTTCCGGACTCCAAGTTGGTGCACCGAAAACACTATCTATAGGCTTGGTGATTGGGGCGAATGTCCTTCTGGAACGTGAGCGTGAATCTTCCAGCGCTCCTCTTGAGCGAGTGGGCGTTGAAAGTCCGGTGAAGCTTGGTAGTCCAATGTTCAGTACTTGGTAACTTCCTTCAAGTGAAATCCAAAAGGTGTGCCTTCATCCGTTGGGTGTACTTGATCTTCGGCGTCCTTCATCCTAAAGAGAGTAGAAAAGATGAGGAGTTAGAAAATGGGAAGAGAATAGCGATCTATGGCTTTATCTTAGTGGTCGTGTCCTACGGTCGGCGTGTGCTCGATACCATTCTCTGTGGCGACCAGACCGAATGGATCTAGCGCTACGTGCTCGATGTCATCCTGGATCGATGTCTGACACCACACGATTTCGAAGGATTTATAGCAGAGTAGCAATCACACACTTATTACATCGTTGTCCACAAGGGAACTTAATACAATAATATGGCTTAAGGCCATCTAATAATAACAGGGAAGGCTTGGAAGACAAGTGAGTCCATCAACTCCATCGGCATCACTGAGTATAGAACCACGACCTAACACCTTACTCGTCATTCCGAAAAGTCTGCAACGTGAAAAGTTGCAGCCCCAAAACGGGTCAAGACATGGAATATCTTGGCAATGTAACACATAGAGAACAATGAAGCAACAAGCCTATACTACATGCATATATGGCTGGTGGTAAGGCTCTCTGATTACATTTTTGCATAAAGCTGATTTTTCCTACATCAAAGGAATAATTTTATTTAACTATCATGGTGGTTGTTAAACATTGAGAATGGTTGACAGCATCCTCAATCCCAATTAAAAGTACTCATTAAAACCCAATAACTTTATTATTAGAAGTAACATGTTGAGATTCACATGATATTCAAGTACTAGATACTCAAGATTTGTCCATAACCGGGGACACGGCTAATCATGATTAGTTTATACACTCTGCAGAGGTTTATGACTTTTCCCCACAAGACTCGATCGCCTCCGCTTGGTTCTCGCACTACATGGTGTTTGAGAGACGGATGACCGAGACATAGTCTTCGTAAGCGCTTAGCACCTTACATGTGGGTAGACCGTACCAACCTACATCCCCTACATCAGCTAGCCTACCCGTAAGAGTTCGCACAACTTAGTCAACTACGCCAGAGCCCATAATTGGCTTGTGGCTGCACACGGAAGTTTCCAGTTTGAATAATCTTATGATCCCTTAGAGCACGGGTGGCGGTCCGAAGAAATACAGTAAGTCCTCGATAGAAACCAGTGCCTCAATCCACCCAGATGTGTGTTTAGGTTGCCACCTTAGATAAACCATTAAATTAACAATCTCACATCTGTCATGGATATCACTCACCCAATCCACGTCTACTAGCATAGCATAGCATAATAAGCAAACGTAGAAGTAGCTCCCAAGGTTTCATAAGTAAAACAGGTAATAGGTACTACCTCAATCTACTTCCCATCCCACAATTTAATTAGATCCTAAACATGCAGGTGTTTGAGGGTTGATCTAATGCATAAAACTGGGTAGTAGAAAAGGTATGATCAAAATGTTACTTGCCTTGCTGATGATCCGCGAGTCCTAGAGATTCGAAGTAACAAGCGGCGCACTCCGGGTGATCTAACGCAGACAAACAACAAGCATACAATAAGTACTCATCTAATGCACAGGGAAATCTCGAATAAAAGATCTAACCAGATAGTTCAACTTAAGAACCCTGGTTGCAAAAGAATCGAATCAAATAAAGCATCGAAAGTCGGAACTCGAGAGAGAACGACTCGGTTTAGCAATCTGAAATTAAGTCAAAATTTTACAGTAGCAAAACTCTGTGTAAGTAGGTTAGTCGGAACGGCGGTTTCATAACGAAACTCCGTGCTCTTGAATCACCGATTCGATAAACGAGCAAGAAATAAAACAGATTTGAAAATCGGATCGAAATCGAATCAAAAATAATGGATTAAATCCGATTTAAAAGAAAACGACGAATGGATTAAATAACGGACGTTCATAATGTAACTAATCCAACGAGCGCGTTTCATTGAAACGAACGGGTCGGTGAACGTTCACTAAATAAGAAAACCGAAAAAAAAATAAAAACCATCTAGGTTTTTGAAAAAAAACCAAACATCGCATAAAAAACCGGATCGGTCTTTTTAAAAAAAAACCGGATCGGATCGGTTGAGGCGGCGGCGGCTACCTCCGTGGTCTTCACGGCGGGCTCGCGGGCTCATGGCTCTGGCGGGCGGGCGGCGAGGTCGGAGGGGCGGCGAGGGCGCCCGGGGTCGGCGAGGGCGGCGAGGGCGAGGGCGGCTCGGGTGGAGGGCGGCGACGGGCGGGAGTTGAGGGAGGAGGAGGCGGCGGGGTATAAATAGGAGGGGGGGGGGGTTGCCTTGGGGAGGGCGGCGGCGGGTGTCCGAGCCGGACACGGCGGCGGGCGTGGCGGGCGGCGGAGTCCGCGTCTGAGGAGGGAGAGGAGGTGGGCGGGGGCGCTGGGCCGGCTGGCTGGGCCGGGCTGGGCCTTGGCCTGTGGGGGCGTTTTTATTTAAAACAAAACAAAACGGATTAAAAAAAATATCAAACGAACTCCGATTTTAATAAAATTTAATTTTCCCCGACTCCTAAAAATGAGTCGAACAAAATGAACTTTAAAAACGACAAACATGCATATATTTTTTTAAAATGCTCATTTTTGCCTAAGCAAAATAAATCTTCCAAAACCAAATTTTGATTTATTTATAATATCTCCATTTTTCCTAAATATTGGGAAAGTCATATTATTCCCTCTCTTAAGTTTTTATAGGAAAAACTTTATGAAGATAACTAAATAAATAATGATCCTATTTTCAAAATTTGAGAAATCCCAAATATGAAAATAATGAAACTTCCAACTCTCTCCGAGGGTCCTTGAGTTGCGTGAAATTTTCTAGGATCGGGAAAATGCGAGAAAAATATGATATGCATGATGACCTAATGTATAACATTCCAAATTGAAAATTTGGGATGTTACATTGTGTGATGCATATCGTATAATCATACCCACGGATACTTGAGGTGACATTGGAGTATCTAGGTGACATTATGGTTTTGGTTGATTTGTGTCTTAAGGTGTTATTCTAGTACGAACTCTATGATAGATCGAACGGAAAGAATAGCTTCATGTTATTTTACTACGGACTCTTGAATAGATCGATCAGAAAGAATAACTTTGAGGTGGTTTCGTACCCTACCATAGTCTCTTCGTTTGTTCTCCGCTATTAGTGACTTTGGGGTGACTCTTTGTTGCATGTTGAGGGATATTTATATGATCTAATTATGTTATTATTGTTGAGAGAAATTGCGCTAGTGGAAGTATGAACCCTAGGCCTTGTTTCCTAGCATTGCAATACCGTTTACGCTCACTTTTATCATTTGTTACCTTGCTGTTTTTATATTTTCAGGTTACAAAAACCTATATCTATCATCCATATTGCACTTGTATCACCATCTCTTCGCCGAACTAGTGCACCTATACAATTTACCATTGTATTGGGTGTGTTGGGGACACAAGAGACTCTTTGTTATTTAGTTATGGGTTGTTTGAGAGAGACCATCTTCATCCTACGCCTCCCACGGAGTGATAAACTTAGGTCATCCACTTGAGGGAAATTTGCTACTGTCCTACAAACCTCTGCACTTGGAGGCCCAACAACGTCTACAAGAAGAAGGTTGTGTAGTAGACATCATTATTTAAAAAAAAATCAAAACGGTATCCACGGTATCCACGCTAACGTGGATTAGAGTGTGTGTCACATAGCGATCTCCAATTATAACGTGGATTTCGCATTTCACTGTATTCACACTATTTTTTAATACAAATTCATATGTATATGATGAACACCATGGTAGTGAGAAAACTTTTGGATGGATTCAAACATATGACCTACAAAATAGCACAACAAATCGAGTCAATGTCAACTTTTCGAAACCTAGTATGGCACGAATTGAAATAATTACCAATTTGAATGGTCCTCAGTTCAAATCTTACAATGTACACCGAATTGAAACATCGATATTAAGTCTCGTAATATCTACATTGAAATGTTGTTTTTAGCCTCCCCCCCCCCCCGCACACACGCTACATACTTCCTGTATCGGTCAATCTTCCTCTCCTAACCACCTTAGGAAGCTATCGGTTTCCAACACACATCCATTCTTTCTCTTCATGTTTCGATCTCTAACTCTCTCAACTACCCCCTTTTCCCACTATGTTATGAAATGTATTTACCTCACACACCCGCCATTGCACCCCATGCCGAGCTCTCTCTCTCCCTCTCCCTCTCACCCTCTCGCGCTAAATACATGCATTGCCTATCTAGCCCCCAACCTCTCGTGCGCACGCATGCACGTTGTCTATCTAGGTCACTCCCTTGAGTCTGTCTCACTCTTTCTTCCACACGGCGGGCCACACTCGCTCAATCTCGCTCTCTTTATCCGAGTCTCGTTTAACCTCGTTTTATTTCACACACAAATGATATATCTCCCAGTTCGGGCCTCGATCGACACATTCTATACTCTCTCATGCAGATTGTCTATCTAGGTCAGTCCATCGAAGCCGCCCCCACTCTTTCGACCTCATGGCAGGCCACGCTCGCTCTCTCTCTCCCTCTCTCTCCCTCCCTCCCTCCCTCTCCCTCTCTCTCTCTCTCTCTCTCTCTCTCTCTCTTTGTATGTCTCCATTGACATCGCTCTTTCTCGGAAAAAAATTGATATATCACCATGTTTGAGCCCAATTCGACTTATTCACATTGTATACTCTCTCACGCACATTGTCTATCTAGGTCACTCTCTCCAACCCGTCTCACTCTGTCGATCGCACGACAACCCTATGTGATCGATTTACCTTGCTTCCTCCCACGCACAAAATATATCTACACGTCACATCGGATCATCTCTCAAGCTCTATCTTACAGCCCTCACCCTTGCCAAAAGCTCAATCGGACAATATCTCTCCAGAGCATATATATTTGTTCAATGAATGTCGGACCACACTCACTTTGTCTCTCTATCTATATGTCTCTCGATTGACCTCGCTTTCTCATGCCGTATCTTCCACACATTGAAGCTACCTCTCCATCCCTCGCAAAGCCGGAGCTATTTACATTGCGAGGGGCACTCCAACCTTGGATTAATTTGTGTAGGCATTTATTCCGGTCGGTTTAGATTATATTTTCATAGCATACAACTACTCCAAACACCGTTGCAACCCCATAACTCCTAGTTGATTTCCCTCTGGCTCGGTCATCGCTCTCTCGCACGTCCTTTCTCGCCTTCAACGTCGCACCATGGTATTATTGCAAAAAACTCGGTTGTTCTCTTTAATTATTATAAATAAGCTACAAAACTACACACCGATAGTCCACTTGGAATGGAACAAATTTCGACCCACAAATTAAAGTGCTACAAACCACACACCAAGGGGCCCACATGTCATGAAACAAATTTGGACCCATATACAAATTAAAAAAATAAAGGACGAGGATCGAACATGCGACCAAGGCCTTCAAGCCGCACGCCAATAGGCAACATACGTAGAACAACAATGTTTGTTGTACCTAGCTTTGTTCACATAATGTTTTTATATTACCACAGCCTATTTAATTGATAACATGTAATATTATTTTTAGTACTATTCGCCTTCACTTACTGGTGGGTTCCATGTGTGCTCTCTCTCTCACCTCCCCTTCTACGTTTAGACGCACGGACAAAGACGAAGAACTCGCGGGCGATGTTGCCGTTGAACATATCTGGACGCGTTCACAAGTTACGGCTCCAGTTTCATGTGCTAGCAGCACTAGTCAATGTGTACGTGCAATGCACGTTAATTTGGAAGTATATTAAGTGCATGCGGTTATTAAGTAGGATATTATTTGCGTGTTATTATGTGATAGCATTATTTTTGGCATGAAATTAACTGCACGCTAAACGTGTTGAGCGCTCGACATTGAAGCAGTCTAGATCGTTGGATGACAAGGAATACATGTGGCTTTATGATGTTTTATATTTAATTTGATACGGCTCTAGCAGAACATTCAATCGATCAAACCATAGATTTCATTCAGTCTGACTCCGAATTTAAATTATACGATGATCGATCTAAAATAAACGGAAATGATAAACGTTCGGATTTTAAGCATGGCAATCCGAATGTTTTTCATGGCAAATTTAGATAACGCGGCGACGGTGGGGGCGTCTTGCGGTGGGAAGCGGCTCTTCCGCTGCAGCTTTCAGGTGTCGCCGGGCCATCGACCGACGGTGACGGCGCGTCTTTGCGCCGTTGTTGGCGTACTCCTGGACGTTGGCCTAGCTTCAAGGAAGGCCAAAATGTTCTGAACTTCGGAGCGAGTCAACTGGCGGGAGGAGGCGACTCGCGTTGGTGCAAGGAAGCGGTCGACGCAGGCCATCCATGCCGCTGAGGGGGGCACTGGCACCCGCGCGGGGACAGGCGCTGTCAACGGCGCGACGGAGACATTCGTGTGCACGGGCACCGGCACGGGCACGCACGTCAGTGCACGCGCAGGCGCATGCGCTGGCAGGTGCACGGGCACCGGCACAGGCGTGCGCGTCAGTGCACGCGCAGGCGCATGCGCTGGCAGGTGCACGGGCGCGTGAAAGTCGGCGGGGACCTCGTGGAACCCCGTGGCATCAAGCTCGGCAACAATGTGCGGCTCCCAGCCCATCAATGCCACGGGGGTGGGTGATAACCCACAAGTGTAGGGGATCGCAACAACTTTCGAGGGTAGAGTATTCAACCCAAATTTATTGATTCGACACAAGGGGAGCCAAATATTCTGAAGTATTAGCAGCTGAGTTGTCAATTCAACCACACCTGGATAACTTAATATCTGCAGCAAGGTATTTAGTAGCAAAGTAATATGATAGTAGTGGTAACGGTAACAAAAGAGTAATGAAAGCAAAAGTAATATTTTTGGTGTTTTGTAATGATTGTAACAATAGCAACGGAAAAGTAAATAAGCGAGAACCAGTATATGGAAAGCTCGTAGGCATTGGATCGGTGATGGATAATTATGCCGGATGCGGTTCATCATGTAACAGTCATAACATAGGGTGACACAGAAATAGCTCCAATTCATCAATGTAATGTAGGCATGTATTCCGAATATAGTCATACGTGCTTATGGAAAAGAACTTGCATGACATCTTTTGTCCTACCCTCCCGTGGCAGCGGGGTCGTAATGGAAACTAAGGGATATTAAGGCCTCCTTTTAATAGAGAACCAGAACAAAGCATTAGCACATAGTGAATACATGAACTCCTCAAACTATGGTCATCACCGGGAGTGGTCCCGATTATTGTCACTTCGGGGTTGCCGGATATAACACATAGTAGGTGACTATAGACTTGCAAGATAGGATCAAGAACACACATATATTCATGAAAATATAATATGTTCAGATCTGAAATCATGGCACTCGGGCCCTAGTGACAAGCATTAAGAATAGCAAAGTCATAGCAACATCAATCTCGTAACATAGTGGATACTAGGGATCAAACCCTAACAAAACTAACTCGATTACATGATAGATCTCATCCAACCCATCACCGTCCAGCAAGCCTACGATGGAATTACTCACGCACGGCGGTGAGCATCATGAAATTGGTGATGGAGGATGGTTGATGATGACGACGGCGACGAATCCCCTCTCCGGAGCCCCGAACGGACTCCAGATCAGCCCTCCCGAGAGGTTTTAGGGCTTGGCGGCGGCTCCGTATCGTAAAACGCAATGATTTCTTCTCCTTGATTTTTTCTCCCTCGAAAGCAAATATATAGAGTCGGAGTTGGCGTCGGAGGAGCCTCAAGGGGTCCACGAGGTAGGGGGCGCGCCCTAGGGGGGGGGCACCCTCGTGGACAGGGTGTGGGCCCCCTAGTCTTCATCTTTGGCAAGGATTTTTTATTATTTTTAACTAGATGTTCTGTGGAGTTTCAGGTCATTCCGAGAACTTCTGTTTTCTGCACATAAAACAACATCATGGCAATTCTGCTGAAAACTGCGTCAGTCCGGGTTAGTTCCATTCAAATCATGCAAGTTAGAGTCCAAAACAAGGGCAAAAGTGTTTGGAAAAGTAGATACGACGGAGACGTATCAACTCCCCCAAGCTTAAACCCTTGCTTGTCCTCAAGCAATTCAGTTGTAAACTGAAAGAGAAAGAAAAACTTTTACAAACTCTGTTTTCTCTTGTTGTTGTAAATATGTAAAGCCAGCATTCAAGTTTTCAGCAAAGATCATGACTAACCACATTTGCAATAATTCTCAGGTCTCATGTTTACTCATATCAATAGCATAATCAACTAACGAGCCATAATAATAAATCTCGGATGACAACACTTTCTCAAAACAATCATAATATGATATAACAGGATGGTATCTCGCTAGCCCTTTCTGAGACCGCAAAACATAAATGCAGAGCACCTTTAAAGATCAAGGACTGACTAGATATTGTAATTCATGGTAAAATAGATCCAGTCATAGTCATACCCAATATAAATTAATAGTAATGAATGCAAATGACAGCTGTGCTCTCCAGCTAGTGCTTTTAATAGGAGGGTGATGACTCAACATAAAAGTAAATAGATAGGCCCTTTGCAGAGGGAAGCAAGGATTTGTAGAGGTGCCAGAGCTCGGTTTTGAAATAGAGATAAATAATATTTTGAGCGGTATACTTTCATTGTCAACATAACAACTAAGAGATGTCGATATCTTCCATGCTACACACATTATAGGAGGTTCCCAAACAGAATGGTAAAGTTTATACTCCCCCTCCACCAAAAAGCATCAATCCATGGCTTGCTTGAAACAACGAGTGCCTCCAACTAACATCAGGTCCCAGGGCGAGTTTTGTTTGCAATTAATTTTGATTTAGTTTGCATAAAGCATGGGACTGGGCATCCCGGAGACTAGCCATTTTCTCGTGAGTGAGGAGCGGAGTCCACTTCTCTTGAGAATAACCCGCCTAACATGGATTATAAGGGCAGCCCTAGTTGATACATGAGCTATTCGAGTATACAAAACAGAATGTTTATTTGAAGGTTTAGAGTTTGGCACATACAAATTTACTTGAAACGGCAGGTACATACCGTATATAGGAAGGTATGGTGGACTCATGGAACAACTTTGGGGTTTAAGGGATTGGATGCACAAGCAGTATTCCCACTTAGTACAAGTGAAGGCTAGCAAAAGGCTGGGAAGCGACCAACTAGAGAGCGACAACAGTCATGAACATGCGTTAAAATTAATAAACATTGGATGCAAGCATGAGTAGGATATAATCCACCATAAACATAAATATCGTGAAGGCTATGTTGATTTGTTTCAACTATATGTGTGAACATGTGCCAAGTCAAGTCACTTAAATCATTCAAAGGAGGATACCACCCCACTATACCACATCACAACCATTTTAATAGCATGTTGGCATGCAAGGTAAACCATTATAACTCATAGCTAATCAAGCATGGAATAAGCAACTATGATCTCTAATTGTCATTGCAAACATGTTTATTCATAATAAGCTGAATAAAGAACGATGAGCTCATCATATTTACAAAAACAAAAGAGGTTGAGTTCATACCAGCTTTTCTCATCTCAGTCAGTCCATCATATATCATCATAATTGCCTTTCACTTGCATAACCGAACGATGTGAAAATAATAAGAGTGCACGTGCATTGGACTAAGCTGGAATCTGCGAGCATTCAATAAACAGGAGAAGACAGGGCAATATGGGCTCTTGGTTAAATCAACAATAATGCATATAAGAGCCACTTCAATAATTTAATCATGGTCTTATCCCATCGACCCCCAAGGAAAAGAAAAGAAATAAAACTATTTACACGGGAAAGCTCCCAACAAGCAAAAGAAGAATGGGAAATATTTTTGGGTTTTCTTTTTAATTATTACTACTACAGCAAGAAAAGTAAGCTACTACTAATTTTTTTTGATTTTTCTTAAGGTTTAACAAACACACAAGAAAAAAGCAGGAAAACGAAAATAAACTGGCACTACAAGGATCCGGGTCTATTGCAACAATTTTTTTTGTTGCAATACATGCTGTTTTGTGGCGATAAGTACCTATTGCCATGAAACGACATTCGTTGGCAGCCGTTGCGACTGGACACATGGTAATAGGTTATTACCACGAAAAAGCAATTGTGGCAATAAAGTGTGCTATTGCAACATCCATGCGGGAAGTTGCCACATGTTTTCCCATGGCAACACTCACCTGATGCCACAATTTGCTTTGTGGAGATAGCTTTAATGCAACATGTAACGAATTGTGGAGACTGATATGTCGTAGCGATAGACATTTGTGGCAACAACCTATGCCAACGACGGCCATTTCGTGGCGCATTACTCTTTCGTGGCAATAGCCAATTGTGGCAACAAACTATGGCAACAATCCTTATTTTCGTGGCATTAGGCATGTTGCCACGACCCACTATACTTGTGGCAATAAAGTATGGCAACAATTCTTGTTTTCGTGGCATTAGGCATGTTGCCACGACCCACTGCGCTTGTGGCATTAACTTATGGCAACAAATATTCCAATCGTCGTAACAGGAAATTGCAACATACTTCTTTTGATGGTGACAAATAGTTATCACAACAAGTAACATCTTTGTAGCGAGAAATTATTGCGACAATTTAAACTTTCCATGGCGATACTCTATTTCAACAAACTTACTTTGGTGGCGCTAAACTGTTATCGCATCATGAATTTTTTTGTGGCCCCAAGCTATTACAACAATATAAAGTGCTCCGTTGCAACATCCTAGTGCAACAAAACAGATAGGCGTAGCAACTGAGATATGATGCAACACTATATTTTTAGTGGTGCTAGGATGTGGCAACCAAAAGTGGGTTGTGGTAATAGTCTATTGCAACCGTAAATTTTTTTACAGGGTTTCAATTACAATATTCAAAACCATACGTATAATATGTAGATTCATACAATTCATAATTCTGATAGAAAATATCCATCAAATAAAACTCAAATGTAATTTAGCCATCCTAATTAACTTCGAAGACTAAACTGCCCGTGATCTAGAGTCCATCCAGCTAGTTCTTTGGATCCTGCAATCAAGAAATAAAAAAGTTCTAGTTAATGAGTCAAACATAACATATGCCATACAATTATGCCAGCTCCATTGTTAAAAGCTATTGCCGGACTAACTAGCTAATATCGTGTCGCAAGCATGTAACTAAGGCATCAGAACAACTATACAAGTGTGAATGGCTAAGGCATAACCTAAAGTACATCTACTAAAAGTTTTTTTTTGAGAAAAAAACATTGCTTTTAACTTAACGGTGTTGGGCGGGATCACCCAAAACACAGAGCAGCCACAAGGGCAAGTACATCGGCCTCCCATTCCAGTTACGTTCTAACATCCTATCAAGACTAGCAAGCTCATGAGCAACAAAGTTTGCCGAGCGACGACATACATTTATTTCATAATAATAAAACCATAATATGAGCGGGTACTTGGTATCATCAATAACAACAGCATAGGCTGACGAGTCCACCTTAGTGATATTAAGTGCTTCCATCAGGAGTTGCGAGTCCGTTTCACGACCCATATATTAGCAGGAAGAGATACTACATGGGACATTGCAGTGGACTAATCCGCGAAGGCATCACGCGCATGATCATGACATCCTGCTCGTGCATACAGAATGGTACCATCGTCCGATCATACATCTACTAAAAGCTCCTGCTATTGATTTAAGTTATGACTAGATGTATAGTTTCAGTTAAGTTCATGTCCCTAGCTAGCACATATTCGTTTTTTGTTTAAGTTGTGACTCGATGTAGCAACAACACATGGTAAAAGAGAAGAAGCAGCTAGCTAATTATGAAGACCAATGACGTATAAAATGCAGGTGAACATCAAGAGAAAGCAAGGTTGTGACTTACCATTGCTTTAAACATTCGAGATTGCCTTGCTGCAGCTTGTATGAGCACATTTGAAGAAATAGCAGTCGGCCTTGAACCTGGAGTCTTATTAGGACTAGATGTCTGTGAAAGAATATTTTGCAAGTTCGGATTACTATTTTCTTTGTCAACCCTCTTCGTAGGAACCTGTAAATAGAAGTGCACTTTTAGCAATGCAAGTAAGCAACATAAATCTTACAAGGTCAGAAGCATATGACTGTAATCACCATCACCTGTTGGGTTTCCATCTGTTTGCTCAATTCTACAAACTTTGCCATCATGTTTTTTTCAAATTCCAGTCTTGATGTTCGCTCCTCTTGCAACAATCTTTCCCTTTCAGCACGCTCTTCTTTTAACCTCTCCTCAAGTTGTTCTCTCTCAGCACGCTCCAAGTTAATCCTCTCTTGTGTGTTAGCATCACGAAATTGGTGATCGAGGATGGTTGATGATGACGACGGCACGATTTAATCCTCTCTCCTGAGCCCCGAATCGGACTCTGATCAGCCCTCCTGAGAGGTTTTAGGGCATGGCGGCGGCTCCGTATCGTAAAACGTGATGATTTCTTCTCCTTTATTTTTCTCTCCCCGAAAGCAAATATATAGAGTTGGAGTTGGCGTCGGAGGAGCCTCAGGGGGCCCACGAGGTAGGGGGGCGCCCTAGGGGGGCGCCCCCACCCTCGTGGACAGGGTGTGGGCCCCCTGGTCTTCATCTTTGGCAAGGATTTTTTATTATTTTTAACTAGATGTTCCGTGGAGTTTCAGGTCATTCCGAGAACTTCTTTTTTGCACATAAAACAACATCATGGCAATTCTCCGAAAACAACGCTACCAGGTTAGTTCTATTCAAATCATGCAAGTTAGAGTCCAAAACAAGGGCAAACGTGTTTGGAAAAGTAGATACGACGGAGACGTATCAACGGGCGCTGGCGCAGTCGGGGCGACGGGAACCGGAACGGGAGGGCGGGGACAGGCGCGACGTCTTCCCGCAAGGCCAGTTCAAGCTCGTCCCAAAGCGCCTTATGTTCTTGAGACTCCGGCTAGGTGTCTTCCTCAGGAAACTAGAAGACTAAGGGCAGACCATCATGATGCGGCATGGCGTACATTTAGGTCAGGCTGGTTGGAGGTAGACGTCAGGAGAATCGGAGAGGAAGAGAGAAGATTGTAGCGATACCGGGTAGTGCGGGGTTGATTTTAAACTACGGCACCGACGACATTAAAAGTGGGAGCAGTTGGGACGAAGGTGGGTGATGGAGCTTGGTCAAAGGGCTCGCCTCCCGGTGAGCCTGCACAGCGGTCTGCTCACACGCCTCCTGTCGGCCGGTCACCGGTGATGCCCTCGCACGCCTCCCGTCGAATCACACGCTTGCTCGGACGGCACCTGCCGATGAGAAGCGGGACTCGTGGCGGCACGTAAACGCCCATGGTTTCAATAGTGAAAGCGTTCACCTTAATGTGACAGGTCTTTGTTCCAAAATACCTTGTGTCGGTGTACTAGAGTAGGGGTACCCTAGTATCCCGAACTCGTGCACGGGCAGTTGCAGCACCCCGCGGCAAGGCTTGCCTGGTCACCGCCAAGATCCTCCGTGGTTCCTTTGGAGCCATTCAAGAACAAAGTATTTAACCAAGAAGACAAGGCCCCGCAAGAGGAGCTTCCGGAAGGCCACTCAAGGCACGCAGAAGACAAGACCCGGCAAGAGGAGCTTGCCGGGAAGGCTCGGAGAGCGACAAGCCTCCGGACGCGACAAGGATTCAGCTGCGGCAAGGCACTTGCCGCGCAGTAACCTCTCTTCATCTCCGCTCCAGCTCATTCACCAACGCGGTCGCCATGGGACCATTCCATGCGGCAGCGTGTCAAGAGGCTGTGCAGCCAGCCGGGAGCAGCGATAAGCGGCTGACAAGCTTGCCATCGTGGCGAACGGTGGCGCCCCCGACGGTCCCTGTTGCACTATTTAGGCGGCGAGGGACGGGCATTTAATGCTTTGTCCCTTGCCGTCCGTGGTTAGGTAGAGTACATCATAATCGTACAAGTAGGTGTACCAACTAATATTTTTCCATTTGTACCCTCATCTACGTTGCCACCTGTCGGAGACCCCTTGAGCATATAAAAGGAGGCCCATGCGCAACGTAGAGGGGGGGGGGGGTTCGATTCCAACGGAACCAGAGAATACTCACGCTAGGTCTGGTAGCTCTCATCGCTCCTTAGCAAGAACACAATACAATTAGACAAGCAGCAGTAGGAGTATTATCTCTCCGGAGTATGTACCAGTTTGTCGACAGCACACTTTACAGAAGGAGACTCAACGGTGTGAAATTGAAGTGTATTCACCGGGAAGACGGACAAAAGTTGTTGGCAGAGATACATGGAGGCATATGTGGTCACCACATTGGCGCCAGAGCACTTGCCGGCAAAGCGTTCCGGCAAGGTTTCTTTGGCCGACAGCCCTCCGTGATGCAACTGCACAAGTAACCAAGTGTGAAGCGTGCTGGTTCCATTCCAAGCAGACACACCAGCCAGCTCAAGCTCTCCAGACGATCCCTTTATCCCGGCCATTTTCGGTGCGGGGCTCGACATCTCGGCCCCTTCCCCGAAGTTGTCGGGGCTTTGAGTACTTGTACGTTGCCATCGACAAGTTCACAAAGTGGCCGGAAGTGGAAGCAGTGAGGAAGGTGACAACACAGTCAGCAGTCAAGTTCTTCAGGTCAATTGTTTGCCGTTTCAGAATCCCTAACAGGATCATCACCGACAACGACACGCAATTCACGAGCCGCACCTTCATGCAGTACGTCCAATATCTTGGTGCCAAGGTCTGCTTTGCTTCTGTTGCTCATCCGAGAAGCAACGGTCAAGCGGAGAGGGCAAATGCTGAAGTGCTGCGCGGGCTCAAGACCAGAACTTTCGACAGGCTGCACAAGTGCGGAAGAAACTGGATTGAGGAGCTGCCGGTGGTTCTTTGGTCGATCAGACGACGCCAAATCGAGCCATCGCCGGACACCTTCGCTCTAGTCTATGGAGCAGAGGCAGTTCTCCCCACGGAACTCAGATACGGATCGCCTCGAGTGCTCGCTTATGATGAGCTTGAGCAAGAGCAGCTGCGACAAGATGATGCGCTGCTCCTTGAGGAGGATCGTCTTCAGCTGCATACGAGCTGCTCGGTACCAAAGAAGCTTTGCGCCGCTACCATAGCCGCAAAGTCAATGCCGAAGTCTCGAGGAAGGTGACCTTGTTCTTTGGCGCTGCTCAGTCCGCCAAGAATTCCAACAAGTTGACGCCAAGTGGGAAGGCCCTTATCGGGTGAAACGAGTCACTAGGCCTGGCGCCGTTCGCTTTGAGACCGAAGATGGCATTCCGTGAGCAACTCCTGGAATATTGAGCATCTTCGTAAGTTTTACTAGAGGCGCGGTTGCCGGAACCTGTTCCGGTAACCAGCTTTTTGTACAAGTCTTGCACCGATGCATGTAATCCTTTCAGACAAAGCCGGCGCAGACCCGTGCATCAAGAAGTTTAGCGTGCTTCGCACACCTTGTCGATTTCATGTTGTTTAATTCTATTTTGCATGCATTGTCTGACACTTTGTGCAGCACCTACCCCTGGTAAGTGATAACGAGCCACGAGGCTCCATATCTTTATTTTCTCTTCTTTCTCTTTCTCAAAGAAAGGAAGGTTCCCCCGCACACAAGCTTGCCAGGGGGGAAGGAGAAGATAATGCTGCGGACCAAGCGTCGCTCAAGAGAGTCTAACCTTACCGGGAAGCAAACGACATAAAAGCTAAGTTGCCAAAGTTTGAGCAATCAGTTTTAAAATTTTTAAGTTATTTTCCTTGAACGACCGGACTTTGTATGGAAAACCTGTGCGCAGAGGAACCAACTCGTAGCTAGTTGCGCCCTTACTTTGTTTCGAGTCCGCTCAACAACTTAAGTGAGCCGCGACTAGTTGCGACAAGGTTGCTTGTAGGAAGCGGCTCCGCCAATTTCTTGACGTTCAAGACTTTTCGGCCATGCTCAGGTGCCCGTGCCGACAAGTTCCCTAAAAGCGTAAGGCAAAAACATACAAAGGAAGGAATCAAGTAAAGGAAATAGCATAGCAATTGATATCCAAAATAAAGTTATATTACAATATAGCTTGCCGCAGCTCTAATGGATTGTTCCTATGACATGACTAGCAGCGGCAAGTGCAAGAAAAAACGGGCGGCCTAATGTACGCGGCCACCCTCAACCCTTTTGATTCCGCTCACCCTGTCCACAATGGGTGCGACAAGGGTCTTGAGTGCCTCCACATCGGCATCCGGCGGCAGAGACTTGAGGACGTTGGTGAAGCTGAGGCCCGGATTGCGGAAGGCCACCTTCATCAAGACCTTTTGAGGGCTCTCGCAGATCCGGGCGCGACTCCTCGGCCAGCTGTTTTGGGACCTCTTCCCGGAGTCGTTGGAGGCCCGTCTCCACGCCCTTGAAGAATAAGCTAAGCTTGGCGCTGGGTTGGAGGTGCTCGTCGGAGGAGTATCCGAGATCCACCATCCCCAGCTCTATCAGCTCGTTGTGGATGGCGGCAAGAAGATCCACGAGACCTTGATCCAGTGCTCCACACTCTCCCTCAAGGCGCCTGGGCGGCAACAAGATTCGCCAACAGCTCCTCGTCGGCCTTGATCTTCTCCTTCAAGGCCACCTCCCGCCTCCTTGGCGCCCGGCCCGCCCCGAGTCAAAGTAGTTAGCTTCAACTCGAGATCCGCATTGGAGTCCCTGGCGGCGCTGAGCTCCTTGCTCCTCTCGGCGAGACGGCCCTGCAGCTCGCCAAGAGTGTAGGCGTCCTTCTCGCGCTCGTGCTTGAGTGCGGCAAGCTCCTCGCCGCTCTTCTTGAGGCTGGCCTCCAATTGCGCCACCTTTGTCTCCAGCTCCTTCTTGGCGGCCTCGGCGGCCGCGGCAGCGTCCTTTGCCTCTTTGAGAGCCCCGCCAAATGTTTCCTCGTGCATGGCGAGATCCTCCTCGTGGCTGTCCAGGTTGACCTTCCGCTACGCCAGCTCGCTTTCCTGCGCGGACAGCTTCTCGGCGGCAAGCCGCTGTTCCTCCTCAGCTGCAGCCTTCTCGAGGATCAAGGTCGTGCGCTCCTCGGAGAGTTGCTCCCGCTCCTCCGCCAAAGACCGGAGAGCTTCCTGGTTGCGGCCCCGGAGCTCCTCCGCGCGCTTCTCAATATCTGCCCCCGCCTTGGCGACAAGGGCCTCCCAGGATGCCCGTTTGGCTTGTCCGAGGCGCGGTAGTGCGACAGCAGCTTCCGCGGCTGCTCCTCCTCGGGCTTCTTGCTGCTGCTTTGCTTAGCGCGTCAAATAGCGTCGGCCAGCGGAGGCGAGCAGCTCTTCATCGAAGGTTTCTCCTTCGCCGGCGCCTCGAGCTCGACTCCATGGGAGCTTGATGAAGACGTCGTCGCCCGGCCTTCAAGTAGGCGCTGGCTGGGGCTCTTGAACTGGACGCTGCAGCAGCGGCGGAGGGATCGGCGGTCGGTGTAGCGCTGGCGCTCCTATGGCCTCGGGGCCGTCGGTCGATCGCGGACCCTCGCCCGGCTCTGCGGCGGCTCGGTGGCCTCTTCGCCGGCAGGCTCGTCGGCCGGCTTCTTCTCCCACGGCGGCTTCGTCAGTGTTGCCGCGTCCTCCTCGCCGGCGACCTCGGTCTCCATCGGCTCTGTGGCGGACGGATGAAGAAAGTCAAGAAAATATCCAAAGATAGAATCAGAAGAAGAAAAACACAAGGGAAGTACTCAGGCAAGAAGGTTACCTGCACCGGGGGCTGCGGTCATGGTCTCCGCCGCCAAGGGATCGCTGGTGCCGTCCCTTGCCGGAGAGCTGCCCCTTGTCGGAGAAGGCTCCCTTGCCGGAGAAGGCTCCCTCGCCGGAGAAGGCTCCCTTGCTGGAGAAGGCTCCCTTACCGGGGAGCGCTCCCTTGCCGGGGAATCCACCCTTGGCGGCGTAGTCGAAGCAGAAGGAGGCTGCTCTGCTTCTACACAAGTCAACAGTCAGATATCAGCAAAGGAAAAAGCACCCATGCACGCCGAACAGCAAGAAATAGACCGCATACTTACTCTGGGGGCTGTGCTGGGGGCTGCTTTGAGGAAGGGTTGCCGGGTCCGGCAAGGGGGTCTCAGACGCGCCTCCTGTTGCCACGGGTGGATCGTCCTCAATGACGACCAGCGGGGTCTTGGCTCTCTTCGACGCTCTTCGGGCCAGCGTCACGAAAAGGAAAGAGTTCAGAATCGAAGCAAATCAGATTCAAGATGAAGCAACAAAATTGAAGAAATACAAGCACAATATTGAAGCTTACTCTTCTTCTTCCTCGTCGGAGCTGAGCGCGGAGAGATCAAACTCCGGCTCGCCTCCGGTGCGACGAGGCGGAGGAGTGGGCTCTCTTAACCGCTTGGCGGAGGTGTCGGCGGTGGCCTGGGAGGATCCCGCCCCAGTTGTCACAACACGTGCCCTGGCCCGCCCAACCTAGCAGGATTTTCGTAGTTGTACATCCAGTTTTTAGGCATGGAACGTCAACGCAAGGGTAATTTCTATAGCTTTGGCTAGATCGGCACGCCTAACGCTTTTGCTTCAAGCTCCGCCATCGCTAGGCAACACGCCTTCCCTAAGCTATGTGTCGTGCCGACGGGCCATGTTGTACTCGATTCCCGGCGTGTGGGGTGCGATGCTAACGTTGCAGGCCTTTTCCTTTTACTAGCAACGTGTGCGGCGCTATGACGGATCCAAAGTAGTAGAATAGTAGTATTTGTTCACAAACTTGAAAGAAATCACTATTGTTTTGATATACTCCTAATATATTACTCCTCCGTACCTAAATATTTGTCTTTTTGAGATTTCAAATGGACTATCACATACGGATTATATAGACATATTCTAGTGTTTCTAGCAAGATGCCCGCGCGTTGCACGAAGTTGAAGGAAAAGGTAAGCACAACTTATAAATTGACGGATGGAGTACTAGTTACAGTGATGCACATAATTAAGCAAAGGGATCGCACATGTCGGTATTGACTGGAACGAGAATGCAACAGCACAATAAGAATTAAGGCCACGATGATGCGATCGTAGTGGTGGTTACAGAAGGCAAGAAGAAAGATGGATCCACGAACGTATGACCTCCTCCTCCTCAACTTAGTGCGCCGGGCCACCGACCGGCGGCTAAGGAGCGACGGCTTTGGTGGCAAGGTCGAGGTGCTTCTCAACAAAGGCATCCAAGGCTTCCAGCCGGTTGAGGAAGGCCAACGTCGTAGCGTCCTCACTGGCCTTGTAGATACCTATGTACATGATTTTCTCGTATGCGTGGATGTGTAGGTCGACGAATTCTTGCAGGGCGAGGCACCTCGCGGCGAGCGCGACCTCTAGGTGGACATTCTTCATGGCATCGGTGGGCAGTCACAGGGACACCAGTGCTTGAAAGAGGTTCCGGCCATGGAGGCCGATTAGGGTGGCAGGCAATGAGGAGACCGGGCACGCGGGCTGGAGGAGTACATCGATGTCGTCCGTGAGCTTCTTGAGGACGGTGAACTTGTTGCTGGTGGCAACGATCATCTGGTCCAACTGAGAGTCCTAGTTGTCGTCGACGGCGGCCATCCACCAGCCGGTCTCCAACACCGTCTGGAGACGATCCTCGGCGCCATGCCGCAGGCCGGCGTCGTGGACCATCTGGCGCAGCCGCTGGCCGCTCACGCGCATCGCCGCCATGGGTCTAGAGCGAGCTCTTTTGCGCTTAGTGTAGGTGCTTAGGCAAGTGCTTAGGTGCGTACGATGTGGTAGATGCATTGGAATGGAGGAGGGGCGCCTTTATATGAGGGCAATGAGGGCAAACTGCGTTGCATTCACATCGTGCAGCCACTTTTCCCGGACCTCCTCCCATTACTTCCCTCATGCATTAATTGAAGGAGGATGCATTGGTCGTTCAACATATCAGGAACCGCTACTCCCTCCCTCGTCTGCATTAAAGGCGTATCGGGAATCAAGGCTACCGCTGTCAAATCGAATACTCCCTCCGTCTAGGCGAGTATTAAGTCATCTTACGAAAACCAAATACTAGTCAACACAAAGGTGTGGTGCATTAACTCTCACGTTGTTTCTTATTTTGTGACCTAAATAGAGGAATCAACCAAGAAGAGATGTGGGGCTTGTATGCTTTTAATGACTTGAGACTATCAAACATGACATGCAGTGGTCGATTCGTTTGCACAAGAACAAATACAACCCACGCCAAGACACACGCATCTTATAGTATCACATCCAATGGCTATAAAAGATGAATGAGACCAAATTATATCTCATCTAGATGAGTTCTAGCAAAACTGTATTAATAATACTTAGTACTCTGCGCCATGTATCATGCATGACACATAGTTCACGAGCGCTCTCTATATGTACAACCTTTTTTTCATTTCAAGTTTTGCTCCATGGCGCAATCCATCGATACTACTACTGGACAAAAGTGGAGTATATACATTTTTTAAAAGGCTAGAGGGCGGGGAAGTCTACCTCGGTCGGTTTCACGAGAGGCGAGGGCCTTTGTGATTTGACGGCTCATTAATGCTGTCAAATTGAATAGTACTGCGCCGCCCGCTGCACGCCTGGCGCCTCCATTAAACCCCTCCGTTAAACCCGCATGCAAACCGAGAATCCTACTCCGGCCACACGTCCGTTCCTGAGCGGGTCGGAATTAAACGCAACACCGGCCGAGCTCCTCCCGTCCGCCCTCAGTTTAAATGAGGCCAGACGCCGGCCAAGCTCCTACCGTTCACCCTCTATTTACACGAGGCCATACAGACAGCGGGCAAGAATCGCACCCCTCCGCCTCTCCCCCATCTCCTTCACCATTTTCTCCACCCTTCCGGTGGCTTCCGATGAGCCATTCTCCGGCATATTACCCGGCTGGGTGGCCCGCCGAGCCCTCTGGATACGGGCGAGGCCGCTCGGTGCTTCACCAACCTCGCTTGGCCCGACGGAGCCGCTTGCCGCTAAGCAAAAGTCGTGGTTCAGCAACTCGGCCCTCCAGTTCAGCTTGATGAGGAGTGGCGAGTTGCTCCACGCTGACACGGGCGCCATCGCTGCCGCGTCGTACCGCGCCACCAGTGTCTATGGTGGCCGCGCCTCCCGTGTCTGTGGGCGCGCCTCCCATGCCTGCAGCAGCGCCATGCAGGCAGAGACATAATCCGGGTGCGTGGAGAGCAACGAATCGGTGGCCAGCTTCTCCGTGTCCGCCGCCATCATCGAGGAGAAGTAGAACACGGGAGGCCGCCGCCACTTGGGACCCATGAAGGTCACCGCCGAGGCGACGACCGCGGATTCAGGTGGTTTCTTTGTTGCTTCGTCTCTTCCGAGTACCTTCGTAGACCCCGCAAGTGTCTGACGGACACGAGTAAGACAAAGGGATCCGCGGGTGGCCATTTAGAACTAAAATAAGTCTAGATATATCCATTTCTAGGACAAGTATTTCCGGAAGGAGGGAGTATTAATTATACAAGAGAGCCGGATTGGCACCTCTTAGTTCATGTAAATGTAATGAAATCCATCATGTTTATATGAAGATCCGGATTTTTATATGAAATCCTTCATGCTTATATGAAATCAGTCCGTGTTTGCACGAATTTCATCTGGTTGGTTAGAGTTGTAAAAATGTATGCCGCTGGCGTTTGATGTCGTCCTCCACGGAAGGAAGCGGGAGGAAATTTGCCGGCTGCCGTTAGAGATGCTCTTTATGCTGGAAATAATAGAGTGACATCCAATCCATTTGAGTTAATTGCCTGTATGATTGTCCCTCTATAAGAAGTTAATTGCATGTACAGTGTACACATGACTTGCAGGGTGGCTACAACTTCGTACAGAAAGTTAAAAAGAAACAAGTCCATCCTTAATATTCTAAGTACTCTGTGGGTTCCAATCACAAGACAAGAGTTTAAAGAAGTATATATTAAATAAGTAGAGTAATATATAATATACAAATCTAAAGTTAAAAGACAGAATTTGAACTCATGTCATCGCGTTGCGAGCATCCGGCGCTAACCAGCCCAACACATTTTTGTTGTAGACCATGCCGGAGATATATCTCCATGTCTACTCTTATATATACTCCATTCGTTCCTAAATATTTGTCTTTTTCAGATTTCAAATGGACTACCACATACGAATGTGTATGTAGACATATTTTAGAGTGTAGATTCACTCATTTTGCTACATATGTCTTTTCGGAAGGGCCGATTTGTCCTTGATTTATTTATGAGGTATCCAGATGGCACGCACCACCAAGAAAAGAGGGTAACATAAAAATTATGGACTACTTTTTGAGTATGTTGGTAAGGTCCGGTCATAGTCACTTGTTGAAATCTCTAAAGACAAATACTCCTCCGTTCGAATACTTGTCATCAAAATGGATAAAAGGAAATGTATCTAGACATATTTTAGTTTTAGATACATCTATTTTTATCCATTTTGATGACAAGTATTTTCGGACGGAGGGAGTAGAAAACAGAGTTGGTGATGATGGTGTGCGTGCCATCCTGCAATATAGGCCGTCGGATTTATATCTAACGGATAGGAAAGAAACTCTGGCAATTTTGCAAAAATATACCCACACGTCTCTCCACGTTCGCAAATACCCTCGTTCAGCCTTTTCTCTCACAAGATAAACTACTCATACAAATGCATCTTGATGTCCCGTGCAACGCACGGGCAGCTAGCTAATTTCTTTTAAAATAGTTGCTGCGATAATTGGGTTGAAGAGATATATTTTATGTCTGCCCCGAATGATTTCAGATTCTCTATTAGTATCAAAGAATAGGTTGCCTTGTTTATTAACAGAATACTGGTTGAAAACTATCACATGAGGCCGGTAAAAACAAGGCACTCTGGGTTCAGCGTCTTCGTCACTACAGCTGTCTGTTGTGAGAAGTCTACATATCGAGGGGCTACCGAGCGAGGCACCGAGACACAATGTTTGAGAGAGAAACCAATTGACAGATTATGATCAGATCGAGTTGTCACCCTTCTGCTGTCATTGTTGGCGGGGCGGGGGGGGGGGGGGGAGGGAGAGAAATACGTATTGAGAGTGTGCGCGGTAGGCACCGAGGCACAACTAGCGAGTGTGTGTGTGTGTTTGAAAGAGGAGTCGATAGATTATTATCAAGATCGATGTGCCACCCTACTCCTTCGGTGCCGGGTAGTGTGTGTGTGTATGTTTGAGAGAGAATCCAGTCGATAGATTAGTATCAAGATCGAGGTGTCACCCTACTCCTTCGGTGCCGAGTAGTGTGTGTGTGTGTGTGTGTGTATGTTTGAGAGAGAAGTCAGTCGATAGATTAGTATCAAGATCGAGGTGTCACCCTACTCCTTCGGTGTTGGGAAGTGTGGGTGTGGGGGCAGTGACAATCACATATCTCTACTCTTATAAAAAAACAGAGTTGGTGATGATGGTGTTCCTGCCATCCAGAAATATAGGCCATCCGATTTATATCCGACGGACAGGAAGGAAAATATGGCAATTTTGCAAAAAGATACCCACACCCCTCTCCGCATTTGCAAATAAGGCATTCCCTCGTTCATCCTTTTCTCCCACAAGATAAACTTCTCATACAAATGCATCTTGATGTTCCGTGCAACGCACATGGGCCTCTTGCTAGTAGGGAGAAGGAGTTTGTCTGACACATATCTAGCTATATTAAGGGATAGGTAGATAGCATATGTGTGAGAGACATTATTATACTTTGAGACATTAGTGGCTGTGGGTGGGCGGAATTAAAGGGGTGGGCGTGTTAGACATAGAGAGCGTGTGTGTTTCTGTGTGAGAGACTTGTAGGACGGGGTAGAAAGACGAATTTAACCCTGATGGAGGGAGAGAAATACATGAAGTGCGCGTGTGTGATTCCGATGCCCACAGGAAATGAGATATGTATGCGTGTGAGAGAGATTGCACAATTCGTTCACGTATCACTATCTAGCGATCGTGGACGTGCATCGCTTGAACATAAGTCAATATCTACTTCGTATCGTGGCCAAAGGTACAATATCGATTCAACGCTATAAAGATTGGACACTCACATATCACATTTTTTCTATTTAAATAAACCTTTTCAGTTGTGCATGCCAAAGTTACAGTGATGTTTCTTCAAACAACCAATGTAGCTATCATGCACATGCACCATTGTTACTCTTGCATTCAAATCCATTAGTCTTGGATGATTTAAGTTTCTATTTTGAAGTAATATATGTAATATTCATATATAAATTCAGCAGTGCACGCAATTTATGAAATGGAGGCTATGTAATCATATGAGGTAACACTTTTAAGTAGCTAACTACAATATCCATTTCTTTTTGTGCGCCTCTACACTAACACGTCAATGCATTATGTTTAAAGTAAATAACCAATGGCACTAAATTATCTGTTTACACGAGAAATACATAGGCTGAGCGTTTGATCCCTTTTTTTGTGAACGCGCCACTACACCCGTACGATTGGCCGCGCCCATGTGAACGTCCAAGTTATCGGCGCATCATCCCGAGTTATTGTCTTTTTTTTAGGGTGGACTTCACACCAGTTATTAACTGCTGACGCGTGCCCCGTGTACACAGTCTAGCATGACCTTCCCACTAGCACGGTCCAAAATTAGTTGAAACTGGATACGAACGATCCCGCGGGCAGCAAAATCTCCCGCCTCCTTCTAAAATTTCTGCCACCTTAGTCTTTAGCATGCGAAATCCCCCTTTTGTCCTTGGTGCACGAAGACCAACAGTTACAATACCGCCCTCATCTACATGATAGGTCGGGGCTGCTTTGGTAACTTCCGGTTCCCCCCACTACACGACACCCCCATTTCCTCTCCCCCTCCCGCGAAAACGACTAAATCCACAGCACCAGAGCATCTTACATCACGCCGTCCGTACTTCATCGCCCTTTCTCCCTCCTCTCGAAACCCTAGACTGCTCATCCACCGCGTACCATAGCCCATTCATCGCCAACAAGGCGTCCACCTCGCCTGATCGCCTGCGGCCGCATCTACCCTCCCACCTCCCCTAGAAACAAGTAGACTGCTCATCCACCATCGCATTACAGCCCATTCAGTGCCGGCCTTGTCCACGGCGCGGATCTGCTTCGCCAAGATTCTCGTCAACCGTGGGCGCATCTGCATGCTCATTCGTACTCCCCACCGGATACGCTTCATCCACACCCCCCGGAGCCGCCCCACCGACGCCCCCGTCGACGGCCTCAGATCCTCTTTGCCGACACCTTCCTCAACCCTACCGGAGCCGCTTCGCCGACACCTTCCTCAACCCTACCGGAGCCGCACGACACCAGCGTCAACCCTACCGAGTAGCCGCTTATACCATTCTCAACCCTACCGGGCTGCTTTGCTAACTGACAAGTCCACGGCCTCAGATCCGCTTCCTCGCACCTCATCCGACCTACCGGAGCAGTTACTGACGCCCCGTCCACGCCCGCAGAACCGCAGCGTCGACACCACCCTTAACCCGACCACCGGAGTAACCGGCGCCCGTCCCACGGCCGCATATCCGCATCGTCGACACCATCCTTAACCCAACCACCGGAGCAACCGACGCCCGTCCCACGGCCGCAGATCCGCGTCGTCGACACCATCCTTAACCCAACCACCGGAGCAGCTTCACCTACGCCCTCGTCCACGGCCACAGATCCGCTTTACCCACACCGTAGTCCACCCTACCGGAGCCGCTCCACAAACACTCTACTCGACGGTTCTAGATCTCCTTACTGGACCCCGACAGCCAGCGCAGCGTCATCACCCTCGACATTCTTAACCTGATTCCCACCGTCTGGAGAGATGCCAAGCACCCGCCACGGCCAAGGTACTTGTCACCTTTAAACCCGTCCAGCATCACCTGCCCGATGTACTTCAAATATACTAACCGATCGCTGTTACCTGTTATGCAGCTGGCAAAAACTACAAGGACGATGTTTCTTCTGGATCTAACAGCTTGGCCAACCAAGATCCTGGACCGAGGCATTGCTATGATCTTGTAAGCGCGTCTCTCTCTCTTGTATTGTTCTATGCCTGCCAGCGTGCTTTGCTAGGATTTTCGACCAGTAATCCCTTTGTGCAGACAATGATTTCTACTACTGGCTACTAAATTAGATATATAGATGTCATATGTCATATATGATACTACCTCGTACCTCCGTTCCTAAATATAAGTCTTTCTAGATATTCCACTATAGGCTACATACGGAGCAAAATGAGTGAATCTACACTCGAAAATGCATCTATATACATCTCGCATGTGGTCCATACTTTGGAATCTCTACAACGACATATATTTAGGAACAGGGCAATACATTACACAAAATCGTAGGGTGGCATGTAGGAATTCCAAAGGCACTACATTAGGCTCCCTTAGAGTGCTGCCGATCTAGCATCTGAGAGTCATGGCTAGTTTATGGTACACACACAATCGTTAATTGGTGGTTTAAATATGCGCAAGGGATATGCAATGTAGTATCATGTAGAGATGTTTGAAATTAGCCATGTCAACTTGCAGATAGGGTTACACAATGAAAAAGTACAATATGTATGTGGCAATTTCATGGAACATCACAAAAAAAGGAGAGGCAGCGGTGAGCCTACACAGTGTGCTATGGTACGTCACTCCTCCATTGCAATCATCATGACATGTTATTTGTATGCCAGTTCTATTAGCCAAGTTTCTTAGGGACAGTTATTACGAGTTATCCTAAGAAAATAAGCACCTATGATATAAGCTCCATGTAATACGCCAACCAGTTCTTTTAATTGCGTTTTAAACTTATCTTTGGTATGATCAGTGGAAAGTATAGATTGCATTATATATATTTTTTTCATTTTGCTGCCCATATGGAAATTAATTTGACTTGCAAACATCACAAATTAAACCCAGTGCAGTAATTAATATGATAGGAAAACAGAACATCACTATTTGCTGAAAATGCAAATACAAAGATACCATCTACTTGGCACAATCTACTTTGGTCAATGTTTTCCATAGAGATCCCATTGCCTAATTTAAACAAAGAATGCATGACCCACATTTAAATGAAGAACAATTATTTATTGAAATTCGATGGTCCAAGTGGCTGGTTATTATCATATAGCAGCACCAATTGAAAGCATCATATAGCAGCAAAGTAACAACTCATAGCAACTCATCATACAAAGCAGCGATGCAATTCATCATATACCAGCAGCAGCTCATAGCAATTCATCATATAGCAGCAGCAGGAGCAGCTCATAACAATTCATCATATAGCAGCAGCAGGAGCAGCTCATAGCAATTCATCATATAGCAGCAGCAGGAGCAGCTTGTAGCAACTCATCATATAGCAGCAGCAGCAGCTCATAGCAATTCATCATATAGCAGCAGCAGCTCATAGCAACTCATCATACAGCAGTAGCAGCTCATAGCAATTCATCATATAGCAGCAGCAGGAGCAGCTCATAGCAATGCATCATATAGCAGCAGCAGAAGCAGCTCATAGCAATTCATCGTATAGTGGATCAGAATGAAAATTTGGCAAAAAATCAGAGGAGATCCTCGCCTTGTTGGATGAGCTCATCCTTCAACAGCACCTCAAGGCCATGGCACGGGAGGAGGAGGGGGAACAAGGTGCCTTCGCCGCGATGTGGCATCGGCCGTAGTTGTGCAAATACCGGCGGAGTAGTGCGTTGGACGAACCACAAGTGGAGCAGCGATCGGAGACCATGAGAATGAGGGCAGCGCCAGAGGAGGAGCAGCCAGGAGATTTGCCTACCCGCCGGCCATGTAGCCTAGCTGGACATAGCATCGTCGAGGACCAGGCCAGATGGAACCAGTGGCGACGGCTCGCTGGAGGAACCCTAGTGCTGCAGGCAGGGGATCGAGGTAGAGGGAAAGGGTAGAGGAGATGCAAGTGGGCAGGGCAATGAATGCTTGTGTGTTTGTTTTTACTTGAGGGTCAGGTGTGACAGGCAAGGCCGTGATTGCATTTTGAGTGTAATATAGGCGCAACAGAGTCATTTCACTATTCCCTTCCTTTCAATTTTTAGTGAGGTTCTACCCAAACACCCCCTCCAAAGCAAAATTAGTTAAGCCCAAGCCCATAACTCAAAAATGACTTCTTTACATCTTTTATGGCTTATTTTGACAATATGCCACGAAAAGGCGGAATCGAACCGCCCTTAACACGCAATTCAATTGTGCGTGCAATGATGAATCACTCCTGCCTGCTATTTGTACATTTAGGCATCATCATACATGGCATAACCTAATACATGTGCATTCAATTGTAGAATCTGGAATATGCAATGTTTATGTTAGTTCATACGTTGCACATCATGTTTAAATGCCCCTTAAATCTGGTCAGTCAAGTGATGGTCTTTAAGCCTCCTTCTTTGCTTCTTTTCTTGATATGTAAGATTTGCTCACACATCTGTTCAATTGCTTGTTTGCATCAGCCAGCCATACTTGGACTGTTTGCTTTGATCACTTGTTGTTCTTGACCTAACACTCTAACAGAGCTTGTCAACGATTTAAACACTAAGGGCTGCTGTAGTAGGGCCTTGTCTAACTCATAGGTGACATAAAGGTTTGGCTGTACACTACAGTAGGCTCTCCAAGAGTACCTAGAGATCTAGTTCGAAGGTATGCCTAGTTTTTGCATAGTGCAGACATAGTAAATGCTCATTTCATTGTGTGCAAGTGCAAGAGATGCGGCATGTTTCATTATGTGGTGTTGTTTTGTTATAATATCATCCTTTTGTGTTCACAATTTGGAAAGTATGCATATTTATCTTCCAAGGAGACGAGTAACTAGTTTGTGTCACCTTGCGAGGGGGTGCAATGAAGATAAGATTGAGGATTTCCAAGTACAAGATGTTAGGAAGGATCCTTGCAAGATAAGTAGGAGCTGCTACCGAGCCTCTTCAACCTGCTAAGGTAAGTCACCATATGCAACTCAATAGTTCAATTCCTTGTTTGTTTCTGCATAGTTAATTTTCTATTTTCAATTGCTTTATTTGTCCTCACTTAATGAGATGCCCAAATAATTATGCATGATGTTCGGTACTTGTATCACTATTAGTTGACATAATTAAAGGCCTTACCATTTAATTACTCTGCCGAAGTGTGCCTGAAGCTTTGAAGTCTATTAACCAACTATTATTGCATGAGGCTCACAATCTAGTTTATACTACGCTAATGATTGCATAGTTTTGCCCGCTTTGTAGTATGTTTGTATGAAACCCTCTGCTGTTCATTATGCTCCCTAAGACTTTAATTGAGGTACATAATGGCCAACTGCTTGGTTACTTATACGCAACGTGCTGTCTAAATTTGTAACTTGTCTGTGTTTTCAATTGGGCCCCAACATCATGCTCCTCTGGTGAGCTAAGAGGGATTTCTGTATGCGGGCTGCACATACTATATTTTTTATAATTTTTAAAATAGCACCTGCTTATGCTTCATGACGTGTAACATTTTTTTTGTGAAAGTGACGTGTAACATTATTGTTAGTCCTGATTTGCCATGTAGTAAAAAATAGTGTCCTGTTCGCTTCACTGTTGTAACTATATTTTTGCCCTAGTCATGTGTACTTACAGAAACATTTCAGGATGAAGTGACATCAACACAAAAATCATGAAAAGGCGGCATGGCATACCGAATGATTATGGATTGGAATTGGAATGTGCTGATGTTCTCGAGCATCAACTAGAGGTGGCAAGACAACGTGTACATGATTGTCAACGTATAATCAACAAGTTGAGACTGGACATGCAGGTATTAGATGCAGGAGTCAAAAATGAAACAAGACACTGAGGTAACCATGAAGGAATTGGAGATTTTGCAGACTGAAATTTATGCTATCTGAATCCGGCCAATCCTATTTTCTGAAGAGATTATAGTTCAAATGGAGTTAAGTTGATGCGCGTCCATGATGTATGAGCCGTATTTGCCCAGTGTATGTAATTTGTTGTTTGTGTATGCTTTATGTCGGGGAGGCTGATCGTACCCACGGACACCTATGGGGCCGGCGGAGCAGGCCCCTTGTGGTTCGGAGGGGGGCGGAGGTCGCACGAAGAGCGGATCGAGGCGATGCACACGAGCGGTTTACCCAGCCGGAGCTCTCCGGAGAGATAAAACTCCTATCGCTGCTTGTTTGATCTATTGTGTTCTTGCTAGGGAGCAACGAGAGCTACAAAACCTAGCGTGAGTCTATCTGGTCTCGAGTGGGTCGAATGAACCCAACCAGACGTAAATCGCCAACTGAATCGAACGGAACCCGGACCTCCTCTGCGTTACTCGGGCCTCCTTTTATATGCTCAAGGGGTCTCCGGCGGTGGCAACATAGGCGGGGTACAAATGTAAAACAGGAGTTGGTACACCTACTTGAACAAAGGTACAGATGCAAAATACCTAACTCGACGGCAAGGGACAAAAGCAATAAATGCCCGTCGTTGTCGCCAAACAAAGGTAACAGAGACCGCCAGTGCGCCTCCGCCGCCACGATGGCGAGCTTTGTCAGCGCCGCTTATCGCTGCTCTCCGCTGGCTGCCTGACCCCGCCGACACGCGCCCATGGAACGGTCCCATGGCGACACGTCGCTGGGTGAGCTGGAGCAGAGCGGAGAGAAGTTGCATGCAGCGGCAAGCGCCTTGCAGCGGCGAATCCTTGTCGGCGCTCGGAGACTTGTCGCGCTCCGAGCCTTCCCGGCAAGCTCCTCTTCTTTGGGCCTTGTCTTCTGCGTGCACAGGTGGCCTTCCGACAAGCTCCTCTTGTCGGGGCCTTCTTCGATGCCTAGAGAGGCCTTCCGGCAAGCTCCTCTTGTCCGGGTCTTGTCTTCTGAAGGCGGCGGAGGGTCTTGGCGGACGCCCGGCGAGGCTTGCCACGGGACGCCGCGATCGCCGTGCACAAGTTCGGGGTACTAGGGTACCCCTACTTTAGTACACCGGCAGAGCCCGGTTCTGGGCCATACACGGTGCCGAAGCGCTGTTGGGCCAGGCCCAAAACAGGCACGGGCACGCGCGGCTCGGGTCCAAAACCAAACCCACTCCGTATCCGCCGCGTTCCAGAAGCGGCACACGCCAATCGCAAGGGCGTGGGGGAGGGCGGCGTCGCGGGGTCGCTTCACCCGTCGCCTCGATTACGCATCCCGCCACGTGGTTCCCATGCCTTTGGGTTCATGGACGGTGGAAGTGGAAAACTGGGCGTTCATGGCAGAGGCAGCAGGTCGGCCCCGATTCCCTATGCCCTGATTTGTCGAGCGGGGCGGTCGAGCCCCCACCTTGCTTCCTTAAAAAGAGCGGAAGGGGAGCGCAGAAGCCCGCACTCTCCCATCTCCTTCTTTCCTCAGTTTCTGCTCCCCTTTCTCTCATTCGCCATGGAGAAAAGGAGCCTTGGTTCTTCATCGGTGGCGGCGAGGGTCGCCGCTAGACAGCGCTCCCCTCCCAACCCCACGCCCGGGGCGGCAGAGCCAGCCACAAGAGGAAGTGGGAGGGTGCGAGGTCGTGGGCAGGTCGAGGCGCTCGGGGAAGAGGCGGCAGGGCGGCGCGCTGCCTCCGCTTCACTGGCGGTTCCCCTCCTGCGGGCGGTCCATACAGGGGACGACCCTTGCGAAGTTCTTCGTCGTCAGGCTGGCGCCTCGTCGTCGCCTCCGGCTTCCAGCTCCGTTCGCGAGCGCGATGGAGTCGGATCCGCCCGAGACACTGAGACTGCACATGAGGGGCTATGGAATCAGCGGCATGCGAGTCCGTGTTGTATTCCCAGCCCCTAATGTGATGTATCTTGATCGTGGGTGGAAGACGTTCACTCGCATCCACAGCTCGAGGCGGGATTTACCCTCCATTTTAAGTTAATGGAGGGTGATCTCCTCTCCGTCAAGGTCTTCGGGGATCTCGGCACTCGGGCGAAGTGCTGCGTGGATAGCTCCTCCGACAGCAAAGATTCCCCCTCGAGTGAGAGTGACGAGGAGGAGAGCGACAACGACGACGAGGGTAGCGGGCCCAATTAGTTGTCGGGCGCTGCTGCAGGCCACCGGGCGACCCCATCATCCGCGTCGCGGCTCCTTGAACTCCCGGGGTCGTCTCCTTGGGCGGCGGGCGTGAGGGAGGCTGCGGAAGGGGAAGAGGGATGGCGACAAGGCCGTCAAGTCGAATGCGAGGGCGTAGTGCCCTCGACAGGCCGACGCGTCTTGCCGCCCGTCTTCGAGCCCCGCTTCGGCGCTGCCATCTCCGGCCAAGCCCTTGGGGAGCTCCGGGATGTTCCTTTGGTGCCTTCGGCACTGTAGCTCGCCTAGGCGTTTCTTTTGCCCTTCTCGCCTCCTTGGCCTACCTCCTATAGAGAGGGATGTAAAAAGGATTACGGGCATCTTATCTTTTTAATTTGTAATCCTTCGGCCTTATCCGCATTTAATACTTGTAATCTTCCCTTTCATGTTTTTCATTCCCCACGGATCGTATCCGAGTAGAATGTTTTTAATGAAAAAGGGATGCTTGAAAAAGGACGAAGGGCTTATCTCGATATCTCAGCCCGGCAACTCTGGCTTGCCGCAGCTCCCGGCAACTCTGGCTTGCCGCAGCCCCCGGCAACTTTGGCTTGCCGCAGCCCCCGGCAACTCTGGCTTGCCGCAGCCCCCGGCAGCTCTGGCTTGCCGGGGCTTGGGTACCAGCGCGCCCTTCTTCTCCTCTTCGCTGTTATTTCAGTTCTGAGAACGATTTAGCCAAAGGCCGCGATAAGTTATTTTTGTAATATAACTTTATTCTGGGCAACATTTGCTACGTTACTTCCTTTACTCGACTCTTGGCTTTGTATGTTATTACCCCACGCTTTTCAGTGGAAACCTGCGGTGCGAGCACCCTTGCCATGGCGCCGAGTACGGAACTTCAGCGGCTGTCAAGGGTCGCTACCGACAAGCAACCTTGTCGCGGACTAGTCGCAGCTCACTTAAGTTGTTGAGCGGACTCGAAACAAAGTAAGGCGCTGACCAGTCACGGAAACTTGCGGTGCGAGCACCCTTGTCATGGCGCCGAGTGCGGAACTTCAGCAGCCTGCTGGCGGGGTCGCTACCGACAAGCAACCTTGTCGCGGACTAGCCGCAGCTCACTTAAGTTGTTGAGCGGACTCGAAACAAAGTAAGGGCGCGACCAGTCACGATTTGGTTCCTCTGCGACATGTGTTTTCCATACAAAGTACTATCGTTCGAGGAAGATAACGAAAATTTGAAAATTGATTGCTCAAACTTTGGCAACTTAGCTTTTACATCTCTTGCTTCCCGATGAGGTGAAACTTCCTCGGCGGTGCACGGTCCATAGTATTATCTCCTCCTCCCCCTGGTCAACTTGTGCGCGAGGGAGCCTTCTTTCCTTTGAGAAAAGAAAAGAAGAGGAAATAACATTATGGAGCCTAGCGGCTCGATTACGCTTATCGGGTATGGTTGCTGCACAAAGTGTTTGCCAAAACATGCAATAAAATGATGAAAGCATGAACTTGACAAGTCATGCGCAACACATGAGCTTTATCGATGCACGGGTCTGCGCCCGCTTTGTCTGAAGGATTACATGCAACAGCGGCAAGACTTGTACAAAAGGTGGTTGCCGGAACGGATTCCGACAACCGCGCCTTATGGGTAGAACTTACGAAGATGCTCGATGTTCCAGGAGTTGCTCACCGAATGCCATCTTCGGGCCTCAAGGCGACAGCGCTGTGCCTAGTGACTCGTTTCACCCGATAAGGGCCTTCCCACTTGGCGTCAACTTGTTTGAATTCTTGGCGGACTGAACGCGGCCAAGAACAAGGTCGCCTTCCTCGAGACTTACGGCACTAACCCTGCGGCTATGGTAGCGGCACAGGGCTTCTTGGTAGCGGCGGCTCGACAATGGCGAAGACGATCCTCCTCGAGGAGCAGCGTCATCTTGTCGCAGCTGCTCTTGCTCAAGCTCATCATAAGCGAGTACTCGAGGCGATCCGTATCTGAAGTTCCGTGGGGAGAACTGCCTCTGCTCCATAGACTAGAGCAAAGGGTGCACGGCGATGGCTCGATTTGGCGTCGTCCTGATCGACCAAAGAACCACCGGCAGCTCCTCGATCCAGTTTCTTCCGCACTTGTGCAGCCTGTCGAAAGTTTTGGTCTTGAGCCCGCGCAGCACTTCAGCATTTGCCCTCTCTGCTTGACCGTTGCTTCTCGGGTGAGCAACAGAAGCGAAGCAGACCTTGGCGCCAAGGTCTTGGACGTCTTCGCATGAAGGTGCGACTCGTAAATTGTGTGCCGTTGTCGGTGATGATCCCGTTAGGGATTCGAAGCGGCAAACAATCGACCAAGAACTTGACTCTTGTGCTGTCACCTTCCTCATCGCTTCCACTTCCGCCACTTTGTGAACTTGTCGATGGCGACGCATAAGTACTCAAAGCCCCGACGGCTTCGGGAAGGGGCCGAGGATGTCGAGCCCCGGACCGAAAATGGCGGGATAACGGGATCGTCTGGAGAGCTTGAGCTGGCTGGTGTATCTGTTTGGAATGGAACTGCACGCTTCACACTTGGTTACTTGTGCGGTTGCATCACGGAGGGCTGTCGGCCAGAAGAAACCTTGCCGAAAGCTTTGCTTAAGCAAGTGCTCTTGCGCCAATGTGGTGACCACATATGCCTCCATGTATCTCGCCAACAGCTTACATCCATCTTCCCGGGAATACACTTCAATTTCACACCGTTGAGTCTTCTTCATGCATAATATGCCGTCGACAAACCGGTACATACTTGACCGCCGGGCTACTCTTTCCGCTTCTTCCGCTCTTGGAAGTTCTCTGTCTGAAGGAAATGGACAATCTGCTGCGCCCATCTTTGGAGCTTGTGGCTCGACAACAAGGACTAAAGGCACATCTGCTCTTGGGAACATCAGCTTCCACGGCGAGGACCTGCGGCTCGCCGGAGCTTGATGCTCCCGACAAGCTTGCCGGAGCAAGACTTGTCGGGAGCGTCTGCTTCAACGGAACAAACCACGGGTGCAGCCGGAGCAGCATCGCTCCTCAAAGACTGTTGGTGTTGATCTTGGGGACCTTGCAACGACGGCTTCGGAGGCTACAGCCGGATAGTAGTCACCAGAGGCCAACTTCCTCTTCTTGCTCTGTCCAAATAATGGTGTTACGGTTGGTCGAGTCAGCTTGAGCACGAAAATCCCTGGTTCCATTGTGTAACTTAGCGCAGCGCACTTTGACAGCCGTCGGCAATATCATTCTCGAGCTCTTGGAACATGTTCCATTTGCAGGCCGTCATCAAAGTGCTCTTCTAGCTTCCTCACTTCATCAACGTGAGGCTTCCATCAGCGGACTCTGGTAATCTTTGTTGACTTGGCGGACGACGAGTTGCGAGTCACCCCGACAATAAGCTTCTTGATCCCAAGGTCCACTGCGATCCACGAGACCGCAAGCAAACCTTCATACTCTGCAGTATTGTTTGTCGCTTGCTCCTTGGGAAAGTGCATCCGGGCGACGATTTGAGGTGCTCTCCGGTGCGTGCGATAAGCAAAGACGCCGCACCGGGCGCCTTTGCAGCGAGAAGGCACCATCAAAGTACATCACCCACTCTTTGCTTGCTTCTTTGACGGGAATGCTCGTCTCCGGAATCTCTTCATCCGGCGTTGGCGTCCATTCTGCTATGAATTCTGCCAAGGCTCGCATGGATAGTTGATGTGCTTTCAAACTTGAGACCAAAGCTTGACAGCTCCAAAGTGCCCACTCGACAATCCCGCCTCGCCGCTCGGATTCTGCAGTATCCTCTTCAGCAGAAAGCGAGTGACAACTGTGATCTCATGTGCTTGGAAGTAATGGCGCAGCTTTCTCGAGGCCATGAGGAGGCCGAAAAGCAATTTTTGCACACCAGAGTACCTTGACCTAGCCCCTTGCAGAAGGGAACTGACAAAGTAGACTGGCTTTGCACCATCCTTTTTCGCATCTGTTCACGTGTCTGCGGACTCATCCTTGTCGGGACCAGAGCTTGTCGTGAAGCCCCCCCGCTTGTCGCTGGATGTGTTTGTCGTGGTTCTTTGGTTCATCATCCGCCTCCTCTCCGCCACTAACGCAGCACTAACCACTTGATTGGTTGCCGCTATATATAGCAGCAACTTCTCTTGTGGCCTAGGTGCGACAAGTGTTGGAGTGGAGGATGTATCTCTTCAAGTCCTGCAGCGCAGCCTCCGCCGGGAGTCCATTTTACTAGACCTGCCTTTTTCAAAATCTTGAAAAATGGCGGTATGCGCTTCAACAGAACCTAGAAATAAACTCGCCGAGAGCAGCCACGCAACCGGCAAGTCTTCAGACATCCTTGACGCGCTTTGGTGCTTCAATCTGCTCAATGGCCTTGATCTTGTCGGGATTAGCTTCAATTCCTCGCGGAGACACGAAGAACCCGAGAAGCTTGCCGGAAGGGACTCCAAACACGCACTTCTCGGGGTTGAGCTTGAGGTTGATCTTGCGGAGATTTGCAAAGGTCTCGTCCAAATCTTGAACCAGCTTCTCTTTGGCGCTCGATGGGAGTTCGAGCGTCCTCTTGTTGTCGCTCATGAAGAACTTGGCGCTGATCGCTGGCGAAGCTTCATGGATCCGACGACGCAGTGGAGTCGCTGTCGAGGTGGATCCGGTGAGTCGGCGATCTTGGCTTTCTTGGCGGAGAGTGCACGGTGGTTGCACCTCCGACAGTCTCGTCGCCACCGGCTCGTGCCTTGTCGTCTCGCCGCGGAAACGATGGCGTTGGTTGTCATGAGCGCCGCTGGCAAAGCCGATGAGGCTCGATAGTGGCCCTCCACTCGTCGACCTTGTCGGCCGTTGGAGGGTAGTCGAGGAGCAGCTTGAGCTCTCGCCAGAGCTTCGCTGGAGTAGTAGGCGGCATTGGAGAACGGTGCGAGGAGCGGACACGCCGGACTTCTAACTACGTTAGAAGGAGCAGCGCCCCGTCCGGGCGACCGTATCTCACTAGTGCCAGCATGTTGGCGCGCATGCTGGTCTTGAGGGTCTCGATCCAACGAACGTATGGCGTTGTGAACGCCATGACGTTGTTGGTCTCGCGTCTCCTGAGATGGACGCGGGGGATGCGCGGACGCCGAGGTCTGCGGTGCCTTGTCCTTGGACTTGGCAACGTCGCGAGCACCTTCGTCGGCGCCCGTTCCTCCGCCGGCGTCTGCACCACCACCCGCTTGCTGCGGTGAGGGTGGGCACGACGCGGACGGTTTCATTGCCGCGAAGCCTTCTTCTTCGGTGGCATGTTGAGGAAGATGTTGATGACGCCGCTTGCGTGAACGCCGGATCGGATTCACACGGCCTCGATGCCCCCTACCTGGCGCGCCAGAGATGTCGGGGAGGCTGATCGTACCCACGGACACCTATGGGGCCGGCGGAGCAGGCCCCTTGTGGTTCGGAGGGTGGCGGAGGTCGCACGAAGAGCGGATCGAGGCGGTGCACACGGCGGTTTACCCAGCTTCGGAGCTCTCCGGAGAGATAAAACTCCTACCGCTGCTTGTTTGATCTATTGTGTTCTTGCTAGGGAGCAACGAGAGCTACAAAACCTAGCGTGAGTCTATCCGGTCTCGAGTGGGTCGAATGAACCCAACGAGACGAAACTGGCCAACTGAACTGAACGGAACCCGAACCTCCTCTACATTGCACTCGGGCCTCCTTTTATATGCTCAAGGGGTCTCCGACAGGTGGCAACATAGGCGGGGGTACAAATGTAAAAACAGGAGTTGGTACACCTACTTGAACAGTGTCTGATGCAAAATACCTAACTCGACGGCAAGGGACAAAAGCAATAAATGCCTGTTGTTGTCGCCCAAAGCAGTAACAGAGACCGCCAGTGCGCCTCCGCCGCCACGATGGCGAAACTGTCAGCGCCGCTTATCGCTGCTCTCCGCTGGCTGCACACCCGCCGACACGCGCCCATGGAACGGTCCCATGGCGACACGTCGCTGGGTGAGCTGGAGCGAGACGGAGAGAAGTTGCATGCCGCGGCAAGCGCCTTGTCAGCGGCGAATCCTTGTCGCGCTCGGAGACTTGTCGCGCTCCGAGCCTTCCCGGCAAGCTCCTCTTGCCGGGGCCTTGTCTTCTGTGTGCCTGGGGTGGCCCTCCCGACAAGCTCCTCTTGTCGGGGCCTTCTTCGTGCCTAGAGAGGCCTTCCCGGCAAGCTCCTCTTGCCGGGGTCTTGTCTTCGAAAAGCGGCGGAGGGTCTTGTGACGCCTTGGCGAGGCTTGCCACGGGACTGCGATCGCCCGTGCAGACAAGTTCGGGGTACTAGGGTACCCCTACTTTAGTACACCGACACTTTATTATCACCGTGTTGTACCATAATGCCCGATGGGTATAATCGGCTGTAATTTCTTTAATGTATAGTGTAGGATTATTCTACCTTTCTATGCCTTGATCTCTTTGTTGTATAGTGTATGCTTTTTAGAGGTGATAGTATTGTGTAGGATAATTCTTTGAATATGCTATATCGTTCAAACGGGGGCAAACTCGCCCGACCATGGGCCTTCTACGTCTCGTAGGATCCATGGGCCTTCTACGTCTCGTAGGATCCATGGGCCTTCTACGTCTCGCAGGATCCATGGGCCTTCTACGTCTAGCAGGATCCATGGGCCTTCTACATCTCGCAGTGTCCATGGGCCTTCTACGTCTCGCAGGATCCATGGGCCTTCTAAGTCATGTAGGATCCATGGGCCGCCGACTCATTTATGTGTCTTGTACTGGCCTTTAATGGGCCATAGATGGGCCTATAATGGAAATCGTACGTTTTATGGGCTGACCATAACGGGCCGTTAATAGGCCGTGTTGGTGATGCTATGAAAATGGCCCAGCAGACTAACGGACCACAAACGGGCCGATCAGAACGACGGGCTGAATTTGGCCCACAAGCAGAAAATGACAGTAACGGGCCGTAAGTAACCGAATGCTGCAAATGAGCCCAAGAATAAATGGGCCCTTAGAAGGCCGAAAGTTAACTTGGGCTGGAAACGGCCCAACGGAATAACGCTCCGTTAATGGGTATAAAGTCTTACACTGTTCATTACGGGCCAGTTTCACCACGGGTCGTTAATGGATGTAAAGTAATACACTATTCATTACGGGCCAGTTTCATCACGGGCCGCTAATGGGCCAAGAGTTACAAAGGGCCTCATATGGGCCGAAAGACGTCATGGGCCATACATGGGCCCGAAGTGAAACGGGCTGGAATCATATTGGATGGCCCAGATGACACTACCGGGCCTAATTCGCATAGGGCGTAACGGGCCTTGGGTTACGGGCTGTAAATGGGCTATATGCTAACAGACCGTTAACAGGCTTTCCATGGGCGGCCCGCCATGACTTTTGACCAAGTCAAATGGGCCGGCCTTTTCACAGGAATGGGCCACTGTTGGGCCGTGCCACGTGTCGACGTATCATAGGCGCCTTCTGTCTAGTGAGTGGATGACATCTGTCCCAATGATGAGCCGACACGTGTTTCCTCCAGCCAATGATGATTTTACACGTGGAAAATCCCCATTGGTCGGGGCTGTTAACGGGTTATCGGATCCAAAACCCGACCCGATAGCTTAACGGCGTTCCGTTACGGAGGATGCCACGTGTCGGTCACCCTTGACGAAAGCACTTTTGTGACGCGCGATTTATCGTCATGGAAGTTGTCGGGGATATACCCCGCGGTGTAAACCGGCCGGAAGTTAACCCGGCCGGACTTGGCGGTTTATTTGAGACCCCGCTGAGACTCGGCGGTTCACGACTCATTGGTAATCCGGCAGGCGGGTGCGAGGAGCGACAAGACCTGGTGGCCCAACGGGCGGTTCATGAAGGCCGGTTCATACTATGGTGGGCCGATTTAAGAGGAAAGGCATAAGGAATATTTGTCTTACAAGGAGTTAAGACTTTGACTTGTATCCGGTTTGTATTAGAGATAGACTAGTCCTAATCCTAATAGGACTCCACATGTAACCCGCCCTTCAACATATATAAGGAGGGCAGGGCTCTAAAGAGGGACAAGCTACAAGCAAGAAGAAACAATCTCTAGGGCTAGACACAACTAGAGGAGAGCCGGTTTACTGGCGACTCCTCGTGATGATAATGAGATCTAGCCTCAAACAACATGTAGGGTTTTACGGATGATGTTTCCCGGGGCCCAAGCTGTCTAAATCCCTGTCTTGTGTTGTGTCTTTCGATTCCGCTCAACCCCTCTCAAGCTACCACATAGATGCGTTGGCCTCGCGACTAAGTCCTGACACTAAGGACATCTGACGTGTTAATTCCACGACAGTTGGCACCCACCGTGGGGCCTGCGCACGGTGGTGATGAGTTCTTGGAGGGATTTTTTCACAGGCATCAAGAAGCTCGTAATTTTCCGGATGGAGAAGCACCTGGTTTGAAAGATCCGCATCAGCTTTATTTTCATTGGTTCAGTTTATGATCTGCGAAATTTAGGGTTAGGGTTGCGTGTTCAGACGCGCTGTGGTAACCCGCCAAGTCTGAGAAAAGAGTCGCAGTCGAAGGTTGCACCATCAGTTGAAGGTTGCACCAAGACAGACCGGAAATTTTCTCTGCAGTTGTTCGTGGCAATCGGCCGAGTTGTGGTTATGTTTCCAGATCCGTCGAGTTGGAGGACGATGAGATTACCAAAAGCAAAGTCGGCAGCCCGGAAAAAACGCTCGGTATGAAAAAGACAAGGAAACGTTCAAGAAAGGAAGAGGCAGATGTACAATTTCCAAAGATGCCTACGACCCGAAATCAATCGATACGAGTCGCCCAGACCGACAGGTTTTGATGGCTCACGTCCGTATCCAAACCCAATTCAGAAATCTACTTTCCTCTGTGGTGTTAAATCAAGACGTTGCATCAAGTTGCTGACCCATTGCAATTTACTCCCAAGGATAAATCATGGCAGCAAATTCAAAGCTAGCGACGCATGTCAAATCCACCAAATTGTTACCACTATTACTTTTTTAGACGAGAGGGCAAAGAAATAAAGAAACAAGCATCATTGCATGTCACGAGTCCCTAGGAATAATGAAAAACTACTCTGGATGGAAGACAAAGAATACAACGCATCAATTGCTAGTGGTAATACCACCAAAAGTTGTCGGTGGAGGACGCACTCACGCCGCACACGCACAGGCCGTATAGGCGGCGAGACGCACACGTAATCCGGCTGAAAGCTCTCCGCTCGTTCGTCCAAGCTGAACAAAGACAGGACACGTGATGAGGTTACGCGGAGGATGGCCAGCCGCCCAAGACGCAGCAAAGACATGCTCGTGTGGAGATCCATCAAGACAAATCGCGTGTAGTTCCGAAAGCTTGAGGGAAGAGTCCACGTGAAGGCTTCAAGGAAGAGTCCGCTGCAGACTACTTTGCCAGCTGGTGCCACTTCACTCTGCCAACGTAGGCGGGTCACCACAACCACAGTCGCCAAGTTGCCTGTCCGCCACAGTAGTTACAACCCGCGGCCTCACACTGGTGTTGTTACATCCTTGTCCATCATTGAGAAGAAATAGGATAAGAGAGAGACAAAATAAACAGCCATGCATGGGACATCCACTAGCGACACCCCCAACAACCATTGATTTTTTAAGGCATCTCACGTGAAAAGTGCTACCACAATCTGTATATGGATCATCTGTCCAATGGACATCTGACAAACGGTGGCACACAGATCATCTACCGTCCAGATCATCAGGTGATATCCATCCAGTTTACTTTTTTCAGTACTTATTAATTTTTTTGAAAACAACCACTCTGCACTATAGTGTTGTTATATACAGCCGCCGCTTCGTGGTCCGGTCTACATCAATGTGCCACCGGCTTACAAAACGCCATGACCGACTTCGCCGTCCGCACCACCTTACATAACGCCAGACGACTTCGCCCTCGCCGCGGCCGTTCACGTGTCCGCGCTAACTTACAACGTCGTGGCCCACTCGCTGTCGCGCCGACTTACAAACGTCGCGGCCGACTCACCCGTCCGCACCGGTTTACCATGCCGCGGCCGGTTCACCCGTGAGCGATTTCAACTTCAACTTCACCTAGTGATCATCAATTCCATGGCGGATAATTTCTGGCCTAACACATCAGGTGATATCCATCTAAAATATATTTTATTAGTGCATATTATTTTTGTCAAAGAGCAGTTTATCTTTGCCTTGGTCTGCAATATCGTATGCAGGGCAATTATTCATTATAAACGTGGTTTATACCATGGAGTACGGCACGCTACCGGCAACGCCTGCCCGGTGTTCGTCCGTGCCACATTACACGGTGAATGGACGCGTGCAAGACGCCGCCCTTACGGCCCGGTTTACATCAGCTTGTCGGGACCCGTGCTGCGTTTGACTTCGCCCGTCAAGCGGTTTACAACACCGTGGCGGTTCATCTGTCCAAGCCACCTCTAATACTGTGGGCGTCTCTACCGTCCATTTAGTGCGGCCTGGTCTACATCAACATACCAGGCCGCACTGTTCAATAAGCAAGTCACGACTTGGGTAGCCCGGTTTTCTTTCAAAATGGAGGCAAATTATCATATACTATCAACCGCCATCTACACCGGATGGCTCAATGGGCAGGCGCACAAGTCGCCGCCACTACAGCTTTGGTTAACTTCAAATCGCCATTGGAAGGAACCATTGGCCGAGGTTCTTGACACGGCTCATACGGGATCATTTATAACCCGCCGATCATCACAACCTTCGTGGATTCACATCATGTTATCAACACCAATGATATACAAGTTATGCGGTTTATATCACGGTCAAATATGGAGAGTTTAAAGCCAACTCCTCTAGTCACCTTGAGACTCGGGGCTACGATGACATGACTAAGCAAATCTTGCCGGCCAAAGAAATTTAAGAACCCGTGACGATGGAGGGAAAGATAACCCGGTCCCGGAGGCTACTGTTATTTGAAGGCCGTCAGAAAATTTCCGGCTTAGTAAGTATATGACAGTTACAAAATCCCGGCTCAATGAAGAAGTTCCGGATCATCAGAAAGGATTCCGGTTTAAAATCCGGTTTAAGGGAAATATATTCTCCCACAAAGCTCTCAAGCGCTCAAATCCGGTTTAAAAATGTCCGGTTCAAAAAGGAATTAACTTCTCGCAAGTTCGAGTTGAAAGGCCATCAGAAAATTTCCGGCTGAAAATGAAGATTCCGGTTTACAATCCAATTCAAGGGAAAGATGTCTCCCACAAAGCTTTGAAGCTCTCAATATCCGGTTCAAAATCCCGGTTCAAGAAGGATTTATCTCTTGCAAAAAGTTAAAGGGTGCCAAAGAGGACCTGCTGCCATGGTGCACGGTCCAAACATGGGTATCATGCCTTATTGGCTTATCATATTATTGGTCACTTGGGGGCTTGGTCGTATCCGAACCATAGCCACGCCTCTTGATCGGCCTAGTGCCACAACATCACTTGGGGGCTTGGTCGCGAACCAATGCAACACCTTTTGATAGGCGAAAGCCACCAGATCACTTGGGGACATGGTCAAGTCTGAACCAACACGCCTCTTGATCGGCCTAAGGCCATAGAGTCACTTGGGGGCTTGGTCGAACCCGAACCATTGCCACGCCACTTGATCGGCATAATGCCACGGTTTGATTGGGGACTGGCTGACTTGAACCATAGCTACACCTTATTGGGAGCTTGGTCGTGTCCGACCATGGTAACACCATCTGATCGGCTCAGTAAAGCCTCTTTTTGCAAACGGTCTTATCATTGCCTTTGCTTCCATATTTTTTCATATCTGTTATTTGATTTTTGTTGCGTTTTTAAACTGACATTGTTAATCCGTTTCAAACTGTCAATTATAAATTGGCGGAACACGGTCAAATCCTAATCCGGAGACTATCTGCCCAGTTTGATTTTATGTTGCCATCTTATTATGGAGTAAACTGGTGTTCATTAACCCGGCTTGACTTTCAATTACAAATTGTCAGTACATGATCAAATCATAATCCAGAGACTATCCGCCCGGTCTGGTTTGACTACGAGTCGCCAAGATATATATGGTTAAACCGGTGTTTATCACAACCCGGTACGGTTTTAGCATAAACCGACACAGTATGAAAGGAGTTATCATTACTCAAGATTGGGGTTATCACCCTTACTACAAAAAGTTGGTAAACCAATGATGTGATTCAATGTCATAGGTATGATATATTTCATTGATTATTATTAAGTGCAGCCTTGGTTATAAACCTGGGTTACATGTTGGGCATTATGACCCGTCCGGCGGTAAACCGCCAGGACACTTTAAACTTGTTGTATGCAGAGACAGGTTGAATAAAGCATGATGATAAATTATCCGGTGTTTATTAAACCGCCACGGCTTTAAGATGATAAGTCGCCAGTATATGATGAGAAATTATCCGGTGTTTGTTAAACCGGCCTGGCTTTGGACTATAAGTCGCCAGTACCTATTTGGATTGCGTCATTGGAATCATGCGCTTATAAATCATTGGGTTATATTATTCAAATAGCCAAACTTGGCTGAATTTTCATTATGGTATTGAATGAATAAGGTTTTTCATACCAGATTATGTTATCTTTAATAGCCAACACGGCTGGATTTTTATTATGGTTATCAATAACCAATATTATAATTGAGGTTTTCAAAGTCGCTTTTAGCGCAATGGTTATCATATTATTAATGGATATGATTTATTCTACAATTGAAGGAATAGTCCCGAGTCGCTGCAGGCTTACGACCCGGCACTTGGGGGCTACATTATTTAAATTGAGATTACATCAAATGTGCAAGTCTCATGTCGCAGCACGCATGCCCCATGACCCGTGGGGGCTAATGCAAAGTAATTTTTTGCTCATATTATTGAAGACCCGACTGATCACATTATAATGAGTCGGCCCTTGGGGGCTACCAATTCCTCCTGTCAACAATTCAAGGTACAAAGCTTTTTATGCATTATATTGAAGGGTCCACTGCTCAATTGGTAGAGCACAAGGCTCTTAACCTTGCGGACGTGGATTCAAGTCCCATGATGGGGGTTACATCATATGATGTTATTTTCATTGAAGTATATATCAAGTCCCAGTTCAATATTATCTTCTTGAAATTTGGACCTTGGGGCTACACATCATTGCTCAAATCTACATGATTATACCTACAAAGTCTCTGCTCATTATTGCATAATGACCCGGCCCTTGGGGGCTACACTGGTTGAAGTTTTTATGAGTATAAGAAAATTACAAGTCCCAGGTTGCTGCAAGCATTAACCCGGCACTTGGGGGCTACATAATATGGAATATTCCATTTTTACTAAGTGTCTGGGATGAACAACATGGATTTCTTCTTAAGTGGCAGTATTTATATTGAAGCAAAGTCTTAAGCCACCACTTTGTTCTGCTCAAAGACTCGGGGGCTACAGGTATTATATTATTATCGAAGAAATATTGTCAAATTTTTCGATTGAGCAAACTAGGTCGATCCGGCGTCACCAATCATTATGACCTGTGGCTGCAACCCAAGCGTCATTAAAAATCATGAACCGGCGTTGGCAACAATCATGAACCGGTGTCTGCAACAATCATGACTCGAAATTATCAAGTTCTTATAACCCGACAGTCTTTGGCAATGATAAAACCGGCAAGTTCTGCATCTTCAAACTGGTTGAATATCAGATGAGTATTTCAAGACCAATATTTCTTAAACCGGCGCTTTGGAAGCCGACTCAAGTGGATTATTCTTCACAATATTTTTTCTATGAGAAGCCAACATCAGCAATTTTAGTATGAAGCTGGTTATTGAACCGGATTTTCTAGAAGGAGGAAATGACAAAGGACTTAAGGACGATCGGTGCGGTCTATAAGAATTCTTAACCCGGAGCACAACCTGCCAAATTTGTTCCGAGTTTATTTTAGCATAAGTTTACCATGGATAAATCCAAGCTAAACTTGGGGGCTAATGTCGGGGATATACCTCATGTGTAAACCGGCGGAAGTTAACCCGCCGGACTTGGCGGTTTATTTGTGACCTCACCGAGACTCATGGTTCACGACTCATTGGTAATCCGGCGGCGGGTGCGAGGAGCGACAAGACTGGTGGCCCAGCAGGCGGTTCATGAAGGCCGGTTCATACTATGGTGGGCCGATTTAGGAGGAAAGGCATAAGGAATATTTGTCTTACAAGGAGTTAAGACTTTGACTTGTATCCGGTTTGTATTAGAGATAGACTAGTCCTAATCCTAATAGGACTCCACATGTAACCCGCCCCTTCAACATATATAAGGAGGGGCAGGGCTCCCCAAAGAGGGACAAGCTACAAGCAAGAAGAAACAATCTCTAGGGCTAGACACAACTAGAGGAGAGCCGGTTCTGGCGACTCCCTCGTGATGATAATGAGATCTAGCCTCAAACAGCATGTAGGGTTTTTACCGGATGATGTTTCCCGGGCCCGAAGCTGTCTAAATCCCTGTCTTGTGTTGTGTCTTTCGATTCCGCTCAACCCCTCTCAAGCTACCACATAGATGCGTTGGCCTCGCGACTAAGTCCTGACACTAAGGACATCTGACGTGTTAATTCCACGACAGAAGTGGACACTTCCGTGATGATAATTTTGGTAATGTCATGGAACACTTCTACGACAACACAGGTATGACTATCTTGATTCTGTCATAAATTTGTCATGGATGTACATGCATGACAAAAAACGCGACCTCTTGTGACAAACACGTATCATCACGGAAGTGTATTTTTTAGTGCTCCTTGCGGCAGGTCAATTTAAATATCCACTTGGCGTTGCTCACGGTCTTTGGGTGCGGCGGTAGCGGCAAGATTTTTAATTTTTGATTGACGGATCAGCGCAGAAGCATTTTTAATTTTGATTGACGGAGCAGGCGGCAACATTTTTAATTTTTGATTGACGGGAGCAGCGCGGCAGCAATTAGTCGATGACTCCGCTTGTAAAATCCATCGTCACCGATGTGAAAAGTCGTCGACTGGTGTTTTCCCATGGTGAAAACCAAAAGATTCACCCCGCTCCTCAGCTGGCTCCCTCCGCCTTCCCGTAGATTGCGTTGCCTTTCAGCCGCTTCACCCCCTTTGCTTCCTCTCCCTATTGCTTCTACCTAGTGCCATGGCGGTGCAGCAGATCACGGAGTCTGAGGTGAGGCGCCTGGCACAGGAGCTCTAGGCCGAGGATGCGGAGCTCAGAGCCAAGGACGTGGAGCTCCGTAAACTCAAGGAGGAGAGGAGTGCCATGCTCCTCCGTTATATGCGGGAGTTCACGGACCTTCAAAAACAGCAGGCGTCCACCACAAAGATGGTCGAGGCGTCGGCGACGTTGCTGCAGAAAGTGGGTGATACGATAGGCCATCAAGGGAGCCGGCTGGAGCGAGAGCGGGCCGACCGTGACGAGGTCCAGGATCGCCTCAGCCACTTGGTGGACCTAGTTTCCACGCACGTGTTGCGGCCGCACGATGCCTACCGTTGCGCCAGTGCGACCATGCTGGCCGTCGGGATAAACCCGTTCGACCACCCCATCGACTTCAACGAGTTGCGGCTTCCTGACCTGGTCTCCTTCTTCACCTATATCTCCAAGGAGCTGAGCCATCTCCGCGCGATGGTGGGGGCAGAGCTGGACAAGGAGGGGTTGCGGGCTGCCGTCACTGTTGTCGGGCGAATCCTCTTAGGGCTACATCACCGGAATCCATTCGTGCCATTGGACGCCGTCTTTGACGAGCTGGCTCCCGTCGACCGGGAGCGGGCTCTGTGGGCGGTTACATCATGCATCACCAACGTCGTGTTCCTCGATAAGTAGAGGGACTTCGGTGGTGTTTAGGCGTCCTCTGCATGGGCATGTCCATGTCTCAGCGCAACATGACCGTTGGATCAAACTCACCCAGTGCGAGATAGGTCACTTTGTAGCACAAAGCGTGTGGGTGTGTTTGGTTGCATTCTCATCTCAATATAGTTGTTCCCTCTTCGTGTATTTGTGTTAACCTACTAGTGTGGACTCATGCACCCTTCATGCACTTTGCCAAACACCCAAAAGTGGGTCAAGAAGGAACTTTTCCTCCCATCCGTGCACCGTTCATACACCCCGCCTAACAACGACTCGTGCTTCATATGGTTCATGTTTCAGGAGTCTGTAGCACCGTACTCTCCGGCGCTGCAGACCTAGTTCTGTTAACATTGATCTCACTGTTCATTCTCGACGGACAAATAAAAAGCGGTACTATGTTACACTAATGTTCATATAGTTGACATACGCACAACATCATTTGTTGTCGTCATATCTTACTATGCTAGCAACAAGATTATGTAGTACTGACGTATGCACCACTTCACATGCCTAGTAGTAGGAGCACTGTGTATGTTCAAGTGGTTGCCGTGTTTCACACTCCTCCGTCATAAGAGTGGAAACGCTTGCTGTAATCAGTTTTCTTCTTCAGAAAAACAGTGGACACGCTCGACCATGCGGATCCTCCTCGACGGTCGTCGGGAACCTTGCTACTCACTTTCGGCGACGTGTGGGACAGCCAGCATCGGGGTCCACCAGCCATGCACTAAATTACTCCGTAGTAGAGTACCCAACTGCACGGTAGACTACCCCGATCGAAGCGCCGCAGTAATGCCCAATGAGCCATTAAATCACAAAACCCCCTCCTTTCCAGCATTAAGTTGGACGGACGAAGCAACCATCATTTCACTCTTCTCTCTGAGCTTCCTCCCTTGAAGAAAACCCCCACTCGCTTCTCCCTCATATTGTTCCTCATTTCTTCAAGAAAATCCCGACCTGCTTTTGCCATTGTTCTTCTCTCCCAAAGAAGGAAAGGTGAGTGCTTCAATGGTGTTGATTACGCCAAGGCCCGGTCTTGCAACCCCGAGACTGATCCTATAACCCCTCTCTGTTCTTCTTTTGGGTTTGTGATTATGGTTTATTTTCTTTTATTTCTATTTGACAGTTTCTTGATGGACGCTGGAGCACCGGCTGAAGTGATGTCTATGGCTCTGGCCAAAACCGCCGAGGCTCATGGTACGAAGAAGCGCAAGCACCCCGCCGAGACTACAACAGACAAGCTCAAAGCCATCGCCCTGTCCAAGCCCCCTTTCCGGGATCCCTCATTAAGCAAGTCCAGGTAATATCTCTTCTTGATGATCTTTTTCTCGATCTTGATCGAGTTTTTTTATATAACACGCGGTACTAGTACTAGTAGTACAACTTTCTGGGTGATCATGCATGTGATTTTTGTGTGCCAAATGACGGTTCTAAATTCTTGTTTTGACCAAAACATGCGAGAGGTTGGCACTGATTTCTTATAGATTACTTTCAACTACTTTATGGAGAAGCCTGCGTTTACAAGAAAGTGAATGGGAGCTCTGTAGCATTTCTCATATTATATGTAGATGACATACTTTTGATGGGAAATGATATAGAATTCTTGGACAACATTAAGGCCTACTTGAATAAGTGTTTTTCAATGAAGGACCTTGGAGAAGCTGCTTATATATTAGGCATCAAGATCTATAGGCATAGATCGAGACGCCTCATAGGTCTTTCACAAAGCACATACCTTGATAAGATTTTGAAGAAGTTCAAAATGGATCAGTCCAAGAAGGGGTTCTTGCCTGTGTTGCAAGGTGTGAGTTTGAGCTCAGCTCAATGCCCGACCACGGCAAAAGATAAAGAAGAGATGAGTGTCATCCCCTATGCCTCAGCCATAGGATCTATTATGTATGCCATGCTGTGTACCAGACCTGATGTAAACCTTGTCGTAAGTTTGGTAGGAAGGTACCAAAGTAATCCCGGCAAGGAACACTTTGGACAATGATCAAGAATATCTGAAGTACTGAAAAGGACAAAGGACATGTTTCGTTTATGGAGGTGACGAAGAGCTCGCCGTAAAGGGTTACGTTGACGCTTAGCTTCGACACAGATCTGGATGACTCTAAGTCAAAAACCGGATACGTGTATATGTTGAATGGTGGAGCGATGGAAGTGCAGCTGCAAGCAAAGCGTCGTGGCCGGATCTACATGTGAAGCAGAATACATGGCAGCCTCGGAGGCAGCGCATGAAGCAATTTGGGTGAAGGAGTTCATCACCGACCTAGGAGTCATACCCAATGCGTCGGGGCCGATCAAACTCTTCTGTGACAACACTGGAGCTATTGCCCTTGCCAAGGAGCCCAGGTTTCACAAGAAGACCAGGCACATCAAGCGCCGCTTCAACTCCATCCGTGAAAATGTTCCAGATGGAGACATAGAAATCAGAAAGTGCACACGGATCTGAATGTCGCAGATCCGTTGACTAAACCTCTCTCGCGGGCAAAACATGATCAACACCAGAACTCTATGGGTGTTCGATTCATCACAATGTAAACTAGATTATTGACTCTTGTGCAAGTGGGAGACTGTTGGAAATATGCCCTAGAGGCAATAATAAAAGCATTATTATTATATTTCCTTGTTCATGATAATTGTCTTTTATTCATGCTATAACTGTATTATCCGGAAATCGTAATACACGTGTGAATACATAGACCACAATACGTCCCTAGTGAGCCTCTAGTTGACTAGCTCGTTGGTCGACGGATAGTCATGGTTTCGACTATGGACATCGGATGTCATTGACAACGGGATCACGTCATTAGGAGAATGACGTGATGGACAAGACCCAATCCTAAGCATAGCACAAAGATCGTGTAGTTCGTTTTGCTAGAGCTTTTTCCAATGTCAAGTATCTCTTCCTTAGACCGTGAGATCGTGTAACTCCCGGATACCGTAGGAATGCTTTGGGTGTACCAAACGTCACAACGTAACTGGGTGACTATAAAGGTGCATTACAGGTATCTCCGAAAGTGTCAGTTGGGTTGACACGGATCGAGACAGGGATTTGTCACTCCGTATGACGGAGAGGTATCACTGGGCCCACTCGGTAATGCATAATCATAATGAGCTCAAAGTGATCAAGTGTCTGGTCACGGGATCATGCATTACGGTACGAGTAAAGTGACTTGCCGTAACGAGACTAAACGAGGTATTGGGATACCGACGATCGAGTCTCGGGCAAGTAACATACCGTCGACAAAGGGAATAGCATACGGGTTTCTTGAACCCTCGACATCGTGGGTTCATCCGATGACAACATCGAGGCGTGTGGGAACCAACATGGGTATCCAGATCCCGCTGTTGGTTATTGACCGGAGAGCGTCTCGGTCATGTTCGCATGTCTCCCGAACCCGTAGGGTCTACACACTTAAGGTTCGGTGACGCTAGGGTTAATAGGAAGACTTGTATGTGATTACCGAATGTTGTTCGGAGTCCCGTATGAGATCCCGGACGTCACGAGGAGTTCCGGAATGGTCCGGAGGTAAACATTTATATATGGGAAGTCGTCAAACGGACACCGGAAAAGTTTCGGGTCATATCGGTATTATGGAGGGTCCACCGGAAAGGTTCCGGAGGACCACCGGGAGGGGCCACCCCTTTTGGGGGCCACTTGGGCTGCGTGGGAGGCAGCCAGCCCCTAGTGGGCTGGGCGCACCCCATCCCCTTGGCCCATGCGCCTAGGGTTGAGGGGGGAACCCTAAAGGGGGGCGCCTGCTTGGGGGCAAGCCCTCCCTTGGCCGCCACCCCCCTCTAGATGCATCTAGAGGGGCCGCCCTCCTCCCTTCCCCTATAAATAGAGGGGTGAGGGAGGGCTGCAAACACCATTGAAGGTGCAGCCCTCCCTCCCCAACACCTCTCCTCCTCCGCATAAGCTTGGCGAAGCCTGCTGGAGAACAACACTCCATCTGCATCACGCCCGTCGTGCTGCCATTGGAGTTGTCTTCCTCAACCTCTCCTTCCTCCTTGCTGGATCAAGGCAGAAGGAGACGCCGTAAATCCCATACGTGTGTTGAACGCGGAGGTGCTGTCCGTTCAGCACTTGGTCATCGGTGATCGGAATCACGTTGAGAACGTCTTCATCATCACCACTCCCTCGAACGCTTCCGTACTCGATCTACAAGTGGTATGTAGATGCAAACTCTCTCTCTTGACTCGTTGCTTAGATGAACTCATAGATAGATCTTGGTGAAACCGTAGGAAAATTTTAATTTTCTCGCAACGTTCACCAACAAAGTGGCATCATGAGCTAGGTCTATGCGTAGTTCTTTATTGCACGAGTAGAACACAATTTAGTTGTGGGCGTGGATCTTGTCAATTTACTTGCCGCTACTAGTCTTATCTTGCTTCCGCGGTATTGTGGGATGAAGCGGCCGGACCAACCTTACACGACGCTTACGTGAGACCGGTTCCACCGACTAACATGCACTAGTTGCATAAGGTGGCTGGCGGGTGTCCGTCTCTCCCACTTTAGTTGGAGCGGATTCGATGAAAAGGGTCCTTATGAAGGGTAAATAGAAGTTGACAAGATCACGTTGTGGTTATTCGTAGGTAAGAAAACGTTCTTACTAGAACCCAATTGCAGCCACGTAAAAAGATGCAACAACAATTAGAGGACGTCTAACTTGTTTTTGCAGCAATTGTCATGTGATGTGATATGGCCAAGTTGTGATGAATGATGAATGACACATTGTGATGTATGAGATCATGTTCTTGTAATAGGAATCACAACTTGCATGTCGATGAGTATGACAACCCGGCAGGAGCCATAGGAGTTGTCTTTATTTTGTATGACTGCAGTCATTGAAGAACGCCATGTAACATACTTTACTTTATTGCTAAACGCGTTAGCCATAGAAGTAGAAGTAGTCGTTGGCGTGACAACTTCATGGAGGCACAATGATGGAGATCATGGTGTCATGCCGGTGACAAGATGATCATGGAGCCTCAAGATGGAGATCAATGGAGCTTTATGATATTGGCCATATCATGTCACTACTATATAATTGCATGTGATGTTTATTATGTTTATACATCTTGTTTACTTAGAACGACGGTAGTAAATAATATGATCCCTTACAACAATATCAAGAAGTGTTCCCCCCTAACTGTGCACCGTTGCTAAAGTTAAAGTTCGTTTCTAAGCACCACGTGATGATCGGGTGTGATGGATTCTTACGTTCACATACAACGGGTGTAAGACAGATTTACACACGCAAAACACTTAGGGTTAACTTGACGAGCCTAGCATGTACAGACATGGCCTCGAACACGGAGACCGAAAGGTCGAACACGAGTCGTATGGAAGATACGATCAACATGAGAATGTTCACCGACGATGACTAGTCCGTCTCACGTGATGATCGGACACGGCCTAGTCGACTCGGATCGTGTAACACTTAGATGACCAGAGGGATGTCTAATCTGAGTGGGAGTTCATTGAAATAATTTGATTAGATGAACTTAATTATCATGAACTTAGTCTAAAACTTTTGCATAATATGTCTTGTAGATCAAATGGCCAACGCTCATGTCAACTTGAACTTCAACGCTGTTCCTAGAGAAAACCAAGCTGAAAGATGACGGCAAGAACTTCTCGGACTCGGGTCCGGAACCCGAGGATCATCCTCATAGCTGCCAGGAAACAATATGTCCTAGAAGGACCGCTAGGTGACGCCTCCGTCCTGCAGAACCAAGACATTATGAATGCTTGGCAAACTCGACGATGATTACTCCCTCGTTCAGTGCGGCATGCTTTCTGACTTAGAACCGGGGCTCCAAAAGCGTTTTGAGCATCACGGAGCATATGAGATGTTCGAGGAGCTGAAACTTGTTTTCCAAGCTCACGCCGGGTCGAGAGATATGACATCTCCGACAAGTTCTATAGTTGTAAGATGGAGGAAAACAGTTACGTCGGTGAGCACATATTGAAGATGCAGGTTGCACAACCGTATGACCCGGTGAATATTAACCTCCCCGATGAGGCGGTCATTGACAGAATCCTCGATCGCTCCCACCAAGCTATAAGAGCTTTGTGATGAACTACAACATGCAGGGGATGGTAAAGACCATTCCTGAAGTGTTCTCTATGCTGAAGTCAGCCGAGGTTGAAATCAATAAAGAACATCAAGTGTTGATGGTCAATAAGACCACTAAGTTCAAGAAGGGCAAGGGTAAGAAGAACTTCAAGAAGGACGGCAAGGAGGTTGCCGCGCCCGGTAAGCAAGTTACCGGGAAGAAGTCAAAGAATGGACCCAAACCCGAGACTGAGTGCTTTTATTGCAAGGGGAAGGGTCACTGGAAGCGGAACTGCCCCAAATACTTAGCGGATAAGAAGGCCGGCAACACCAAAGGTATATTTGATATACATGTAATTGATGTGTACCTTACCGGTACTCGTAGTAACTCCTGGGTATTTGATACCGGTGTCGTTGCTCATATTTGTAACTCACAGCAGGAGCTGCGGAATAAGCGGAACTGGCAAAGGACGAGGTGACGATGCGCGTCGGGAATGGTTATAGAGTCGATGTGATCGCCGTCGGCACGCTACCTCTACATTTACCCACGGGATTAGTTATGAACCTCAATAATTGTTATTTAGTGCCAAGTTTGAGCATGAACATTGTATCTGGATCTCGTTTAATGCGAGATGGCTACTCATTTAAATCCGAGAATAATGGTTGTTCTATTTATATGAGAGATATGTTTTATGGTCATGCTCCGATGGTCAATGGTTTATTCTTAATGAATCTCGAACGTAATATTACACATATTCATAGTGTGAATACCAAAAGATGTAAAGTTGATAACGATAGTCCCACATACTTGTGTACTGCCGCCTTGGTCACATTGGTGTCAAGCGCATGAAGAAGCTCTATTCTGATGGTCTTTTAGAGTCTCTCGATTATGAATCATTTGACACATGCGAACCATGCCTCATGGGCAAGATGACCAAGACTACATTCTCCGGGACAATGGAGCGAGCAACCAACTTATTGGAAATCATTCATACCGATGTGTGCGGTCCAATGAGCGTTGAGGCTCATGGAGGATATCGTTATGTTCTCACTCTCACTGATGACTTGAGTAGATATGGGTATGTCTACTTGATGAAACACAAGTCTAAGACCTTTGAAAAGTTCAAGGAATTTCAGAATGAGGTAGAGAATCAACGTGACCGAAAAATAAAGTTCTTACGATCAGATCGTGGAGGAGAATATTTAAGTCACGAATTAGGTACACACTTAAGAAAATGTGGAATCGTTTCACAACTAACGCCGCCTGGAACACCTCAGCGTAATGGTGTGTCCGAACGTCCGTGTCGCACTCTATTGGATATGGTGCGGTCTATGATGTCTCTTACCGATTTATCGCTATCATTTTGGGGATACGCTCTAGAGACAGCTACATTCACTTTAAATAGGGCACCGTCTAAGTCCGTTGAGACGACACCGTATGAATTATGGTTTGGGAAGAAACCTAAGCTGTCGTTTCTAAAAGTTTGGGGATGCGATGCTTATGTCAAGAAACTTCAACCTGAAAAGCTCGAACCCAAGTCGGATAAATGCGTCTTCATAGGATACCCTAAAGAAACCATTGGGTATACCTTCTACTTAAGATCCGAGGGCAAGATTTTTGTTGCCAAGAACGGAACCTTTACGGAAAAAGAGTTTCTCTCGAAAGAAGTAAGTGGGAGGAAAGTAGAACTTCGATGAAGTACTACCTCTTGAACAGGACAATAGTGCAGCTCAGAAAGTGTTCTGTGATGCCTACACCAACGAAGAGGAAATTAATGATGATGATCAAGGTACTTCGGATCAAGTTGCTCTTGAACCTCGAGGGTCCACAAGGACACGTTCCGCACTGCAGTGGTACGGCAACCCTGTCCCCGGAAATCATGTTGTTAGACAACGGTGAACCTTGAACTATGAAGAAGCGATGGCGGGCCCAGATTCCAACAAATGGCTAGAAGCCATGAAGTCCGAGATAGAATCCATGTATGAAAACAAAGTGTGGACTTTGGTGACTTGCCCGATGATCGGCGAGCGATAGAAAACAAATGGATTTTTAAGAAGAAGACGGACGCGGATGGTAATGTCACCATCTATAAAGCTCGACTTGTCGCTAAGGGTTATCGGCAAGTTCAAGGGATTGACTACGATGAGACTTTCTCTCCCGTAGCGAAGCTTAAGTCCGAATCATGTTAGCAATTGCCGCATACTATGATTATGAGATATGGCAGATGGACGTCAAAACAGCGTTCCTTAACGGATATCTTAAGGAAGAGCTGTATATGATGCAGCCGGAAGGTTTTGTCGATCCTAAGAATGATAACAAAGTATGCAAGCTCCAGCGATCCATTTATGGGCTGGTGCAAGCATCTCGGAGTTGGAACATTCGCTTTGATGAGATGATCAAAGCGTTTGGGTTTATGCAGACTTATGAAGAAGCCTGCGTTCTGAGAAAAGTGAGTGGGAGCTCTGTAGCATTTCTCATATTATATGTAGATGACATACTTTTGATGGGAAATGATATAGAATTCTTGGACAGCATTAAGGCCTACTTGAATAAGTGTTTTTCAATGAAGGACCTTGGAGAAGCTGCTTATACATTAGGCATCAAGATCTATAGGGATAGATCGAGACGCCTCATAGGTCTTTCACAAAGCACATACCTTGATAAGATTTTGAAGAAGTTCAAAATGGATCAGTCCAAGAAGGGGTTCTTGCCTGTGTTGCAAGGTGTGAGATTGAGCTCAGCTCAATGCCTGACCACTGACAAAGATAAAGAAGAGATGAGTGTCATCCCCTATGCCTCGACCATAGGATCTATTATGTATGCCATCTTGTGTACGGACACGATGTAAACCTTGCCGTAAGTTTGGTAGGAAGGTACCAAAGTAATCCGGCAAGGAACACTTGACAATGGTCAAGAATATCCTGAAGTACACGAAAAGGACAAAGGACATGTTTCTCGTTTATGGAGGTGACGAAGAGCTCGCCGTAAAGGGTTACGTCGACGCTTAGCCGACACAGATCCGGATGACTCTAAGTCAAAACCCGGATACGTGTATATGTTGAATGGTGGAGCAAGAAGCTGGTGCAGCTGCAAGCAAAGCGTCGTGGCGGATCTACATGTGAAGCAGAATACATGGCAGCCTCGGAGGCAGCGCATGAAGCAATTTGGGTGAAGGAGTTCATCACCGACCTAGGAGTCATACCCAATGCGTCGGGGCCGATCAAACTCTTACGTGACAACACTGGAGCTATTGCCCTTGCCAAGGAGCCCAGGTTTCACAAGAAGACCGAGCACATCAAGCGTCGCTTCAACTCCATCCGTGAAAATGTTCAAGATGGAGACATAGAAATCTGTAAAGTGCACACGGATCTGAATGTCGCAGATCCGTTGACTAAACTTTCTCTCGCGGGCAAAACATGATCAACACAGAACTCTATGGGTGTTCGATTCATCACAATGTAAACTAGATTATTGACTCTAGTGCAAGTGGGATACTGTTGGAAATATGCCCTAGAGGCAATAATAAAAAGCATTATTATTATATTTCCTTGTTCATGATAATTGTCTTTTATTCATGCTATAAGCTGTATTATCCGGAAATCGTAATACACGTGTGAATACATAGACCTGTACGTCCCTAGTGAGCCTCTAGTTGACTAGCTCGTTGGTCGACGGATAGTCATGGTTTCACGACTATGGACATCAGATGTCATTGACAAGCGGGATCACGTCATTAGGAGAATGACGTGATGGACAAGACCCAATCCTAAGCATAGCACAAAGATCGTGTAGTTCGTTTTGCTAGAGCTTTTTCCAATGTCAAGTATCTCTTCCTTAGACCGTGAGATCGTGTAACTCCGGATACCGTAGGAATGCTTTGGGTGTACCAAACGCCACAACGTGGCGGGTGACTATAAAGGTGCATTACAGGTATCTCCGAAAGTGTCTGTTGGGTTGACACGGATCGAGACAGGATTTGTCACTCCGTATGACGGAGAGGTATCACTGGGCCCACTTTCGGTAATGCATAATCATAATGAGCTCAAAGTGATCAAGTGTCCGGTCACGGGATCATGCATTACTGATGCGAGTAAAGTGACTTGCGAACTTGAGACTAAACGAGGTATTGGGATACCGACGATCGAGTCTCGGGCAAGTAACATACCGTCGACAAAGGGAATAGCATACGGGGTTTCTTGAACCCTCGACATCGTGGTTCATCCGATGACAACATCGAGGCGTGTGGGAACCAACATGGGTATCCAGATCCCGCTGTTGGTTATTGACCGGAGAGCGTCTCGGTCATGTTCGCATGTCTCCGAACCCGTAGGGTCTACACTTAAGGTTCGGTGATGCTAGGGTTAATAGGAAGACTTGTATGTGATTACGAATGTTGTTCGAGTCCCGAATGAGATCCCGGACGTCACGAGGAGTTCCGGAATGGTCCGGAGGTAAACATTTATATATGGGAAGTCGTCAAGCGGACAGGAAAAGTTTGGTCATATCGGTATTATGGAGGGTCCACGGAAAGGTTCCGGAGGACCACGGGAAGGCCACCCCTTTTGGGGGGCCACTTGGGCTGCGTGGGAGGCAGCCAGCCCCTAGTGGGCTGGGCGCACCCCCTCCCCTTGGCCCATGCGCCTAGGGTTGAGGGGGGAACCCTAAAGGGGGCGCCCCCCCTTGCTTGGGGGGCAAGCCCCCCTCCCTTAACCGCCCCCCTCTAGATGCATCTAGAGGGGCCGCCCTCCTCCCTTCCCCTATAAATAGAGGGGTGAGGGAGGGCTGCAAACACCATTGAAGGCGCAGCCCTCCCTCCCAACACCTCTCCTCCTCCGCATAAGCTTGGCGAAGCCTGTTTGGAGAACACTCACTCCATCTGCATCACGTCGTCGTGCTGCCATTGGAGTTGTCTTCCTCAACCTCTCCTTCCTCCTTGCTGGATCAAGGCAGAAGGAGACGCCTGCCGTAAATCCTGTCACGTGTGTTGAACGCGGAGGTGCTGTCCGTTCAGCACTTGGTCATCGGTGATCGGAATCACGTTGAGAACGTCTTCATCATCACCACTCCCTCGAACGCTTTCCTACTCGATCTACAAGTGGTATGTAGATGCAAACTCTCTCTCTTGACTCGTTGCTTAGATGAACTCATAGATAGATCTTGGTGAAACCGTAGGAAAATTTTAATTTTCTGCAACGTTCACCAACATAGACATCTCTCACGAAGTCCATGGCCTAGTCAGTTATGCGGGGTTCATCCCGTAGGTCGGTGGCAAGAAATAGTCTGCAGAGTTTAATTAGTGCAACTTTGCTTGTCTGTAGTAAGTACTCCCTCTGTTTTTATTTACTCTGCATATTAGAGTTGACTGAAGTCAAACTTCGTAAAGTTTGACCAAGTTTGTAGAAAACAATATAGACATTTATTATAATAAATCTATACGATGTGAAAGTACATTCAATAATAAATCTAATGATGTTGATTTGCTATTGTATATCTTAATATTTTTGTTTATAAACTTGGTCAAACTTTGTAAAGCTTGACTTTGACCAAAGCTAATATGCGAACTAAATAAAAACGGAGGGAGTACTATTATTAGTACTTGATTTGTGTTTGTGAACCCTGTATTGTTTAGTACTGCCGCTTTTGGTGTGTGGTGAGTCCTGAGAACAGTCTATGTTAATATCTGTCCACTCAATTCAGTCTGTATATTTTGAAGTATCCAGATCATCTTTTTTGTGAGGATGGTTTATCAATTATGGTTACACTCCAATATATGTATGCATTGCAGGGTTTATCGCACCCACCAGGATTTCCAGTCCCATGGATGTTCGGTCCATACGATTTGTCACGACCTTTGGACTGTCCTGCTTGTGGGATTAGGCAGGGGCCCTGCATACCACGCGTAGTTGGACGATCAATCTTCTGTTTAGTATTTCAACATAGTGATTTCCTGGTAAGGATTCACTCGCGTCACATCAACTAAATCTTATTGATTTACGGTCTAAATCTTATTGATTTAGTGTCATGTTTTCTTTCTTTTGCTGCAATTTTACGTTGCAGGTTTTGCCATGTGACATTCATCACAGAATAAACCGTTTGGTTTGCTCTACGATGGATATTTTTGCAGGTTTCACTTCTTATGTCATGTCAGTAATGAAGGAACTGTCCATCACTTATATTACTGGAAGAAAATTGGATCAGTCTGTTGTCTGAGTATAAGCTGAATCCCTATGATGAGCTGCAGTTTGGTTTAACAAACATGCCACAATTAGTCCTTCTCGTGTTTAAAAGAAATGAAGAAAAAGATTGGATCACGGTCACGGAGCCTACTCAAGTTAGAAAGCTGATCATACTGCATAAGACACGATCGCCGTTGTCTCGCACATCGGTACCACCTTCAAAGAACGGATCGAGCATGGACAGCTGCTCCAAGATCGGCGATGGCAGCAGCTCGATCCGATCCGGTGAGGATTGGGCACCGACCACATCAGCGGATCAGGCTGATCTACCGGAGGATCGGGCATCGACACCGGCACCTGCTCCGACACCGGCACCAGCTCTACAAGGAGCACCATCTCCGGCAGTAGCAGCGGCACTACCAGTCGCACCGGCACGGGCACCAGCAACGGCTTCGGCACCTGCACCAACACTTGCACTTGCATCTGCTCCGGCCCGTGCAGCGGCAATGGAACCAGCAGTTGCACCGGCAACAGACTGGGCTGCAGTTCGCACTTCATATACCAAAGTCCTTAGGACTAGTCCTTACGAAAACTGACATGTCCACCTTCTTGGTAAGCATTGGCCGCCCAAGTGCTTCGTTCTTTTTTCTTTCCATGTTGTTTCACATGATTCACTATGTTGATCTAACTGTTTGTGTATGTCTTCTTGTTTGCAAATAGAGAATTCCTAGAGCAACGAGGGAGTTGTTCAACAATCCGGGCAACCGTGGCCAAGTTTCTCTTACCATGCGCAGCCTTGGTGTGAATGAACCTGCTCAATATACCATAAGTACAAAGGATGGTCGCATGATGATTGATGCTAAAGGATGGTCAAGGTTTAAATCTAAAGCATATCTTGCGGTAGGATGATGTCAGAATCGAACTTTCTCGACAAGGAGAGTTGGTCCAAATCAACTTTGAAATTCTTCAGTAGCAGCACGCAACTGTCGAACTGATCTATCCTCCGAGAGATTTTGATGTAATCATCTGGCATGGTGAAACAAATGTCCTGTGTGTATAAGTAGTACGAAAGTATTATTTATCACATGGTATATCGTTGATAGAATTGCAACTCTGATTGCTGGATAGGAACTGTCGTTCGATTTCATTCTAACAGCTGCCGTGCTTTACTTAATTTTGTGTATTCGCCTGGCGACCGCATCTAAAACGAGCGCCGTACCGATCGCTTGCAATATGAAAAGCGTTGAGGTGGAACACATGGGCCCCCAAACATGCAGGCCCACCGGCCTGTGGCCCAAAGTCCAGAACCGTGAGCCTGTCTGAGTATTATATTCTCAGCTGAACCCCCATAATGCCCATGCGTTGCACGTAACATCAAGATGCATTTGCATGAGTTTTTTATCTTGGAGAGAAAAGGATGAACGAGGGAAGGCCTTATTTGCAAGTGTGGATAGGTGTGTGGGTACCTTTTTGCAAAATTGCCATAGTTTCCTTCCTATCCGTTAGATATAAATCGGGCGGCCTATATTGCAGGATGGCAGACACACCATCATCACCAACTCATCTATACTGTGTTAAAAAAACTCTAACTTTTATAATTATATATGTTATATATATTCCCCTTGATTTTTCTTATGTATAAAGTTGTGATATAAAAGATTTTTAGATTTCTTTATAGAGGGAATATCTCTCTGTCAAAAATATATTTATGTGTAACTAGTTACTCTGTCTTTCTACTTCCTTTCGCTGATATGTGGGGCATCCGACAACGGGGTCCACGTGCCATATGCACCAAATTAGAGTGCACAACTGCACGGTAGACACACCCCGGTCGTAGCGCCGCAGTAATGCTCAATGAGTCGTCAAATCATAAAAAACCCCACCTTTCCAGCTTTAGTAGTAAGCTGGACGGATGAAGCGACAAGATTTCACTGGGCCTGAATCCCCTTCTCCCTTGTCTGCTTGCTCAGAGAAAACCCCCGCTCAGCGATTGCATAGGGTTTTCTCATGGAGAACCTGGTACGTATTCTTCATCCATCCCTGATAAATCCAAGTCCCTTGGTCGCGGGTAATCCTCGGATGGCAGCCGCCTTGTTGATGCATTTTTCTTCCTACTAAATCTAGTGTGTTTCATTTGTAGTGCCAAAAGTGCGAGGACCCTACAGGTTTCTGTGCCCTCGGCAAGACGCCACACTTGTTCCTTCTCATCCTAACACAGGATTTTAAAACACGCACAGTATGTTCTTAGAATCCTCTTTTCTATCTAGGAGGGTGGGGTTTTTTGAACATGTTGTCGACTAATTTGGAAATTTGGATTGCTGTATTTGGATAAAAGGTACTAGTACCATGGTCAACACTGACGTGAAGGAGGAAATTATTTCCAGATTTGGATAGGGAATACATTGTGTTCTCATATTATTTTTCCTGCAGTGCATTCCTTGCTCTGCTAGAACACATGTACTCAAGATGCTCGGCCTTGCCATAACTGAATACACCAGTTTAATGGTCATAGTGAAGACAAGCCATGGATATAAGTTCTGAGTTGGTTTCATGAACCAAGAAGATCGCTGCTTTTTTAATGGCCAAACTTGGATAAACTTTCTCAAGTGTTACGGACTGAAAGTTGGCGCACGAATGTTGATGGAAATAGCAGAACCTGGTCTCATCTTCACTGCAATCTTCCACCCCGACGTCGTTCCAATTGTTCATCCATGTTAGTTTTCTATCTGGTTCTCGCTTGTTGCCTTAGTTACTTCTTAATCCACCTATTCTGTCTAACTAATCACAATTTAACTTTAGAAGTAGCAACAAATATCTTACGAAGATGCTACTTCTAACTAATATTTTCTTATAATTGGTGGCATGTGTAGGTTTTTTCAGAGTTAAGCAAGCTACTCGTTTGTTATTCTATAAGAACTTCATTTTATTCTTGATGGCACTTTGAAGTTGATCGACGACATCCACAAGTTCCTACACTTTATTGATCGTCTTGAGGTCTTGTGGGGCGTTTCAATGGTGGAAGGCCACGTGGGATATGTGTGCCCTTTGTTGCACTTTCGTTGAACAAGTCCAAGCGTGTCGAGAAACTTATGGTACGAGTTGTTTTCTGTTATATATGTTGTTCATAAACTCTTACTTATACACAGTTTTACAGCTGTGATCTTCATGAAACAGAAACTGCCTAGTTCTATTGTTCCTATATAGATGCCTAACCATGGTCGGGTCAGACTTGCGGTGGTCACAACATGATGTTTATGTCGACCTACTCCATTCCCCTTGGAGGTGAAAAGATACTTATTCATGGGTGGTCTCAAATAATGAAGGGCCGTCCATCTTGGAGAATAGGATAGAAGATTATGTTCCTGCTTTTCCATGGCTCTAAAGCGAATATACTGTTTATTGACCACATTGCGAGATGAAGCCGCTTTCAAAAGGTTGTGGATGCGTGGGGTGGCGCCTGGGCCTTGTCCTAGGGCTTGGCGGCCTCACCCTTGGTTAACTGTAGGCAAAGTAGCAATGTTCGAGGCGTGTTTTGTATGGTTGAACCTGTATAAGTACTCATACTGCTTTCAACTATGGTTGTTAAGTGCCCTTTCTGGTTTCATTTAAGGTTGTTAAGTACTCCTGCTGCATTTATAGTCTGTCGTGTTTCTCCAGTCCTGTCTTCCTCCAGCCGCCAAAACCAAACCAGCGTCGGCGGGGCCGCCTGCTTCTGCCTCCCACGGCTGGCTGCACCTCAGCGCACGCATCGCCACCCCACCGTCTCCTAAATCGTTAATGCCGACGTTCGAGGCCTCGCCATCGTCCTCCGCGCGCTTTGGTGCGCTCGCCACTGCGCCGCCTCTTGCGTTGTCAACATGGTCAACAAACAACAGGAATCGGCAGACTGTACGTGGAGAGGATGACAGTAGGGGCCCACCATGTCCATGGCCGGACGCAAGGAAGTTCCTCATTTTTTGTTATATATACTCCATTGTTAGCATATGGAAAAAAACAAAATGCTTCCTCCTAGTGGTTTCCTGACATTTGGGACCAACGACATTGTCAGCGTATATGGTCAATAGACAAGAGAATAACACCACAAGATCGGCTGACACCTGGTACGTTGTTGCTTGAGCAGCATTTTTTGTTATTGTTGAGACAGAGAAGGGTTTCAACTGGTTTGTGGCCCGTCTAGCCCAGGCTTATATTTTATGCTCACCATATGACCAGCCCAACTATTTTGTCTTTGTGAAAATGAGCCCAATTATTTTTTTCTGAAGAATACCCAATCCAGGCCTACTTGTTTTTCTACGTCCTGATGGGCTGCAACTCTTTCAAGACGCCTGAAATATTGAAAGTAATATGAAATGGGTTGTAAATATAAAAACAGATGACAAATTGGCAATTACTTTATAGTTTCTGAATCTTTTCACATTTTCAGATTCCTATTTCACTGGGCTTTAACCTAATTTAAATATATCTTCAAAGTACTTTAAATCAGGCTCGACATTTCAGTATTAAAATAGTTTGGAACCCACAGAAATGTGCGAAATTTTGTTTAAATTTTTACCCTGGCCCTGGCCAACAAAAGCAATTTGCAATAAATTACGCAAGAAGTTGCAATGAGCTATATATAAATTATTAAAAAATAGGGAATGGTCTGACTTGTGGGCCTATTAAGTTGACGTGTATGCAAGATTTTTTTACTTATTATATACGTCAACAAATGATTCTAGCAGATGTAACCATTGGAAGTCAATCCAACGGCCATCGTGTTTCTTCAATCTCTGATCTTCTTGCTCCAGCCACCAAATCCAGCGCCGGCGGGACCGCCTGCTCCCGCCTCCCATGGTCGGCTGTGCTGCCGCGCAGGCCTCACACCCCCCTACTACTCCCACCACTGTCCAGGCTATCCCTCTACTCACCCACGTCCCTTCACTGTTGTGGCTTCGCCGCCTCCGGGTCATTCCCTTCCTGGGTCTCACCATCATCCATCGCGCTAGTGTTCTCGGCGCGGCGTGGTCAATGTTGTCAACAAACGATAACATCGGAAGAGGGATGTACATAGAGAGGCTGACAATTGGGACCCACATGGTCCATGGCCGCACGCAAGCAAGTACCTCCTTATTACGCCAAAAAGAATGAATACTCCCGCTGACAGCTCGGACCCACCACCTATATCTTCGCACGCAAGGAAGTGCCTCCTTATTACGCACAAAAAAATGAATACTCCCCCTGCTAATTGGGACCCACCATAGTGGGAGCCTGACTTGTGGGCCTACTAAGTTGAGGCGGACGGAGGGTTCAACTTAGTCAACAACGATTATATCACCAGTGACCGTTGGATTGTTAACATCCAACGGTTGTCCTGCTTCTTCAACCTCTGATTTTCATGCTCCAGCCGTCCAAACCACCGCGTGCTCTTGCCTCCCATGGCGGTAAGCCGCAAGCAGGCCTCACCACCCCCTACTACTCCCGCCACTGGCCAGACCATCCCTCTACTTACCCACACCCCCTGTTATTCTGCGGCGACGGCAGGCTCATATCACAGCCGAACCAGTGAACCCCCGTACTCCTATCCGCATGGGCTTCCACTTTTGCGTCTTCCCCGGCTTCGCGTTGTCCCCTTCCTAGGCCTTGCCGTCGTCCATCGCCTTGGTGTTCTCGGCGCGGCGTGGTCAATGTGGTCAACAACCAACTTCCATCGGAAGAGTACTGTACGTGGAGAGGCTGAGAGCTCGGTCCATGGCCGCAGCAAGGAAGTGCCTCCTTGTTATGCAGAAAATAATGATTCCTCCACCTGACAGCAGGGACCCACCGGACGGGCCACTGTATTTCGTGAAAAAAATGTTTCCCCACTGACTGCTAGGACCCACCAGCTACATCTTCGCACGCAAGGAAGTGCCTTACAGTCGGGACCCACCTGGTCGAAGCATACGTAGCGTTGTCATTTTGGTGGCGACGATTATGCGTACATCTTGGTCGATAGGTGCATCTGCGGTTGCAGCGATGAACCGTGGCCGAGTAAGGAAGGGCACGTGTCGTAGTAGAAGCGCGCCGCGTAGCATGTACACGCACGTCTACGGCCAGGGTGCAAGAAAGTAAATACGGCCACGTACGTACATACGGGCGGGGTCTCGAATGCCTACTCGCGCATACGTACGGCCAGGGCTCGTGTACATGGATGGGTCGGAACGGAGAAACTGCGTCATCGTCGTGTTCATGGGGAGGCAATAGAATGCGTCGTGTTCATGCAGAGGCAACAGAACAATCGATGGAAATGAGGCCTGGCGTACCACAGAACGGAGGAAACGACCTTGTGTTCGATCGGCCACGGTCGAAACGGGATCCTGTTCATCGGGAGGGTCCGGCGCATCGCAAAAGCGGAGAAGCGGACCTCCTACGGTCGAAACGGGGTCCTGTTGATCGGGAGGGTGTGGCGTACCACAAAGCGGAGGAAGCGGACTTGTGTTGGAGCTCTACGGTCGAAGCAGGGGTCCTTTTCGCCGGGAGGGTGTGGCGTGCCGCAAAAGCAGGACTCCACGGATCTGTTCATCTCCACCGTCGACCTCCTCCGGTCTCCACAGACTCTGTTCATCCACAATCGACCTCCTCCAGCCTCCACCTGCGATTGTTCATCCACGGGCTCCTGTTCATCCAGCCTCCACCGCGCGCTCCTCCACCGGCTACTGTTCAACTAGCCCTCTCCACGGGGTCCTGTTCAACCACCCCTCCACGGGCTATTATTCATCCAGCTCTCCACCGGCTACTATTCAACCAGCCCTCCATGGGGTCCTGTTCATCCAGCCCTCCACGGGGTCCTGTTCATCCACACCCCAACCGGCTCGATCGATCGGGGTCCTGTTCATCCAGCGGCAACGGCCTCTACTACCACGGGGTCCTGTTCATCCAACCCCCACCGGGAATTGTTCATCCAAAACCCCCCAACAACACTCACTGTTCATCCAGAGGCAGCATCAATTGGCTTCAGTTAGCAGCAGTAGTGAAGGAATCACTCGGGTTCAGTTAACAGCAAGGGATCGATCGCTCGGGTTCAGTAATGTGGCTAGTGCAATCGCTTAGGTTCAGTTAGAGCCCAAAGCCTCGCTCGGGTTCAGTTAGAGCCCAATGCCTCGCACACACGCGCGTACATATCAGAGAAACACGCATCGCTCAGCCCCCGACCACCCACCATAACCGGGAACTCCCCCGATATTTTCCTCGCCCTCGCTTCTACCACGGGTTTTTTCATCATGGACGGCCCAAAGAATGTCATGCAGCTGCGTCTCCGGCTCGCACAGGACGAAAAGTCCATTTTCTGTCATGATTTTTTGTCAAATAAGTTGGACCCCACCACATCTATGATGATACCGGGTTTTTCACAATTATCGTCATAGAAGTGTCAAAAGCATGTGAGAAAAAAATTGTTCGGCCCAAAATGTCACGGATGTGTCTTTTTTTTGTAGTGAACTCAAGTGGCTCCAAGGGCAAGCAACATGTGAGAACTTGCTACAATTGTATATTCCGATGATGGGCTTCCTCAAATATTCGAGGTCTTCGAGCGACCAAGTTGGATGCACACCCACTTAGTTTCATGTTGAGCTTTCATACACTTATAGCTCTTAGTGCATCTCTTGCATGACAATCCCAACTCCTTGCATTGATATCTTGATGGGCATCACCATAGCCCGTTGATTAGCAGTGTTGATGTGATACTTACTTCCTTTTGTACTTCTCCATTAATCTTTAACACCGTTTTCTATTCCACCAATAGTTCTATATCCATGGCTTGAGCTCTTGTATTGCGTGGTGGTTGAAAAAAGCTGAAGCACGTTAAAAGTATGAACCAATTGCTCGGCGTGTCATCGGGGTTGTACATGATAAATACTTTGTGTTAAGAAGATGGAGCATGACAATACTATATGATTTTGTAGGGATAGTGTTCTTTAGCAATTTTATTACGAAAGACATGATTGTTTGTTGGGATGCTTGAGTATTGATGTCTTTATGTCAAATTATAGACTATTGCTTTGAATCACTTGTGTCTTAATATTCATGCCATGATTAGATTACATGAGATTATGCTAGGTAGCATTCCATGCCAAAAATTATCTTTTTTATCATTTACCTACTCGAGGACGAGCAAGAATTAAGCTTGGGGATGCTGATACGTCTTCGTCGCATCTATAATTCTTTATTGTTTCATGCCAATATTCTATAACTTTCATATACTTTTGGCAACAATTTATATTATTTTTGGGACTAACATATTGATCAAGTGCCCAGTGCCAGTTCTTGTTTGTTGCAAGTTTTTTCTTTCGCAGAATATCCATATCAGACAAAGTCCAAATGCGATAAAAAATTCTGAAGATTTATTTTAGAATATATGTGATTTTTGGAATGAAGAATCAATGCTAGACGGTGCCTATGGGCCCCATGAGGCACTGTGTCGCTACTGTGGTGCCTTGTGAGCCCCTCGTAAGTCGGTTGACCCCTTCTTTCACATAAAAAGTATAATATCCAGAAAAAACATGTTAAAATTTCTGCCCAATTGGAGTTACGGGTCCCGGAAATTTAAGAAAAGGTTTTCGAATGTAAAATGGGGAACACGAAAATGTAAGAGAATATATATATAGAGAGAGATCCAATCTCGGAGGGGCTGATAAGTCTCTAACGTATCTATAATTTATGAAGTATTCATGCCATCTTTGCAACAATATTATATGGTTTTGGTATGATTCGCATGGAACTAACCCGGACTGACGTTGTTTTCAACCGAACTATCGTGGTGTTTTTTTTTGTGCATAAATGAAAGTTCTCCAAATGAGCTGAAACTTTTTGACAATTTTTTTGGAACAAAAGAGGCACTAGAAGCTTTGTAGGAGGGCCAGAAGAGCCACGAGGTGGGTACAACCCACCAGGGCGCGCCTGGAGCCCACCCGTATGCAGGTGGGTTGTGCTCACCTCAAGGCCCATCTTCACGTGAAACCAACGCCAAAAATCCTAAAAATACAGAAACCCCCCAGAAATAACCCTAAATCAGAAGTTCCACCTCCGCAAGCCTCTGTAGCCATGAAAAAACAATCTAGACCCCGTTCCGGCACCCTGCCGAAGGGGGAAATCATCACCGGTAGCCATCTTCATCATCCCTATGGCCACCATGATGAGGAGGGAGTAGTCCACCCTCGGGGATGAGGGTTTGTACCAGTAGCTATGTGTTTAACCTCTCTCTCTCTCTCTCTCTCTCTCTCTCCCTCTCTCGTGTTCTTGATGGCACGATCTTATTGTATCGCGGGCTTTGTTAATATAGTTGGATCATATGGTGTTTGATACGCTCATTTTGCATCATGTTTTCCTACTGTTATTTATATTGTTTTTATGTATAATAATGATTTTTGGAGTAATTCTAATGACTTTCTCTCATAATATGCAAGGTTCACACAAAGAGGGGAATACGGTAGCTGGAATTCTGGACCTGAAAAAGCTACATGGGCTACCTATTACGCACAACTCGAGATGAGCTGAAACTTTACGAGAATGTTTATGGAATATATAAGAAATATTGGAGCCAATAAGTACGGAGGGGCCATCGGTGGGCATAATCCACTGGGCGTGCCGAGGCAGGCGCGCCCTGGTGGGTTTTGCCCTCCTTGGCCCACCTCCGGTGCCCCTCTTCTGGTATATAACACTGCAGGAATCAGGCACTTTGCCGTCAGCCATGGCTGACGGCAAATGCATGCCTGGCGGCGGCAAAGGTCTTTCCCGCCCGCCAGCAGACGACAACAGGTTCGACTAAATAAGCTACGGCAAAGGGATCTTTGCCGTCTGCTGGCGGACGGCAAACATGAAATGGTCTTTGTCATCCGCTGGCAGACGACAAAGAGCTTAGACGGCACACATGGAAAGTTAGGTCCGTTTGGGGATAACGGCACACTTTGTCGTCCGCTGGCGGACGGCAAAGACCTTTGCATCTTTGCCGTGCGCGGTGGACAAAAGTGCCCATGTAGGCCAGCCTGGTAGGCGACATGTGGCATGCTATGCCATCAGCTGGCCGACGACAAAGATGCAAAGGTCTTTGCCGCCTGCCAGCGGACGACAAAGCAACCATATAGGCCAGCCCAGTGCCCCCAGGTTGCACAGGTAGCTGCCACGTGGCAGCTTTGCCGTCCGCTGGCTAATGGCAAAGCTCTTTGTCGTCTGCCAGCTGACGGCAAAGAGCCTGTACACCCCTTGTTTTTTCTGTTTTTTCTTAAATTCATTCAGTTTGATGAATTTCACACATATATATACACACATTTGAAGATACTTTCAACAAGCATAACAAGACATATACATACCAAATCATATCCTGCCATATGGATATGGTCATCCAACACATATACATACCAATGAAAAGTCCAGATGCAACATATATAGCTAGCCAACATATCCAACAACGAGCATACAATGGCTTCATCCATACATACATATATAGGTAGCAAGTTTCACATTGTTCATCCTACAAAATCAAAATAAAAAGGAAGCACAAGGAGAAGAGTATACTCCATCAACGCAAGCTTCCTCATCGAAAGCAAATATGCAAATTGGGAAAGAAGAAAGTTAGAAGAAGAAGAAGACTAGCTAGAAGAAGAAGAAGAAGAAGAAGAAGAAGAAGAAGAAGAAGAAGAAGAAGAAGAAGAAGAAGAAGAAGAAGAAGAAGAAGAAGAAGAAGAAGAAGAAGAAGAAGAAGAAGAAAGTTTCTTCTCTTTCTTTTTCTCCTCTCCTCTTCTTTATCTTCTTATTCTAACTAACGTAGGTAAAAATGCCATTTTTATCTAACTTAGGTAATTATGCCATTAGGAGGAAAATAAGCTAAGTGTGCATTTGTTAAGCAAAAAACTAGAGAAAACTTACCCTCATCACAACAAATGCGATGAAGATCGCAACAAAGGTAACAATTGATCCAACGGCATAAGGATACCAAGCCTCATTATCAATGGCATATTTTCTAATCTTCTTAAGCTTCAGGCGCATTGCGTCCATCTTCAAGCGCATTGCATTCATCTTCATCTTGTGATCATCGACAACATCAGCAACATACAACTCCAATGTCATCTTCTCTTCTTCAATTCTTTTAATTTTTTCTTTCAAATACTCATTTTCTTTTTCAAGTAAATTTAACTTATCGACAAGAGGGTCGGTTTCAAATTCCGGTTCACATACCTCCTAGATTAAAATATCTCTATGTCAACTTGATGGCCATAATTGTCATAAATGCTAAATGCAACAAATAGTTATAAAACAGAATTTACCACATCCGAATCATAAAGCGGGTGAGGGTCGACGGGGCGGACATCAAGACCATGGCACTATGTATAGGAAACAATCACACAAAGTAAGAAAATTATACAAGTAACTATATAAATCATACAATCATACAAGTAACTATATAAATCAAGTACAACATAAAAAAATTGAATACCTAATAATAATCTGGATTGTCGGGTTCAATAAATGCTCCGGGATCAATAAATGCATCATCATCATCACTATCAGTAATGACGTGCTCATCATCATCACTGATAAATGCATCATCATGTGGAAGGCCACCTTTACGTGTCGGTCAAGCATTGACAGGTCATCCGCAGCAAGATAACCTCTTCTAGTTCAGGCTCTTCCTGTTCCATTTCGAGGTGAAGTCGGCTTCCTTTGTCGCTGTCTACTTCAATGTTGCTGGGGTGAAGTAGAGCGGTTCTTGAAACATTTTTGGAAAGACGTGTTTCTTGGAAGAATTCTCCTTCATATGTGTACGTGTTAATGTGAGGTTCATAATCCTCTTCATTGGGGGAGGTGGTCTAACACGTGGCGGCACTTCATAAATGACATCCCAACCATTGAGATTTGGATTACTTTGACAGGCCCACGGTAGATAGAAAACTTGGGTTGCCTGTTGAGCCATAATATAGACATCGGGAACATCCAAATGGGTGCTTTGTTTGATTTCCACTAGCCCTAAGTGTTCATGAGTCCTTCTAGTCTCCTTCGGCTGGAACCAATAACATTTGAAGACTACGACGTTTGGTGGGTTTGCACCATAGTATTGAAGTTCATAAATTGCTTCAACTCTTCCATAATACTCGATATCTCCTTCGCCGATAGCAGAGACACAACAATTTGTAGACTTTCGGTCGGCCATAGATAGCTCTTTGCCATAGGTACGAAAGCGATACCCATTGATGTTGTATTTGTCAAATGAATGGACCTTAAAGTCAAAACCATTAGCGACTTGTCTCGATTCGGCGTCCGTAGACTCTGAATTAGCCTACAAGTTTAATACGAAAGAGATTATTGCATTAGCCACAAATTAGACGAAGAAATGAAATGGTCTAATGGAAATTACTGTTTGTTTGTACCAAGAGATGAAATCGGGATAGCCGCTTCCATGCTTTGCCAGAAGCTCATACTCTTCGACGGAATCCTTTTGGATCACCGCTCCATACGAGAATTTGGCGACGTATCGACTATATCAAATTTATCCGGGAATAAGAGCAGTTCAAAGGAATTAGAAGTTGTGAAACAATGTACCGAGAACTTACTCGATGTATGGCCGCACTTCTGTTAGGTTGGTAAAGATATACAACAAAATGATCTGCCATTCTTCGAAATCCGACATTAAGGAATTAGAAGCACCGGCTAGTACGAGATCCCCTTTGAATAGGCTGAGGTTGGATCCACCCTTTCTAGGGTCATCAGCATTGTACCGAGGCTTCGGATTATGCAAATGACGATTTTTGGCTTCGTAGTGTGCTGTCATGAAGTTTGCCGCCTCCTCAGTAATGAATGCCTTAGCCATCGATGCTTCAATTCTACATTTATTTTTACATTTTGCTCGTAGCTTCTTCTGCATCCTCTTAGTTGCGTAGCACCAACGATTCTACACATACTTGTAACATCCCAAATTTTTAATTTGGAAAGTTATACATTAGATCATCATTGCATATCATATTTTATTGCATTTTGCTTGATCCTAGAAATCCTACGCAACTCAAGGACCCACTGAGAGAGTTGGGGATTTCATTATCTTCATATTCGAGTCTTTCTCGAATTTTGAAAAAAAGAACGTTTGATTTTAATTATTTTTCTCCGAATTATTTCTTTTATCAAAATAAAAGAGAGAGGATAAAATGACTTCCTCAAAATAAAGAAATATTGGAGATTTAATAATATTAAAGTCAAATAAGGTTTTTATTTGGAGTTTTATCGCTATTTTATTTGAATTAGGAAAAATATGCATTTTTCAAAATTGCATTTTAGGCCCAAATAAATGTTCGCCTTGTCCGGCTTATTTTTAGAGGACAGGGAAAACTTATTTCGTGATTTTTGGAGTCCGTTTAGTATTTCTTTTCTTTCTTTTTCTGCACATCAAAATTATTTAAAAAAAGTCAAACCGACTCCGGGCTGTACCCGAGCGGGACTCCGCCCGGGGGGCCTTTATAAGTCGCGCCGCCCGAGCCGCCGAAGCCCAACCGAGCCGCCCGCCCATCCTGCGCCGCCGCCCAAACCCTAACCCTAGCGCCGCCGCCGCCAGCTGCCGCCGCCCGCTCCGCCTCGCGAACCGCCGCCCGCCGCCGTTAGCGGATCCGCCGGAGGTAGCCTCGCCGCCGCCGCCGCCGGTTTTCTTCAGAAAATCGCACGTTTTTATTAGAACCGCGGTTTATTATTATTTTTAGACTGGTTCTTTTTGGTTTAGTTATATAGCGAACGCCCGTTCGTTTGTTCATTTTAACGAACGGTTTTCACCGTTTAGCCGCAGACAGCGAACATTCGTTCGTTAGCCTGTTCGTCAATTTTTCTTTTTCTTAGATTTTCCGTGATTATTTTCGATCGCGATTTCTGATCCGATTTTCGTTCTAGTATAACTTTTCGCTCGTTTGTCAGAATCAGGCGATTCAAGCGTCTAGAGTTTCGTCTCGAAGCCCTCTTTCTGTTTAACCAAATTAAACAAGTTTTTGCTACTGTAAAATTTGACTTTAGTCCAGATTAGTAAACGAAGCTTGTTTCTTTCGCCGTTTGAGTTTTGTTGCTTCATTCGATTTGATTCTTTTTGCGTACCAGAGTTCTTAAGTTGAAATTTCTGGTTAGATCTCTTATTTGAGTTTTACCTGTGCCCTTGCTTGTTTGCTTATTGTATGCTTGTTGTTTGTTGCGATAGAATACCCGGAGTGCGAAGCGTGCTACTACGAGTCTCTAGGTTTCGCGGATCATCAGCAAGGCAAGTAACACTTTGATCATACCTCTTTCATACCCAGTTTTATTGCATTAGATCAACCCTCAAACATTGCATGGTTAGGATCTAATTAACATGTGGGTATTGGGAAGTAGTTGAGGTAGTACCTATTACTGTTTTATTTTCAAACCACGGGAGTTACTTCTACGTTGCTTATATTGCTATGCTATGCTATGCTCGTAGACGTGGTTTGGGTTTGAGAGTATTCATGACAGATGTGATATTGCTAATTAATGGTTCAACTTAAGGTGGCAACTTAAATACACATATGGGTGGATTGAGGCACCTGGGGAATTCCAGTGATTGCCTGTATTTTTGGAAATCCCGGGGTACCGTGTGATTCTCCTATGTACTGCGACCCAGGCTCAAAGGGATCATAAGATTATTCATGTTAGAAACTTCCGTGTGCAGCCACAAGCTATTATGGGCTCTAGCATAGTTGGTTAAGTCGTGTGAACTCTTACAGTGGTAGACTAGCAGATGTAGGGGATGTAGGTGGTACTGTCTACTGCTACGTCTTGAGCTTGCGTTGGTTTTCCCCGAAGAGGAGGGGATGATGCAGCAGAGTAGCGTAAGTATTTCCCTCAGTTTTTGAGAACCAAGGTATCAATCCAGTAGGAGGCCACGCGCAAGTCCCTCGTACCTACACAAAGCAAATAACTCCTCGCAACCAACGCGAATAGGGGTTGTCAATCCCTTCACGGTCACTTACGAGAGTGAGATCTGATAGATAATATTTTTGGTATTTTTGGTATAAAGATGCAAAGTAAAATAAAAGGCAAAGTAAAAAAAGCAATAATAAAGCGTAGGAAGATTAATATGATGAGAATAGACCCCGGGGCCATAGATTTCACTAGTGGCTTCTCTCAAGAGCATAAGTATTTTACGGTGGGCGAACGAATTACTGTTGAGCAATTGACAGAATTGGGCATAGTTATGAGAGTATCTAGGTATGATCATGTATATAGGCATCACGTCCGAGACAAGTAGACCGACTCCTGCCTGCATCTACTACTATTACTCCACTCATCGACCGCTATCCAGCATGCATCTAGAGTATTAAGTTAATGATAACAGAGTAACGCCTTAAGCAAGATGACATGATGTAGAGGGATAAATTCATGCAATATGGTAAAAGCCCCATCTTGTAATCCTCGATGGCAACAATACAATACGTGCCTTGCTGCCCCTCATCCTTTGGGAAAGGACACCGCAAGATTGAACCCAAAGCTAAGCACTTCTCCCATTGCAAGAACTACCAATCTGGTTGGCCAAACCAAACGGATAATTCGAAGAGACTTACAAAGATAACCAAACATACATAAAAGAATTCAGAGAAGATTCAAATATTGCTCATAGATAATCTTGATCATAAACCCACAATTCATCGGTCTCAACAAACACACCGCAAAAAAACAAGATTACATCGAATAGATCTCCACGAGAGAGGGGGAGAACATTGTATTGAGATCCAAAAAGAGAGAAGAAGCCATCTAGCTACTAAATATGGACCCGAAGGTCTGAAGAAAACTCCTCACACTTCATCGGAGAGGCTATGATGATGATGTAGAAGCCCTCCGTGGTGGATTCCCCTTTCGGTGGAGCTCCGGAACAGGCCCCAAGATGGGATCTCGTGGATACAGAAAGTTGCGGCGGTGAAATTAGGTTTTTGGCTCCGTATCTGATCTGTTGGGGGTACGTAGGTATATATAGGAGGGAGTAAGTCGGTGGAGCATGGGGGGGCCCATGAGGTAGGGGGCGCGCCCTAGGGGGGCGCCCTCCACCCTCGTGGATTCCTCCCTCCTTTCTTGACCGAGGGTCCAAGTCTCCTGGATCTTATCTGATGAGAAAATCATGTTCCCGAAGATTTCATTCCGTTTGGACTCCGTTTGATATTCCGTTTCTTCGAAACACTGAAATAGGCAAAAAAAAACAGCAATTCTGGCTGGGCCTCCGGTTAATAGGTTAGTCTCAAAAGTAATATAAAAGTGGAAAATAAAGCCCAATATAGTCCAAAATGATAGATAATATAGCATGGAGCAATCAAAACGAGAGACTCTCTATTATGAAAGTGACAAAACGAGAGACTCTCTATTATGAAGATCATGGTGCTACTTTGAAGCACAAGTGTGGTAAAAGGATAGTAACATTGTCCCTTCTCTCTTTTTTTCTCATTTTTTTATTCGGGCCTTTTCTCTTTTTTTATGGCCTCTTTTCTTTTCTCTTTTTTTTTCTTTTTCGTCCGGAGTCTCATCCCGACTTATGGGGGAATCATAGTATCCATCATCCTTTCCTCACTTGGGACAATGCTCTAAAAATGATGATCATCACACTTTATTTTTCTTACAACTCAATGATTACAGCTCGATACTTAGAACAAAATATGACTCTATGTGAATGCCTCCGTGATGTGCGGGATATGCAATGATTCATAAGTGACATGTATGAAAGAATTATGAATGGTGGCTTTGCGAAATACAATGTCAACTAAATGATCATGCTAAGCCATATGACAATGATCGAGCGTGTCATAATAAGCGGAGCGGTGGAAAGTTGCATGGCAATATATCTCGGAATGGCTATGGAAATTCCATGATAGGTAGGTATGGTGGCTGTTTTGAGGAAGGTTTATGGTGGGTGTATGATACCGGTGAAAAGTGCGCGGTATTAGAGAGGCTAGCAATGGTGGAAGGGTGAGAAGAGTGCGTATAATCCATGGACTCAACATTAATCATAAAGAACTCATATACTTATTGCAAAAATCTACAAGTTATCAAAGCAAAGTATTACGCGCATGCTCCTCGAGGGATAGATTGGCAGGAAAAGACCATCGCTCGTCCCCGACCACCACTCATAAGGAAGACAATCAATAAATAAATCATGCTCCGACTTCATCACACAACGGTTCACCATATGTGCATGCTACGGGAATCACAAAATTTAACACAAGTATTTCTCAAATTCACAACTACTCAACTAACATGACTCTAATATTACTACCTTCATATCTCAAAACAATTATCAAGCATCGAACTTTTCTTAGTATTTAACACACTCAAAAGAAAGTTTTACAAATCTTGAATACCAAGCATATTATTATTTTTAAGCAAATTACCATGCTATTTAAGACTCTCAAAATAATCTAATTGAAGCATGAGAGATCAAAGGTTTCTATAAAACAAATCCACCACCGTGCTCTAAAAGATATAAGTGAAGCACTAGAGCAAAACTATAAAGCTCAAAAGATATAAGTGAAGCACATATAGTATTTTATCAAATTCCAATTCATGTATGGCTCTCTCAAAAGGTGTGTAAAAGTAAGGATGATTGTGGTAAACTAACAAGCAAAGATTCAAATAATACCAGACGCTCCAAGCAAAACACATATCATGTAGTGAATAAAAATATAGCTCCAAGTAAAGTTACCGATGGAAGTGGACGAAAGAGGGGATGCCTTCCGGGGCATCCCCAAGCTTTGACTTTTTGGTGTACTTGGATTATCTTGGGGGTGCCATGGGCATCCCCAAGATTAGGATCTTTCCACTCCTTGTTCCATAATCCATCAAAAGATTTCACCCAAAACTTGAAAACTTCACAACACAAAACTCAACAGAAATCTCGTAAGCTCCGTTAGCGAAAGAAAACAAAAGGCCACTTCAAGGTACTGTAATGAACTCATTATTTATTTATATTGGTGTTAAGCCTACTGTATTCCAACTTCTCTATGGATTATAAACTATTTTACTAGCCATAGATTCATCAAAATAAGCAAACAACACACGAAAAACAGAATCTGTCAAAAACAGAACAGTCTGTAGTAATCTGTAACTAAAGCAAACTTCTGGAACTCAAAAAATTCAGAAAAAATAGGAATACCTAGGCAATTTGTTTATTGATCATCAGCAATTGTAATCACTATTTTATCACGTTCTGGTGATTTTTAACAATTGTTTTCGTGAACAGAAAGTTTCTGGAAATTACAGCAAGATCAAATAACTATCATCCAAGAAGATCCTATAGGTTTAACTTGGCACAAACACTAATTAAAACATAAAACCACATATAAACATAAGGTGGATGGATTATTTATTGAATAACAGCAAGGAAAAATATTGGTTTGTCTCCCAACAAGCGCTTTTCTTTAAAGCCTTTTAGCTAGGCATTGATAATTTTAATGATGCTCACATAAAAGACAAGAATTGAAGCACAAAGAGAGCATCATAAAACATGTGACAAACACACTTAAGTCTAACATACTTCCTATGCATAGGCATCTTATACAAAAACAAATCATAGCAAGCAAAAAGTAGCATATGCAAGGAAGCGGAAAGGAACAATAGCAATCTCAACATAACGAGAGGTAATTTAGTAACATGAAAATTTCTATAACCATATTTTCCTCTCTCATAATAATTACATGTAGGATCATAGGCAAATTCAACAAAATAGCTATCACAAAGTATATTCTCAACACGATCCACATGTATGCAAAGTTGACACTCTTCTAAAATAGTGGGATTATCATTAACTAAAGTCATGACCTCTCCAAACCCACTTTTATCAAAAACTTCATAAGATTGAACATTCTCCAAATATGTGGGATCTAAAGTTGACACTCTTCCAAACCCACTTTCAATATTATTGCAAACAATATTATCAATTTCATATTCATCATGGGGCTTAAATAAATTTTCAAGATCATAATAAGAATCACCCCAATCATGATCGTTGCAACAAGTAGTAGACATAGCAAAACTAGAATCCCCAAGCTTAGGGTTTGCATCTTATTAGCACAATTGAAATCAAAATAATTTATAATAAAATCATAGAAATCATGCTTTTATTCAAAGATCTATCGTGAGTCACTTTACGGATTTCAGGCAAAACCTTATAAAGATAATCTAGTGCATCCAAATCACTAGGAAATGGTTCATCATAATTGGATCTCTTAAAAAGATTGGCAAGCAGATGAGGATCCAAATATATTAGCTTATCTGTTTAGGAATAAATACTCAACTATTTCAACCAAGCGAGAAAATGAGCCAAGAAATACATCAAGGCGAAAGGAAAAAGGGCGAATAAAATGGCAAGGGTGAAGTGGGGGAGAGGAAAACGAGAGGCAAATGGAAAATAATGTAATGCGAGAGATAAGGGATTGTGATGGTTACTTGGTATGTTGACTTTTGCGTAGACTCCCAACAGCGGCGCGGAAATCCTTCTTGCTACGTCTTGAGCTTGCGTTGGTTTTCCCCGAAGAGGAGAGGATGATGCAGTAGATTAGCGTAAGTATTTCCCTTAGTTCTTCAGAACCAAGGTATCAATCCAGTAGGAGGCCACGCGCAAGTCCCTCGTACCTACACAAAGAAAATAACTCCTCGCAACCAACGCGAATAGGGGTTGTCAATCCCTTCACGGTCACTTACGAGAGTGAGATCTGATAGAGATGATAGATAATATTTTTGGTATTTTTGGTATAAAGATGCAAAGTAAAATAAAAGGCAAATTAAAAAAGCAAAGCAATAATAAAGCGTAGGAATAGACCCGGGGGCCATAGATTTCACTAGTGGCTTCTCTCAAGATCATAAGTATTTTATGGTGGGTGAATGAATTACTGTTGAGCAATTGATAGAATTGAGCATAGTTATGAGAGTATCTAGGTATGATCATGTATATAGGCATCACGTCCGAGACAAGTAGACCGACTCTGCCTGCATCTACTACTATTACTCCACTCATCGACCGCTATCCAACATGCATCTAGAGTATTAAGTTAATGAAAGCGAGTACGCCTTAAGCAAGATGACATGATGTAGAGGGATAAATTCATGCAATATGATAAAAACCCCATCTTGTTATCCTCGATGGCAACAATACAATACGTGCCTTGCTGCCCCTCTTGTCAATGGGAAAGGACACGCGAGATTGAACCCAAAGCTAAGCACTTCTCCCATTGCAAGAACTACCAATCTAGTTGACCAAACCAAGCGGATAATTGAAGAGACTTGCAAAGATAACCAATCATACATAAAAGAATTCAGAGAAGATTCAAATATTTCTCATAGATAATCTTGATCATAAACCCACAATTCATCGATTTCAACAAACACACCGCAAAAAAAAAACAAGATTACATCGAATAGATCTCCACGAGAGAGGGGGAGAACATTGTATTGAGATCCAAAAAGAGAAGAAGCTATCTAGCTACTAACTATGGACAGAAGGTCTGAAGTAAACTACTCACACTTCATCGGAGAGGCTATGATGATGATGTAGAAGCCCTCCATGGTGGATTCCCCTTGTGAGCTCGAACAGGCCCCAAGATGGGATCTCGTGGATCTGAGAAAGTTGCGGCGGTGGAATTAGGTTTTGGCTCCGTATCTGATCTGTTGAAGTGCGTAGGTATATATAGGAGGAAGAATGCGTCGGTGGAGCTTGAGGGGGCCCACGAGGCAGGGGGCGCACCCTAGGGGGGCGCCCTCCACCCTCGTGGCCGCCTCCCTCCTTTCTTGACCGAGGGTCCAAGTCTCCTGGATCTTATCTGATGAGAAAATTATGTTCCCCAATATTTCATTCCGTTTGGACTCCGTTTGATATTCCATTTCTTCGAAACACTAAAATAGGCAAAAAAACAACAATTCTGGGCTGGGCCTCCGGTTAATAGGTTATTCCCAAAGTAATATAAAAGTGGAAAATAAAGCCCAATATAGTCCAAAATGATAGATAATATAGCATGGAGCAATCAAAAATTATAGATACGTTGGAGACGTATCATCTACCCATCGTAAGGTGCTAACGCTTCTGAAAGACTGTGTCTCGGTCATCCATTTCTCAAACATCATGTAGTGCGAGAAATCCAATGGAGGAGATCGAGTCTTGTGGGGAAAAGTGCACAAACCTCTGCAGAGTGTACAAACTAATCATGGTTAGCCGTGTCCCCGGTTATGGACATCTTGAGTATCTGGTTCTTGGATTATCATGTTTATCTCATCACTCTATATATTAAATTTGTTGGGTTGTTAATGACTACTTTTGATTGGGATTGAGAGGGGGTTTACCTTCTCAATGTTTTCAACAAACTTTGTAGTTAAATAAAATATATTCCTTTGTAGTAGGGAAAAATTGGCTTTCCGCAAAACACATTAACCATACAGCCTCCACCAGCCATATATGCATGTAGTGATAGCATTATTCTGTTCATTACTCTTTTGTGTTACATTGCCAGCATATTCCATGTGCTGACCCGTTTTCGGGCTGCAACGTATCATGTTGCAGACTTTTAGAACGTCGAGTAAGGAGCCTTAGGTCGTGGTCTTTCATTCGGTGATGTCGTTGGAGTTGATGGACTCACTTTATCTTCCAAGCCTTCCGCTGTTATCGTATTAGATGGCCTTAAGCCATATTTATTGTAATTAGTTCTCTTTTGAGACATTTGATGTAATAAGTGTGTGATTGCTACTCTGTTATAAATCCTTCAAGTACTGTGCGTGTCAGCATTACCGATCCAGGGATGACACTTATGCACAGAGATCAGACTGTTTGAGTACTGGTCGCTACAATACTCGGGCTGTCCATGGATAACATTGGACAATTCGTAAGAATCATGGTTATAAATATGCAAATGCATGCATATTTATAAATGTAACCCTTTCGAATGGGAGACGCATAGTGATCACGCATACTGATGATTGAAGACACCTATAGCTAGCAAGTTTCATCGGCATGAAGACTGGAACAGAGAAAATGAAGGGGGGGAGGAGGAGATGTCATTTGTGCTCACCCACGAACGCAGGGGCGGAGCTCGTCGAACAGTAGACCCTCGCAGCGACGAAAAAGCTGCACATTTAAATCGAAAGATGAGTAACATAGAAATTTTGTTTTTTCCGTCAACCTAACTAAATATTTACAACAGGACAAGCGGGTGATACATCTCCAACGTATCTATAATTTTTGATTGTTCCATGATGTTTTATTATCAACCTTGGATGTTTTATAATCATTTTATATCATTTTTTGGTACTAACCTATTGACATAGTGCCAAGTGCCAGTTGCTGTTTTTTCCATGTTTTCTACATCGCGGGAAATCAATATCAAACGGAGTCCAAATGCCACGAAACTCCACAATGATTTCTTATGGGCCAGAAGGAAGGCAATGGGCCTGGTTGCACTGGGGTGCCCAGAGGGGAACAACCCACTAGGGCACGCATACAGTGGGTTGTGCCCACCTCGGGTGCCCCCGGACCGCCTCTTTGCTCTATAAATACCCCAAAAATCCACAAACCCTAGGGGAGTCGACGAAATATTCATTCAGCCGCCGTAGAGTCCAGAACCACCAAATCCAACCTAGACAACATCACGGAGGGGTTCACCACTTCCATTGGTGCCTCTCCGATGATGCGTGAGTAGTTCTTTGTAGACCTTAGGATCCGTAGTTAGTAGCTAGATGGCTCTCTCTCTCTCTCTCTCGCTGAATTCTCAATACAATGGTCTCTTGGAGATCCATATGATGTAACTCTTTTTGCGGTGTGTTTGTTGGGATCAGATGGACTTCGAGTTTATGATCAATTATATCTTTTTATATCCATGAAAGTTATTTGAGTTTCTTTGATCTCTTATATGCATGATCTCTTATAGCCTCGTATTTCTTCTCCGATATTTGGGTTTTGTTTGGCCAGCTTGATCTATTTATCTTGCAATGGGAAGAGGTGCCCAGTAGTGGGTTTGATCTTACGGTGCTTGATCCCACTGACAGAAAGGGAACCGACATGTATGTATCATTGCTACTAAGGATAAAACGACCAGATCTGTATCTACCTCCATATAGATAAACGGATCTTGTCTACATCATGCCATCGTTCTTATTGCATTACTCTGTTTTTCCATGAACTTAATACACTAGATGCATCTTTGGATAGCGGTCGATGTGTGGATTAATTGTAGTAGATGCATCTTTGGATAGCGGTTGATGTGTGGAGTAATAGTAGTAGATGCACGAGGCGAGAGTCGGTCTACTAATCTTGGACGTGATGCCTATGTAATGATCATTGCACGGATATCGTCATGATTATTTGAAGTTCTATCAATTGCCCAACAGTAATTTGTTTACCCACCACTTGCTATTTTTCTTGAGAGAAGCCACTAGTGAAACCTACGGCCCCCGGGTCTTGTTTCTCATATATTTGCCATGCGATCTATTTTTCCTTTGCGTTTTTATTCAGATCTATTAAACCAAAAATACAAAAATATCTTGCTGCACTTTATTTTATTTGCGATCTATTATTTCAATCTATTATAATTTTCTCCCATCATCGTGCCTTCTGGCGCCGTTACCCGAAAGGGATTGACAACCCCTTTAACACGTCGGGTTGTGAGTGGCTGTTGTTTGTGTGCAGGGGCTATTTACGTTGTGTTGCTTGGTTCTCCCTCTTTGATGCGATACCTTGGTTTCATTCTTGAGGAAATACCTCCCGTTGTTGTGCTACATCATCCTCTCCTCTTGGGGAAACACCGGCGTAGTCTTAGCAAACATCATCAAGGGAATTTACGGGCGCCGTTGCCGGGGAGGATCTTCAACATAACCAGGTTCCTAATCAAAAATCTCATCTGCTCGCAATTTACATTATTTGCCATTTGCCTCTCGTTTTCCTCTCCCCCACTTCACAAAAATTTGCCGTTTTAGTCGCCTCTCTTCTTCCGTTCGCTGTTTTCTTGTCAGATCTATTCTCTACTTGCAATCATGAGTGATTTCGGTATGGCACCAACAGATGATGGCCTGACTCCTAAGATTGGACGTCTGAGGCAATCTGGATGCTAAAACTTTTATCTTGGGGCAAGGGAATGTTATGGGAAAAGAACGTATCCAAGAATTTTTCAATTGTGTTGGAAATACGAGTCTTGATGATGCCCCTATACTTAAAACTACTAGATCTTATCACGGATGCTATTTCAGCACTAGTTACGAAACTTGAAAGTAAATTTATCTGCACTCATCCTACTTTGCAAAGATTGTTTTTTGAGCTTCCCGAAATAAAGAATCCTAGAGCCAAAAAGTTGGCCACTCTCGTTCTTATGAACGAGTTTGACTAGATAATTCGGGAAGCTAAGAAAATCATTGATTTTTATGGTATGAATCGTGAAAAACCCGTGATAGAGGAAATTCTTTACAATAGTGACTATGCACTAAGGCATTTGCTTCGGGATAATAAGATCTTTGATGAGAATCTTAAAAAGGAGGTCCCCGTTCTAGAAATAATCCAACAAGTTTTTAATAATGTTAATCAACACTATTCTTGGATTGTTGCGGGAAATCAAAGGGGTTATGATGAAAACCAACTAAGGAATGCTAAAGTTTCTATGGATAATTTGTTTTATGTTGTGTTTACAAAACTTCCTGATAAAAATACCCCCAAGAAAATTAAGAAGAACAAGGATGACAAAACTTAGATCCTTGCTTCATGCCTAGCTAAGGGCATAAAACTATAGCGCTTGTTGGGAGGCAACCCAATGAATAAAATTTAGTTTTGCATTTTGCTTTCTATTCTTGTGTGTTCACACAATTATGCTACTGGTATGATTGTGCCTTTTGTGTTTTAATTAGTGTTTGTGCCAAGTAAAGCCTATAGGATCTTCTTGGATGATAGTTGTTTGATCTTGCTGAAAAAGACAGAAACTTTGTGCTCATGAAAATAATTTTCCTAAATCACAGAAAATAGATTTTGCCCTGATTCTTTTGCAGAAGATTAATATACAAATTACCCTGGTCTTCCTATTTTGGTAGAATGTTTGGAGTTCAGAAGTATTCGCCAAAGTCAGATTACTACAGACTGTTGTGTTTTGACAGATTCTGTTTTCTTTGTGTTGTGTGCTTATTTTGATGGCTCTATGGTTTTATTTGATGGGTTTTGCCATAGAAAAGTTGGAATACAGTAGATATAATAAAAAAACAAAATATGAATTGGTTTAATACATCACTTATAGGAGTGGTTTGCTTTCTTATACTAACGGATCTCACAAAGGTTTTGTTGAGTTTTGTGTGATTGAAGTTTTCAAGTTTTGGGTTATCTTATGATGGATGAAGGAAGGATGTAAGAGCCTAAGCTTGGGGATGCCCCTGCATCCCAAGCTATTATCCAAGAATGAGCAACCAACTAATCTTGGGGATGCCCCCAATTGGCATCCCGCTTTCTTCCAACAACTATCGGTATTTTACTCGAGGCTATATCTTTATTCGTGACATGATATGTGTTTTGCTTGGAGCCTCTTGTATGATATGTGTATTTGCTTGTTTTATTTTGTGTTTTAATTCATCAATCCTTGCTGGAAACACCTATTTAAGAGAGCAAAAATTATATCATGACTTGTTAGAATTGCTCTATTTGCTTCACTTAAATCTTTTATGAGCTAGGACTTGCTCTAGTGCTTCACTTATATCTTTTTGAGCACGGTGTGCTTAGTATTTTTGAAGAAATGCTCTATTGCTTCACTTAGATTTATTTGAGAGTTAGTAAAATTTTAAAGAAATTATCTCTTGCTTCACTTAAATTATTTTGAGAGAAAGACAATTTGTTATGCTCATGACCTTCACTTATATTTGTTTGAGCTTATGAAAATCAACACATGAAAATTAGTGCCAAAGTGATAGATATCCAAGAAGGATAAAGAAAAGAAAATGTCAAGAAGATCATTGGACAAAATAAACTTGATTCTTAGTAATAGTTTTGATATATGATGATGTGATAGGTGAGTTATGTTGATGAGTAATTGTACTTTAGTAAGAATATTGGTGTTAAGGTTTGTGATTCCCTATACATGCACGAAAGTCAATAATCCTGCAGTGAAAATTATATCCTACTTGTGGTGCATTTATTGATTGTTAATTATGCTTAATGCTTGCTGAGATTATTAGTTTCTTGGTTGGTCGCTTCTCAATCTTTTTGCTAGCCTTCATTTTGCAGCAAGTATGACCTCTACTTGTGCATCCAAAATCCTTTAAACCAGTTTTGCCACATGAGTCCACTATATCTACCTATTTGCGGTATTCTTTTGTCGTTCTAAGCAAATTTGCATGTGCCATCTCTAATTTTCAAAATAAACTTCTCTTTTGTGTATTTGTTTCGCTCGTAGAACGGTAACGGGTGGCTAATATTTTCCATGCTAGATGTGTTATTCTCAATATGAGTGTTTATTCACCTGTCATTGCACGAGAGTAGGGCAAACCCAGTCCCGAAATGCAAAAAAAAAAAAAACTTTGTGTTGTCAAATAATAAATTCCTTGGAAAGTGTTTGTATGGAGGGCGCACCCGTGGATACGGCTATCCATGGAAAGTGAAAGAATGGTGGAAAAAGGAATAACCTTTATTTTCTGTTTGGGAACTGCATATGGCATATCTAGCATGGAAAGTGTTCGTAGCTCTGAGTCGTTTCCGTTGGTGGGATGGATACACCTCCCAAAATGTTTTTATCTCTAATTTTTCGCTTTGAGCTCTGGCACCTCTACAAATCCCTACTCCCCTCTGCGAACGGCAGTTCTTTTACTTTATGCAATTTTTATTTTCGAATTTGAGTCTCCATCTTCTCTTATAAAAGCACCAACTAGGAGGAAATATGATCGTACTCAAGTATTGGGTGTAGTTAATATTCGAGTGTGTTTCTTGAATGGATCAATGTTTGAGCATGATGGGCTAGGGATAACTTATTTTAGCGTTGATATTTTGAAAGACATGGTTGCTTGTTGATATGCTTGAGTATCTAAATTATTATGTCAAAACTAGACTATTGCTTTGAATCACATAAAAGTCCAAATGTCCATGCTATAGAGAAAAGAATATGATATGACTTTATGAACATAACTCCACATCAAAAATTCTGTTTTTATCACTTACCTACTCGAGGACGAGTAGGAGTTAAGCTTGGGGATGCTGATATGTCTCCAACGTATCTATAATTTTTTATTGTTCCATGTTGTTTTATTATCTATCTTGGATGTTTTATAATGATTTTATAGTCATTTTATATCATTTTTGTTACTAACCTATTGACATAGTTCCAAGTGCGATTCTTTGTTTTTCCATGTTTTTTACATCACGGAAATAAATATCAAGCGGAGTCCAAATGCCACGAAACTCCACGATGACTTTTTATGGGCGGAGAAGGAAGGCAATGGGCCCTGGTTGCACACAGGGGGTGCCCGAGCACAACCCACCGAGTCGCGCCGGAGGCCTAAGCGCGCCACAGTGGGTTGTGCCCACCTCGGGTGCCCCCCGGACGGCCTCTTTGCTCTATAAATACCCCAAAAATTGACAAACCCTAGGGGAATCGACAAAATATTCATCCAACCGCCGCAAAGTCCAGAACCACCAGATCCAATCTAGACACCATCACGGAAGGGTTCACCACTTCCATTGGTGCCTCTCTAATGATGTGTGAGTAGTTCTTTGTAGACCTTCGGGTTCGTAGTTACTAGCTAGATGGCTCTCTCTCTCGCTGAATTCTCAATACAATGGTCTCTTGGAGATCCATATGATGTAACTCTTTTTGCGGTGTGTTTGTTGGGATCTGATGAACTTTGAGTTTATGATCAGTTATATCTTTTTATATCCATGAAAGTTATTTGAGTTTCTTTGATCTCTTATATGCATGATCTCTTATGGCCTCGTATTTCTTCTCTGGTATTTGGGTTTTGTTTGGCCAACTTGATCTATTTATCTTGCAATGGGAAGAGGTGCCCGGTAGTGGGTTTGATCTTCTGATTGCTTGATCGATGTGAGAAAGAGGCCCGGCTGCGTATGTATCGTTGGTACTAAGGATAAAAAGGCGAGATCTATATCTACCTCCATATATATAAATGGATCTTGTCTACATTATGTCATTGTTCTTATTGCATTACTCCGTTTTTCCATGAACTTAATACACTAGATGCATGTTGGATAGCGGTCGATGTGTGGAGTAATAGTACTAGATGCAGGCAGGAGTCGGTCTACTAATCTTGGACGTGATGCCTATGTAATGATCATTGCCTGGATATCGTCATGATTATTTGAAGTTCTATCAATTTCCCAACAGTAATTTGTTTACCCACCGTTTGTTATTTTTCTCGAGAGAAGCCACTAGTGAAACCTACGGCCCCCGGGTCTTCTTTCTCATATATTTGCCTTGCGATCTATTTTTTCTTTGCGTTTTTATTCAGATCTATTGAACCAAAAATACAAAAATATCTTGCTGCACTTTATTTTATTTGCGATCTATTATTTCAATCTATTATAGTTTTCTCCCATCATCGTGCCTTCTGGCGCCGTTACCCGAAAGGGATTGACAACCCCTTTAACACGTCGGGTTGCGAGTGGCTGTTATTTGTGTGTAGGGGCTGTTTATGTTGTGTTGCTTGGTTCTCCTACTGGTTCGATACCTTGGTTTCATTACTGAGGGAAATACCTACCGTTGTTGTGCTACATCATCCTCTCCTCTTGGGCGAAACACCGATTTAGTCTTAGCAAACATCATCAGCGGGTTAGGGGGTTCCTCGGCGTCGATGGAACCCTAAATAGCAAGTATCATCGGTGTGAGATACATGTGGCGCTCAGCGTTGAACACTAGATCGACATCCCACAAGTGAAGCCGGCGCCCGGTGTCCATAACAATAGTTACGGTGGCCGATGGCGGTCGAACACCTTGGTGAATTTATGCAGGAGCCTTTGCAATGAGGATTAAAACAAAGTTTTGAAAGTTCAAACAACCAAACCGACTTGAGTCGGTTTGGGTGTTTAAAGTTTCAACACTTGGCTGTCGTCACCGCGAGGCTGCGAGACAAATCGCAATAATGTTCGACCACCCTCAACGCCGAGAAGCTGTTCTGCGGAGACGCCAGCTGCCAGCGTCACTTGTGGGACATGGATGTAGTGTTCGACACCGACGATACTTGCTATTTAGGGTTTCATCGGCACCGAGGAACCCCCTAACCCGCTCGACCCCGGGCGCCCCCATTTCCTACTTCTTTTTTCATCTTCTACTTGTACTTTTTTTTCATCTTCTTCTTCTTCTTATTGTTCTTTCTTTCTTTCTTTCTTTCTTCTTCTTCTTCTTCTTCTTCTTCTTCTTCTTCCTCTTCTCGTTTTTCTTCCTCTTCTTCTTTTAATTCTTTTTTTCATCTTTCTTGTTTATTCATAAAAAACAGGAAAAAAAACCTAAACAAAACTATAAACTAAATTTAACCTAAAGTAAACTAAATTAACCTAAACTAACCTAAACTAAACTAACCTAACCTAAACTAAACAAACATAAACTAAATCTAAAAAAACAGGAAAAAAACTCACTGACGAGGCGGCGTGGCAGGCAGGCGGGGCAGGCGGCGGCTCGGGGCAGAGGTGAGGCGGTCTTGGTGACGGCGACTCGGGATAGAAGTGCAGCCCGAGGCGAGGCCAGGCGGTGGGCGGGGAGACGAGGTGAACCGGCAGCGAAGGGGTGGCCTTGAGCGGCCTCGGGCATGAGGCGGCGTCGGGGAGTGGCCTTGGCGGCAGCTCAAGCAGTGAGGCGGCGTGAAGTGTGGCAGCCTTGAGTTAGAGGCGGCGGCTCGGGCGAGAGAGAGGCAGACAGAGAGGGATGGAGGCGGGCGCTGGCCGCTTTAGTAAGGTCTGGCAGCGGACGTTAGGTTGGCCACTTTCTTTGTCGTCCGCTAGCGGACAACATAGAAGCTTTGTCGCCTGCTAGCATACGGCAAAGAAAGTGGCCGTTAGGTGGTTCTCGCTAGTGGCCCACCCTCCCTCTTTGCCGTCTGCTAGCGGGCAGCAAAGCTTCCATGTTGTCCGCTAGCTGGCGGCAAAGAGCTGGCTGACGGCAAACATGATCTTTGCCGTCAACTCTTTCTTTGCCGCCAACTTTCATTTACCTTATGGCAAAGAGCCTCTTTGCCATCAGCTAGCTGATGGCAAAGAGATGGATGACGACAAAGATCCTGATTCCAGTAGTGTAAGTCATTTTGACCTAGAAAAAAATAAGGGAAGGACTTTCGGGATGAAGCCCGCCATCTCAAGGTGGAACTTGGGCAGGAGCACTTGTGCCCTCCGGTGGAGCGATTCTGCTGGGGGAACTTCCCTCCTGAAGGAGGAAATCATCGTCATCATCATCACCAACAACTCTCCCATCTTGGGGAGGGCTATCTTCATCAACATCTTAAACAGCACCATCTCATCTCAAACCCAAGTTCATCTCTTGTGTTCAATCTTGTTCTGGAACTATAGATTGGTGCTTGTGGGTGACTAGTAGTGTTGATTACATCTTGTAGTTGATTACTATATGGTTTATTTGGTGGAAGATTATATGTTCAGATCCAATATGCTATTTAATACCCCTCTGATCTTGATCATGATTATCATTTGTGAGTAGTTACTTTTGTTCTTGAGGTCACGGGGGAAGTCATGTTGCAAGTAATCATGTGAACTTGATATGTGTTTGATATTTTGATAGTATGTATGTTGCGATTCCCTTAGTGGTGTCATGTGAACATAGACTACATGTCACTTCACCATATTTGGGCCTAAGTGAATGCATTGTGGAGTAGCAATTAGATGATGGGTTGCAAGAGTGATAGAAGCTTAAACCCAGTTTATGCGTTATTCCGTAAAGGGACGATTGGATCCAAAAGTTTAATGCTATGGTTAGAATTTTTCTTAATACTTTTCTCATAGTTGTGGATTCTTGCGGGAGGGTTAATCATAATTATGAGGTTTTTTCAAGTAATAACAACACCTAAGCACGGTCCACCCACATATCAAATTATCTAAGTAGCGAACACAAATCGAACCAACATGATGAAAGTGACTAGATGAAATTCTGTGTACCCTCAAGAACGCTTTTCTTATCATAAGAGACCGTTTTGGCCTGTCCTTTGCCTCAAAAGGATTGGGCTACCTTGCTGCACTTTTGTTACCATTACCGTTACTTGCTCGTTACAAATTATCTTGCTATCAAATTACTCATTACTTATAATTTCAGTGCTTGCAGAGAATACCTTGCTGAAAACTACTTGTCATTTCCTTCTGCTCCTCGTTGGTTCGACACTCTTACTTATCAAAAGGACTACACTTGTGGGCATCGGTGTTTCTCCCTCTCTATCTTGTTGTGATGAATTGAGTTTTCCCTTTGAGATTTTGTTTTATCGGATTGAATATTTTTATGGATTCGAGAGCACTTGATATATGTCTTGCATATGAATACCCGTGGTGACAATGGGGTATTATATTGATTCACTTGATATATGTTTGGCACTTTCGACTCACAGATTCCCAAGGTGACATTGGGGTAATCTATCGTGGGGCTTGATGCATGTTTTCGTCCTTGTTTCTCGGGTAGAAATCTTGGGGCACTCTTTGAGGTTCTTTGTGTTGGATTGAGTATTATGAATCTGAAATTGTTTGATGCATATCGTATAATTAACACATGGATACTTGTGGTGACATTGGAGTATCTAGGTGACATTAGAGTTGGTTGATCGTATCATATGGTGTTATTTTAGTACAAACTCTTGGATAGATCGAGCGGAAAGAATAACTGCGTTATTTTAGTCTGAACTCCTGAATAGATCGAATGGAAAGAATAACTTTAAGGTGGTTTACGAAAGGATCGATATGGTTGACTAGAGGGGGTGAATAGGCAACTAACAATTTTAAGCTTTTCTTTACCAATTTAAACTTTGCAATAATAAAGGTTGTCTAGATGTGCAACTAGGTGGACAACCTATATGATCTAACAACGAAGCTTACGAGCAAGCAAGGATAGGAACACAAATAAGCTTGCACAAGTAAAGGGATAAGATAACCAAGAGTGGAGCGGTGGAGGCGAGGATGTGTTACGAAGTTCCTTCCTTTTGAGGGAAATGCGTCTCCGTTAGGCGGTGTGGAGGCACAATGCTCCCCAAGAAGCCACTAGGGCCACCGTAATCTCCTCACGCCCTCGCACAATGCAAGAGTCGTGATTCCACTATTGGTGCCCTTGAAGGCGGCGACGAACCTTTACAAACAAGGTTGGGGCAATCTCCACAAGCTTAATTGGAGGCTCCCAACAACACCACGAAGCTTCACCACAATGGAATATGGCTCCCACGGTGACCTCAACCGTCTAGGATGCTCAAACACCCAAGAGTAACAAGATCCATGAGGGATAAGCTGGGGAATCAAATATCTTGTGGTGGAAGTGTAAATCGGGCCCTTGTCACCCAATCCGAGCAAATCAACAAGTTTGATTGGCTAGGGAGAGAAGATCGGGCCAAAATGGAGCTTGGAGCAACCATGGAGCTTAGAGAGAGAAGAGGTGGTCAACTAGAGGTTGAAGAAGCCCCTTATATAGTCGAGGAAAACATCCAAATGTTATCCACTTATTCAGCTCGCGACCCGTGGTACTACCGCTCCAGGGGCGTGGTACTACCGCGGGGCCGCGCGGTACTACCGTGGCGAACCACGGTACTACATGACAGCGGCACAAGCGGGACTAGCGACTAAGGGCAGTACTACCGCTTGGCAGCGGTACTACCGCTCCCCTTGCGGTACTCTTGCAAGGCGAAGTCACGACACGAGAAGGCGCGGATGAAATAAATTACATCCGTGCCAACTTCCGGCTGAAAGCGTGGTAGTCACGAAAATCCGGCAGCGGTACTACCGCTCCTCGAGGCGGTACTACCGTGTGGCGTGCCTACTACCGTGAATCTACGGTTGCTTGGTAGGAAGGCCCGCGATACTACGGCTCATAGGGGCGGTACTACCGTGGGCACCAGCAGTACTACCAGCTGAATGACGGTACTACCGTGGTGGGCGCGGATGTAAAAATTACATCCGCCCTACTACCGCACCGGGCGGCATTAGACTGGGAGCCGCGGTACTACCGCTCTGAGGAGGCGGTACTACCGTGGCACCCAGCGGTACTACCGCATATACCAGCGGTACTCTGCAAAGTCTGATGGCAATTGTCGATTTCCGCACAACCAAGATAACGAAGGAAGCTCCAAAGTCTTTGGGAAAGGAGGGACAAGTATGCGTGTTGATTCCGCCCTAACCTTTCCGGCGGACCCCCTCTTAATAGTACAGCTCTCCTATGACTCAAATCCACCAAAAAGAAAGCGTGGGGCGGCCGTCTTCAATAATCTCCGAGGGGCACGAATCGTCTCGAGCCTAGAGATGAACCATCGAGGAACTCAAAGCATGCGATTAGTCACTTAAAAGTATCGTCATCAATCACCAAAACACTTACGGGATAAATATGCCCTTACAATCTCCCCTTTTTTGTGGATTGATGACAATCACGGGATTGCACAAAGATACAATAATATAGAGCAAGAGCAAACCCCTCCTCTCCAAAATATAGGCGGGCTCCCCCTAGGCGTGTGCACTCTGGATGAATGCTTTGGACTGCATAGCACCACGAACTAGGATCACCACTCCCCTATATTTTAGAGACAAAGGTCGAAGAATAACATCTAAGCAAAAGTATAGCACGATATAACGTAAGCTTGCTAAGATAGATAGAGTGCATATGTCTTACACCATAGAAGGAAAAGCAACTAAAAGCGAGGTTCAAGCGATTCAAGCGAGGTTCAGCGAAAAAACACAAGAAACACACTAAACCACGACTGCAAATCCCTCGTTCTCTCCCCTTTGGCATCGAGGCGCCAAAAAGGCAGAGAGGACACCTACACCTAGCGGTGGCTCAAGTAGAAGGGAACTCGTCCCAACCCTCTCCGTCGAGACTCCTCGGACGGTGGGATGGACTCCTCGGCGTCCTCCTCGAGAATCAGTCCACTTGTAGCCTTGCCCGCCATCCACTCGGCCTCTGGAGTGATGTGCTCCTTAGATCCATGAGACACATCCTCACCATAGAGCTTCAAGATCTTCTGTCCGTGACGACTCTCCTTGGATGCCACATGAGTCTGTCTTGCCCCTTGGCTTGCATCTGAAAACAGTCTTCATCTTGTCCTTGACTTCGTGGCCCAAGAAGGCATAGAGGAGCTCTGGGAAGGCCTAGCAGCATGGCCCTCATCAACATTCTCGGCGCTTGACATCCTCCTCTCCAACAGCAGCCCTAGCAGAGATGCCTCGGCCACGAGTAGTAGTGTTGGCCAGTTGGGTTTGACACATAAGCAGAGATGGGGTCATGGCGAATCTAGTCGAGGGCAAGGAACTCCTCACCAGGGAACATCTTGTCCCAAGTCCTCGAGATCGTGAGAAGCAGTCACGGACCGTATATAGGCACCTTGCGGTTGAACACGGCAAATCGAAGCTCACACCACATGATGTGTGAGATATCAAGTGGTGAGTCTGAGACACACGAGCCTCCTCCAGATGAGCATCATATCCACCATATAGGCATGAACCTTGTCCTTGTCACCAATGCGGGGAACAAGGAGTTGCGGAAGATGCGGTACATGATATCCAAAAAGAGTTGAGCACCAAACCTATCTTGCCACTTGGAAGTGTCTTCTCAACATAGAGCGGTGCAAGCCTGTCCTTGTTGGCGAGTCGGGGTTGGCATGGGGACGAACACCCGCAGAGTCAAGCCCGTCATCGGGAACTTGGAGCAGATCCATGAACTCCTTCCAGTGTAGCGATCAACTTCACGACCATTTGTCATCGAGGTCATCCTCCTTTCCTCATTGGGGTGAAAGTAGGCGAAGCAAAGAAGCTGACCAATGAGCTCGGGATCATAGTCAAGGTGAAAAGAGATTATATGCTCAATGCCAAACTGCTCCACCAAGTCGAGCCTCTCCAAAGTAGGCACGGAACTTCTCCTTCCTCAAGTGATGCATGTCAATCCACTTCACATCCACATAGGTAATGCCTTGTTCTTAATGGCGTCCGGATAGGCGTTGGTTTGATGCTTGTTCGAACAGCTCACAACCCCTGGCCGAGAGCGAGGGGTCACGTCACGGATCCATGTTCTGAGGCGGACGTAGTCGAATGGGGCATCTCATCCATGCTCTTGGCGGGCTCCTTGAACTTGGTGGCGATTGTCTTGACATGGCGCTTGGGGGAAGAAGAGAGCCCTCTAGTGTGTCACCGGGGTTCTTGTGAGGCGCTTGGAGCGGTGTCACGGCTGAGATTGGACGGCGAGAGCCACCACGAACCACACATGCAAAGCACCAAAAGCATAAGAAGATCAATGCAAAGGCCACGAAAAAGCACCACGAAACACATAGGAGACATATGAGAAAGTTGGCATGTGATAGGTGTGAGGCACGGTGGGGCTGCCCTTGCTGCTGCGGTACTAAAGCAGTAATCTTGCTCCAAGCAGCGGTAGTACCATGCGGGGTCACGGTAGTACCCGTGGTTGGAAGCGGAAATAGAGCTGTAGTGCCGCCTGATGATGATACCGCACCCGAGGGCGGTAGTACCGTGCATCTTGATAATACCAGCGCCATAGAGGCGATAGTACCGCATCGCAGCGGATCCAACTATCGATTTGAATCTGAAAAGAACCGCGAAACAAGCTGCGGTGCTACGGTGATCGAGATCTAGCGCATGACAGCAATACACATATAAATCCTATGCAATACTACACTCCTTCATCCTATTCTTGCAGAGATTAGGCCTATCAATCTCAAGAACACACAAGCCTCCCCAAAACCTAGAAAGCATGAAACACCAACAACAAGGAGAGGGAATTGGGGAAAAACCTAGGTCCATAGCAAGAGCACGCGGTGGGGAACGATCACCGGTCGGAATCCGCAGGGAGGGCAGCGGTGAAGGAGATCCGTGAGAGGCGCCGGCTCCGTTCTTGAGCAAGGGAGAGAAGGAGGCGATGTGGGGAGAAAGGCAGCGAATGGGTATGGGGAGTTAGAACTCCCCCTGCCGTCCTTAACCCCCTTGCATGAACCGTCGTGGTAGTACCGCTTCAGGCGGAAGTTCCGCACCGAGGCGGTAGTACCGCTCAGCAAGGCGGCGATAAAAATTACTGCCGTGAGGTTGCGGTAGTACCGTGCTCCCGCAAGCGGTAGTACCATGGCTGGCTGTGGTAGTATGCAGCTGGCCGCGGTAGTACCGTGAAACTCAAGTTACCGCATGTTTCAAAAACGAAAAAGGGCCTTTGCAATTTTTTTCACACACAAGAAACCACAAACTCAACCACAAACCAGAGGCAAAAGACAACAAGAAACCACCAAACGACAAGGCCTCTCAAGGAGAGAGGGCGGTGGCCGAAGCCACCTATGTTTGAGTAGGATGGTATGGCACATGAAGAATTATCCTTGGGCCCATGACCAAAACTTCGTCTTTGGAACACAAGTACCATCAAAAATGGCTAATGTGAAAGAGGTGATCGATTTATGCATAATGGGGGAGGAGAGTTCATTGAGAGAACAATACTCCTCCTATGTCCATGCCTACACCTAAACTAGGCAACAAGTTGAGTGTGGTGGGGAGTGCAGGCTCAAGTCACATTGCTCAAATCAATGATATTTAGCTCATGCCTTAACTTCATGAAATCTTGCTTCATCTAAGGGCTTCGTGAATATATACGCAAGGTTATCCTGAGTGTTGACATACTTGAGCTCGATCTCTCCTCGCCTAATGTGATCCCGGATGAAGTGATACGAATCTCGATGTGCTTCGTCTTGAAGTGTTGCACCGGGTTGAGAGAAATCTTGATGGCACTTTCATTATCACACCAAAGAGGCACTTTGTCACAAATGACACCGTACTCCTTTAAAGTTTGCCTCATCCATAGGAGTTGAGCACAACAACTACCGGCCGCCACATATTCCGCTTCGGTGGGCGAGAGAGACACACAACTTTGCTTCTTGGAAGACCAACTTACCAAGGAGCAACCAAGAAATTGGCACCCTCCGGAAGTGGACTTCCTATCCACTTTGTCTCCAATCGGAATCCATAAATCCTTCAAGCTTGAAGTTTGCTCCTCTTGGGTACCATAAGCCAAAGTTTGGGGTATGAGCCAAATATCGAAAGATTAAGCTTGACCGCCACATAATGACTTTCCTTGATGCGGCTTGAAACCGTGCACACATTCCCACACTCAACATGATATCCGGTCTAGATGCACAAAGGTAAAGAAAGGATCCAATCATGGGCGATATACCTTTTGATCCACCGCTTTACCATTGGGATCAATGTCAAGTTGGCACTTGGTGGGCATTGGTGTAGTAGCCAGACTTGACATCACTTAGCTTGAATCTTTTGAGCATGTCTTGAGTGTATTTGGCTTGGTTGATGAAGGTTCCTTCTCTTCTTTGTTTGATATCGAAACCAAGGAAGAACTTCAACTCTCCCATCGAAGACATCTTGAACTGGGAGGTCATGAGGCGGCAAATTCCTCATTGAAAGCTTTGTTTGGAGAACCAAAGATAATATCATCAACATATAGTTGGCATACAAACAACTCCCCATTGACCTTCTTAGTAAAAAGAGTGGGATCGATTTGCCCCACTTCAAAACCACGATCTTGTAACAACTCGGTAAGGTGGTCATACCATGCACGTGGGGCTTGTTTAAGTCCATAGAGTGCCTTATCGAGTTGATACACATGATCCGGGAAGTAGGGGTCCTCGAACCGGGGTTGCTTGACATAGACCAACTCATTAATGGGACCATTAAGAAAAACACTTTTTACATCCATTTGTTGCAACTTAAAGTTGTGATGGGAAGCATAAGCAATCAACAAACGAATGGATTCAAGACGAGCAACGGGGGCAAAGGTTTCACCGTAGTCGATACCCTCGACTTGGGAGTAGCCTTGTGCTACCAATCTTGCCTTGTTGCGAATGATGTTCCCATGAGCATCTTTCTTGTTCTTGAAAATCCACTTGGTTCCAATGACGTTGTGGTTCTCCGATGGCCTTGGCACCAATCTCCACACCTTGTTGTACTCAAAGTTGTTGAGTTCTTCATGCATGGCATTGAGCCAATCCAAGTCTTGGCGCCTCATAGACCTTTTGAGGTTCAACACAAGAGACAAGCGGCGTGATGTTCACAATAGTTTGCCAATTGTCTCTGAGTGCTTACCCCTTTTCTTAGGCTTCCAACCACATTCTCCATGAGATGGCCTTTGGTAGTGAGTTTGGAAGCAATCTTGGCTGACACGACGCTCTAATTCCTCCTCGGAGGTGAGATGAGGAGGGGTCACTTGATCATCTTGAGACGCCGTCTTGAGCATGACCTTCATCTTGAGCATGCTCGGGGGAGAGAACTTGACCTTGGGCATCATTTAAGGTGATATCATCATCTTGAGCACGATCTTGCCCTTGGTCTTGTTCTTGAGGTTGAGGGCCTTCACTTTGTTCTTGAGCGTGTGGGCCTTGGGTTGGTGATGGCTCCACTTGAGTGGAGCATTGTCCTTCTCCTTGACCACAAGGGGTTCCTCAATGGGTAGGATAAAGCCAACTCCCATTCTTCTTATGGCTTGGGGAGGAATTTCATCACCTACATCACAAGTGCCACTTTGCTCCACTTGGGAGCCGTTATTCTCATCAAACTCCACGTTACCGTCTCCTCAATAAGTCCGTGGATTTATTGAGGACACGATAACATGAGAGTTTGTAGCATAACCAACAAATATGCCCTCATGAGCTCTAGCTTCAAATTTAGACAAGCGAACACCTTTCTTGAGAATGAAACACTTACACCCGAACACGGAAGTACTTGAGGTTGGGCTTGTTGCGGTGAGTATCTCATAAGGAGTCTTGTTCAAACCTTTGCGGAGATAGAGCCGATTGGATGCATGACAAGCGGTGTTGATGGCTTCGCCCAAAAGTTGTATGGAGACTTGAACTCCGCCATCATGGTCCTTGCCGCATCCATCAACGTCCGGTTCTTTCTCTCCGCCACACCATTTTGTTGAGGGGTATATGGTGCGAGAATATTGATGCTTGATTCCCTCATCACTAAGAAACTCATCCAAGGTGTAGTTCTTGAACTTCGGTGCCGTTGTCACTTCTTATAGTCAAGATCTTTGCATTATGTTGACGTTGAGCTTCATTTGCAAAGTCGATGAAGGTTTGTTGGGTCTCACTCTTCCTCTTGAAGAAATATACCCAAGTGTATCTCGAATAGTCATCCACGATCATCAAGCAATACTTTCTTCCTCCAAGACTATCAAATGATGGTGGCCCAAAGAGATCCATGTGAAGGAGCTCCAAGGGTCTCTTTGAGTATATGATAGTCGTGGGAGGGTGAAACCTTCTCATGAAGCTTTCCTTCAATACAAACACTTGCAAGCACGGTCTTTGGCAAAACTAACATTTGTTAGTCCACGGACATAGTCCCCCTTGAGAAGACTTTGCAAAGATCTCATATTGACATGGGCTAAGCGGCGATGCCAAAGCCATCCCGTCAACTTTAACCATTAGGCATGTCGCGGTCTTAGTGGAGTCGCTCAGAAAAGTTAATCACATAGAGACCGTTTTCGACATGCCCAACAAAGGCTACTTTAAGAGTCTTGCTCCACAAGAGGGCCACAGTATCAATGTCAAAAAAGTAGCAAAACCCATGACTGCAAGTTGTGAGCGGAAAGCAAATTGTATGCAAGGGACTCAACAAGCATGACTTTCTCGATCGTAAGATCATGAGAAATGACAACCTTGCGAGACCCAATACCTTAGAATGTGATGCATCACCCCACTCGACATCGGTGGGCATAGATGGAATCTCTTGCACGTCCACCACCATGTCCTTGCTCCCGGTCATATGATTTGTTGCTCCACTATCGAGCAACCATGATCCCCAGGAAGCAAACCCCTACAAGAGATCAATGCTTGGTTTTAGGTACCCATTTGGTAATGGGTCCTTTGATGTTAATAACGAGGGTCTTAGGAACCCAAATAGACCATTCAATGTACTCATAAGAAGAACCAACAAATTTAGCATAAACATGCCCATCACTATGCACGGCACAACACATAAGAGGGGTTAAAGTCATGGCTATGTTCATGGGGATAGCGTTATCCTTCTTGACATTGCCACCCTTTGCACGGTTCTTCTTCTTCTTGGAAGCACCCTCTCCCTCCCTCACAAAAGTTTGCTTGAGAGGGGAGGTTGCTTAGTCTTGTCATTCTTCTTCTTGCTCTTGGGCTTGGGCGCGAACCCAATCCCTCCTTGGCCACACCTTCCTTTTGATTACTCAAAAGGTCGTTAAGGTTCTTCTCACCTTGAATGCATGTGACAAGGCCCTTTTCAAGTTGCTCCTTCAACAGCATTCTCCTCAACAATATGCACATGCTCACAACAAGGGTTAGTAGCATTTGCATTATCAATCAATATCATATGAGGAAAGGTGGCTTTCTCCTTGGTTAGCTTCACTTGGAGTTGATCATGAGACTCTTTGATACTAGCATGAGCACCCTTCAAGACTTTGTGAGCCTTGTCGAGAGTGTCAAAGTCCTCGTTGAGTCTAGCAAGATCAACTCCAAGCTTTGCCTTCTCGGAACTAAGCACACGAGACACAACAAGAGCATGATCAAGGTCTTTCTTTAATTTAAGCGTGATCATCGTTGTGTGACTCCTCAAGAGCCAAGCGAAGACCACGCTCTTCCTCAAGAGCATTGGAAAGATCCGAAATCTCATCGGCATAGTCACGACTATGCCCTTCCATCTTAGAAATGGTTTCTTCATGAGTCTCGATCATGACATTGGCTTCACCAAGTTGTTCCAAGAGAGCAGCGAAGTGCTTCTTGGATTTCCTTTGAGTTTACTCATAAAGATCTCAAATTCATTTTCCTCTACATTAGTCCCTCATGTTCATCAATGCAATCCGTCAAAGAAGAATGATTGATGATGGTAGTTTTGATGTTGGGGGTTACCTTGTTGGTGGCTTTAGCCATGAGGCACTTGGCGGTGATGCTTTCATTGGGTGAACCGAAGAGAGACACCCGAGGAGTCATTGCAATGGCCATGGAGGCCATGGCAACCGATTCACCATACTCATCATCATCATCATCATCATCATTGTACTCTTCTTGAACCACCAAGGCTTTGTGAGGAGTCTTCTTTGGGAAGTTGCTCTTGTTGGGAAAAGACTTGGCCTTGTCCTTACGGATGAGCTTGCCACCATTGTCTTCCCTCTTCTCATATGGACACTCCAACAAAGTGACTCACATTTCCACAATTGAAACACGTCCTCACTCGTTGCTTGCCCTTAGAGCCACTTGAATTGCTCTTGTTGAAGTTGGGCCTTGAGTTCTTCTTGCTCCAAAATTGTCTTGAAGCAAGGGCCATGTGTTCATGATAATCATACTTAGTATCTTGAGGTTGCTCTCTTCTTCTTCCTCCTCTCCATCTTCTTGACACAAATCTTGGCCTTCAAAGCGAGGTTGGGCTTCTTTGCTCTTTGAGGCGAAGCACCGCATTGTCGGCGGTCTTGTCCAATATGCTCATAGCCACAAACTCATCCAACACATCACTTGAGGACAAGGTGTGGAAGTCCGTTGTTGACGGATGACGGAGGACATGGCTTTGTGGTAGGGCATCATTGCCTTGAGAAATTTGCGCTTGATCCAGTTGTCATCTGTGTCCTTACTTCCATGATCCCGGAGGGAGACGGCAAGCTTGGTTACTCTCCGATAGAGCTCACGAGGTTCTTCTTCTTCCTTCATTGCAAACTCATCGGTTCATCTTGGACCACTTCATAATTGGAACGTTGAATGCTTGCGCTTCCTTGATACATGGAAACCACCTTGAGCCAAGCATCTTTGGCACGGGTGTAAGGCCGGAGATGAGGGAGGTCTTCGGGAAGGATTGCTTCTTGGGTGATGAAGAGAGCATTCTCATTGAATTGATGGTCCACGACCTCTCTAGGAGAAAAGTTGCTCGGATCATGCGGATAGAAACCTTCTTCAATGATTCTCCAAAGGTTAGTGTTCACATGATTTAAATGACGCTTAAAACGATAAACCCAAGAATCAAAATCCTCCTTTTTATCAATCTTAGGTGGTGGACCGGCATGATTCAAATGAGTGGAAGGAATCGGTCCACCATAAGCGGGAGGTTGCACATGGGCGAAGATGCGGTGCCATTCTTACCACTAGGCGAGGGGCTTTCTCACTAGTAGCTTCCCCTTATCGGAGTTAGCATCCGCTCCCTTGTTGGCGGGATCACCCACTTTCACGGGTGCGGTGGAAAGTTTAAGCCCTTCTAGGAATTCCTTAAACATGTCCTTGACCTCGCTTCGTCATGGAGTTTTTCAATGTGTCCAGCATACATTGAATTCCTCACGAGAGATCAAGGTACTCCCATCTCCGTAGATGATGTCGGATTCGCATCAGTGCTCCCCACATCATCTCTGACGTCAACTCATACTCTACGGACGGTAAGTCCTTAAAAAGAGACGAGGCTCTGATACCAATTGAAAGGATCGATATGGTTGACTAGAGGGGGGGGGTGAATAGGCAACTAACAATTTTTAAGCTTTTCTTTACCAATTTAAACTTTGCAATAATAAAGGTTGTCTAGATGTGCAACTAGGTGGACAACCTATATGATGCAACAACACAAGCACACGAGCAAGCAAGGATAGGAACACAAATAAGCTTGCACAAGTAAAGGGATAAGATAACCACGAGGATGTGTTACCGAAGTTCCTTCCTTTTGAGGGAAATGCGTCTCCGTTAGGCGGTGTGGAGGCACAATGCTCCCCAAGAAGCCACTAGGGCCACGTAATCTCCTCACGCCCTCGCACAATGCAAGAGTCGTGATTCCACTATTGGTGACCTTGAAGGCGGCGACCAAACCTTTACAAACAAGGTTGGGGCAATCTCCACAACAATTGGAGGCTCCCAACAACACCACGAAGCTTCACCACAATGGAATATGGCTCCACGGTGACCTCAACCGTCTAGGATGCTCAAACACCCAAGAGTAACAAGATCCGCAAGGGATAAGTGGGGAATCAAATATCTTGAGGTGAAAGTGTAGATCGGGCCCTTGTCACCCAATCCGAGCAAATCAACAAGTTTGATTGGCTAGGGAGAGAGATCGGGCCAAAATGGAGCTTGGAGCAACAATGGAGCTTAGAGAGAGAAGAGGTGGTCAACTAGAGGTTGAAGAAGCCCCTTATATAGTCGAGGAAAACATCCAACCGTTATCCACTTAATTCAGCCCGCGACCCGCGGTACTACCGCTCCAGGGGCGCGGTACTACCGCGGGGCCGCGCGGTACTAACGGGGCGAACCACGGTACTACATGGCAACAGACAAGCTGGGACTAGCGACTAAGGGCAGTACTACCGCTTGCAGCGGTACTACCGCTCCCCTTGCGGTACTACCGCAAGGCGAAGTCACGACACGAGAAGAGGCGCGGATGAAATAAATTACATCCGTGCCAACTTCGCTGAAAGCTGCGGTAGTCACGAAAATCCGGCCAGCGGTACTACCGCTCCTCGAAGCGGTACTACCGTGGCGATGCCTACTACCGTGAATCTACGGTACTTGGTAGGAGGGCCCGCGGTACTACGGCTCATAGGGAGCAGATACTACCGTGGGCACCGCAGTACTACATGATTGGGCGGCGGTACTACCGTGGTGGCGCGGATGTAAAAATTACATCCGCCCTACTACCGCACCGGGCGGCACTAAACACAGGAGCAGCGGTACTACCGCTCTGAGGAGCGGTACGGCCGTGGCACCCAGCGGTACTACCGCATGTACCCAGCGGTACTACCGCAAGTCTGATGGCAATTGTCGATTTCCGCACAACCAAGATAACGAAGGAAGCTCCAAAGTGCAGGGAAAGGAGGGACAAGTATGCGTGTTGATTCCGCCCTAACCTTTCCGACGCGGACCCCCTCTTAATAGTACGGCTCTCCTCGACTCAAATCCACCAAAAAGAAGCGTGGGTGACGTCGTCTTCAATAATCTCCGAGGGGCACCGAATCGTCTCGAGCCTAGAGATGAACCATCTGAGGAACTCAAAGCATGCGATTAGTCCGCAAAATTATCGTCATCAATCACCAAAACACTTACGGGATAAATATGCCCTTACAGTTTCGTACCCTACAAACAATTTCTTCTTATGTTCTTCGCTAGATAAGAACTTTGGAGTGATTCTTCATCACACATTTAGGGATGGTTACATGATCCAATTAGATTAGCATTGTTGAGAGATTGCACTAGTGAAAGTACGGACCCTTGGCCTTGTTTTCAAGCATTGCAATACTGTTTATGCTCACTTTTGTTACTTGTTAGCTTGTTGTTTTTATTGTTCCTACTACAAAAATCAATATCTACTGTCATTACTACACTTGTATCACCATCTCTTCGTCAAACTAGTGCACTTATACAATTTACCATTGTATTTGGTGTGTTGGGGACACAAGAGACTTTTTATTATTTGGTTGCATGGTTGTTTGAGATAGACCATCTTCATCCTATGCCTCCCACGGATTGATAAACCTAAGGTCATCCACTTGAGGAAATTTGCTATTGTCCTACAAAACTCTGTGCTTGGAGGCCCAACACGAGTGTACAAGAACAAGTTGTGTAGTAGACATCAAGCACTTTTCTCGCGCCGTTGCCAGGGTGGTGAGTGCTTGAAGGTATATCTTTAGATCTTGCAATTGAATCTTTTAGTTTCTTGTTTTATCACTAGTTTGGTTTATAAAAGAAAAGCACAAAAAATGGAATTGAGGTTGCCTCATATTGTTCGTCTTTATCATGTGTTTCTTGAAAATAATGGATCGGAAAATTATGCTCAATTGTTAGAAGAAGAATTCAATAAAATGTTTGGCATAAAATCTTCGAATGATGAGCATGACTGCAATATTTCTAGTATGAATTCTATGAATATCCATGATGCTAATGATATGCAAAGCCATAAGCTTGGGGCTGCTATATTTGATGAAGATGATATTTTTAGTCCCCCAAGTTTTGATGAGAAAAATTATTATGATGATAGCATGCCTCCTATTTATGATGATTATATTGATGAAAGTGGATTTGGAGAGGCCATGACTTTATTTGGTGATGAATCCACTATTTTGGAAGAGGTTGCAATTGATTATGACAACAAAGTTCCTATATATGATGATTATGGTGATGGCATGTATGCTATAAAGAATAATCATAACCATGAAACTTGCCATCATGATTTTAATTTTCAATCACATGATAGTTATTTTGTTGAATTTGCTCCCACTACTATTCATGAGAATAAATGTGCTTATGTGGAGAGTAATAAAATTCCTATGCTTATGCATCATGAAAGGAGTGCTTTATGTGATATTTATATTGTTGAATTCATTCATGATGCTACGGAAAACTATTATGAGAGAGTAACATATGCTTGTAGGCTTCTCACTAATATCAAGTTTCCTCTCTATGAGTTGAAAATCTTGAAGTTATGCTTGTTTTTTTGCCTTCCTATGCTAGTTGATTCTTGTTCCCATGAATTGTTTGCTCACAAAATCTCTATGCATAGGAAGTGGGTTAAACTTAAATGTGCTAGTCATATGCTTACGATGCTCTCTTTGTGTTTCAATTCTTATCTTTTATGCGAGCATCATTGAAATCATCATGCCTAGCTAAAAATGCATTAAAGAAAAGCGCTTGTTGGGAGACAACCCAAAACTTAGACCTACTGTTTTTGTGTGTCCACATGATAAGGCTACTGTAGTAATCGTGTTTTATAGCTTTTGTTTCAATAAAGTGCCAACTAAAGCCTTTGGGATAGTGTGGGTGATAGTTGACTTGATTCTATGCAAAGACAGAAACTTTTGCTTCTAGTAACAGAATTGTTTAAATTCACTAGAATGTTATAAAATTATGATTTTTTTATAGATAATTGATGACAAATTTCCTACGTTGTCCTAATTTTTCAGAATTTTTGGATTTACATAAGTATGGTCATTGTCCAGATCATTACACACTGTTCTGTTTTTGATAGATTCTGTTTTCAATGCATAGTTTGCTTGTTTCCTAGTTTCCATGGCTTATATTGCTCAATATAAATGGTGGAAATGACAAGATACAGTAGGCATTGCGTGAGAACAATTATGAATCTTGTCTTGACATTACCAAAGTGAATGATTTGTCTTTATCATACTAACCTATCTCATGAAGTTTCGTTAAATTTTGTGTGATTGAAGTTTTCAAGCTTTGTGTGAGGCATCGATATGAGGAGAATAAGGAGTGACAAGACCCTAAGCTTGGGGATGCCCAAGGCACCCCCAAGGTAATATTCAAGTAAGATCCAAGCAACCCAGCTTGGGGATGCCCCGGAAGGTATCCCTTCTTTCGACTCCAACATTATCGGTAACCTCACTTGGAGCTATATTTTTATTAAATCACGTGATATGTGTTTTTCTTGGAGCGTAATTTTATTTTATTTGTATTTGCTTGATGCTATTAAGAATAATGTTTTGCAGTTTTCATTTCAATAAAAATGTCAAGGATAGCCTTTACCATGCTTATTTTGCAAGTCTATATGTTGCTGTTTTGAAAACAGAAAGTTTTCTATCATTGTGCTGAATTGTTAAAAATGTTAGAAAGGGATAAAATCTTGAAATTTTGATATGATAAGATACAAAAATTGTCTACATTGTGGTAATTTTTCAGAATTATTGGATTCTGAAGTATGAATCTTCTTGCATTCTTCTGATTGTCTTTGTTTTCACAGATTGATGTTATGTTTGCGTTGTTTGCATACGTTTGCTTGTTTAATGATTCTATTTGAGGATAGGACTATTAAATATGCAGAGGCATTTAGTATGCAATGTTAAATAATAATTTTAGTGATTTGCTACAGTAGAGAATGGTAAGGTTTTTGCATTGATTTATACTAACATATCTCACGAGTTCTTGTTGCGTTTTGTGTGGATGAAGTTTTTAAAATTTAGGGAAACCGTGATATAAAAATACTTAAGGATTCACAAAAGCTCATGCTTGGGGATGCCCAAGGCATCTGATATGTCTCCAATGTATCTAAATTTTTTTATTGTTCCATGCTATTATATTATCTGTTTTGGATGTTTTATATGCATTAATATGCCATTTTATATTATTTTTGGGATTAACCTATTAACCTAGACCCCAGTGCTAGTTTTTATTTTTTCTTGTTTTTGAGTTTTACGGAAAAGGAATATGAAACAAAGTCCAAATGAGCTGAAAATTTACGGTGATTTTTTATGGACCAAAAGAAGCCCACGGAGCATCGGGGTTGGGCCAAAAGAGTCCTCAGGTGACAGCAAGGGTGGAGGGCGCCCCCTTAGGGCGCTCCCCCTATCTTGCCGCTGCCTCGTGGACCCCTCTGATGTGAAACCGACGCCAACAATTCTTATAAATACCGAAACTCCCAGAAAGAAACCAAGATTGGGAGTTCCACTGCCGCAAGCCTCTGTAGCCACGAAAAACCAATTGGGAGCCCATTCCGGCACCCTGCCGGAGGGGGAAACCATCACTGGAGACCATCTTCATCCTACGCCTCCCACGGATTGATAAAGCTTAGGTCATCCACTTGAGGGAAATTTGCTACTGTCCTACAAAACTCTGCGCTTGGAGGCCCAACACGAGTCTACAAGAAGAAGGTTGTGTAGTAAACATCAAGCTCTTTTCTGGTGCCATTTCTAGGGAGGTGAGTGCTTGAAGGTATATCTTTAGATCTTGGAATTGAATCTTTTAGTTTCTTGTTTTATCACTAGTTTAGTCTATAAAATAAAACTACAAAAAAATGGAATTGAGGTTGCCTCATATGCTTCATCTTTTTAATGTCTTTCGTGAAAATGATGGAAAGGAAATTGTGCTCAAGTGTTAGAAGAAGTTCATAAAATGTTTGGCATAAAATATTTGAGTGATGAGCATGATTGCAATGTTCTTAGTATGAATTCTTTTAACATCCATGATGCTAATGATATGCAAAGCCATAAGCTTGGGGATGCTATGTTTGATGAAGATGATATTTTTTGTTCCCCTAGTTTTGATGAGAAAACTTATTATGATGATAGCATGCCTTCTATTTATGATGATTATGTTGATGATAGTGGGTTTGGAAGAGTGTCAACTATAGGAAATAATGATCCCACTATTTTGGAGGGTGTTCAATCTATTGTGATAATTATGAAAGTGGATTTGGAGAGGTCATGACTTTATTTAATGATGATTCCAATATTTTGGAAGAGGTTCCATTTGATGAGAACAAAGTTTCTATCTATGGTGATTATTGTGATGGTATGTATGCTATAAAGAGTAATAGTATCCATGGAACTTGTCATCATAATTTCAATTCTCAATATGATTATGCCAATCAAGTATCACATGATAGTTATTTTGTTGAGTTGCTCCCACTATTATGAATGAGAATAAATTTGCTTATGTGGAGAGTAGTAAAATTTCTATGCTTGTGGATCATCAAAAGAATGCTTTATGTGATGGTTATATTGTTGAATTCATTCATGATGCTACTGAAAATTATTATGAGGGAGGAATATATGCTTGTAGGAATTGCAATATCAAGTTTCTTCTCTATGTGTTGAAAATCTTGAAGTTATGCTTGCTTTGCCTTCCTATGCTAGTTGATTCTTGTTCCCATAATTTGTTTTCTCACAGAATCCCTATGCATAGGAAGTGGGTTAGACTTAAATGTGCTAGTCATATGCTTCATGATGCTCCCGTTATGTTTCAATTCTTATCTTTCATGTGAGCATCATTGAAATCATCATGCCTAGCTAGAAAGGCATTAAAGAAAAGCGCTTATTGGGAGACAACCCAATTATACCTACTATTTTTATGTGTTCACATGATTAAGATACTTTAGTAATCATGTTTTATAGCTTTTGTTTCAATAAAGTGCCAAGTAAAGCCTTTGGGATAGTGTAGATGATAGTTGATTTGATTCTGTGCAAAAATAGAACCATTTTCTTCCAGTCACAGAATTGTTTAAATTCATTGGAGCACGATAAAATTCTGAATTTTTTACACATTTTTTATATACAAATTCCATCTGGTTTCCTAATTTTTTAGAATATTTTGAGTTACATAATTATAAGAAATTTCCAGATTACTACAAAATGTTCTGTTTTTGACAGGTTCTATTTTTAATGCATAGTTTGCTTGTTTTAGTGTTTCCATAACTTATATTAAGTGATAAAAATTGTGGAGATGATAAGATACAGTAGGAATTGTGTGAGAAAAAATATGAATCTTGTTTTGGCAGTACCAAAGTAAATGATTTGTCTTTATTATACTAATGCATCTCACGAAGTTTCGTTAAGTTTTGTGTGATTGAAGTTTTTCAAGTTTTAGGTGAGCTATCGATATGAGGAGAATAAGAAGTGGAAATACACTAAGCTTGGGGATGCCCAAGGCACCCCAAGGCAATATTCAAGGAAGATCCAAGAAACTAAGCTTGGTGATGCCCCGGAAGGCACCCCCTCTTTCGTCTTCAACATTATCAGTAACCTCACTTGGAGCTATATTTTTATTCATCACATGATATGAGTTTTGCTTGGAGCGTAATTTTATTTTAGTTGGATTTTCTTTCTATTATTTAGAATAATTTTTTCCATCTTTTAGTTCAATAAAAGGTCAAGTATAGCCTTTACCATGCTTATTTTACAAGTCTATACGTGAGTCTATGGGAGTCGACGAAAATCAATTCCAGCCCCACAAGTTCCAGAACCACGGATCCAATCTAGACACCATCACAGAGGTGTTCATCATCCTCATTGGTGCCTCTCCGATTATGCGTGAGTAGTTCATTGTAGACCTACGAGTCCGTTGTTAGTAGCTAGATGGCTTCCTCTCCCTCTCTCTCTTTTAATCTCAATACAATGGTCTCTTGGAGATCTATTTGATGTAACTCTTTTTGCGGTGTGTTTGTTGGGATCCGATGAACTTTGAGTTGATGATCAGACCTGTGTTTTTATCCATGAAAGTTATTTGAGTCTTTTGATCTCTTATATGCATGATTACTTATAGCCTCATATTTCTTCTTGGAATCTTTGGTTTAGTTAGGCCAACTAGATCGATTTTTCTTGCCATGGGAAGAGGTGCTTTGTGATGGGTTCGGTCTTACGGTGCTCGATCCCAGTGACAGAAGGGGAAACGACACGTATGTATCATTGCACATAAGGATGACAAGATAGGGTAATTCCTACATGAATAGATCTTGTCTACATCATGTCATCGTTCTTATTGCATTACTCCATTTTTCCATGAACTTAATACACTAGATGCATACTGGATAGCGGTCGATGTGTGGAGTAATAGTAGTAAATGCAGGCAGGAGTCGGCCTACTAATCTTGGACGTGATGCTTATATAATGATCATTGCCTAGATACCGTCATAATTATTTGAAGTTCTATAAATTTCCCAACAGTAATTTGTTTACCCACCTTTATGCTATTTTTCTTGAGAGAGGCCACTAGTGAAATCTACGGCCTCGGGTCTCTTCTTTGTCATATTTGCCTTCGAGGTATATTTTTATTTGCTTTCATTTTTAGATCTATATTTCCAAAAACCCAAAAATACCTTGCTGCACTTTATTTTATTTTGCGTTTATTCGAGATCTATTTATCCAATCTATCATATTTTTATCCCGTCAACTCGACAATTTCTGGCACCGTTACCCGAAAGGGATTGACAACTCCTTTAACACATCGGGTTGCAAGTATTTGTTCTTTGTGTGCATGTACCGTTTATGTAGTGTTGCGTGATTCTCCTACTGGTTCGATAACTTTGGCCTCATCACTGAGGGAAATACCTAGCATCACTGTGCTACATCATCCCTTCCTCTTTAGGGAAATAACAACGTAGTTCAAGCCGCATCACTACAGTAGAGAATGATAAGGTTTTGCATTGATTTATACTAACTTATACCACGAGTTCTTTGTTGAGTTTTATGTGGATGAAGTTCTTAAGATTTAGGGAAACTGTGATATGAGAGGAATTAAGGAGACACAAGAGCTCAAGCTTGGGGATGCCCAAGGCATCCCTAGTAAGTATTTCAAGATGTCTCAAGCATCTAAGCTTGGGGATGCCCCGGTAGGCATCCCACCTTTCTTCATCAACAATTATCGGTCAGTTTCGGTTGAGCCTACGTTTTTGCTTCTTAAAATTCTTAAATGTTAGAGAGTCTTCACATAGTTACATAATTATTCGACTACTCACTGTTCTTCACTTATATCTTTTGGAGTAGTCTGTCATTTGCTCTAGTGCTTCACTTATATCTTTTTAGAGCACAACAGTGATTTTATTTTGAAGAAATTGATGAACTCTCATGCTTAACTTATATTATTTTGAGAGTATTTAAATAGTATGGTAATTTTCTTAGGTTATGAATTTAGTCCTAATATGATGGGCATCCAAGAGGGATATAGTAAAAACTTTCATATAAAGCGCATTGAATACTAATAGAAGTTTGATTCCTAATGATTGTTTTGAGACATGAGGATGGTGATATTAGAGTCATGCTAGTGATTAGTTGTGAACTTGAAGTCATGCTAGTGATTAGTTGTGAATTTGAGAAATACTTGTGTTAAAGTTTGTGAGTCCCGTAGCATGCACGTATGGTGAACCGTTATGTAATGAAGTTGGAGCATGAGATGTTTTTTGATTGTCTTCCTTATGAGTGGCGGTCGGGGACAAGCGATGATCTTTTCCTACCAATCTATCCCCCTAGGAGCATGCGAGCAGTACTTTGTTCCGATGACTAATAGATTTTTGTTTGTGCAGGTACAAGGCGACTTGTGTGTAACTTCCTACTGGATTGATACCTTGGTTCTGAAAAACTGAGGGAAATACTTACGCTACTTTGCTGCATCACCTTTTCCTCTTCAAGGGAAAACCAACGCATGCTCCAGAGGTAGCAGTTTGCCACAATCATCCTTGATGTACACACCTTTTGGGAGAGACACGCATGAATCGTGATTTATTAGAATGCTCTATGTGCTTCACTTATATCTTTTGAGCTAGGCAATTTTGCTCTAGTGCTTCACTTATATATTTTTAGAGCACGTCGGTGGCTTTATTTTATAGAAATTGATGAACTCTCGCACTTCACTTATATTATTTTGAGAGTCTTTAGAACAGCATGGTAATTTGCTTTGGTTATAAAATTAGTCCTAGTATGATAGGCATCCAAGAGGGATATAATAAAAACTTTCATATAAAGTGCACTGAATACTATGAGAAGTTTGATTCCTTATGATTGTTTTGAGATATAAAGAGGGTGATATTAGAGTCATGCTAGTAAGTAATTGTGGATTTGTAGAAATACTTGTGTTAAAGTTTGTGATTCCAGCATGCACGTATGGTGAACCGTTATGTGATGAAGTCAAAGCATGATTTACTTATTGATTGTCTTCCTTGTGAGTGGCGGTCGGGGATGAGCAATGGTCTTTTCCTACCAATCTATCCCCCTAGGAGCATGTGTGTAGTATGAGTAATGTTGAGTACATGGATTATCGCACTCTCACCCTTCCACCTTTGCTAGCCTCTCTAGTACTGCGTAATTCTCGCCGGTGCATTAAACCCACCATATATCCTTCCTCAAAACAACCACCATACCTACCTATTATGGCATTTCCATAGTCATTCCAAGATATATTGCCATGCAACTTCCACCGTTCCGTTTTAATATGACACACTTCATCATTGTCATATTGCTTTGCATGATCATGTAGTTGGCATCGAATTTGTGGCACAACCACCATTCGTATTTTTATACATGTCACTCTTGAGTCATTGCACATCCTGGTACACTTTGCCGTAGGCATTCATATAGAGTAATATTTTGTTTTAGTATCGAGTTATAATTCTCGAGTTGTAAGTAAATAAAAGTGTGATGATCATCATTATTAGAGCATTGTAGCGATCCGACCTCAGACGGTCAAATCTCTGTGCATAAGTGTCATCCACGGATCGGTAATCTTTGACGACATACAATACTTGAAGGATTTATAACAGAGTTCAATCACACACTTATTACATCGAATGTCTCAAAAGAGATCTTATTACAATAATATGGCTTAAGGCCAACTAAATACGATAACAACGGAAGCTTCAAAGGTAAATGAGTCCATCAACTCCAACAGCATAGTTGAGTGCACGAGAACGACCTAGCGCACCTTACTCTTTATGCGAAAAGTGCGCAACATAATACGTTGCGACTGAAACGGGTCGACACATGGAATATCTTTGGCAAAATAACACCAGAGAGCAATGAACATGAAATAGCTATAACTATGCATATATGGCTGGTGGAGGCTCTATGGTTATCATTTGCATAAAGCTAGTTTTCCCTACAACAAAGGAATATATTTTATTTAACTACAAAGTTTGTTGAAAACATTGAGAATGGAAACCCCACCTCAATCCCAAATTAATAACCATTAACCCAACAATTAATTAAGTAAAGTGATGAAATCAACATAATAATTCAAGCACGAGATACTCAAGATGTCCATAACTTGGGACACGGCTAATCAAGATTAGTTTGTACACTCTGCAGAGGTTTGCGCACTTTTCTTCACAGGACTCGATCTCCTTCGTTGAATTTCTCGCACTACATGGTGTTTGAGAAACGGATGACCGAGACACAGTCTTTCAGAAGCATTAACTCTTTCGACGGTATATCCTGTTCTCGGATCTTCAGCTGGTGGTATCCTGATTGCAAATCGATCTTGGAGAATACTTTAGCTCCTTGCAGCTGGTCTAACAAATCATCGATCATCGGTAGTGGGTACTTATTCTTGATCGTCACCTCATTCAATGCACAATAATCAACAACCATTCTCAAAGATCCATCCTTCTTCTCAACTAAAACCTTTGGGGCTCCCGGTGAGGAACTTGGTCGAATATAACCTTTCTCCAATAACTCCTTAATCTGCTTCTTAATTTCCTCCAGGTCATTTGTGGGCATCCGATACGGTCTCTTCGATATTGGTCCGGTGCCTGGCAACAACTCTATCAAAAATTCTATATCTCGATCTGGCGGCATGCCTGGTAGTTCCTCTGGAAATACATCTGGGTAATCCTTCACAACAGGCACTTCCTCCCGAACAACTCCTGAGAGGGAATTCACTTGGGTCCTCCTTGGCGCATGCCTGGATACATACTTGATCCTTTTTCCCTCCAGAGTGGTGAGTACAATTGACTTAATAGCACAATCAATGTTTCCTCTATACTTTGACAGCCAATCCATGCCTAGTATTATATCCAATCCTTGTGACTCCAAAATTATTAGGTCTGAGGGGAAAACATGGCTACCAATGGTTAATGGTAACCGATCACAACACCGGCTGGCCATATACTATGCTCCTGGCGAGCTTTCTAACATGGGTAACCTAAGGGCTAAGGTTGGTAACTTAAACTTGTCCACAAATCCCCTTGATATGTATGAATGCGATGCACCAGTATCAAAAAGAACAAGAGCGGTAAATGACTTAACCAAAAACTTGCCAATCACTACGTCAGGCTGATCTTCAACCTCTTCCACATTGATGTGGTTCACCTGACCTCCGGTGAAGGGATTAGGCTTCTTCCCAGAGCTTCCATTACCGTTGCCATTCTTCAACTCAGAACAATCGTTGGCGTAGTGTCCAGTCTTCCCGCACTTGTAGCAGGTGACATGACTGAGATCCTTCTTAGCGGTGTTCTTTGGGTTGGAGCGATTACAGTTCTTTGCTTGCTCCATTCCCATTTCCATTCTTGGGGCCACTTTGTGGTTATGTGAACTTCCTCCATTGTGAGTGTGGCCTCCATGGTTATGATGGGCGTGTCCTCTGAGTTCGGGGTAAAACGAGGTTCTGCTTTGAGCTCTGAATTGTACTTCCCTTGTCCATACTTCCTTTTGCGGCTCTCTATCTGCTGCGCTTGCCTTCAATCATAAGAGCCTTGTCTACCAACTCCTGGTAGTCAGCAAATGTGGCTACCATCAACTGCATATTCAGCTCATCATTCAGCCCTTCCATAGACTTCTCCTGCTTCGCGGCATTTGCGGCCACATCATCTGGGGCGTAACGAGCTAACTTGATGAACTCATCCACGTATTGCCCACAACACGATTTCCCTGGTGTAAGTTGCGAAACTCACGCTTCTTCATGCTCATAGCTCCAGTTGAGACATGTGTAGTGTGGAATGCTTGCTGAAACTGATCCCAAGTGACATTGGCTATGGGGAAAGTGTTTGTGTAATTCTCCCACCATGAGGCTGCAGGTCCATCCAGTTGGTGTGCGGCAAAGCGCACATTCTCAGCATCTATGCAACCTGCGGTGGTCAGCTCCCTTCCAATCCTGCGAAGTCAGTCATCATCAACAATCGGCTCGGTGCTACAGGAAAACACCGGCGGATTCAACCTCAGAAAACGGGCTGAGTTGTCAACTGGAGGTGGTGGCGGTGGGTTGTTTTATTTGTTGTTGTTATTGCCTTGGTTCTGGACTAGCAACTTCATCAAGGCATTGTCTTTGTTGGATCAAGCGAGTGAGCTCGGTGGGAAGATAAATCTGGGTCACGTCTGAAGGCATCGATGGGTTTAGAGGGGAGAGATCAGAATAGAGTGAGGTCTAAAGAGAAATCACTACCCATATGCACATGAGACAAACACATTCATTTCACACCACTCAATTCAAATAAGGGCATACAATCGATCTAACTACCGTTACAAAATACTCGGACTACTACTATATACATGGGGGAATACTCACGATATTATTGTGGTCGACTCGAAATTTTGATCGGTGGAAGACTCCATGATATCCGCTCCGACCGTCTTCATAATCATCATCACTCTTGTCGGGGTCGGAGTCGGTGTAAATCGATGATGATGTAGTCTTGAGCGGATGTCCTCTCAGGTGCAGGATCTCCCATGAATATTCCTAGCTTCTTCTTCAGGTCTTCATTCTTCTCCAGTAACACCACAATTTCCTCCTCATATCCATCGCGTGTAGTCTTGAGTTCCTCTTCAAGCTCCATGTTCCAGGTCAACTTCTTTAGATCTAGCATGCTGGCGCACATTTGGTTCTCCTGGCGACGAATGTTCTAGTTTAACTCCTGGATGTAGACTACAATGGACTTGTCCCTCCTGGTGGTAATCATCTCCCATTGCTCATCTCAACTTCTTTAGATCTAGCATGCTGGCGCACATTTGGTTCTCCTGGCGACGAATGTTCTAGTTTAACTCCTGGATGTAGACTACAATGGACTTGTCCCTCCTGGTGGTAATCATCTCCCATTGCTCATCTCGGCGCCCACATATCTGGTAAATGGTGTCCTTAAGATCCTTGTTGTAAACTTCGCTGATGCGTCCCATGGCGATGTGGGCTGCCATGCTCTTTCCTAGACTCCATGTTGGTGCATCAAAAGAAAACTCTATGGGCTCGATGGCGGCGCGAATGTCCTTCGGGAACATGAACTCGAATCATCCAATGCTCCTCTCCTGGTAAAGTGGCGGTGTAGGTCCCGGTGAAGCTTGGTATTCCGATGTTCAGGTACCTAGTGATTTCCTTCAAGTGTCATCCAAAAGGTGTGTCTTCATCCGGTTGAGAGAACTTGTTCCTTGGGTCCGCCATCTATAGAGTAGAAAATGGAGAAGAGTCAGAAATGAGTAGAGAAGAGTGACCTATGGCTTATCTTAGTGGTCGCGTCCTACAGTCAGCGTGTGCTCTTATACCATCTTGTAGCGATCCGACCTCAGACGGTCAAATCTCTGTGCATAAGTGTCATCCCTGGATCGGTAATGCTGACACACACACAGTACTTGAAGGATTTATAACAGAGTTCAATCACATACTTATTACATTGAGTGTCTCAAAAGAGATCTTATTACAATAATATGGCTTAAGGCCAACTAAATACGATAACACTGGAAGCTTCAAAGGTAAATGAGTCCATCAACTCCAACGGCATAGCTGAGTGCACGACAACGACCTAGCGCACCTTACTCTTAAATGCGAAAAGTCTGCAACATAATACGTTGCAGCCCGAAACGGGTCAGCACATGGAATATGCAGGCAAAATAACACTATAGAGAAATGAACATGAAATACCTATAACTATATGCATATATGACTGGTGGAGGCTCTATGGTTATCATTTGCATAAAGCTGGCAAAATAACTATATGCATATAACTATATGCAATGTTTGGGGGTTGAAACTAATGCATAAAACTGGGTAATAAAGGGGTATGATCAAAGTGTTACTTGCCTTGCTGACAATCTGAAAACCCTAGTGACTCATAGTAGCACGCTTCGCACTTCGGAGACTCTATCGCAAACAAATAATAACATACATAAGCACTCCAACATAAGATTCAAGGGTAAAACTCAAGAGAAAAGATTCAAACTGAAAGCTCAACTGGAGATCTTCGATTTGCAAAAAGAATCAATCGAATCGGAGCTACGAAACTCAAACTGCGGTCAAAAGAAGTTCGAAATTCAAATCTGCTTGCAACCAATTTTTAATTTGTCAAAACCATGTTCAAGTTGGTTAACTGGAAAGAGGGATCCAAGGCGAATATTTTGGCGTTGGTTTCACTGGATTTGGACAAACGAGCAAAAAGTTGCGAGGGTTTGAAGATTAGGGGTTAATCTGCGATAAAAATAATCGCGGATAGGTCCTTGGCCAAAAATAAAATAAAAAGAAAAATCTACGGGGCAAAAGTTCATTACCAGAGGCTAACAAACGAAAATGTTCGTCGAAACAATCTAACCAGCGAGCGTTCACAAAATAACAAACCTAAAAAAACCGATCTAAACCGAAGAACCGGAAAAAAAACCGGAAAGCGAACCGGCGAACCGGGCGGTTTTATCCCGGTCCAACTCGGCAGTGAGGTCAACTGCGGCGGCGGCGGCGGCGACTCCGACGGCGTGGGCGAGGCGGGGCTCCGGCGAGATGGCGGCGGCGGCAGCTGGTGGGGTGAGGAGAGGCGTGGCGGTACTTATAGGAGGGCTGCTTGGGAAGGGGCACTGGTGGGGTCGGCCTCGGGAGGCGTGCCTCGGACAAATTCGAGCAATGGCGTGGCGGACTCCTCGCAGGGAAGGAGGCGGCGCGCATGGCGTCTTAAACCTCCTGGTGAGCCTTGACCCGGTCAGTGAGAAAAATATTTTTAAATAAAATTCCGCCCGAAGAAAAACCCAAATAAAATATAAAAAAACACTATAAATGCCAAAAACAATTTTTGCCGTCTGAACCTAATATTTAGAACAAAGTGAACATTTTTCTGGCCTAAAAATGCAATTTTCAAAAATGCATATTTTTCTAATTCAAATAAAATAGTGAATAAAATCCAAATAAAATATAAATTTGATTTTAAAATTTCTCCTCCAATATTCCTCTCTTTTTAATAAGTCACATTATCTTCTCTCTTTTATTTGGAAATAATTGGAGGGGAAAATATGAAAACCAAATTGATCCTCTTTTCAAATTTGAGAAAATTCAAATATGAAAATAAATGAAATCCCCAACTCTCTCCTTGGGTCCTTGAGTTGCTTAAGATTTCTAGGATCACAACCAAAATGCAAATAAAATATGACATGTATATGATGACCTATGTATAACATCCAAATTGAAAATTGGAATGTTACAAACCTACCCCCCTTAAGATGAATCTCGCCCTCGAGATTCGGGTTGGCTAGAAAATAGGTGCGGGTGGTCTTTCCGTAGGTCTTATTCTTGCTCCCAGGTGGCTTCTTCCTCGGTATGGTGGCTCCACTGAACTTTGCAAAACTTGATAACCTTGCTGCATGTAACTCAGCTGGGAAACTCGAGAATCTTGACAGGTTTCTCCTCGTAGGTTAGGTCACTATCCAACTGAATTGCTTCCAGGGGCATTGTATCTCTCAGAGGGATATCGGCCATCTCTGCATAGCACATAATTAAGCAAAGGGATCGTAGAGGCTACCGAACACAAGAATCAGACCTAGGAACGTAATGAACCTGTTACATTCCATCCCATGACCTGAACCAAACACACCCTTATATACACGTGCATACACTCACCCCTATAAATGCACGCGTCGACATATCATTTTGAAATTTACGAAATCATTGTAGGCACCTCGTAATCCAGGAATAAATGCGAGCATCAGGATTTGAACCCTGGTAAGCTGTGGGTACTGCAGTCTCTCTAACCATCCAATCACATATTTGTTCACATTCGGGGGGTATTTAGTTTGTTGGAAGGAGCCTATAGGTGCTCGTACGTCTACCATTTTCGTACGGGCCCACTAGCCCATATCCTTGAAGGAGGTGGGACCCGCTTTACCAACTAAAATCCAACCACAAACTTTTATGTCACATTATTTTTCGGTTAACCTATAAAACCCTATGTAACCCTGTACAATGTAGTATTACTGCCTCCGGGATTAACTAGGGACGACACGCGATGCAAAATTCTATGTATTTATTTTAGGGGTACATAATTCTACGGATAAGAGGTAAAAAGGGCTACGGATGGGACTCTTTGTGAGAATGGTACAATGAACCTGTCAAACATGATTGCAATAGCCTTTTGGGGATTATCTTTTTTGAAATGGTATCTTGGCAACTGTTTCTTGAGATCATTCGCTATTTAATTATTTGTTGCAACAAAGTGGTTCAACCACTCAGATTAAAGTGGTCTCCTGCAAATGAAATGATTGAGATTGCAGAGGCAATTCTGCACATTCCAGAGCTCCATATAAGTTGTTATTACTCTGCAAATGTTGTAGCACGTACAGTACAATATGAACAGATGGAGAGGCCTTAAATCATATAATTAGCAACATTATCAACTACATGTAGAGAATAACAATGTTTCTCAATGTATATGACTATAGGGTAAAGGGGCATGACATAGCTTTAAGTTTCAAATACCATTTTTGGTGGTTTTATTCTTGGTATCTACCCCCCCCCCACACACACACACAAAAGTTTGCTGGTTACGGTACATTATTTTGGACACCCGATTATATTTATTTAAAGACTCATTTAATTAATCAAATATTTGTGCGTGTTCTCTCGCTTCATTTTTTGCAAAAATGATCTGGAATACGAACTCGAAGAAGAAGCGCTGACATCCGCCCAAGCGCCGCACCTACGAAGAGTAAAAAGCTACAACTTAAACTACTAGCCGGAGAGGAGGAGACGGGATTCCCCTCCCCGCCACTGGCCACTAGAGCGGTGGGCAGAGGGGAGACGAATCCACGTGCTCACTCGCAAAACTTGAAGAGGAGAGTTTCCCCTAGTTGCCAAGGAATAAGGGAGGAAAAGAGAAACCCTGCCCAGCCTCTCGCCTCGTAATACTAACCCCTAACTTTTTAACACAAGAATGACATAACTTATGTCAGATACAACATTATGAGCTTGCTGTACCTGCAAATCCAAGCTTTGAGGACCTGTATAGTGTATAGGTGTAGGATTCTCGATAGAAGCAATTATTGATGAATTTAATATGACGGTGCAATTCAACAGGAAAATGTAAATTCATAGTCTTTTCTTTTTTACAAAAATCACTTTATTAAATCAAAAAAATAGTTACATTGTCTATTAAGAGGGGTACAATTACCGAAAAAGGCTTTCTCCCCGCTTTATAAATAAAGCAAACCGCCACAAGACATACAAGCTTATTAGAAAATCTAGCTAGACTAGCAAGCGCATGAGCAACCTTATTAGCTATCATAATCTATTAGTTACTTTTGTGTTGTATCATGGAAAAAAGTACCTGAATTAATTCTTGTCTTAGGCCAAAATAGAACCTCGTGATTACCCATTTGACCACATAGACAGGTCTTAACGAGTTAACGTGACCACACTTCTTTGAAAGCTTGCAGCCACGAAACACTTAAAACTTCTTTGACTGTCAGTTTTGATAGATGACTAAATTTTGAACACCAGAACAGAACCTATAGGTGGTCATGTTTTGCGCCAGGTTTGCACAACCTTATCACTGCTTGGTTTTACTTGTTCCGCCAGAATTGTATGAAATATATGTTTTGCACCAGGTTCGGGTGTATAAAACTTACAACCTGATCTCTGTTTGATGCTATACCTTGCAACTCTGTGTTTTCTGCAATGAACATACACAAAAGAGTGAGGTCAAACTTCAGAAAACACACACAAGAAAGAAAAAAGGGAATGGTTCAACCACAGTAAACTGAGTACAACAGATACAGTAATTGGTAGTTTGTCATATTATCATATATCGACAGCTTCCTTGTTTTCTTGCCTTCGTGGACTTCCTCATTTTAGAACTCTCTATGGTCATCGGTTTAATTGTAACTCCTCGCATATTTTTATTGAGACTCTGAATTTATCCTTCCTCATTTCTCTGTTTCTTTTTTACTACCGCCATGACCTGCTGCACAATTAAATCCAAAAAACGGTTAAGCTACACATCTAAGTGAACAGAAAACTTCACCTCGACAAACAATTACACCCAAAAATGGGGTTAAGCACTCAAACACATCTAGGAACAGTAAACTATAACTTGACTACAAATACATACAGAAAATATGGTTTATCTACATCTAAGTGAACAGTAACAACAACTGGACGTACAAACTTCCATGGTGTAGTCAAGTTACATCCGAGTGAAGTAGCAAACTACATTCTAATGTATTAATTTCGTCCAAAAATGTGGTCAAGCTACATCTACATGAGCAGTAAAACTATATTGTTAAAATATATTGCCCATCTTCCTCAATCAATTCGGACCTATGGCGCAACTGGCAAGTGCATGAATTCAATATGGTATCAGAGCTAAGAGGTCTTGAGTCCAAGACCCTGCCAACGCAATTTAAAAAAAGTTGCGGCCTACATCGATCCCACATCTAAGGACTAAATAAGTCTAAACATGAGAGTAAGTGTTGAAATATATTGCCCACCTCTCTCCACCGACTTTTGGAGCAACTGGGTGGAGTGTGATTAAATATTCATTACATCCAAAAATGTGGTTGAGCTGTACATGTGAATGAACTGCTCCTCAAACTTAAAGTCAATTCACGCTACAATCAATTGAGCTTAATGCCCTGGAATCTTACCAAAGCATGATGGACATGCTGCCGAGGAATAAAGTTGTTTCTTTGCTACTTCATTAATTTGCAAAACCCACCATGTGTAGCATATGTGTTGATTGTGTGCAACCCAGTGCAGATGGCAGTTGATTTTCCACACATTGATTGTCATGTGTCCTCTATTGACCAACACCAAATAACAATGTGCGTCAAAATGCATCATTAAGTGAAAACAACAAAGAGGTAGTAAAACACTAAGGCTTTGTTTGGTGGCTATGGAAAGACAACCTAGGGCAGTAAACCCCGAGAGGGAAATTTCAACAGCACATGGGCTTCCACAGGTGAGTTCTCAGCAAAACACAATAGAAAGTAGCAACGCGTCTGGCCCATGTTGCTGCTCTAGCCCATAAACTCCAGCTTGCTTTTATGGCTCTAATACGTCCATTTTGCATCATGATATTCAATTGTTATTTCTAATGTCTTTGACCAATATTTCACTTTATGATGCAAATCTAATGCATTTAATTTCTTAATATGCAAGATATACATGAAGAGGGAAATTGTCGGCAGCTGAAATTCTGGACCTAAAGGAGCCACAAGAGAGATAGTTATTCTCCGGAGCTCCAAATGACCTAAAATTTTACGGAGAATTATTTTTAAATATATAAAAAATACTGGAAGGAAAAAGTACCGGAGAAGATCAATCATGGGCCCACAAGGCAAGGGGCGCGCCCTACCCCCTAGGCACGCCATGCCCCTTGTGGGGCCCACAGAAGCCCTCCAATGCCCATCTTCTGCTATATGAGGCCATTTGCCCTAGAAAATAAATAAAGAGAAGACTTTTAGGAGAAGCGCCACCGTCTCGAGGCGGAACCTGGACAGGAGCACATTTGCTCTCCGGCGGAGCGATTCCGTTGGGGATACTTCTCTTCGGAGGGGAAATCGACGCCATCGTCATCACCAATGTTCCTCTCATAGTGGGAGGACTCATCTCCATCAATAAACCAGCACCATCTCATCTCAAACCCTAGTTCATCTCTTGTATTTAATCTTTGTCTCAAAACCTCAGATTGGTAAGTGTGGGTTGCTAGTAGTGTTGATTACATCTTGTAATTCATGCTAGTTGGTTTATTTGGTGGAACATCATATGTTCAAATTGTTAATCATATATTATACTCCTCTGATCTTGAACATGAATATGATTTCTGAGTAGTTCCGTTCGTTCTTGATGACATGGGAGAAGTCTTATTATAAGTAATCATGTGAAGTTGTATTCGTTCAATATTTTGATGAAGTGTATGTTGTTCTTCCTCTAGTGGTGTCGTATGAACGTCGACTACATGACACATCACCATGTTTGGGCCTAGGGGAGGGCATTGTGGAGTAGTAAGTAGATGATGGGTGATGGTAGCTGCAATTACGTCGGTATTTCCTCGGAGAGGGAGGGATGTAGCACATCGACGGTAGGTATTTCCCTCAGTTACGAAACCAAGGTATCGAACCAGTAGGAGGACCAAGCAACACAATGTAAATAGCACCTGCACACAAACAACAACACCTTGCAACCCGACGAGTTAAAGGGTTTGTCAATCCCTTCCGGGGTATGGCGCCTCAAGATAGGCAAGAGGACGTGAGGTAAATTGTAGTAGATTGATAGATCGAACGCCAAATAAAATAAATAAAGATAAAACGCAGCAAGGTATTTTTGTATTTTTTGTATAGATCTGAATAAAAATGCAAAGGAAAAGTAGTTCGCAAGGCAAATATATGAGAAAGAAGACCCGGGGCCGTAGGTTTCACTAGTGGCTTCTCTCGAGAAAAATAGCAAACGGTGGGTAAACAAATTACTGTTGGGCAATTGATAGAACTTCAAATAATTATGATGATATCCAGGCAATGATCATTACATAGGCATCACGTCCAAGATTAGTAGACCGACTCACTGCATCTACTACTATTACTCCACACATCGACCGCTATCCAGCATGCATCTAGTGTATTAAGTTCATGGAGAAATGGAGTAATGCAATAAGAGCGATGACATGATGTAGACAAGATCCGTTTATCTATATGGCGGTAGATATAGATCTCGTCTTTTTATCCTTAGTAGCAACGATACATACGTGTCGATTCCCTTTTTGTCACTGGGATCGAGCACTGTAAGATCAAACCCACCACCAGGCACCTCTTCCCATTGCAAGATAAATAGATCAAGTTACCCAAACAGAACCCAAATATCGGAGAAGAAATACGAGGCTATAAGAGCATATAAGAGATCAAAGAAACTCAAATAACATGGATATAAAAAGATATAACTGATCATAAACTCGAAGTTCATCAGATCCCAACAAACACACAACAAAAGAGTTACATCATATGGATCTCCAAGAGACCATTGTATTGAGAATTCAGCGAGAGAGAGAAAGCCATCTAGCTACTAACTACGGACCCGAAGGTCTACAAAGAACTACTCACGCAACATCGGAGAGGCACCAATGGAAGTGGTGAACCCCTCTGTGATGGTGTCTAGATTGGATCTGCTGGTTCTGGACTCTGCGGCGGCTGGATGAATATTTCGTCGACACCCCTAGGGTTCTGGTATTTTTGGGATATTTATAGAGCAAACAGGCGGTCCGGGGGGCACCCAAGGTGGGCACAACCCACGAGGCGCGCTGGGCCTCTGGCGCGCATACGGTGGGTTGTGCCCCCCTCGGGGCACCCCCAGGTGCAACCAGGGCCTATTTCCATCCTTCTGGCCCATAAAAATCATCATGAAGTTTTGTGGCATTTGGACTCCGTTTGATATTGATTTCCTGCGATGTAAAAAACATGAAAAAACAACAACTGGCACTTGGCACTATGTCGATAGGTTAGTACCAAAAAATGATATAAAATGACTACAAAATGATTATAAAACATCCAAGATTGATAATAAAACATCATGGAACAATAAAAAATTATAGATACGTTGGAGACGTATCAGCATCTAAGCTTAACTCCTACTCGCCCTCGAGTAGGTAAGTGATAAAAATAGAATTTTTTATGTGGAGTGCTGTTCATCAAGTCATATCATATTCTTTTCTTTATAGCACGGACATTTGGACTTTTATGTGATTCAAAGCAATAGTCTAGTTTTGACATAATAATTTAGGTACTCACTCATATCAACAAGCAACCATGTATTTCAAAATATCAATGCTAAAACAAGTTATCTCTAGCCCATCATGCTCAAACATTGATCCATTCATAAAACACACTCGAATATTAACTACACCCAATACTTGAGCACGATCATATTGCCTCCTAGTTGGTGTTTTTTATGAGAGAAGATGGAGACTCAAATTTCAAAATAAAAATTGCATAAAGTAAAAGAAATGCCTTTTTCATGGAGAGAAGTAGGGATTTGTAGGAGGTGCCAGAGATTAAAGCAAAAAATTAGAGATAAAAAACATTTTGGGGGGTGTATCCATCCCACCAACGAAAACGACTCAGAGTTCCGAACACTTTCCATGCTAGATATGCCATAGGCGGTTCCCAAACAGAAAATAAAGTTTATTCCTTTTTCCACCATTCTTTCACTTTCCATGGCTAACCGTATCCACGGGTGCCCTGCTACCTCTTGAGTATGCGTTGGTTTTCCCTTGAAGAGGAAAGGGTGATGTAGCAAAGTAGCGTAATCCCTCAGTTTTTGAGAACCAAGGTATCAATCCAGTAGGAGGTTACACGCAAGTCGCCTTGTACCTGCACAAACAAATCTTGCAACCAACGCGATAAAGGGGTTGTCAATCCCTTCACGGCCACTTGCAAAAGTGAGATCTGATAGAGATAATAAGATAAATATTTTTGGTATTTTTATGATATAGATTGGAAAGTAAAGATTGCAAAATAAACGGCGGCAGAAATGGCAAATTGATAGGAAAATAATATGATGGAAGATAGACCCGGGGGCCATAGGTTTCACTAGTGGCTTCTCTCAAGATAGCATATTCTACGGTGGGTGAACAAATTACTGTCGAGCAATTGATAGAAAATCACATAGTTATGAGAATATCTAGGCATGATCATGTACATAGGCATCACGTCCACGACAAGTAGACCGAAACGATTCTGCATCTACTACTATTACTCCACACATCGACCGCTATCCAGCATGCATCTAGAGTATTAAGTTCATAAGGACAGAGTAACACATTAGGCAAGATGACATGATGTAGAGGGATAAACTCAAGCCATATGATATAAACCCCATCTTTTATCCTCGATGGCAACAATACAATACGTGCCTTGCTACCCCTGCTGTCACTGGGAAAGGACACCGCAAGATTGAACCCAAAGCTAAGAACTACTCCCATTGCAAGAAAGATCAATCTAGTAGGCCAAACCAAACTGATAATTCGAAGAGACTTGCAAAGATATCAAATCATACATATAATAATTCAGAGAAGAACCAAATATTGTTCATAGATAATCTTGATCATAAACCCACAATTCATCGGATCTCAACAAACACACCGCAAAAAGAATTACATCAAATAGATCTCCAAGAGAATCGAGGAGGACTTTGTATTGAGATCCAAAGAGAGAGAAGAAGCCATCTAGCTAATAACTATGGACCCGAAGGTCTGTGGTAAACTACTCATACATCATCGGAGAGGCTATGGTGTTGATGTAGAAGCCCTCCGTGATCGATTCCCCCTCCTGCGGCGCCGGAAAAGGCCCCAAGATGGGATGTCATGGGTACAGAAGGTTGCGGCGGTGGAAATAGGGTTTCGTGGTGCTCCTGGATGTTTTCGGGGTATATGGGTATATATAGGAGGAAGAAGTAGGTCGATGGAGTTGCGAGGGGCCCATGAGGGTGGGGGTCGCGCCCAAGGGGGGTAGGCGCGCCTCCCTGCCTCGTGGCCTCCTCGCTTCTTTCTTGACGTCCACTCCAAGTCCTCTAGATCACGTTTGTTCCAAAAATAACTCTCCCGGAGGTTTCATTCCGTTTGGACTCCGTTTGATATTCCTTTTCTGCGAAACATTGAAATAGGCAAAAAAAAACAGCAATTTGCACTGGGCCTTCGGTTAATAGGTTAGTCCCAAAAATAATATAAAAGTGCTTAGTAAAGCCCATTAAACATCCAAAATAGATAATATAATAGTATGGAACAATAAAAAATTATAGATACGTTGGAGACGTATCAAGCATCCCCAAGCTTAATTCTTGCTCGTCCTCGAGTAGGTAAATGATAAAAACAGATTTTTTTTATGTGGAATGCTACCTAGCATATTTCTCAATGTAATTTCCTTTATTGTGGCATGAATGTTCAGATCCGAAAGATTCAAGACAAAAGTTTAATATTGACATGAAAGTAATAATACTTCAAGCATACTAACAAAGCAATCATGTCTTCTCAAAATAACATGGCCAAAGAAAGTTATCCCTGCAAAATCATATAGTCTGGCTATGCTCTATCTTCATCACATAAAGTATTTAATCATGCACAACCCCGATGACAAGCCAAGCAATTGTTTCATCCTTTTGATGTTCTCAAACTTCTTCAATCTTCACGCAATACATGAGCGTGAGCCATGGACATAGCACTATATGTGGAATAGAATGGTGGTTGTGGAGAAGACAAAAAGGAGAAGATAGTCTCACATCAACTAGGTGTTGGGGAATGTAGTAATTTCAAAAAAATTCCTACGCACACGCAAGATCATGGTGATGCATAGCAAGGAGAGGGGAGAGTGTTGTCTACGTTCCCTCGTAGACCGTAAGCGGAAGCTTTATATCAAAGCGGTTGATGTAGTCGTACGTCTTCACGATCCGACCGATCCAAGCACCGAAAGCACGACACCTCCGAGTTCTGCACACGTTCGTCTTGGTGACGTCCTCGCCTTCTCGATCCAGCAAGAGGGGCGAAGTAGTAGATGAGTTCCGGCAGCACGACGGCGTGGTGATGGTGTTGGTGAAGAACAATCTTCGCAGGGCTTCGCCTAAGCACTACGAAAACTATGACGAAGGATAAACTAGAGGAGACGGGGTTGCCGGCACACGGCTTGGTGTTTCTTGACGTGTCTTGGGTGCTAGCCCTACCCCTCTATTTATATGTTGAGCCCTGGGGTCGAAACTTGGAGTAAAAGCCTCCTCAAAGTCGGTTTCACCCGAAAGGCAAGAGTCCTTCTCGGACTCTGTGTTAGACGCCAGGTTTGGCGTCTACCCCCTAAACGCCAGGGGTTCTGGCGTCTAGCCTCGTCTCATAAAACTTCCTTTTGCACTTTCCAAAAGCCTCGTGGGCTTTCCCCTTTGGCCCAGATAAAGTGTTCTCGTGCCCAAACATTTCGGGAAACATCCGGAACCCCTTCCGGTGAATTCCGGAACCCTTCCGGAGATCAAACACTACTATCCACATATCAATCTTTACTTCTGGACCATTCCGGAGTTCCTCCTCATATCTGTGATCTCATCCAAAACTTCGAACAACATTCGGTCACCAACATACATAACTCATATTACTATATCGTCATTGAACGTTAAGCGTGCGGACCCTACGGGTTCGAGAACTATGTAGACATGACCGATACACCTCTCTTATCAATAACCAACAGCGGGACCTGGATGCCCATATTGGCTCCTACATATTCTACGAAGATCTTTATCGGTCAGACCGCATAACAACATACGTTGTTCCCTTTGTCATCGGTATGTTACTTGCCCGAGATTCAATCGTCGGTATCTCAATACCTAGTTCAATCTCGTTACCGGCAAGTCTCTTTACTCGTTCCATAATACATCATCCTAAAACTAACTCATTAGTTGCAATGCTTGCAAGGCTTAAGTGATGTGCATTACTGAGTGGGCCCAGAGATACCTCTCTGACAATCGGAGTGACAAATCCTAATCTCGAAATACGCCAACCCAACAAGTACCTTCAGAGACACACAGAGAGCACCTTTATAATCACCCGATTCACGTTATGACGTTTGGTAGCACACAAAGTGTTCCTCCGGTAAACGGGAGTTGCATAATCGCATAGTCATAGGAACATGTATAAGTCATGAAGAAAGCAATAGCAACAAAATAAACGATCAAGTGCAAAGCTAACGGAATGGGTCAAGTCAATCACATCATTCTCCTAATGATGTGATCCCATTAATCAAATGACAACTCTTTGTCTATGGCTAGGAAACATAACCATCTTTGATCAACGAGCTAGTCAAGTAGATGCATACTAGTGACACTGTTTGTCTATGTATTCACACATGTATTATGTTTCCGATTAATACAATTCTAGCATGAATAATAAACATTTATCATGAAATAAGGAAATAAATAATAACTTTATTATTGCCTCTAGGGCATATTTCCTTCAGTCTCCCACTTGCACTAGAGTCAATAATCTAGATCACATCGCCATGTGATTTAACATCAATAGTTCACATCACCATGTGATTAATACCCATAGTTCACATCGTTATGTGACCAACACCCAAAGGGTTTACTAGAGTCAATAATCTAGTTCATATCGCTATGTGATTAACACCCAAAGAGTACTAAGGGGTGATCATGTTTTGCTTGTGAGATAATTTTAGTCAACAGATTACATCACATTCGGATCCGTAAGTATTTTGCAAATTCTATGTCTACAATGCTCGCATGGAGCTACTCTAGCTAATAGCTCCCACTTTTAATATGTATCCAGATTGAGACTTAGAGTCATACGGATCAATGTCAAAACTTGCATCAACGTAACCCTTACGCATTTAACCTTTTTACCTCCATAATCGAGAAACATATCCTTATTCCACTAAGGATAATTTTTGACCATTGTCGATGATCTACTCCTAGATCACTATTGTACTCCTTGCCAAAATCAGTGTAGGGTATACAATAGATCTGGTACAGCATGGCATACTTTATAGAACCTATGGCCAAGGCATAGGGAATGACTTTCATTCTCTTTCTATCTTCTGCCATGGTAGGGTTTTGAGTCTTACTCAATTTCACACCTTGTAACACAGGCAAGAACTCTTTCTTTGAGTGTTCCATTTTGAACTACTTCAAAATCTTGTCAAGGTATGTACTCATTGAAAAAACTTATCAAGCGTCTTGATCTATCTCTATAGATCTTGATGCTCAATATGTAAGCAGCTTCACCGAGGTCTTTCTTTGAAAAACTCCTTTCAAACACTCCTTTATGCTTTGCGAGAATAATTCTACATTACTTCCAATCAACAATATGTCATTCACATATACTTATCGTAATGTAGTGCTCCCACTCACTTTCTTGTAAATCTGAGCTTCATCGCAAGTCTCAGATAAAACTATATGCTTTGATCAACTTATCAAAGCGTGTATTCCAACTCCGAGATGCTTGCACCAGTCCATAGATGGATCGCTGGGGCTTGCATATTTTGTTAGCACCTTTAGGATTAACAAAACCTTCTAGTTGCATCATATACAACTCTTCTTTAATAAATCCATTAAGGAATGCAGTTTTGTTTATCCATTTGCCAGATTTCATAAAATGCGGCAATTGCTAACATGATTGAGACAGACTTAAGCTTAGATACGAGTGAGAAACTCTCATCGTAGTCAACATCTTGAATTTGTCGAAAACCTTTTGCGACAATTCTAGCTTTGTAGATAGTAACACTACTATCAGCGTCCGTCTTCCTCTTGAAGATCCATTTAATCTCAATGGCTCACCAATAACCGGGTAAGTCAATCAAAGTCCATACTTTGTTCTCATACATGGATCATATCTCGGATTTCATGGCCTCAAGCCATTTCGCGGAATCTGGGCTCATCATCACTTCCTCATAGTTCGTAGGTTCGTCATGGTCAAGTAACATGACCTCCAGAACAGGATTACCCTACCACTCTGGTGTGGATCTCACTCTGGTTTACCTACGAGGTTCAGTAGTAACTTGATCTGAAGTTACATGACCATCATCATTAGCTTCCTCACTAATTGATGTAGTAGTCACGAGAACAGATTTACGTGATGAACTACTTTCCAATAAGGGAGCAGGTACAGTTACCTCATCAAGTTCTATTTTCCTCCCACTCACTTCTTTTGAGAGAAACTCCTTCTCTAGAAAGGATCCATTCTTGGCAACGAATGTCTTGCCTTCAGATCTGTGATAGAAGGTGTACCCAACATTTTGGGTATCCTATGAAGACGCACTTCTCGATTTGGGTTCAAGCTTATCATGTTGAAACTTTTTCACATAAGCATCGCAACCCAAACTTTAAGAAACGACAACTTTGGTTTCTTGCTAAACCATAATTCATACAGTGTCGTCTCAACGGATTTAGATGGTGCCCTTTTTAACGTGAATGCAGTTGTCTCTAATGCATAACCCAAAAACGATAGTGGTAGATCGATAAGAGACATCATAGATCGCACCATATCTAATAAAGTACGGTTACGACGTTCGTACACAACATTACACTATGGTGTTCCAGGTGGCGTGAGTAGTGAAACTATTTCACATTGTTTTAACTGAAGGCCAAACTCGTAACTCAAATATTTTACCTCTGCGATCATATCGTAGAAACTTCTATTTTCTTGTTACGATGATTCTCCACTTCACTCTGAAATTCTTTGAATTTTTCAAACGTTTCAGACTTATGTTTCATCAAGTAGATATACCCATATCTGCTCAAATCATCTATGAAGGTCAGAAAATAATGATACTTGTCGCGAGCCTCAACACTCATCGGATCACATACATCAGTATGTATTATTTCCAATAAGACAGTTGCTTGCTCCATTGTTTCGGAGAACGGAGTTTTAGTCATCTTGCCCATAAGGCATGGTTCGCAAGCATCAAGTGATTCATAATCAAGTGATTCCAAAATCCCATCAGCATGGAGTTTCTTCATGCGCTTTACACCAATATGACCTAAACGGTAGTGCCACAAACAAGTTGCACTATCATTATTAACTATGCATCTTTTGGCTTCAATATTATGAATATGTGTATCATTACGATCGAGATCCAACAAACCATTTTCGTTGGTGTGTATGACCATAGAAGGTTTTATTCATGTAAACAGAACAACAATTGTTCTCTAACTTAAATGAATAACCGTATTGCAATAAACATGATCAAATCATATTCATGCTCAACGCAAACACCAAATAACACTTATTTAGGTTCAACATTAATCCCGAAAGTATAGGGGGTCTGCGATGATGATCATATCAATCTTGGAACCACTTCCAACACACATCGTCACTTCACCCTTAACTAGTCTCTGTTCATTCGTAACTCCTGTTTCGAGTTACTAATTTTTAGCAACCGAACAAGTATCAAATACCAGGGGCTACTATAAACACTAGTAAGGTACACATCAATAACATGTATATCAAATATAGCTTGTTCACTTTGCCATCCTTCTTATCTGCCAAATACTTGGCGTGGTTCCGCTTCTAGTGACCAGTCCCTTTGCAGTAGAAGCACTTAGTCTCAGGCTTAGGTCCAGACTTGGGCTTCTTCACTTGAGCAGCAACTTGCTTGCCGTTCTTCTTGAAGTTCCCCTTCTTCCCTTTGCCCTTTCTCTTGAAACTAGTGGTCTTGTCAACCATCGACACTTGATGTTTTTCTTGATTTCTACCTTCGCCAATTTTAGCATCGCGAAGAGCTTGGGAATTGTTTTCGTCATCCCTTGCATATTATAGTTCATCACGAAGTTCTACTAACTTGGTGATGGTGACTAGAGAATTCTATCAATCACTATTTTATCTAGAAGATTAACTTCCACTTGATTCAAGTGATTGTAGTACCCAGACAATCTGAGCACATGCTCACTGCTTGAGCTATTCTCCTCCATCTTTTAGCTATAGAACTTGTTGGAGACTTCATATCTCTCAACTCGGGTATTTGCTTGAAATATTAACTTAAACTCCTGGAACATCTCATATGGTCCATGACGTTCAAAACGTCTTTGAAGTCCCGATTCTAAGACGTAAAGCATGGTGCACTTAACTATCAAGTAGTCATCATACCGAGCTTTTGTCAAAAACGTTCATAACGTCTGCATCTGCTCCTACAATAGGTCTGTCACCTAGCGGTGCATCAAGGACATAATTCTTCTGTGCAGCAATGAGGATAAACCTCAGATCACGGATCCAATCCGCATCATTGCTACTAACATCTTTCAACTTAGTTTTCTCTAGGAACATATCAAAATTAAGCGGGGAGCAGCATCGCGAGCTATTGATCTACAACATAGATATGCTAATACTACCAGGACTAAGTTCATGATAAATTAAAGTTCAATTAATCATATTACTTAAGAACTCCCACTTAGATAGACATCTCTCTAATCATCTAAGTGATCACGTGATCCAAATCAACTAAACCATAACCGATCATCACGTGAAATGGAGTAGCTTTCAATGGTGAACATCACTATGTTGATCATATCTACTATATGATTCACGCTCGACCTTTCGGTCTCAGTGTTCCGAGGCCATATCTGCATATGCTAGGCTCGTCAAGTTTAACCCGAGTATTCTACGTGTGCAAAACTGGCTTGCACCGTTGTAGATGGACGAGAGCTTATCACACCCTATCATCACGTGGTGTGCAGGCACGACGAACTTTGGCAACGGTGCATACTCAGGGAGAACACTTTTATCTTGAAATTTAGTGAGAGATCATCTTATAATGCTACCGTCAATTAAAGCAAGATAAGATGCATAAAAGATAAACATCACATGCAATCAATATAAGTGATATGATATGGCCATCATCATCTTGTGCTTGTGATCTCCATCTCCAAAGCACCTCCATGATCGCCATCGTCACCAGCGCAACACCTTGATCTCCATCATAGCATCGTTGTCGTCTCGCCAATCTTATGCTTCTACGACTATCGCTACCACTTAGTGATAAAGTAAAGTATTACAGGGAGATTGCATTGCATACAATAAAGCGACAACCATATGGCTCCTGCCAGTTGCCGATAACTTGGTTACAAAACATGATCATCTCATACAATAAAATTTAGCATCATGTGTTGACCATATCACATCACAAAATGCCCTTCTAAAACAAGTTAGTCGTCCTATACTTTTTTATTGCATGTTTTTCGTGGCTGCTAGGGGATTAGCAAGTTCTGTTGTTAGCTACGAATAATAACCACAACGATAGTTTGTCAAGTTGGTTCTGTTTTATCCTTCTCAATGACCTTGCGTAGCCACTCTAGGTTCTACTATTGTTGGAGTATCTGACACCCGCAAGCCTACTGTGTGCAAAGCACGTCGGTAGAACCAGTCTCGCGTAAGCATACGCTGGCGTAATGTCGGTCCGGGCGCTTCATCCAACAATACCGCCAACCAAAGTATGACATCTTTGGTAAGCGGTATGACTTGTATCGCCCACAACTCACTTGTGTTCTACTCGTGCATATAACATCAACGCATAAAACCAGGCTCGGATGCCACTGTTGGGGAACGTAGTAATTTCAAAAAAATTCCTACGCACACGCAAGATCATGGTGATGCATAGCAACGAGAGGGGAGAGTGTTGTCTACGTACCCTCGTAGACCGTAAGCGGAAGCGTTATATCAACGCGGTTGATGTAGTCATACATCTTCACGATCTGACCGATCCAAGCACCGAAAGCACGGCACCTCCGAGTTTTGCACACGTTCGGCTCGGTGACGTCCTCGCCTTCTCGATCCAGCAAGAGGGGCGAAGTAGTAGATGAGTTCCGGCAGCACGACGGCGTGGTGACGGTGTTGGTGAAGAACAATCATCACAGGGCTTCGCCTAAGCACTACGACTATGATGGAGGATAAACTAGAGGAGACAGGGTTGCCGGCACACGGCTTGGTGTTTCTTGATGTGTCTTGGGTGCTAGCCCTACCCCTCTATTTATATGTTGAGCCACAGGGTGAAACTTGGAGTAAAAGCCTCCTAAAAGTCGGTTTCACCCGAAAGGCAAGAGTCCTTCTCGGACTCCAGGGCTAGACGCCAGGGTTCTGGGCGTCTACCCCCTAGACGCCAGGGTTCCTGGCGTCTAGCCTCTGGTCTCCACAAAACTTCCTGTTGCACTTTCCAAAAGCCTCGTGGGCTTTCCCTTTAGCCCAGATAAAGTGTTCTCGTGCCCAAACATTTCGGGAAACATCCGGAACCCCTTCCGTGAATTCGGAACCCTTCCGAGATCAAACACTACTATCCACATATCAATCTTTACTTCGGACCATTCCGAGTTCCTCCTCATATCTGATCTCATCCAAAACTTCGAACAACATTCGGTCACCAACATACATAACTCATATTACTATATCGTCATTGAACGTTTAGCGTGCGGACCCTACTGTTTCGTGTACTATGTAGACATGTCCGAGACACCTCTCTTGTCAATAACCAATAGCGGGACCTGGATGCCCATATTGGCTCCTACATATTATACGAAGATCTTTATCGGTCAGACCGCATAATAACATAAGTTGTTCCCTTTGTCATCGGTATGTTACTTGCCCGAGATTCAATCGTCGGTATCTCAATACCTAGTTCAATCTCGTTATCGCAAGTCTCTTTACTCGCTCCATAATACATCATCCCGCAACTAACTCATTAGTTGCAATGCTTGCAAGGCTTATAGTGATGTGCATTATTGAGTGGGCCCAGAGATACCTCTCCGACAATCGGAGTGACAAATCCTAATCTCGAAATACGCCAACCCAACAAGTACCTTCGGAGACACCAGAGAGCACCTTTATAATCACCCAGTTACGTTATGACGTTTGGTAGCACACAAAGTGTTCCTCCGGTAAACGGGAGTTGCATAATCGCATAGTCATAGGAACATGTATAAGTCATGAAGAAAGCAATAGCAACAAAATAAACGATCAAGTGCAAAGCTAACGGAATGGGTCAAGTCAATCACATCATTCTCCTAATGATGTGATCCCATTAATCAAATGACAACTCTTTGTCTATGGCTAGGAAACATAACCATCTTTGATCAACGAGCTAGTCAAGTAGATGCATACTAGTGACACTCTGTTTGTCTATGTATTCACACATGTATTATGTTTCCGATTAATACAATTCTAGCATGAATAATAAACATTTATCATGAAATAAGGAAATAAATAATAACTTTATTATTGCCTCTAGGGCATATTTCCTTCAGTCTCCCACTTGCACTAGAGTCAATAATCTAGATCACATCGCCATGTGATTTAACATCAATAGTTCACATCACCATGTGATTAATACCCATAGTTCACATCGTTATGTGACCAACACCCAAAGGGTTTACTAGAGTCAATAATCTAGTTCATATCGCTATGTGATTAACACCCAAAGAGTACTAAGGGGTGATCATGTTTTGCTTGTGAGATAATTTTAGTCAACGAATTACGTCACATTCAGATCCGTAAGTATTTTGCAAATTCTATGTCTACAATGCTCTGCATGGAGCTACTCTAGCTAATAGCTCCCACTTTTAATATGTATCCAGATTGAGACTTAGAGTCATCTGGATCAATGTCAAAAACTTGCATCAACGTAACCCTTTACATTTAACCTTTTTTACCTCCATAATCGAGAAACATATCCTTATTCCACTAAGGATAATTTTGACCGTTGTCCAAAGGATCTACTCCTAGATCACTTTTGTACTCCCTTGCCAAAATCAGTGTAGGGTATACAATAGATCTGGTACACAACATGGCATACTTTATAGAACCTATGGCCAAGGCATAGGGAATGACTTTCATTCTCTTTCTATCTTCTGCCATGGTAGGGTTTTGAGTCTTACTCAATTTCACACCTTGTAACACAGGCAAGAACTCTTTCTTTGAGTGTTCCATTTTGAACTACTTCAAAATCTTGTCAAGGTATGTACTCATTGAAAAAACTTATCAAGCGTCTTGATCTATCTCTATAGATCTTGATGCTCAATATGTAAGCAGCTTCACCGAGGTCTTTCTTTGAAAAACTCCTTTCAAACACTCCTTTATGCTTTGCAGAATAATTCTACATTACTTCCAATCAACAATATGTCATTCACATATACTTATCAGAATGTAGTGCTCCCACTCACTTTCTTGTAAATACAGGCTTCATCGCAAGTCTGTATAAAACTATATGCTTTGATCAACTTATCAAAGCGTGTATTCCAACTCCGAGATGCTTGCACCAGTCCATAGATGGATCGCTGGGGCTTGCATATTTTGTTAGCACCTTTAGGATTGACAAAACCTTCTAGTTGCATCATATACAACTCTTCTTTAATAAATCCATTAAGGAATGCAGTTTTGTTTATCCATTTGCGATTTCATAAAATGCGGCAATTGCTAACATGATTCGGACAGACTTAAGCTTAGATACGAGTGAGAAACTCTCATCGTAGTCAACATCTTGAATTTGTCGAAAACCTTTTGCGACAATTCTAGCTTTGTAGATAGTAACACTACTATCGTCCGTCTTCCTCTTGAAGATCCATTTAATCTCAATGGCTCACCAATAACCGGGTAAGTCAATCAAAGTCCATACTTTGTTCTCATACATGGATCATATCTCGATTTCATGGCCTCAAGCCATTTCGCGGAATCTGGGCTCATCATCACTTCCTCATAGTTCGTAGGTTCGTCATGGTCAAGTAACATGACCTCCAGAACAGGATTACCTTACCACTCTGGTGTGGATCTCACTCTGGTTTACCTACGAGGTTCGGTAGTAACTTGATCTGAAGTTACATGACCATCATCATTAGCTTCCTCACTAATTGATGTAGTAGTCACAGGAACAGATTTCTGTGATGAACTACTTTCCAATAAGGGAGCAGGTACAGTTACCTCATCAAGTTCTATTTTCCTCCCACTCACTTCTTTTGAGAGAAACTCCTTCTCTAGAAAGGATCCATTCTTGGCAACGAATGTCTTGCCTTCAGATCTGTGATAGAAGGTGTACCCAACATTTTGGGTATCCTATGAAGACGCACTTCTCCGATTTGGGTTCAAGCTTATCATGTTGAAACTTTTTCACATAAGCATCGCAACCCAAACTTTAAGAACGACAACTTTGGTTTCTTGCTAAACCATAATTCATAGAGTGTCGTCTCAACGGATTTAGATGGTGCCCTTTTTAACGTGAATGCAGTTGTCTCTAATGCATAACCCCAAAACGATAGTGGTAGATCGATAAGAGACATCATAGATCGCACCATATCTAATAAAGTACGGTTACGACGTTCGTACACAACATTACACTATGGTGTTCGTATTGGCGTGAGTAGTGAAACTATTTCACATTGTTTTAACTGAAGGCCAAACTCGTAACTCAAATATTTTACCTCTGCGATCATATCGTAGAAACTTCTATTTTCTTGTTATGATGATTCTCCACTTCACTCTGAAATTCTTTGAACTTTTCAAACGTTTCAGACTTATGTTTCATCAAGTAGATATACCCATATCTGCTCAAATCATCTATGAAGGTCAGAAAATAATGATACTTGTCGCGAGCCTCAACACTCATCGGATCACATACATCAGTATGTATTATTTCCAATAAGACAGTTGCTTGCTCCATTGTTTCGGAGAACAGAGTTTTAGTCATCTTGCCCATAAGGCATGGTTCGCAAGCATCAAGTGATTCATAATCAAGTGATTCCAAAATCCCATCAGCATGGAGTTTCTTCATGCGCTTTACACCAATATGACCTAAACGGTAGTGCCACAAACAAGTTGCACTATCATGATTAACTTTGCATCTTTTGGCTTCAATATTATGAATATGTGTATCATTACGATCGAGATCCAACAAACCATTTTCGTTGGTGTGTATGACCATAGAAGGTTTTATTCATGTAAATGTAACAACAATTGTTCTCTAACTTAAATGAATAACCGTATTGCAATAAACATGATCAAATCATATTCATGCTCAACGCAAACACCAAATAACACTTATTTAGGTTCAACATTAATCCCGAAAGTATAGGGGGTCTGCGATGATGATCATATCAATCTTGGAACCACTTCCAACACACATCGTCACTTCACCCTTAACTAGTCTCTGTTCATTCTGTAACTCCTGTTTCGAGTTACTAATTTTTAGCAACCGAACAAGTATCAAATACCCAGGGGCTACTATAAACACTAGTAAGGTACACATCAATAACATGTATATCAAATATAGCTTGTTCACTTTGCCATCCTTCTTATCTGCCAAATACTTGGCGTGGTTCCGCTTCTAGTGACCAGTCCCTTTGCAGTAGAAGCACTTAGTCTCAGGCTTAGGTCCAGACTTGGGCTTCTTCACTTGAGCAGCAACTTGCTTGCCGTTCTTCTTGAAGTTCCCCTTCTTCCCTTTGCCCTTTCTCTTGAAACTAGTGGTCTTGTCAACCATCGACACTTGATGTTTTTCTTGATTTCTACCTTCGCCAATTTTAGCATCGCGAAGAGCTTGGGAATTGTTTTCGTCATCCCTTGCATATTATAGTTCATCACGAAGTTCTACTAACTTGGTGATGGTGACTAGAGAATTCTATCAATCACTATTTTATCTAGAAGATTAACTCCCACTTGATTCAAGTGATTGTAGTACCCAGACAATCTGAGCACATGCTCACTGCTTGAGCTATTCTCCTCCATCTTTTAGCTATAGAACTTGTTGGAGACTTCATATCTCTCAACTCGGGTATTTGCTTGAAATATTAACTTCAACTCCTGGAACATCTCATATGGTCCATGACGTTCAAAACGTCTTTGAAGTCCCGATTCTAAGACGTAAAGCATGGTGCACTTAACTATCAAGTAGTCATCATACCGAGCTTTTGTCAAAAACGTTCATAACGCCCGCATCCGCTCCTACAATAGGTCCGTCACCTAGCGGTGCATCAAGGACATAATTCTTCTGTGCAGCAATGAGGATAAACCTCAGATCACGGATCCAATCCGCATCATTGCTACTAACATCTTTCAACTTAGTTTTCTCTAGGAACATATCAAAATTAAACGGGGAGCAACATCGCGAGCTATTGATCTACAACATAGATATGCTAATACTACCAGGACTAAGTTCATGATAAATTAAAGTTCAATTAATCATATTACTTAAGAACTCCCACTTAGATAGACATCTCTCTAATCATCTAAGTGATCACGTGATCCAAATCAACTAAACCATAACCGATCATCACGTGAAATGGAGTAGCTTTCAATGGTGAACATCACTATGTTGATCATATCTACTATATGATTCACGCTCGACCTTTCGGTCTCAGTGTTCCGAGGCCATATCCGCATATGCTAGGCTCGTCAAGTTTAACCCGAGTATTCTACGTGTGCAAAACTGGCTTGCACCCGTTGTAGATGGACGAGAGCTTATCACACCCTATCATCACGTGGTGTCCGGGCACGACGAACTTTGGCAACGGTGCATACTCGGGAGAACACTTTTATCTTGAAATTTAGTGAGAGATCATCTTATAATGCTACCGTCAATTAAAGCAAGATAAGATGCATAAAAGATAAACATCACATGCAATCAATATAAGTGATATGATATGGCCATCATCATCTTGTGCTTGTGATCTCCATCTCCAAAGCACCTCCATGATCGCCATCGTCACCAAATAACACCTTGATCTTCATCATAGCATCGTTGTCGTCTCGCCAATCTTATGCTTCTACGACTATCGCTACCGCTTAGTGATAAAGTAAAGTATTACAGGGCGATTGCATTGCATACAATAAAGCGACAACCATATGGCTCCTGCCAGTTGCCGATAACTTGGTTACAAAACATGATCATCTCATACAATAAAATTTAGCATCATGTGTTGACCATATCACATCACAACATGCCCTGCAAAAACAAGTTAGACGTCCTATACTTTGTTGTTGCAAGTTTTACGTGGCTGCTACGGGCTTAGCAAGAACCGTTCTTACCTACGCATCAAAACCACAACGATAGTTTGTCAAGTTGGTGCTGTTTTAACCTTCGCAAGGACCGGGCGTAGCCACACTCGGTTCAACTAAAGTTGGAGAAACTGAAACCCGCTAGCCACCTGTGTGCAAAGCACGTCGGTAGAACCAGTCTCGCGTAAGCATACGCGTAATGTCGGTCCGGGCCGCTTCATCCAACAATACCGCCGAACCAAAGTATGACATCTTTGGTAAGCGGTATGACTTGTATCGCCCACAACTCACTTGTGTTCTACTCGTGCATATAACATCAACGCATAAAACCAGGCTCGGATGCCACTGTTGGGGAACGTAGTAATTTCAAAATTCCTACGCACACGCAAGATCATGGTGATGCATAGCAACGAGAGGGGAGAGTGTTGTCTACGTACCCTCGTAGACCGTAAGCGGAAGCGTTATATCAACGCGGTTTATGTAGTCATACATCTTCACGATCTGACCGATCCAAGCACCGAAAGCACGGCACCTCCGAGTTTTGCACACGTTCGGCTCGGTGACGTCCTCGCCTTCTCGATCCAGCAAGAGGCGAAGTAGTAGATGAGTTCCGGCAGCACGACGGCGTGGTGACGGTGTTGGTGAAGAACAATCATCACAGGGCTTCGCCTAAGCACTACGACTATGATGGAGGATAAACTAGAGGAGACAGGGTTGCCGGCACACGGCTTGGTGTTTCTTGATGTGTCTTGGGTGCTAGCCCTACCCCTCTATTTATATGTTGAGCCCTGGGGTCGAAACTTGGAGTAAAAGCCTCCTCAAAGTCGGTTTCACCCGAAAGGCAAGAGTCCTTCTCGGACTCCAGGCTAGACGCCTTGAGGGTTCCGGCGTCTACCCCTAAACGCCTGTGGTTCTGGCGTCTAGCCTCTGTCTCCATAAAACTTCCTTTTGCACTTTCCAAAAGCCTCGTGGGCTTTCCCTTTAGCCAGATAAAGTGTTCTCGTGCCCAAACATTTCGGGAAACATCCGGAACCCCTTCGGTGAATTCCGGAACCCTTAGGAGATCAAACACTACTATCCACATATCAATCTTTACTTGGACCATTCGGAGTTCCTCCTCATATCTGTGATCTCATCCAAAACTTCGAACAACATTCGGTCACCAACATACATAACTCATATTACTATATCGTCATTGAACGTTAAGCGTGCGGACCCTACGGGTTCGAGAACTATGTAGACATGACCGAGACACCTCTCTTATCAATAACCAACAGCGGGACCTGGATGCCCATATTGGCTCCTACATATTCTACGAAGATCTTTATCGGTCAGACCGCATAACAACATCTGTTGTTCCCTTTGTCATCGGTATGTTACTTGCCCGAGATTCAATCGTCGGTATCTCAATACCTAGTTCAATCTCGTTACCGGCAAGTCTCTTTACTCGTTCCATAATACATCATCCCGCAACTAACTCATTAGTTGCAATGCTTGCAAGGCTTATAGTGATGTGCATTACTGAGTGGGCCCAGAGATACCTCTCCAACAATCGGAGTGACAAATCCTAATCTCGAAATACGCCAACCCAACAAGTACCTTCGGAGACACACAGAGCACCTTTATAATCACCCGATTCACGTTATGACGTTTGGTAGCACACAAAGTGTTCCTCACGGTAAACGGGAGTTGCATAATCGCATAGTCATAGGAACATGTATAAGTCATGAAGAAAGCAATAGCAACAAAATAAGCGATCAAGTGCAAAGCTAACGGAATGGGTCAAGTCAATCACATCATTCTCCTAATGATGTGATCCCATTAATCAAATGACAACTCTTTGTCTATGGCTAGGAAACATAACCATCTTTGATCAACGAGCTAGTCAAGTAGATGCATACTAGTGACACTCTGTTTGTCTATGTATTCACACATGTATTATGTTTCCGATTAATACAATTCTAGCATGAATAATAAACATTTATCATGAAATAAGGAAATAAATAATAACTTTATTATTGCCTCTAGGGCATATTTCCTTGAGTCTCCCACTTGCACTAGAGTCAATAATCTAGATCACATCGCCATGTGATTTAACATCAATAGTTCACATCACCATGTGATTAATACCCATAGTTCACATCGTTATGTGACCAACACCCAAAGGGTTTACTAGAGTCAATAATCTAGTTCATATCGCTATGTGATTAACACCCAAAGAGTACTAAGGGGTGATCATGTTTTGCTTGTGAGATAATTTTAGTCAACGGGTCTGTCACATTCAGATCCGTAAGTATTTTGCAAATTCTATGTCTACAATGCTCTGCATGGAGCTACTCTAGCTAATAGCTCCCACTTTTAATATGTATCCAGATTGAGACTTAGAGTCATCTGGATCAATGTCAAAAACTTGCATCAACGTAACCCTTTACGATTTAACCTTTTTTACCTCCATAATCGAGAAACATATCCTTATTCCACTAAGGATAATTTTTGACCGTTGTCCAGTGATCTACTCCTAGATCACTATTGTACTCCCTTGCCAAAATCAGTGTAGGGTATACAATAGATCTGGTACACAGCATGGCATACTTTATAGAACCTATGGCCAAGGCATAGGGAATGACTTTCATTCTCTTTCTATCTTCTGCCATGGTAGGGTTTTGAGTCTTACTCAATTTCACACCTTGTAACACAGGCAAGAACTCTTTCTTTGAGTGTTCCATTTTGAACTACTTCAAAATCTTGTCAAGGTATGTACTCATTGAAAAAACTTATCAAGCGTCTTGATCTATCTCTATAGATCTTGATGCTCAATATGTAAGCAGCTTCACCGAGGTCTTTCTTTGAAAACTCCTTTCAAACACTCCTTTATGCTTTGCAGAATAATTCTACATTACTTCCAATCAACAATATGTCATTCACATATACTTATCAGAATGTAGTGCTCCCACTCACTTTCTTGTAAATACAGGCTTCATCGCAAGTCTGTATAAAACTATATGCTTTGATCAACTTATCAAAGCGTGTATTCCAACTCCGAGATGCTTGCACCGGTCCATAGATGGATCATTGGGGCTTGCATATTTTGTTAGCACCTTTAGGATTGACAAAACCTTCTAGTTGCATCATATACAACTCTTCTTTAATAAATCCATTAAGGAATGCAGTTTTGTTTATCCATTTGCCAGATTTCATAAAATGCGGCAATTGCTAACATGATTCGGACAGACTTAAGCTTAGATACGAGTGAGAAACTCTCATCGTAGTCAACATCTTGAATTTGTCGAAAACCTTTTGCGACAATTCTAGCTTTGTAGATAGTAACACTACTATCAGCGTCCGTCTTCCTCTTGAAGATCCATTTAATCTCAATGGCTCACCAATAACCGGGTAAGTCAATCAAAGTCCATACTTTGTTCTCATACATGGATCATATCTCGGATTTCATGGCCTCAAGCCATTTCATGGAATCTGGGCTCATCATCACTTCCTCATAGTTCGTAGGTTCGTCATGGTCAAGTAACATGACCTCCAGAACAGGATTACCTTACCACTCTGGTGTGTATCTCACTCTGGTTTACCTACGAGGTTCGGTAGTAACTTGATCTGAAGTTACATGACCATCATCATTAGCTTCCTCACTAATTGATGTAGTAGTCACAGAACAGATTTACGTGATGAACTACTTTCCAATAAGGGAGCAGGTACAGTTACCTCATCAAGTTCTATTTTCCTCCCACTCACTTCTTTTGAGAGAAACTCCTTCTCTAGAAAGGATCCATTCTTGGCAACGAATGTCTTGCCTTCAGATCTGTGATAGAAGGTGTACCCAACATTTTGGGTATCCTATGAAGACGCACTTCTCCGATTTGGGTTCAAGCTTATCATGTTGAAACTTTTTCACATAAGCATCGCAACCCAAACTTTAAGAACGACAACTTTGGTTTCTTGCTAAACCATAATTCATAGAGTGTCGTCTCAACGGATTTAGATGGTGCCCTTTTTAACGTGAATGCAGTTGTCTCTAATGCATAACCCCAAAACGATAGTGGTAGATCGATAAGAGACATCATAGATCGCACCATATCTAATAAAATGCTGATTCTGACGTCAGTACACAACATTACACTATGGTGTTCGGTGGCGTGAGTAGTGAAACTATTTCACATTGTTTTAATCAAGGCCAAACTCGTAACTCAAATATTTTACCTCTGCGATCATATCGTAGAAACTTCTATTTTCTTGTTACGATGATTCTCCACTTCACTCTGAAATTCTTTGAACTTTTCAAACGTTTCAGACTTATGTTTCATCAAGTAGATATACCCATATCTGCTCAAATCATCTATGAAGGTCAGAAAATAATGATACTTGTCGCGAGCCTCAACACTCATCGGATCACATACATCAGTATGTATTATTTCCAATAAGACAGTTGCTTGCTCCATTGTTTCGGAGAACAGAGTTTTAGTCATCTTGCCCATAAGGCATGGTTCGCAAGCATCAAGTGATTCATAATCAAGTGATTCCAAAATCCCATCAGCATGGAGTTTCTTCATGCGCTTTACACCAATATGACCTAAACGGTAGTGCCACAAACAAGTTGCACTATCATTATTAACTTTGCATCTTTTGACTTCAATATTATGAATATGTGTATCATTACGATCGAGATCCAACAAACCATTTTCGTTGGTGTGTATGACCATAGAAGGTTTTATTCATGTAAACAGAACAACAATTGTTCTCTAACTTAAATGAATAACCGTATTGCAATAAACATGATCAAATCATATTCATGCTCAACGCAAACACCAAATAACACTTATTTAGGTTCAACATTAATCCCGAAAGTATAGGGGGTCTGCGATGATGATCATATCAATCTTGGAACCACTTCCAACACACATCGTCACTTCACCCTTAACTAGTCTCTGTTCATTCTGTAACTCCTGTTTCGAGTTACTAATTTTTAGCAACCGAACAAGTATCAAAAACCCAGGGGCTACTATAAACACTAGTAAGGTACACATCAATAACATGTATATCAAATATAGCTTGTTCACTTTGCCATCCTTCTTATCTGCCAAATACTTGGCGTGGTTCCGCTTCTAGTGACCAGTCCCTTTGCAGTAGAAGCACTTAGTCTCAGGCTTAGGTCCAGACTTGGGCTTCTTCACTTGAGCAGCAACTTGCTTGCCGTTCTTCTTGAAGTTCCCCTTCTTCCCTTTGCCCTTTCTCTTGAAACTAGTGGTCTTGTCAACCATCGACACTTGATGTTTTTCTTGATTTCTACCTTCGCCAATTTTAGCATCGCGAAGAGCTTGGGAATTGTTTTCGTCATCCCTTGCATATTATAGTTCATCACGAAGTTCTACTAACTTGGTGATGGTGACTAGAGAATTCTATCAATCACTATTTTATCTAGAAGATTAACTCCCACTTGATTCAAGTGATTGTAGTACCCAGACAATCTGAGCACAAGCTCCTTTGCTTGAGCTATTCTCCTCCATCTTTTAGCTATAGAACTTGTTGGAGACTTCATATCTCTCAACTCGGGTATTTGCTTGAAATATTAACTTCAACTCCTGGAACATCTCATATGGTCCATGACGTTCAAAACGTCTTTGAAGTCCCGATTCTAAGGCGTTAAGCATGGTGCACTTAACTATCAAGTAGTCATGATACCGAGCTTTTGTCAAAAGCGTTCATAACGATACGCATACGCTTCCTACAATAGGTCTGTCACCTAGCGGTGCATCAAGGACATAATTCTTACGTGCAGCAATGAGGATAAACCTCGGATCATGGATCCAATCCGCATCATTGCTACTAACATCTTTCAACTTAGTTTTCTCTAGGAACATATCAAAATTAAGCGGGAGCAACATCGCGAGCTATTGATCTACAACATAGATATGCTAATACTACGGGACTAAGTTCATGATAAATTAAAGTTCAATTAATCATATTACTTAAGAACTCCCACTTAGGTAGACATCTCTCTAATCATCTAAGTGATCACGTGATCCAAATCAACTAAACCATAACCGATCATCACGTGAAATGGAGTAGCTTTTCAATGGTGAACATCACTATGTTGATCATATCTACTATATACTTCACGCTTTCGACCTTTCGGTCTCGGTGTTCGAGGCCATATCTGCATATGCTAGGCTCGTCAAGTTTAACCCGAGTATTCTACGTGTGCAAAACTGGCTTGCACCCGTTGTAGATGGACGAGAGCTTATCACACCCTATCATCACGCGTGGTGTGCAGGCACGACGAACTTTGGCAGCGGTGCATACTCAGGGAGAACACTTTTATCTTGAAATTTAGTGAGAGATCATCTTATAATGCTACCGTCAATTAAAGCAAGATAAGATGCATAAAAGATAAACATCACATGCAATCAATATAAGTGATATGATATGGCCATCATCATCTTGTGCTTGTGATCTCCATCTCCAAAGCACCTCCATGATCGCCATCGTCACCAGCGCGACACCTTGATCTCCATCATAGCATCGTTGTCGTCTCGCCAATCTTATGCTTCTACGACTATCGCTACCGCTTAGTGATAAAGTAAAGTATTACAGGGCGATTGCATTGCATACAATAAAGCGACAACCATATGGCTCCTGCCGATTGTCGATAACTTGGTTACAAAACATGATCATCTCATACAATAAAATTTAGCATCATGTGTTGACCATATCACATCACAACATGCCCTGCAAAAACAAGTTAGACGTCCTATACTTTGTTGTTGCAAGTTTTACGTGGCTGCTACGGGTTTAGCAAGAACCGTTCTTACCTACGCATCGAAACCACAACGATAGTTTGTCAAGTTGGTGCTGTTTTTTCGTTCGCAAGGACCGGGCGTAGCCACACTCGGTTCATCTAAAGTTGGAGAAAGAGACACCCGCCAGCCTCCTGTGTGCACTGCACGTCGGTAGAACCAGTCTCGCGTAAGCATCTGGCGTAATGTCGGTCCGGGCCGCTTCATCCAACAATACCGCCCGAACCAAAGTATGACATGCGGGTAAGCGGTATGACTTGTATCGCCCACAACTCACTTGTGTTCTACTCGTGCATATAACATCAACGCATAAAACCAGGCTCGGATGCCTTTGTTGGGGAACGTAGTAATTTCAAAAAATTCCTACGCACACGCAAGATCATGGTGATGCATAGCAACGAGAGGAGAGTGTTGTCTACGTACCCTCGTGAGACCGTGGCGGAAGCGTTATATCAACGCGGTTGATGTAGTCATACATCTTCACGATCGACCGATCCAAGCACCGAAGAAAGCACGGCACCTCCGAAGTTTTGCACACGTTAAACTCGGTGGCGTCCTCGCCTTCTCGATCCAGCAAGAGGGGCGAAGTAGTAGATGAGTTCCGGCACCTGACGGCGTGGTAGCGGTGTTGGTGAAGAACAATCATCACAGGCTTCGCCTAAGCACTACGACTATGATGGAGGATAAACTAGAGGAGACAGGGGTTGCGGCACACGGCTTGGTGTTTCTTGATGTGTCTTGGGTGCTAGCCCTACCCCTCTATTTATATGTTGAGCCCTGGGGTCGAAACTTGGAGTAAAAGCCTCCTCAAAGTCGGTTTCACCCGAAAGGCAAGAGTCCTTCTCGGACTCCAGGTTAGACGCCAGGGTTCCCGGCGTCTACCCCCTAGACGCCAGGGTTCCTGGCGTCTAGCCTCTGGTCTCCGCAAAACTTCCTTTTGCACTTTCCAAAAGCCTCGTGGGCTTTCCCCTTTGGCCCAGATAAAGTGTTCTCGTGCCCAAACATTTCGAGACATCCGGAACCCCTTAGGTGAATTCCGGAACCCTTAGGAGATCAAACACTACTATCCACATATCAATCTTTACTTCTGGACCATTCCGGAGTTCCTCCTCATATCTGTGATCTCATCCAAAACTTCGAACAACATTCGGTCACCAACATACATAACTCATATTACTATATCGTCATTGAACGTTAAGCGTGCGGACCCTACGGGTTCGAGAACTATGTAGACATGACCGAGACACCTCTCTTATCAATAACCAACAGCGGGACTCGGATGCCCATATTGGCTCCTACATATTCTCTGAAGATCTTTATCGGTCAGACCGCATAACAACATACGTTGTTCCCTTTGTCATCGGTATGTTACTTGCCCGAGATTCAATCGTCGGTATCTCAATACCTAGTTCAATCTCGTTACCGGCAAGTCTCTTTACTCGTTCCGTAATACATCATCCCAACTAACTCATTAGTTGCAATGCTTGCAAGGCTTATAGTGATGTGCATTATTGAGTGGGCCCAGAGATACCTCTCCAACAATCGGAGTGACAAATCCTAATCTCGAAATACGCCAACCCAACAAATACCTTCGGAGACACCTGTAGAGCACCTTTATAATCACCCGGTTACGTTGTGAGGTTTGGTAGCACACAAAGTGTTCCTCCGATGGCAGGAGTTGCATAATCGCATAGTCATAGGAACATGTATAAGTCATGAAGAAAGCAATAGCAACAAAATAAGCGATCAAGTGCAAAGCTAACGGAATGGGTCAAGTCAATCACATCATTCTCCTAATGATGTGATCCCATTAATCAAATGACAACTCTTTGTCTATGGCTAGGAAACATAACCATCTTTGATCAACGAGCTAGTCAAGTAGATGCATACTAGTGACACTCTGTTTGTCTATGTATTCACACATGTATTATGTTTCCGATTAATACAATTCTAGCATGAATAATAAACATTTATCATGAAATAAGGAAATAAATAATAACTTTATTATTGCCTCTAGGGCATATTTCCTTCAGTCTCCCACTTGCACTAGAGTCAATAATCTAGATCACATCGCCATGTAATTTAACATCAATAGTTCACATCACCATGTGATTAATACCCATAGTTCACATCGTTATGTGACCAACACCCAAAGGGTTTACTAGAGTCAATAATCTAGTTCATATCGCTATGTGATTAACACCCAAAGAGTACTAAGGTGTGATCATGTTTTGCTTGTGAGATAATTTTAGTCAACGGGTCTGTCACATTCAGATCCGTAAGTATTTTGCAAATTCTATGTCTACAATGCTCTGCATGGAGCTACTCTAGCTAATAGCTCCCACTTTTAATATGTATCCAGATTGAGACTTAGAGTCATCTGGATCAATGTCAAAAACTTGCATCAACGTAACCCTTTACGACGAACCTTTTTTTTACCTCCATAATCGAGAAACATATCCTTATTCCACTAAGGATAATTTTTGACCGCTGTCCAGTGATCTACTCCTAGATCACTATTGTACTCCCTTGCCAAAATCAGTGTAGGGTATACAATAGATCTGGTACCTGACATGGCATACTTTATAGAACCTATGGCCAAGGCATAGGGAATGACTTTCATTCTCTTTCTATCTTCTGCCATGGTAGGGTTTTGAGTCTTACTCAATTTCACACCTTGTAACACAGGCAAGAACTCTTTCTTTGAGTGTTCCATTTTGAACTACTTCAAAATCTTGTCAAGGTATGTACTCATTGAAAAAAACTTATCAAGCGTCTTGATCTATCTCTATAGATCTTGATGCTCAATATGTAAGCAGCTTCACCGAGGTCTTTCTTTGAAAAACTCCTTTCAAACACTCCTTTATGCTTTGCGAGAATAATTCTACATTACTTCCAATCAACAATATGTCATTCACATATACTTATCAGAATGTAGTGCTCCCACTCACTTTCTTGTAAATACAGGCTTCATCGCAAGTCTGTATAAAACTATATGCTTTGATCAACTTATCAAAGCGTGTATTCCAACTCCGAGATGCTTGCACCAATCCATAGATGGATCGCTGGGGCTTGCATATTTTGTTAGCACCTTTAGGATTGACAAAACCTTCTAGTTGCATCATATACAACTCTTCTTTAATAAATCCATTAAGGAATGCAGTTTTGTTTATCCATTTGCCAGATTTCATAAAATGCGGCAATTGCTAACATGATTCGGACAGACTTAAGCTTAGATACGAGTGAGAAACTCTCATCTTAGTCAACATCTTGAATTTGTCGAAAACCTTTTGCGACAATTCTAGCTTTGTAGATAGTAACACTACTATCAGCGTCCGTCTTCCTCTTGAAGATCCATTTAATCTCAATGGCTCACCAATAACCGGGTAAGTCAATCAAAGTCCATACTTTGTTCTCATACATGGATCATATCTCGGATTTCATGGCCTCAAGCCATTTCGCGGAATCTGGGCTCATCATCACTTCCTCATAGTTCGTAGGTTCGTCATGGTCAAGTAACATGACCTCCAGAACAGGATTACCTTACCACTCTGGTGTGTATCTCACTCTGGTTTACCCTCACGAGGTTCGGTAGTAACTTGATCGAAGTTACATGACCATCATCATTAGCTTCCTCACTAATTGATGTAGTAGTCACAGGAACAGATTTACGTGATGAACTACTTTCCAATAAGGGAGCAGTACAGATTACCTCATCAAGTTCTATTTTCCTCCCACTCACTTCTTTTGAGAGAAACTCCTTCTCTAGAAAGGATCCATTCTTGGCAGCGAATGTCTTGCCTTCAGATCTGTGATAGAAGGTGTACCCAACATTTTGGGTATCCTATGAAGACGCACTTCTCCGATTTGGGTTCAAGCTTATCATGTTGAAACTTTTTCACATAAGCATCGCAACCCAAACTTTAAGAAACGACAACTTTGGTTTCTTGCTAAACCATAATTCATAGAGTGTCGTCTCAACGGATTTAGATGGTGCCCTTTTTAACGTGAATGCAGTTGTCTCTAATGCATAACCCCAAAACGATAGTGGTAGATCGATAAGAGACATCATAGATCGCACCATATCTAATAAAGTATGGTTACGACGTTCGTACACAACATTACACTGTGGTGTTCCAGGTGGCGTGAGTAGTGAAACTATTTCACATTGTTTTAACTGAAGGCCAAACTCGTAACTCAAATATTTTACCTCTGCGATCATATCGTAGAAACTTCTATTTTCTTGTTACGATGATTCTCCACTTCACTCTGAAATTCTTTGAACTTTTCAAACGTTTCAGACTTATGTTTCATCAAGTAGATATACCCATATCTGCTCAAATCATCTATGAAGGTCAGAAAATAATGATACTTGTCGCGAGCCTCAACACTCATCGGATCACATACATCAGTATGTATTATTTCCAATAAGACAGTTGCTTGCTCCATTGTTTTGGAGAACAGAGTTTTAGTCATCTTGCCCATAAGGCATGGTTCGCAAGCATCAAGTGATTCATAATCAAGTGATTCCAAAATTCCATCAGCATGGAGTTTCTTCATGCGCTTTACACCAATATGACCTAAACGGTAGTGCCACAAACAAGTTGCACTATCATTATTAACTTTGCATCTTTTGGCTTCAATATTATGAATATGTGTATCATTACGATCGAGATCCAACAAACCATTTTCGTTGGTGTGTATGACCATAGAAGGTTTTATTCATGTAAACAGAACAACAATTGTTCTCTAACTTAAATGAATAACCGTATTGCAATAAACATGATCAAATCATATTCATGCTCAACGCAAAACACCAAATAACACTTATTTAGGTTCAACATTAATCCCGAAAGTATAGGGGTCTGCGATGATGATCATATCAATCTTGGAACCACTTCCAACACACATCATCACTTCACCATTAAATTGTCTCTGTTCATTCTGTAACTAATGTTTCGAGTTACTAATTTTTAGCAACCGAACAAGTATCAAAAACCCAGGGGCTACAATAAACACAAGTAAGGTACACATCAAAAACATGTAAATCAAATATAGAGTGTTCACTTTGCCATCCTTCTTATACGCCAAATACTTGGCGTGGTTCCGCTTCTAGTGACCAGTCCCTTTGAAGTAGAAGCACTTAGTCTCAAGCTTAGGTCCAGACTTGGGCTTCTTCACTTGAGCAACAACTTGCTTGCCGTTCTTCTTGAAGTTCCCCTTCTTCCCTTTGCCCTTTCTCTTGAAACTAGTGGTCTTGTCAACCATCGACACTTGATGTTTTTCTTGATTTCTACCTTCGCCAATTTTAGCATCGCGAAGAGCTTGGGAATTGTTTTCGTCATCCCTTGCATATTATAGTTCATCACGAAGTTCTACTAACTTGGTGATGGTGACTAGAGAATTCTATCAATCACTATTTTATCTAGAAGATTAACTCCCACTTGATTCAAGCGATTGTAGTACCCAGACAATCTGAGCACATGCTCACTGCTTGAGCTATTCTCCTCCATCTTTTAGCTATAGAACTTGTTGGAGACTTCATATCTCTCAACTCGGGTATTTGCTTGAAATATTAACTTCAACTCTGGAACATCTCATATGGTCCATGACGTTCAAAACGTCTTTGAAGTCCCGATTCTAAGGCGTAAAGCATGGTGCACTTAACTATCAAGTAGTCATCATACCGAGCTTTTGTCAAAAGCGTTCATAACGTCGCATCCGCTCCTGCAATAGGTCTGTCACCTAGCGGTGCATCAAGGACATAATTCTTCTATGCAGCAATGAGGATAAACCTCGGATCACGGATCCAATCCGCATCATTGCTACTAACATCTTTCAACTTAGTTTTCTCTAGGAACATATCAAAATTAAACGGGGAGCAACATCGTGAGCTATTGATCTACAACATAGATATGCTAATACTACCAGGACTAAGTTCATGATAAATTAAAGTTCAATTAATCATATTACTTAAGAACTCCCACTTAGATAGACATCTCTCTAATCATCTAAGTGATCACGTGATCCAAATCAACTAAACCATAACCGATCATCACGTGAAATGGAGTAGCTTTCAATGGTGAACATCACTATGTTGACCATATCTACTATATGATTCACGCTCGACCTTTCGGTCTCAGTGTTCCGAGGCCATATCTGCATATGCTAGGCTCGTCAAGTTTAACCCGAGTATTATACGTGTGCAAAACTGGCTTGCACCCGTTGTAGATGGACGTAGAGCTTATCACACCCTCTCATCACGTGGTGTCTGGGCACGACGAACTTTGGCAACGGTGCATACTCAGGGAGAACACTTTTATCTTGAAATTTAGTGAGAGATCATCTTATAATGCTACCGTCAATTAAAGCAAGATAAGATGCATAAAAGATAAACATCACATGCAATCAATATAAGTGATATGATATGGCCATCATCATCTTGTGCTTGTGATCTCCATCTCCAAAGCACCTCCATGATCGCCATCGTCACCCGGTAGCGACACCTTGATCTCCATCATAGCATCGTTGTCGTCTCGCCAATCTTATGCTTCTCGACTATCGCTACCGCTTAGTGATAAAGTAAAGTATTACAGGCGATTGCATTGCATACAATAAGCGACAACCATATGGCTCTCGCCAGTTGCCGATAACTTGGTTACAAAACATGATCATCTCATACAATAAAATTTAGCATCATGTGTTGACCATATCACATCACAACATGCCCTGCAAAAACAAGTTAGACGTCCTATACTTTGTTGTTGCAAGTTTTACGTGGCTGCTACGGGCTTAGCAAGAACCGTTCTTACCTACGCATCAAAACCACAACGATAGTTTGTCAAGTTGGTGCTGTTTTAACCTTCGCAAGGACCGGGCGTAGCCACACTCAGTTCAACTAAAGTTGGAGAAACCGAAACCCGCTAGCCACTGTGTGCAAAGCACGTCGGTAGAACCAGTCTCGGCGTAAGCATCTGGCGTAATGTCGGTCCGGGCCGCTTCATCCAACAATACCACCGAACCAAAGTATGACATCTTTGGTAAGCGGTATGACTTGTATCGCCCACAACTCACTTGTGTTCTACTCGTGCATATAACATCAACGCATAAAACCAGGCTCGGATGCCCTTTGTTGGGGAACGTAGTAATTTCAAAAAATTCCTACGCACACGCAAGATCATGGTGATGCATAGCAGCGAGAGGGAGAGTGTTGTCTACGTACCCTCGTGAGACCGTGGCGGAAGCGTTATATCAACGGTTGATGTAGTCATACATCTTCACGATCCGACCGATCCAAGCACCGAAAGCATGGCACCTCCGAGTTACGCACGTTAAACTCGGTGGCGTCCTCGCCTTCTCGATCCAAAGCAAGAGGCGAAGTAGTAGATGAGTTCCGGCGGCACGACGGCGTGGTGGCGGTGTTGGTGAAGAACAATCATCACAGGCTTCGCCTAAGCACTACGACTATGATGGAGGATAAACTAGAGGAGACAGGGGTTGCGGCTGCGGCTTGGTGTTTCTTGATGTGTCTAGGGTGCTAGCCCTACCACTCTCTTTATATGTTGAGCCCTGGGGTCGAAACTTGGAGTAAAAGCCTCCTCAAAGTCGGTTTCACCCGAAAGGCAAGAGTCCTTCTCGGACTCCAAGGCTAGACGCCAGGGTTCCCGGCGTCTACCCCCTAGACGCCAGGGTTCCTGGCGTCTAGCCTCTGGTCTCCGCAAAACTTCCTTTTGCACTTTCCAAAAGCCTCGTGGGCTTTCCCCTTTGGCCCAGATAAAGTGTTCTCGTGCCCAAACATTTCGGGAAACATCCGGAACCCCTTCCGGTGAATTCCGGAACCCTTCCGGAGATCAAACACTACTATCCACATATCAATCTTTACTTCCGGACCATTCCGGAGTTCCTCGTCATATCTGTGATCTCATCCAAAACTCCGAACAACATTCGGTCACCAACATACATAACTCATAGTACTATATCGTCAACGAACGTTAAGCGTGCGGACCCTACGGATTCGAGAACTATGTAGACATGACCGAGACACCTCTCTTCTCAATAACCAATAGCGGGACCTGGATGCCCATATTGGCTCCTACATATTCTACGAAGATCTTTATCGGTCAGACCGCATAACAACATACGTTGTTCCCTTTGTCATCGGTATGTTACTTGCCCGAGATTCGATCGTCGGTATCTCAATACCTAGTTCAATCTCGTTACCGGCAAGTCTCTTAACTCGTTCCGTAATACATCATCCATAACTAACTCATTAGTTGCAATGCTTGCAAGGCTTATAGTGATGTGCATTACCGAGTGGGCCCAAAGATACCTCTCCGACAATCGGAGTTACAAATCCTAATCTCGAAATACGCCAACCCAACAAGTACCTTTGGATACACCTGTAGAGCACCTTTATAATCACCCAGTTACGTTGTGACGTTTGGTAGCACACAAAGTGTTCCTTGGTAGCAGGAGTTGCATAATCTCATAGCCATAGGAACATGTATAAGTCATGAAGAAAGCAATAGCAACAAACTAAACGATCAAGTGCTAAGCTAACGGAATGGATCAAGTCAATCACATCATTCTCCTAATGACGTGATCCCATTAATCAAATGACAACTCTTTGTCTATGGCTAGGAAACATAACCATCTTTGATCAACGAGCTAGTCAAGTAGAGGCATACTAGTGACACTCTGTTTGTCTATGTATTCACACATGTATTATGTTTCCGATTAATACAATTCTAGCATGAATAATAAACATTTCTCATGAAATAAGGAAATAAATAATAACTTTATTATTGCCTCTAGGGCATATTTGCTTCAGTCTCCCACTTGCACTAGAGTAGAGTCCAATCCGGACACGGGTATAGTCTTTGGTCTTCATGTCTTCACAGCCCATCAGTCCTTCCCATGGATAACATGCCGGGCGCCCGAGGACCCCTTAGTCCAGGACTCCCTCAGTAGCCCCCCAAACAGTCTTCAATAACGAAATGTTCGGCACACAAAGTGTCTTCGGCATTGCAAGGCGGGTTCCTCCTCCGATGACCTCCAAGTAATGTACTCGGCTGTTGATCAATGTCGCTCCCCTCGGCTTCTGCGCGTCAAATAACTTCTTCTTCCATGTTGCGAGCGAATGCAGAAGGTTAGAGTATTTTTGCAAATAGCACCCCGCTCCGGCAAGGAAGAGCGCCTATTTAAAGAGATTGGATCCTAGATCAATTCGGCACCCCGCATTGAAAAATCCCTGGAGACTGGTAGGAGAAACCATTCCAACATGGCTAGCGTTCCCAGCTCCTCCTCCCGTTCTGGCCTAGAGAAAGGCGGGTGGGAGAGGTGTTCTGTGTCCCACAGCCAATTGACGAAGCTGCAGACGCAGGGATTTCTTCCTCCTGCAGATCTAGTCCCTGTTCGAGCGGGGCTAGCTTCCTTCAATGGTGAGGCTCAGGCAGAGGGCTTCCCCAATCCATCCAGGGGAGAGCGGGTGTGTTTCGTCCCCTACCTGCTAAGAGGCGTCGGATTTCCAATCCATCCGTTCCTCCGAGGGCTTCTGGAATATTATGGCCTCCAGCTGCACAACTTCACCACCGCCTCTATTCCACACATTGCAGGTTATGTTGCCTTATGCGAACTATTTCTGGGCATTGAGGACCATTTTGAGCTGTGGAGGAAGTTGTTCTGTCTTGTCCCGCACAATCATGAGGGGTCAATATTTGAAGTGGGCGGAGCCGAAGTATGGCGTATCGCCGATACCGGATATCTGTTCGGCACGCCCAGGAAGGCACCTGAAGAATGGCCTTCCGAATGGTTCTACATTGAGGATGTCGCGCTTCCCGACCCAGTTCGAAAGGGTCTTCCTGAATTTGCAAGTGTTCCGCTGAAGAAACGCCACAGTTGGCGTCCCCGGAGTCTTGAAGAGAATGACAGCGCAGAAGTTCATCAACTCATGAGCAATATAAGGATGCTCGCTCAGTCCGGGCTCACAATAATCGAGGTAATGGCGACCTCCATAGTGCGAGGGGTTCAGCCGCTTCAATACAGAGGGCTGCCAATGTGGCACTATAATGGAGAGGATGACGCCTCCCGTTGTGGCCGGAAAGGTCCAGATACCCCCGCCGCCCTGGCCAAGATATTAGCCGAGCTGTTTAAAGGGGAGGAAGAGGAATTTCTTAGCATTAAGCGTAGAGATGGGTATTCTATGTATGATCCCCCCAGCTGGGTAAGCCTCAACCCCTCTGTCTCACTCATTCCACTTCGGATTACTTTTGATAAATTTCAAATCGGTTTGTTATGACAGCACTGGTGAAAGGTCACCGAAGGACTTCATAGTCCCGCCCCACAGCCGGAGAACCACAACCAGGAGCTTGATCCTGGGTTTGAGGAGGATACGGATATATTCGTGGTGCTCGCAGAGGGAGTGTTTTACCAGACGAGCTATGATGACACAGAAGTGGCCATCACCGCCGACTACCCTGGCCTTCTTCCCGTTTCGTGCGTAAGTAATCAAGAGACACCTCCTCTAAAAGAGTGCTCTTATTCTATCTTGTGCTCCAAAGAGGAGGCGTTCGGCGATTCCGAGGAGATCGGCTCCCACACCGGGCCAGCCTTCGAAGAGGAAGGCTGATGAAGACACAGCCAGGCTTTCATCGAAGAGGTACGGATCCATAAATATGTTTTTCAGCGGCCGCACCCGACTGTGACTTTGTGCGTTTGTCTAGTTCCAAGAAAAGGGTCCGCCGGACTATGTCCGGGGGTCCGGCCAGCCGTACTCCCAACAACCGGGATTTAGACCCCGCCAGAGAAACGGGAGCCGGTACGGGAGCAACGCCGGACTATCCTTCGGCCGAGGGTTCGGAAAATATGTCCGTTACCAACTCGGAGGTAGAGAGCACCATGAATCATCGGTGCTGCAGGGCTATTTTACAAGACCCCGAGTTCTCGGAAGAGGCTTTCAATGCCTTCAGCTCGGCTGACGCATACATCCGAGCTACTTGAAACGGGCTTAACAGAGCCACAAAACAACATTTAACAAATGTGCAGGTAAGTTTACTGTGCCCAAAAATATGATAACCATATGCAAGTAGCCCCCGAGACTTAAAGTAGTTGGCACACCTAATTTGAGGATCGTTGTATAACCAGGCTCTTACGGAGAAGAACGTCCTGTTAGCCCAAGAGCTAAAAAGGTGTCAGACGCAGCTAACTTGCCGTCATTTAACCGGAGAAATCCAAGAAGGCGTCACTGGTAATATTCCCTCCATCGAGAAAATATGATTAAATGCCATTACTGCTAACAGTGTTGCCTATACCATGACATAATTGTCAGTGGAACTCAAGGAGACGCTGGAAGTCGCGCAAGCGAATGACAAGAAGCCAAAAGGCTACACGCTACGGACGAACGTGTGCTGAAGCAGGTCATTGTTGAGAAAACCCAACTCCAGGATTGCAAGACCCAGCTGGGCGAAGAGTTGAAGGATGTGCGGGCCCAGCTAGCCAATTCCGTAAAGGAAAACAAGAAGCTGCGGGGCGGCATATTCAGTATGTATCTGAACTATTTTAAAGTAGTTCGGCGATAAATGGAACTGATATAGTTATGATTGCAGGCGTATTGATGGGTCGTCCTGAAGAGGAGGTGTCCGGATCATCAAGTGATCTGCTGCAAAGGCTGTCGCAAGTGCACGAGCATCCTCGGGTAGCCATGCAGAGTGTTGCCAAGGCCTTATGGCCATCCGCCTCCCCTCCGGAAAGTATGGAGGAGCTTGTAGAGTTGTTCAAGGGAGCGCGGCGGTGTATCCGACTATGGAAGGTATCGGCCTGCCGAGAGGGTGCACGAGAGGCCTGGGCCATGGTGAAAACGCGATATATGAAGCTGGATCCTAATCACATGGCTCGGGTTGGATCGCTAGGGTCAAATGGGGAATATATTCCCGTTAGTTTAGTATATGACCACGTAGAGGTGGCCGCCAAATATTCCCAACAGGATTGTAAGTTGGACCGCGTGTTCGACGGTATAGAGGAGGAAGTGTTTGAGTCCAAGTGACTATGTACTTTCCTTACCCTATGTAATTCTATCTGAATTGTATAGCATTTGTCATGGCAAACCTTTTCGCTTCAACCTCCAGACCCAAGGGTGCGGAGTGTTTCCGAATACCCTCGCGGCCTAATAGACCGGGGTATGCCTGGAAAACTAGACGTAGGGGTCATAGTTGCTTGAATAGACAAGTTGTATTCTGCTAGTTATGTTATATTACATTGAGATCGTAAGAAACATCTTACAGAGAGAATAGTTCCGTTAAGGGTTCCTTTCCCTGGGTGTGCATGTATTAATGTACATGTCCGAATTGTGATGGAAAAATCATAGTGTGTGTAACTTCTGGGGGTTCGCAATGGAGTAATTGCAAAAACGTCTTTAATTCACCAACTGAATATTCCCTTAAGAACGCTAGCTTTCGGCTTCACCCAGTCTGAGGTACACATCCGGATGACCCGGCAGTAACAATCGCAGAGGTGCTCCCTTTATGCCCTAGCCAAACTAACGGGAACGTAGGGCATAAGCACAGGAGCCAGGCAACCCAGCTTGGCCAAAACTTAAGTCATATCAATGCATATAGTGGCGAAGAAAAGGTACATATGAAAGAACTCATATGTGAAGAGCTTGATGCTTGAGGAATAATAATAAAAAGCTTCTGTCCAACAAAGCCCCCAGGTATAATGGACATACATATTTTAAATATGTATGTGTCAGGGGTGTGCGGTCTAGCCGTACCAAAGCTTTAAAGTGAGGAAGGAAAAAAGTAATTGGAAAAGAGAGAAAAAATAATGGAAACTACAGGGGAGAAGGAGACGAACAAGGAGTTAGGCGCTAGGCATAGAATCTTTGGAGTCTGGCCGCGTTCCAGGGGTTCGGCTCGAGGTGATTGTCTGATGCATCACGAAGACGGTACGCTCCTCCGGTGAGAACTTCGTCAATTATGAAGGGACCCTCCCATCTGGGCTTGAGTTTGTCCTTTTTCTTCTCCGGCAGGCATAGAACAAGTTCGCCAACGTTGTAAGTCTTGGCCCATACTTCTCTGCTTTGATATCTTCGCGCCTGTTGTTGGTAAAATGTTGAACATGCCTTTGCAACGTCGCGCTCCTCCTCCAGGGCATCAAGGTTGTCCTGCCGATCTAGCTCGGCTTCTCTCTCTTCGTACATACGCACTCGAGGTGAGTCATGAATAATATCGCAGGGCAAAACAGCCTCTGCGCCATACACCATGAAGAAAGGTGTGTATTCGGCGTGGTCTGCAGCCCCCAGAGTATGGAGTCGAGCTCCTCAACCTAGTGCTTGTCTGATTCTTTCAAAGACCACACTAGTCTGGGCTTGATGCCGCTCATAATAAGACCATTGGCTCGTTCAACCTGACCGTTGGTTTGCGGGTGGTAGACGGAGGCGTAATCAAGTTTAATGCCAAGATTAGTACACCAGGTTTTTACCTCGTCAGCCTTGAAATTAGAGTCGTTGTCGGTGATGATGCTGTGTGGGACACCATAACGATGCACAACACCGGATATGAATTCTATCACCGGGCCAGACTCAGCCGTTTTGACTGGTTTAGCCTCTATCCACTTAGTGAATTTGTCCACCATGACCAACAAATATTTTTTATTATGGCTTCCCGCTTTAAGAGGTCCGACCATATCCAGTCCCCAGACCGCGAAAGGCCAAGTAATGGGGATAGTTTGCAAAGCAGCTGTGGGCATGTGGCTTTGGTTGGCGAAGAGTTGGCATCCGATGCAGCGTTGGACGAGGTCCTGCACGTCTGCTCGGGCTGTCGGCCAATAAAACCCAGTACGGAAGGCCTTGCTAACAAGGGCCCGAGCTGCGACATGGTGTCCGCCGAGACCAGCGTGAATTTCCGCTAAAATCTGCCGCCCCTCTTCCTCAGAGATACATCTTTGAAGTACTCGGGTAGTACTTTTCTTGTAGAGCTCTCCGTCGTGAACCTTGTAGGACTTCGAACGCCGGATAATGCGGCGAGCCTCATTCTGGTCTTCGAGAATCTCCTTCCTATTAATGTAGGCCAAGAAGGGTTCGGTTCATGGGGTAATAACTGCCATAATGAGATGGGCCGATGGTGTTATTTTGGTGGCTGAGCCCCCGGTACTGTCTATATGTTCGGGATTTGAGGTTGTGTTCGGCCAGCTCACGTGGGATCCCTGTCATGTCTGAAGGGCGCCAGGCGAATATGTCCTAGTTCTCGCGTAGGAATTCTCGTAGTGCAGCGTCAAATGTTGGGTTCAGTTGAGCTCCGATGGATGCTGTCTTCTTCGGGTCCGTTGGGTGGACCTAGAATTTGACTATTTCTTCTACTAGTTTGAAGGAGGTGGATTTGGGGCGTTTGTCGAGAATCACGTCGTCCCTTTTCACAGTGGAGCGTAGTGTGGTTAACTCTTCGGCCGCGAGGGCTTCGGATAGCGCCTCCAGGGCCAGGGATGCGGTTTTGTTTTCGGTGCGGAGTGCTATGTCCGGATGACTGATGAGAGTGATTATACCGTTTGGTCCGGGCATTTTGAGCTCCATATACCCGTAATGGGGTATGGCCTGGAAGTGTGAAAAATCATCCCGCCACAATAGGGCGTGATATCTGCTGCTGAAACGGGCCACTTCGAAAGTTGTTTCTTCGGACCGATAGTTCTCCGGCGTGCTGAATACTACGTCAAGTGTGATTTTACCCACGCACCGCGCCTCCCGACTGGTAATAATTCCTCGGAAGGTTGTGTTACTTTGCTTGATGCGGCTCCTGTCTATTTCCATTTTATGGAGTGTGTCCTCGTAAATGAGGTTTAGTCCGCTGCCACCGTCCATGAGGACCTTGGTGAGTTGAAATCCGTCCATGATGGGACTGAGGACTAACGCGGCTGGCGCTCGGACTGTTCTGTACTTTGGTTCGTCACCGACGTTGAATGTTATAGCCGTGTCGTTCCATGGGTTTATTGCAGCAATTTGGCAGACTTCGGCGAGCTCACGAAGTGCCCTTTTGCGCTTGTTGTTTGAAGCGAATGTCTCAAAGACCGTCAATACTCTTGAGTTATCGTCTTCTGGGGGATGCCGTTCTGGGTCATCCTTGATAAGGATGTCCTCGCCGCACTTGGCTACCTGTCGTAGTATCCAGCATGCTCTAAGGATGTGGGTTGCCACGGTATCTGGTGTTGTATGTATTTTGCATGGGCCATCGAGCCACCCCTCCAGAACGGTGCCGTGCCGCATAGAGGTTTTGTGTTTCTTGACTGTTGGACTGGGCGTGCCACGAGGGTGCGCCCTTTTCGCCTGTAGGGGGAGTTGAGTTGGCACTAACGGTTCCCAGCGAGCTGCCTGAGTTTTCCAGGCGCTCTCCACCGCGTTGTACCTTTGTACTATGGTTGCTAAGTCAGTGAATTTCAGTATCCGGCGGCGATTGATGGCGTTGAGGATTCCTTCATCCGCGCAATTGTTGCAGAACGCTGATATTGCGTCCTCGTCACGGCAAACTTTTACCTTGTCCTTGACAAGGAGGAATCTGACCCAAAAGTGGTGGACCGTTTCCAGAGACTGCTGTTTTATGCTCATGAGAGCATCTATGTCTGGGTGGGTGGGTGGAATTAAATCCGAACCCCGACCTGACCGGTTATCCGGACTCTGACGACCTTCCGGGCTTAACAGTCCGGGTTCCGAAATATCTTTTGATTGTTTAGGACCGCCGTCCGATGCTATGTTCGGAGGGCTAGTCGCATCCTTTCGCGGGTGAGTATTCGGCTCTTCCTGAACGGCGATCCGAACATAGTCCATCTTCGATATAGAAGAAGACTCGTTGTCCTGCTCCACGACTACCGCAATCTGGTGGGTGACTGGTGGGGCCTTGATTTCTCCTTGATCGGTTTTAGGCCCGGTCCGATCGTAGTCCGCGGCGATTCCCAAAGCGGCGATGCGATCTAGGAGTTCGTTCAAAGACAAAAACTCTGCCGGATCCATCTGCTTGGAGTGCTCGGAGTTGATGCGAAGGGGGTTTTTGATGGCCCGAGAGGTCATCATTGGCCAACGGCCGAACGGGCGATCATAGTAAAGCCGCCTAGCCGGAGGGTTTGGCCTGGGGCCAGAGCTCCCCCGGAGGTGATGTTGTATTTAAGGACAAGGCGAGCCATCGAGCCTTTCGTCGACGGCACAGTGGAACTCTCAATGAAAGCACCAGTGTCGATGTCAAAACCAGCGGATCTCGGGTAGGGGGTCCCGAACTGTGCGTCTAGGATCGATGGTAACAGGAGACGGGGGACACGATGTTTGCCCAGGTTCGGGCCCTCTCTATGGAGGTAATACCCTACTTCCTGCTGGATGGATCTTGATGAATATGAGTATCACAAGAGTTAATCTACCACGAGATCGTGATGGCTAAACCCTAGAAGTCTAGCCTATATGACTATGGTAATGAATATCCTTTCCGGACTAACCCCTTCTGGTTTATATAGACGCTAGGGGAATCTAGGCACTACAAAAAAATACACTTCCGTGATGATACGTGTTTGTCACAGTAGGTCGCGTTTTTTGTCATGCATGTACATCCATGACAAATTTATGACAGAATCAAGATAGTCATACCTGTGTCGTCAGAGAAGTGTTCCATGACATTACCAAAATTATCATCACGGAAGTGTCCACTTCCATGACGATAAATCGCGGCGTCACGAAGTGCTTCGTCAAGGGTGACCGACACGTGGCATCCACCGTAACGGAACGCCGTTAAGCTATCGGGTCGGGTTTTGGATCCGATAACCCGTTAACAGCCCCGACCAATGGGAAATTTCCACGTGTAAAATTCTTATTGGCCGAACGAAACACGTGTCAGCTCATCAGTGGGTCAAATAGGCACTTATGATATGTCGACACCTGCCATGGCCCACCATTGGCCCATTTAGCTTACAAAGTCGGCCCATTTGACTTGGTCAAAAGTTAACGGGCTGGCCCATGAAAATCCTGTTAACGGTCTCTTCTCAAATAGCCCATTTTACGGCGTGATAACTCACGTCCCATTAGGCCCTAAAGGAAATCGGCCCAACAACGTCATGTGGGCCGTCGAATATAACACCAGCCCATTTCACTTTCGGCCCATGTATGGCCCACGACGTCTTTCGGCCCATATGAGGCATTCGTATCTTTCGGCCCTTTACAGGCCCACGGTGACTCTAGCCCATAATGAACAGTAATTTTCTTTATACCCGTTAATGACCCGTGATTTACATGGGCCGTTTCCAGCCCATGTTAGCTTTCGGCCTATTGACGGCCCATACGTTCTTGGGCTCCTTTTCGGCCCTCGATTACTTCCGCCCGTTCTTGGCTCGTTCCCTAATGGGCCAAATTCGGCCCATGGCAAGAGTCGGCCCGTTACTGGCCTGTTCCCCTAATGGGCCAAATTCGGCCCACTGGCAAGAGTCGCCACGTTACTAGCCTGTTACCCTAATGGGACAAATTCGGCCCATGGCAAGAGTCGGCCCGTTTCTGGCCTGTTAACCCGTTGCGCCGTTTCCAGCCTGTCCTATATTCTGGCCCATTAACGACCCGTTATGCCCGTAATGTAAATTAAGCCTTTTGCTTTCCCTACCGTTAACAGCCGATTACCGTCTTTGAGCCGATACCAATTACGCCCGATTATGGCCCATGTAGACCCATTTATCCGACGGCCGAGGCCCACCGATTATGAGCCCATTTATCGACGGCCGTAGGGAGACCCATGGATCCTACGACCCGTATATGGCCCATGGTAGTTGCGGCCACTAGCAAACCAGGGAAAAAGAAAACTAGGAAATAAATAAGGCCGAATCTAACGCTAGGCTATTAAGGCGATTGCACAGATTACATCCACTCGGCATCAAAGATCGCCACAAGTGCAAATATAGGGAACACCCTACACTATACAAAAATGGCTTGCTATTTTCTTCAGCCGGTGGCTGCACGTTAAGAATAAATTTTGTATCGCACCAAAACAAGTTACAACTATATAACAAAAGGAAGGTTGGCATAAAACTTAACAGTCTAGCGAGATAAATGCACCACCGGAAGTTCGTAAGCTCTACCATTTGACCTCGATCACATGCTTTTCATCTTTGTATTGTCTAATGGAGCACCATAACCTCGCCTTCATTTCCCTAGGCTCTGAACAACATCGCAAATGTCTGATAGTCTGGTTTCAAAAGCATGCATATCTTGACGACATTGAGCAATGTTTCTCCTTGTTTCACAAAGGGCCTCTGTTAGGGAATGGACTTGTGTCTGGAGCGCAGATGCAACATTGCTTTGAGCTTGCATATCTTGATCATGAGGCGGTTTGGGACGATATTGCCTTAAAACCAACCCGGTATTACGCAGAACGTGCTTTTGACAGTATCGACCCACTGCAGCAAGAGCCGACATTGCGGTTATAGTTGCCTCGCCACCTTCGTGAAGGTGGCGGTTCCACCATTTTTCCATAGCTTCATTTGAAAAGTTGAGGTTTTACATTAGTACCGTAGCGTAAGATATTAAGGAGGCAGCAAAACCAAACAAAATAGCTTTGGTCTATATCTGAGAACTTATTCTGGTGAACCCATGTAACATATTAGTTGTATTTTATTGCAAAGTACATAATAAAACCAGGTTCCAAACATATGACCATGTATCATCGCTAATGTATTGTCTATTTCTTCACATTGTATTGAGGGCTAAGGATAAAGAGACGAAGTTTATAATACGGTAAGCATAGTACGACATCATTCATATCACAAAACAACTAAGAACAGACAAACAGGCAATTGTAACGTTGTGTGGGCAAGTCCAGCACGGAACTAGATTACGGGTCAAGATCAAAGGAACATCACTCCTCTCTTTTAAACCTTGTAAGACAATTGTGTATAAAATTGAAAAGAGTGATAGACATTGGCTGCAAACCATGCAGTTCAAGGCACAAGTCAGAGTAAGTAGTAGTTAAAAGGCATGAGGATTAAGGACTTACAATAGCGGCTTTGGTGGTGTAGTCCTTATGGCTTTCCTGCGCATTTCGAACAAGTCAATATAGATCCGATAATATGGTACAGAGAAAAGAGTGAAACAGCTGACTAATTACAAGAGCCTCACGATTGTGCAATATAGCTACGAGATCACGTCTGCATTGGAATTTCACTTTAAATGCGGTTGGCCTTATTCTTTGAACAGTTCACCTACAAGCAGATAGATTTGTGTGGCACATGCGTAAATAGGACTTCAACATGTGATCTGATCACATATATATAATGTATCTGATACTTCGGATCAGACCAGTGTTTAACAAGGCCCCTCCAGTCTTCATATGATATATTTTCCATTGTAGATGTTTGGGAAAGTTCACTGTTAGCCTTGCCTTCAAAGTGAGTTTTCCTCAAGTTATACCGAAATCTTGTCATGAGCAGACTTGAAAACATGGGTGCAAGCTTGTCTGGTTGCATCATCTTGGCTATCCAACTTGAACCTCATCTGTTGAAAATTATGGGAGTCTCATTATGTCACATCCCTAATCCTGGTCTGACCTATGCCAGCTACCATGTGTGCACCATGTTTAAATTCAAATGAAATTTGAATTGAGGAATTTTCAAAGCCTCAGAAAACCCCTAAAAATAACCAACATTTAAACCTCATCAAATGAGTCCAAGAAAATGTTCCTGTTATTCTGTGAAAATATTGGCATGAGATAAAATTCAAACCAATATTTTTGGAGTCACGAAAATAATTTATTTTGGGCCTTTGATTTAAATCAATAACGTATTTGGGTTGGAATTATTTCTGCTATATAAGAAATAACGTTCAAATATTTTTGTAAATTTGCATGTGACCTCGGAATATCTCTCTGAGCTCACACAATCAAAACAAAATAACAGAAAATAAAAATAGGAAAAGAACAGAGGCTGACCTGACCTTACTTGGCGCCCCACAACAGCCCAACAGAGGCCCAGCCCACTAGCCTCTGCCAGTCATCCTCCACCTTGCGCCAGAAGGACGCGAGGCGTGTGTTCGCCGCACGCCGGCACGCGCCCGTGCCACCTCCTGCTTCCTGCCGCTTCCCCCTCGTCGCCTGGGCCTCCCTCGCGACGCCACACACCCCCCAGGCCCTCTCACTGCTCTCCCCGTGCTCATTCCCTCCCATGTCCCTCTCGCACGCAACTACCGAGCGCTGTCGTCGCCGCCGTTCGCCACCACCGCGGCCACCGCCTCCCCCTTGCCTCTCCTACATACCCAGAAGCTCCGCCACCCTCGCCTACGCCTCTCTGCAGAGCAACGCGGCACCAGACGCCTCCGAACGCCCGTCACGTGGTCGTCTTCTACCTCGGCAGCCGAGATCGCCGGCGACCTCGTCCTCCAGCCCGTCCCGAGCCCTTTGAGACCGCCAGACGACTCCTGTGAGCTCCGATTCTTTCCCCTTGCTCGCCCTCTCCGTTTCGTCCCCTAGCCCGTCTTCCACCATGGCGGCTTCGCCGCCGCCGTGCCTCGTCGCCGTCATGGCCAGAGCCACAGTGGCTCGAAGCCAGGCACACCACCGTGCTCCACACCTCACCAGGAGCATGTAGCACACACCAACGCCTCCCCTAGCGCCCTACATCGCATAACCCGCCGTTGGCCAAACTCCTGCCACCGTCGCGATCTCGATTCCGGCAAGCTCGCTCCACCCTAGCTCCTCCCGCACGCACCACTAGACGCGGACGATTCCCTCGTTCCGTAGATGGCCTCGGCCTCCGATTTGGTCGCCGTGGGACGAAACCCGAACATCTCCACCGTCTCGGGCCTCGCTGGCGTCGAGTCGCCGGCGGGTTTGATCCCGCTGACCATTGACCGGGTGGGCCTAGGTTGACCCCCTGGGTCACTGACGCGTGGGCCCCAGGCCACTAACTAAACCAGGTTAGTATTAGTTTAACGCTAACTAATATTAGTTAGTTAAACTAACTACTGACACGTAGGGCCCACATGTCAGTTTGACCCAGACCAGCCCCGTTGACCACTGACATCACACCTATGTCATGCTGACGCAGTAACCTATTTTCTGGATTTATTCTTATATAGGAAATTCCAGAAAATGTTGCAAACTTCAAAAATTCATAGAAAATCAACCGTAGCTCCAAATCAAATAAGTTATATATGAAAAATGATCAGAAAAATCCAATCTATCCATCTGTACTAGTTTCATGCATGTCAGATAACTTTAACCTTGCTGTTTAGGTGAAACAAGCTAATGCACTTATATCACTTATTATTTTGGGTGATCATTTGAATCCTTGGTTCAAATGGACTCAAACCTTTCTGTCCCAAGTTGCATTAGACCTATCACACATCATATTGCCGTGTCATAGCATGCATCATATTGTCGCATTGCATTGATTGTGTCCTTCTGTGTTTGCTGCAGTCCCCTCTCGATGAGACGATGTTAGAAGGCGAGACCGATGACACCGATGAAGAACTATATTATCTTCAGAAGTGCCAGGTAAGCAAAACCCCCTTGTTCATTCCGATACAATCCCACTCTCTCGCTCCTTCTCTCTTTTACTGCATTAGGACAACAATGATTCATCTGTTACTTGCTGCGGTAGCTGAACCCATTTATCCTCTGCATGACCTGTCATTCCACAGTAATTAGATGAAACCCACTAGCATGAGTAGGAGTTGTTTGAGCCCTGTTGTGCCTACTCATTCATGCTTGTTTGTCATGCCTGCTACTACTTAGAGTTGAGTCAGGTCTGATTCATCGGGAATGAATTGGAATGGTGTGTGAACATGTCCTACTGTGTGTGAGCTAAGTGTGTGAACACGATTTGGTAAAGGTAGCGGTGAGAGGCCATGTAGGAGTACATGGTGGGTTGTCTCATTGAAGCCGTCCTCAGGAACTGAGTTCTGTGTTTGTGATCCATGAACAGTTACTACCACACATTGGGATCCTTAATTGACTCTCTCGGCTTCTTAACCACCCTTGTCCTTTGTCCGGGAGTTGCAAAGTAGTTTCTGGTGTTTGTAGCATGCTGGGGGCCGCACGCAGTGCTGACCTTAGGGGTGGGCTGTGTTGCGGTAGGCACGTGGCACGGTGTACCGATTCGCCCATTTGGTGTCTCGGGAACCCTGCACACATCGTTCGGGGCCGTTAGTGGAAACCTCGGCCGGACTCCCTGCGGATGGAACCCGAATAGGCGATAAACCTGGACTAGGGACTTGAGTGTTTAGGTAGGCCGTGGCCGACACCCTCGCCAGGCTTCCGCTTGAAGGTTGCCGAGATACATGACGTGTACATGGCGGTAAGTGGCGAGAGCGTGTGTGAAGAAGTACACCCCTGCAGGGTTATAACATCATCTATTCGAATAGCCGTGTCCATGTAAAGGACTTCTGGGTTGCCTATAACAGTTCATAGACAAGTGAAAGTGGATACTCTAAAATGCGCAAGATAAGCATGAGTGCTATGGAGGGCGTTCTCGTAGGGATACGGGAGCGGATCCATAGTGGTGTAATTATATGGTGAATATGTGGACTCGTGTGCACCACCTCAAAAGAGTTACTTACAGTCGTAGTTCAGGATAGCCACCGAGTCAAAGCTGGCTTGCTGCAGTCAAACTCCACCACCCCCTTTGTTGATAATGATGCATATGTAGTTAGTTATGATGTAAGTCTTGCTTAGTACATTTGTACTCACCTTTGCCTATTTTATGTTTTGCAGAGAGACGTCAGTCTCGCTAGTAGTTCCGCGTGGACTTCGACGTTTAGCTTGTTACCTCAGCTACGATATTGTGCCTCGGCAGATCTCGTAGATAGTCGCTTCTAAGCCTTTTTCATTTATAGTTGTCTGTACTCGGACATGTTAAGCTTCCGCATGTGTTTGACTTGTATGTTTCAATGTTGGGTCATGAGACCCGTGTTTGTAATATCTTGGCTCCTCGAGCCTAATGAATAAATACTTTGAGTCGTAGAGTTATGTTGTGATGCCATGTTGTATTTACACATATCGGGCATATTGTGTGTATGTTTGAAATGCTTGGTATGTGTGGGATCCGACAATCTAGTTGTTTATCCTTGGTAGCCTCTCTTATGGGGAAATGTAGTCTAGTGCTTCCTTGAGCCATAGTAGTCCGCCACAGCCCGGTTCACCGGAGTCCTCGCTAGCCCAAAGACTACCGCTCGACACTTGATCGGGCCGACATGTGTTTCACTTTCCCGGTGTTCATCCCCTTCGGGGAAATGTCACGCGGTGATATCCGGAGTCCTGCCTAGCCTGCTATAGCCCGGTTTACCGGAGTCCTGTTAGCCCAGTGCTACAGCCCGGATTCACACGTTGATGACCGACATGCTCGATGTGATTCATGTTTGCCTGTCCCCATGGGTTAGTGCCGCTTTGGGTTCACGACTAGCCATGTCGGCCCGGGTTCTATGTCATATGGATGCTAGCGACACTATCATATACGTGAGCCAAAAGGCGCAAACGGTTCCGGGCCATGGTAAGGCGACACCCGTGGGAATACCGTGCGTGAGGCCGCAAAGTGATATGAGGTGTTACCGGCTAGATCGATGTGACTTGGAATCGGGGTCCTGACAGTGTTGGTATCAGAGTCTGACTGCCTGTGGGATTACCAAGCCAAACTGGTCGAAGTTGTGTCTAGAAATGTTTTAGTTATGTAAGGGAATTGATTGTGGAAGGGAACGTAAGGCTCTTTTTACTCCTTATACCTCATGGCCTTCTGATCTGAGTCATCCTCTTCTCTTCTACGGGGTTTAAGAACTAGGCCTTCTCATCTATCTATCAGGATGACGTGTTACTAATCCATAGACTTTTAAGATTGTTGGTTTTAAGACCCAATTCATTTTCTACTACTTCCGTATGTTCATAGCTGGCCTCAGAACCTTGATATTGTGATGTTGAGTGGTCATGCCACTATTTTGCAGGATGTCTCAAATCATTTTGAGCATTTACAGCCGTTATGCTGTCGAGTCATCCTGTGTTTCTAAATAGTCTCGATGCATTTGCAAATCCTTTCTTCCTGCTCGATGTCCTTTGTGGTCAGAATAAGCACACTAACCGGTGCTTTGAGGTAATTTATTGCCTTGACATATATGTTGGAGCTATTATTATGACCCTAGGTGTTTTAGGGAGTCACCTAGTAATCCAGCCATGTTTTGTGTTCCCCGTGTGATGATTCTGGCCATTATTCCCGAAAGCATCTCGTGATGTTATTAGTTAGTAGGTATTCTATTCCTGGGTTCTTGAACCCGAGATTCACCCTACTTACCTCCTGTTAATAGTGTTTGCTAGTTCCTTTGGGACATTAGTAATTTTGTGATAGTCCTCGAGGTCCGTGGTATTTCTTTCTTCCAAATACTATGAACCGCTTATGGCAGAAGTTCCTTTGAACCAAAGATCACAATAAGAGTGCTCTTGATGAGTTCTTCGTTCTACATTGTGAATATGCCAGTTCTACTTTCCTGCATGGGTTATCCGGAAGAAACCTGTTGAACTTGATTCGACATGCTAACCTATGCTTCCACAACTCAGAAAGTTATATGTTCCTCGAGTTGTTCCTCCTTAGTTGTATTCTGACCCCCATCTATAAATTGATAGTCAAGGGTATGCGTGCATTCGTTTATCGATGCCTATTACTCTTGTGGTCCGCCGAGCCATTCTATTCTGGAATGACTAGGAGAACAAACTCCAGTACCTTGTCCATTTCTAGGATTGGGTCAAGCAGTAGTATTCCACAGATCAAAGTGCCCATCCAGCTTTTGATTCTGTTCCACCTGGAGTGTTACCATCTTTATGTCAAGAATGTCATGAGAATTGCACCACCTCTTATGAATTCTTGACGCAGTGATACTTCTCACCATCATTATTCATTCCTCGGTCCCGTGCTGTTGTAACCGGAATGCCGACAAGTGAATTGTGGTGTGTGAAATCGATACGCATAGCAATCCCCTTGCTTGGTAGTTAATGGACAATATTCTCATTCTTAGCGTGTTGGTTACTAAATCATCATCCTAAGATTGATCGTGCTACCTAGTCCTTGTTTCCGGTGCACTCTTCGATCAATGGGTTAGGATTGTGTCAATCCCTCGCTCCTTTGATCATATCCTCTTGCCATGGAAAGCAAGGTTGTTCTCGAGCTTAGTAACATATCGGTGCTTCGTGATTTTCCGAATATCTTCTCGGAAGTATTACCAGGTTGTCCCCTGACTGTTATGTTGAGCTCGTGATCAAGTTGGTTTTCCCCTAAAACCACCCCTTCTCCAAGAATCCGTGTTGGATACCCTGAGCTAGTTGGTTAAGCTAAACAACAACTTGGAGAATTGGAAGATAAAAGCTTGTCTGACTTAGTTCATGTTAAGGGATATCTTCTGTGTGTGTGTGTACTAAAGAAAGATGATATCTCCATCGATTGGTCCTTGTGATCAGTTGTTGGATCTATTGCCTTGTCAATCTTTGATTTGAGCATGGGCTATTGTCAAGTCAAATCAGAACCAACGATATTCGTAATGTTGTCTTACTCGTGGTTGATTCCTCGAGCATACACCATTATACTCATTGGGTCTGACCAATGCTATCACCTTGTCACATGATGGTGGAAGTCCAGTGATATGGAAATTCCGATGAGTTGTTGCTGAACCCATCAGCAGCATTTTGTCTCCCCCATGATTCATGTTGAACATCAACCTAGTGTTGAAAACTTTGTAAGCAATGCCTTCGTGTTCCGTTCATGAAGCCTATCCTTGGATGGAAGAAGTTACTTCCTCGAATTCATGTGCTTCAGGTGTAAGTTGCCGCCATGAATTTGAGAAAGGTTTGTTTTGTTTCCTCTGGAATCATCCCAAGTTAGTCATGCACGTGCGAAGTGCCCTATGGTTTGATAGGTTGGCCGCCTCCACTCCATATGTGTTCCTAGCACACCAAGCCACTGATTGACTTGTTCAAGGAGAAGAAGTTCCTTCACAAGAGCTAATCATATGACTTATGCAAGGGCTTCGCTCTCCGCAATGATGGTTCCCAACCAGAACTCGGTAGTGTTTTATTATAAGACTACTATGTGGTCATGCTTGTCTCGGACAACGTGTTCACATGTTGTAGCAGAACCAGCTCATGTTTTGGAGCTTGCTATCATAGTTCATCTCCTGAGAATCTCGCAACGCCATCTCGTCGGTTTGTGTTGCAAACCAGATCTGAATCTCAGACGGGTATGATGGTTGGAACATTCCCAACATCTGCATTTTGTCCCTAGCTCGCACCACCATTGTGCCATTTTTCCATGGGCTGCCTTCTCAGCAGCTGCTGTCCAGGATCATATTCAAAAGTGATCCTACCATGGGTCCCAGTAAATTTCCTTAAGCTGGTATGAAGAGTCTCAATGATCTCTATATCAAAAGTAATTCTTTTTGCCACTTCAGGGAATAGTTCTTCGAGTCACTTTCCCTGAGGTGCCCCGTTTTGGAGTCATGGCAATTTCCCTCGCTACTTTGAAACCCTCGTCAAATTGCTTCTTCTATCGCTCCTGATGCATGCTTTACCTCTCAGCTCCAGAGATGTTTCTATGTCTCATTCCGTGAGTTGATCTTGTGATCATTAAGATGATCCTAATTGTTCGAACCTCAAGAAGATTGATTCTTCTAAAATCCCCCCCCCCCCTTTCTTCTCATTGTCATGTTGGATGTAGTACACAAGGTAAGACGTCGAGACAAAGATGGTGATCAGGTCAACGTTCTTATGAAGTGCAACCTGGATCGTGAAGACCGTGTTAGCTTGCGCCCCCTCTGTCTTCTTACCTCACGTCTTGAATCTCGGGACGAGATTCTTGTTTAGTGGGGTGAGTTGTCACATCCCTAATCCTGGTCTCGACCTATGCCGACTTCCATGTGTGCATCATGTTTAAATTCAAATGAAATTTGAATTGAGGAATTTTCAAAGCCTCAGAAAACCCCTAAAAATAACCAACATTTAAACCTCATCAAATGAGTCCAAGAAAATGTTCCTGTTATTCTGTGAAAATATTGGCATGAGATAAAATTCAAACCAATATTTTTGGAGTCACAGAAATAATTTATTTTGGGCCTTTGATTTAAATCAATAACGTATTTGGGTTGGAATTATTTCTGCTATATGAGAAATAATGTTCAAATATTTTTGTAAATTTGCATGTGACCTCGGAATATCTCTCTGAGCTCACACAAAAATTTACAGAAAGTTTTAAAATGATTTAGTTCTCAAACTAAATCAAAACAAAATAATGTAAAATAAAAATAGGAAAAGAACAGAGGTCGACCTGACCTTACTTGGCGCCCAACACAGCCGAGAGGCCCAGCCCACCGGCCTCGCGCCGTCGTCCTCCACCTCAAGGCCAGAAGGACGCGAGGCGTGTGTTCACAGACGCTGCACGCGCCCGTGCCACCTCCTGCTTCCCGCTTCCCCTCGTCGCTGGGCCTCCTCGCGACGCCACACACCCCCCAGGCCCTCTCACTCCTCTCCCCGTGCTCATTCCCTCCCCTGTCCCTCTCGCACGCAACTACCGAGCGCTGTCGTCGCCGCCGTTCGCCACCACCGCGGCCACCGCCTCCCCCTCGCCTCTCCTACATGCCCAGAAGCTCCGCCACCCTCGCCTACGCCTCTCTGCCGAGCCACGCGGCACCAGACGCCTCCGAACGCCGTCACCGTGGTCGTCTTCTACCTCGGGCAGCCGAGAGCACCGGCGACCGCACCTCGTCTCCAGCTCTGGCCCCGAGCCCGCCGAGACCGCCTCACGACTCCTGTGAGCTCCCGATTCTTTCCCTTGCTCGCCCTCTCCGTTTCGTCCCTAGCCCCGTCTTCCACCACGGCGGCTTCGCGCCGCCGTGCCTCGTCGCCGTCATGGCCAGAGCCACAGTGGCTCGAAGCCAGGCACACCACCGTGCTCCACACCTCACCAGGAGCACGTAGCACACACCAACGCCTCCCCTAGTGCCCTGCATCGCCTAACCTGCCGTTGGCCGAACTCCGGCCGCCGCCGCGAGCTTGACTCCGGCAAGCTCGCTCCACCCTAGCTCCTCCCGCTCGCACCACTAGACGCGGACGAGTCCCCTTGTTCCATAGATGGCCTCGGCCTCCGATTTGGTCGCCGTGGGACGAAACCCGAATGTCTTTGCCGTCTCGGGCCTCGCCGGCGTCGAGTTGCCGGCGGGTTTGACCCCGCTGACCATTGACCGGGTGGGCCCAGCTTGACCCCCTGGGTCACTGACGCGTGGGCCCCAGGCCACTAACTAAACCAGGTTAGTATTAGTTTAACGCTAACTAATATTAGTTAGTTAAACTAACTACTGACACATAGGGCCCACAGGTCAGTTTGACCCGGACCAGCCCCGTTGACCACTGACGTCACATGCTGACGCAGTAACTTATTTTCTGGATTTATTCTTATATAGGAAATTCCAGAAAATGTTGCAAACTTCAAAAATTCATAGAAAATCAACCGTAGCTCCAAATCAAATAAGTTATATATGAAAAATGATCAGAAAAATCCAATCTATCCATATGTACTAGTTTCATGCATGTCGGAACAATTTAAACTTGCTGTTTAGGTGAAACAAGCTAATGAACTTATATCACTTATTATTTTGGGTGATCATTTGAATTCTTGGTTCAAATGGACTCAAACCTTTCTGTCCCAAGTTGCATTAGACCTATCACACATCATATTGCCATTTCATAGCACGCATCATATTATCGCATTGCATTGATTGTGTCCTTCATGTTTGCCGGTAATCGCCCCTCTCAAGAGATTTATGTTAGAAGACGAGATCGATGACACCGATGAAGAACTATATTATCTTCGAAGTGCTGTGCAAGCAAAACCCCCTTGTTCATTCCGATACAATCCCACTCTCTTGCTCATGCTCTCTTTTACTGCATTAGGACAACAACGATTCATCTGTTACTTGCTGCGGTAGCTGAACCCCTTTATCCTCTGCATGACCTGTCATTCCATAGTAATTAGATGAAACCCACTAGCATGAGTAGGAGTTGTTTGAGCCCTGTTGTGCCTACTCATTCATGCTTGTTTGTCATGTCTGCTACTACTTAGAGTTGAGTCAGTGCGATTCATCGGGAATGAATTGGAATGGTGTGTGAACATGTCCTACTGTGTGTGTGAGCTAAGTGTGTGAACACGATTTGGTAAAGGTAGCGGTGAGAGGCCATGTAGGAGTACATGGTGGGTTGTCTCATTGAAGCCGTCCTCAGGAACTGAGTTCTGTGTTTGTGATCCATGAACAGTTACTACCACACATTGGGATCCTTAATTGACTCTCTCGGCTTCTTAACCACCCTTGTCCTTTGTCCGGGAGTTGCAAAGTAGTTTCTGGTGTTTGCAGCATGCTGGGGGCCGCATGCAGCGCTGACCTTAGGGGTGGGCTATGTTGCGGTAGGCACGTGGCACGGTGTACCGATTCACCCATTTGGTGTGAAGAAGTACACCCCTGCAGGGTTATAATATCAACTATTCGAATAGCCGTGTCCGCGGTAAAGGACTTCTGGGTTGCCTATAACAGTTCATAGACAAGTGAAAGTGGATACTCTAAAATGCGCAAGATAAGCATGAGTGCTATGGAGGGCATTCTCGTAGGGAGACGGGAGCGGATCCATAGTGGTGTATTGATATGGTGAATATGTGGACTTGTGTGCGCCACCTCAAAAGAGTTACTCGCAGACGTAGTTCAGGATAGCCACCGAGTACATTTGTTGATAATGATGCATATGTAGTTAGTTCTGATGTAAGTCTTGCTGAGTACATTTGTACTCACGTTTGCCTATTTTATGTTTTGCAGAGAGACGTCAGTCTCGCTAGTAGTTCCGCGTGGACTTCGACGTTTAGCTTGTTACCTCAGCTACGATCCTTTGCCCTCGGTAGGATCTAGTAGATAGTCAGGCTTCTAAGCCTTTTTCATTTATAGTTGTCTGTACTCAGACATGTTAAGCTTCCGCATGTGTTTGACTTGTATGCTCTGAATGTTGGGTCATGAGACCCATGTTTGTAATATCTTGGCTCCTCGGAGCCTAATGAATAAATACTTTGAGTCGTAGAGTTATATTGTGATGCCATGTTGTATTTACACATATCGGGCATATTGTGTGTATGTTTGAAATGCTTGGTATGTGTGGGATCCGACAATCTAGTTGTTTATCCTTGGCAGCCTCTCTTATGGGGAAATGTAGTCTAGTGCTTCCTTGAGCCATAGTAGTCCGCTACAGCCCGGTTCGCCGGAGTCCTGCTAGCCCAGCACTACTGCTCTGGACACTTGACTGGTCGGCATGTGTTTCACTTCGCTCCGGTGTCCGCGGTGACATCCGGAGTCCTGCCTAGCCTGCTACAACCCGGTTACCGGAGTCCTGTTAGCCCAGTGCTACAGCCCGGATTCACACGTTGATGACCGACATGCTCGATGTGATTCATGTATGCCTGTCCCCATGGGTTAGTGCCGCTTTGGGTTCACGACTAGCCATGTCTACCCGGGTTCTCTGTCATATGGATGCTAGCGACACTATCATATACGTGAGCCAAAAGGCGCACACGGTTCCGGGCCATGGTAAGGCGACACCCGTGGGAATACCGTGCGTGAGGCCGCAAAGTGATATGAGGTGTTACCGGCTAGATCGATGTGACTTGGAATCGGGGTCCTGACACATTATCAGCAACCTAGAAAGTATGGGACAGAGCAAGACGATATTACTAGTTTCCATACATAACCATACTTACAGATAAATGGTCGAGGAAGGTGTTGAACTGGGTTTCGTCTTTGTCATTCCTCATCTGCATCCATGTTGGGAGGATACGTACATGACACCTAACGGCAACCGCTGCCTCTGATACTAACTTGGCTGACTCTGTAGCATCACATGGCCTTTTTAAACCTGCCTCAAAGCGGATCTCCAAAGTCAAGTATATGAGATGTAACCTATATCACACTCCGAAGTCAAACGTGTCTTATGATAAGTGATTATTGCAGGTTACACAACAGTAGTAATTTGATGTAAGAACATGGTGTGATAGACAGATATTGTATGTTCTAGAAACGGGAACACGTGTCTTATTCAAGTATAATGTGTAAAGTAAGCAGATGGAATTCAACAAAATTAGAAGCAATACAAGCTAGACATCACACATAACATGCAACCACATATAACTTGATTGCCCAGTTAGAGGGAGCATCGGTGATGCTGCACTAGGGGAGACGTGCTCATCATAAACACAGCTTTGTTGAGTGTCTATGCATGTGTTGTCTTGGAAATCATCTTGGGGGTGTGGAGGAGTAGAAACTGTAGAGGCCCTCCGTTCGGAAGGAGCACCTTTATCCGCTGCCTTGCTAACTTCCTTCCACTTTATTGATTTTGAATTGTCAAGTAAGACCGACAAGAAAAAGCAATAAAATTCTCTCTTCAGAACTCATTCATGCATGATACTGACAATCACTACTTTGATGTAAGGCAAACACATGATACCAGGATGGAATATGTACGAAAAAATGTGACGGCATGGCATGTTCACAACTGTTTGTGTAAACTAAGCGAAACCATTCTAGCAAATAAGAAGCAATGCAAGCTAGACACCACATGAAAGATGCAACCAATATGACTCGCCAAGTTAAAAGCGTCCCATCATAAATGGAATTTCAACAAATTAGAAGCGGTAGCATGCCATAAATCATATGAAAGATGCAACTAATATCGCATCGCATATACTAAAGGTGTCTCGTCATGTTGATAGATGCGGGATACAAAAAAACAATAGTTTTATGTAAGGACATGCTTAATAGACAGATGTACTATGTACTAAATACAGGAAGGCATGTCACATTAACAAGTATAATGTATAAGCTAAGCAGACTAGCACATGCAGTTTAACCAGATTGGAAGAATTACAATCTAGACACCATATGCAACATGCAACCACATATCACGCTGCTAAGTTAGAGCAAGCACCTGTGATGCTAGTGTAGGGGAGATGTTGTAATCAACTACAGAGCTACGTTCACTATCTTCATCTAGCATTTCTGTTTCTTGAGAATCATGTCGGGAGGCTGACGCTGCATTCTTTAAATGAGGAGTAGTCCCCTTGCCTGCATGCCTCGTCATAAGTGATTGATGAGGGATACACAAGAACATTAGTTTGATGTAAGAACATGGTTAATACAAAGATGTACTAGTATGTACCAAAAACAGAAAGGCATGTCATATTCAAAGGTATAATGTGTAAGCTAAGCAGATGCAATTTAACCAAATTGGAAGCAATACAAGCTAGACTTCCGGTGGAGTGGTGAGCATGATCATCTAGGACCCGAGAGCCTGGTGGGAGGCGGGCTGCTTCGCCACCATCGCAGCTTTTTAGTTGGCTTCGTGTGATGCCTATCTTTGTTGGGCTTGTCACTGGCTCGGCTAGTGCCCTGACTAGCTATTTGTCTTCTGGTGCTCACGGGATGGTGGTTCATGTAAAAAAATATCTTTCCTTATCTTACCGACTACGTCCTTTCGAATACAAGCTAGACACCATATGGAACATGCAACCACATATGACACCGCGAAGTTAAAGCAAGCACCTGGGATGGTGGTTCATTAAGCGAGGTCATCAACTCCGTGAGCTACGCCATCGTCTCCATCTCACGACATCGCACCCTTTATAGCGTTGTAACGTGTCTTGCCTACCCGACATCTGAAGTGGAGCGACTTCTCTCTTTTCTTTTTGGCTTCTCTCATGGCAGCAGAGTCTGAAATACGGCATAAAAACACAATAGTGAGAGTAAGGATGAAGTGTGTGCAGAACTAGTGCCTTTGTAAAAGTAGCAGATAGCGGTGGCTGAAAAATAAATGACAGGAGACATATGATAGCTATACAACATTGCATGGCAAACAAAATTAGATTCTACTCCGTATGATTATGTAATATATGAGCACAGAAATGCAGGTACTCCTCCAAAGACACCACCACATGTGGTCATATCTAAGATAACGATGACTGAAAATAAATAGGTCGATCGATTTTTGAATGAACCGTCCGATCTATAAGGAACGGGCAGATGGCCTTCGTCTACCTCCCACCGATCCTTTGTTGGCGATCTTTCTCGAACCGCCAATGACCACCGCCTGCAGACCCATGCCTTCGCCGCCTCCCATCGACCTCACACCACCGTCGTCGTGCTTGGCAGCGCCCAGGCCATCCTTTAATCCCGACCGACCTCCAGATCGGGCGCCAAGAGTTTCTAGGCCGCACACGCCCCTAAGATAAACACCAAAGCGGCTGCTTCCCGGCGTAATAGGCGTACTAGCGCTCATACGCCGGGAATGCTTCCGTTAATTGGGAATCAATCGCCAAAAATTGAAATTCAGGGGGCGACGGACCTCTAGCTAAGGTAAAATAGTATATGAGGAGAAACCTTGTGCATTGCGAGTTACTAGGAACATCTAGTATCAAGAAGAAGCAGTCAACTAGTGTCTTATGTGGGATGAATACCGTGCAAGCAGAGACGTAAGATTTGCACGAATAAGGGAATAGGTATACCTTTTTCGGTTGCCGGTGTGGTCAACTCCACATGTCGTGCCGATTTTCTTCTTTTTACCGGGGAAACCGATGTTCTCTCCACATGTCGCGCCGATTTTCTTCTTTTTACCGGGGAAACCGATGTTCTGGAGGGTGCAGGCTTGGACGAACCCATGGCCAAATTGTTGACCGTGTTGCCATGGCCGTATGTCGGCGGAGGGGAGGCAGATCCGAGGCGGCGAAGGACGGCGTAGCAGGAACAGCTCTAGTGCGGTGGAGGGTGGCGAAGTTGGAGTGGCATCGGTGAGGCGCAGGACGGCGTGGTTGAACTGGCTCGGGTACGAATGGCTCGGCCTCGGCTTCAACTACTAGCCGTGGAGGGCGTTGCGGTTGAGGTTGCGGTGGACGACGACGTCGGGGTATCGGCTCCGGCGTGATGGAGGAGGGCGGCGGTTGATGGGTGGAATGGGGTGGCGGACGGAGGACGCCGGGGTTTCGCGGCTGGTGGAGAGGTAGTTTTGGTGCCCACAGAGTACGAATGGGGAATCGGACGGGTGGGGGGAACCATGTTTTGGTCTGGGACGCGCTTGTTTTTGGCTTTTTTGAACAGAAGATGGGACGTGCTTATTTGAAATTTGGGAAAAGTACAAACTTTGCCCCCCTCTTAAATTTCGGACCTACTGCTGGTCGGGGGTTGGATGGTAATCCCAGTGTGTCCCAAATAGTGGGAGGGAAGCGATTTGGCACAGCATGTGTGCTTAGGCGGCCATTGTGTATGAATGTTTTTCGGATGCGGTCGCGTGGCGTCTAGATGAAGCTACAAACCTACCCGGTTTAGACCTTTGGACGTCGGGCGGTAGGTTTCACGGGTCGGAGTTATTAGAAAAGTAATTTCCTTGGACTACCAAACATTGGTCTCACGCGGTTTCAAGTAGTAGAGGCTCTTTTGGCGCTTCATTTGAAATTTTGAAACACAAGCATTCACGTTTAGAGTACTCTTGAACTATGAGGATTGACCTAAATAGACAACGTTATATTTGACCTTGTATGTTTGAAAACCTCATTAAATTATCCGCTTCTTTTTGAAATTTTGACACTTGAAAATCTTATAACTACGATTATTTTGGAATGGAGGAGCTAAATTTGAATCTATTTTGTACACGACTATATATGCTATTATGTACAAAATAAGAGCAAAGATTGGTGCTCCCATAATTTAGGTATGGTTTACAAATGCCATGATATCAAATTCAAATAATTGAATGGACTTCATGTTGAATTTGATTTTTTTAAACCACCTTAAGTTGAATTCAAATGTATGCTAGTTCATAGGTAGCTATTTATAATGTCCATTGTGTAACTTTCGTATGTATAATGTGCTTTACGCACACAACATGAACTATCACGTTTATATTCGATTGCTAAAGCGATGCATTGTTTGGAGTTCAAAATACTAACTATGTGGATCAATTGTGTCGAATAATAACATAGACATGCTCAAATTTGATGGAATCTAGATGTCTAATGGATCAATGACCGCTCCTTACGCGAATTGCAAATATCATGATCCCATCCTAATATTCGGATACAATTTATATCTTTAATCAATGTGTAGAGCAGTCTTTTACGTGTAGTTTCACTCTCCATCGGTGGTCTCTCACACATGCTCACACACTCTCTCCCGAGGTGTCTTTCTCGCACACATGCTCTAGATATAACCCTCCTCCCTGTCGTAACCATTTACAACTGTTTTCACTAACCTTTATCACAAGCACTCTTCCTCTACTTAAACATACACACGCACAATCCTCATCGACCCTTTCTATATACATGGACCTGCCTACGTGTCTCATGTACGCACATTATCTTTACGCATGTCTCTCATGCATTGTCTCACACCTCTCTTCCTAATTGACGAGTATAATTCTAGCGGAGCATTCTGTAGGATGCCCCTTAAAGTTAGGTTGTATGAATAGTAATATCAGAGATAAAGGGGTTACCTTAGTCCGAGAACCTAGGGTTACAAATCCTTGGACACAGAGTCCTTCACAATTCCGCTATCTTTGTCTTGTACGACTAGTCATCCATGGGTCTTCCTAAATGCGTCACGGGCCGACCAATGTGGCGCAGGACGGAACCGAACGAAGGGCCTCACCTCGACCCACCGGACCTCATGCGGTGACACACCCTCTGCCCCCACGTCTCATTATCTTCTCACACCCACACATACCAACACAAACACCACACACAGAAAATTTCTCCTGGTGCCTCTGTTCCCTCCGCCCTTGCATATACACACTCAAGGGAATGGAATCTCTTGTCGTGACGTCATATTCGTCTCTCTCTATCTCTAGACCACTCTTATTTCTCGTGCTATCTCTCCCACGTCGGCCCCTCTATCCATGCCTCTCTCGAATACATAATACACACACATACCTCTCTAGGCCCCGCCAAATGCATCAACTACACATTCACACATGTTACATCACGCACCCCATTGATCTAAAAAGCCCTCTCTTCACGCTTTATTTCGCATACAACATTCCTTTTGAATAAAGTGTGGCCAAAAATTATTTTAGAGTTTCTACATATATACAATATTACAAAGCTATATGGAGGAGTACTGAACGCTAATTTGCATTGCATGGTGCCCACAATGATATTTATTCCGCACTGTGAATTTGTATATTTTTATACTATATACAAAGTTAGTCATAATAAAGAGAAACGAAGAGCATCTCTCTCTCTCCATCGCATACCCCCCCCTGTATGCCCCTTTCACGTATGCACACAAAACTATCTCCAGGTCCTCTAAAAGTAAGCCCCCAGAAAATTCACGCATGTTTCATCTTTCTCTCGCGATATATGCAATGACGATCATTGTATTTGAAGCAAAAGCACGATACGTACATTGGACTTCAGAATCCACTCATTAAGGTCACCATTTACGTTTAGTGGTTATTATACAGTCACGGGCTCACCATACAATTCTGTATTTGCTCATGACATGACTAGTTGACCAGTTAAACGCTCCACATGGCACCTCTAGTGTTGCATCACATTATCTCACTACCATCGTGCCCACCTGTCGACTTGTATCTACTCTACATCTACACTCTTATAAAATACATAAAATACACTCTTATAAAAAAAAACAGAGTTGGTGATGATGATGTGCCTGCCATCCTGCAATATAGGTCGTCCGATTTATATCTGACGGATAGGAAAGAAACTATGGCAATGTTGCAAAAAGGCACCCACACACCTCTCCACATTTGCAAATAAGGCCTTCCCTCGTTCATCCTTTTCTCTCCCAAGATAAACAAGTCATACAAATGCATCTTGATGTTACGTGCAACGCACGGGCATCTTGCTAGTAAGAATGAAAACAAACGACAAAAAATATTCGGTGGTTCGAAGTCATGACCGCGGGCACAGCGGACAAGGTGGCCTTGTATTGGCATGCTGAGCCGTCTGTTTTAACACACAGGAGCTGGTGTGGTGATTATACACACACGCACGCATGCACACGAACTGCATCCACGCAACACTCACACAAACACATGCACCCACCCACGCACGTAACACTCACACGTACACACGCAACCACACACGCACGCAACACTCACACGCACGCATGCAGCCACCCACACGCACGCACGCAACACTCACACGCACACACGCACGCATGCATGCACACACCCGTACACCACACGACCAACACACACTCTCACGCTCAAGTGGTCAACCTACACGTGCATGTGCATGCATCAGGCCCTGACAGACACATACACAACCAGGTGATTCCCGCGCACGGGTTGGAGCCTTGTCGCACCTGCGTAAATTTGTGTTTATCTGACCTTTTGCCTATGCGAACTGGCAGGTGGGACCCACAAGGAGCGTGGTCAATTTAACTAGTCAACATGGCACCACGCAGACTATTTGGCCGGTCAACAGAGTGCAATCCGATGCTGAACTGTGAGCAAGTGACCGTATAATCACCGCAAAACGTATATAGTGACCGTAATCAGCTTATTCTGAAGTTCGGTGACCGCATTACGCTTTTCTCTCTGTAGGCCCTCCAAACCTACATCTCTACACGTTCTCGCATGTTACATTTAACAACTATGCAATACAACACTACTACTACACTCTAACACAATAAATCATATGTGTTTTTTGTTTTACTAGATATCATATTGTTACTTATAATTATTCAGTTTGCATACATTAAAATTGCCTTTGAAATGTATGGCCGATTATCATCTACCGGCGGAAAAATCCCGCCCTTTCCTGTTTAATCGGGTTTGTATCGATGGATAAATGCGAAACAGCAAAACTATAGTACTATACGTACAAGTGACAATTCACTTTGGGCCGTCGTGTCGTCTACTCCTCCGTCGTAAGAGTGGAGCGCTCGCTTTCATAAATCTTCTAGTCCCTTTGCCGACATGTGGGACATCAAGCTACCGGGTCCACGTGCCATACCGGAATACAGTGCAGAGCAGCCGGGGTGAAGCACCCCAGTCATGGCGCCGGCGTAGTAATGAGCAATGAGGCGTCAAATCACAAAGCTGCACCTTTCCCACGGTTAACTTGGAGGGACGAAGCAACCATCATTTCACTCGTTGCTGAATCCGCTTCTCCCTCATCTTCTTCAACTTAACCACGTGTTGCTTGTTCTGCCTCATGTGGGACGCGGATCGGCTTGGTAAAGCACTGACACGTGGGACCGCATGTTAGCAAACCGCCAGGACAACGTCCTCCGAAAATAAGAAGCCTAATCCTAGACTTACAAAGGGCTACGTAGCTGCTATGTATACTTTCCATCTAATCTATATATGCCCCCCTGATTTTCAGGTGGGGTGGGCCTAATCCTCTCCTTTAATCCAATCAAATAGTCCCACATCACATCAGTTCGTAACTTTACGTAATCCATTACGTGGATGTAGCATTAATCAAATAAGAAACCTCCCCCGCCATCCGCGCGGCAAAATCACCTCCTTTTTACTAATCTTGATTCTATAATTTTTTAGATCAGTATAATTGAGATTTGTATAGATAGCACACAGGAGCAAAACCAAGTGGTACGGCTAAGGGCATCCACAATGTGTAGCCAAATGTGAAAATAGCTTTTGGCATCGTGGGAACCATTGTGGACGGTGTTGCCAAAGCCAAAAAGATGGAACCGAAGCTCCCTGTTGATTGATTGATTGAAGGAATAGAAAAATGCAACGTCGCTCCTCTTTCTCCCAGGCATGGGCGCATGTAGTACAAAGATAGAGCATGAGTCTACTCCCCTGTCCCTTCTATCACAAATCACAAAGCAGTGAGGTGTCAAATCACAAAAGCACGGACGAAGCAACCATCATTTCACTCTTCGTTGACTCCGCTTCTCCATCGTCTTCTACGAGAAACCATCTCACCGCACTAGTACTCCTAGTAGTACTAGTAAAGGACTTCCTGGATGCAAATAAGGCGGTTGTCTCGGCTTGCAAAAGTGCACTTCATGAGCGACTTACCGTGGTCTTCCTCAATGGTGTTCTCCCTCGAACGCACTTCGCCAAACCACCAAAAAAAGATATCGTCGACGTCACCGCAATGGGGAAGGAAGTCAAATATAGTTACTACCTCCATTTTTTTACACAAGGCCAGTATATCAAAAATTACAATTTGCAAAGGGCCACTAACACTAATCGAGGCAAAATTGATGGAGTTAGGTACCAAGGACATTAATATCCCCTGCATGCATGCGGAAGTGAGAAGGTTGGTTTGCATGGCGCTGCATTAATCAAGCGATGAGGAGTGAGATGGTTAGCTCTTTGGTCTTTGGAGAAAAAATACGCATTAATTGACACGTGAAACGAGGATTTGTATCGATTAAATCCCGCGAAGGAAAACCACGCCTTTATTTTTTAACACTAGTACTCCTAAATGCACGCATTTATCCTGTTTGGGTCTAGGCCTTGCATTGCCAAACTTCGCCACACATTTTTGCCAAGCTTACCTAAAGTTTTCAAAATGAGAAGGAGGTACACTTGCGCATGGCTGTCGTGGTCGCATCGCACCCTCACACGATCGCTCCTGCACGCCGCGGTCGCACCGCACCCTCACACAGTTGGTCCTGCACGCTGCAAACCCAACCAAGGGAACGCACCCTCATTGACACGTGCTGTCGCATGTGAACAAACCAAACTCAGCCATCCTATCGCTGACAAATTATTTTCGTTCATAGTGTATGTTTATCCAACCGCATGTTGTGGAGTATCCGTACGGCCAGTGCGGTGGTCTGTTGGGGAAGAAGAAGAGGCGAGGAAGAAGGAAAGAAGGGTTAGGAGACGTAGTCATCCAACCACCTGAAATGGTAGACTGACCCAAGTCAGGCGACTTGCATAACAAATATATGTTTTTACACAGCAAAAGATCCATAAAAACAACAATATAAAGAAAACTATCACTGCTCACGGAAAGAGACGTCCTCGTCGTCTTTGGCTGCCGGCGCGAACCAGCCGTCGCTGTCGACGTGTGTCTCCGCACCGTGGTTGTCCTCGGCCTCCAGCTACTCATTCAAGCGGAGCGTGCGGGCGCTCTGCAAGGACGAGAGCACAGCCCGGTTCAAGTCGAGGACGTCTGATACGTCTCCAACGTATCTATAATTTTTTATTGCTCCATGCTACTTTATCTACTGTTTTAGGCAATATTGGGCTTTATTATCCACTTTTATATTATTTTTGGGACTAACCTATTAACCGGAGGCCCAGCCTGCATTTTCTGCTTTATGCCTATTTCAGTGTTTCGAGGAAAAGGAATATCGACGGAGTGAAAACGAACGAAATCAAGCTGGAGAAGTTATTTTTGGAAGGAACCCCACCGATGGACTTGGACTCCACGTCAAGATACGGGAGGTGCTCATGAGGGTGGGGGCGCGCCTGCCTCGTGGGGCCCCGTAGCTCCACCGACGCATTCTTTCACCCATATATACCTACATACCCTAAAACTTCCAGAACAGAAGATAGATCGGGAGTTCCGCCGCTGCAAGCCTCCAGAACCAACAAAAACCAATCGGGACCCCTTTCCGGTACCCTGTCGGAGGGGGATCCATCACCGGTGGCCATCTTCATCATCCCGGCGCTATCCATGACGAGGAGGGAGTAGTTCACCCTCGGGGCTGAGGGCATGTACTAGTAGCTATGTGTTTGATCTCTCTCTCTCTCTCTCGTGTTCTCTCTCGTGTTCCTCTATGGCACGATCTTGATGTATCCCGAGCTTTGCTATTGTAGTTGGATCTTATGATGTTTCTCCCCCTCAACTCTCTTGTGATGAATTGAGTTTCCCCTTTGAAGTTATCTTATCGGATTGAGTCTTTTATGAGAACACTTGATGTATGTCTTGGCGATCAACTTGCGGGTCTCGTGACATTGGGAACCTATGCATAGGGGTTGGCACACGTTCTTGACTCTCCGGTAGAAACTTTGGGGCACTCTTTGAAGTACTTTTATGTTGGTTGGATGAATCTGAGATTGTGTGATGCATATCGTATAATCATGCCCACGTATACTTGAGGTGACAATGGAGTATCTAGGTGACATTAGGGTTTTGGTTGATTTGTATCTTAAGGTGTTATTCTAGTACAAACTCTTTTATAGATTGATCCAAAAGAATTACTTTGTGGTGGTTTCGTACCCTACCATAATCTCTACGTTTGTTCTCCGCTATTAGTGTCTTGGAGTGACTCTTTGTTGCATGTTGAGGGCTTGTTATATGATCTATCTATGTTATTATTGTTGAGAGAACTTGCACTAGTGAAAGTATGAACCCTAGGCCTTGTTTCCTATCATTGCAATACCATTTACGCTCACTTCTATCCTTAGTTACCTTGCTGTTTTTATATTTTCAGATTACAAATACCTATATCTACCATCCATATTGCACTTGTATCACCATCTCTTCGCCGAACTAGTGCACCTATACAATTTACCATTGTATTGGGTGTGTTGGGGACACAAGAGACTCTTTGTTATTTGGTTGCAGGGTTGCTTGAGAGAGACCATCTTCATCCTACGCCTCCCACGGATTGATAAACCTTAGGTCATCAACTTGAGGGAAATTTGCTACTGTCCCACAAACCTGTGCACTTGCAGGCCAACAACGTCTACAAGAAGAAGGTTGTGTAGTAGACATCAAGCTCTTTTCTGGCGCCGTTGCCAGGGAGGCTAGGTAAGTGAAGGTATATATTTAGATCTTGCAATCGAATCTTTTTGTTTCTTGTTTTAGTACTAGTTAGTCTATAAAAGAAAACTACAAAAAAATGGAATTGAGTTTGTCTCATACGCTTCATCTTTTTAATATCTTTCGTGAGTATGATGGAAAGGAAAATTGTGCCAAAGTATTAGAAGAAGAATGCATTAAATTGTTTGGCACTAAATCTTTGAATGATGAGCATGATTGCAATGTTGTTAGTATGAATTCCTTAAATATCCATGATGCTAATGATATGCAAAGCCACAAGCTTGGGGAAGCTATGTTTGATGAAGATGATATTTTTTGTCCCCCAAGCTTTGATGAGTGTGACGCCCAGATAATTAAGCTACAGTGATCCCACGCTAATGGTGCCACGTCACCATGGTTACTGCTGCTAATCTATTGTTAGATCAAAACCGGTCCAAAATCCAAATTCAAAGTTTGGTAAATAATAAAAGTTTTCAAACATTAAAATAAAAATATTCGGGTTGTACTAAATATTACATAGATAAATATGGTGTAGTAAACTCATTTTTATAAAAGGCCTAAATAATTTAAAATGACTTAAAACAGAAAAGTAAATAAATAAAAGAAAAGAAAATACAAAAGAGAAAAACTAAGCTAACAAAAAATACAAAGAGAAAGCCCCATTTGGGCCAAGTGGCCCAGTGGCCTCTGTTGCTGCTCGAACGGGCCGCCCACTCCTCAAGACACCCACTTTGGCCTATAGGCCACGCCCGCTAACCCTAACCCCATCCCACGAGCCCACTTCCCCCACTCGTCTCCCCTCTCACTCCCTCGTCTCCCCCCCTCTCGATCCCGATCTGGATCGAGATGGGGACGAACCACCGACGCCGCCGCTAGACCCTGTCGCCCTCGACGCCCATCGCCACTGGCCACGACTCGCCGCACCATCGTGCCCTGGACCTTCGCTCGCCTCGCCTTCGACTCCCACGCCGCTGGATCGGAGCCGGGGAGTACCTGTGTCGCCGCCACGCCGTCGCCGGGCCTCGTCGCTACCTCCGCGCCTCTCCCTTGCCGGCTCCAACAAGCCACGTCGCCCCTCTCCGTCAACACCGTCGTCCCTGTCCCCCTCCCCGCCGGCCTGCCTCCCGCTCCGCGGCGTCGTCCCCGTCGACCACCCCGAGCTTCCCCGAGCCCACTGCCCGTGCCCTACTCCTCCTCTGTGAGCTCCCCCTTCCTCCTTTCTCTCCCGTGGTCGCGCCCTCTCCCCGCGCTCGGCTCCGCCACCAGACGTCGCCCGCGGACAGCCGCACCCGGCCAACCCCGCGGCGCTCACACCCTCACCGCGACTATGGCTTATTGAATCACCATTCTGACATTGGTCGTGCAACCCAACCCATATTTTGGGCGCACCTTTCAACCAACGTTTAATTGTGTATGTTTTCCTCGAGCATACTTCCTTATATCATTTGATCTGACAAATGTTATCTCCTTGTTCACTTAATTGTGGAAATCCATCTTTTGGAAATCTCGATGAATTGCCGTCGAGTTCACCAGACACCTCCTTGTCCTCTCCTTGGGTTAATGATGAACTCTTGTTAACAGAAATCACTTCATAGTTCATTTCCCGAGAATCTTACATTGTCATCTCGTCAATTGTGTTGCACCTTTTCTTCTCAGGCATACTACTCGGAGGTATCCTGACACCAATCGGATCTGAACCTCGGTCAGATATGATGGTTGGAACATATTTCCAAGAGTTATAACATCGGTCTTTATATGACTCGGTAAGGTGATGTCATGCCTAGCACACCTGGCCGAAGGGCCTATTGTTATAGTTTCTTTTTTTTAACAAGGTCAACCAATTTTCCATGAGGAACTTGAATGCCTTGTTTAATAAGTTATCCTGATGGATCCTTGTGTATCCAAAGTCTGACCTTTGCCTTAAGAACATGTCAATGCTATCTCGAAGCATGCCTGTGGTACTCCGATTCTCAATAAGAACATTTGAAGCACCATGCTAAATGTTTCTTGTTGAAATTACCCAAACACCATTGTATGGGTAATGTCATGAGATTTCTCTCCCCTTTCCTGAAGGGTTATCTACTTCATATCCTGCCGTGGATATCATGCTCTGCTTGTCCTTGGGAAGGATATACCCCTGAATTATGTGTTTAAACACATTTTTCTTTCCATTGTTCTGATTAAATCTGGTAATCACCTTTCCTTTCCATTGGATTGCTTAACCCTACTTGTGATCTATATTATATAAGCAGTAGTATTCTTCTGCTTATGTAAACACCTCGGTGTACAATTATGTCAGCAAGACCCTCTTACTATAGTTGATGACATTTTGGTAACCACCGATGGATGAAAACTTTGCATATTGGTCCGCCTCGTTCAACGAGCAGGAGAATGGTTCTCTTCGTCCCTCGCCCTTGGTACCGATGTTGTTGCCGACATAACTGGCAGGCTATCCTCCGGCATGCCTTGCTTACATAATCGTGCAAGACGTCACCACCCTTCCTACTTTTAACCCACATGGTGGGCCCATAACCCACAGTTCACAGGATCAAAACCTGACTCTCCTGTACACCATGTTGCCAAAGATATTCCTCGCGCTTGACTTCATATGTAATTCACGAGCCACCTACCTTGCGATCTATTCTGGTATCGCATTTAATACTTATTCCATTGCTCTGAATCCCTTTCACAATTCGTTTCGGCATTTAGCGATTGCCTATGCACTTGGAACTCCTATTTGCACCTTCTTACTTTGCTCTCGATAATGTCTAAAGTTTCAAATTGAGAGTTACTTTCCGCCACCTTCCCTGATGTTATCTACCAGATAAGCAACACTGTAGCGACCCGTTCTTCCGGAATACAACCTTATCCTTTCATAAGTACGATGGAGTTCCCGAAGCAAGGATGCCTACTTCATCATGATGACCGGAGCAGAGAAATGAAGACATCAACGAAAGGGATTAACTTCTTCGAGAAGAGCAACCAACACCGAGAAGAGCCGTAGAATTTACGTAACCAATTCCCTTCCCCTTACTCCCGCTCCTAAATCTCGGGACGAGATTTCTTGTAGTGGAGGAGAATTGTGACGCCCAGATAATTAAGCTACAGTGATCCCATGCTAATGGTGCCACGTCAACATGGTTACTGCTGCTAATCTATTGTTAGATCAAAACCGGTCCAAAATCCAAATTCAAAGTTTGGTAAATAATAAAAGTTTTCAAACATTAAAATAAAAATGTTCGGGCTGTACTAAATATTACATAGATAAATATGGTGTAGTAAACTCATTTTTATAAAAGGCCTAAATAATTTAAAATGACTTAAAACAGACAAGTAAATAAATAAAAGAAAAGAAAATACAAAAGAGAAAAACTAAGCTAACAAAAAACAGAAAAGCCCCTCATTTGGGCCAAGTGGCCCAGCTGGCCTCCGCTGCTCGAACGGGCCGCCCACTCCTCAAGACACCCGCCTCGGCCTATAGGCCACGCCCCGCTAACCCGACCCCCCTCCCACGACCCCACTTCCCCCACTCGTCTCCCCTCTCACTCCCTCGTCTGCCCCCTCTCGATCCCGATCTGGATCGAGATGGGGACGAACCACCGACGCCGCTGCTAGACCCTGTCGCCCTCGACGCCCATCGCCACTGGCCACGACTCGCCCCATCACCGTGCCCTGGACCTCCGCTCGCCTCGCCTTCGACTCCCACGCCGCTGGATCGGAGCCGGGGAGTACCTGTGTCGCCGCCATGCTGTCGTCGGGCCTCGTCGCTGCCTCCGCGCCTCTCCCTCGCCGGCTCCAACAAGCCACATCGCCCCTCTCCATCAACGCCGTCGTCCCCGTCCCCCTCCCTGCCGGCCTGCCTCCTGCTCCGCGGCATCGTCCCCGTCGACCACCCCGAGCTTCCCCGAGCCCACTGCCCGTGCCCTACTCCTCCTCTATGAGCTCCCCCTTCCTCCTCTCTATGTCGTGGTCGCGCCCTCTCCCCGCGCTCGGCTCCGCCACCTGATGTCGCCCGCGGACAGCCGCACCCGTCCAACCCCGCGGCGCTCGCGCCCTCACACTTTGCCCAGCAGCGTCTTGCTGCCTACCTGCGCCCTCGCCTACCATGACCTCGGCGCGCCCACTTCGACCAGCTGCCGCGTCGACCTCCCATGCTTCTTCCCCCACAGCCACTCCCCCTCGGCTCATGACCCACTCCGGCGCCATCTGCTGCTCTCCATGGCGTCCCCCTTCGGTGACCGCCCGGCCTCCCCAACCTCGTCACGCCTGCCAGTGGCCTTCCTTCGAGTGCGCCACTTTCCCTGCTACCGCCCGAACCGCTATGGCCCCTCTGGGCCACAGACATGTGGGGCCCAGCCCTAGAACGATTTAAAAAAAGGAGAAATAAAAATAATAATAATAAATATAAATTTAATTAATTAATTAACTTAATTAATCATGTTTAATTAACATAATTAATTAACTAACCTAACTAATATGTTATTTAAACTAATTAATTTGGTTAATTTGTTAACAGAGTATGACATGCGGGACCTACGCGTCAGTTTGACCCAGTCAACCACTGTTGACTGCTGACATCAGCATGACATCATGCTGATGTCATAAATCCAATTTCGAATTAAATTAAATAATTAATAAATTCCAGAAATTAATAAAATCTTTAGAAAATCATATCTTTTAATCTGTAACTCGGATTAAATTATTTTCAACATGAAAGTTGCTCAGAACGACGAGACGTATCCGGATATGCGGCCCGTTCGGCCGCCACACATTTCTAGCATAGCAAACCTCCAACATTTCACCTTCGGTTCATCTGTCCGAAAACGCGAAACACCGGGATACTTTCCCGGATGTTTCCCCCCTTCACCGGTATCACCTCATGCCGCGTTAGGGCACGCCTAGCATCACGCTTTGCTTTGTCATGCAGCGCCATGCATCTTTTTGTATTGTATTCATAGTTTCTTCCCCCTCTTCTTCCGCTAGACGCCGAGACCGACGCCGCTGCTACCCAGTACGACTACGGTGTTGACGACCCCTCTCTCTTGCCAGAGCAACCAGGCACGCCCCCTTGATCACCAGATATCGCCTATTCTGCTCTATACCGCTTGCATTAGAGTAGTGTAGCATGTTCTCGCTTTCGATTAATCCTATCTCGCTGCATAGCATGTCCTTGCTACTACTGTTGTTACCTTTACCTGCTATCCTACTGCTTAGTCTAGGATGCTAGTATTCCATCAGTGGCCCTACATTCTTGTCCGTCTGCTGTGCTATACTATCGGGTTGTGATCACTTGGGAAGTGATCACGGGCATATACTATATACTTTACACTGTTACATTACCTGTGATACTGTTCGGAGATGGGGGCTGAAAGGACAGGTGTCTCCATCCCGTTAGAGGTGGGCCTGGGTTCCCGATGGCCCCATATTACTTTTGTGGCGGAGCGACAGGGCAGGTTGAGACCGCCTAGGAGAGAGGTGGGCCTGGCCCTGTTCGGCGTTCACGGATACTTAACACGCTTAACGAGATCTTGGTATTTGATCTGAGTCTGGCAACTGGCCTATACGCACTAACCAACTACGTGGGAACAGTTATGGGCACCCGACGTCGTGGTATCAGCCGAAGCATTTCGTGACGTCGGCGACTGAGTGGCGCGCGCCGGATTGGACTGGAACGCCACTAGGCTAGGTCTGCTTCCGGCCGCGTACGCAACATGCAGGTGTGCTAAGGGCGATGGGCCCAGACCCCTGTGCGCTTAGGTTTAGACCGTCCTGCTGACCTCTCTGTTATGCCTAGGTGGGGCTGCAACGTGTTGATCTTCCGCGGCCGGGCATGACCCAGAAAAGTGTGTCCGGCCAAATGGGATCAAGCGTGTTGGGTTATGTGGTGCACCCTGCAGGAAGTTAATCTATTTGAATAGCCGTGATCTTGATGAATGTGACGACTTGGAGTTGTACCTTGACCTTATGACAACTAGAACCGGATACTTAATAAAACACACCCTTCCAAGTGCGGATACAACCCGGTGGTCGCTCTCTATCGGGGTTACGAGGAGGGATCGCCGGGTAGGATTATGCTATGCGATGCTACATGGAGGACTTGATCTACTCTCTTCTACATGTTGCAATACGGAGGCTGCCGAAGCGTAGTCTTGACGTGATTAGATATCCCCTCTTATTCTCGGCATTCTGCAGTTCAGTCCATCGATATGGCCCTTTACACATATACCCATGCATATGTAGTGTAGCTCCTTGCTTTAAGAGTACTTTGGATGAGTACTCACGGTTGCCTTGTTCCCCTTTTCCCTTTTCTTTACTCGATTGCTGCAACGCAGACGATGGAGCCCAGAGCCGACGCCATCGTCGGCGGCGACTCCTACTACCTGGAGGTGCCTACTACTACGTGCAGCCCGCGGCGACCACCAAGAGTAGTTAGGAGGATCTCAGCAGAGGCTTGCGCCTCTTCGATCTGTATCCTAGTTTGTGCTAGCCATCTTATGGCAACTTGTTTAACTTATGCCTCAGATACGGATATTGTTGCTTCCACGACTTCGTCTATGATCGAAAGCACTTGTATTCGAGCCCTCGAGGCCCCTGGCTTGTATTATGATGGTTGTATGACTTATTTTATTGTGTTGTGATATCTTCCGTGAGTCCACGATCTTGATCGCATTACCGCTTATGCGTGTATGATTAGTGTACGATTGAATCGGGGGCGTCACAAGTTGGTATCAGAGCCGACTGCCTGTAGGAATCCCCCTTCCACACTCCTTGGCCGAAGTCGAGTCTAGACATTACAAAACTTTTACTAACATGGATGTGTGTCTTACGGGCCCACGTCGCCATTGGGTGGTATTAGGATCTTTTACTCCTCGATCTTTACTCTGGGACTCTGAACTCTCTTCTACTCGGGTTAAACGACTTTTACTAACTCTGACTCTAGGTTCTCGATAATACTTTCTCCCGGAGAGCCTCTTCAGTCCGGATGATTACTTGGTGCACCGAAGGATTCTGAAGATACCTTCCGATATTCTCTTGAGACCTTGTGCCAATCGCGATTGCAATTCCCCTTCCATCGTTAACCCTTATGGATAGCTACTTGTAGTTGTTATTCTTACATTCATCCCCAGTTGGTCTTGTTATTACAAGATACCCCGAAATACTCGTCGTTGTTTCGATAATCCTTTGAGCTTACTGCCTTGTTGTTCTTTGTCACCTGAATACCCCTACGGATAATTCTCGCACTTATCGAGTATCCGCTCATCCCCCAGTTGTTCATGTGTTTCACAATGGTCTTCAAATACTATTCGATCCTCCAAAATCCTTAGTAGCTTATTGCTCTGCAATACTTATGCCGCTCGCATGATGGATGCTTTCCGTATGTCTGGTAATATTCGTTAGTATCCTTAGGCACCGTCATTTTGATCCTTTTGATTCAACATGAGTGCGAATGCACGCAATCATCAGTTGATCCTTTTAAATTATCTTTCAGGCTCAGACGTCATTTTAAACATGAGCTGGATCTCGACTAATCAAAATGCCATCGATTGTACCCCTAAGGCTATTCAACTTATCCATCCCTAATCAGAGCATTGCTTCTGATCCCTTGTCTTGGAATTCATAATTCCTTTGCAATTGAGCTTTGAAGTAGTCAGTTATTTCTACAAACTAATCTCCTTGCATTCTCTCTTCTTCTGGTTGAGTACCGATGCTCACATCAACTCCGTTATCGACCGTCGGGTCCTTTGATGAATTATCATCCGACAGTGTCCTTCGTATCCAAAATTCTCGAGAAGTTCTTTCCCTGATACATAATACCATTGATAAATCTTATTCTCTGTTTTGGCCAACCATGCTCTGCTCTCGAGCTGATGATGTTTACTATGAAGTTTGTGGTATATGTTCGTAAGATGCCCTGAAGGGTTGAACCTACGCGTTCCCTAATCCGTGTGAACCCGAAAGATTCCACGGGTCATACTCATCTGGTATTGCACCAGGTAAAACTTTCAACAACTAATGTCATTTTTGAAATACGAGAGGTGAATGGAAGGTTATGCATTGACGAAGTGGGAGTCGACCTTGAACCTTTGTGTTCATGCCCATGGACACGATGTAGATCCTATCATAGAAGCTTCTGGTAATAATAACTATTTCCTTGATATGATATCGTCTGGTATCTGTGTATTGATCCTTTGCAATCGTGGTTCCGACCATATTTTCTCCTTGATTCCATTTCTCAGACAAGTTAAAGCACTTGTCTTTGTTGATCGATACATCTCCACAACCTTTATTTTGATCTTCCTCGAGTATTACCCTCACGGTATCTCGAGAACTGTATTGCTTCCTCGCGAGTCTTCATCTAGTATTGCTTCTCACTGATTTCAGATTCCCCCAGGTTCTGAGTTATTCAGTCGAGAACACCGATAAGTGAATCGATTTCGCACTCCGATTCAATAACTCTAAGTAATTTTCGTTGCTTACGAGTATAATAATCCTTTAAGTCATTCCTAGCCTGATCAGCTATATCATCATCATACAATTTTTTTTAACTGTGCTACCTGGTCCTTATTCCCGGAGCACAACTTTCAACGATGAACTAAGCTTGCGTCGATTTTTGTCGTCATATCATTTCTCCTTGAACAACAAACTTGATTTCGAGTTTGTGTCCTAACCGTGGTTCCAATAACCTTTCACTTCATCATTCGTTTGACTTGATGTCATTGTCGATCGATCACATCTTCGTGTAACCTCTCGACAAATGTGTCGTGATCATCATCAACCTTAGGAGCTCTTCCAGGATATCAATCGGATTCATGATGAGAAATACCATCCTTGCCTCGATGATTTGTGTTATCATCAACCACTTTATTCCCTTCCCTCCAACACAAACTTGTTCGTGTTTTGTGTTAGACCTTGAGTTCCTTGCTATCCAGTAATTGTTCTTCTTTACCTTGGAACATTAACATCTCTTATGTCCTCAATGTTGTGAGAAATTGACCACCCTTAAGAATTCTTGATACCAGTGATACTTATTAACATCACCATTCTTTTCTTGGTCCCCTGATGTTTCTAACCGGAATACCGACAAATGGTCTGTGATGTGTAAATTCTAAACTTCGAGCAACCCTCTTGCTTTGAAGTTATTGGTCTATAGTTTCATTCTACGACTATGGCTTATTGAATCACCATTCTGACATTGGTCGTGCAACCCTACCCATATTTTGGGCGCACCTTTCAACCAACGTTTAATTGTGTATGTTTTCCTCGAGCATACTTCCTTATATCATTTGATCTGACAAATGTTATCTCCTTGTTCACTTAATTGTGGAAATCCATCTTTTGGAAATCTCGATGAATTGTCGCCGAGTTCACCGTATACACCTCCTTGTCCTCTCCTTGGGTTAATGATGAACTATTGTTAACGGAAATCACTTCATAGTTCATTTCGAGAATCTTACATTGTCATCTCGTCAATTGTGTTGCACCTTTTCTTCTCGGGCATACTAAGTCGGAGGTATCCCGACACCAATCGGATCTGAACCTCGGTACGATATGATGGTTGGAACATATTTCCAAGAGTTATAACATCGGTCTTTATATGACTCGGTAAGGTGATGTCATGCCTAGCACACTGGGTCAAGGGCCTATTGTTATAGTTTCTTTTTTTTAACAAGGTCAACCAATTTTCCATGAGGAACTTGAATGCCTTGTTTAATAAGTTATCCTGATGGATCCTTGTGTATCCAAAGTCTGACCTTTGCCTTAAGAACATGTCAATGCTATCTCGAAGCATGTCTGTGGTACTCCGATTCTCAATAAGAACATTTGAAGCACCATGCTAAATGTTTCTTGTTGAAATTACCCAAACACCATTGTATGGGTAATGTCATGAGATTTCTCTCCCCTTTCCTGAAGGGTTATCTACTTCATATCCTGCTGTGGATATCATGCTCTGCTTGTCCTTGGGAAGGATATACCTGAATTATGTGTTTAAACACATTTTTCTTTCCATTGTTACGATTAAATCTGGTAATCACCTTTCCTTTCCATTGGATTGCTTAACCCTACTTGTGATCTATATTATATAAGCGGTAGTATTCTTACGCTTATGTAAACACCTCGGTGTACAATTCTGTCACAAGAAGACCTGTTACTATAGTTGATGACATTTTGCTATCCACCGATGGATGAAAACTTTGCATATTGGTCCGCCTCGTTCAACGAAAGGTGAGAATGGTTCTCTTCGTCCCTCGCCCTTGGTACCGATGTTGTTGCCGACATAATCGGGCGAGCTATCCTCCGGCATGCCTTGCTTACATAATCGTGCAAGACGTCACCACCCTTCCTACTTTTAACCCACATGGTGGGCCCATAACCCACAGTTCACGTGATCAAAACCTGACTCTCACAGACACCATGTTGCCAAAGATATTCCTCGCGCTTGACTTCATATGTAATTCACGAGCCACCTACCTTGCGATCTATTCTCGGTATCGACGCAATACTTATTCCATTGCTCAATCCCTTTCACAATTCGCTTCAAAGCATTTAACGATTGCCTATGCACTTGGAACTCCTATTTGCACCTTCTTACTTTGCTCTCGATAATGTCTTAAGTTTCAAATTGAGAGTTACTTTCCGCCACCTTCCCTGATGTTATCTACCAGATAAGCAACACTGTAGCGACCCGTTCTTCCGGAATACAACCTTATCCTTTCATAAGTACGATGGAGTTCCCGAAGCAAGGATGCCTACTTCATCATGATGACCGGAGCAGAGAAATGAAGACATCAACGAAAGGGATTAACTTCTTCGAGAAGAGCAACCAACACCGAGAAGAGCCGTTAGAATTTCGTAACCAATTCCCTTCCCCCTTACTCCCGCTCCTAAATCTCGGGACGAGATTTCTTGTAGTGGAGGAGAATTGTGACGCCCAGATAATTAAGCTACAGTGATCCCACGCTAATGGTGCCACGTCAACATGGTTACTGCTGCTAATCTATTGTTAGATCAAAACCGGTCCAAAATCCAAATTCAAAGTTTGGTAAATAATAAAAGTTTTCAAACATTAAAATAAAAATGTCCTGCTGTACTAAATATTACATAGATAAATATGGTGTAGTAAACTCATTTTTATAAAAGGCCTAAATAATTTAAAATGACTTAAAATGCATAAGTAAATAAATAAAAGAAAAGAAAATACAAAAGAGAAAAACTAAGCTAACAAAAAAACAGAAAGCTCCTCACCGGGCCAAGTGGCCCACTGGCCTCCGTTGCTCGAACGGGCGGCCCACTCCTCAAGACACCCGCCGGGCCTATAGGCCACGCCCGCTAACCCTAACCCCATCCCACGACCCCACTTCCCCACTTGTCTCCCCTCTCACTCCCTCGTCGCTTCTCTCGATCCCGATCTGGATCGAGATGGGGATTTAACCAGCGACGCCGCCGCTAGACCCTGTCGCCCTCGACGCCCATCGCCACTGGCCACGACTAGGCGCATCACTGTGTCGTGGACCTCCGCTCGCCTCGCCTTCGACTCCCACGCCGCTGGATCGGAGCCGGGAGTACTAACGTCGCCGCTTGTCGTCCGGGCCTCGTCGCTGCCTCCGCGCCTCTCCCTCGCCGGCTCCAACAAGCCACGTCGCCCCTCTCCGTCAACGCATTCGTCCCCGTCCCCCTCCCTGTCGGCCTGCCTCCCGCTCCGCGGCATCGTCCCCGTCGACCACCCCGAGCTTCCCCGAGCCCACTGCCCATGCCCTACTCCTCCTCTATGAGCTCCCCCTTCCTCCTCTCTATGCCGTGGTCGCGCCCTCTCCCCGCGCTCGGCTCCGCCACCTGACGTCGCCCGCGGACAGCCGCACCCGGCCAACCCCGCAGCGCTCGCGCCCTCATCGCTGAAGGCGTGAAGGCAGCAGACGCGTGCGCGCTTACCACGGTCTCGGCCGTGCCCGCCGACCATGGCCGCTGGCCGACCTCCCCCGCCTTCTTCCCACAGCCTGACCACTCCCCTCGGCCCGCGGCCTACTCCGGCGCCGCCCTGCTGCTCTCCCGCCAGCGTCCCCCTTCGGTGACCGCCCGGCCTCCCTGGCCTCGTCACGCCCTGCGGGCGAGCGCTATCGCCCGAACCGCTATGGCCCCTCTGGGCCACAGACATGTGGGGCCCAGCCCTAGAACGATTAAAAAAAGGAGAAATAAAAATAATAATAATGAATATAAATTTAATTAATTAATTAACTTAATTAATCATGTTTAATTAACATAATTAGATAACTAACCTAACTAATATGTTATTTGAACTAATTAATTTGGTTAATTAGTTAACAAAGTATGACATGCGGGAGCTACGCGCCAGTTTGACCCGGTCAACCACTTTTGACTGCTGACATCAGCATGACATCATGCTGATGTCATAAATCCAATTTCGAATTAAATTAAATAATTAATAAATTCCAGAAATTAATAAAATCTTTAGAAAATAATATCTTTTAATCCGTAACTCGGATTAAATTATTTTCAACATGAAAGTTGCTCAGAACGACGAGACGAATCTGGATACGCAGCCCGTTCGACCGCCACACCTTCCTAGCATAGCAAACCTGTAACATTTCACCTTTGGTTCATCTGTCCGAATGTTTCCCCCCTTCACCGATATCACCTCATACCGCATTAGGGCACGCCTAGCATCACGCTTTGCTTTGTCATGCATCGTCATGCATCTGTTTGCATTGTATTCATTGTTTCTTCCCCCTCTTCTTCCGCTAGACACCGAGACCGACGCTGCTACTACCCAGTACGACTACGGTGTTGACGACCCCTCTCTCTTGCCAGAGCAACCAGGCAACCCCACCCCCCGTGTTCACCAGATATCGCATGTTCTTCTCTATCGCTTGCATTAGAGTAGTGTAGCATGTTATCGCTTTCGATTAATCCTATCTTTCTTTGCATAGCTTTGTCCTTGCTACTCTTGTTGTTACCTTTACTGCTATCCCATCGCTTAGTCTAGGATGCTAGTGTTCCATCAGTGGCCCTACATTCTTGTATGTATGCTGTGCTATACTATCGGGCTGTGATCACTTGGGAAGTGATCACGGTCATATACTATATACTTTACACTATTACATTACATGTGATACTTTGTTAGGAGATGAAATTTGAAAGGACGGTGGCTCCATCCCGGTAGAGGTGGGCTCGGGTTCCCGACGCCCCCAATCTGTTACTTTGTGGCGGAGGCGGCAGGCAGGTTGAGATCGCCTAGGAGAGAGGTGGGCTCGCCTGCTCGGGCGCTCATGGATACTTAACACGCTTAACGAGATCTTGTTATTTGATCCGAGTCTGCCATCTTGGCCTATACGCACTAACCAACTACGCTGAGGAGCTTATGGGCACTTTCGACGTCGTGGTATCACCAAGCATTTCGTGACGTCACGATCGAGCGGCGCCACCGGATTGGACTGAACGCCACTAGGCTAGGTCTGCTTCCGGCGCGTCACAGACGCAACGCAGGTGTGCTAAGGCGATGGGCCTGGACCCACTGTGGCGCTTTAGGTTTAGACCGGCGTCGCGACCTCAGTTATGCCTAGGTGGGGCTGCGACGTGTTGATCTTCCGCGTACGGCATGACCCGTAAAAGTGTGTCCTACCAAATGGGATCAAGCGTGTTGGGTTATGTGGTGCACCCTACAGGGAAGTTAATCTATTCGAATAGCCGTGATCTTCTGTAATGTGACGACTTGGAGTTGTACCTTGACCTTATGACAACTAGAACCGGATACTTAATAAAACACACCCTTCCAAGTTCCAGATACAACCCGGTGGTCGCTCTCTATCAGGGTTACGAGGAGGGGATCGCCGGGTAGGATTATTTCTATGCGATGCTACTTGGAGGACTTCAGTCTACTCTCTTCTACATGTTGCAAGATGGAGGCTGCCAGAAGCGTAGTCTTCGACAGGATTAGATATCCCCCTCTTATTCTGGCATTCTGCAGTTCACCCAATCGATATGGCCCTTTACACATATACCCATGCATATGTAGTGTAGCTCCTTGCTTGCAGTACTTTGGATGAGTTCTCACGGTTGCCTTGTTCCCCTTTTTCCCTTTTCTTTACTCGATTGCTGCGACCGTAAGATGGAGCCCAGAGCGACGCCACCGTCAAGACGACTCCTACTACTACTGGAGGTGCCTACTACTACGCAGCCCACGACGACGCACTGTGAGAGTAGTTAGGAGGATCGAGCAGGAGGCCTGCGCCTTCTTCGATCTCAGATCCCAGTTTGTGCTAGCCATCTTATGGCAACTTGTTTAACTTATGTCTGTATTCAGATATTGTTGCTTCCGCTGACTCGTCTATGATCGAGCACTTGTATTCGAGCCCTCGAGGCCCCTGGCTTGTATTTTGATGCTTGTATGACTTATTTTATTTTAGAGTTGTGTTGTGATATCTTCCCGTGAGTCCCTGATCTTGATCGTACACGTTTGCGTGTATGATTAGTGTACGATTGAATCAGGGGCGTCACAATGAGCAAATTTACTATGATGAAAGCATGCCTCCTATCTATGATGATTATTGTGATGACACGTATGCTTTAAAGAATAATGATAACCATGAAACTTGTCATCTTGATGTTAATTTTCAATCATATGATAGTTATTTTGTTGAGTTTCCTCCCACTATTATTCATGAGAAGAATTTTGCTTATGTGGAGAGTAATAAAATTTCTATGCTAGTAGATCACGAAAATAATGCTTTAGGTGCTGGTTATGTTGTTGAATTCATTCATGATGCTACTGAAAATTATTATGAGGGAGGAATATATGCTTGCAGGAATTGCAATAATATCAAGTTTCCTCTCTATGTGCTTAAAGTTTTGAAGTTATGCTTGTTTTACCTTCCTATGCAAGTTGATTTTTGTTCCCATAAGTTGTTCGCTCACAAAATCCCTATTCATAGGAAGTGGGTTAGACTTAAATGTGCTAGTCATATTCTTCATGATGCTCTCTTTATGTTTCAATTCTTATCTTTTATGTGAGCATCATTGAAATCATAATGCCTAGCTAGGGGCGTTAAACGATAGCGCTTGTTGGGAGGCAACCCAATTTTATTTTAGTTTCTTGCTTTTTGGTTCTGTTTAGTAATAAATAATCCATCTAGCCTCTGTTTAGATGTGGTTTTATGTTTTAATTAGTGTTTGTCCCAAGTAGAACCTTTGGGAAGACTTGGGTGAAGTCTTTATGATCATGCTGTAAAAAACAGAAACTTTAGCGCTCACGCGATTAGCTTTAACTTTTTACTGGAGAGTGATATTTAGTTGATTCTTTTTGCAGATGATTACTAGACAAATTCCTCAGGTCCACCAATTTATCTTAGAATTTTTGGAGTTCCAGAAGTTTGCGTTAGTTACAGATTACTACAGACTGTTCTGTTTTTGACAGATTCTGTTTTTCGTGTGTTGCTTGCTTATTTTGATGAATCTATGGCTAGTAAAATAGTTTATAAAACATAGAGAAGTTGTAATACAGTAGGTTTAACACCAATATAAATAAAGAATGAGTTCATTACAGTACCTTGAAGTGGTGTTTCATTTTCTTTCGCTAACGGAGCTTACGAGTTTTCTGTTAAGTCTTGTGTTGTGAAGCTTTCAAGTTTTGGGTAAAGATTCGATGGACTATGGAATAAGGAGTGTCAAGATCCTAAGCTTGGGGATTCCCAAGACACCCCAAAGTAATATTCAAGGACAACCAAGAGCCTAAGCTTGGGTATGCCCCGGAAGGCATCCCCTCTTTCGTCTTCGTTCATCGGTAACTTTACTTGGAGCTATATTTTTATTCACCACATGATATGTGTTTTGCTTGGAGAGTCATTTTATTTTGTTAATTTTTGCTTGCTGTTAGTTAGAATAATGTTTTGCTTCTTTAGTTTCAATAAAAAAGTCAAGGATAGCCTTTGCCATGCTTATTTTGCTAGTATGCATGTTGCTGTTTGAAAACAGAAAGTTTACCGCTGTTTCAAAAATTCCATAGAAAAAGTCAGAGAGTGATATAATGTTGAATCTTTTTGCATATTGAGCTATGATAAATTTATTACAGTGGGAATTTTAGTTCATAGTTTTTGGAGTTAGGGAAGTATTGATACTCTTGCATTCTTTACAGACTATACTGTTTTGGCAGATTGTTGTTATGTTTGCATATGTTTGCTTGTTTAATGATTCTATTTGATGATAGGAGTATTAAATATGCAGAGGCATTTAGTATGCAATGTTGAATAATAATTTTAGTGATTTGTTACAGTAGAAAATGACAAGGTTTTGCATTGGTTTATACTAACCTATCTCACGAGTTCTTGTTGAGTTTGTTGTGGATGAAGCTTTTGATAAAAAGAGAAACCATGATATGAGAGGAATTAAGGAGACACAAAAGCTCAAGCTTGGGGATGCCCAAGGCACCCCAAGATAATATTTCAAGAAGTCTCAAGCATCTAAGCTTGGGGATGCCCCGGTTGGCATCCCACCTTTCTTCTTCAACAACTATCGGTTAGTATCGGTTGAGCCTAAGTTTTTGCTTCTTCACATGAGTTGTGCTATCCTTGCGATGTAGTTTTCTTTTGCTTTGCTTGCTGTTTGAATAAAGTACCAAGATCTGAAATTCTTAAATGTTAGAGAGTCTTCTCATAGTTTCATAATTATCCGATTACTCATTGATCTTCACTTATATCTTTCGGAGTAGTTTGTCATTTGCTCTAGTACTTCACTTATATCTTTTAGAGCATGACGATAGTTTTATTTTGAAGAAATAGATGAACTCTCATGCTTCACTTATATTGCTTTGAGAGTCTTAAATAGCATGGTAATTTGCTTAAATAATCCTAATATGCTAAGCATACAAGATTTGTAAGAATTCTTATGAGTGTGTTGAATACTAAGAGAAGTTTGATGCTTGATGATTGTTTTGAGATATGGAGGTAGTGATATTAAAGTCATGCTAGTTGGGTGATTATGAATTTAAAGAATACTTGTGTTGAAGTTTGCAAGTCCCGTAGCATGCACGTATGGTTAAAGTTGTGTAACAAATTTGAAACATGAAGTGTACCTGGCTTGTGCATCCTTATGAGTGGCGGTCGGGGACGAGCGATGGTCTTTTCCTACCAATCTATCCCCCTAGGAGCATGCGCGTAGTACTTGATTTTTGATGACTTCTAAATTTTTGCAATAAGTATATGAGTTCTTTTGACTAATGTTGAGTCCATGGATTATACGCACTTTTACATTTCCTCCTTTACTAGCCTCTTCAGTACCGTGCATTGCCCTTTCTCACCTCGAGAGTTGGTGCAAACTTCGCCGGTGCATCCAAACCCCTTGATATGATACGCTCTTTCACACATAAACCTCCTTATATCTTCCTCAAAACAGCCACCATACCTACCTATTATGGCATTTCCATAGCCATTTGGAGATATATTGCCATGCAACTTTCCACCGTTCCGTTCATCATCATCATGACATACTTTACTTTTGTCATATTGCCATTGCATTATTATGTAGTTGACATCATATTTGTGGCAAAGCCACCATGCATTATTTTTCATACATGTCACTCTTGATTCATTGCACCATCCCTAAGACATCACGGAGGCATTCATATAGAGTCATACCTTGTTCTAGTTTCGAGTTGTAATTCTTATGTTGTAATCAATAGAAGTGTGACGATCATCATTCAATAGAGCATTGTCCCCAAAAAAATGAGAAAGGCCAAAGAAAAAAAAGGCCCAAAAAAAGGGGGCAATGCTACTATCTCTTTTTCCACACTTGTGCTTCAAAGTAGCACCTTGTTCTTCATGTAGTGAGTCTCATATATTGTGATTCAAAGTAGCACCTTGTTCTTCATGTAGTGAGCTCATATATTATGCTTCAAAGTAGCACCATGTTTTTCATATAGTGAGTCTCATAAGTTGTCTTTTATACTAGTGGGAATTTTTCATTATAGAACTTGGCTTCTATATTCCTACGATGGGCTTCCTCAAATGCCCTAGGTCTTCATGAGCAAGCAAGTTGGATGCACACCCACTAGTTTTCTTTTGTTGAGCATTCGTAGCTCTAGTGCATCCGTTGCATGGCAATCCCTACTCCTCATGTTGACATCAATTGATGGGCATCTCCATAGCCCATTGAGTAGCCTCGTCAATGTGAGACTTTCTCCTTTTTGTCTTCTCCACACAATCCCCATCATCATATTCTATTCCACCCATAGTGCTATATCCATGGCTCACGCTCATGTATGGCGTGAAGGTTGAAAAAGTTTGAGATTATTTAAGTATGAAACAATTGCTTGGCTTGTCATCGGGGGTATAGAAGTTGGGAACATCTTTGTGTGACGAAAATGAAGCATAGACTAACTATATGATTTTGTAGGGATGAACTTTCTTTTTCCATGCTATTTTGAGAAGACATGATTACTTTGATTAGTATGCTTGAAGTATTATTATTTTTATGTCAATATGAACTTTTGTCTTGAATCTTCGGATCTGAATAATCAAACCACAAATAAGAAGAATAACATTGAAATTATGCCAAAGTATCACTCCGCATCAAAAATTCTCTTTATCATTTACCTACTCGAGGACGAAAGGTGAATTAAGCATGGGGATGCTTGATACGTCTCCAACGTATCTATAATTTTTTATTGCTCCATGCTACTTTATCTACTGTTTTAGGCAATATTGGGCTTTATTATCCACTTCTATATTATTTTTGGGACTAACCTATTAACCGGAGGCCCAGCCCAGATTTGTTGCTTTTATGCCTATTTCGTGTTTCGAGGAAAAGGAATATCGACGGAGTCAAACGGAACTAAATCAAGCTGGAGAAGTTATTTTGGAAGGAAACCCACCGATGGACTTGGACTCCACGTCGAAGATACGGACGTGCTCACGAGGGTGGGGCGCCCACCCTCGGCGCGCCCGCCTCGTGGGGCCCCCGTAGCTCCACCGACGTACTCCTTTCATCCATATATACCTTCGTACCTAAACCTTCCGTAACAGAAGATAGATCGAGTTTCGCCGCAAGCCTCCAGAACCACCAAAAACCAATCGGGACCCCTTTACGGTACTCACGGAGGGGGCATCCATCTCCGTGGCCATCTTCATCATCCGGTGCTATCCATGACGAGGAGGGAGTAGTTCACCCTCGGGGCTGAGGGTATGTACCAAAGAGCTATGTGTTTGATCTCTCTCTCTCTCGTGTTCTCTCTCGTGTTCCTCTATGGCACGATCTTGATGTATCCCGAGCTTTGCTATTGTAGTTGGATCTTATGATGTTTCTCCCCCTCTACTCTCTTGTGATGAATTGAGTTTCCCCTTTGAAGTTATCTTATCGGATTGAGTCTTTTATGATAACACTTGATGTATGTCTTGGTGATCAACTTGCGGGTTTCGTGACATTGGGAACCTATGCATAGGGGTTGGCACACGTTCTTGACTCTCCGGTAGAAACTTTGGGGCACTCTTTGAAGTACTTTTTTGTTGGTTGGATGAATCTGAGATTGTGTGATGCATATGTATAATCATGCCCACGGATACGTGAGGTGACAATGGAGTATCTAGGTGACATTAGGGTTTTGGTTGATTTGTATCTTAAGGTGTTATTCTAGTACAAACTCTTTTATAGATTGATCCGAAAGAATAACTTTGTGGTGGTTTCGTACCCGACCATAATCTCTATGTTTGTTCTCCGCTATTAGTGTCTTCGGAGTGACTCTTTGTTGCATGTTGAGGGCTTGTTATATGATCTATCTATGTTATTATTGTTGAGAGAACTTGCACTAGTGAAAGTATGAACCCTAGGCCTTGTTTCCTATCGTTGCAATACCGTTTACGCTCACTTTTATCCTTAGTTACCTTGCTGTTTTTATATTGTCAGATTACAAATACCTATATCTACCATCCATATTGCACTTGTATCACCATCTCTTCGCCGAACTAGTGCACCTATACAATTTACCATTGTATTGGGTGTGTTGGGGACACAAGAGACTCTTTGTTATTTGGTTGTAGGGTTGCTTGAGAGAGACCATCTTCATCCTACGCCTCCCACGGATTGATAAACCTTAGGTCATCCACTTGAGGGAATTTTGCTACTGTCCTACAAACCTGTGCACTTGCAGGCCCGCAACGTCTACAAGAAGAAGGTTGTGTAGTAGACATCAACGTCCGGTTCCGCCTGCAGGAGGGCCTCGATGGCAGCGGCATGTGCGCGCTCCGTGTCGAGTCGAGCCTCCGCCACCCGGTTCAAGTCCAGGACGTCCGACTCCGCCTGCAGGAGGGCGTCGATGAGAGCGGCATCTACGCGCTCTGCATCGAGTCGAGTCTCTGCCACCCGGTTCAAGTCCAGGACGTCCGGTTTCGCCTGCAGGAGGGCCTCGATGGCAGTGGCATCCGCGCGCTCCACCTAGAGTTGAGCCTCCGCCACCCGGTTCACATCCACGACATCCGGTTTCGCCTGCAGGAGAGCCTCGATGGCAGCGGCATGCGCGCGGTTCGCGTCGAGTTGAGCCTCTGCTTCCCGGTCCTCCTTTAGTATCGCCATGTTGAACCGCTGGTCCGCCTGCACCATGGAGGACTCAGACGCCGGCACGAAGTCGACGTCCATCGTCTCATACCCATCGGGGGCCTTCTGCGCCGCGACCTCCGCCATGAACATTGGATCGGCTTCCTCCTCCTCGTAGCTTGGCTCCAGAAAACTCGGGGATTGGCCTGCTGCAAAGCAAGCTTGGGAACGGAGTGCGTGGCACCGACCGCGCCGCGATTTACAAGCTGGCGCTCGGCGTCGACATCTTGTAGTAAGTGATCTTGCGGCGCACCATGGCTTTCCGGCGAACTAGGGGACGCTTGATGCGGGCTAGGGGATCGAAAGGTGGGGGAATGGGCTGGAGATTTGGTGTGGTTTTAGGGCAGTGGCTGGTGTAGGCCGAGCAGCAAAGGTTCTAGTGTGAATAGTGGTTCCGGTGACGACCGGTCAATCGGTTTTGACTGTACATCGCTCTTGTCGCGTTCGCGTTGCAGCCGGGCACGCTGGACCCTCCACGTCGCTCACCGAATGGAACGCACTTCGTCTTGCGTTTTCGCTCGCTTGTGGGACCGTAGTTGAGAGCAAACCGATGTCCCTCCCCCTCCCCCGCCCGCGTCATTTATTATACCACCACTCCCTCCGTTTTATGCGGAGTAAATAAAAACAGAGGGATTATACTACGGATGAGGATCCCCTGACGTGGCCGAACCCATTGAGTAACTGACATGCGGGGCCTAGCAAGCATGGGGTCCGCCAGTAAGTGACCGGAAGGGAGGGTAAGGCAGGGATACCTACGTCAGAGGATCCACTTCCACTATACTACTTTGATCAAATGTTAGGGTAATAATATATGACATGCAACTTACACAAATGCTAGAGTAATAATATATGACATGCAACTTACACAAAGCATACAGGGTCTAATGCGTTTTTCGAGGCTAACTTTGACCAAATGTTAGAGTAATAATATATGACATGCAACTTACACAAAGCATATGGTCAAATTCCTATGTGAAAGTAGTTTCCAATGATATAATTTTCACATTATACATCTCATGTACTATTAATCTTGTCTATAGTCAAATTGGAAACCATCTCGAGTACAAATCTAGGAGTACGTACGAATCTAACAATATTGATTGGGTGTTGTTGAATGTTGATACCTTTTTGATCAAAGTAGAGATACTTTGACTACACATAAAACTTATATGTAAACTAGAAAGGATAGGAGGGAGTATATTGTACGTTCAAAAACGAAACGAACATTGAATACCCTTTATATATGATTTGCGGATGCTATGATCACCGGTTCAAAATTTTGAATCCTCCTTAGGTATCACGTGCCCCCACTCGTTCCCTCTCGATTTCATCTCAGGGTCCGGAGATCTATTGAAAGAGGCCTAGGGTGGGTACACGCGAATGATACTCGGCGGAATGTTCAAATGAGGCATGCGGGAGGATGGACTCATCGGAGGGCGACATGATCGATGGAGAAGAGGGTTGGAGAGGAATGAGAAATAAGCAAACGCCACATGATTATACTTGAACGGCTCAAATAAACAATAAGTTGTCTCGCTTGGCCTACATAGTGAAAGGCCTAATGCGCAACACGGAGCAATCGACGCTCGAATATGGCCGGAAAACAGGGAAACCGACATATGGGGCACACCTGCCGGACGACGTAGCGCAGACTAGTCCAATGGAGGAGCTGGCCCACGACCTCCTCGCCACCGACAACCGTTCATGTGGGTCGTTGGGGCCAACAACGGGGCGCAGCTCCAGCACCGCCTCTGGACACGGCGACCAGTGAGCGACACGCTCATATCATCGCTAGACTCAGTCGGTTTCAGTGTACCGAGGGTGGCATTAGTGTTGTGGCACGACCAACGGTATGTTTGGTTTGTGCCCAAGGTTGCCCCATCAAAGCATTGGGTAGCCAAAATTTTGGTTGAGGTATTGGTTGCCCATGATTTGGCCGACATTGGCAAGAAAAATGAACTAGAGTTGGCTAGAGTTCATTGGCATGTCAAAGAAATGGCAACCATCCAAACAAAGACCAATATTTGGGTCATGACCAAAATTTTGGTTGAGGTATTGGTTGCCCATGATTTGGCCGACATTGGCAAGAAAAATGAACTAGAGTTGGCTAGAGTTCATTGGCATGCCAAAAAATGGCAACCATCCAAACAAAGACCAATCTTTGGGTCATGACCAAAATTTTGGTAAGGTGCACTTTGGCCACAATCCAAACACACCCCAACACCCGGCTCGTCAAGGATGCACGGGGCGCCACGACACGTCCGCGGAGTGGTGTAGCGCGGCCAACTGCATCCTCTGGACCTGAGACCATGCCGGGTCGTCTTGCTTTTTCAATGACATGCGTCGATCGCATGTGAGCAAAGGGCATCTCCAACGTTGCCACGACTGCAGCTAACTACCCTGGCACAAAAAAAACCATCGTCCCTCGCGCTGTCGCGCGGTGCGTTACCAGCCGGCGCCAGCTGCCCGCATTCATGCCGTCCGTCTGTATGTCGTCGTTAAGAGGCTCGGTGCCCGAGGAACCAACTCCGGCGACATGATGACACACCAGGACGCTTGGCCACACCGGAATGCGCTACTTAAAGCGGCAACGCCCAGCTAACCTCCACACCATAGCACATCGTCCTCCTACCTGGAACCACATCCGCCATGACCGCAAGCGCGAACGCTCTGCGGGAGAGCTTGTCTTTGGGGATGGAGCTCGAGGTCGCCGCCCTCGCTCAAGTCGCCGCACAAGCGGTGGCCACGCTGGCGGCCGACGATGGGAGCACCGTCAGCCACGCGTCCTACTTGCCGCCGTCCAACGTCCGGCACCGCCGAGGTCGGGGACTCCTCCAAGGATGAGTAGGGCATGGGAGGCGGCAGGGCATGGTGTGCCAACTGGCCGGTCCGTCTCCCGTGTTCTACTTTTCCTTGCTGGAGGCCGCACCTTCACTTCATGTGTCTTGAACCCTGCCCCCGTACATGGAGATCACAGCTGGAGGACGTCGGTTGCCGCCGTAGAATAGGTTTAGGGTCGGATTTCTTTTATTTTTTTGTCCTATAAAAGTTCAAAATGTAATGAAAATCTGCCGTGTTTGCATTAATCTCGGCCGGTGTATATGAACTTTCACAATAATATACATATTGTAGGAGTACTAGCAAGATGCCCGTGCGTTGCTGTACGGAAGATCAAGATCTTGTGGGAGAAAAGGATGAACGAGGGAAAGCCTTATCTCGCAAATGTGGAGAGGGGTGCGGGTAAATTGTCATAGTTTCCTTCCTATCCGTTAGATATAGATCGGACAACCTATATTGCAGGATGATAGGCACACCATCATCACCAACTCTGCTTTTTATTGAACCGAGACAAATCTAACATGCCAAGTAAAATAAACACATAGGGTCTATACATACACAAATTATCTTAGGCACTCCAATAGTACGTCCACTACACATTCACGCATTTCACATCTTTCTACATCTACGGGAACCTACGAAAGGGTTAACGTAAATCGCCTCTCTCTCTCTCCTCCCCTGATTTTCATGGTGGTGGGCCCCTCCCTCCCCCCAATCTACAATCAACAGCTCACACGTTTCACATTACGTTAATTACGTGGCGGGATTACGTAGGTGTAGCATTACTCGTCCTAAAAAACCCAACTAAGCCAACCTCCCAAAGCATATCGCGGGAAAAGACCCACCGTGCCGTTTTAGTCGGGATTACGGATTACCGGTAGTAGTATCGATGGATCGCGAAGCAACAATTTTTAGGGGCAAAGCACCTAGTTTAAAAGGAAAAAAGCGGTACACTCACAGCACTCTGTCGCGGTCGCATTGCACCCCACACACGCTCGGTCCTGCACACGGCTCACGCAACAGTAACGCGCCGGCTTGCCTCTTCACTGACACGTGGGACTGCACTTGGAGAAACCGACCATGCGCCAAACTCCCCCCGCCCACCATGTGAAAATCCTCCCCCGCCCCCCACACCCAAAGATTCCCCCCAGATCCGATTCAACCGCCCTTCGGCCAACTAGCCAATAATATTCCCCAAACCCCTCCCCTGTCCCCCTCCACTCCATTCGCTCCGCCAAAGCTGCCCTCCCTCATGGCCGATATTTGGCACCATGATTCGGCGATCCTCTCGCTCCCACAAGACGCTCAGAGATCGCCGTCCTCTAGCCGGGCCGCCACCTCTGGCTACGTTCTTGTGGAGGCACACGGCGGTCAGCGCCGCCACCGCTGGTGACGTTTGTGCGGAGACGTGCGCCGGTCAGCTTCTCCCACGGTACACGCATTCTAGACTGAGGCCCCGTTCATGTCGGTGTAGCGCTGAATGTTAGTTGATAGACGCTGTTAATCTCATTGTTTGCCGAAGTAGTTTACTGTCAATATGTTCTGCTTAAGAAGCTTCCTTGCCTGCTACGCACTCAATCGCTTAGCTGAGATGGCATGCCAAGGCCGATTAGTTGCTAAAATATCCTTCCATATATTTATTGTGACGTAGATTGCCATGGTCTAGTAGCCAACTGTTAGGTGAAATAGCTCTACACCGCTTTATACTCGATCTTTGTTGCTGCGATGGCCTTCGATAGTTCGATGGCTGTGTGCTCGGCCTCATTGACTGCTAAAACAGCCTGCCATAATTTGGCACTCAAATCTGTTTGCCGAATTAGCTTTACATATATTTCGTTACTTAGATCTGCTCATCCAAATATCTTGCCATGGCTTTAGACATCGACCTAGGTATTTTTTTCTGGACTTCAAAAAAAAGCATATATGTTTTTCCTGTAATATCTAGTAGAAGAACTAATTTGTATGTCTAATGATGGACAGGACTTGGATAACTTCTGCTCGAAGATTCTCCGCTGCATATGTCGAGGGGGTTGAAAACTTCATGAACTTTATCAGAGCTGAGTACAGTGGTCCGAAATCAGATGTGCTCTGCCCATGTAGCAGTTGTATGAATTCAGTTACAAGACCCCAGTCGACTTTGCAAAATCATCTACACTTGTATGGGATGTCGGTCACATATACTAGGTGGGTTCATCATGGTGAAGCTGTGAACGTTAATGTTATTGACTACGTGGAAGCAGCAGATCACCATCTTGATCTGCCTGATGCTCAGGTGGAAGAGGAGGAGGAGGTGGTGGTGGCGGAGCCATTGAGTTTGACCAACATTGAAACAATGCTACGAAATGCTCATGCATTCCGTGAACTTTCACCTGCAGAAGAAAAACGGTGGGCCCGCATGTTGGAACAATGCAACGTTGTTGTCACCCAGGAAATAAGCTGTCAGTATTGATACGTCTCCAATGTATCTATAATTTTTTATTGCTCCATGCTACTTTATCTACTGTTTTGGACTATATTGGGCATTATCTTCCACTTTTATATTATTTTTGGGACTAACCTATTAACCGGAGGCCCAGCCTAGAATTGATGTTTTTTGCCTATTTCAGTGTTTCGAAGAAACAGAATATCAAACGGAGTCCAAACGGAATGAAACCTTCGGAAACGTGATTTTCTCACCGAACGTGATCCAGGAGACTTGGACCCTACTCCAAGGAACAAAAGAGGCGGTCACGAGGGTGGGGCCCCCCCCTAGGGCGCACCCCCTACCTCGTGGGCCCCCTGTTGCTCCACCGACGTACTCCTTCCTCCTATAAATACCTCACGCACCCCAAACGATCGAGCAGAGCCAAAACCTAATTCCACCGCCGCAACTTCCTGTATCCACGAGATCCCATCTTGGGGCCTGTTCAAGCTCACCGAGGGGGCATCCACCACGGAGGGCTTCTACATCATCACCATAGCCCCTCCGATGAAGTGTGAGTAGTTTACTTCAGACCTTCGGGTCCATAGCTAGTAGCTAGATGGCTTCTTCTCTCTTTTTGGATCTCAATATAATGTTCTCCCCCTCTCTCGTGGAGATATATTCGATGTAATCTTCTTTTTGCGATGTGTTTGTTGAGACCGATGAATTGTGGGTTTATGATCCAGATTATCTACGAATAATATTTGATTCTTCTCTGAATTCTTTTATGTATGATTGGTTATCTTTGCAAGTCTCTTCGAATTATCCGTTTAGTTTGGCCAACTAGATTGGTAGTTCTTGCATTGGGAGAAGTGCTTAGCTTTGGGTTCAATCTTGCGGTGTCCTTACCCAGTGATAGAAAGGGTTGCAAGGCACGTATTGTATTGTTGCCATCGAGGATAACAAGATGGGGTATTTATCATATTGCATTAATTTATTCCTCTACATCATGTCATCTTGCTTAAGGCGTTACTCTGTTTTCATTAACTTAATACTCTAGATGCATCTTTGGATAGCGGTCGATGAGTGGAGTAATAGTAGTAGATGCGTAATCGTTTCGGTCTACTTGTCTTGGACGTGATGCCTATATACATGATCATACCTAGATATACTCATAACTATGCTCAATTCATCAATTGCTCAACAGTAATTTGTTCACCCACCATAGAATACTTATGCTCTTGAGAGAAGCCACTAGTGAAACCTATGGCGCTGGGTCTATTCTCATCATATCAGTCTCCATCACTTTAATACTTGCTTTGTTTTTACTTTGCCTTTTACTTTTCACTTTGCATCTCTATACCAAAAATACCAAAAATATTATTTACCATCTCTATCAGATCTCACTCTCGTAAGTGACCGTGAAGGGATTGACAACCCTAATCGTGTTGGTTGCGACGAGCTATCGTTTTGTGCAGGTACGAGGGACTTGTGTGTGGCCTCCTACTGGATTGATACCTTGGTTCTCAAAAACTGAGGGAAATACTTACGCTACTTTGCTGCATCATCCTCTCCTCTTCGGGGAAATCCAACGCAGTGCTCAAGAGGTAGCAAGAAGAATTTACGGCGCTGCTGTCGGGAGGCTCACGCAAGAGCAAGTCAAGACATACCAAGTACCCATCACAATTCCTATCTCTCGCATTACATTATTTGCCATTTGCCTCTCGTTTTCCTCTCCCCCACTTCACCCTTGCCGTTTTATTCGCCCTCTCTTTCCCAATCTCCTCCTCTTTTTCCCGTTTGCCTTTTTCTCGCTTGCCTTTTGTTTGCTCGTGTGTCGGATTGCCTGCTTGTCGTCATGACTAGTCTCATATCTTTTCCGTTATCTCCCAAGAATGAAGTTCTAAATTTTAAGCAAAGGGAGGGAGAAAATTTAAAAGACGCTTGGTATAGAATTTGCAATGCTCAAAATAGATCTCCAGGAAGCAATCTACTTCAGTTCTCTTTCGTAATTTTTACGTAGGTGTTAATCCTTGGTATAGATATATCCTTGATACCATTACCGGAGGGAATTTCTTGGGTAGCCATACTTTTGATTCTTATGATGCTTTAATAGATTTATTTGGCTTACCACCTCTTTTGGTTAATGGAACTATGTTAACTTTGGAGCATGTTATGCAAAGGCTTGAAATTATTGAGAATAAAGTTGCTACCATTGAATCAATTGAGAATCTTGATAAAAAGATCCACAATCAAATTACCCAATATGGATCTAAGGTAGGAATGACTTTGAAAAATATTAAAGAAAAGGAACCCATAGTTAATGAGAAAATGAATTTAGATTCCTCTAGAATCGATAAACTTGAGGGTATCATTACCAACTTGGGAACCGCTTTTTCTTCCGTAAAAAACACTCCAAGTTCGTCTACTAAAAATACTAAGCTTAATTATGTTCCTAAGAATAAGGGTGAATCATCTAGTAAGGAAACTGCGGATCTTAAATCTATCAGTGTTCATCCCAATCTTTTTGCCATCATTAAGGAACCATTTGCTATGAATGAATTTTTCGATCTTTTGCCTAAAAATTTGATAATTACTAGAAACAAAGAAAATTCTAAAGAAGGTAAATGCCTCATTGAAGAATTGCCTACCAAAGATGGCAATACCTAGATCTATCCTTGCTTTTATGCCTAGCTAGGGGCGTTAAACGATAGCGCTTGTTGGGAGGCAACCGAATTTTCTTTATGTTTTTTGTTTTTGTTTATGTTTAGGAATAAATAATCCATCTAGCCTCTATTTAGATGTGGTTTTATGTTTTAATTAGTGTTTGTTCCAAGTTAGACCTATTGGATCTTCTTGGATGATAGTTATTTCATCTTGCTGTAATTTCCAGAAACTTTGCGCTCAGTGCCTGAATTATTAAAAATCACCAGAACGAGATAAAATACTGATTCCAATTGCTGCTGATCAATAAAAAAAAAATCTAGGTCGTATATGTTTGGTAGATTTTTTGGAGTTCATAAGTTTGCGTTAGTTACAGATTACTATAGACTGTTCTGTATTTGACAGATTCTGTTTTTCGTGTGTTGTTTGCTTATTTTGATGAATCTATGGCTAGTAAAATATTTTATAATCCATAGAGAAGTTGGAATACAGTAGGTTTAACACCAATATAAATAAAGAATGAGTTCATTACAGTACCTTAAAGTAGTCTTTTGTTTTCTTTCTCTAACGGAGCTCACGAGATTTCTATTGAGTTTTGTGTTGTGAAGTTTTCAAGTTTTGGGTAAATTCTTTTGATGGATTATGGAACAAGGAGTGGCAAGAGCCTAAGCTTGGGGATGCCCATGGCACCCCCAAGATAATACAAGGACACCAAAAAGTCAAAGATTGGGGATGCCCCGGAAGGGATCCCCTCTTTCGTCTACTTCCATCGGTAATTTACTTGGAGCTATATTTTTTTTCACCAACATGATATGTGTTTTGCTTGGAGCGTCTTGTATCATTTGAGTATTTGCTTGTTAGTTTACCACAATCATCCTTGCTATACACACCTTTTGAGAGAGCCATACATAAATTGGAATTTGCTATAATACTCTATGTGCTTCACTTATATCTTTTGAGCTTGATAGTTTTGCTCATAGTGCTTCACTTATATCTTTTGAGCTTGATAATTTTTTCTCTAGTGCTTAACTTAGATCTTTTAGAGCACGGTGGTGGATTTGTTTTAAAGAAACTATTGATCTCTCTTGCTTCACTTAGATTATTTTGAGAGTCGTTAATAGCATGGTAATTTGCTTAATATTAATATACTTGGTATTCAAGATATGTGAAACTTTTTCTTTTGAGTGCGTTGAATACTAAGAAAAGTTTGATGCTTGATAATTGTTTGAGATATGGAGGCGATAATATCAAAGTCGTGCTAGTTGAGTAGTTGTGAATTTGAGAAATGCTTGTGTTGAAGTTTGCAAGTCCCGTAGCATGCACGTATGGTTAAAGTTGTGTAACAAATTTGAAACATGAAGTGTACTTGGCTTGTGCATCCTTATGAGTGGCGGTAGGGATGAGCGATGGTCTTTTCCTACCAATCTATCCCCCTAGGAGCATGCGCGTAGTACTTGATTTTTGATGACTTCTAAAATTTTGCAATAAGTATATGAGTTCTTTTGACTAATGTTGAGTCCATGGATTATATGCACTTTTACATTTCCGCCTTTGCTAGCCTCTTCAGTACCGTGCATTGCCCTTTCTCACCTTGAGATTTGGTGCAAACCTCGCCGGAGCATCCAAACCCCATGATATGACGCTCTATCACACATAAACCTCCTTATATCTTCCTCAAAACAGCCACCATACCTACCTATTATGGCATTTCCATAGCCATTCCGAGATATATTGCCATGCAACTTTCCACCGTTCCGTTTATCATCATCATGACATACTTTACTTTTGTCATATTGCCATTGCATGATCATGTAGTTGACATCGTATTTGTGGCAAAGCCACCATGCATTATTTTTCATACATGTCACTCTTGATTCATTGCACCATCGACATCACGGAGGCATTCATATAGAGTCATATCTTGTTCTAGTTTCGAGTTGTAATTCTTATGTTGTAATCAATAGAAGTGTCATGATCATCATTATTAGAGCATTGCCCAAAAAAAAGAGAAAGGCCAAAAAAAGAAAAAAAGAAAGGCCCAATAAAAGAAAAGAAATAAAAAGGGCAATGTTACTATCTCTTTTTCCACACTTGTGCTTCAAAGTAGCACCTTGTTCTTCATGTAGTGAGTCTCATATATTGTGCTTCAAAGTAGCACCATGTTTTTCATATAGTGAGTATCATAAGTTGTCTTTTTATACTAGTGGGAATTTTTCATTATAGAACTTGGCTTGTATATTCCTACAATGGGCTTCCTCAAATGCCCTAGGTCTTCGTGAGCAAGCAAGTTGGATGCACACCCACTAGTTTTATTTTGTTGAGCATTCATAGCTCTAGTGCATCCGTTGCATGGCAATCCCTACTCATGTTGACATCAATTGATGAGCATCTCCATAGCCCGTTGATTATCCTCGTCAATGTGAGACTTTCTCCTTTTTTGTCTTCTCCACACAATCCCCATCATCATATTCTATTCCACCCATAGTGCTATATCCATGGCTCACGCTCATGTATTGCGTCAAGATTGAAAAAGTTTGAGATTATTTAAGTATGAAACAATTGCTTGGCTTGTCATCGGGGGTATAGAAGTTGGTAACATCTTTGTGTGACGAAAATGAAGCATAGCCTAACTATATGATTTTGTAGGGATGAACTTTCTTTTGCCATGCTATTTTGAGAAGACATGATTACTTTGATTAGTATGCTTGAAGTATTATCATTTCTATGTCAATATGAACTTTTGTCTTGAATATTTCGGATCTGAATACTCATACCACAATTAAGAAGATTTACATTGAAATTATGCCAAAGTATCACTCCGCATCAAAAATTCTCTTTTTATCATTTACCTACTCGAGGAAGAGCAGGAATTAAGCTTGGGGATGCCTGATACGTCTCCAATGTATCTATAATTTTTGATTGCTCCATGCTACTTTATCTACTGTTTTGGACTATATTGGGCTTTATTTTCCACTTTTATATTATTTTTGGGACTAACCTATTAACCGGAGGCCCAAAGTAATTGTTGTTTTTGCCTATTTGGATGTTTGAAGAAATAGAATATCAAACGGAGTCCAAACGGAATGAAACCTTGAAACGTGATTTTCTCACGAACGTGATCCAGGAGACTTGGACCCTACTCCAAGGAACAAAGAGGCGGTCACGGTGGGCCCCCCCTAGGGCGCGCCCTTCTAACTCGTGGGCCCCTGTTGCTCCATCGACGCATTCCTTCCTCCTATATATACCTCACGCCCCCCAAATGATCGTAACAGGAGCCAAAAACCTAATTCCACCGCCGCAACTTCCTGTATCCACGAGATCCCATCTTGGGGCCTGTTAGAACTCACGGAGGGGGCATCCACCACGGAGGGCTTCTACATCATCACCAAAGCGCCTTCGATGAAGTGTGAGTAGTTTACTTCAGACCTTCGGGTCCATAGCTAGTAGCTAGATGGCTTCTTCTCTCTTTTTGGATTTCAATACAATGTTCTCCCCCTCTCTCGTGGAGATCTATTCGATGTAATCTTCTTTTTGCGGTGTGTTTGTTGAGACCGATGAATTGTGGGTTTATGATCCAGATTATCTATGAATATTATTTGATTCTTCTCTGAATTCTTTTATGTATGATTGGTTATCTTTGCAAGTCTCTTCGAATTATCCGTTTGGTTTGGCCAACTAGATTGGTAGTTCTTGCATTGGGAGAAGTGCTTAGCTTTGGGTTCAATCTTGCGGTGTCTACCCAGTGACAGAAAGGGTTGCAAGGCACGTATTGTATTGTTGCCATCGAGGATAACCAGATGGGGTATTTGTCATATTGCATGAATTTATTCCTCTACATCATGTCATCTTGCTTAAGGCGTTACTTTGTTTTCATTAACTTAATACTCTAGATGCATCTTTGGATAGCGGTTGATGAGTGGAGTATGATAGTAGATGAGTAATCATTTAAGTCTACTTGTCTTGGACGTGATGCCTATATACATGATCATACCTAGATATACTCATAACTATGCTCAATTCTGGCAATTGCTCAACAGTAATTTGTTCACCCACCATAGAATACTTATGCTCTTGAGAGAAGCCACTAGTGAAACATATGGCCCCCGGGTCTAGTCTCATCATATCAATCTCCATCACTTTAATACTTGCTTTGTTTTTACTTTTCCTTTTACTTTTCACTTTGCATATCTATACCAAAAATACCAAAAATATTATTTATCATCTCTATCAGATCTCACTCTTGTAAGTGACCGTGAAGGGATTGGCAACCCCTAATCGCGTTGGTTGCGAGGAGCTGTCATTTTGTGCAGGTACGAGGGACTTGTGCGTGGCCTCCTACTGGATTGATACGTTGGTTCTCAAAAACTGAGGGAAATACTTACGCTACTTTGCTGCATCATCCTCTCCTCTTCGGGGAAATCCAACGCAGTGCTCAAGAGGTAGCAAGAAGAATTTCCGGCGCCGTTGCCGGGGAGGCTCACGCAAGAGCAAGTCAAGACATACCAAGTACCCATCACAATCCCTATCTCTCGCATTACATTATTTTCCATTTGCCTCTCGTTTTCCTCTCCCCCACTTCACCCTTGCCATTTTATTCGCCCTCTCTTTCCCAATCTCCTCCTCTTTTTCCCGTTTGCCTTTTTCTCGCTTGCCTTTTGTTTGCTCGTGTGTCGGATTGCCTGCTTCTCGTCATGACTAGTCTCATATCTTCTCCGTTATCTCCTGAGAATGAAGTTCTAAATTTTAAGCAAAGGGAGGGAGAAAATCTAAAAGACGCTTGGTATAGAATTTGCAATGCTAAAAAAAGATCTATCATGAAGCAATCTACTTCAGTTCTCTTTCGTAATTTTTACGTAGGTGCTAATCCTTGGTATAAATATATCCTTGATACCATTACTGGAGGGAATTTCTTGGGTAGCCATACTTTTGATTCTTATAATGCTTTAATAGATTTATTTGGCTCACCGCCTCTTTTGGTTAATGGAACTATGTTAACTTTGGAGCATGTTATGCAAAGGCTTGAAATTATTGAGAATAAAGTTGCTACCATTGAATCAATTTATAATCTTGATAAAAAGATCCACAATCAAATTACCCAATATGGATCTAAGGTAGGAATGACTTTGAAAAATATTAAAGAAAAGGAACCCATAGTTAATGAGAAAATGAATTTAGATTCCTCTAGAATCGATAAACTTGAGGGTATCATTACCAACTTGGGAACCGCTTTTCTTCCGTAAAAACACTCCAAGTTCGTATACTAAAAATACTAAGCTTATTTATGTTCCTAAGAATAAGGGTGAATCATCTAGTAAGGAAACTGTGGATCTTAAATCTATAAGTGTTCATCCCAATCTTTTTGCCATCATTAAGGAACCATTTGCTATGAATGAATTTTTTAATCTTTTACCTAAAATTTTGATAATTACTAGAAACAAAGAAAATTCTAAAGAAGGTAGATGCCTCATTGAAGAATTGCCTACCAAACATGGCAATACCTAGATCTATCCTTGCTTTTATGCCTAGCTAGGGGCGTTAAACGATAGCGCTTGTTGGGAGGCAACCGAATTTTCTTTATGTTTTTTGTTTTTGTTTATGTTTAGGAATAAATAATCCATCTAGCCTCTGTTTAGATGTGGTTTTATGTTTTAATTAGTGTTTGTGCCAAGTTAGACCTACTGGATCTTCTTGGATGATAGTTATTTGATCTTGCTGTAATTTCCAGAAACTTTGCGCTCAGTGCCCGAATTATGAAAAATCACCAGTATGTGATAAAATACTGATTCCAATTTATGCTTATCAATAAACAAATTGTCTAGGTCGTATAATTTTTGGTAGATTTTTTGGAGTTCCAGAAGTTTGCGTTAGTTACAGATTACTATAGACTGTTCTGTTTTTGACAGATTCTGTTTTTCGTGTGTTGTTTGCTTATTTTGATGAATCTATGGCTAGTAAAATAGTTTATATTCCATAGAGAAGTTGGAATACATTAGTTTTAACACCAATATAAATAAAGAATGAGTTAACTACAGTACCTTAAAGTAGTCTTTTGTTTTATTTCTCTAACGGAGCTCACGAGATTTCTATTGAGTTTTGTGTTGTGAAGTTTTCAAGTTTTGGGTAAATTATTTTGATGGATTATGGAACAAGGAGTGGCAAGAGCCTAAGCTTGGGGATGCCCATGGCACCCCCAAGATAATCCAAGGACACCAAAAAGTCAAAGATTGGGGATGCCCCGGAAGGGATCCCCTCTTTCGTCTACTTCCATCGGTAATTTACTTGGAGCTATATTTTTATTCACCAACATGATATGTGTTTTGCCTGGAGCGTCTTGTATCATTTAAGTCTTTGCTTGTTAGTTTACCACCATCATCCTTTCTGTATACACCTTTTGAGAGAGCCATACATAAATTGGAATTTCCTAGAATACTCTATGTGCTTCACTTATATCTTTTGAGCTTGATAGTTTTGCTCATAGTGCTTCACTTATATCTCTTGAGCTTGATAATTTTTTCTCTAGTGCTTCACTTAGATCTTTTAGAGCACGGTGGTGGATTTGTTTTAAAGAAACTATTGATCTCTCTTGCTTCACTTAGATTATTTTGAGAGTCGTTAATAGCATGTTAATTTGCTTACTATTAATATACTTGGTATTCAAGATATGTGAAACTTTCTTTTGAGTGCGTTGAATACTAAGAAAAGTTTTATGCTTGATAATTGTTTTGAGATATGGAGGTGATAATATCAAAGTCGTGCTAGTTGAGTAGTTGTGAATTTGAGAAATGCTTGTGTTGAAGTTTGCAAGTCTCGTAGCATGCACGTATGGTTAAAGTTGTGTAACAAATTTGAAACATGAAGTGTACACGGCTTGTGCATCCTTATGAGTGGCGGTCGGGGACGAGCGATGGTCTTTTCCTACCAATCTACCCCCTAGGAGCATGCGCGTAGTACTTGATTTTTGATGACTTCTAAATTTTTGCAATAAGTATATGAGTTCTTTTGACTAATGTTGAGTCCATGGATTATACGCACTTTTACCTTTCCGCCTTTGCTAGCCTCTTCAGTACCGTGCATTGCCCTTTCTCACCTTGAGATTTGGTGCAAACCTTGCTAGTGCATCCAAACCCCGTGATATGATACGCTCTATCACACATAAACCTCCTTATATCTTCCTCAAAACAGCCACCATACCTACCTATTATGGCATTTCCGTAGCCATTCCGAGATATATTGCCATGCAACTTTCCACCGTTCCGTTTATCATCATCATGACATACTTTACTTTTGTCATATTGCCATTGCATGATCGTGTAGTTGACATCGTATTTGTGGCAAAGCCACCATGCATTATTTTTCATACATGTCACTCTTGATTCATTGCACCATCCCGGTACACCACCGGAGGCATTCATATAGAGTCATAACTTGTTCTAGTTTCGAGTTGTAATTCTTATGTTGTAATCAATAGAAGTGTGATGATCATCATTATTAGAGCATTGCCCAAAAAAAGAGAAAGGCCAAAAAAGAGAAAAAGAAAGGCCCAAAAAAAGAAAATAAATAAAAAGGGCAATGTTACTATCTCTTTTTCCACACTTGTGCTTCAAAGTAGCACCTTGTTCTTCATTTAGTGAGTCTCATATATTGTGCTTCAAAGTAGCACCATGTTTTTCATATACTGAGTCTCATAAGTTGTCTTTTATACTAGTGGGAATTTTTCATTATAGAACTTGGCTTGTATATTCCTACGATGGGCTTCCTCAAATGCCCTAGGTCTTCGTGAGCAAGCAAGTTGGATGCACACCCACTAGTTTTATTTTGTTGAGCATTCGTAGCTCTAGTGCATCCGTTGCATGGCAATCCCTACTCCTCATGTTGACATCAATTGATGGGCATCTCCATAGCCCGTTGATTATCCTCGTCAATGTGAGACTTTCTCCTTTTTGTCTTCTCCACACAATCCCCATCATCATATTCTATTCCACCCATAGTGCTATATCCATGGCTCACGCTCATGTATTGCGTGAAGGTTGAAAAAGTTTGAGATTATTTAAGTATGAAACAATTGCTTGGCTTGCCATCGGGGGTATAGAAGTTGGGAACATCTTTGTGTGACGAAAATGAAGCATAGCCTAACTATATGATTTTGTAGGGATGAACTTTCTTTTGCCATGCTATTTTGAGAAGACATGATTACTTTGATTAGTATGCTTGAAGTATTATTATTTCTATGTCAATATGAACTTTTGTCTTGAATCTTTCGGATCTGAATATTCATACCACAATTAAGAAGATTTACATTGAAATTATGCCAAAGTATCACTCTGCATCAAAAATTCTCTTTTATCATTTACCTACTCGAGGACGAAAGAATTAAGCTTGGGGATGCCTGATATGTCTCCAACGTATCTATAATTTTTGATTGCTCCATGCTACTTTATCTAATGTTTTGGACTATATTGGGCTTTATTTTCCACTTTTATATTATTTTTGGGACTAACCTATTAAGCGGAGGCCCAGCCTGTAATTGTTGTTTTTGCCTATTTCGGTGTTTGAAGAAATAGAATATCAAACGGAGTCCAAAAGGAATGAAACCTTCGGGAACGTGATTTTCTCACTGAACGTGATCCACGAGACTTGGACCCTACTCCAAGGAACAAAAGAGGCGGTCACGAGGGTGGGGGGCGCCCCCCCTAGGGCACGCCCCCTGCCTCGTGGGCCCCCTGTTGCTCCACCGACGTACTCCTTCCTCCTATATATACCTACGTACCCCAAAACGATCAGAACAGGTGCCAAAAACCTAATTCCACCGCCGCAACTTCTTGTATCCACGAGATCCCATCTTGGGACCTGTTCCGGAGCTCCGCCGGAGGGGGCATCCACCACGGAGGGCTTCTACATCATCACCATAGCCCCTCCGATGAAGTGTGAGTAGTTTACTTCAGACCTTCGGGTCCATAGCTAGTAGCTAGATGGCTTCTTCTCTCTTTTTGGATCTCAATACAAAGTTCTCCCCCTCTCTCGTGGAGATCTATTCGATGTAATCTTCTTTTTGCGGTGTGTTTGTTGAGACCGATGAATTGTGGGTTTATGATCCAGATTATGTATGAATAATATTTGATTCTTCTCTGAATTCTTTTATGCATGATTGGTTATCTTTGCAAGTCTTTTCGAATTATCCGTTTGGTTTGGCCAACTAGATTGGTAGTTCTTGCATTGGGAGAAGAGCTTAGCTTTGGGTTCAATCTTGTGGTGTCCTTACCCGGATGTGAGAAAGGGTTGCAAGGCACGTATTGTATTGTTGCCATCGAGGATAACAAGATGGGGTATTTATCATATTGCATTAATTTATTCCTCTACATCATGTCATCTTGCTTAAGGCGTTACTGCTTTTCATTAACTTAATACTCTAGATGCATCTTTGGATAGCGGTCGATGAGTGGAGTAATAGTAGTAGATGCAGAATCGTTTCGGTCTACTTGTCTTGGACGTGATGCCTATATACATGATCATACCTAGATATACTCATAACTATGCTCAATTCTGTCAATTGCTCAACAATAATTTGTTCACCCACCATAGAGTACTTATGCTCTTGAGAGAAGCCACTAGTGAAACATATGGCCCCCAGGTCTATTCTCATCATATCAATCTCCATCACTTTAATACTTGCTTTGTTTTTACTTTGACTTTTACTTTTCACTTTGCATCTCTATACCAAAAATACCAAAAATATTGTTTATCATCTCTATCAGATCTCACTCTCGTAAGTGACCGTGAAGGGATTGACAACCCCTAATCGCGTTGGTTGCGAGGAGCTATCGTTTTGTGCAGGTACGTGGGACTTGTGTGTGGCCTCCTACTGGATTGATACCTTGGTTCTCAAAAACTGAGGGAAATACTTACGCTACTTTGTTGCATCATCCTCTCCTCTTCGGGGAAATCCAACGCAATGCTCAAGAGGTAGCAAGTATTCTCAGCTATGGTCACCTTTCTTCAGGTGAAGACATCTGAGCGAATGTCCAGCAAATCATTCGATGCGATGTTGGCTGCTTTCCGCGAATCTTTCCAAGATGCGTCTGAGCTGCCACACACCTATAGTAAAATGAAGAATTTCCTTCGTGCAGTTGGAATTGGATATGATATGATCCATGTTTATAAGAATAATTGTGTTCTGTTCCGGAAGGATTATGCCAACTTAAGTGAATGCCCGAAATGCAAATCATCAAGATGGAAAGATGGCGATCTTTGTGAAGAGGATTCCTCATAATGTTCTCGAGACATTTTCCAATTACACCAAGATTGCAGAGGTTGTTTCATGATCTTTGAAACAAGAGAGGATTTCTTGTGGCAATCTAGGAACCAGGAGTACAGAGATCGAATGTAATGAGCCATCCATCTCACGGTAGTGAGTGGAAAAGCTTCAATGATAAACACAAAGATATTGCTGTTGACACGACAAACATTATACTTGGATTAGCTGTAGATGGATTTAACCCAATTGGCCACAAGAGCGCAACATATAGCATGTGGCCAGTGCTTGTTATTCCTTACAACATGCCTCCAAATATATGCACCAAAGAATCAAACTACATGATGGCCTTGCTCATCCCAGGTCCAAAAAGTCCTGGAAAGGATTTTGATTTGTTCATGGAGCCTCTTGTGGAGGAACTTCAACATCTATGGAAGGGTGTTCTCACTCGAGACCTATATAGCAGCCCACCAGCTGATTTCTTTCTATGTGCTATTATAATTTGGTGCATCCATGATTATCCGGCTTTGGGCACTATGTCAGGGCGAACGACACATGGTTACAATGCATGTGTTCACTGTGATAGGAATCCGCTGTCATACGTAATACTTAGCAAGATCTGTTACATTGGACACTACCGTTTCCTTGCCAAGGACAAGCCGCATCCTAGAAAATGCCGAAGACATGTGTTCAATGCAAAGCATGAAAATCGTGATGCACCAAAGAGGCTCACCGCCGATGAGTTGCAAGTGGAATCAGAGAAGGTCAGGCATATTACACAAGAAAACCATCCTGGTAATGGTAGCGGGAAAAGGAAGCGTGGCAGGGTAGAAGAGAGATTATTGTTTACCCGCAGGTCCACTTTGTGGGACTTAGAGTATTGGAAAGATTTGGATCTGCGGCATAATCTTGACGTGATGCACATCGAGAAAAATATATGTGACAGCATTATCGGCACACTTCTTAATATTGAAGGCAATACGAAAGATACCTTAAAATCTAGGATTGATTTGACACACTGGTATCGTAAAGGATTTGCGGTGCAAGATGAAGGTAAACCACGGGATATGGCACCGGTAATGCGTCTTGGACAAGGTAAAAAGAAAAGAATTTCATGAGGTCCTGTGACGTGTGAGATTCCCACATGGATTTGCTTCCAACCCTGAAAGGAGAGTCAGTGCAGAGGGAAACAAGGTACAAGGGTTGAAAACTCATGACTGCCACGTCCTAGTTCAAAGGGTTTTACCTGTTATCCTTACAGGATTGGGCCGCCCTGACTTATACAGAGCAGTTGCAAAGTTGGGACAATTCTTCAGGGAACTCTGTAGTAGGAATATCAGGATAGATGCTTTGGAGCGTCTTAGAGACAAGATACCAACTATCCTATGCGACCTTGAGAAGATATATCCTCCAGCCTTCTTTAATGTGATGGTGCATTTGGCTGTTCATCTACTTGATGAGGCACGACTTAGAGGTCCAAAGACAAGATGGCTGGATGTACCCTATTGAAAGGCGGCTAGGCACTTTCAAGGGCTATGTTAGGAACAGAGCTAGACCCGAGGGTTCCATTGCAGAGGCCTACATTGCTTTCTGAAGTGTTGACATTCTGCTCAAAATACATTGAAATAGCTGATCGACTTAGCAAAGAGGTGGGTGAAGACAATCCGGGCTCAATGTTTTCGATTATTCTATTCGAAAGTTACAGGTGGAAGAGTCGACAAGAGGACAAACCTAAAGATTTGGACAAAATGGTTTGGTATGTGTTGAATAAGCATCCCGAGATACTACCTTATATCAAGTAAGTGCGATCTGCAGCTTATACATCGTAATCTACTAAGCTTGCAAAGACATTCTTATATATTTAGATGTTTGACGCGATCACTATGTTGTGCAGCATCTACAAAGAGGAGTTCTTGCCGCAAAATCCAAGAAACATTGACAACTTGGTTATGGCAGGATTTGCGAAATGGTTCAAGAACCATGTAAGCTTTTGAAGTGCCTTTGTCGCTTTTTTTAATATGTTGAGTACATAAGATGATCAACTTGTCTATTTTCTAACCATAGGTTAAGAAGATGCGGGATGATGGGCAGGCGATTGATGATGCCCTTTACTCACTAGCAATGGGTCCCGATACTCGGGTAAGACATTATGAATCTTGCATTGTTGGAGATGTGCGCTACAACACCCTTTTGCACGAGACGAAGGCGGAAGACACAAAATAGTGCCATCATGAGCATGGATACGTATGACAAAGAGACAACTAAAATGTATGCTAACATAACAGACATTGTTCAGTTGCAGTATATCTCCAGTTTCAAGGATCATCGGTGTGTGGTTCTGTTGTGCTGTCGTTGGTATAACCTGTTTTCCAGGATCGCAAAACTAATGATTATTTCAAATCCATCGATGTCAAGGCGGCGTACCAGACCAACGAGCCTTTTATTTTGGCAAATCAAGCAACACAAATATTTTTCTTGGAAGACACATTTGCACGTAGCGATGACTGGAGAGTATTGCAAAGGTTTGAGCAAAGGAATTCGTTTAATGAAGTTGCACAACAAGATGATGCTTACACTGCTCCTGATGTACAAGATAACACAAATGTTCCTAATATCTTTGAGAACCATCACGTCAATGACGCCGACAAAAAGATTTCCTGTCGTGCTATGGACATACAAGAGTTGATCAAGAAGAAGCCAACGTTCGAGGACGTTGAGGACGAACAAGAAGATGACACCGTGGGGAATTACGATTCAGACTGATACACATGGCGAAGATGTTGACGCTGCTGCGGATGATGATTACATTGCTTTTGTCATATTTGCTGTCGAAGACGTTTTTATCTACTATGTGAAATTGTGTTGCTATGACAAGCTGAAACCCGATGAACATGTTGTTTAGTATTTTCTTTGTGAGAACATCACTTGTTATGTATGCTGATTTGTGTTTGGTGATTGTATGAAAACTAAAACATGATGACATTGTTGTTTAGTTGTACTCATATTTGGTCGTGAAACTTGAATTTGATGACATAGTTTGTTGTTGGACTGCAATTTGCTTGACGCGTCTTCGAATGAGAACAAAGCTGACCCGACAGGGCCTCTACTATTTATTTATTTATATGAGCAAAAGGGATACCCCTGATTTACATTAATAGAAATCATTAGATGTTCACAACACTATGCCCGACTGCTACATGTGTTTCATTCATTACTAGTTTCAGCAAAGTGCTCATGTCGTAGCTAATTGAATACATCACGAGTGCTACATACACTGCAAATAAAGAGACAATCATCCTCTGAGCACTCGATTTTGCCCATTATCTTCACAAGCTCTTTCATCTCCTCATTCTTTGTCAAGGCCGTTCGTGATTGTTGCTTGGCCATGATCAGAGGAACTGCATCTTTAACCTTCGCTCTGCATCTTCCTCTTCCGTCGTTCCTTGATTACTTGTCCAACACCCCAACCTGCCGGTATTGGGATTCCTCGGCTAACCAAATAATCAGCGTAGTTGCATTCCCCCACATCGAACTTCCCGTAAATACAAATCACACGAATCTTCCCTTTTACGCACGAATCAAATTGGAAGATCATCAACCAAACTATTAAAAAATCAGCAACTAAAAGCAGCAGAACAACACTTAAACATATTATTACCCCATGATTCGGGCATTTGTAGAAGACTTCGGCGGGGTTGCGGATTGTGGTTGAGACGCGATGGGCGACTACTGCGTGATTTGCGGCGGTGGAACCACACCAACGGGCAAGGTTGCGATGAGCAATCGGCTACGGTGCGCGTGTCGGCGAGGGTGTGATGAGACCCACAGGCGATGGTACGGGTGGCGACTTGGCGCATATCTGGTTGTTGCCTCCTGAAGAGCAGGTGCACGAGCAGCCAGCGGACATGGTTGCTGCGGCCAAAGCTTCTAATGATAGGAAGAGTAAGTAGAGAAGAGGAGAAGCGAACGTTGGATATGTCAGTTTTATTACTTGCAGAGTAGCATAGCACCATATATAGTCATAGTCTAGGTTTGGATTCGAACCAGCTACAGGAAAATGTCTTTCTTTTTTCTAAAACTCGGCAACGTCTCTTTACTGGTACACTAGCTTGTTCTGTACGCCTTCCCAAGTCTTTGATTTTCTTTCCCTTTTTTGCGAGGAAGGAAGGAGGACAAAATTTAGAGTTCCTGGGACTCGAACCCAAGACCTCTCGGTTGAAAACCAAGGGTGCTAGTCACTTATGTGGCAAACGTTCCCTGTGAGGAGGATGGCAGACGAACGCATTTTCCTCGCAGTTTTCTTCCTATATATAAAAAAGTATGCTACTTGGTGTCCGCTTAGTCAACATACAATTGTGCCAACCTTGACTATTGGATTGACATTCAACGTCTGTCGCGTTTCTTCAGTCTCTTCTTCCTCGAGCCGCCAAAGCCAAACCAGCGCCGGCGGGACGGACTGCTCCTGCCTCCCACGGCTGGCTATGATCTTCCCCGGCTCCTGTTTGTTCCCGTCCGAGGCCTCACCATCGTCCTCCACCTTGGTTCGCTCGCCGCGGCACCGCCCTCCGGTGTTGTCAACATGGTCAACAACCGAGAGGAATAAGGAGATGACTGTACATGGTGAGGATGATGAGGGACCCAAAGAACAAGACGCAGTAATTTTGTTTTTGGGACGGAGAAGGATATCAACTGGGTTGTCGCGGGACCCGTGGTCTGCCTAGCCTGTGCTTTTATTTCATATGTTTAGCACATGACCAGCCCAGTTTGTTTTTTTCCTTTCTGAAAATGGCTAGCCAGCTATTTTGTTTTTTGCAGAATAACCAACGTAGGCCTACTTGCTTTTATACGCCCTGCTGGGTCGGAAATCTTTCAAGGCGAGGAGGGATGCATTTTGCCCGAAAAATGGGCTATAAGTAATAAGAAATGGGCTATAAGTAATAAGAAATGGGCTATAAGTAATAATAAATGGGTTGTAAAATGAAAAAATACAACAAACAGGCAATTAGTTCCAAAATACTGTTTTCTTTCGGATTTTGATATTTTAAATTTCATTGTTTTTTGTGCGGGTAAAATTTCATTGAATTTAAATTAAGGTATATTTAGATTTAAAATTAATTTGAATCTGGCTAGAAATTTCGGGTATGTCTTTGTTTGGGATGATTTGGAGGCTGACTTGTGGGTCTACTAGGTTAACGTGTACTTTGGCTTTGTCAACTTAGTCCACAAATGATTCTAGCAGCAGTGACCATTGGATGTTAATCCAACGGCCGTGTTGTTTCTTCAATATCTGATCTTCTTGCTCCCGCCACCCAAACCAGCTCGGTGGACTGCTCGCTCCGCCTCCGTGGCCGGTGTCTTTGCCTTGTGCCGCACCGCCCCACCTTAATTCATTGCTGGCCAGGCCATTCCTCTACTCACCCACACCTCCTGTTATTTTCCGGCGACGGCAATGGGACCAAGAACCTCGTACTCCCAATCACGTGGCAACCATTGCCGAGTCTTCCCGGCCCGTATGGCGTTCCTTCTAGGCCTCGCCGTCGTCCACCTCCATGGTGCTCTCGGCGGCGGCCTGGTCAACTTGGTCAACGAACCACATCCATCGGCCGTGGATCAGACGCCAAAATAATGATTCCTCCACCGACATTGGGACCCACCGGAAGGGCCTCTGTATTTCGCGAAAAAAACGTTCCCCCCGCTGACATGTCGAACCCACCAGCTATATCTTCGCACGCAAAGAAGTGCCTCCTTATTACGCACAAAAAATGAATAGCCCCTGCTAGCTGGGACCCACCATAGTGGGGAGATGACTTGTGGGCCAACTAAGTTGACGGGGACGGAGGGCTTTGTCAACTTAGTCAATATGAACGATTCTAGCTCCAGTGACCGTACGATGTCCATCCAACGGCCGTAGTGCTTCTTCAACCTCTGGTCTTCTTGCTCCAGCTGCCCAAACCAGCGTCGGTCGTTCCGCCTGCTCCTGCCTCCCGTGGCCGGCTATGCTGCCATGGAGGCCTCACCGCCCCCTACTATTCCCACCGCTGGCCAGGCCCTGCGGCGACGGCAGCCTCACACCGCAGCCGAACCAGTGAACCCTCATACTCCTCTCTGCGCGGGCTTCCACTGTCGCGTCTTCCCCGGCTCCACGTCGTCCCCTTCCTGGACCTCGCCGTCGTCCACCGCCGTGGTGCTCTCCGCGCGGCGTGGTCAACGTGGTCAAGGAACGACTTCCATTGGGAGAGTACTGTACATGGAGAGGCTGACAGCTGGGTCCACGGCCACAGCCCAGTTTTTTGTGATTTGCCAAGTAAGTCGCTTTGTCAGGCATGTTGGGCTGCAAATCTTTCAAGACGAGGAGAGCTTTCATTTGGCTGGCCGATAAAATGGCCCATCAAGAATGAGAAATGGGCTGTACATTTTAAAACACATCAAACCGCAATTAGTTTCAAATGTCTTTTTTTCATTTCAAGATTTTAAATTACATTAATTTTTATGCGTGGAGAATTTTTTGGATTTTATATTGATATACATTTATTTTAAAATCAGTTTGAATGTGAGTCGAAATTTCGGGATTAAAAACAGTTCGGACCGCACCGAAATATGCAAAATTTCGTATAATTTTTTAACCGTGGCCACAATATGGGCTGTAATGCTAACCAAAAGAATATGGGCTCCAAAAAAAACCTTAAGAATTAGCAAATGGGCTGTAAATTATTAGAAATAATGGCAGATGGGATGTATGCTGTTTTCCACAGATTTGAGGCTTTCCTAAAAAAGGTTGGCCTTTAAACCTTGTTGTTGGATGTCCATCCAACGGCCGTCGTCTTCTTCAATCTCTGCTCTTCTGCTCGGCCGGTCAAACAAGCGCCAAGGGACTGCCTCCCTCCTCCTCCTGGTTGGCTGTGCCGCCAAGACAGCATCACCGCCCACCGTACTCCCATCGCTGGCCTAGCCATCCCTCTACTCACCCACACCTGCTGTTATTCTCCGGCGACGGCAGACGAACCAGTAAACCCTCGTACAGTCATACTCCCCTCCGCGTGGGAAACAACTGCCGAGTCTTACCTGCCTCCGTGTCGTCCCCTTCCTAGGCCTCGCTGTCGTCCACCGCTGTGGTGCTCTCGGCGTGGCATGGTCAATGTGGTCAACGGCCGACTTCCATCGGAAGAGTAATGTGCGTGGAGACGCTGACAGCTGGGTCCACGGCCGCAGCAAGGAAGTGCCTCCTTATTACGCACAAAATAATTATTCCTCCACCCGACAGCGGGGACCCACCGGACATGCCACCGTATTTTGCGAAAAAAATGTTTCCCCCCTGACAGCTGGGACCCACCAGCTACATCTTCGCACGCAAGGAAGTGCGTACGGGCAAAAAAAAAGCCGATTCGCCCCTGAGTGCTGGGACCCACCAGCTACATCTTGGCAGGCAAGGAAGTGCCTGACAGTCGGGACCCACCTGGTCGAAGCGTACGTAGCGTTGTCATTCTGGTCGTGAACGTGTACGTACATACTGGTGGATGTAGAGGCGCGCACATGTCGTAGTAGAGGCGCGCATGTAGCATGTACATGTACGTACAGCGGCCAGGGTGCAAGAAAGAAAATACGGCCACGTACGTACACGGGGTCTCGAACGCCTACTCGCACGTACGTACGGCCAGGGCTCGTGTACATGGCTGGGTTGGAATGGAGAAACTGCGTCGTCATTGTGTTCATGGGGAGGCAACAGAATGCGTCGTGTTCATCGGGAGGCAACGGAACATGTGGTCGTGTTCATCGGGAGGGCTTGGACGGAACAGGCGATGGAAACGAGGCTTGGCGTACCGCACAACGGAGGAAACAGACCTCCTACGTTCGGAACGGGGTCCTGTTGATCGGGAGGGGTGACGCATCGCAAAAGCGGATTTAAACGGACCTCCTACGGTTTAACGGGGTCCTGTTGATTGGGAGGGGTGTGTCGTACCGCAAAACGGATGAAACGGACCTCCTACGGTCGAAACGGGGGTCATGTTGATCGGGAGGGGTGTGGCGTACCGCAAAACGGATGAAACGGACCTCCTACGGTTGAAACGGGGGTGTTGTTCATTGGGAGGGGTGTGGCGTACCGCAAAACGGGACTCCACGGGATACTGTTCATCTCCACCGTCGACCTCCTCCAGCCTCCACGGGCTACCGTCGACCTCCTCCAGCCTCCACGGGCTCCTGTTCATCCAGCCCTCCACCACACCATGGGGTCCTGTTCAACCACCCCTCCACGGGCACCCCTCCACCGTCTATTGTTCATCCAGCCCTCCACCACACCACGGGGTCCTGTTCAACCACCCCTCCACGGGCCCCCCTCCACCGTCGACTGTTCATCCAGCCCTCCACCACACCACGGGACCTGTTCATCCAGAGGCAACGCCACCGCTCCATTCATCCAACCCCCCGCAATGCTCACTGCTCATCCTAGAGGCAGCATCGATCGGCTTGATTAGCAGCGATGGCGAAGAATCGCCGATCGGGTTCGATTAACGACCATCGATCGATCGCTCGGGTTCGAGAACGCGTAACTCGCGGTCTGTCGCTCGGGTTCAGTTAGAACCCAACGCCTCGCTTCGGGTTGATTAGAGCTAACGCCAGACACGCTGCAGCAGCACGTGTATGAGAGAACGCGCATCGCCGCCCCGACCTCCCACCGTAACCGGGAACTCCCCGAAATTTTCCTCCCCCTCGCTTCTACCACGGGTTTTTCTGTCATGGACGGCCCAAAGAATGTCATGCAGCTGCGTCTCCGGCCCGCCCAGGACGAAAAGCCCATTTTCTGTCATGATTTTTTGTCATAGAAGTAGGAGCCCACCACATCTATGATGATACCAGGTTTTGTCACAATTATTGTCATAGAAGTGTCATATGTATGACAGAAAAAAATTCGTTCGGTCCAAAATGTCACAGATGTGTCTTTTTTTTGTAGTGAGGGTTTACATAGAGTCGGTTACATAAGAAGGAATCTACATAGTCGGTTGCCAAGCTTGCCTTCCATGCCAAGTAGAGTCCAATTTGGACACGGGTACAGTCTTCGGTCTTCATGTCTTTACAGCCCATCAGTCCGGCCCATGGATAACAGGTCGGGCGCCCGAGGACCCCTTAGTCCAGGACTCCCTCACCAAGTTCTATGATATAAAATTCCCACTAGTATATGAAAGTGACAACATAGGAGACTCTCTATCATGAAAATCATGGTGCTACTTTGAAGCACAAGTGTGGCAAATGGATAGTAACATTGTCCCTTCTCACTTTTTCTCTCATTTTTTTATTTTTTTTATTTGGGCCCTTTTCTCTTTTTTATGGCCTCCTTTTTTCTCTTTTTTTCATCCCGAGTCTCATTCCGACTTGTGGGGGAATCATAGTGTCCATCATCATTTCCTCACTTGGGACAATGCTCTAATAATGATGATCATCACACTTTTATTTACTTACAACTCAAAAATTACAACTCAATACTTAGAAGAAAATATGACTCTATGTGAATGCCTCCGTGATGTCTTAGGGATATGCAATGAATCAAGAGTGACATGTATGAAAGAATTATAAAGGTGGCTTTGCCACAAATACGATGTCCACTACATGATCATGCAAAGAAATATGACAATGATGAAGCGTGTCATAATAAACGGAACGGTGGTAAGTTGCATGGCAATATATCTCAGAATGGCTATGGAAATGCCATGATAGGTAGGTATGGTGGCTGTTTTGAGGAAGGTATATGGTGGTTGTATGATACTGCGTGAAAGGTGCAGCGGTATTAGAGAGGCTAGCAATGGTGGAAGGGTGAGTGCGTATAATCCATGGACTCAACATTAGTCATAAAGAACTCACATACTTATTGCAAAAATCTATTAGTTATCGAAATGAAGTACTACGCGCATGCTCCTAGGGGATAGATTGGTAGGAAAAGACCATCGCTTCGTCCCCGATCGCCACTCATAAGGAAGACAATCAATAAATAAATCATGCTCCGACTTCATCACATAACGGTTCGCTATACGTGCATGCTACGGGAATCACAAACTTTAGAACAAGTATTTCTCAAATTCACAACTACTAAACTAGCATGACTCTAATATCACCATCTTCATATCTCAAAACAATTATCAAGTATCAAACTTCTCATAGTATTCGATGCACTTTATATGATAGTTTTTATTATACCCATCTTGGATGTTCATCATATTAGGACTAATTTTATAGCCAAAGCAAACTACCATGCTGTTCTAAAGGACTCCCAAAATAATATAAGTGAATCATGAGAGATCAATAATTTCTATAAAATAAAACCACCACCATGCTCTAAAAAATATAAGTGAAGCACTAGAGCAAAAATTATCTAGCTCAAAAGATATAAGTATAGCACATAGAGTATTCTAATAAATTCCGATTTATGTGTGTCTCTCCCAAAAGGTGTGTACAGCAAGGATTATTGTGGTAAACTAAAAATCAAAGACTCAAATCATACAAGACGCTCCAAGCAAAACACATATCATGTGGTCAAAAAAAATATAGCCTCGAGTAAAGTTACTGATAGACGAAGACGAAAGAGGGGATGCCTTCCGGGGCATCCCCAAGCTTAGGCTCTTGGTTATCCTTGAATATTACCTTGGGGTGCCTTGGGCATCCCCAGTCTTAGGCTCTTGCCACTCCTTATTCCATAATCTATCAAGTCTTTACCCAAAACTTGAAAACTTCACAACACAAAACTCAACAGAAAAATCTCATGAGCTCCGTTAGCGAAAGAAAACAAACCACCACCAAAAGGTAATGTAATGAACTCATTCTTTATTTATATTTTTGTTAAACCTACTGTATTCCAACTTCTCTATGGTTCCTACCCTCTGATACTAGCCATAGATTCATCAAAATAAGCAAACAACACACAAAAAACAGAATCTGTCAAAAACAGAACAATCTGTAGTAATCTGGATCAAACGTAAACTTATGGAACTCCAAAAACTCTGAAATAAATTGCTGGACGTGAGGAATTTGTCTATTAATCATATTCAAAAAGAATCAACCTAAAAGCACTCTCCAGTAAAAAAATGGCAGCTAATCTCGTGAGTGCTAAAGTTTTAGTTTTTTACAGCAAGATCATAAAGACTTCACCCAAGTCTTCCCAAAGATTCTACTTGGCACAAACACTAATTTAAAACAGGAAAACACATCTTAACAGAAGCTAGATGAACTATTTATTACTAAAAATAAACAAAAAGCAAGAAACAAAAATAAGATTGGGTTGCCTCCCAACAAGCGATATCGTTTAACGCCCCTAGCTTGGCATTGAGATTTCGATGATGCTCAGATGAAAGACAAGAATTGAAGCACAAAGAGAGCATCATAAAACATGTGACAAACACATCTAATTATAACATACTTCCTTTGCATAGGCATCTTATAGGCAAACAAATTATCAAGGCAAGCAAAAACTAGCATAAGCAAGGAAGCGGAAAGAAACAATAGCAATCTCAACATAACGAGAGGTAGTTTAGTAACATGAAAATTTATACAACCATATTTTCCTCTCTCATAATAATTACATGTAGGATCATAAGCAAATTCAACAATATATCTATCACAAAACATATTCTTAACACGATCCACCTGTATGCAAAGTTGACACTCTTCCAAAATAGTGGGATTAACATTAACTAAAGTCATGACCTCTCCAAACCCACTTTTATCAAAAACTTCATAAGATTGAACATTCTCCAAATATGTGGGATCTAAAGTTGAAACTCTTCCAAACCCACTTTCAATAGTATTTCAAACACTATTATCAATCTCATATTTATCATGGGGCTTAAATAAATTTTCAAGATCAAAAGAAGAATCACCCCAATCATGATCATTGCAACAAATAGTAGTCATAGCAAAACTAGCATACCCAAGCTTGAGGTTTTGCATATCATTAACACAATTGACATCAATAGAATTTATAATAACATCATTGCAATCATGCTTTTCATCAAAGTAACTATCAAGTATGGGCGCAATAGCGATGATCTCATGTTTAACATAAGGAACTATGGCAAATTCGTCTTCAAAAATATTGGCATCATGACCACAAGAATAGAAAGCATCATGTTCATCAAGGGAAATTTTAATCAAATCATAGGAATCATCATTATCTATATATTCATGCATATCATTATTTTCTTCCAAAGCAACGGTCATTCTCTCAATAAATTCTTTGACATAGACATTATGAGCATAGTTTTCATAGCAATATTTAAGTATGTCAAAATTTTCAGATTCGTAGAGAGTAATATCATACTTTTCAATCAAAGAAGCAACTTCATAAGCACCCTTAAAAGCAACAAATTCTTCAGTTTGTTCGATATCATAGTAACTATAAACACCCTTTGCACAGGAAGATAAGATCTCATTATCATTAAACTCACATAGGTAGGGGAGGTGTTTTTTTAGGGTTCTTAGAGCAACAAGTAAAATCACAAATTTCACAAAGATTCCAAGCATAACACCGCAATCTGTTTATTTGATCCCATAAGAGTCTCCCTTTTTCAGACAAACGGTGACGCACAAAATGAGCATGCTCATCTAAAGATTTCCCATCAACTAGGCTAGTTGGGGTTTCAGCACGAGCGCATAAGGATCGAATATGATCCAAGTAGAACACTTTAAGTGGATCCATATCAATAGATTTTCAGCAAGCGAAGATGCAAGCATATAGTAGGCACACAGAAACACAAGCAAACAAAAGATCTAACGAGAAAAAGGCGAACGGAAAAGAGGGGCGAATAAAACGGCAAAGGTGAAGTTGGGGAGAGGAAAACGAGATGCAAATGGCAAATAATGTAATGCGAGGGATAAGAGTTGTGATGGGTACTTGGTATGTCTTGACTTGACTTGACTTGGCGTAGATCTCCCTGGCAACGATGCCAGAAATCCTTCTTGCTACCTCTTGAGCATGTGTTGGTTTTCCCTTGAAGAGGAAAGGATGATGCAGCAAAGTAGCGTAAGTATTTCCCTCAGTTTTTGAGAACCAAGGTATCAATCCAGTAGGAGGTTACACGCTGGTCGCCTTGTACATGCACAAACAAATAAGAACCTTGCAACCAACGCGATAAAGGGGTTGTCAATCCCTTCACGGCCACTTGCAAAAGTGAGATCTGATAGAGATAATAAGATAAATATTTTTGGTATTTTTATGATATAGATTGGAAAGTAAAGACTGCAAAATAAACGGCAGCAGAAATAGCAAATTGATAGGAAAATAATATGATGAAAGATAGACCCGGGGGCCATAGGTTTCACTAGTGGCTTCTCTCAAGATAGCATATTCTACGGTGGGTGAACAAATTACTGTCGAGCAACTGATAGAAAAGCGCATAGTTATGAGAATATCTAGGCATGATCATGTATATAGGCATCACGTCCGTGACAAGTAGACCCGAACGATTCTGCATCTACTACTATTACTCCAGACATCGACCGCTATCCAGCATGCATCTAGAGTATTAAGTTCATAAGAACAGAGTAATGCATTAGGCAAGATGACATGATGTAGAGGGATAAACTCAAGCAATATGATATAAACCCCATCTTTTTATCCTCGATGGCAACAATACAATACGTGCCTTGCTGCCCTAACATCCCGGGAAAGGACACCGCAAGATTGAACCCAAAGCCAAGCACTTCTCCCATTGCAAGAAAGATCAATCTAGTAGGCCAAACCAAACTGATAATTCGAAGAGACTTGCAAAGATATCAAATCATACATATAAGAATTCAAAGAAGAACCAAATATTGTTCATAGATAATCTTGATCATAAACCCACAATTCACTGGATCTCGACAAACACACCGCAAAAATAATTACATGGAATAGATCTCCAAGAGAATCAAGGAGAACTTTGTATTGAGATCCAAAGAGAGAGAGAAGAAGCCATCTAGCTAATAACTATGGACCCGAAGGTCTGTGGTAAACTACTCACACATCATCGGAGAGGCTATGGTGTTGATGTAGAAGCCCTCCATGATCGATTCCCCTCCGTGAGCGCATGAAAAAAGGCCCCAAGATGGGATCTCACGGGTACAGAAGGTTGCGACGGTGGAAATAGGGGTTTCGTAGTGCTCCTGGATGTTTTCGGGGTATATGGGTATATATAGGAGGAAGAAGTAGGTCGGTGGAGCTCCGAGGGGCCCACGAGGGTGGGGGGCACACCCAAGGGGGTAGGCGCGCCTCCCTACCTTGTGGCCTCCTATCTTCTTTCTTGACGTCCACTCCAAGTCCTCTGGATCACGTTTGTTCCAAAAATAACTCTCCCGAAGGTTTCATCCCGTTTGGACTCCGTTTGATATTTCTTTTTTGCGAAACACTAAAATAGGCAAAAAACAGTAATTTGCACTGGGCCTTCAGTTAATAGGTTAGTCCCAAAAATAATATAAAAGTGCTTAGTAAAGCCAACATCCAAAACAGATAATATAATAGCATGGAACAATAAAAAATTATAGATATGTTGGAGACGTATCATGCCCTCCATACCAACACTTTCCAAGGAATTTATTATTTGGCAACATAAAGTAAATTCAATTATTTTTGCATTTCAGGACTGGGCATCCCTAAGACCTTTGCTTTACTCTCGTGCAATGACTAGTGAATAGACACTCATCTTGAGAATAACACATCTAGCATGGAAAATATTATCCACCCGTTACCGTTCCGCGAGCGAAACAAACACACAAAAGAGAAGTTTATTTTGAAAATTAGAGATGGCACATGCAAATTTGCTTAGGACGGCAAAAGAATACCGCATATAGGTAGATATAGTGGACTCATGTGGCAAAACTGGTTTAAAGGATTTTGGATGCACAAGTAGAGGTCATACTTAGTGCAAAATGAAGGCTAGCAAAAGATTGGCAAGCGACCAACCAAAGAAACGAATAATCTCATAAGCAAGCATTAAGCATAATTAACACCGAATAATGCACCACAAGTAGGATATAATTTTCATTGCATGATTATTGACTTTCGTGCATACATAGGGAATCATAAACCTTAACACCAATATTCTTACTAGAGCACAATTACTCATCAACATAACTCACATATCACATCATCATATCTCAAAACTATTACTAGGAATCAAGTTTATTTTGTACAATGATATTCATGACATTTTATTTTACTTTATCCTTCTTGGATATCTATCACTTTGGGACTAACTTTTATGTGTTGCTTTTCATAAGCTCAAACAAATATAAGTGAAGATCATGAGCATAGCAAATTGTCTTCCTCTCAAAATAATTTAAGTGAAGCAAGAGAGAATTTCTTCAAAATTTTACTAACTCTCAAATAAATTTAAGTGAAGAAAGAGAGCATTTCTTTAAAAATAACAAAGCACACCATGCTCAAAAAGATATAAGTGAAGCACTAGAGCAAGTCCTAGCTCATAAAAGATTTAAGTGAAGCATAGAGAGTAATTCTAACAAGTCATGATATAATTTTGGCTCTCTCAAAAATTGTGTCCAGCAAGGATAGATGACTTAAAACACAAAATAAAACAAGCAAATACACTTATCATACAAGACGCTCCAAGCAAAACACATATCATGTGACGAATAAAAATATAGCCTCGAGTAAAATACCGATAGTTGTTGGAAGAAAGTGGGGATGCCACTCGGGGGCATCCCCAAGCTTAGTTGGTTGCTCATTCTTGGATAATAGCTTGGGATGTCGGGGCATCCCCAAGCTTAGGCTCTTACATCCTTCCTTCATCCATCGTAAGATAACCCAAAACTTGAAAACTTCAATCACACAAAACTCAACAAAACCTTCGTGAGATCCGTTAGTGTAAGAAAAGTAAACCACTACTATAAGTGTTGTATCAAACCAATTCTTATTTTTTTTGTATTATATCTAATGTATTCCAACTTTTCTATGGCAAAAACTCATCAAAGAAAACCATAGAGTCATCAAAATAAGCACACAACACAAAGCAAACAAAATCTGTCAAAACAGAACAGTCTGTAGCAATCTGATTTAGACGAATACTTCTAGAACTCCAAATAGGACGACCTGAGCAATTTCTATATTAATCTTCTGCAAAAAGAATCAAAGCAAAAGCTCGTTTTGAATAAAAATGAGAATTAATTTCGTGAGCATAAAGTTTATGTCTTTTTCAGCAAGATCAAACAACTATCACCCAAGAAGATCCTATTGGTTCTACTTGGCACAAACACTAATTAAAACATAAAAAACACAATAATAAATGTAGCATAATTGTTCTAACACTCAAGAACAGAAAGCAAAAATAAATTTTATTCATTGGGTTGCCTCCCAACAAGCGCTACAGTTTTACGCCCTTAGTTAGGCATAAAGCAAGGATCTAAGTTTTGTCATCTTTGGTTCGAGATCCATAAGATGCCCTCATGATTGATTCATAAGGTGGCTTAATTATAGTTCTAGGAAATTGTTCTATACCCTTCCTCAAAGGAAAATGGAACTTAATGTTGGCTTCTTTCATATCAATCACGGCACCGATAGTACGTAAAAACGGTCTACCAAGAATAATTGGACAAGACGGATTGCAATCAATATCAAGAACAATAAAATCTATGGGCACATAATTCCTATTTACAAGAATAAGAACATCATTAATTCTTCCCATAGGCTTTTTAATAGTGGAATCCGCCAAGTTCAAATTCAAAGAACATTCTTCAAGATTGGTAAGACCAAGCACATCACATAAAGATTTCGGAATTGTAGAAACACACTAGCACCCAAGTCACACAAAACAAAACACTCATTTTTAATCTTGACTTTGATAGTAGGTTCCCACTCATCATGCGATTTTCTAGGAATTGATACTCCTAATTCCAATTTTTCTTCAAGAGCTTTCATCATAGCATCAACAATATGTTTAGTAAAAGCTTTGTTTTGTTCATAAGCATGGGGTGAATTTATCATGGATTGCAAAAAAGAAATACAATCAATAAAATAGCATCATAATTAAAGTCATTATAATCCAAAAGAGTGGGTACATCACTAGCTAAAGTTTTGATCTCTCCAAACCCACTTTCATCAATTTTCTCAACAAGATTTTCACCCTCCGAAATATTGGGACGCCTTCTACCTAAAGTTGACTCTTCTCTAGTCCCCTTTTTCATCTTTATTAATTTTACTAAACAAGTAATAAATAGAAGAAGCACCAATCATTTTAAGACCTTCATCATCTTTGCAAGAATAATCACTAGCAAAAGCTTTCTCTAAAAATTCTCTTTTAGCTCTAAGCATAGCAGTTCTTTTCTTAGTTTCATCCATAGAAAAATAAAGAGCTTTAATTTATTCATCTACTTTAGGCACAAAAATTTTCATCTTGAGATTTTCCACATCATGAGCAATTCTATCAACACTTCTAGACAAATCATCAATCTTATTCAACTTTTCTTCTATGGAAGTGTTGAAAACCTTTTGTGTGTTGATAAATTCTTTAATATTATTCTCAAGATCAAAGGTGTTCCTATTATTATTGTAAGATTTATTTCCATAGGAATTACCAAAATTGTTAGAGGAATTACTAGGAAAAGGCCTAGGATTAAAATTACCTCTATAAGCATTGTTGTTGAAATTATTTCTAGAGATAAAATTCACATCAATAGCATCACTATTTTGCTCAATCAAAGTAGACAAAGGCATATCATTAAAATCCATAGGAGCTCTTTTACTAGCAACCTATTTCATAAGAGCATTAACTTTATCACTCAAAGAAGAAATTTCTTCAACCGAATTAAATTTTTTGCTAGTAGGAGCTCTTTCGGTATACCATTGTGAATAATTTGCCATGATATTATCAAGAAATTTGGTGGCTTCACCCAAAGTAATTTCCATAAAATTACCACCCATGGCGGAATCTAAAAGATTACGAGAAACAAAATTCAACCCCGCATAAAAAATTTGTATGATCATCCAAAGATTTAACCCATGAGTTGGGCAATTCATTAGCATCATTTTCATCCTTTCCTAAGATTGTGCAACATGCTCATGTTCAAGTTGATTGAAATTCATGATCTGGGTTCTAAGGGAAATAATTTTTCCGGGAGGAAAATACTTAGTGATAAAAGCATCTTTGCACTTGTTCCAAGAATCGATACTATTGCGAGGCAAAGAAGAGAACCAATTTTTTGCAGAATCATGCAAAGAGAACGAAAATAATTTCATATTGACCACATCATTGTCCATATCTTTTTTCTTTTGGATATCTCATAATTCCACGAAGGTATTAAGATGGGACGCGGCATTCTCATTAGGAGTACCGGAAAATTGGTCTTTCATAACAAGATTCAGCAAAGCGGTATTAATATCATAAGTCTCTGCACTAGTGGTGGGAGGAGCAAGCGAAGTGCCAATAAAATCATTGTTGTTGGTATTTGAGAAATCACATAACTTGGTTTTCTCTTGAGTCATGATGACCACACAACAAGGTTGCACTAAAAAACAGATCCGGCAAGAAAACGGCGAACGGAAAAAGAGAGGCGAATAAAACGGCAAATTTTTGTGAAGTGGGGGAGAGGAAAACGAGAGGCAAATGGCAAATAATGTAAATTGCAAGGAGATGAGATTTGTGATTAGGAACCTGGTTATGATGAAGATCCTCCCTGGCAATGGCGCCAGCAATCTCCTTGATGGTAGCTGCAACTATGTCGATATTTCCCCGGAGAGGGAGGGATGATGTATCACAGCGACGGTAGGTATTTCCCACAGTTATGAAACCAAGGTATCGAACCAGTAGGAGGACCAAGCAACATAACGTAAACAACACATGCACACAAACAACAACACCTCGCAACCCGACGAGTCAAAGGGGTTGTCAATCCCTTCAAAGTGCAGTAGCCTCAAGATAGGCAAGCAGACGTGAGGTAAATTGTAGTAGATTGATAGATCGAACGCCAAATAAAATAAATAAAGATAAAACACACCAAGGTTTTTTTGTATTTTTTGGTTTAATAGATCTGAATAAAAATGCAAAGGAAAATTAGTTCGCAAGGAAAATATATGAGAAAGAAGACCCGGGGGCCATAGGTTTCACTAGTGGCTTCTCTCGAGAAAAATAGCAAACGGTGGGTAAACAAATTACTGTTGGGCAATTCATAGAACTTCAAATAATTATGACGATATCCAGGCAATGATCATTACATAGGCATCACGTCCAAGATTAGTAGACCAACTCCTGCTGCATCTACTACTATTACTCCACACATCAATCGCTATCCAGCATGCATCTAGTATATTAAGTTCATGGAGAAACGGAGTAATGCAATAAGAATGATGACATGATGTAGAAAAGATCCGTTTATCTATATGGCGGTAGATATAGATCTCGTCTTTTTATCCTTAGTAGCAACGATACATATGTGTCGGTTCCCTTTCTGTCACCGGGATCGAGCACCGTAAGATCGAACCCACTACAGGGCACCTTTCCCATTGCAAGATAAGTAGATCAAGTTGGCCAAACAAAACCCAAATATCGGAGAAGAAATATGAGGCTATAAGAGATCATGCATATAAGAGATCAAAGAAACTCAAATAGTTTTCATGGATATAAAAGATATAAGCGATCATAAACTCGAAGTTCATCAGATCCCAACAAACACACCGCAAAAGAGTTACATCATATGGATCTCCAAGAGACCATTGTATTGAGAATTCAGCGAGAGAGATAAAGCCATCTAGTTATTAACTACGGACCCGAAGGTCTACAAAGAACTACTCACGCATCATCGGAGAGGCACCAATGGAAGTGGTGAACCCCTCCGTGATGGTGTCTAGATTGGATCTGGTGGTTCTTGACTCTGCGGCGGCTAGATGAATATTTCATCGACTCCCCTAGGGTTCTGGTATTTTTGGGGTATTTATAGAGCAAAGAGGCGGTCTAAGGGGCACCCGAGGTGGGCACGACCCACCAGGGAGTGCATGGGCCTCGTGGCGCGCCGTGGTGGATTGTGCCCCCCTCGGGGCACCCCTAGGTGCAACCAGGGCCCATTGCCTTCCTTCTGGCCCATAAAAAATCATCGTGAAGTTACGTGGCATTTGGACTCCGTTTGATATTAATTTCCTGCGATGTAAAAAAACATGAAAAAAACAACAACTGACACTTGGCACTATGTCAATAGGTTAGTACCAAAAATGATATAAAATGACTATAAAATGATTATAAAACATCCAAGATTGATAATAAAATAGCATGGAACAATAAAAAAATTATAGATACGTTGGAGACGTATCAATGGGTTGCGAGAGTGACAAAAGTTTAAACTCTAGTTTATTCCGTAAGGGACTGATTTGGATCCATATGTTTCATTCTATGCTTAGATTTATTTTAATTCTTCTTTCGTAGTTGCGGATGCTTGCACGCGCGCGCGCGAGGGGGGGGGGGGGTAATCACAAGTGGGTTGTTTGTTCAAGTACAAACAACACCCTAGCACCATTTCATCTGCATATCAATTTAGCAAAGTAGTGAATGCGAATCAACTAAACATGATGAACGTGACTAGATGAAATTCTCATATATCCTAGAGAATGCTTTGCTTAATATAAGAAGTACTTCCGGCTTGTCCTTTGCAATAAAACGATTGGCCCACTTTGTGTTGCACCTTTTTACTTTAGTTACTTGTTACTTGGTATTAATTATCTTGCTATTAAACTATCTGTTACTCCTACTTTACAACACTTCGAGAGAAACATTGCTGAAACCGCTTATCAATTCCTTTTGCTCCTTGTTGGATTTGATAGTCTTACTTATCGAAAGGACTACAATTGATCCCCTATACTTATTGGTCATCAGACTCGTATGGTCACTTTGGCCCATTAGTTAACCAATGGACCCAGTTTTAGTAACCGCTGCGCTCTACCACGGGAGCTCCTAGTCGGCGCCTTAAGCGCCGGCTAGGAGAACCAGCGCCCACACACCCTGCAAATTGGGTCGGCCCAGTTTCAAGGTTGCCTTGCCGCTCGTCCCTCCCGTCGCCTTGTTTGCCCGGCACGGTTGACCGATCAACGTTTGACCAGTTGACCGGTCAACCACTGATTTTCTCTAAAAAACCAAAAAACAAAAAATGTGAATACAAAAAAGTTCAGAAAATTGAATAAGGGTTCATAATTTTTTAAAGGTTCATGAATTCTTGAAAAAGGTTCACAAAATTTAAAAAAAGTTCACGGATTCTAAAGAATAGTTCAGGAGTTTTTAAAAAGTTCATCAAATTTGAAAAAAAGTTCATCAATTTTGAAAAAGGTTCATCAATTGCATAAAAAGTTCATTGGATTTGAAAAAAAGTTCATCTAATTTAAAAAAGTTTGTCAATTTAGATGAAAGGTTAACAGACTTTAAAAAAGCGCATTAAAGAAAACAAAAAAAGGATGATAAAAAGGAAAAAGGAAAAACAAAGTGAAGAACAAAATAAAAGAAAAAAACGAAGTATCTCTACACCAGCGGATGATGGCATGGTGGTTAGAGTGGAGTGGTCGCAACAAAGGGTTGCACGTCGAACGGTCGTGCCTGCACCTTTTTGACGTTTCTAAAACTGGGGAAAAATAGAATGGCCGGCCCAGCATAGTGTGCTTTAGGCGCCCATTTGCAAAATGCACTGGCGCCTGAAGCGCCAAATATGATGCGCCCTCCGCCACTGCAAGGCGGCTATTTGATTAATCGTGACTGTTGGAAGGGTTGCAACCTTTCATGTAGAGATGCCTTTTTGTTGCAGCTCCTGGTTGCTATAAACGACAGTTATTAACAGGGGGAAAATAGAATGGTCGGCCCAGCATGGTGTGCTTTAGGCGCCCATTTGCAAAATGCACTGGCGCCTGAAGCGCCAAATATGATGCGCCCTCCGCCACTGCAAGGCGGCTATTTGATTAATCATGATTGTTGGAAGGGTTGCAACCTTTCATGTAGAGATGCCTTTTTGTTGCAGCTCCTGGTTGCTATAAATGACAGTTATTTGTGTGATCCAAAAGAAAAATGACAGCACAACACATAGAGCATTATAAGTGTTGATCTAGTGATGGTATGTCAATACACAAAGTGTATTTTGCTAATCATCAAGGGAATACTAAATCAAGAGAGGAAAGAGAACACTACGGGTCATCTACATGTGAGATATTGGCAACTCCACATAGATTCAAAAGAACCCCCAAAAGGTAACGAAATAGAACGTGGAACCGTGCACCCAAGCAGTGGGAGGGGAAAATGATCTCTCACCGCGTGCCTATTGAGGAATGAGATGGCGACTTGTAAACAGTAGCTTGGTTAAGGGAACATAAACCACCGGAGCCATAGCGAAAGTGAGTCTTGATAGGTAAGTAAATTAAAGATACCAAAAAGTTGACCTAAAACGATCCTGGATAAAAGTTTCGCTCCGCAGTTTTTTTACATCTAGCAGTAACACCTTCAAAAGTGATGCCATGACTGCCAGATTCATCACTGTTTGAATGCCATACCCTAAAAACAACTTGGCTAGAATACAAACAGCAACAACTAAGCCTTTAGTCCCAAACAAGTTGAGGTAGGCTAGAATACAAACATAGCAGGAAAATCATTGAGCATGTCTCATGCATCACACAGGATACCAGCCATGGTATCAAGATGATGATGAGATTATATAGGGATGAAACAAACTCCTTCTCTCTCTCGTTGCCGGTCAAAGAGGCTGTCATGGCCCTCATGGATGGTATTCCTGGCTGCTTCAGTTGTAATAGCACTAGGATGTAATATATCAAGACGTAGCCGAGGGTTGTCGCTTGGTGAGGGGAAGGGAACTTCAAGGAAGCACCTGAGATGGCAAGGTCACATCGTTCGTCTCTAGCTTGGCAAAGGACTCGGGTGATGCGACTTCCTCCTTGGCAATGCTGGCAATATTTGGCACGCACTAGTGGAAAAAGGGGCAAATCTGAGACACATTAGTGCCGGTTTGATTTCGAGCCGTCACTAATGTGTCCATTAGTGCCGGTTCCAACAGCTAGCCGGCCGCTCTCATTAGTATCGGTTCGTGGCAAACCTTTAGCACCAGTTCGTGCCACGAACCGGTACTAAAGAGAGTGGTGGCAGGATGTTGTCGATCTGGGGTAAATCCGGCACACTGTAAATGTACGGTTCGTAGCACGAACCGGTACTAAAGGTCGACGATACATAAACCCTTCTTCGGCCCACCCGAGCTCGCTCTGTTCTTCCCCTTTCCCTCTCCTCCTCTCGTTCTTCCCCTCTCTTCCTCGAGCTCATCACACATTTTGCCCAAAATTTGTCAAGATTTGAAGGCCCCATCCATTCAAATGATCACAAAGGTTAGCAACTTTGTCCTTTCATCTCTCATTGCTAGATTAGCTCTTGCAATGCTTTATATAGTGATTAATTTGTGAGTTTAGTAATTTGGAAGGAATTATATGTGCTAATATTTGATCTATATGCAATTTGAAGTAAAAAATAACACTTAGTTTGCATATGTAGGTGTGGTTTACTTAGTGCCTTCTAAATCTCCGTCATAACCACCGTCAACCGCCTGCACCGTCCCGTCGCCGGCACCACCTTGTGGTGAGGCTCTTGTTCATGAATGTTTTACATTACCAAATTGATGTTTGCGTGATTTGGATATATAGTTACTCATATAATTATCTTACTCGTACGTTGTTTGTTATACATAGTGCCATGGTTTTGATATCCGTCCCCATCGGCCCTTGTCCTTGTTATGATTCGGATGTGGTATATTCTCTTTTAAAACTAGTTGTTGCATTTCGTGTTTATGACAAATTATGCCCATCAAGTTGACATAGATATTTTTATCTAGGAGGTATGTGAACCGGAAATTCCAACCGACCCTATTGTCGAGAGTTAAATTTAGTTGAAAGAGAAAACGAGTATTTGAAAGAAAAATTGAAAAGAATTGAGGGGGAGAAGATGGAATTGGAGTTGCATGTTGCCAATGTAAATCGATGATCACAAGATCAAGATGGAGAAAATGAGGTTGAAGATTAGAAAGATTAGAAAATATGCCATTGATAGTGTGGCTTGGTATCATTATCTGTTGGATCAATTGTTACCTTAGTTGCGATCTTGATCGCATTTGTTGTTGCATTTAAATTCTTTAGCTAGAGAGTTATTTGTATGTTGCATTTAATTAAGTGCTGTATATGAACTTTATGTATGAACTTTATGTATGAACTTGTATTAATTTGGTCTATTCGGTGTTGTGTAATGAAGATGAGCCGACAATGGATGTATGATGACCGATGCTCTCCCGAGTTCATTAATGGCGTGCATACTTTTCTTCGCTTGCCGCCGAGGCAAACAAGCGGGCGGATGGTTTTATGCCTTGTCCATGTCTTTGGCTGTAAGAATGATCACAATTACTCTACGTCAAGAACCATTCACGTCCACCTATTTGAGTCCGGTTTCATGCCCCACTATAATGTTTGGACCAAGCACGGAGAAAGAGGGGTTATGATGGAAGACAATGAAGAAGAAGAGGACGACGACGGCTATCCTGGCCATGGGTTCCTTGAATATGATGATACAACAATGGGGGAAGAAGCTGAGCCGACAACGCGGGAAGAAGCTGAAGAAGAGGCATCAGATGAGCCCGCTGATGATCTAGGTCGGGCCATTGCCGATGCAAAGAGAAACTGCGCAAGTGATCTGGAGAGGACGAAGTTGCAGCACATGTTAGAGGATCACAAGAAATTGTTGTACCCGAATTGGCGGTTTACAAAAAAAAGTTGGGCACCACACTTGAATTGCTGCAATGGAAGGCAGAGAATGGTGTATCGACAAGGGATTTGGAAAGTTGCTTGGGAATGATAAAGAATATGCTTGAAAGGACAACGAATTGCCCGAGAGTACGTATGAAGCAAAGAAGGCTGTACGCCCTCTAGGGTTAGAGGTGCGTAAGATACATGCATGCCCTAATCGACTGCATCCTCTACCGGTGAGTACGAGGATTTGAATGATTGACCGGTATGCGGTGCATTGCGTTATAAGATCACCACGATGACCACGGTGATGTCGAGGGCGGCGCCCAGAAGAAGATTCCTGCCAAGGTGATGTGGTATGCTCCTATAATACCACGGTTGAAACGCTTGTTCCAAAACAAAGAGCATGCGAAAGCGATGCGGTGGCACTCGAAGATCGTAAGAAAGGCGGAAAGTTGAGAGTACCACGACGGTTCGCAGTGGAGAAAATTCAAGAGAAATCTTTGGGAGGAGTTTGCGGGTGACCGAAGGAACGTATGGTTTGGTCTAAGCGCAGATGGCATTAATCCTTTTGGGGAGCAGAGCAGCAACCATAGCATGTGGCCTGTGACTCTATGTTTGTATAACCTTCCTCCTTGGTTGTGCAGGAAGCGGAAGTTCATTATGATGCCAAATTGCTCATCCAAGGCCCTAAGCAACCCGGCAACGACATTGATGTGTACCTAAGGCCATTAGTTGAAGAACTATTACAGGCGTGGAATGGAACAGGTGTACGATGCGTGGGATGAGCATGACGGGAAGAATTTGACCTAAAGGCGTTGCTGTTTGTGACCATCAATGATTGGCCTGCTCTTAGTAACCTTTCAGGACAGACAAACAAGGGATACCACAGATGCACGCACTGTTTGGATGATACCGACAATATATATTTGGATAGTTGTAGGAAGAATGTGTACAGGACATCGCCGATTTCTTCCAACAAGGCATCCCGTAAGAAAGAAAGGCAAGCATTTCAAAGGTGAGGCAGATCACCGTCTGAAGCCTCGCCACCGTCTTTGGTGCTGATGTACATGATATGGTCAAGGATTTGAAGGTAATCTTTGGAAAGATCCCGCGGACAACCTGTTCAGAAGGACGCTGACGGACGTGCACCCATGTGGAAGAAGAAATCTATATTTTGGGACCTGCCATACTGGAAAGACCTAGAGGTCCGCTCCGTAATCGACGTGATGCACGTGACGAAGAATCTTTGCGTGACCCTACTTGGCTTTTTGGGCGTGTATGGGAAGACAAAAGATACACCAGAGGCACGGGAGGACCAGCAACGTATGCACGGAAAAGACGACATACATCGTGGTCGGGCCAGCTATGCTCTTACCAAAGAAGAGAAGGAAATCTTCTTGAATGCACTGCTCAAAGATGAAGGTACCGTCGGCTTCTCGTCGAATATAAAGGGAATAATAAATATGGCGGAGAAAAAGTTCCGTAACCTAAAGTCTCATGATCGCCACGTGATTATGACGCAACTCCTTAGGTTTACATTGAGGGGCTTCTACCAAAAACGCTCGATTAGCCATTGTGAAGCTATGTGCATTCCTCAATGCAATCTCTTAGAAGGTAATCGATCCAGAAATCATACCAAGGTTGCTGAGAATGATTTGGTGCAATGTCTTGTCGATTTCAAGTTGGTGTTCCCACCATCCTTCTTCAACATCATGACGCACGTCCTAGTTCACCTTCTTGAAGAGATTAATGTTTTCGGTCCTGTATTTCTACACAATATGTTCCCTTTGAGAGGTTCATGGGAGTCTTGAAGAAATATGTTCATAACCGTGCTAGGGCCGGAAGGAAGCATCTCGAAGGGCCATGAAAATGAGGAGGTCATTGAGTTTTGTATTGACTTTATTCCTGACCTTAGGCCGATTGGTGTTCTGAATCGCGGCATAAGGGGCATCGGAAGGAAAAGGCACGCTAGGAGGGCATCAAATAATATGTATGGACGGGCATTCTCTCATCAAGCACACTACATGCTTCTACAGAATTCCGCCTTGGTGGCTCCGTATATGGAGGAACACAAGAATTTTCTACACTCCAAACACCCGGAGAAGTCTGACGACTGGATTACACGCGAACAAACAAGGACTTTTGCCGGTTGGTTGCAGAAACGTGCCCTGAATGATGGCGATATTCAAAATGACCTGCACTCGCTGTCCCAGTTACCATCTTAGAATATAATGACTTTCAAAGGGTACCAGATAAATGGGAATACATTTTACACGATCACCCAAGATAAGAAGAGCACCAACCAAAACAGTGGTGTCCGCTTTGATGCAACAACCAACACGGGAAAGGAAACATATTATGGTTACATAGTGGACATATGGGAACTTAACTATGGAGGTGATTTGAAGGTCCCTTTGTTTCGTGCAAATGGGTCAATATGACATGAGGCGGGTAACGGAAGACCCGCAGTACGGAATGACAACAGTGGATCTCAACAATCTTGCGTATGCAGACGAACCATTCGTCCTAGCCAATGATGTGGGCAGGTTTTTTATGTGAAAGACATGTCTACCAGCCGAGAAAAAGAAAAGATAAGGAAGCGAATGGATCATACGAAGAGCCAAAGCACCACATAGTTCTTTCAGGAAAAAGAAACATCGTGGGAGTGGATGACAAGACAGACATGTCAGAAGATTATGAAAAGTTTGATGAAATTCCTCCATTCACAGTGAATATTGACCCGAGCATCCAGTTAAATGATGAAGATCTTCCATGGCTATGGCGCAAAGGGACACACGTGAAGAAAAAGTTTCATACCCAAAGATCTGGGATGTGATCGGCTTCACTATCATCACTTTCTTCTGTGTTTCTCCCCCTTGAGTGAATCTCTGTAAGAGTTAGGGTAGTTATGTGTTTTGGCATTTGAAACGCGATGAAATTTTATGTTCAAACAAAAGTAGAGTGGGTTACAGCAAAAACTGGATGCACTTCGTGTACAAAATGGACAATCTCTTTCGAAGTATCAGGGTTTCCGACGAAAACTCAAATGTTACAAAGGCATTTCATTTTTAAATAACCTAAGCATTACCAAATTGAACATAATGATAAAACACACTAATATTAAATATAAGAAAAAGAATCACCGAAAAATCTTTTTTCAAAGTTAAGTTATTCACAAACTAGTGATTCACATAAATTTCAAATAATTCAAAATTTAAACTATTCAAATTTGAAAACTACCGCACTAATGTAAAGTTTGTAACTTTTTGTACCTAAAGCAAAAATATTCACAAATAAACTCTAAATACAGCAAAAACAACTCAAAAATAAATAAAACAAAAATAAATAAAGCGAAAAAAATTAAGAAAATAAAAAGCCCGCCCTCTTTGGGCCAAAGCGCCACATCGACTAGGAACCCAACCTTTTGTTGGGCTGTGATGCAGCCCCAAGAAGGCCCAGTAAGCCCACTAGGCAGAAGAGAATGTAGGCCCAAGAGGGCCTGCTTAGGAGAGGAGTTTCGAGAGCTACCGACCGGGCTTATAAACCAGTGTGGTAGCCCCTCGGCTAGCGAGGTGGGACTAAACTTGTCGCACCAAGATCATGGCCAATAAGACTTCTTTAGTACCGGTCGTGGCACCAACCGGTACTAAAGGGTGGGTCTTTAGTACCGGTTGGTGCCACGACCGGTACTAAAGGGTGGTGCTTCCCGCCGCTTGGTGGCCAAAACAGACCTTTAGTGCGGTTGGTGGCTCCAACCGTACTAAAGGTCCATCCTATATATACAACACTTGAAAAAATTTCAGTTTCCCTCTGTTTCCTCCCTCCGTCGCACCGCCCTGCCTCGATCGACGCCGTCCCCGTCGACGTCGCCGCCCCCGCCCCTCATCGCCGACCGTGCCGCCTTCGTCGCGGCCCGTCGGCGTCGCCTCAACCGCCCCAAATCCCGTCATGCGCCCCGCCCGTCGTCGCCGCCCGATCCGTCGCCCGTCGTCGCCGCCCCGCCCCGTCGTCGCCGCCCCGTCGTCGCCTCGCCCGGTGAGCTCGCCCGCCGCCATGTCTAGTTGTCCACACACACACTACACACACACACGCCATTTTTATAGAAATGTTAGCAATTTTTCTGTTTTTAGTAATATAAATATTAGAATTGTTAGTTATATAGAAATGTTATAAATGTTTTCTGTTTTTAGTTATAGAAATATTTATAGAAATGTTAGCAATTTTTCTGTTTTTATAATATAAATATTAGAATTGTTAGTTATATAGAAATGTTTTAAATGTTTTCTGTTTTTAGTTATAGAAATATTAGCAATTTTTCTGTTTTTTAGTTATATAAATATTAGAATTGTTAGTTATATAGAAATGTTATAAATGTTTTCTATTTTTAGTTATAGAAATATTTATAGAAATGTTAGCAATTTTTTATTTTTAGTTATATAAATAGTTTTCTTGGGCCTATAGTATTTGTTAAATTTTATAATTAGTTTTAGTTAGATGAATTAGATTAATGTCAAATTCTTAGAATTTGCATATATATAGAATTTTAGTTATCACAATCAAATCATTTAAAAATGTTACTTTTTGCGGGCATATAGTATTTGTTCTCGACGATATGCCCGCCCGCATCCTCATGATCGACCCGCTCGTGATGACGTCCCGCTTGAGAGGACCCATGTCCGGATGGCCTCCGTCGGGCCTTTGGGAGGTGCTACCTGGAGGGGCACGCCGCTTGGTGAGGAACCCGACCTCGGGTCCCGTCGTCGATCCTGATCTTCTTTGGTGGCGTTCGCGTGGGCCACATTCCGTGCAGAGGCAGCCGGCCCCGCCGGAGGTGGTGCGTCATCATGTCAGGGAGGAAGATGAGCACGTCCATCGCTACATGGCTGCTATGGACGACGTCAGGTTCTCCACTACTTGGCGGGTTCTTTGGGCAGATGACCGGAGATATGATCCTGTGATGGTTCCTTCTTTTTGGGTGTGCACCGCCCGCGCCCCAGGAACCGCGAGTGGCGCCCTAGATTCTTCTGTAGTACTCGATCTTTATTAGGTACCTAGCCAGTGATGTATTCGGTATATAATATTCGAGACGATGTATTCGATATTATATATATTAAGACGATGATGTATTCGAGATTATATATATTAAGACGATGTATTCGAGATTCAGTTTTTCCTTATTGATTGCATCCATGCATTGTAATTTGAATACTAATTAAATTGTTTTATATTTCTTCTGTATTAGTTAAGTAAAAGCTATGGCGGAAATTACCGGCAGAGAGAGAGAGAAGAGGAATTGTTCAACATCATACGCAGCCCTCATAGGCTAGATGATCTGAATGAAGCAGATGACGGCTCCCAATATCTGAACAATACCGAAGAGGGTGATGAAAAGATATTCGATCTCGACGACCGAGCTGATGAAGTCATGAACTATGATTATGATTATGATGACACAAACAATGTTTGTGATGACACGCATAATCTTGATCTTCAAATAACAAAGACTACCGGCAAGGTATATTTATATAAGCAGGCATCATGGTGATCATCACATGTTTTTTTATTAAAGATATATTAACGAATCGATCATTCTTCTTTCAGCCCTCTGGATCGAGCAAATCTGCTTCTACAGACAACAGGACAAAGCGAGGCCCAGGCAGATTGTTGAAGGATGGTGTAAAGTACAACATCGAATCCATCAAACCTAGTGGTGAACCCCTCACGCCTAAGAACATTACAAACAAGTGGACTCGTCAGTGCGGAGTTCTTGTGAAGGACAAACTCCCGATCTCCATTCAAGAATGGAAAGAGCCAAAGACTAAACGTCCAGGTGTTACTTGGGTCGACGGCAGAGCCAAAGAAGCCCTTTGGAAATCTCTGATGGAACATTTCACTAAGCAGATGTGGACAAAGTGAAGGGCGCTGCTCTAAGAAGATGGCAATTGCATTCAACACCCACAAGAAAACTGTATGGGCCAACTACCTCGCTAATGAAAGGAAGACTCCAGAATTCACGGGAACACTGGAGAATCAAAAAGAGCACTGGGACGATTTCGTGACCTTCAAGGATTCAGAATTAGCTAAGGAACGGTCGATGAAAAACAAGGCAAATGCCGCAAAAGACGCAGATTCCATAGGCTGGGTCCAGGTGGCTCTGTGGTGGGACTGCCTAAGTGGGATAAGTCTCGAGCAAGAGATGGAGGATGCAGGGGTCACACGGTTACTAGGAACTGGCCCCAGTGCGTAACTTGGTTCTATGCGCATAAGTGCGTTGAACCGAAGACAGGCGAAGTTACGCGGAAGGCAAGTCAAAAAGGAGCCGAACAAAAAAATAATTGATGCAATAGAAGAAGCTCGAAAGGGGGTGTTAACGCCCAATGTAGAGAGAACGACGAGCTTCTGGCATACAGGAAATCTGAACACCCCGGAGAACACGAGGCAAGGGCGTTATTCCACGGTATGAGGGCTTTTCAGAATGGAACGAGGACTACAGGGACCCGTGCAAGAAGGAAGATGGAGGAGGAGAAGAAAAGGAAGCTGGAGGAGGAGCGGAGGAAGCGGGACACGTAACGCCTTCAAGGCCTATAAGCAAGGCACGCGGACTGGCACTCAAATTCCAGCAGCGGCAGATCGACTCACTTAGCTAGGAAAGGGGTCTCAAAGCGGCGACAAGTGGATGATCGTCCAGCATTGGATAGCACCGTCCCATCCATGCCGAGAAGCGGCGTTGGTTACGCCCAGGCGACACCGCTGGATACATACCCTGTGGATGACATCATAGAGAACACTAATTGTGAGCTACACTCCAAAATGAAGAACATATCCATGAAGGTGGCGGACGGCTTTGCTTTTCCAGTTACCCCCGAAGCAACCTTCCATTGCATCCCGATTCAAGAGGGCTATGCTCGTGTCATGGTTGATGAAGTGGTGGACCCATATTCGGGCTACAGCTTGACTTTCTGGAGGTGAAGACGAGCGCCTGCTGGGAGAGGCCATACATCGTATCATCCTATGGAGAAAGGATTGCATCATCTTTGAAGTCCACCGACATCGCGTCGTCTGCCGACTCCGCCACCGAGTCGCCAGACTCCGCTCCTCCAAGTCCACGAACGCGTGAGTCGACTCCTCCTTGAAGTCCGCCACCTCCTCCAAGTCCCCGAACGCGTGAGCTGACTCCTTCGGTTTCAAGTCCGGCACAGTGTCATGCCACTTCTCCGGTTTCAAGTCCGGCACCGTGTCAGGCCACACCTCCTACTTCAAGTCCGGCACATCGTCATGCCACTTCTCCTGGTCCAACTCAGCCACGTCAGCCGTCTCTGCCGTCTCAGCAATCGCAGAAGAGACATGCCACAGCTATGGTGCGTAGCGGTACGAGGAGGTAGTTCAGGAAATGCAATGGAGACAAGCGATGTAAATATGGTCCAAGCCTCGCTCCTCTTCCTCAGAGGCCTTACGACATGACTAAGGAGCAAAACGCAGCCATAGTGCAGGTCCAAGTGGATGCCCATTTTTGACCGAAACCGGCATCGCCGCCAAAGGAGAAAGTGCCTGAGAAAGTAATTGACCACTTCATTAAAATGGCTAGAGAACCAGCTCCCAAGCCTGTTGACTCGGACTATGAGCGCCAAATCAGGAAACTACATCGAGAACGGCTAAAGAAGGAAGCGAGCTCGAGCTCGAGCCAACAAGCGTGAGGCAAAAATGCGGAAAACCGTTCCCAATTTGGGAGAACAGTGGCGCAATCGATCTCCCGCTTGTTGTGCCAACAACAACACATGAGAGGAGGCCGCGCGCCCAATATTATTGTGGGCAAACCGTTAAAGTTCCCCAGCTAGGCGATGTGGTAATAACGGAGGAGCATATAATGCAGGCTTAAATGCTCAAGATCTCTGTTGGACAACTCCTCGAAATTGAGCCCATGTCTCCGCTTAGAGAGGAGGAAATAAAATGGAAATATGTCCGGGGCAAACCTTTGGTCCACCCAGACAAGGTCAAGAACCTCCCAACGAGAATGTATGAATTGCATCAATGGTACATGAACATTACCAAGATTTCCAATCGAGAGTCCCTCATGGTGAATGTCAAGAAGGAGCATTACTACCATGAGAAAGCTCTGTGCGTTGAGTATTCAGAACTATATCAGTTATACAATCAAGACGCACTCGACAAATCTCTCGTCGGTTGCTATTGTTTGTAAGTGATTTCTTTCTGTAATTTTTGATCAATCATTACATGTGAAAGGATCGATATGGTTGACTAGAGGGGGGGTGAATAGGCAACTAACAATTTTTAAGCTTTTCTTTATCAAATTAAACTTAGCAATAAAATAGATTGTCTAGATGTGCAACTAAGTGAGCAACCTATATGATGCAATAACAACTAGCACATAAGCAAGCAATGGATGTAACACAAGTAGGCTTGCAAAAGTAAAGGCACGAATTAACCAAGAGTGGAGCCGGTGGATACGAGGATGTGTTACCGAAGTTCCTTCCTTTTAAGGGGAAGTACGTCTCCGTTAGAGCGGTGTGGAGGCACAATGCTCCCCAAGAAGCCACTAGGGCCACCGTATTCTCCTCACGCCCTCACACGATGCGAGATGCTGTGATTCCACTATTGGTGAAGGAAATATGCCCTAGAGGCAATAATAAAGTTATTATTTATTTCCTTATATCATGATAAATGTTTATTATTCATGCTAGAATTGTATTAACCGGGAACATAATACATGTGTGAATACATAGACAAGCAGTGTCACTAGTATGCCTCTACTTGACTAGCTCGTTAATCGAAGATGGTTATGTTTCCTAACCATAGACATGAGTTGTCATTTGATTAACGGGATCACATCATTAGGAGAATGATGTGATTGACATGACCCATTCCGTTAGCCTAGCACCCGATCGTTTAGTATGTTGCTATTGCTTTCTTCATGACTTATACATGTTCCCGTAACTATGAGATTATGCAACTCCGTTTACGGAGGAACACTTTGGGTGCTACCAAAGCGTCACAACGTAATCGGGTGATTATAAAGGAGTACTACAGGTGTCTCCAAAGGTACATGTTGGGTTGGCGTATTTCGAGATTAGGTTTTGTCACTCCGATTGTCTGGAGAGGTATCTCTGGGCCCTCTCGGTAATGCACATCACTATAAGCCTTGCAAGCAATGTAGCTAATGAGTTAGTTACGGAATGATGCATTACGGAACGAGTAAAGAGACTTGCCGTAACGAGATTGAACTAGGTATTGGATACCGACGATCGAATCTCGGGCAAGTAACATACCGATGACAAAGGGAACAACGTATGTTGTTATGCGGTTTGACCGATAAAGATCTTCGTAGAATATGTAGGAACCAATATGGGCATCCAGGTTCCGCTATTGGTTATTGACCAAGAATAGTTCTCGGTCATGTCTACATAGTTCTCGAACCCGTAGGGTCCGCACGCTTAAGGTTTCGGCGATGCTTATATTATGAGTTTATGAGTTTTGATGTACCGGAGGAGTTCGGAGTCCCGGATGAGATCAGGGACATGACGAGGAGTCTCGAAATGGTCGAGACGTAAAGATCGATATATTGGACGACTATATTCGGAGTTCGGAAAGGTTCCGAGTGATTCGGGTATTTTTGAGTACCGAGAGTTACGGGAATACGTATTGGGCCTTATTGGGCCATACGGGGAAAGAAGGAAAAGGGCCTCAAGGGTGGCCGCACCCTTCCCTTGGTCTGGTCCGAATTGGACTAGGGAAGGCGCCCCTTCCTTCCTTCTCATTTTCCCTTCCCTTTCCTTCTCTCCTACTCCTACTACATGGAAGGTTTCCTAGTTGGACTAGGAAAGGGGAATCCTACTCCCGGTGGAGTAGGACTCCCCCAGTGCGCCTCCTCCTAGGCCGGCCACCCTCCCTTGCTCCTTTATATCTGAGGCAGGGGGGCACCCTAGAACACACAAGTTGATCTACGGATCGTTCCTTAGCCGTGTGCGGTGCCCCCCTCCACCATATTCCACTTCGGTCATATCGTCGCGGAGCTTAGGCGAAGCCCTGCGCCGGTGAAGTCATATTGTCGCGGAGCTTAGGCGAAGCCCTGCGCCGGTGAAGTCATATCGTCGCGGAGCTTAGGCGAAGCCCTGCGTCGGTGGAGCATCATCATCGTCACCACGCCGTCGTCTTGTGGAACTCATCCCGACACTTTGCTTTGGATCGAGTCCGGGATCGTCATCGAGCTGAACGTGTGCAGAACTCGGAGGTGCCGTACGTTCGGTACTTGGATCGGTCGGATCGTGAAGACGTACGACTACATCAACTGCGTTGTTATAACGCTTCCGCCACGGTCTCACGAGTGCGTGGACATACACTCTCCCTCTCGTTGCTATGCATCACCATGATCTTGCGTGTGCGTGGGAAAATTTTGAAATTACTACGTTCCCCAAGCGATTGGTATCGAGCCTGGTTTTATGCGTTGTTGTAATATGCACGAGTATAACACAAGTGTGTTGTGGGCGATACAAGTCATACTGCCTACAAGCATGTCATACTTTGGTTCAGCGGTATTGTGAGATGAAGCGGCCCGGACCGACATTACGCGTACGCTTACGCGAGACTGGTTTCACCGTTACGAGCATTCGTGCTTAAAGGTGGCTGGCGGGTGTCTGTCTCTCTCACTTTAGTTGAACTGAAAAGTGTACGCCCGGTCCTTGAGAAGGTTAAACGGAGTCTATTTGACGAAGTATCGTTGTGGTTTTAATGCGTAGGTAAGAACGGTTCTTGCTCAGCCCGTAGCAGCCACGTAAAACTTGCAACAACAAAGTAGAGGACGTCTAACTTGTTTTTGCGGGGCATGTTGTGATGTGATATGGTCAAGACGTGATGCTATATTTTATTGTATGAGATGATCATGTTTTGTAACCGAAGTTATCGGCAACTGGCTGGAGCCATATGGTTGTCACTTTATTGTATGAAATGCAACGCATACTGTAATTGCTTTTACTTTATCACTAAGCGGTAGCGATAGTCGTAGAAGCAATAGATGGCGTAACGACAACGATGCTACGATGGAGATCAAGGTGTCGCCGGTGGCGATTTATGGTGATCACGACGGTGCTTGAGATGGAGATCACAAGCACAAGATGATGATGGCCATATCATATCACTTATATTGATTGCATGTGATGTTTATCCTTTATGCATCTTATTTTGCTTTGATTGACGGTAGCATTTTAAGATGATCTCTCACTAAAATTATCAAGTAGTGTTCTCCACGAGTATGCACCGTTGCCAAAGTTCGTCTTAGAGACACCACGTGATGATCGGGTGTGATAAGCTCTCACGTCCATCTACAACGGGTGCAAGCCAGTTTTGCCTGTGAGAATACTCAGGTTATACTTGATGAGCCTAGCATATGCAGATATGGCCTCGGAACACGGAGACCGAAAGGTCGAGCATGAATCATATAGTAGATATGATCAACATAAGATGTTCACCATTGAAAACTACTCCATCTCACGTGATGATCGGTTATGGTTTAGTTGATTTGGATCACGTGATCACTTAGATGACTAGAGAGATGTCTATCTAAGTGGGAGTTCTTAAGTAATATGATTAATTGAACTTTAATTTATCATGAACTTAGTCTGGTAGTATTTTGCAAATTATGTTGTAGATCAATAGCTCGCGTTGTTGCTTCCCTATGTTTTTATATGTGTTCCTAGAGAAAATTGTATTGAAAAATGTTAGTAGCAATGATGCGGATTGGGTCCGTGATCCGAGGTTTATCCTCATTGCTGCCTGAAGAATTATGTCCTTAATGCACCACTAGGTGAGCGGACCTATTGCGAGGAGCAAATGTAGGCGTTATGAGCGTTTGGCTAGCTCCATATGATGACTACTTGATAGTTTAGTGCACCATACTTAACAGCTTAGAATCGGGACTTCAAAGGCGTTTTGAGCGTCATGGACCATATGAGATGTTCCAGGAATTGAAGTTAATATTTCAAGCAAATACCCGAGTTGAGAGATATGAAATCTCCAACAAGTTCTATAGCTAAAAGATGGAAGAGAATCGCTCAACTAGTGAGCATGTTCTCGATTATGCAGGTACTTCAATCGCTTGAATCAAGTGGGAGTTAATCTTCGAGATAAGATTGTGTTTGACAGAATTCTCTAGTCACCATCACTAAGTTATTAGAAATTTGTGATGAACTACAGTATGCAAGGGATGTCGAAAACGATTCCGAGCTCTTAGTGATGTTGAAATCGACGAAGGTAGAAATCAAGAAAGAGCATCAAGTGTTGATGATTGACAAGACCACTAGTCTCAAGGAAAGGGCAAAGGGAAGAAGCGGAACTTCAAGAAGAGCGGCAAGCAAGTTCTTTGCTCGAGTGAAGAAGCCCAAGTCTGGACCTAAGCCTGAGACTAAGTGCTTTTGTTGCAATGGAACTGGTCACTAGAAGCGGAACTACCCCAAGTGATTGGTGGATAAGAAGGATGGCAAAGTGAACATAAATATATTTGATATACATGTTATTGATGTGTACTTTACTAGTGTTCATAGCAACCCCTCGATTATTTGGTACTAGTTCAGGTTGCTAAGATTAGTAACTTCGAAAAAGGGAGTTGCAGAATGAACAGAGACTAGTTAAGGGTGAAGTGACGATGAGAGTTGGAAGTGGTTCCAAGATTGATATGATCATCATCGCACACTCCCTATACTTTCGGGATTAGTGTGGAACCTAAATAAGTGTTATTTGGTGTTGAGCATAAATATGATTTGATCATGTTTATTGCAATCTGATTATTCATTTAAGTAAGAGAATAAATTGTTGTTACATTTACATGAATAAAACCTTATATGGTTACACACCCAATGAAAATGGTTCATTGGATCTCGATCATAGTGATACACATATTCAAAATATTGAAACCAAAAGATGCAAAGTTAATAATGATAGTGCAACTTATTTGTGGCACTGCCGTTTAGGTCATATTGGTGTAAAGCACTTGAAGAAAACTCCATCTTGATGGACTTTTGGAATCACTTGATTATGAATCATTTGATGCTTGCGAACTGTGCCTTACGGGCAAGATGACTAAAACTCCGTTCTCCGGAACAATGGAACAAGCTCTTGACTTATTGGAAATAATACATACCGATGTATGCGATTCAATGAGTTTTGATGCTCGTGGCAAGTATCGTTATTTTCTGACCTTCACAAGATGATTTGAGCAGATATGGGTATATCTACTTGATGAAACATAAGTTTGAAACATTTGAAAAGTTCAAAGAATTTCAGAGTGAAGTTGAAAATCATCGTAATAAGAAAATAAAGTTTCTACGATCTGATCGTGGAGGCAAATATTTGAGTTACGAGTTTGGTCTACATTTGAAACAATGCGCAATAGTTTCGCAACTCACGCCTCCCGGAACACCACAAATAATGGTGTGTCCGAACGTCGTAATCGCACTTTACTAGATATGGTGCGATCTAAGATGTTTCTTACCGATTTACCGTTATAGTTTTGGGGCTATGCATTAGAGACAGCTGCATTCACGTTAAAAGGGCACCATCTAAATCCGTTGAGACGACACCGTATGAACTGTGGTTTGGCAAGAAACCAAAGTTGTTGTTTCTTAAAAGTTTGGAGTTGTGATGCTTATGTGAAAAAGTTTTCACTGATGAGCTCAAACCCAAATCGGAGAAGTGCGTCTTCATAGAATACCCAAAGGTAACTATTGGGTACACCTTCTATCACAGATCCAAAGGCAAGTTTTTCGTTGCTAAGATGGATCCTTTCTAGAGAAGAAGTTTCTCTCGAAAGAAGTGAGTGGGAGGAAAATAGAACTTGATGAGGTAATTATACCTTCTCCCTTATTGGAAAGTAGTTCATCACAGAAATCAGTTCCGGTGATTCCTACACCAATTAGTGAGGAAGTTAATGATAATGATCATGAAACTTGAGATCAAGTTGCTACCAAACCTCGTGAGGTCTTCCAGAGTAAAATCCGCTTTTGAGTAGTACGGTAATCATGTTACGGAAGTCATGTTACTAGACCATGATGAACCTACGAACTATGAGGAAGTGATGATGATCCCAGATACCACAAAATGGCTTGAGGCCATGAAAACTGAGATGGGATCCATGTATGAGAACAAAGTATGGACTTTGGTTGACTTGCCCGATGATCGGCAACCCATAAAGAAAAAAAGGATCTTCAAGAGGAAGACGGACAACGATAGTAGTGTTACTATCTACAAAGCTCGACTTGTCACAAAAGGTTTTCGACAAGTTCAAGGTGTTGACTACAATGAGATTTTCTCAAGCTGTAGCGATGCTTAAGTCTGTCCGAATCATGTTAGCAATTGCCACATTTTATGAAATCGGCAAATGGATGTCAAAACTACATTCTTTAATGGATTTATTAAAGAAGAGTTGTATATGATGCAACGAGAAGGTTTTGTCAATCCTAAAGGTGCTAACAAAATATGCAAGCTCGATGATGGACTGGTGCAAGCATCTCGAGTTGGAATACATGCTTTGATAAGTTGATCATAGCATATAGTTTTATCTGAGACTTGCGGTGAAGCCTGTAATTACTAGAAAGTGAGTGGGAGCACTTCTGACATTTCGATAAGTATATGTGAATGACATATTGTAGATCGGAAATAATGTAGAATTATTACGCAAAGCATAAAGGAGTGTTTGAAAGGAGTTTTTTCAAAGAAAGACCTCGGTGAAGCTGCTTACATATTGAGCATCAAGATCTATAGAGATAGATCAAGACGCTTGATAAGTTTTTCAATGAGTACATACCTTGACAAGATTTTGAAATAGTTCAAAATGGAGCAGTCAAAGAAAGAGTTCTTGCCTGTGTTACAAGGTGTGAAATTGAGTAAGACTCAAAACCCGACCACGGCGGAAGATAAAAGAGAATGAAAGTCATTCCCTATGCCTTGGCCATAGATTCTATAAAGTATGCCATGCTTTGTGTACCAGATCTATTGTATACCCTACAATCGAGTTTGGCAAGGAGTACAATAGTGATCTAGGAGTAGATCATCGGACAGCGGTCAAAATTATCCTTAGTAAAATAAGGATATGTTTCTCGATTATGGAAGTGACAAAAGGTTAAATAAGTAAAGGGTTACGTCGATGCAAGTTTTGACACCGATCTGGATGACTCTAAGTCTCGATCTAGATTCATATTGAAAGTGGGAGCAATTAGCTAGAGTAGCTCCGTGCGAGCATTGTAGACATAGAAAAATTGCAAAATACATAACGGATCTGAATATGAAAGACCCGTTGACTAAGATTCTCTCACAAGCAAAACATGATCACACCTTAGTACTCTTTGGGTGTTAATCACATAGCGATGTTGGACACATGATGATGTGAACTATCGATGTTAATCACATGGTGATGTGATCTAGATTATTGACTCTAGTGCAAGTGGGAGACTGAAGGAAATATGCCCTAGAGGCAATAATAAAGTTATTATTTATTTCCTTATATCATGATAAATGTTTATTATTCATGCTAGAATTGTATTAACCGGGAACATAATACATGTGTGAATACATAGACAAACAGAGTGTCACTAGTATGCCTCTACTTGACTAGCTCGTTAATCGAAGATGGTTATGTTTCCTAACCATAGACATGAGTTGTCATTTGATTAACGGGATCACATCATTAGGAGAATGATGTGATTGACATGACCCATTCCGTTAGCCTAGCACCCGATCGTTTAGTATGTTGCTATTGCTTTCTTCATGACTTATACATGTTCCTGTAACTATGAGATTATGCAACTCCTGTTTACCGGAGGAACACTTTGGGTGCTACCAAACGTCACAACGTAATCGGGTGATTATAAAGGAGTACTACAGGTGTCTCCAAAGGCACATGTTGGGTTGGCGTATTTCGAGATTAGGTTTTGTCACTCCGATTGTCGGAGAGGTATCTCTGAGCCCTCTCGGTAATGCACATCACTATAAGCCTTGCAAGCAATGTAGCTAATGAGTTAGTTACGGAATGATGCATTACGGAACGAGTAAAGAGACTTGCCGGTAACGAGATTGAACTAGGTATTGGATACAAGCGATCGAATCTCGGGCAAGTAACATACCGATGACAAAGGGAACAACGTATGTTGTTATGCGGTTTGACCGATAAAGATCTTCGTAGAATATGTAGGAACCAATATGGGCATCCAGGTTCCGCTATTGGTTATTGACCAAGAATAGTTCTCGGTCATGTCTACATAGTTCTCGAACCCGTAGGGTCCGCACGCTTAAGGTTTCGATGGCGGTTATATTATGAGTTTATGAGTTTTGATGTACCGGAGGAGTTCGAGTCCCGGATGAGATCAGGGACATGACGAGGAGTCTCGAAATGGTCGAGACGTAAAGATCGATATATTGACGACTATATTCGAGCTCGGAAAGGTTCCGAGTGATTCGGGTATTTTTCGAGTACTGGGAGAGTTACGGGAATACGTATTGGGCCTTATTGGGCCATACGGGAAAGAAGGAAAAGGGCCTCAAGGGTGGCCGCACCCCTTCCCTTGGTCTGGTCCGAATTGGACTAGGGAAGGGGGGCGCCCCCTTCCTTCCTTCTCATTTTCCCTTCCCTTTCCTTCTCTCCTACTCCTACTACATGGAAGGTTTCCTAGTTGGACTAGGAAAGGGGGAATCCTACTCCCGGTGGGAGTAGGACTCCCCTGGTGCGCCTCCTCCTGGGCCGCCACCCCTCCCTTGCTCCTTTATATCACAGGCGGGGGGCACCCTAGAACACACAAGTTGATCTACGGATCGTTCCTTAGCCGTGTGCGGTGCCCCCCTCCACCATATTCCACTTCGGTCATATCGTCGCGGAGCTTAGGCGAAGCCTGCTACCGGTGAAGTCATATTGTCGCGGAGCTTAGGCGAAGCCTGCGCCGGTGAAGTCATATCGTCGCGGAGCTTAGGCGAAGCCCTGCGTCGGTGGAGCATCATCATCGTCACCACGCCGTCGTCTTGTGGAACTCATCCCGACACTTTGCTTTGGATCGGAGTCCGGGATCGTCATCGAGCTGAGCGTGTGCGAGAACTCGGAGGTGCCACGTTCGGTACTTGGATCGGTCGGATCGTGAAGACGCACGACTACATCAACCGCGTTGTTATAACGCTTCGCTTACGGTCTCACGAGTGCGTGGACATACACTCTCCCCTCTCGTTGCTATGCATCACCATGATCTTGCGTGTGCGTAGGAAAATTTTGAAATTACTACGTTCCCCAACAATTGGTGCCCTTGAAGGCGACGACCGAACCTTTACAAACAAGGTTGGGGCTATCTCCACAACAATTGGAGGCTCCCAACAACACCACGAAGCTTCACCACAATGGAGTATGGCTCCGAGGTGATCTCAACCGTCTAGGGTGCTCAAACACCCAAGAGTAACAAGATCCGCTAGGGATAAGAGAGGGAATCAAATTTCTCTTGGTGGAAGTGTAGATCGGGGCCTTCTCAACCAATCCCGAGCAAATCAACAAGTTTGATTGGCTAGGGAGAGAGATCGGGCGAAAATGGAGCTTGGAGCAACAATGGAGCTTTGGGGAAAAGAGGTAGGTCAACTTTGGGGAATAAGACCCTTTTATATAGTGGGGGAATCAATCCAACCGTTACCCCACTGAACAGCCACGCACAGAGCGGTACTACCGCTTGAGCATGGTGGTACTACCGCTCCCACTCAGCGGTACTGCCGTGCTGACGAGGAAGACAGGGCCCTGGCCCCAGAGCGGTACTACCGCGGTAGTGAGAGCGGTACTACCGCTTGGAGCGGTACTACCGCCCCTACTACCGCTCCTAGTACCGCAAAACCCGACACGAGAAACACCGGTCTCGAATCGAGGCGGTAGTAGCGCGGAACTATTGCGGTACTATGGCCGAATCCCCCAAGCGGTACTACCGCTCTGCGGAGCGGTACTACCGCTTCGTGGAGCGGTACTACCGCTGGAGAGCTTCGGCGGTACTACCGCTGTTGACCGCGGTACTACGGCTGGGACGGAACGGAGCAGGAACGGAAGAACAAAAGGGCAGCTCCAAAGAAGCGGAAGGAAGACGACGGGTGTGAAGGATGTGTACGTGTTGATTCCACCCAAGTCTTACCACAGCGGATCCCCTCTTGATAGTACGGTGACTCCTACGAAACTAGTCCACCAACAACGAAGCGAAGGAGCTACACCGTCTTGAATACAACACAGAGGGGAGGTAATCGTCTCGTGCCAATGGATGAATCTCTGAAAGAACTTAACGCACATGATTAGTCCGCAAAAGAATTGTCATCAATCACCAAAACAACTTGGGGATAAACATGCCCTTACAACATGTAATTATCCTCACTATATATTCTTTTCTGTGGTATTATATTCAGGATGAAGATGTATGAAATGAAACAATCTGGACGCTATGGCATTGGGTTCATTGACTCAAATACCATTAATGAGTACACATGGAATCTTGCAACTTCTAAAGCAGGTGTAGAGGAAAGCATGCTAGAGTTCTTGAAGTGCCTCAATACCCATGAAGATATACTACTTCCTTACAACTTCACGTGAGTTAATACAAATTCTGTTTTTGCTTACTAGCTAGCTAGATGTTAATAACTAAGTGTATACGGTTTATGATATATAGTTGATTAATTTTATGCACATGACTGCTTAATTAAGACATGCAAACGTGTGCGCATGCAGTTTCCACTGGATCTTGTTAGTCATTAAAGTTGACAAAGCAACATTGAAGTACTCGACTCGCTACTTAAAGAAGATAAAGACTACACCATCATGAAGGGGATAATCAACAGGTAATTTCAATCATTATTAACTATATCTCGGACTATTATTAGTTCGTCATTTCTTGATATGAACTATTTAATAACCCCTTTATTGATTTTCTTTGCCGGTGGGCAGGGCTTGGGCAAAGTTCATCAAGGTGACTCCAGGCAAATGGCCAAAAAAGTTGTTTTGGCATCGACCAAGGGTAAATAATTAAGTAGTACTAACTAGCTAGCCATCTGTTTAATTCTTGTTTCAATACCATTAATTAATTATCATGCTTGATTAATCATTGTCTGATTCAATTCCATTCTCGTAAAGGCCCTGAAGCAGGCGCCGGGGAATGATCTTTGTGCATTCTACGTTTGCGAGAATATTCGCATGATGGCGTCCGAAAGGAGCAGATCTCAAAGACAGGAATGGGTACGTTGTCAGAACTCTATTTACACCATTATCGATATCTTGTAACACAACTAATACACATGCATGCATATTGATCTCCTTCTTAACAGTTCAGAGAGGTGCGGGATAAGCTCCTACCCGAGGAGCGCATACTAGCACTTCAAGAGGAAATAACCGGATTTTTGCTCGACCAGGTCATAGATCCCAAAGGAGAATACTATTATCCGCTACCGCCGTCATGAACCACTTGTCATCGTGCATGCTTCGAAGGCACCAAGGCAACATGTGGGAGAAATTGTATATGTATATACATGTGTATGTGTGAATAGTTAATGGTGTTGGCTGTGAGACGTTCGATGATATTATTTATGTATATATATATATATATATATATATATATATATATATATATATATATGCGGTTCTACGTACGAGAAAATCTATTTATATATATGCATAACTTGTACAATTTGTAGTATCGTGAAATACCAGCAAACAAAAAAAATTAAATGAAAAATAAAGCCAAATTGAAAACACAAAATTAAAGCAAAAATTAAAAAAAACACCCAAACATTTAGTACCGGACCTACGCGCACATGGGCCTGGCTCGTGCCACGTGTTTGCACTTTAGCGCCGGTTCGTGACGAACCGGTACTAAAGGGGGACCTTTAGTCCCCACTCTTTAGTGCCGGTTGGCGAACCGGCACTAAAGGCCGTCACGAACCGGCACTAAAAACCGGTTTTGCACTAGTGACGGCGGCAGGCAGGAGAGGATTGGAGGCAAGATCCCTTCGATCGATGATGAGATCTTCTTCCCCAAGTCAACGACGGTGTTGGAATATTAAATTTGTCTAGGTATGGTCCTTCAGATCTTACTTCGCCAGACCGATTTTGGATATTTTTTTTCTCATGGTCACCACGAGGAGGATTGTCCTTGCAATATCTATCCAGGCTACTACGTCCTCGACAATGGTGATTTGTACTCTCGGCTCCCAGCGACGTCGACCTGACTATTCGTTTTTTGTTCCTGTAATACCGGTGCTGCTATTCTTGCCGACGTTGGTTGATTACTTGAATGGCTGCGTGTGTGCATTACAGCTTTGCATTGCGGCTCAAATTAAAACTACTCGAGAACCCTCATTGGTATTTACAAGCCCGTGGTTTAATATCTTTGTTATTTTTCTACTGCTGCCTTAAAAAATACAAGATTGTGTCATGAAAGAAGAAAGAGTTTGAAGATCTCAAAGATTTGCTCTTTTCTTTTAGACATTATTTTGTAATCGCTGCAATCAGCTCATGTATCTTGTACAATTCGTTACTATAAATATATCATGGTATTGATTATTAAAAAAAATGCAATTTAAGATGATTTAGTAAAAAACAGTTTAATGTGGATATATAACCGATTTTTTAGAACAATATATAACCATTTGAAGAGTGGAAAATTGACAGTCTAAGGCTCTAAATTAACCAAGCACACGAATTGCCCCTTTTTATTAGATTTCTATAAAAAGACAGACTAGGAGAGAATAATAGAGAAAGGGTTCTAGACTATACACTATTGGAGCTTTATCACACGCGAAGAAGAACCACAGGTGTTCGACGCATGCATGCATCACTTGACGAGGTTGGTTATGGCGATGCCAATGATGGTCGTCTGCAGGCAGTCGGCGCTGTACCTGGGCAGCGGCGACGGGAGCCCGACCTTGACGAGCCCGCCGTCGCACCGCTGCAGGAGCGGCGCGACGCTCGCCATCTCCTCCTTGGCCGCCGCGTACCGGCGCGCCCTGAGCTCGTCGGAGGCCTCCGCGAAGGCCAGGCCCACCTTGTCGTACGCCTTCACACACGCGTCCATGGCCGCCTCGGCCTTCTTGTCCTTGGGCTCTGGGAGGATCTTCCCGTGGGTTAGGTCGAAGATGGCGTCGTCGGCGAGGTTGATGCCGATGAGCACGGCCGTCTTTGCCAGGCCCCACGTATCCGCCTCCGCCGCGCCCTCGTACGCCAAGAACTGGCGCACGCAGAACGCGACGTCCACGCGCCGGTCGCCCGCCCCTGCGTCCCTGCACGTGGTCTCGATCGTCGCGTCCGCGCCCCACGCCGACACGACGACGAGCACGGCCGCGGCCGCGGCCAAGGGCGAGGAGGTGGGCGGCTTGATCATCTGTACTCTTCGAAGATCCACTTCGAAATCCTTACCAGTGTGAAAATCGGAAGCGAAGCGCATGTGGGTTTTATATAGGGGAGAACTTTTCAAGAGAGACGTATAGAGTGGAGATGTGTGGGTCAGTTTGCATGGAACAGGGAGAGGCAAACAAGTGTCCGGTTTAGTTACCCCCCGCAGCTGACTGAGATTTGGCCTTCGCATTAGCCGTGTAATAATTCAACTCGACTGCTCCCTATAAAAAAAACTTGGCTGCAAGAACACAACAAAATAGCATTGGTCTTTTCCTTGGAATGATTTCACACAACAAGTGAAAACATTTCGGTTTTGCTAAACACCGGGCACCTCAAAATTTCTTACGCGCAATTGATTTCTATGAAGCACTGAGGCGAAGACATCGACGCTGCGGCGAGCGAAGCAAGGCAATGGAACGCCGGCAAGGCCTCGGACAGGAGAGTCCGAGAGTTGACAAGTTCGGGTGCGCGGGGGAAGGAATAATCCGGGGGAAGGGGGCTGCCGGCGCGGCAGAAGAACATGAGGTGGGAAGGTTAGAGGGATGCCCTGGGCGATGGCAGCACGCAGCACGACAATGGGCAGCGGTTAGGCACGCGGGGATCGATAGCGTGTGGAGAAACAAAACGTATGTCCCGGAGAGGAAGCAGAACACTGCATCGATGACCCTTGGATGACGATGTAATGGTAAAAACACAACTGACTGGAACTTAAATTCTTTTTGCCACCTGATGAATAGATGCCCCCGAAACATTTACGTCTATTTATTTTCCGGGACCAAGTTGAACACGAGCCTCTTTTTTTTTTCGAGAAAACTTTCAATCTATTCATCTTCTATCATGGCAGTACAACGAACACTAGAAATAATAAAAATTACATCTAGATCCGTAGACCACCTAGCGACGACTACAATCACTGAAGTGAGCCGAAGGCGCGCCGCCGTCATCATCCCTCCCTTGCCGGAGTCGGGCACAACTTGTTGTAGTAGACAGTCGGGAAGTCGTCGTGCTAAGGCCCGTGAGGACCAATATCGTAACCGGCAACCGTCGCCGATGAAGAATAACGTAGATCGAAAGGATCCAACCTGAAGACACACGAACATAGACAAACCACAACCAGATCCGAGCAAATCCATCAAGGATAGATCCGCCGGAGACACCTCCACACGCCCACCAACGATGCTAGACGCACCACCGGAACGGGGACTTGGCGGGAAGACCTTTATTTCATCTTCAGGGAGTCGTCACCGTCTCGTCTTCCTGAGTAGGACACAAATCCTAACAAATCTTGAAAGAACGACTAACAACAAAGCCCTCCCGCCGGCCCTTGCCAGGATCCACCGTGCCCCATGGCCCTAGGACCACCGGAGACGAGGCGGACCTGCGGCGGAGCCGGCGAGAGGCACGAACCCTAGCTTTCCTTGAAGAAGGAGGCGGCGGCTGGGACCTGTTTTTTAAGAGACGAGTCTGTCTATGGATTGCAACCTAGGTAGTACTTTCCTTTTGATTGGGTGCTCAAGTTTATTTGAAACACAAGCCTCCTTTTAAAAAAAAGTGTAAACACCTTTACAATAGCAACAGAACACCATAGCCATCCAAAGCATATGCTCCCGAATGAACAATAACAACAAAAAAAGACCATGTTTATTTGTAATTTCTTGAAAACATACATGTCTGTATCTTCTATCTACGGTCAAAATTGGTGAAGTACTTCCATTTGTTGTGATCAATCTGTGCTCTAAACCAACTAATTTTTAAAACACTAAATTTTTTCTTCAACACATGTCGCAGTGTTTGTGTTTGTTATATAATAAAACTTACGGACACCCAAAAAGACATGGACATATACATGTCTATTTTTTAAAAAAAAACTGACATTAAAACAGAAAATTGTCCTCGTGCGACACTGCTAGGGTGACTCGGGCATTCAAAATTTCCTACCACTGCCCCATTCGTCTCCTCAACACTGTTGGGCAAAGCTTCATCTTCGTCAACAAATGCGGTGTGTTATGGAAGGCAGGAGTGTCATCTTCTTATCGTTGGAGATGTAGCCAGGACGTCCATTTGTCGCCAATGAGTGCCTATCGAAAAGCAATATTCAGTGTCACCTCCTTCATGCGCCGTAACAAAAAATTGTTCCCGTTGAAAAAAAAAACTCTACTAGAAAGAGTATTGATGATTGAGCTACATATCTCTAACCAAGTGTTTTTTTAAACGACCATTGTCAACATTGAAAACATCTTTGTTAGGGCATCTACAACGCTGAACTGTAAATCAGACACCGCATCCGCCCACGGACAGGGACTAGACCGTGGATACGGATGCGAGGGAGCCGGCCATCCAATACATTTCAAACAGCTTTACACAAAACGGACAAATTGCATGCAAACCGTATGTTTTCATTTAAACTGGAGCATATTCATTACATTTAGAACAAATTTCATTGGGGGGGGGGGGGGGGGGTGGGGGGCAAAACCTAGACTACATCGGCGTTCGTCATCCAAGTCCTTGTTGTTCCCTTCTGGCGATTGCGTCCCCCATCCACCGTGAGGAAGTGAAGGTGCGGTCACCAGTGAGGAAGAGTGGAACATGGGAGACGGACCGGCCCACATGAGACACAAGGCTTCCTGTCGCCCCTCCCATGCCCTACTCGTCCTCGGCGGAGTCTGTGACCTGTCCCTTGCCAGTGGAGGTGAGGACCATGATGGAAATGGAGGGTACGGCGCTCTCGTCGTCCCACCGACACGGCCAAACACTATTTGGAGGCGCGTAGGTCACGCAGCTGGCGGAATTCTCGTCTGCGATTGCCTGTGCCGCTAGTGCTGCCTCCGCATAGCATTGTGAGCGGCGGTTTGAGCGCAGGTGGCCCTACGGGCAAGGCTAATTTTTAAGATTCATGAGCAGATATCCGAAACTAGGGGCCTCGTGGGTTGCTCTGGCGGCTCATGAGGCGACCACCGCCGCCCGCCCAACCACCCCATCCCTCGCGCTCCTCCCTCGCCGCCGCCGTGGCCCTCCGGCCCGACCAGCTGGCGGCAGCAGGGCGCTCCCTCCCCCTCTCGCTCGTCTCCCTACCCTCCAGGCTCTGTCTTCCCCAGCCACCGGTGAGATCCGATCTGGCCCCTACTTCTTTCTTCTGTCCTGGCCGGGCGTGGCCTGCCTGGTGGCGGCATGGTCCTCGGTGGGTGGGGGGGTGCCGTTGGGGTCGTAGTGGCGCGACTCCTTGGCCGGCGGCCACGGATGGGGCCCCCACCGCCGCCGGTGCTGGATCCACCACTCAGATGTGCTCCTTCCGATCCGTTGGACTCCGTGGGCAAGGCCCTCTCTTGTTGGTGGCCCCTGTGGCTGCAGATTTTGGGGTGCCCGGCGGCCCAGATCTGGGTTTCATCTTCTCGGTTGAAAGGGGCGAGCTTTGGCGGCATGGGTGCCAGGGTTGCGCTAGTGCGGCAGCAGGGGTGGCCGTGGCCGGCTGTGTGCTTGCGGCCCGCCGGCATGTGTGTGTTGTGGGTGAGGCTGGGTCTCTTCGTTCACCGCAATGGCGACTCGGACGATGAAAGCACGGCTGCATCGTTAAGCGGGTGTCGCTGCGGGGGTGCTTGTGTGTCGTCTCGGCCGTGTGGGCGGCGAGGTGGCTCACTCCGGGAGCGTCCGGCATGCAGGTGTGTTCGTTGCTGCCACTCCGTCTGTTCCGGGCGTCGTTTGCATCTCTCTTTGGTCGGCCATGGCTGAGGACCTGGTTGGTGGGGGTCTAGTCCCGAGCGAAAGCTCTGCCCGACCACGTTGGTGCCGGTGATGGCGATGCTCGTGTGCGTCGTTTTCCTCCTTGGACGTGTCATCGTGGGTGGCCCCATTCACCATCGACTCTGGGTGAAAACCCTTGGTATGGCAGGTTCCAGACTAGGCGGTGGCGGCGATGTGTCGTCGTATCCTTCTTGGAGGCTCCGTCAAGTGAGCAAGGTCCTCTGCTACTGGTCACTAGGGTGAGGTCTGTAGATGGCGGCTTCTTCTCGTCATGTGTCGAGTCCATGCATCGACAGTGGTGCTCTCGTGAGGAGTGTGGTTTGGCGAGGCGGTTGTGCTCGAAGACCTCCCTTTGGTGCTCCGGCGCCAGTCTTCATTCACGCTCTAGGGTGGTGAGCATTCCATCGTCCGACGGTGCGACGCCCTTCGAGCTGGGGCGAGGAGCTGGGGGCTCCTTCTGACGATGGAACGGGATGGCGCTAGTTTGCTGGGCACCCAGGCGATGGCAGCGCCATAGCCCCTCTGTCGGCTGTTCCCCTTTCGAGCTGGCTCCATTCATAGCATTGGTGCTTCGGGCATGTATGAGGGCTCTAGTGTCTCATTTTATTACCTATTTGAGCTGTGTTGCTGCTCCTAGGCATCCATATACCTTGTCGGAGCTTTTGAGCATAATTGGTTTGATGCCAAAAGTTAGCATGCCAAATTTTGGCAACTGCCAAATATTGGCTAGAGATTGGTTGCTTGCCAATTCTCGCTGCCAAACTCACAAAAAGTTGTCAAATTTTGGCAACTTTTGATTTTACCAAATGTTGGCTTGCCAAATATTGGCAATGCCAAATGTTGGTACCGAACCAATTATGCTTTTTATTTCGTTTCTTTTTGTTGCGTTGGGTTGTATCGTTGTTTGGACTTCTTGTCCTCGGCTGTAAGGGCGTCATTAATTTAACGCCGGGCCGTAGGCCTCTTATCTAAAAAAAACTAGGGGAAAGTTTTGAGGCACTGGTTAACTAGGCCGGCACATTGGCCCCTCTAGCGCAGAACAAATACTGCTCGAGTGTAGTCAAGCACAATCATAAATCCTATTTGACACATGTAGGCCTTTCTGTACGTGGCTCACACCACCCCTCAAACGTCTTTAGTAAGGACCTATGACGCATTGCATTTCGTTTTATCATATGGAAAGCTTCTATAAGCTTTTGATTCAGTTCTAGAAAGCTTCTAGAAGCTTTAGCTAGGTTTCTTCCTATGCTTTCTCGGTTTTTCTTTGTTTATTCTATTTTGTTTTGATTTTTCTTGTTTTCATTTTTTCTCAAGCATGACCTTTTCCAAAAATTCATGAACATATTTTGAAATTTGCAATTGTTTCCCATAATCCATGAAGATTTTTCAAATTCATCATATTTTTTCCTAATTTATGAAAGTTTTCTAAATTTGTGAACATTTTTCAAATTCATGATTGATTTTACATTTTTCCGATGTATGAAACTTTTATTATCTACTCCCTTCTTTCACAAGTATGTTCTAAATTTTGAATCATATGCATATATACATGTTTTAGTGTTTTTTAAAGTCATTTAAGTCTGCATATAGTCCATATTGAGATAACCAAGACATATTATGTTTGTGGGAGTAGAAAAATAGGTGGCTCTTTTATGGCGGGTAGGTCGCTGGTTTGAGACGTAGCACGTACCCCCCCCCCCCCTCACACATGGGTGTACGTATGGGCGGGCCCATTTCTCAACTTTTTCTTTTGGTTTTTCCTTCCTTTTATTTTCTTTTCCATTTTTCCTTTTTCCTTTTCTCTTTTTTTTCTTCTTTACTTTTTCATTTTTTGTTCGTCGATTTAAAAAAATATTCATCAATGTAAAAAGGTGTTCATTGAATTCTAATTTTGTTCATTGGACTTAAAAACTTTTCATCAAATTCAAAATTTTGTTTTCTTTTTCTTTTTTGTTTTCAATTCTGAAAATAATGTTCAAATTTGTGAACATTTTTTCAAATTGTGAACAGTTTTTGATGAACATGTTTTTGAAATTTTATTCATCTAATTTAAAAAATGTCCATCAAATTCCAAATTTGTTCATTAATTTTCAGTAAATATTCATCAAATTCATAATTTTTTTCTTGAATTCAAAATTTTTTCATCCATTTTTTAAAAAATATTCTTGAATACAAATTTTGTTCATCAAGTTCAAAATATGTTCAACGATTTAAAAATTTGTTCATCAAATACAAAAAATGTTCATCATTATTAGAAAATTCTCATAAAAAATTGTTCATCAACATGAAAAATGTTCACTAAGATTTAGAAATGTTCATTCTTTTCAAATCATAATCATTTTTTGAATTCGGTGGACATTTTTTGAAACCCTGAGCTTTTTATCATTTCATGATTTTTTTTAAATCATGAACAATTTTTGAATTCACAAACATTTCACAATTTACAACTTTTTTTAGAATCACGAATTATTTTTAAAAAGAAAAAAGTTAAAACAGAAATAAGCAAAAAAAGGTGCTTCTTGCTTTTCCTGCCGCGCACATAAGTCGGCCCATGATGGTGTGGGAGGAGGGGGTGTGTGCACTCGATGTTCTTGACGCGCTATACACGTCAAATAGGAGCTCATGAAAAATAACCTTTTGTGGTTTTGCTTATTCGTGTGAACCGCGAGTGCTAACAACGGTCTAACGAAATCACTAGTTAAGGAGCACTCTTTGAAAAGTTCACTTTCACCATCGCATGTTGCGACAAGTATGACATTGTATGAATTAACCAAACGAAGACAATCAGAAGAGAATGCATTGGATGGCGTGATGGAAGATGTGTACCAAAAGACCATGGAGGAATGGGTTGTATCGTTGTTTGGACTTCTTGTCCTCGGCTGTAAGGGCGTCAGTAATTTAACGCCGGGAAGTAGGCCTCTTATCTAAAAAAACTAGGGAAAAGTTTTGAGGCGCTGGTTAACTAGGCCGGCACATTGGCCCCTCTAGCGCAGAAGAAATACTGCTCGAGTGTAGTCAAGCACAATCATAAATCCTATTTGACACATGTAGGCCTTTTTGTACGTGGCTCACACCATCCCTCGAGCGTCTTTAGTAAATACCTATGACGCATTGCGTTTCGTTTTATCATATGGAAAGCTTCTATAAGCTTTTGATTCAGCTCTAGAAAGCTTCTAGAAGCTTTAGCTAGGTTTCTCCCTATGTTTTCTTGGGTTTTCTTTGTTTATTCCGTTCCGTTTTGATTTTACTTGTTTTCATTTTTTCTCAAACATGACCTTTTCCAAAAATTCATGAACATATTTTTAAATTTGCAATTGTTTACCATAATCCATGAAGATTTTTCAAATTCATCATACTTTTTCCTAATTTATGAAAGTTTTCTAAATTTGTGAACATTTTTCAAATTCATGATTGATTTTACATGTTTCCGATGTATGAAACTTTTATTATCTACTTCCTTCTTTCACAAGTATAAGATGTTCTAAATTTTGAATCATATGCATATATACATGTTTTAGTTTTTTTTAAGTCATTTAAGTCTGTATATAGTCCATACTGAGATAACCAAGACATATTATATTTGTGGGAGTAGAAAAATAGGTGGCTCTTTATGGCGGGTAGGTCGCTGGCTTGAGACGTAGCACGTACGCCCCCCCCCCCCCCTCACACGTGGGTGTACGTACGGGCGGGCCCATTTCTCAACTTTTTCTTTTGGTTTTTCCTTCCTTTTCTTTTCTTTTCCATTTTTTTCTTTTCCATTTTTTCTTTTTTCTTTTCTCTTTTTTTCTTCTTTAATTTTTCATTTTTTTGTTCGTTGATTTAAAAAAATATTCATCAATGTTAAAATGTGTTCATTGAATTCTAATTTTGTTCATCTGATTTAAAAACTTTTCATCGAATTCAAAATTTTGTTTCCTTTTTCTTTTTTGTTTTCAATTCTGAAAACAATGTTCAAATTTGTGAACATTTTGTCAAATTGTGAACAGTTTTTGAAATCATGAACATGTTTTTGAAATTTTATTCACCTAATTTAAAAAGTGTTCATCAATTCCGAAATTTGTTCATTAATTTTCAAAAAATATTAATCAAATTCATAATTTTTTTCTTGAATTCAAAATTTGGTTATCCATTTTTAAAAAAATATTCTTGAATACAAATTTTGTTCATCAAGTTCAAAATATGTTCAACGATTTAAAAATTTGTTCATCATTATAAGAAAATTCTCATAAAAAATTGTTCGTCAACATAAAAAATGTTCACTAAAATTTAGAAATGTTCATTCTTTTCAAATCATAATCATTTTTTGAATTTGGTGGACATTTTTTGAAACCGTGAGCTTTTATCATTTCATGATTTTTTTTAAAATCATGAACAATTTTTGAATTCACAAACATTTCACAATTTACAACTTTTTTTGAAATCGTGAATTATTTTTTAAAAAGAAAAAAAGTTAAAACAGAAATACGCAAAATAAATAAGGTGCTTCTTGCTTTTCCTACCGCGCACATAAGCCAACCCATGAGGGTGTGGGAGGAGGGGGTGTACGCGTCAAATAGGAGCTCATGAAAAATAACCCTTTTGTGGTTTTGCTTATTCGTGTGAACCGCGAGTGCTAACAACGGTCTAACGAAATCACTAGTTAAGGAGCACTCTTTGAAAAGTTCACTTTCACCATCGCATGTTGCGACAAGTATGACATTCTATGAAAGTTAACCAAACAAAGACAACCAGAAGAGAATGCATTGGATGGTGTGATGGAAGATATGTGTACCAAAAGATCATGGAGGAATGAGTTTTTGAGATATTCAGTGTTTCAACCTGGCTCTGTTAGCCAAACAAGCATGGCGTTTGCTCGATAGCCTTGAATCCCTATGTGCCACCATATTAAGAGCTAAATATTTCCCGGATGGCGACTTAATGAATGCGAGTCAAAAAAAGGTCTTCCTTTACTTGGCAAAGCATTATGGCGGGAGTGGATTCTCTAACATATGAATATATTCAGAGAGTTGAAAATGGACAAAATATTGATATTTGAAAATATGCTTGGATCCCACACGGGGCAAATAGGAAAATTATTACCCCTAGAAGAGGGCAACTTATATCAAAAGTCGTTGATCTTATCGATCCAGTCACCAATTTATGGGATGAAGACTTGGTGGGACAAACTTTGTGGCCAATCGATGCTCAAAGGGTGCTTGCCATCCCCCTTCCTATGCATAACATGTCGGACTTCATTGCTTGGAGTTTCACAAAGAACGGATGTTTCACGGTTCGCTCGGCTTATTTGGACAATGGAACAAACAATATGGGAGAAAATTGCAACACAGAAATGGCATGGGTAGAACAAATGTCAATACTATCTGAAGTAAGATTTGAAAGTTATCTTGTCCAGCAAAGGTGAAGATTTTTTTGGCATACTTTACACGGAACCCTTCCATGTCGTGTCGTGTTACACTTGCTAATAGGCATATAAAAGTTTTGCCTATATGCCCATCATATTCTAACAGGCTTGAAGATACAAAACATATGTTATTTTCTATGTCAAAAGGCCAACGAGGTTTGGGAAAGATTGGGTTTGCACGAGGCTATTAAGAAAGCTTGTGCAATGGACCACGCGAGAGAGATAGTCTTTGAGTTCCTTCTTCTTATGCCGGACCATGAGCTATCTATAGTGGGCATCCAGAATGTATGTGAATTGATGTAACCGTTATTGTTCCTTCTCCTTACTGGCGATGTAACCGTTATTTGCGTCACTTGTCGCAATCTAGGATTTTTTTTAGATTTGTTTATTTAAAATGTTTTATCTCTCAAAACACGTGTTCAAATCTTGAACCGTTTCATCTTTGGATTCATCATATCGAGATCTTCAACTACATCCATGTTTATAGATTTCGACAAACTTTTTTCATGAAAAAATCCAACCAAAAGCACATTTTTTTCCTTTCCGAGAGGCATGAACGTGCCTCTTGCGAAAGCAAATCTGTGCCTCTACAAAAAGCAAATTCATGCCTCTCGTAGAAAAAAACACATTTATTTCCTTTCCGAAGAGGCACGACCGTACGTCTTGTGAAGCAAAATCCGTGCCTCCATGTGAAGCAAATCCATGCCTCTCGCGGAAGAGAAGAAAGCACACTCCCCCCTTTCTGAGGAGCATGACCGTGCCTCTCACGAAAGCAAATCCGTACCTTTTATGAAAGGAAAAAAAGAAAACACGTTTTTCCCTTTTCGAAGAGGCACGCACAGAGTAAATCCGTGCATCCAAGAGGTGAATCCGCGCCTCTCACGGGAGGAAAAAAAACATGTTTTTCTTTTTGCGAGAGGCGCTCACGTAAGAGAAAAACACGTTTTTAACGTATTTTTTATTTAATTTTTGTTCTTCAAATCTTAGGAAAAACCAGGAGGAAACCAGAAAACCCTGGAAAGAATCACCTAAAAGCCAAAACGCGTACATTGTTTTTTTCAAAGGGAGCGTTCAAAGCGTGACGCGTGGCGGATGCTGAGAACGAGCCACGGCCCATCCAAAGTGATCTCCAGAACTTTTTTGCGGGTTGCCGCTGGAGATGCCCTAAGAGCATCGATAAAGAGAGTGAAGGCGTTCGCGGCGGCTCGCAATTTTCACGAACGAAAAAAAGCATCAACGTTGCTATTTTTGCCGCTTTAGGATTCGTGCAAAAAATCAAGTGGTTCGGAAGACGTTCGGGCTGAAATCCAATAAATCTCCCCGCAAAAAATAAAATAAATCCAATAAATCTGAAGTTCGGACGTTCGGGCTGACGGCGGGCGACTCCAATGCGGTCGCACGGTGGCGGGCGAGGCGACGTGACGCGGTCGCACGGTAGGGGGACGAGGCGAGGCCATGTGCAGCGAGGCGAAGGGCGGGCGACGCGGCCGTAGGGTCCCATCGAGCGCGCGACGGCGCGAGAGGCTCTGCGACGCGGCGCTGCGGCTGTCCCGTGAAGCTGATCCGCCGAAATGCGCCACTCGCCGCCGGCGATCAGTGGAGGTATACGTTTCGGTTTCCCCACACTTTAGCTGCTTCGTCCCATGACGCCCTCCCGTCGGCCTCTTTACTCCGGCAGCAGCACCTCCAGCAGCAATTGCTCCTTGCTAGGTTAATTAACTCTGGTTGTTCATCCTGGTTGGGGTCTATTAATTCGGGCATTTGTGTTTGTTTCAGTTGATTTGGAATAACGCAGTCAGATGAGATGATAATGCAGCTTCCGAATCAATTGTAGCCTCCGTCAGTGGCCACGTCGAGGGATAGATCCCATTCTGTTCTCATTCTCAGCAGAAGATAAATTATATCTGTTTCTGGTGAGAAATTTTTCCAGTATGATGCAAGTTCACCTCTTCTGCACCTTGACGGCTGGGTGCTTTTGTGACTCATTGCTCCAGATTATCTTTCCATGTAGAATTTGTGGACTCATTGACCCTCATCAACACATATGAACCGACCTACCGACCTGTTGCTAACTCTACTTGATCATGTATGCCCCTGTATCACAGGATTTATTCATCTCTATCCACATGTGCCCATGTTCTTATTTGTGAGCAGTTCCACTTCTACATACAGTTTCATATCAGAACACAACACATGGTCATGTCTTTTCTTAAATATTTAAGTTACTTGGAACTTTTACATGCGAAAACCATATGAAATTAACCTGTCAAAACTGTCCAGGAGTGCTCCGAAAGAAAAATCTTCCATCCTGAGCTACCGGAACTTTGGTATGTCTTGGCTTGCTTCTTCTGTAGGACTCCTCTAGATGAACTATAGTCCAAATCAATTTATAGATACATTACAGCTATCATTATGTCACTCTGTTTCTTCTACCTTATTGATACTTTTCTTACGTGCCAACTTTCTATTTGTATCTCTATATTCGGGGCTGTGATGTGTTACCATAAAAGGCTTTCGCCCCCGCTTTATATATAAAGCAACGATCATCAACACCTGGTACAAACGCATGCCACCACAACACATGCATACACTCAAGGCAGGATACATAGGCGCTGAGCGCAGCAACACCACCCCGAGCACTACAAGAGCAGTCGGGGCCCTCGACCGTGAACACGCCACCACAAAGAGATGAAGCCACATACGACGAACCGTGGGCTCCAAGGCGGCGCCTTCAGGAAGGATACGACACTGGAGCGCCGGCACCGCCTGACCCGAGGGTCAGAGTTTCCCCTGGAGTGACACGATGGGCAATGTGAGCCGCGACGACGCCTTCAAGAAGGGAACGAGCTTCGCCGCCGCCGGTCCGTCCGAAGATAGAACATGTTTTCATCCCGGCCAACAGTCACCGCCGCCGAACACCACACCCCCGCAACCACGCCGCCCACACGGCCATGGTCACCGGCGTGATCGAGCCATGGGCTCGCCTGAAAGCACCGCGCTACCATCCCAGAGGCCACCGCCCCGGCATCCAAGACCTTGACACCACCTCATCCGAGGCCTGCCGCTACCCCAACCAACTTGAGCGGCTCCCAACTCCAAGACCTAATAGGCCGGCCAAAATGGCCTCCATCGACCCGTCCTGCGGCACCGGGTGCAAGACGAGCTCAGTCCTGCTGCCGGGTGCGAGATGAGCTCGGTCCTGCAGCACCGGGCGCGAGACGAACGATGGACTGCAGCTTGGAAAGAGCCAACCCTTCGACGAAGGTAGCGCCCGGGCGACGAGGAGAGGGATCGAAGGCAAACCCAGGCCGCTTACCGACGGGCCGCCGCCGGAGATGACCAGCCGCCGCCGTGAAATGATCCAGACCACCGCCATGAGCCACCACCACGCCGTGGCAGCCCACATCCATGCCGGGACCATGATCTGGCTGGCAACCACCGCCGCCCCCACCCGGAGCTTCGACCATGATGAGCCCCTTCCCTCGTCCCGCGCCACCGGCCGGGCTCCCAGCGACAGATCCGGCCGGATCTGGCCGGAATCCAGCTCGCCCGCAACCACCTGCACCTCCGCCACGTCAGATCCACCGCCACCATGAGTGCGTCGACCACGGTAAGGCCCTCCACGACACCACCACAAACCAGCAGCCCCGTCGCCGGACCGTGTAGCCATGCCGCCGGCCCCCGATAGAGCGGCCGCCGCCCCGCCACCAAGACTAAAGCGGGCTACGCCCGGCAGTGCGAACGGGCAGCGGCGAGGAGGAGATGGAGGAGGGTCCCCGACAGCGGCGCCTAGGAGTTTCCCTCGGTGCGCCCAGGGGGCGACACGGGAGGAGGAGGGGAGTCTGTGTTGTGTTCTCTCTCTCTCTCTCTCTCTCTTGCAATACTACACTAGGGTAGCATACTTGAGTTCAGATATGCTACATGGCAGAAACGGTTGTTTTTCAACTTTCTGTAGTATTTATCGTGATGAAACATGCCATGTTTGTTCTCTTATATTTGGCTCAAAATCAACTGTGGACAGCCTAAGCTCATAATTATCACGTACCATGCTAGGAAGGATCCAATCCAGTTGGCATATAAAACTCCAGTAAAATGCAAGATAAATGAAATTTCGTTAGTTTTGATCACCTGGGAGGTTGTTTTATTCTGGGTGAAAAAAGATTCATGATTTTTTTTCTGAACCAAGTAGCATATCAGGTAAGAAGGTGAATGCTCTATTGAATATTGATAACAATACAGGAAAAAATTACTATGGATTGGTTTCGGGAAAAAGAATCTGTCTATATGGATTGTTAGGCTTGGATCAATATGCCATGCATGACTTGATTTGTCTTAACATCTCTTTAGAAGAAACATTATCAGATAAAGAGAGTCCATTGGTTATCATTTCGTAATCATAAGAGTCCATTAAATTTGTGGCCAACATCTTTTTTTTTGGAATTTTCTATTTAGATGAATGTGGAGATTTTGTAATACTATACGAGTGTAGCAAGTCTTGAGTACATATATGCTAAATTGCATAACATACATTTTCAGTTTTCTGTAGTAATTTGGCTCAGTGTGGAACGAATCAACGGATTATACTCATAATTATCATCTACCATTGTCATATCCTTACTGAGGATTTCTCGCTCAGATTTGGATCGAGGGATACTTGGGAAGAAGAAGAAACCAGGAGAGATAGGAGGTAGGAGGAGATGTGAGCTATTTCATTTAGTCGCTGCCAAATCCAGCCAACGGTCTAGCTTATATATAGCTCGTACATTTTCACACACTCAGCCCACCAGGCCCTCACACTTACATGGCTGAAAGCCCAAATGAACAAGACACTCTCGGATGGCCCACTTGTTATTCAAACATTTCCCTTGGTGCCGCTCTCGGCCTCCTTTAGCTTCCTATTCCCTGGTTCTGCAATTTGTCGGGGTGACAAGATACGACAACCATAATTGGAAGGGTATAATCAAATTGTTATATGTGCTCCCATAAAAAGCAAGAGACGTGGACTTCGCCACTTCTCCGATTTGATTGTCCCTCCAGCTTGGCGAATCCACGCTTGAAGATCCCGACCCGGCACCGCGCTACCGTTGGCTGCAGCGGCCCGGGCACGGTGGTCCGACACCCTCGCTTCGTAAGCTGGACTTCGCCACTTACGGCAGCACGGAGGACCCCTCAGCCCAGCTCAACCCGGTCGGCGATTCTTCGAGGCGGCGGGACGCTTCGCCCGGATCGCACAGGCTCGCGTCCTATCATCTCCGAGGTGCGGCGCAGACTTGGTACTACGCCCTTGAGCAGGACGAGGGCGGCATGCCACCATGGGAGCGGTTCTGGGAGCTTTGTCTCCTCCGGTTCGGGCCTCCTATCCGCGGGAGTCGACTGGCGGCCCTCGGCCGCTTGCCTTTCACATCCACGGTGCAGGACTACGCCGACCGCTTCCAGGCCCTGGCATGCCATGCGCCGGGCGTCTCCGCGACTCAGCGCGCCGAGTTATTTGTGGGCGGGTTACCGGACCATATTCGTGTGGACGTCGAGCTCCGGGATCCCCTCGACCTCCAGACGGCCATGTACTACGCCCGGGCCTTCGAGCAGCGGGCTCAGGCGCTGCAGCAACCGGCCGGCCGCCATCCCAGTCGACCAGCGCCGACTCCACCATCACCGGGCCGGCCTCCTCCAGCCACGACGACCGCCTCCGGCCGCGCCCGGATCTTCCGTCGGTTGTCACCGGCGGCGGCGAGAGCGTCGCCGTCGGGGCCTCTGCTTCAATTGCGATGAGCCCTACACGCCGACCCATGTATACGCTTCGCCTATTTTACTTGGAGACGGTCGACTACACCGAGGCGACGACTTCGACCGACGAAACCACCATCTGCGGCGGCCGCGGACACGCCCATGATTCCACAGCGACGGCGCGTCGTCTCCTCCACGCCCTCGCCGGCATCCGTGGTAAGCGGACCATCTTTATTGCCGGCGACGGTCCATGGCGGCGGTGGTGGCCTGGCTGAATCTGGCTCCACCCATAACTTCGCCATGGGCGACCATGCGTCGGCTTAGCTGCCGACCACGCAGGCGAGGCGCCCTACGGATCACGGTGGCAAGCGGCGATCGCCTCCGGTGTCATGGGCTCGCCCGCGACGTTCCCATCTCCATCGGTGGCGGCACTTCTCCATTACTGTGCGAGGATCGACCTCGGTACCGCCCGACTTCATCCTCGGGGTGGATTTTCTCCGGACCCTCGGGCCCATCTGTGGGACTTGACGCGCTCACGATGGCGTTACGGCGGTGAGCCGCCCGCGTCCGTGGGGCGGCCTTAGAAGCGCCCGCGGCCGTGCCACCACCGGTGGCAGCGGCGTCTCGGAGGCCGAGCACCTTTCTGGATCCCCTTCTGCGGCCGGCCTGGCGACCTCTTCGACGAGCCACGGGGTCTTCCGCCCGCCCGGGTTTACGACCATCATATTCACCTCGTACCGGGCTCCACCCCCGTGGCGGTTCGGTCCTACCGCTACCCTCAGCTGCAGAAGGATGAGTTGGAGCGACAGTGTGCCCTTATGCTCGCGGCAGGCATCATCCGGATCTCCACGTCGCCGCTTCTCCGCGCCGGTGCTTCTCGTCCGCAAGTCGGACTGACGCGTGGCGTTCTGCATCGACTTCTGGCATACGAACGCGCTCACGCTCAAGGACAAGTTCCCTATACGGTGGTCGACGAGCTCTTGGATGAGCTCCATGGGGCGCGCTTCTTCACCAAGCTCGATCTCGGTCGGCTATCATCAGTGCATGCATCGAACGACATCGCCAAGACGGCGTTCGCACCCACCATAGCCACTTCGAAGTTTTGGTGATGCCCTTCGGCCTCGCCAACGCGCCCGGCGACTTTCGAGCCACGATGAGCGGCGTCCTTCGACCCTACTTACGGCGGTTTGTGCTTGTTTTCTTTGATGACATTCTTATATCTGGCGCCGCTGGGCCGAGCACCTCCAAAGACGTCGCCATCGTCTTCAACGAGCCGGGCGCACCACCTCCACCTTAAGCGCTTCGAAGTGCTCGTTCGGGACACCTACCGTCGCCTACCTCGGCCATGTCATCTCGGCCGGCAGGGGTGGCTATGGACGCCGACAAGGTGGCGGCCGTCTCTGCATGGCCGACGCCTCACTCGCCGAGGGCTCTCCGCGGGTTCCTCGGCCTCGCCGGCTTCTACCGGAAATTTATCCGGGAGTTCGGGCTCATCGCGGCGCCCCTCACGCGGTTGCTTCGCCGCGACGCTTTCGTCCGGGACGACGAGGCGACGACGGCGTTCGAGGCCCTCAAGGGGGCCCTCACGACGGGCCCCGTCCTCCAGATGTCCGACTTCGATCGCCCGTTCGTGGTGGACTACGACTCCTCGAGCGCAGGGTTCGGCGCCGTGCTTCATCAGGGCGATGGGCCCCTCGCTTTCTTCAGCCGGCCTTTCGCTCCGCGCCATCTTAAGGCGGCATCTGGCGGGAGCTCATTGGCCTTGTCTGAGCCGTTCGTCATTAAGCGGCCCGTACTTGTGGGGACGGTCCTTCCACATTCGCACGGACCACTCTGACTGAAGTTCTTCTTTGGACCAACGGTGTCGGCCGTGCCGCGGCGCTGATGGATCGGCAAGCTCTTGACCCGACTTCTCCGTCGAGTATTGGCGGGCCGCCTTAACATCGTGGCGGCAGCGCTGTCCCGTCGCGACTCGACCTCGCTTCCTCCTCCGCAAGCGAGTCCGCGGAAGCGTCTGCACATCCGCTCCGGGCCGACGTTCGATCTCTTGCCGACATTCGCGCGCTACACTGACGGCCGACGCCGTCCTTCTTCGGCAGCGACTCACGGCGGCGACACTGGAGGAGCCTTGGCGCTTCTCGACGGACTGCTTCTCCATGGGTGCGGATCTTTGTTCGGCGCATGATGATCTCCGTCACCGGGTGTTCTGGCTTCGCCCATTCGGCTGGTCATGAGGTGTCTGAAAACCCTCCATCGTCTTCGTGCCGACTTCTACATCCACGGTGATCGCGCATACTGGTCCGCGATCGGGTTCGGTCTTGTCGGACATGCCGGCAACAAGGCGGAGACCACGAGGCGGCTGGGTTACTTCAGCCCTTGGAGGTGCCGTCTCAGGTTTGGGCGGATATATCCATGGACTTCATCGAGGGCCTTCCCAAGGTGGGCGGCAAGTCGGTCATTCTCACGGTGGTCGACCGCTTCTCCAAGTACGCTCACTTTATCGCGCTCGGTCGTCCGTACACGGCGGCGTCAGTGGCCCGGGCCTTCTTCGACGGCGTCGTCCGTCTACACGGGTTCCTGCCCGATCGTCGTCGATGATCGGGACCCGGTGTTCACGGGCCATGTCTGGCGCGACCTCTTGAGGATGGCGGGTGTCCGGCTCACTTTGATCTGACATTCCATCCTCGACGGACGGTCGGTCCGAGGTGGTTAACAAGGTCATTGCCATGTATTTGTGTTGTGTAACGGTGATCGGCCTCGCGCTTGGGTGGATTGGCTCTCTTGGTGAATCTTGCTACAACACCTCTTATCACTCCGCCTGCGCCACGCCATTTGAGGTGGTCTATGGTCGACCACCCGCCTATACTTCCGGTGGACCGGAGGCGGCTCGGACGGAGGTTGCGGGTGACCTTATCCGCGCTCGTGGCGAGATGCTTGCGAGGTCGTCGGCGTCTCCTTCCGAGCACCGGTGGCCAAACACTACTACGACGGTCATCATCGCGGCGGAGTTTGCGGTGGGTGATTGGGTGTGGCTGCGTCTTCTCCACCGCTCACTGGTCACTCGACCAGCAGGCTGGCGCAAGCTCGCCCTCGCTTCGCGGGCCCTTCCCTATCTTGGGCGCGCATTGGGAAGGTGGCCTATCGTCTTGACTTCCGGCCAGCGCTTTCGCATCCACGACGTCTTCCATGTGGGGCTGCTCAAGCCTTTCCGTGGCGAGCCACCGGCGGCTCCTCCGGCGCTTCCTCCAATCGCCGATGGTCGCATTCTTCGAGTCGGCAAAAGGTGTTGCGGTAGCGCAGCTCGCCGTGGCGTCTCGTTCGTCCTTGTTCGATGGGCGAGCCTTAGAAGGAGGAGGCTACTTGGGAAGCGGCGTGGCGAATTCCGCCAACACTATCCAGACTTTCAGCTCGAGGACGAGCTGTTTATGACGAGGAGAGATGTTATGACCGGTTTGGTCTATACCGAAAGAGGCCCACGGGCATTAGTATTAGGGGCTTGGCCGCCAAGTTATCTTAGGCAAGTTATCTTAGGCTACGATTATAAATACTAGTTGTAAGACACCGTTTGAGATTAAGCAATAAAGATATCATAATCTTACATTTGCCCGGCTCCCGAAGGGCGGAACCCTAAACTATGACGGCGCTTTGCCCGGCGCGCCGCCTCCCAGCCCTCGTCCCCCTCCTCCTTGCCCATACAATCTACGCCGGAGGCCTGGTAGTAACCCTAGTCCTACCACAATCATATTTGCTCGGCTTCCTTAGGGAGCCGGGAGACCTAACCCTAGCCGTCGCCCCTGCGCTCTCCCTCTCTCTCACGCGCACGCAAGGACGGCGCCCCAGCGCCGGCGACCACGCCTTTCTCAACGCGATCCCTCCTTCCACCCTACAACCTGAGACCACGCCCTGGTAGGGAACCGGTTCCTACCAATTTGGTATCAGATAGCTTCGGTGCGATCATGTCCTTGCCGCCGCCCACCCCGACCCTCCCGCCGCCGACCGCGACGACCGCCCCGATGGCCACCATGGCGGCGCCTTCGCTCTTACTGTGCCGGTCACCTCCGCCGCGCCCGTCCCCGTCGTCTTCACCCCGAAGGAGATGACGTCTGTCATCCGAGATCTCACCCAGGCGGTCACGGGCATCTACACGTTCCTCGTGAGATCCTATGGGCCGCAGCCGCCTGTGCCCTTCGCCACCGCCCCGCCAACGATCGTGGCGGCCGCCATCCTAGGTGACCCGTCGCCGCCGCCATGCGGCTGCCGTGGCGGCCGCCACCAACGACGAACCCCGACGCCTCCACCATGCGGCGAAGCGGCAATGCGGCTGCCGCCACCGGCGACAGCATGCCCTGGCAATCCGGCAGCGGGCCCGAGGGTGCCCATCCACGAGATCGATTTCCCGTCGCCGTCTCCTTCTGCGGCTGGCTCATTTGGGTCGCCAGAGCGGTCTACCACGGCCTCGGTCGAACGCCGCGTCTTTGCCCGGTACCGATGACGCACCAGACCATGCAGTTTGGCGGGTCCTCGGGCTCTGCCGAGCCCTTCGCCAGCGTCGATGGGCCCCTGTTCTAAGGCGACACCCTGATGCCCGCCTACTCGGCCCTGTCATCCTCGCTGCTCCGTGCTGACGAGGCGCACGCGCCCGTCGTCCATGTCCAGACGCCGCCGAGATTCTCCAAGCTGGAGTTGGCGACCTACGACGGCACCGTCGACCCCCTGAATTGGCTCAACCAATGCGACCAATTTTTTAGGGGACAGCGCACGCTCGCGTCCGACCGCACCTGGATCGCCTCGTATCATCTCCGAGGAGCCGCACAGACGTGGTACTACGCCCTCGAACAGGACGAGGGTGGCATGCCACCATAGGAGCGCTTCCGCGATTTGTGCCTCTTGCGCTTCGGTCCGCCTATACGCGGGAGCCGTCTGACGGAGCTTGGGCGTCTTAGGTTCCTTACCTCGGTGCAAGACTTCGCCGACGCTTCCAGGCACTGGCATGCCACGCCCCCGGCGTTTCGGCTCGTCAGCGGGCTGAGCTCTTCGTCGGCGGCCCACCGGACCACATCCGCGTGGAAGTGGAGATGCGCGGGCCACAGGACCTTCAGACGGCTATGTACTACGCCAGCGTTCGGCGTCGTAGCGGTAGGCCATCCGACGCGCCACCGTCCGGGCGGCTGAGCCGCCACCTGGCCGGAAGTTCTGCGCGGTTGGCTTGCCCGAGCTGCCGCGGCGCCCTCGCCGTGGGCTGCGGCACGGCAGTTCGCCGGCTCGCCTCGGCCAAAACAACTCGGCGTCGCCGCCAAGGGTTGTGCTTCAACTGCGACGAGCCCTACGTACCGGGCCACGTCTGCCCACGACTCTTCTACCTGGAGGTTGCAGACTACATTGAGGAGGACCCCACCGCTGCCGGGCTCGGCAACTAGCCTGCCCCAGTTGACGCGGAGGTGTTTTGCGACCGTTGATCTTCCCCGCCTTCCAGCTCGAGGACGAGTTGTTTGTGCAGGCGGGGATAGATGTTATGACCGGCATATTAGGGGCTTAGCCCAGTTAGTTGTGGCCCAGTTTATCTTATCGTTATTAGGGGCTTGGCCCAGTTATCTTATTAGCAGGATTATATAAACTCATGTAAGGACCCGTTTTGGGATTAAGCAAGAAGCAATCATATCTGCTCAGCTTCCTTAGGGAGCCGGGAGACCTAACCCCCTGCGCTCTCTCTCTCTCTCGCGCGCGCAGGCAACGACGGCGCCCCAGCGCCGGCGGCCACGCCTTTCTCAACGCCATCCCTCCTTCCACCCTACAACCTGAGACCATGCCCTGGTAGGGATCCGGTTCCTACCAGATATACTCCCTCCGTTCATAATTATAAGACCTTTTAGAGATTTCAACATGAACTACATACGGAGCAAAATGAGTGAGTCTATACTCTAAAATATGCCTGTATACGTCCGTATTGAAATCTCTAAAAGGTCTTGTATTTAGAAACGGAGGGAGTAGAATTTACTTAGCTTCTATCCATTTCCCTTTATTCAGCCACCCGTATCACATTCTTATGAGTAAGCATGGTTTGCAAATACAAGTGTTCACAAAAATATTAATGATCGTGTCGTTTTTCAGGAATTGCAATGGACCAAATTGTTGTCCAAGGCCTGGATTCAAAACATGTAGCTGTAATGCTAATCAATCATCATCATTGCTTATCAGTCGTAATCAATTCCTACTTTTTTTAACTTTCTCCTTTTTGGAAAAAGCGGAAGCATTATCAGTCAACTGAAAAGAGTATGTTATAAGTACAATGAAATCTGGGAAAAGAACTATGGTAATTCTTTCTCTTCTATTTGACCGTCATACAATCTAACTCGCAACAAATTGGAGGAAAGTAATTTATTTTTCCCTACATTTATTTCTATAAGCAAGAATTTCACGCACTTTTCCCCTTCCCAAACCCTAGAGTTCGAGGCACTGATCCCCAAGCCAAGGAGTCGATGCCGCCAGGAGGAGGAGGAGGCGAGCATGGCTGCACGGAGCAGGACCATCCATTGGCGACCGGTCGCCGTGACGAGGGCGCTCCGTCCTATCCTATGCCGCCGCCTCTCCTCATTGTTCCGGTAGCTTCTGAGGTTTGCTCTACCGCCTGTTTCTTGTTCCAATCTTTGATTCATGAAAGGGAACCCGCTCGAGCGACTCGGACGGAGCTCCAAATCCGGCAGGATCGCCATACCTCCTATCCTCCCCATTTGTCGCCGCTCGCGGAAGCATTTGGGTGAAGCCACAGCCTCGGCTGATTAGATGGTCTGGGCACCAAACGCTGGGGCACATCCCTCGGATCTAGGTCATGGCGGAGTGAGGCGGTGGCGTGGTGGTGGGTGGATGCGGCGGAGCTGCAGGGGCGCCGTGGGAGGGTTGGTGGTGCGGCTGTGCTGGTGTCGCGCAGGGCCCAGCGGGGGCCGGGTGGTTCCAGATCGGGGGGTGGGCGCCTTCGTGGTCTCCGGTCAGATCCTCTCGGATCTGGCCCCTAGGCGTCGGTGTGCGGCGCGGGGTGTTGGCAGCAGCCATGTTGGCAACTGCGTGGGTGTAGGCTGCAATGACGTGGTGGCGGTCCATAGTGGTGGTGTGGGTCGGTTCGCGGCGGCTGCGGGACATGCTCCGGCATCTGGCCGTTGGCGAGCTACTCTTGTGGAGGTCCCTGGGTCCTCTCGCGGCAACAGGGTGTGGCCGTTCGGGCACCTCACGTCGCTGGGCGTGTGGCCAGTCCCTACCAGATGCAGATCCAGGCCGGGAGTCGAGGTTGGGTGTCGCAGGAGGGTGACGTCTGGGAGAGGTGGTGGGAGTGGTGGGTGGCGCCGATGCGGTCGGGCCACCCGTCACCGGCAGGGGTGCCGGTCATCGACATGGTCCGCTCCCGCTTCACCTCTTCTTCGATCTGGTGGCTCCCCGATTGATCTGGTTCTAGTTGCTGGCGGCTTTGTCGGCGGTCGGAGGTTGCCAATCGGCACATTGTTCGCAGCCATGGAGGGCCTATGGGGTGTCTTGTTCCCCGGGCGGCGGCCCGAGTGGTGGGAGCTGCGGTGCTGGTGGGCTGAGCTCGCGGCTTAGGTGCAGGCGACTAGCGTCCATGGCCGCGTGGGCGGCGTGGTGGTTGGTGTTTTGACGTTCTGTGCGGTGTAGGTGGAGTATGCTTGCCAGGGTGAAAATCATGTCTGGCTTTGGCTAGGCCGATGGAGGCGGCGCCCATGGACGTCGTCATCTTCCTGAAGTCTCCCTTGTGGTTACTCCTTTCCCTTCGTCGTGCTCCGGATGAAAATCTGGATCACTGGATTGGGTGGTGGCGGCGCTTCGGTGGGCACCGTCTTGGAGCTCACGGTTCGTCGTCATTCAACTTCACCTCTTTACGGTTTCTCCGGGAAGGACTCCGGCGGCTCCTTACTGATGCTCACTGTCGATCTGTAGTCTACTTCGAGTTGTGTGGGGTGTTGTTGTTGAAGGTCTTTGGCACCTATGTATCTGGCCTTGGGTTAGTGTGGGTGTAGGTATGTTGTGTTGTGGTTTGTATCGATTGGTATGTTGGTTGTTGCTATATATATAAAGCAGGGCGAAAGCCTTTTTCTGTAAAGGGAATCAGGAATCTAAACGTCCTTCTATTATTTGTAGAAGAAGAAGAAGAAGAAGCACGAGCAGGAGCAGGAGCACGAGAAACACCCTGCTGGGAGCCTTCCTGAGGGCCCCCTTGTCGAGATCCTGTCCCGGGTGCCCTACAAGTCACTGTGCCGCTTCAAGTGTGTGTCCAAGCCGTGGCTTGCCCTCTGCTCTGACCCTGACATCCGCAAGAGGTCACCCAAGACCATGGTAGATTTCTTCCTCCGCAACTATGGCATCGGCCCCTGTTTCATTAACTTGTCTGGAAGAGGCCAGCCCCTGGTCGACCCTTCTCTCTCTTTCTTGCGTGAGAGCTTTACACTTCTCATCCCCCAGCAGTGCTGCGGTGGCCTTGTTCTCTGCAAATACTGGGAATCACGTTATGTTGAGGAATATGAGTACAATCTTGTCGTGTGCAATCCTGCGACCAAGAAGTGGGCCGAGCTGCCTCCTAATCCTATACAATTGCAAGACGAAGACGAAGAAGAAGTCGAAGAATATTTGTGTTTCGATCCAGCTGTCCCCTCCCGTTTCGTGGTACTCACACACACTTGGGATTTCACAGAAGTGGCAATCTACTCATCAGACACTGGACGATGGACTACGGTGGAGACTGGTTGGACTGATGAGGCTCCTGTTGGTCTTCCTGTCTTCCTGAATGGTACTTTGCATTTGATGACCACTGAATATTCAATAGTCACAGTAGACACAGAGGGGAAGGTTTGGGGGCAAATTGATATTCCAGGCAACATGCGAGACAGCTCTGATTATCCGTTCATTGGACAGTCTCAGGGACGATTGCATGCTTTGTCTATAAATGATAATATTGATGTTTGCCAACTTTCAGTTTGGGCTCTTGAGGATTATGGTGGTGCAAAGTGGGCCTTGAAGGATACTGTTAACATTTCAGAACTGTTTGGAAGGAATTGTTGCAAATATGTGGAGCCCTTAGCAATTCATCCAGATTGTGATTTGATTTTCCTTGCTGACCGGAGGGGGAAGGCTATCTCATATGATATAGACAGCAAGAAAGTGCATGTTATTGGCACTTACCAAACATTCGATGGTGCTGTACCTTATGTTCCATGTTTTGCGGAATGGCCGTCAGATGGTCACTGACCTTGCTGGAACTATATTGTCTTCATAAATTTAGCAATGGAGAATATGCAACACCTAGCAACACCTTCCAGTAGCTAATGCTTACTTGTATGAGTGAGTCTAGGTATTTGATGTATCGGCTGCATCTAGTGCTAATCATTATGGTCACCTGTTAGCTCTTGGTGTGGGGTAACTGTGAGGGTATATTATCTATGTTTGAAATTGGTTGGATTTTCACCTCTTTATTTTTCGTTTAAGACTGGAGATGCTTATCTCTTGTTGCAAGTACATTTATCTTTTATGGACAACTTGTTATCCATCAGTTCTGAATATTGATATCGCCTTGTTCTTACATATGCACATGTTAAAGACTGGAGATGCCTATCTCTTGTACGTTTATTATTCTTCCATTTTATTTCACTTCATTAGGGGAAGAGGATTTTTCGAGGGGAGGAGAATAACATGACCCTCCAGTGTATTTTTAGTTCTTGTTTCGACTGAGCTCTGTGTGACCATTCTCCTACTTGAATTCTGACTATGCTGTCAGAGTAAATCTATTTTTGAGCATCTTGCGATTTTGTTTACTGTGATGTTAGTTTACAGATTTTTCTCATCTTGCTCCAAAATTGTGCAGTGAGTTCCTAAATATGCAAATTGAATTGTTTACATATTGTCCGAGATTATAACTGTTTGTCCAAGATGACATTTTTCCTCAGTGAAATATAATTACCAAAGGTTTTTATCAGTGCATTTTCCCCTCATAAACCTAAACACTCCTTTCATGTGTCACTGCCATTTGGCAGCATCCACTAGAACGTAAAACACAAACTGTATGACGAACAGTTCCTGGGCATCTAGCATTGCGATTGTCAGTGTTGGTTCCAGCGACAGTTTTCTTTACCTGTATATAAGCGTGAGCCTGAGAGACTATCTAGACTTTAGAGGATGGTCACTGACAGAGAAAATAAGCCAAGAACTATATAGTCACCAAGGGAGAAAATTACATCTACAGTAACTGAACTTGACTCTAGGGTTCACTTTGGTCACTGTATTCACGAAATCGCAAGTTACGGTCACCGGGCTCGCTGAACCGGGTCACTATCTGATAACTCATACCGTTTCGCTCGTGTCGGCCCGATTTGACCAAAAAACCGCTTTGGCTCGCCATTTGGACATGACACGTCGGCGAAATTAAAGAAGCGGCGGACCGAGCTATTTTGCACTTCCCACACTGCTCGGTCGAGACGCTTCACCTTTTCATCGACGCCTCGAGGCAGAGGAGAAGAGAAAGGAAAGGGGAGGCAATCGCAGTCCGATCGGCTAGGGTTTAAATGCCGCCACCGTGAGGCATCCACCGACGGGCGACGACGGCGAAGGTTCGTCGACGACTTGAACCATGGCGCCTCGTCACGAAAGCGAAGGAGACCCACCACCCGTGTATGGTAAGCCCTGTTTCCTCCACGAACCTCTGTAAAACCCCTTTTCTCTACGAACCTAATCGATTTGAGGTCGATTAGGTGGTTGCACGCTCTTATTTGCCTTGAGATTTTGGCGTTACTACTAGGGTTTTCGATTACGCTATGGATTTGAGGCGATAAATCTAGGGTTTTATGTAATTCTGCAGATGACATTGACTACCTATCAAACTTCAGTCTTTGCATCAATTTTGGTGGTTACTTCCTTGGAGTTGGTAAAAATCGTGCATATGTCAATGGAGAAAAATGTGGTATGATTATGTGGAGGGGATACACTTCTGTGGAGAAGTTAGAAGATCTGGTAGAAGAATTGGGCTATGAAGTGAAGGGAAGATTGCAAATGTATTACTGCATGCCCGTAAACCAATGGTGAAGGTGGTCTTGTAAAGATAACTTGCAATGACAACTGTCTTAACATGAGGGCACATGTAACATTTGGGCACAAGTTTTTGCAAATGTATCTTGATCATGATGAGAGCTTGAGCAGTTTGACTGGGATGATGTGATAGTTTCCCGTAGCAGACCTGCCTCTTGTTGTTAGTCCTATCAAACCAATCCAGATCATTAAGGAGGAAGCACTAGAGAAGCATAACGGAAGATCCGGCAGGATTTATTGGACAGGAAAATTAAGGAGGAAGCGATTGCAAAATATGAAGTGTAAGTTTGTCACTCATGTCACCATTGCAGATGATGCAGACCTAGTACAAGAAGAAGCTGCAGGTCAAGCTGCAAATGAAGCACTTGCACAGCAAACAACGGAAGAAGTAGATGCACAACAAGCAGCGGCGGAAGAAGCAATTGCAGATGAGGAGGAAGATGTGGAGCAGGGTGAAGAGGATGGCTCTGTTGCATATGATGATGAAGGGAAGTTTACGATCTTTGAAGTAAATGGGAGTGAACAAGGATCAGATTATCTTGATGAGATTGTAGATAGTGATTATGATGTCGTTGATTTAGATGATGATCTTAAAGAGGACATAGTGGAGGAGCCTCTTGATGTTCATATTAGAGCAAAGCCGGACCACATACAAGGATCGGATGAAGAAGACCTTGAGCTCCCATATTACGATGATGAAGCAGGTGCAAAGTACAAATTTAAAAGCTTTAGGAAGGAAGATTTGCATGATCCACAATTCAAAATTGGACGAGTTTTCCGGTCACCGAAATGTTTAGAAAAGCGGTGAGAGAATATGCTTGCAAAAGCGAAATTGACATCAAATTGCGGTGAATGACAGGAAAAGAATTTCAGCAAAATGTCGGTCCATCGCCCTGGAACATTTGGTGTAGTTATGATAGCGAGAACAAAGCGCATGGTCATCAAGAGTTACAATAATGAACACAAATGTTCTAAGAAGTGGAAAGTAAAGGCATTCTTTGCTAGATATGTTGCGAGAAAAGTACTTGGAGTACTTGAGGGCAGATCAAGGAATGAACTTGAGAAATTTTGGGAGGTTAGTGCAAAAGGACTGGAATATGGCAGCTTCTTGTAGTAAACTAAGCAGAGCAAGGAGATATGCATTGAAGATAATCCATGGAGATGAGGAGGCACAGTACAACATGCTTTGGGATTATGCAAATGAAGTTAGAAGATCCAATCCTGGCAGCACATTTTTCATTCAATTGGACAATGAATCAAGGTTCAACAGATGCTACTTCAGTTTTGATGCATGTAAAAGAGGATTCCTTGCAGGGTGCAGGCCCATACTTTGTTTTGATGGATGTCATTTGAAAACTAAGTATGGAGGTGTGCTCTGTCTGCGATTGGCATGGATCCTAATGATTGTATCTATCCTGTGGCACACTTTGCATTGTAGATGTTGAAGATACTAACACTTGGAGCTGGTTTATGAGAACACCGAAAGCAGGATCTTGGGATTAACAACACCTCGGCATGGACTGTCATATGCGATAAGCAAAAGGTAAAGATATGTACATAATTACTTACTTACATATTGTCATGTCGATACTCACTTACTTCTTGGTGACTTACAAAACTTGCAGGGCCTAATAAATCGTCAGAGGAGCATTTTCATGACTCGAACATAGATTACATGTCGGGCACCTTTGGCAGAATTTCGGAGAGAAATTCGGAGGAGATGTTACGAAAAACCAGCTCTGGAAGATAGCTAGGTGCACCACAACTGATCAAGATGAAGAATATATGGAAGAGATGAGACTTCTTGTTAGCGTGGATCATGCTTGGGTTGCAGAGAAGAGGCCTAACTCTTGGGTTAGGGCATTCTGCATCGATTTGCCCAAATGTGATATTTTACTAAACAACAATTGTGAGGTTTTTAATAAGTAAGTCGTACTTTCATATGTGCATTTACTTGCTATGTGTTCTTCAATTGTTCATGTACTTGCTATGTGTTCTCTCTACATCTTGAATTAAGTATTGTTATGTTTTCAAATACTTGTAGATATATTTTGGAGGCTAGAGACTTGCCAATCATCGGCATGATTGATAGAATCAAGTCACAACTTTCAAGCGAGACATTATAACAAGCGACAAGAGGCTAAGAAATTTAATGGTCCAATCTGCCCAAAAGATCAAGAAAAGGCTTACGAAGCACATAGAATGGTCTAATAGTTGTTACCCTACTAATCTGGAGAGGGAATCTTCCAAGTTTCTTCACATGGTAGGAACTACATTGTGGAGTTGCAGTTCAAGGCATGCACATGCAGAAGGTGGCAGTTATCTGGCATTCCCTGCCCCCACTCCATAGCTTGCTATAGAGATGAACTAATTGATCCTGAGGAAATGGTGCACAAGTGTTATGCTCTTTGCAATTTCTCCAAAGCATATGCTCACATTATTATGCCTTGCAAAGACAAGAGGGAGTGGCAGAAAATGGGTGGATGTGTAATTAAGCCTCCTTTGTATGAGAAGAAACTAGGGAGAAAGGCCAAGAATAGGAGAATGCAACCAGAGGAGGTAATAGCAAAGAAAGGAGGAAAAAAGATTACAAGACATGGCACAATTATTCATTGCAGCAATTGCAACAATCTTGGACATAATAAGAAAGGATGCTCTGCCTTCAAGCAAGGCCTACTGCAGACAAAACCTATGCGAGAAGCAAATGAGGAAGAGGCCAAGAGCAACATTTGAAGAAGAAGAACATGAACCTACTCTGTCACAGGTAACATTTCCAAATATTTCAGTGCTCGATACATCCATTTTACCTTGTGGTTAATATTTCAGTGCTCGATACATCCATTTTACCTTGTGGCTAATATTTCAGTGCTCGATACATCCATTTTACCTTGTTGCAAATGTGTAGGCTACAACACAAGAACAAGCACCTGGACCATCAATGACACAGGCAAGTGAGGAGCCTGTTGTCACACAGGAACATGACATGCCTCCAATTGGAGCTCTTCATCCACATTCAGTGATGGAAATCATGAGAAATGAGGTATATACATTGAACTTGCTGTGAAATATTTCTCATGTTTCACTCTTTATTCTGAGCTCCTATACAAAGGAAAAGAAAGATGCAGGGACCATTACACGAAAGCTCTTTCCTCAAAGAAGCTAGAGATGCAATGCCATCTGTAGGCGGCAGACCTTTGCAACAAGATTAGGAAATCTTGCAGCTAGAGTTGAAGTGATGAGGGAGGCCAAGCAGCAAGCCAATGAAATATTGCATGAAAAGAGGTGTCTTGAAATCCTAGCACAAAGGGAAGCTGCTGCTTTGCAAAAAGCGGTGAATCCCTTGCCAAGAAACAATTTGAAAAGGCCAAAAAAGCTCAAGAAAAAGAAGCTTTGAAAGCAGAGGCAAGGAAAAAGAGAGAGCAAGAACTTGAGGCCAAGAAGCTTGCAACAGCAGCTAAAAAACAAGAACTACTGGAGGCAAAGAAGAGGGCTGTAGAAGAGAAGAAAGCAGCAGCGAAGCAAAGAAAATTGCTGCCTGCGAGAAGAAAGCGGCAATTGCGACAAATAAGCACAAGAAAGTTAACATGTTCGATGAATTCAGGTCTGAATGACCATTTAATGTAATGGATCAAGTACTTTGCAATTTTAGATGTTAAGACATGCTAAGCTGTGAACCTTTCAAGATCGTATGCTTTTGAACTACCTATGTGTGTTATCAAAGAGCTATGAATGACCGGTTTACGCTTTCGGTTCAATCTTTTTACGTGTTATCAAGCGCACATTTTCAAATTTCAGTCTTGTTCCTTCTTGTCAGTTCAATATTCTTGGCACAAAGGTTTGTATTACCACTCACATCAAACAACACAAAAGTCTACTTCTCACTTAGTGCAACAATTGCCAACATTGACGCACTCACATCCTAACTAGAACTAACACTAACACAAAGAGAATTGCAAATAGCGGTACAACTACTATCTTCATTACTGACAACCAAGTGCGCAACATCTCACGGAAGTGATTTTAGCGGCAGACATCTTCATCATATCTTGAGGATCCACTTACGCCGTCTTCTTCTTTTTCTTCATCTCTACTACTTTACTATCCACAGATTCACCTCTCGAGATGTCCATGTTTCTTCAAATAATCAATATAACTAGCTTCCCACGGTGCCAAAAGTTGCAAGGTTGCATCCCTACCTATTTGACAAAATCAAGAACATATCTCAAAATCAATTCAAGAACCAATCTGAAAATCAAATGAAAAGGGAAGCAGAGTTAACAACAACATCCGGTCAATGTTCTTGTACTAACCTTATGATTCATACACTTGTACAAGATCCACCGGGATGCTTTTCAGGTGGTGGACTCAAACCGCCTAATCTGGCGAATCTTGCAATCAGGGCATTGGATCAAAGGAGCCAACCCGACCCCGATGAGCTACCAGCAGGACATGGCGGCGAAACCAATTTGTCGCCGCAATTTGACGAGAGGTAAGGGGAGCACAGGATGCATTGTTTGATTCGGCGAGAAGGGAGGAGATGAGAGATTGCGCTAGGGATTTAGCGGCGGATGAGGAACGAGAGGGAATCGGTGAGAAGAAACCCTCGGCGTGTCTGTCTGGTAGCAAGTCCAAGTGTTTTTTCCGTCAATTTTGTCCATGTGCACGTGATACGCTCCGAAACGGTATGGGTTACCGTATAGTGACCCGGTTCAGCAAGCCCGGTGACCGTAACTCGCGATTTCATGAATACAGTGACCAAAGTGAACCCTAGAGTCAAGTTCAGTTACTGTAGATGTAATTTTCTCTCACCAAGGTGTCTCTTTCTTGTTTTCAAGCCCAAAACGCCGTTGCATCCCGAACTCCCAGTTCCTTCCAATCAGAAACCAATGAGGGTTACAACATGGAAACCCTCTAATATTGTCCATAATTAAGAGGAAACTTATATCTTAGGCAAAGAAATAATAGTAGTATTGATCCAGTTAACAAACATCAAAACAGAGATGAAACTATTTTGACATCTCCTAAGAGCAAGTACAATAAGGTGATGTATGCGGGCTGTAAGACATTAAATATTATATTCTTGCTTACTTGGAAGAGAGAGAAGAGGAGAGAGAAGAGAAGCGGGCTACTAGTTAACAGCGCTCCTAGGTATTTTGTGAGAGAGTGAGGTGGACCATGTATCAATAAAGTAGTACATATTTATATCTAGCTATTGTACTTGTTGGCTATAAGCTTGACTATATGTGATATGGCAACATCATATGGCCAGCAGCTGGTTATATTATTAATCATGCTCTAATAAGGAATTAAAGAGCATGGGCGTCTTGCTTTACTAAGCCAAAGCATTCTAGGAAAACAAAATAACCAGAGCCATTTGCGTTGTAAGCCTTGAGAAATGCAATGGACAACCTAGGCAAAATAAATAAATAAAATGATGTTTTTTATTTTTCTAAATATTTTTTGAATTTAAGATTTTTTTAACATTTCGTGAACTTTCTTGTAAAAGTTAATAGCCAACAACCTGGTCAGTTGTGCATGATTACGGTGAACAGTCAACTACTACTTTGTTGTGTCAAAGCATCTTACACTATGAAACATAGGGAGTAGCTACCTTTTCTTTTTGAAACGACAACTAGCGACCTCTTTAGAGAACACAAACCATCGCTTGTGGACAAAACGTAACATGATAACTTAAAAAATGGCTAATATATGTCAGTAGGAGAGCTTTGATTGCTCAAAAAAAAAAAAAACTAGCGACCTTTTTTTTGAGGTGTGGCAATTAGTGACATGGGATCGAGCAACGAGCTATCCGAGCGAGGAGGAGCAACGATCGAGCGCTCGTGCTTAATGGGCCGGATCAATCAACTTTCTATGTGGGCGCCGGAACCATGAATCGACGCTAAAGGCATCCATTAGACGAAATCATTAATTGAGGAACACTGCTTTCAATGGTCATTTACACCTTGCCAGGTTACATAGTATGAGGTTTTTCTTTTTTTCGTAGATTTGTTTATTTAAAACATTTGATCTCTTAATCGTGCGTCCAAATCTCGAACTGTTTTCACTATTGGATTTCTTACATCGAAATCTTCAAAACTAGATCCTATGTTACTGGATTTTGATGAGACGCCGCTCGGCCGGCGCACTCGCAACGCCGGCATCATCATCAACGAGGGCGGCGGGCTCGCCTCCTCCCCGGCTCACCCCGCTATGTCAAGCCGAAGAGGCTCGCCGCCGTGAAGACGGAGCCAGGGCTCTCTGGCGGCATGAAGGAGGAGAAGCTCGACGACGCGGCGGCCTTGAAGTGGGCGCCACGAACTGGCGTGGGCGGAGCTGGAGCACCGGTCTGGCGCCCTCTGACGATTCGCCGCTTCGGCGCCGTGGCTTATGACGAAGGAGGCGTCGTCGTCCTCGACAACGGCAATGACGACGCCCAGCCATCGGTCTGCCAGTGACGCCGGGCGAGGTCAGGGCGGCCGCGTCAAGGAGGAGAAGGACGACGACGAGGATGGCGGCGACTTCGCCGTGCTCAACGCATTCTTTGGCCCGTAATTGTAGTTGCGGCCCTTTTTTTAAAAGTACTTCACTTTGCTATGTAAAAAACTATGTAGGTCGCCTAAGGTAATGTCATGTTCGCCGAATTTTAGCTGAATTTGTATTCCTTTTGCCGAACTTTAGCCGAATTCTTTTTTTTAAACCGCCTTCTGGGGGTGACCCCTGGGGCAGGCGGCTGGGAATCCGAAAGCCCTCACGCCAATTTTTAGCGCCAGTTCGCCTCAGGCGGCGATTTTACACGCCGCCTAGGGGCCAACAGCTGGAGATGCTTTAACAACGGTCGACTGACTAGCGAAAACACTTAATGGGCCGCGGCCCACCTAGCCATACGTGCGTGAGCCAGCGGCACGTTAAGCGCTAAGGAGGAGGGAATATCCTAGCGGACGCTCATTGCGGCAGATTGTCGAGCGAACGCAGAGAGCCGAGCGACCTAGCGATGCAGATGGGCCGGCCCAACTATGCGCGCTACAGTATTCGGTTTTGGGTACTTTTTGGAAGGTTCCTGACTGGTTTTGGGAACCTTCCAGAAGGTTCTCGAACCGGTTTTTCACTGGTTTTTTTCTTTTTCTTTCTCTTTTTTCTTCTTTCTTTGTTTTTCTGTTTCTTTATTTCATTTTTCAATTCCTTTTCTTCTCTTTCTATTTTCTTTTTGTTCTTCAGATTTTCAAATTCCTTTCTGTTTCCTTTTTTTTCTTCTTTTTCGTTTTTTCTGTTTGTTTTATTTCTTTGGTTGATTATTTCATTTTCTTTTTCTCTTCTCTTTTTTTCAAAATATTCAAATTTTGTTTGCCTTTCCATAAAATGTTCAGTTTTTTCAAAAAAATTCTCGTTACAAAAAAAGTGCAATTTTTTTGAAATTAATATAATGTACCAGACTTCAACTTTTTTGTTCAGGATTTCAAAAAATGTTTGCGCTTCCAAATATATTCAGGATTTTTCAAATTTGTTCTCTGTTTCAAAATTTGTTCTCAATATTCAAAAAATGTTCGTGCTTTAAGAAATTGTTCGCCCTTCCAAATTTATTCTATGTTTCAAAATTTGTTCTCAAGATTCAAAAAAAATGTTCATGCTTTAAAAAAAATCCGCGCTTCCAAATTTGTTCTCTGTTTCAAATTTTGTTCTCAAGATTAAAAAAATGTTCTTGCTTAAAAAATGTTCATGTTCAAATTTTGTTCTCAAATTTCCGCGCTTACAAATTTGTTCTCAAGATTAAAGAAATGTTCGTGCTTTAAAAAATGTTCATGTTCAAATTTTGTTCTCGATTTCAAAATTTTGTTCCCTAAATTCAAAAAATGTTCAGGATTTAAAAAAAGTGTTCAGTTTATAAAAAATTTCTTCATGCCTTTTAGCTTTTCTTCCAAAATTTGGAAAGTGTTCGCTTTTTAAGAAACACCTTTTCAAAATAATTTTAGCGTTAGGAGTTTGAGAAAATGTTCGGGTCTCCATTACATTTAGCTGCACACGCCATAGCAAAGCGAGAGAACTTGTCTATCTGGATGGTTATGCTCGTGCATACAAAGATGGAGGTCCCTGGTTCGATCCCTCTCTCCAGCAGACCTTTTTGGGATTTTTTCACTGCGTTGCGCGAATGGGCCGGCCCAGCTGGAGACGCGCCTGTGCGTCCGCTCGACAATTCGCCGCAGCGAGCGGCGCATAGGAGCTCTCGAGGAGGAGGTCTCACAGACCTTTGCCCCCGGAAAAATAAAAAGAGCGAGACGGCGGGCGACGCCGCCGCCGCCGCATGGAGGCGGGCGACGCGACGCGGTAGCGGGGGACGAGCGACGCGGCCTCAGGGTCCCATCGAGCGTGCGAGAGGCTCTGCGAGGCGGCACTGCCGGTGTACCGCGAAGCTGATCCGCCGAGGAAGCAATCAACCATCAGTGGAGGAGGTATACGTTCCGGTTTCCCCGCAATTTAGCTGCTTCGTCCCCTGACGCCCTCCCGTCACCCTCTTTACTCCGGCAGCAGCAGCAGCAGCAGCAATGGCTCTTGGGTCTTGGCTAGGTTAATTGATTCTGGTTGTTCATCCTTTTTGTGGTCTATTGATTCGGGCATTTGTGTTTGTTCCGATTGCTTAGGAATAATGTAATCTGATTTTTTTAGGAGATGTAATCCGATGAGATGATAATGCAGCTTTCGAACCAATTGTAGCCTGCTTCAGTGGCCACGTTGGGGGATCGATCCCATTCTTCCATTCTCAGCAAAAGATAATTGATATCTGTTTCTGGTGAGAAATTTCTCCTGTATGATGCAAGTTCACCCATTTCTGTACCTGGACGGCTGGGTGATTTTGTGACTCATTGCTCCAGATGATCTTTTCATGTAGGTTTTGAGGACTCAAAGGTCATCGACCCTCATTGACACATATGAACCGACCTACCGACGTGTTGCTAACTCTACTTGATCATGTACGCCCCTGTATCACAGAATTTATTCATATCTATCCACATAAGTAAATGTTCTTAATTTGTGAGCAGTTCCACTTCTACGTACAGTTCCATATCAGAACACAACACACGGTTATGTCCATTCTTAAATACTTGGAACTTTTACATGCGAAAACCATATGAAATTTACCTGTCAAAACTGTCCAGGAGTGCTCGGAAAGAAAAATCTTCCATCCTGAGCTACCGGAATTTTGGTATGTTTTGGCTTGCTTCTTCTGTAGGACTTCTCTAGATGAACTATAGTCCAAATCAGCTTATAGACACATTTCAGCTATCATTATATCACTCTGTTTCTTAGGCTACCTTATTGATACTTTTCTTACCGGCCAACTTCCTATTTGTATCTCTATATTCGGGGCCATGATGTGTTCTCTTTATTTTGCAATACTACGAAGGTAGCATACTCGAGTTCAGATATGCTACATGGCAGAAACAGGTATTTTTCAGTTTTCTGTAGTAATTATCATGATGAAACATGCCATGTTGTTCTCTTATATTTGGCTCAAAATCAATTGTGGCCAGTCTAAGCTCATAATTATCATGTACCATGCTAGGAAGGATCCATTCCAGTTGGCATATAAACTCCAGTAAAATGCAAGAGGAATGAAAATTTGTTAGTTTTGATCACCTGCGAGGTTGTTTAATTGTAGGGTGAAACAAGTTCATGATTTTTTTCTAAACCAAGTAACATATCAGGTAGGAAGGTGAATGCTCTATTGAATTTTGATAACCATACGGGAAAAAAAAATACTATGGACTGGTTTTCGGAAAATGAATCTGTCTATCTGGATTGGTAGGCTTTGACCAATATGCCATGCCTGACTGGATTTGTCTTACCCATCTCTTTAGAAGAAACATTCTTCTAAAAATTATAGAAGACCAGCTCCTCGTGAAGAACTAGGAGATTAAACATAGATGGCGGGAGTTCTTCGACACGCTGTTCAATGGGGAGAATGAGGGCTATACCATTGAACTGGACGACTCCTTTGATGATATCAGTAGGCGCTTGTGCGGCGAATCTAAGAGTTTGTGGTCAAGGAGGCTTTAGAAAGCATGGAAGGAGGCAAGACGATGGACCCTGATTGTATTCCCATTGAGGTGTGGAGAGGCCTCGGAGACATAGCGGTAGTATGGCTAACTAAGCTTTCCAACCTCATTTTTCGAGCAAACAAGATGCCAGAAGAACAGAGGCAGAATATATTAGTACCAATCTTCAAGAACAAGGGGATGTTCAAAGTTGTACTAATCACCGTGGAATTAAGTTGATGAGCCATACGGTGAAGCTATGTGAGAGAATCATTGAGCACCGCTTAAGAAGAATGGCAAGCGTGACCAAAAATCAGTTTGGTTTCATGCCTGGGAGGTCGAACATGAAGCCATTTTCTTGGCACGACAACTTATGAAGGGATACATGGAGCAAAAGAAGGACCTGCATATGGTGTTCATTGACTTGGAGAAGGCCAACGATAAGATACCGCGGAATGTCATGTGGCGGGCCTTGAAGAAACACAAAGTTCCAACAAAGTACATCACCCTCATCAAGGACATGTATGATAATGTTGTGACAAGTGTTCAAACAAGTGTGACGACACTCATGACTTTCCAATTAAAATAGGACTGCATCAGGGTTCAGCTTTGAGCCCTTATCTTTTTTGCTTGGGTGATGTATGTGGTCACAAGGGATATACAAAGAGATATCCCATGGTGTATGCTCTTTGCGGATGATGTGGTGCTAGTCGATGATAGTCGGACGGGGGTTAATAGTAAGTTAGAGCTATGGAGATAAACCTTGGAATCAAAAGGTTTTAGGCTTAGTAGAACTAAAACCGAGTACATGAGGTGCGGTTTCAGTACTACTAGGCACGAGGAGGAGGTTGTCTAGATGGGCAGGTGATACCTCAGAAGGACACCTTCTGATATTTGGGGTCAATGCTGCAAAAGGACAGGGATATCAATGAAGATGTCAACACTCAACCATCGAATCAAAGCCGGATGGATGAAGTGGTGCCGCTTCTAGCGTTCTCTGTGGCAAGAGAGTGCCACAAAAGCTAAAAGGCAGGTTCTACAGCGGTGATTCGACCTGCAATGTTGTATGGCGTTGAGTGTTGGGCGACTAAAAGGCATCTACTTGTCATATCCTTGCTGACGGTTTCTTGCTCAGATTTGGGATTGAGAACGTGATACTTGGGGAAGAAGAATAAACCAGAGAGATAAGGGTAGGAGGAAAGAAAATGTGAGCTTATATATAGCTCGTACATTTTCACACACTCAACCCACCAGGCTCTCACACTTACATGGCTGAAAGCCCAAATGAACAAGACACTCTCAGATGGCCCACTAGTTATTCAAACATTTCCCTTGGCGCCGCTCTTGACCTCCTTCAGATTCTTCTTCCTATGTTCTGCAGCTGTCAGGGTGACATCACTGACAGGTCCTGGCTCTCCAGAACCAACTTGTCCCCTAGCTGGGGCATTTGGGAACTTCTGATGTGCAATCTCAGAATCTTCCTAAGTTGCATAAGAGGCAGGCAAACCTTTCCATTGAAGGAACGCTTGCAGCAGAAAGCATTACCTTTCTTAACCAAGCGCCAATCCAAAATAAGTTCAGGCTGAAGATCTTCCGTATCAAGTAACAGAGGTGCTGGTGAAGTGGTAAAGATTGGAGTGTGGTCAGGGGTCTTTTGTTTCAATTGAGACGCACGAAACACCGGATGCACCTGACTACTCGCAGGAACAGCAAGCTGATATGCCACTGGACCTATTTTCTCCAGAATTTTGTAGGACCAAAATACTTGAAAGCTAGTTTGAGAAATGGCCGCTTGATCACCGATGGTTTAGCATAAGGTTGAAGCTTCAGAAACACATAATCTCCAACCGGGAATTCCTTGGTGATCTGTGTTAGGAAGTCTTTCCGAACAATCTGTTCTTATCTTCCTCAGACTTCATTTTGCACTGAGCCCTGTATAGTCGAACTTTCAGATGTTCAGAGTATATATGCCACTCATGCAGCCAACTCTCTAAGTCAGTATTGTCGGTAGCTTGAGGCGAGGCAATTCTCCCAGGTGTGGCTCATGACGATAAAGGGCTTTAAAAGGAGAACCACCCAAGGAGGAATGATGAGACGTATTGTACCAGAATTATGCTAAGGGAAGCCAATTAACCCATTTAGTAGGTGTGTCATTAACAGAGCATCTGAGATACATTTCTAAACACTGATTGACTCTCTCAGATTGCCCATCAGTTTGAGGATGTCGAGCAGTAGACATCTGAAGTTTGGATCCCCACAAAGTAAACAATTCTTTCCAAAATTTGCTGGTGAACAATGGATCTCTGACTCTATCAGAAGTGACTGTGTAAGGCATACTATGTAACTTGACAATTCTGTAAGAATAACTGAGCAACTGAAGCTGCGGTGTATGGATGTTTCAATGGAATAAAATATCTGTCCACCACCACCAGGATGACAGAATAACCACAAGAATTAGGCAGACCTTCAATAAAATCCATGGTCACATCCTCCCAGGCACCTTGTGGAACAGGCAGCGGGTTAAGGAAACCTGGATACTTGAATTGTTCATGTTTAGTCTGCTGACAGATCTGACATTCTGGACAAAATTTGTGACCGCTTGGTTTAGGCCAGTCCAGTGAAACAACTTAACTCTCTGATAAGTTGCCTGATTTCTAGAATGCCCCCCTATAGGTCTAGCATGAAAGGCCTCAACTGTTTTGGTTTGCAACCCTGAATTAGCCCCAATCCAAACCACCCCCCCTCCCCTGGTGTTTTATCCATTATGCGGAGTAAAGTCTGGGACTCCATCAGGAGTAAGAACTAACTTCTGCAGTAACTCATGAGCTTCTTCCCTAAAAAAACTCACGAGCTTCTAAATCTACTGAATAGGAGTTAACAACTTCCTGTAACCACAAAAGCATGCCCAATTCTTGAAAGTGCATCTGCTGCCTTATTGTCTACTCCCTTTTTGAACTGAAATTTGAACTGTAGCCCAATTAACTTAGTCATGGCTTTTCTCTGCAAGTATGAAGTAAGAATTTGATATTCCAAATTGCACCAAATGTCCTCTAGAAACATATGGCCTCCATCTATCCACAGCCATCATAACTGCTAAAAACTCCTTTTCTTAAATGGACAGTTTGCTATTGCTAATACCCAGAGCTTTACTATAGTATGCCATTAGATAACCTTGTTAACTGAGCACACCACTTGTACGAGAGTCACATGCATCTCTGTTTCAGTACAGAAGGGCTGTGTGAAATCTGCTAGACGTAAAACAGGAGTGTTACTCATAGCTTGCTTGAGCTGGTCAAATGCCACTTGTGCTTCTGGATGCCAATGCAAAACCTTTTTTTGCAGAAGTGTAGTTAATGGTTTGGCCAGAATATCATAATTTTTGACAAAGTTCATATAGTATCCTGTCAATCCCCAAAATCCCCTTAATTATGTCGCAATAGTGGGAACGGGCCACTGTAACATAGCTTTTGTCTTCTCAGGCTCTGTGGCAACTTCCTTGTCAGAAATGATGTGACCTAGGTACTCCAGTTGTTGCTAAGGAAAGAAACACTTGCTCTGTTTTGAAAATAACAGATGTTTTCTGAGAATATATCCAGACCTTGTTTCAGATGCACAACATGGGACTCCAAGTCTTTGCTATGAACTAATATATCATCCATGAAAACCAATACACAAATTTTCTGATATAGGGTGCAAACACAACATTCATGAGGCACTGAAAGGTAGCTGGGGCAGTTGTCAGCCCAAAGGGCATAACTCTGAATTGAAATTTCCCATGATGAGTTTTAAATGCAGTTTTAGCTTCACCTTCCTCCACCATTCTAATCTGGTGATAGCCTGCCCTGAGGTCCAGCTTAGAAAATCACTTGGTTCCAGCTAACTCATCCACCACAGGCATTGGGAATTTGCTTTTAATTGTCAGCAAGTTAAGTCTTCTATAGTCCACACAGAATCTCCATGTCCCATCTTTTTCTTGACTAAAAGCATAGGTGAGGCAAAAGGGGCATACTGGGTGTCACTATGCCAGCAACAATCATTTCAGAGACTTGCTTCTCAATTTCATCCATTTGCAATGTGGAATACCTGTAGGGTCTTGAATTAATTGAAGCATTGTAAGGTAGTGATGAGAGGCATGATCATAAGCCCTATGAGGTGGCAACTGTTGTGGATTTTGAAACACATCAGTGTATCCAGTGAGGAGTCGCTGAATACTTTCAGGTGTAGTTCGCACTGATACTGCTGCCTCGGTAGTTAATATTCCTGTAGCCCAGACATCATTACCTTCCACACATTTTTCAAATTGTTCAACAGTCAATTCTTGCAGTTGTGTGACTGGCTTATCTTTCATGCCTTGTAAAGTAACAGTGTGACCCTTGTCCTCAACTGTATCCATTTCTCCTCCCAGTGGCATGTCATAGGACCCCACTGTGCTAGCCAATCCATGCCCAAGATGACATCATAACCTCCCAGGGGTACAACTTCATGTATGTGGTAAATGTACGAACCATGAACCTCTTGTTCACAAGTCATTGGCCACTTTAACTTTCAGAGGAAGAGGTAGTGTTTTGGTGTTGCACTAAATTCTGTCAGCTAGCTGCTGACCAGTGAAAGTGTGAGAACTACCAGAGTCCACTAATAGCAACATGACTTGATTAGTTACCATGGCTCTTAGTTTGACTGTCTTAGGGTTGTTTGTTCCAGAGAATGCATTGACAGACAAGAATGCACCAGCCTCAGCTACAGTTTCTGTCAGCTAGCTGCTGATCAGTGAAAGTGTGAGAACTACCAGAGTCCACTAATAGCAACATGACTTGATTAGCTACCATGGCTCTTAGTCTGACCGTCTTAAGGTTGTTTGTTCCAGACAATGCATTGACAGACAAGAATGCAGCAGCCTCAGCTACAGTTTCTTCCACCGCAAGAGCATCCAGCATTGCATCCTCTATATACACATGTTCCCCCCCTGTGGTTTCAATAGCCTTCACTTGAGCCTCATTTTTCGTGCATACATGTCCAGGAGCATATTTGTCTCACAGCTGTAACACACTTTGCTTTCCAGAGATTCCCAGCAGCAAACTGAGTTCGCTGAACAGGTTCTTGTTGTGGTATATAACCCCATTTCTGCTATATCGTCCCTGCTGTCCTTTGTTTAATTCCAGCACTGCCTCTTGTACTAGAGCATATACAGTTGCAGTATGAACTGTAAGAGGCAATGAATTTCAACAGCTGCTCTTATATCATCTTTCAATCCAAGTACAAATTGAGTAACCAAAAATATTTCACTGACAGACCCTTCATACAGTTTGACTTGGTACACAAGCTGATTGAATTACTCGGATATTCCTGAACAGTTCGAGTCTGTTTTAAAACCAACAGACCTCTCATGCAATCTCTATGCACATTGAGGTCAAATTCCTGCAGCATGGCCACAGAAAACTGACTCCATGATGAACAGTAATCAGACAGTTTATATGACTGGTACCAGTGTGCAGCATTTCCATGTAAGTGCAGAGATGCAGACATGACTTTTAAGTTTTCAGGAGTTTGATACAACAGGAAATAAGCTTCAATTATCAAGTCAAATTCGAATTCCTTCCCCATCAAACTGTGGAAATTCCATCTTAGGCATCCAGGTGCGCTTGGATCCATGCTAGTCAGAGGAAGAATTTTTTTGAGGTGTGTGTGATACCTTTCCTGGATCCACAGGAGGAGGCTGTCCATGTTGCCCCCTGCGAGCATGAACCCTTGGCTGCGTCACCGCTGTGGGCGACACTGCATAACAACCCTTCGCTGCCATCCGCTCCAGATCCGCGTCTCGAACACTGGTGGATTCCTTTAACACTCGCGCCACATGAACCTGTTCCTGATGGATCTCTCCAATAGAGCTCACAAATATGTTTACCTTGGACTGCACCTGATCCAGCCGAGCGACTTATTCCTCAAACTTGTTGTCCAACCCATCCAGTCGCGCCTTGATTTCCAAAATTCCTTCCACTTGCTCCTGCAGTAGCTGCAGAGCCGCAAATGCCTGCGTTACATTCTCCTCGAATGACCCCATCACCTCTACCAGGTGTCGTGTCTGAGCACTTGGCTTGAACGACACCGTTGCAGCTTCCTCTGGATTTCTCCAACGCCGATCTCGGATTTACAGCCAACCGTGTGAGCAATCGACAACCGACCAGTCGATGTTACGGAGAGAATCTCGAGTATGCGAAGCACAAGACGGACCTATCTAGCTCTGAATACCACTTGTCATATCCTTGCTGAGGATTTCCTGCCCAGATTTGGGATCGAGAAGAGGATACTTGGGGAAGAAGAAGAAGAAACCAGAGAAATAGTAGGTAGGAGGAGAGAAAATATGAGCTATTTCATTTAGTCGCTGCCAATTCCAGCCAACGGTCGTGCTTATATATAGCTAATACATTTTCACACACTCAGCCCCCAAATGAACATGACACTCGCAGATGGCCCACTAGTTATATAAATATTACCGAAAAAAGCTTTCCCCCTGCTTTATAAATAAAGCAACCACCAGAAGCACAAGGTCCAACAAATGTTCACACCGCACATGCACGCCAAAGTAGCAGACAACAAAGAAAGTACAACAGAGGGTTCTGCTGAGGGCACAGCTCAACAAGCCCTAACGAGAAAATAAAAGGCGGCAACACATTTCCCTTGGCGCTGCTCTCGACCGCCTTCAGCTTCCTCATCCCTGGTTCTGCAGCCCTCAGGGCGACAGTACTGACAACCATAATTGGAAGGGTATAATCAAATTGTTATATATGCTCCCATAAAAAGCAAGAGACGTGGAAAATTGGTAGTTTTGATCACCTTGCAGGTTGTTATGTTAAGGTGGAAAAATTGTATCGGGTTCCTACCTGCACGCCTTGTTGAATGCTAAACAGAATCATGTGCATGGATTAGTTTCCGCAAAATAACTCTACGTGTATGGATTGGTAGTTTGGACCAATATGGAACTGTGGCCATGATATTGTCTTGAGAATTAGGCAAATAGTTAATCCATTATGTGTTGAATGTAGTGCAGCTGTAGCTCTTTTATTCTCATATAGAAGTTCACCCTGATGATCGTCAAAATTACTATGAATTCAATTTTTCTGTGAAGAGACTTGTCTTTTTCACTATCTATTCCTGACCTCTCAAAATATTCTATGTACTTCCATAAAATGGTTCGCAAGGTATCAGAATGAAAGTGAAGGGACTAATTAGTGAAGTTGCAACTAACCACTAGATTTTACTTATTTCACATTCTCTCTCTTTGCATACAGATGACTATGGGGCTCAATTTTTCTAAATTTGTTGGTTCCTGTGGTTATGCCTCAAGGATATTAATTTCAGATGGCTGAAGTGTTTTGTTTGACAGAGAATGTGCTTCAGTATTAGTGAGTGTCTACCTCTTTCCCAGTTTAACCCTCTCTTGTCATAGGATTTCATGAAAGATAATACCTTGCTGTGAAAATTGTAGAATGATCATGTTTTTTCTTTGTATCCAGGGACTAATCTAGGATCTCTCATGCCCGGGCTTGCCGACTGCATGATGTCTTATGTTAGATGATTAATACGGTGATTTTTATGAAAGAACTAGCATCTTACGCACCTTAATTTGTGTTCTTCCTCGGCTTTCGAGAAGTTTCTGGGTCCGTCACTGTTTGCATCCCTATGATTTTAATGTTTTTAGAGACTCCCTAGAAAATTTAATGGATATCGAATAAAAATAAAAAGATCTAACCATCTTATCTGGTGGACGCTAGTTTTAACGGCTTGAATTTAATCTGGACTACTAATCTACAAGAAAATAAGTGGCCGTATGTAAAATAAGGAGGTTGATATAATTTGGTGTGATAAAGTTACTAGAATTATGTAATTTGGTACGTTCTGACATTGGTTTACTAAATTATAGTATTTGTTCTCAGCAGTGCACTGTTGTTCTTTAGGCTCAGACAATATTGACAGAATAAAGTTCATTTAGTTTGATTTATATTGCAATTAAGAAGGATGTTGGATTTGCCAACCAATGTTGCTGGGATGTAGATTTATGTTTTTACCACCATATGGTCCATTTTATGGTATAAAGTTTTTTAGTTGTCTAAATTTTCTTAAGTGTATTTTATGTTGGCTTAATAAGGTTTGTTACAGCAAATGTGATCCTTTTGTATTATCAGTATGTGAATTTTTTTCTATTTAAATTTTCCATTGTATAAGCATACCTACTCATTTAGTTTACATCAGACATTTCTACCCTGACTATGGGCTGCTTAAACTAACATGAGTTTCCTTCCTACAAATCTTTATGTATTGAAGTGTTTTAGCACATTATTTGTTTATAATAACTGTGGGCATGTACTGGCGAAGAATTTGCAAAGGATAACAACATATATTGATACTGATATACGGAGTAGAATTTACTTAGCTTCTATCTATTTCCCTTATTCAGCCACCCTTATCACATTCTTATGAGTAAGCATGGTTTGTAAATACAAGTGTTCACAAAAATATTAATGATCGTGTCGTTTTTCAGGAATTGCAATGGACCAAATTGTTGCCCAAGGCCTGGATTCGAAACATGTAGCTGTAATGCTAATCAATCATACCCATTGCTTATCGATCGTAATCAATTCCTGCTTTTTCAACTTTCTTTTTTTGGAAAAAGCGGAAGCATTATCGACCAACTGAAAAGAGTATGTTATAAGTACAATGAAATCTGGGAAAAGAAGTATGGTAATTCTTTCTCTTCTATTTGACCTCCATTTGTTCTGTCATACAATCTAACTCACAACAAATTGGAGGAAAGTAATTTATTTTTCCCTAAATTTATTTCTATAAGCAAGAATTTCATCCGCTTTAAAAATAACTATTTTAAAACATATGCCTAACTTTTCTTCAACATTTCTATTACTCCCTCAGTCCCTTTTATAAAAGTTAAACTTTTTTCTTATCTTTGACCAGTTTATAGAAAAACTACCAATATGTACAATATTAATTAAATGAAATATGAAAATAAATTTCATGATGGATCTAACGATACTGATTTTGTGTTGTCGATATGATATTTTTCTAGAAACTCATCAAATATAGAAAGGTTTCACTTTTGAAAAATTAACACACTTCACAAAAATGTACCGAGTGAGTAATAAAAATAAGCAGTGAGTACTTATTTGTAGCCCTATTTTTACGGAAATATTTTAGATATTTTGTGAGCTTGTTAATTAAATTTGCCATCCTGCACCTGCATGGGTTGACTCTTGTCGGGAAAATAAGTCGTGATGCCCAGCCTTCCCATGCAGATGGGAGACGACGACACAGCCGCCGCTCTTTTCCCCTTCCCAAACCCTAGAGTTCGAGGCACTGATCCCCAAGCCAAGGATTTGATGCCGCCAGGAGGAGAAGGTGAGCATGGCTGCATGGAGCAGGACCACCCATTGGCGACTGGTCGCCGTGACGAAGGTGCTCCGTCCCATCCTATGCCGCCGCCTCCCCTCATTGTTCCCATAGCTTCTGAGGTTTGTTCTCCGCCTGTTTCTTGTTCCAATCTTTGATTCATGAAAGGGAACCGCTCGGGCGACTCGGGCGGAGCCCCAAATCCCTAGCCGACAGGGTCGCCACACCTCCTGTCCACCCCTTTTGTCGCCGCTAGAGGAAGCCGTCGGGTGAAGCCCTGGTGGCTGATTGGGTGGTGCGGGCACCCAAGGGCGCGGGGGCACATCCCTCGGGTCTAGGTCACGGCGGAGTGAGGCGGTGTGGTGGTGGTGGGTGGATGTGGCGGAGCTGCAAGGGCACCGTGGGATGGCTGGTGGTGCGGTTTGTCTTTGGTGTCCCTTGAGGCCAGTGAGGACAGGTGGTTCGAGATCGGTAGGCGCTTCCGTGGTCTTCGGTCGAGATCCGCTCGGATCAGCCTCTGGCGTCGGCGTGGGGTCTTGGCAGCGGCCATGTTGGCAACTGCATGGGTGTGGGCTGCGGCAGTGGTGGCGGTCCATGGTGGTGGGGCGGAGTCGGTTGGTGCGGGACATGCTCCGGCGTCTGGCCATTGGTGAGATACTCTTGTGGAGGTCCCTAGGTCCTCTCGCGGCGACATGGTGTGGCCATTCAGGCACCTCCCGTCCCTGGGCGTGTGGCCGGTCCCTGCCAGATGATGCAGATCCAGGCCGGGAGTCGAGGTTGGGTGTCGCGGGGGGGGGGGGGGGTGACGCTTGGGAGAGGTGTTGGGAGTTGTGGGCGGCGCCATTGCGGTCGGGCCACCCATCACCGGCAGGGGTGCCGGTCGTCGACGTGGTCCGCTCCCGCTTCACCTCTTCTCCGACTTGGTGGCTCCTCGAACGATCTGGTCGTTCTGGTCGCTCGCGGCTTTGTCGGCGGTCAGAGTTTGCCAATCGGCACATCGTTGGCAGCCATGGAGGACCCATGGGGCGTCTTGTTCCCTGGGCGGCGGCCCAAGTGGTGGGAGCTCCTGCGATGCTCGTGGGCTGAGCTCGTGGCTCAGGTGCAGGCGACAAGCGTCCATGGCCGCGTGGGCGGCGTGGTGGTTGGTGTTTTGACGTTTTGTGGCGGTGAAGGCGGAGTATGCTTGCCAGGGTGACGGAGGCGGCGCCCGTGGACGTCGCCATTTTCCTGAAGTCTCCGTTGTGGTTACTCCTTTCCCTTCGCCGTGCTTCGGATAAAAATCTGGACCATTGGATCGGGTGGTGGCGGCGCTTTGGTGTCGTGTCCTTCCTGAAGGCACCATCTTGGAGCTCACGGTTCGTCGACATTCAACTTCACCTCTTCACGGTTTCTCCGGGAAGGGCTCCGGCGGCTCCTTAGTGATGCTCACTGCCAATCTGTAGTCTGCTTCGAGTTGTGTGGGGTGTTGTTGTTGAGATTCTTTGGCACCTATGTATCTGGCCTTGGGTGAGTGTGGGTGTGGGTGTGTTGTGTTGTGGTTTGTATCAATTGGTATGTTGGTTGTTGCTTTATATCTAAAGCGGGTGAAAGCCTTTTCGGTAAAGGGAATCAGGAATCTAAACGTCCGTCTCTATTATTTGTAGAAGAAGAAGAAGAAGAAGAAGCACAAGCAGGGGCAGGAGCACGAGAAACACCCTGCTGGGAGCCTTCCTGAGGGCCCCCTTGTCGAGATTCTGTCCCGGGTGCCTTACAAGTCACTCTGCCGCTTCAAGTGCGTGTCCAAGCCGTGGCTTGCCCTCTGCTCCGACCCCGACATCCGCAAGAGGTCACCCCAGACCATGGCAGGTTTCTTCCTCCGCAACTATGGCATGCGCCCCTGTTTCATTAACTTGTCCGGAAGAGGCCAACCCCTGGTCGACCCTTTTCTCTCTTTCTTCTTGCGAGAGCTTTAAACTTCTCATCCCCAGCATTGCTGCGGTGGCCTTGTTCTCTGCAAATACTGGGAATCATATTGTTTTGAGGAAGATGAGTACAATCTTGTCGTGTGCAATCCTGCGACCAAGAAGTGGGCCGAGCTGCCTCCTAATCCTATACAATTGCAAGACGAAGACGAAGAAGAAGTCGAAGAATATTTGTGTTTCGATCCAGCCGTCCCCTCCCGTTTCATGGTATTCACACACACTTGGGATTTCACAGAAGTGACAATCTACTCATCAGACACTGGACGATGGACTACGGTGGAGAGTGGTTGGATTGATAAGACTCCTATTGGTCTTCCTGTCTTCCTGAATGGTACTTTGCATTTGATGACCACTGAATATTCAATAGTCACAGTAGACACAGAGGGGAAGGTTTGGGGGCAAATTGATATTCCAGGCAACATGCGAGACAGCTCTGATTATCCGTTCATTGGACAGTCTCAGGGACGATTGTATGCTTGGTGTATAAATGATAATGTTGATGTTTGCCAACTTTTAGTTTGGGCTCTTGAGGATTATGGTGGTGCAAAGTGGGCCTTGAAGGATACTGTTAACATTTCAGAACTGTTTGGAAGGGATCGTTACAAATATGTGGAGCCCTTAGCAATTCATCCAGATTGTGATTTGATTTTCCTTACCGACCGGAGGGGGAAGGCTATCTCATATGATATGGACAGCAAGAAAGTGCATGTTATCGGAACTCACGAAACATTCTATGGTGCTATACCTTATGTTCCATGTTTTGCGGAATGGCCGTCAGATGGTCACTGACCTTGGTGGAACTATATATTGTCTTCATAGAATTCAGCCATGGAGAATATGCAACACCTAGCAACAGCTTCCAGTGGCTAATGCTTAGTTTTATGAATGAGTCTAGGTATTTGATATATCGGCTGCCTCTAGTGCTAATCATTATGGTCACCTGTTAGCTCTTGGTATGGGGTAACTGTGAGGGTATATTATCTATTTTTGAAATTGGTTGGATTTTCACCTCTTTATTTTCCGTTTAAGATTGGAGATGCTTATCTCTTGTTGCAACTTGCAAGTACATTTATCTTTTATGGACAACTTGTTATCCATCAGTTCTGAATATTGATATCGCCTTGTTCTTATGCACATGTTAAAGACTGGAGATGCCTATCTCTTGTACGTTTATTATTCTTCCATTTTATTTCACTTCATTAGGGGAAGAGGATTTTTCGAGGGGAGGAGAATAACATGACCCTCTCTGTGTGACCATTCTCCTATTTGAATTCTGACTATGCTGTCTGACTAAATCTATTTTTGAGCATCTTGCGATTTTGTTTACTGTGATGTTAGTTTACAGATTTTTCTCATCTTTTCCAAAATTGTGCAGTGAGTTCCTAAACATGCAAATTGAGTTATTTGCATATTGTCTGAGATTATAACTGTTTGTCCAAGAAGACGACATTTTCCTTCAGTGAAATGTGATCACCAAAGGTTTTGATCAGTCAAGGCATGCATTTTCCCATCATAAACCTAAGCATTGCGATTGTCAAGTCTTGGTTCCAGCGACAGTTTTCTTTACCTGTATATATAAGCGTGAGCCTGAGAGACTATCTAGAGGATGGCCACTGACAGAGAAAATAAGCCAAGAACTATATAGTCACCAAGGTGTCTCTTTCTTGTTTTCAAGCCCAAAACGCCGTTGCATCCCGAACTCCCGGTTCCTTCCAATCAGATACAGTGAGGATTACAACATGGAAAGCCTCTAAGTATTGTCCATAATTAAGCGGAAACTATATCTTTCTTTGGCAGAGAAATAACAGAGTAGTATTGATCCAGTTAACAAACATCAAAACATAGATGAAACTATTTTGACATCTCCTAATAAGGAATTAAAGAGCAGGGGCGCCTTGCTTTGCTAACCCAAAGCATTCTAAGGAAACAAAATAACCAGAGCCAATTGCCAGGTAAGCCTGGAGAAATGCAATGGACTACCAAGGCAAAATAAATAAACAAAGTGATGCCACTTTGCATCTCCTCCTTATAAAGCAAGCACATAGGCATTCGTAAAACAACAGAACCACCTGATACTGTCACAAAGTCTGGAAACCAGGCAAGTACCCATTGCAACTAAAATATCTATTGTTACCGAAAAAGGCTTTCGTCCCGCTTTATATATAAAGCACAGATCAACCACAACCCAAGTACAAGCACACCCCACGATAACACACGCACACACCCAAGGCGGGATACATAGGCGCTGTGCGCAGCAACACCACCCCTAACACTACAAGAGCAATCAGGGATCTCCACCGGGAACACGCCACCGCGAAGAGATGAAGCCGCATATGACGAACCGAGAGCTCCAAGGCGGCGCCTCCAAGAAGGTTACGACGCTAGCGCGCCGCCACCGCCTGACCCGGGGGTCAGAGTTTCCTCTGGAGCGACACGATGACCGGTGAGAGCCGCGACGACACCTTCAAGAAGGTAACGCGCTACGCCGCCGCCGGTCCATCCGAGGATAGAACAGGTTTTCACCCCAGCAAACACTCACCGCCACCAAACGCCACACCCCTGCCACCATGCCGCCCACACGGCCATGGTCACCGGCAACACCAAGCCACGGGCTACGCCCATGAGCACCGCGCTACCACCATCAGGGCCGCCGCCCCGGCATCCAAGACCTTGACACCACCGCACCTGAGATCCGTCGCTACCCCAACCAAAGAGACGAGTGGAAAGGTCCTTCCTTTACACACCCCTGGACGGCCCCCGGCGCCGAGACCCAAAGGGTCGGCCCAAAAAAAGGCCTCCATCACCCGTCCTGCTGCACCGGGTGCAAGACAAGCTTCGATCCTGCGCGGTAGCGAGACGAGGTCGGTCCTGCTGCCTGGCGCGAGACTAGCTCGGTCCTGCTGCCGGGCGCGAGACGAGCTCGGTCCTGCTGCCGGGCGCGAGACGAGCTCTGTCTCGCAGCCACGGGCGCGAGCCGAGCAATGGACCGCAACTGGAAGCGGTCCAGCCCTATGACGAGGGTAGAGCCCGGACGACGAGGGAAGGGATCGAAGGTCGAAAAAGGCCACTCACCGACGGCCGACGCTGCTCTCGGAGATGACCAGCAGCCGCCGTGACACGATCCAGACCACCGCCATGAGCCACCACCATGCCGTGGCAGCCCACATCCTCGCATCCATGCCCTGGCTAACACCACCGGAGGCTCCACCACCCCACCGGAGAAGCACAACCGCCAGCAGCACCACCACCACCTTAGCAGGGCCGCCGGCCGTCCCCGCTGCCACCAACCACCAACACCAACCAGATCTGGCGAGCCACCCAGATCCGCCGCCCGAGCAACCCGCCTCCTCGGATCCCCACAAGCCGTCTTTGGAGGGGAGGGAGGAGAGGGCACGCCTGGGGCCACCACGACGCCGGAGAGGGATGGGAGCCGAGCAGGAGAGCCGCCGCCCGACGCCGGCCAGGAGGAGGGCGCCCGTGTCGCGGGCCACCTGCACGCGGGAGGAGACGCCCCGCCGCCGCCTGCGCCATGCGGCCTTTGGCCGGTAACGTCACCGGCGGCGGCGAGGGAGGAGAGGCCGAGGCGAGGGGCTGGGGCGGCGGCGCTAGGGAAGCCGCCCGGAGTCGCCCGCGGGAGCGACTCTGGGGCGGACGCGTTTTTCTTCAGTGTCGCTGCCCCAATTTCCCTGGAGCTCTTATACTGTTAAAGATCTAGAAACCATGAACTATTAGCATTGCCAAAATACTGGGCATCACTCTGCCGAGGGCATGCCAATCAGCTTCATCACAATAGAAGGACAACTGATATACACACGCTGGAAGCTTTCAGTGGCCACAACTGCCCTCCAGTTTGCAGGGGAGCTGAGGAAATCAAAGCATGCCTTCTTCAGCCCAACGCAGTGGTGCTGATCAGCGAGAGCCAGGATGGTCGCAACTGTGCCTACATCGATGTACCCGCATAGCCTTTCCTCGCAAACCAGCTGTTGCTATGGGAAATTGATCCGTGCAGTAGCACTGATTCCTCGCTTTCGTGGAGGTAAACCGACCGTTTTTTAATGCAAAACGGCAAAGATGAGCCAAACCCTAGGTTTGCTAGGGCTGGGCAGAAGCTACGAGCTAGGTGCTGGAAAGTAAAGAGCGTAGGAGAAAAAGTAACGTAAGGTTGTGAAAGGATCGATTGATTTTTCAATCGGCCATATACCCACATATATAAGGGTATGCCTGGCCTTTGGCAAATTGGAGTAGGACTCCTGACGTGCTGTTTCCTTGGCACATAAGCCAAAAGGCTTTTCCTAATCTTTATGTAGAAGCATCAGCCTGGGCCCAATACTAGTAAACTTTCCATATTAGCTCCGTTTTGGCAGAATAGCTGATTATGCAAATCTTTTCCATCTTCAGTTTTCCAAACCAGGCCTCTTTCCTTCTTTCTCTTCATGTGTGAGCTCTAACACACAATTCCGTTCCATCCAGTCTGCTGCACCTAGCCTCTGTACTTGCAATCATGTGTGAATTCTCAAACCATTAGCTTAACCACCAAAACTAAATAATCTGGGCAACCCCTCAAGCCAGATCCAAATTAGACTATCAACACATGCCCCTTGTTTTTGGGTGTAATTTTATTTACCAAAAACACCATGGCAATGTCTTAGGACGATGTCAACCGCTTCACCGGCCATATCGACTGCTTAGGGCGATGTCTAAATAACACATCGGCCAAATTTTGCTTAGGGTGATATCTGAAATCATATCGGCCATATAGTGCCATCAAGCTTCTTGCCACATGCTAGGATAGTACTTCTTCAAATATTTGCCATTGGGAGCTTTGGGCAACTTTTCCCCTTGCAAAGATTGTACAAAATATGAATTTCCAGGAACAATCTCTACAACCTTATACGGACCTTCCCAACTCGGTGACCACTTGCCGAATTTATTGTTCCTAGTTCCAACAGGCAAAATCGTTTTCCACACCAAGTCTCCTATTTGAAACGAATTTTCCCTCACCCTTTTGTTATAAGCCTTAGCTACTCTTAACTTTTCTTTTTCAATTTCCTGCAAGGCTCTTAATCTTTCTTCTGGAACATCATCAATTCTATCCAGCATCAAATTATTATAGTCTATAGCTGACAAATCATTTTGTCTGGCTACTCTAAGAGCTTGCAAATTAACCTCTACAGGTAACACTGCTTCCTGTCCATACACTAACTCATATGGTGTCACTTGAGTTGCTCCATGCTTAGATATCCGATGAGCCCATAAAGCCTCCGAAAGCACTTCATGCCACTTTCTTGGATGCTCCTTAATTTTCTTCTTTATAAGTTTAATTAAAGTTTTATTGCTAGATTCAGCCTGTCCATTAGCTTGAGCATAATAAGGCGACGATTTAACAATTTAATTCTAAAAGATTCGGCAAACTCACGAAATTTATGAGACATAAAAGAAGAACCTTGATCAGTAGTCAAAGTTTGAGGAATACCGAATCTGCGAATAATATGCTCCAAAACAAAATTAATCACTTCCTTATGGGTCATATTTCTTAAAGGAATTGCTTCAGTCCATTTGGTAAAATAATCTGTAGCTACTAGGACGGAGCGATGACCTTTAGATGAAGCAGGATATATTTGACCAATAAAATCTAAATCCCATCCTCTAAACGGCCATGGCTTAATAATGGGATGCATCATAGCTGCAGGTGCCAATTGAACATTTCCAAATTTCTGGCATTCTTCACACCCTTTATAATAGCAAAAACAGTCCCCTAACATCGCCGACCAATAAAAACCTGCTCTTTTCAATAACCATTGCATCTTATGAGCCGACTGATGTGTTCCGCATAGCCCTTCATGTACTTCACCCATAGCTACTCTTGACTGATCAGGACCTAAGCACTTTAAAAGTAATCCATCTATTGTTCGGTGGTACAACTCACTATCTAGCAAAGTATATTTTAAAGCTTGTCGCCGAATTTTTCTATCTCTTGTTTGCCCAGGATCCTTTAGATGATTAATCAGAGGAATTCTCCAATCACTTGGTTCTAAATTAGCTGCTGATTCGGTTATTTGTGACTCCTGCACCGAATCTTCTTTGCCATGTACTATTTGCTGCTGGATTGAACAAGGACCTGCTACATCTTTTAGCAAATTAATAGACAACAGATCAGCATTACTATTAACAACATCTAGCATCGGTTTCTCTAATATGAAAAACTTTCCCCTGCTGATTTGGTATCCGGATGCTTGCTACGCTAAGCAATTAGCTCTAGAATTCTCTTCCCTAGGTATATGACTGATAGTGAAAGTATTCAGAGACTTAATTATATCTAAACATCGGTCTAAATAGTTGTTTAATAATCCATCAAAACATTGAAATTCACCACCAATTTGCCGGACTACCAGAAGTGGATCTCCAAAAGCCTCTATATCCTTTACACCCATATCCGCTTCATATTCAGCTTGGTTATTTGTACAAGGATATTCCAAACAGACTGATGTTTCATAAACGACATTGTTTGGTGAAATTAAAACATTACCGATGCCTTGTCCCTCCCTACAAACCGATCCATCAAAATAAAATTTCCACGGGCACACACTAACATAATCAATATCTTCTTCATCCTTAATCCTATGATCAACAATAAAATCAGCGATGACTTGACCTTTCATAGCACACAACGATTCATATGCCAAGTCATATTCTATTAGTGCATAAGCCCATTTTCCAATCCTACCACTAAGAATCGACTGCTGCAGCATATACTTAATTATGCCGGCTTGGCAAGCTACTACACACGTATTATAAAGTAAATATGGCCGAAATTTTGTACATGCATAATATAAAGATAAACATAATTTTTCAATAAACACGTACCGACTCTCAGCGTCAAGCAAGCGGCGGCTCAAGTATGCAATGATGTACTCCTTCCCGCCGTTCTCTTGTTCTAAAACTGAGCCGATCACCTTGTCTTGTGCGGCAATGTATAACCTGAACGGCACACCAGACTTGGGTGCTCGAAGCACCGGAGGACTTGACAAATACCGTTTTATATTATTAAAAGCCTCTTGCTGTTCTGCTCTCAAGTGAATTCGGCTTCATGTTTTAACCGAAGTAAAGGAATAAACGATTCAATTTTTCCCGCAAGGTTAGATATGAATCGTCTCAAGTAATTAATTTTTTCTAACAATTTATGCACATCCCTTTTACATGTGGGCTCCTCCAATTTTCTGATTGCCTCTACCTTCTTAGGATCAATCTCTATGCCATGCTCGTGAATTATAAAACCTAAGAACTTACCAGCCGACACACCGAAAGCACATTTGAGTGGATTCATTTTCAGCCCATACCGGCGCATTCTTTCAAAAGCTAATCGAAAACCGGCTAAATGATGATCAAACCCATCCGATTTAACAACTACATCAATATATATTTCTAATACGATGCCTAGAAGATCATGAAAAATCAGATTCATAGCACGCTGGTATGTAGCTTCGGCATTCTTCAATCCAAAAGTCATAACATTCCACTCAAATAAACCAACAAAACCAGAGCATCGAAAAGCAGTCTTAAACATATCTTCTTCAGCCATAAATATCTGATTATAACCAACATTACCATCTAAAAAACTGATCACTTTATGTCGAGAAGCATCGTTAATCAACATGTCGGAAATAGGCATAGGATATTCATCTTTAGGGGTAGCCTTATTCAAATCCCTAAAATCAATACATACTCTAATCTTATCAGCATTCTTCTTTTCAACAGGAACAATATTAGAAATCCATTCCGCATATCTACGGCCGAATAAACCGAGCTTTTAACAACCGATCAATTTCATCTTTGATGCGGTCATATATACTAGGATTGAATCGCCTAAGGGGCTGTTTATGCGGCCTAAAACCAGATTTAATAAGCAATATGTGTTCAACTAAGTCCCTACTCAAACCGGGCATCTCAGTATAATTCCAAGCAAAGCAATCAACAAATTCCCTAAGTAATGCACATACCTTTCCTCTCTGATCGGCCCCCATATTAGCATTAATAAATGTAGGTCTAGGGACACTTCCATCACCAATATCAACTTCCTCAAGTGGGTCAGCCGATGAGAATCCTTCTCCAAGCTTCTCCATGTCATCGAAATCCTCAATAGCTTCATGCATATCGTTCTTTCCTGAACGATACTCCTCAACATGCCTTTGCATCCATTTAACACTATCTTCCTTATTCATTGTTCACAAGGATAAGTCACTAAGCCGAGCTACACTAGCCGACTGTGCGTGTACAGGAACAAAACTATCTCTGCCAATACTAATATAATCATAATCTTATAAATCTCTACCCGTCAAGCATCGCATCTCACCGTGTTGCCAATCAGCGGAGCCTCATTAAAGCAATGCAGGCCGAATTATCCGCCTCAACTACTTCAACATCATCATCAACCCACTGAATCAAACATTGATGCAGAGTAGAAGGGATGCAACAATTTGCATGAATCCGATCACGCCCCAAAAGAATATTATATCGGCCTTTGACATCAACAACGAAGAAAGCAGTCAGCAATGTTTTGCTCCCAACCATGAGCTCCATAGAAATAACACCCTTAGCTTCAGACAAGTCTCTAGTATGTGTGAGCCCCGTTGGGCACCATCGAAGCTTTGGTTTAGTTCCTGGTGCCCTTGACGACCTAATTCTGCGCCTCCACAGGTTCCTCGGTGCATCTTGATGTCTGCTTGGGGAGCAAACATTCTGCCTTTGGATGAAAAAAAATCTGTATTGATCAGTTGTGCTAGCGGTCCCATCTTTCTGCATATTGGGCCTCAAATCAGCATGTGAGTTGCTTTCTTTTGCTGGAATCTCCTCTTGCTGCAATGTATCAGGCCCCTGTTAACGCAATGCATCATTACTAATCTTTTACGAACACGGAACTCTTTTACGAACTGAAACAAATCTGAAACCTCCAACCATGATTGTTTTTGAATCAGGGCAACACCTGCAGCTGATTTGAGCTTACCATTATCAACATTAAGAGCGACATCCAACCCAGGTTGGTTCGTAATAGCACAACCGGACCTACATTCATCATGTTCAACTGAATTTTTCTGACATCCTTAGATCTGACCGGTACCCATGCAAACTTGGCCACCTATGTGAACCTTGCCATCCGCATTGTGTCTAGGCCATCCGATCTGCATAAATCTTTTCTTTGGATGAGCTATCTTCAAATTTATGCGTGAACCATCTTTACCTTGAATCACAATAGCATCACGTGATCTTGCTTCATGATTAAATCGAGCCTTTTTCTCATGCATGTTTGGTCTGAACATAGGCCTAGGCGGGATCCATCCTGGTTGAAAATAACCTGCTAGCCCTATAGGATATGGCACCCAAGGATTAAAACCCCATGGAGGAATTTGCGGATACATGGGAGGTGCACAACCCCAATATGCTGGCTCCATTGTGAAACATGGCTGCTGGTCATATGAATTTCTTTGCCATTTCTCATGACCGGTAGGTCCAGAAGGAGATCTAGGACATTTATTACCTCCAAGCCGGTTAAATACATTGGTGGCCTTGCATGAAGTGTATTTCTCCAACAACATGTTAACTGTCGGCTTTGACCTCAGAGCTTGTCTCCTTCTTCCATTAACTTTCCACACTCCTACTTCTGGTTTCTTTGGTTTGATCATCCTTGGAGGAGCACTATCATCAACAACATTTTTTTCTCTTGCGGATTCGGTCTGATCCGACCGAATAAGCATTTTCTTATTCTCAAACTCAACCACATTGATAGGAAAAGGATCACTATCGAGCTTCATCTTAGTACCTTCTGTGAATACCAATCGTTCGTCATTAATGGCCGATTGCACCTGTCGACGAAACACATTACAATCGTTAGTAGCATGAGAAAAGAGTTATGCCATTTACAATAAGCTCTTCTACCCAGTTCTTCTTGAGATGGAATCACATGTCCTTCTTTTATTCTAATTAACTTCCCTTGCAACAACATGTCAAAAATCTTGTCACACTTACTAACATCAAAAGTATATTTGATTTCCTCTCTTTTAGCTGGTGTGGGTTTCAGGGCAACACATGCAAAAGGTTTTGACTTAGGTGCTCGAACCCATTCGGCCATACATATATCAACATCATCTTCACTAGCCGAATCACTATCATGCTCTACAACATTAACCGTAGGTTTTTCCTTGTCTTTGTTCTTATTATCTCTAAACCGGCTGTATGGTTTAACTTCTTTATACGGTTTTCCTGTGCCCAAGCCTTTTGCAAAACTTGGTTAACATCTGAAAATTCTTGCCCTTCCAATTTATCTCTAATATGAGCAAGCAAACCCGAACAAGATCAGCTAAATCTTTTTCGGCTATGGTCAAACTGAAGCATCGGTTTTTGACATCTCTAAATATTTTAATATAATCATAAACATATTCATTGTGTTTTTGCTTAACCATTGTCAAATCTGAAAGTCTAAGTTCAGTTTCACCACCATAAAAGTACTCATGAAATTTCTGCTCCAATTGAGCCCATGTTGCAATAGAGTTAGGAGCAAGCGATGTAAACCAAGTAAATGCAGTACCAGATAAAGATAAAGGAAATAATTTCACTCTAAAAATATCTGATGTACCAACTTCACTGCATTGTGCTAAAATTTGTCCTACATGCTCAAAGGTTGATCTACCATCTTCTCCTGTGAACTTAACAAAATCTGGAATTCTAAACCCACGAGGATAAGGTGTTGTGTCGAAATATTAAGGGTAGGGTTTTTGATATGCGCGTGCTCTACCCTTAGGTTCCAAGCCAAATTCTCTAAGTATATTAGCAAGTTGATCCTTAAAATTTTCGGTAGGCTACGGAGAACTAGCTTGTGGCATAGATGCACCATAAGTACGTGGCGGTAACTCTGACAAAGAAGTATGAGCATGATACATTTGCTACGGAGAACCATTAAAACACGCATCTAGCACCGGCCCGTAAGGAACCCCGGTACCAATAGGTGGCAAGGGTGGTGTGCTATATGCTACTGTTTGATAGTAGGGTTGCTGCAGATTGGAATTAAAGCCAACACGTCGGCTATTGCTGCTGAAATTTTGTGGAACCGAAGTCAGAGCAGGAGTAGCAGCAGTAGGTACAAAATTATTGGCCGAATTGCCAATGTAATTCTGACCACTTTGGTTATTGCTTAACGGGATGTGGGGCTGCACAACATTGGGTACTGCAACGGGTGTATGCATAGGGTTAGGTACATTAGTGAACCTACTATTTTACGACGCCGCTTTGTTTCTCATAACGTTCATCATTGGCCTGTAGCACCATTGAACGAATTTGACGAGGCAAGCTGATCTGAATATCCTTATTAAATTGCTCTCTGAACTCATCAAATTTGCTAACTACAGATTCAGTAATCATGCGTGCCATGTCTATCATTTGTTTGTCGTATTTACTAGCTACAGATGCATCAATTAGATGTGCAATCTCTTCTGTACAAGAAGTTTTACTTACCCCAACAGGATGACTTGGTGTAGCTATCTTCTGGATGACGCCGTTTCTTGCCTTTGGAAGCCCGCCAACTTCTGCTTCAACTTTTCCACCCTCTCTTCCTCAAGCTCCTTTTCAAGTTTCTGCCGTTCATCCTCAGGCAGATCCTTAAGTGTGACGGCGATGATGTTGTTGGGGTTGAGATCACTTCCGTCCTTGGGGTCGGTGCTCATTGTGTTCCTCTTCTTCGTCCCTAGCGGAGTCACCAATTGTGTTGCTGCGGGAAATTGATCCGCGCAGCAGCACTGATTCCTTGCTTTCGTGGAGGTAAACCGACCGTTTTTCAATGCAAAACGGCAAAGATGAGCCAAACCCTAAGTTTGCTAGGGCTGAGCAGAAGCTACGAGCTAGGTGCTGGAAATTAAAGAGCGTAGGAGAAAAAGTAACGTAAGGTTGTGAAAGGATCGATTGATTTTTCAATCGGCCATATACCCACATATATAAGGGTATGCCTGGACTTTGGCAAATTGGAGTAGGACTCCTCACGTGCTGTTTCCTTGGCACATAAGCCAAAAGGCTTTTCCTAATCTTTCTGTAGAAGCATCAACCTGGGCCCATGATACGTCTCCGTCGTATCTACTTCTCCAAACACTTTTGCCCTTGTTTTGGACTCTAATTTGCATGATTTGAATGGAACTAACCCCGGACTGACGCTGTTTTCAGCAGACTTTCCATGGTGTTATTTATGCGTAAACAAAAGCTCTCGGAATTACACGAAACTCCACGGAACGTCTAGTTAAAAATAATAAAAATCCTCGCCAAAGATGAAGACCGGGGCCCACACCACATCCACGAGGTGGGGCGCCCCCTAGGCGCGCCTACCTCGTGGGCCCCTGGAGCTCCTCCGACGCCAACTCCAACTCTATATATTTGCTTTCGGGGAGAAAAAAATCAAGGAGAAGAAATCATCGCGTTTTACGATACGGAGCCGCCGCCAAGCCCTAAACCTCTCGGGAGGGCTGATCTGGAGTTCGTTCGGGGCTCCGGAGAGGGGGATTCGTCGTCGTCGTCATCATCAACCATCCTCCATCACCAATTTCATGCTGCTCACCGCCGTGCATGAGTAATTCCATCGTAGGCTTGCTGGACGGTGATGGGTTGGATGAGATCTATCATGTAATCGAGTTAGGTTTGTTAGGGTTTGATCCCTAGTATCCACTATGTTCCAAGATTGATGTTGCTATGACTTTGCTATGCTTAATGCTTGTCACTAGGGCCCGAGTGCCATGATTTTAGATCTCAACCTATTAAGTTTTCATGAATATATGTGTGTTCTTGATCCTACCTTGCAAGTCTATAGTCACCTACTATGTGTTATGATCCGCAACCTCAAGTGACAATAATCGGGACCACTCCCGGTGATGACCATAGTTTGAGGAGTTCATGTATTCACTATGTGCTAATGCTTTGGTCCGGTACTCTATTAAAAGGAGGCCCTAATATCCCTTAGTTTCTATTAGGACCCCGCTGCCACGGGAGGGTAGGACAAAAGATGTCATCCAAGTTCTTTTCCATAAGCACGTATGACTATATTCAGAATACATGCCTACATTACATTGATGAATTGGAGCTAGTTATGTGTCACCCTATGTTATGACTGTTACATGATGAGCCGCATCCGGCATAATTATCCATCACTAATCCAATGCCTACGAGCTTTCCATATACTGGTCTTCGCTTATTTACTTTCCTGTTGTTACTGTTACAATCACTACAAAACACCAAAAATATTACTTTTGCTTTTGTTACTCTTTTGTTACCGTTACGGTACTATCATATCACTTTGCTACTAAATACTTTGCTGCAGATACTAAGTTATCCAGGTGGTTGAATTGACAACTCAACTGCTAATACTTGAGAATATTCTTTGGCTCCCCTTGTGTCGAATCAATAAATTTGGGTTGAATACTCTACCCTCGAAAGCTATTGCGACCCCCTACACTTGTGGGTTATCAAGACTAATTTCTGTGCGGTTGCCGGGGAGCATAGCTCTAGTCTTTGAGTCACTTGGGATTTATATCTGCTGGACACTATGAAGAACATGAAAGACGCTAAGACAACAATTTATCCCTCAACTATGAGGGGACGTAAGGAACTGCCATCTAGCTCTGCACTTGATTCACCTTCTGTTTTGAGTAAGCTTGCGACACCTAAACCTGATTCTGCTATTTGTTACGATATATGGCATGTTATTGATGATGCCACTTCGCTATGCATGATACTTATGATGAAACTACTTCTACGCTTGATACTCATGCCCCTTAGTGAATTTCTTGATGAACAAATTGCTAGGGCTAGAGAGAAAGAAATTATTGATATTGAATATATTGATGAAAGTGATGATGAAGATACTTTGTTATTCACGAGGGTTATGTTTTGATATGGAAGCTTCGCAGCTATTTTTGCCTGCAAAGGTAGATCTGAGCTTAAGAGGCTATTAGTTAAATGGAGTAAGGAATCTCTTAGAGATAGAATGAAACCTGACCCTGCTTTTGCTACTTCACCTATTTGTGCTGCCGATAAGGATTATGAATTCTCTGTTGATCCTGATATAATTACTTTGGTTGAATCTGATCCTTTTCATGGCTATGAATCTGAAAACTGTTGTGGCACATCTTACTAAATTAAATGATATAGCCACCCTGTTCACTAACGATGAGAGATCTCGCTACTTTTATATCCTTAAAATATTTCCGTTCTCATTAAAGGGTGATGCTAAGATATGGTTTAATTCTCTTGATCCTGGTTGTGTGCGTAGTCCTGTGATATGATTTATTACTTCTACGCTAAATATTTCCTGCTCATAAGAAACAAGCTGCTTTAAAGGAAATATACAACTTTGTGCAAATTGAAGAAGAGAGTCTCCCACAAGCTTGGGGAGGCTTCTCAAGTTATTTAATGCTTTGCTGATCATCCTCTTAAGAAAAATGAAATACTTGATATCTTTTATAATGGACTAACCGATGCTTCCAGAGATTTCACGGATAGTTGTGCTGGTTCTCTTTTCAGGGAAAGAACACCGGATGAAGCTGAAATTTTATTGAATAATATGTTGACAAATGAAAATAATTGGGCACTTCACGAGCCAGACTCCTGCTCCAATTATCGAGCCTATTCCTAAACCAACTCAAGAAGAGAGGTGTTCTATTTCTCGATCTGAAGATATGCAAGAGGCAAAGAAATCTATTAAAGAAAAAGGTATTAAAGCTGAAGATGTTAAGAATTTACCTCCTATTGAAGAAATACATGGTCTTAATTTACACTTTGTTGAAGAAACACATGATCTTAATCCATTACCTATTGAAGAACCTCCTGATCCTGATAACCCGACACAGGTAGTAAAGGTAAATTCTCTCTATAGATATGATAGAGCTGAAATCCCTCCTACTAAAATTGCTAGCCAATGCTTGGATGAGTTTGATAACTTTATGTTTAAGCAAGAAGATTTCAATGCTTATTTTGGTAGACAATTAAAACAAAATGCTTATATGATTAAACACTTGGGTGACTATATGGCTAATATTAGAGGTTAACTTAAACTTGTTAGCAAACATGCTTCTATGGTTACCACTCAAGTAGAACAAGTACTTAAAGCTCAAAATGATTTGCTCAATGAAATGAATAGTAAGAAAAATGATTATGCTGTTAGAGTGGCTACTAGAACTGGTAGAATGACTCAGGAACCTTTGTATCCTGAAGGCCACCCTAAGAGAATTGAGCAAGATTCTCAGAGAAATAATATTGATGCACCTAGTTCTTCTAAAAGGAAGAAAAAGAAAAATAATAGGACTTTGCAAACTTCTAGCGAACCTATTGCTGAAACACCTGATAATCCAAATGATATCTCGATGTCTGATGCTGAAACACAATCTGGTAATGAACATGAACCTAATGAAAACGTTAATGATGATGTTCATGATGATGCTCAACCTAGTAATGATAATGATGTAGAAATTGAACCTGCTGTTGATCTTGATAACCCACAATCAAAGAATCAACGTTATGATAAGAGAGACTTTGTTGCTTTCTGAAACATGGTAAAGAAAGAGAACCATGGGTTCAGAAACCCATGCCTTTTCCTCCCAAACTATCCAAGAAAAAGGATGATGAGGATTTTGAGCGCTTTGCTAAAATGATTAGACCTATCTTTTATGCGTGTCACGATTGGTGATATGCTCAAATGAATCCTTATGCTAAATATATGAAAGATATTGTTACAAATAAAAGAAAGATACCTGAAGCTGAGATTTCCACCATGCTTGCTAATTATACTTTTAAGGGTGGAATACCTAAGAAACTTGGAGATCCAGGAGTACCGACTATACCATGCTCCATTAAAAGAAATTATGTTAAAACTGCTTTTGTGATCTTGGAGCCGGTGTTAGTGTTATGCCTCTCTCTTTATATCGTAGACTTGATTTGAATAAGTCGACACCTACTGAAATATCTTTGCAAATGGCTGATAAATCAACTGCTATACCTGTCGGTATTTGTGAGGATGTGGCTATTGTGGTTGCAAACGTTACTATTTTAACGGACTTTGTTATTCTTGATATTCCCGAGGACGATAACATGTCTATTATTCTTGGAAGACCCTTTTTGAATACTGAAGGGGCTGTTATTGATTGCAACAAAGGCAATATCACTTTTCATGTTAATGGTAATGAGCATATGGCACACTTTCCGAGGAAACAACCTCAAGTTCATAGTATCAACTCTATTGGAAAAATTCCATCGATTATTTTTGGAGGTTTTGAATTTCCTCTTCCTATTGTCAAGAAGAAATATGATATTCTTATTATAGGGGATGTGCATATCCCCGTTGAGGTAACATAGTGTTATTCGAAATTTCTCCGGTTCCATGTTATTCGGAATGAGTTTGTTAACAAGACCTGATCAACCTTGTTAGTGGATTCGTTTTGATGAGCATGAGACGGATGAAACTAGAAGCACAACCTTCTGTACCCTCTTTATACTTTCTGTTATTTAGTTGAAATAAAGTAAAAATAGTATTTTTCTGTCTGTTTTCTGATTTATCCGTGCAATATAAAAATACCCCAAAAATAAAAGTCCTCCAAATGCCATGCCAATTTAATATGATTTTTTCTCGAATATTTGAGGATTTATGGTACTGAAAACACTGCGGGGGGAGCTGCCACCTGGCCACGAGGGTGGAGGGCACGCCCTACCCCCCAGGGCGCGCTCCTGCCTTCGTGGGCCCATGGTGGCCCTCCTCCACTTATTCCTGCACCCATCCACTTCTTCTTCCTCCCACAAACACGAATATCTGGTTCAAGCACGGGTTCTAGCTCACTTTGCTGCGATTTTTGATCTCCTTGCTCAAAGCACCTCTCACAAAACTTCTTGGGGAGATTGTTCCTTGGTATGTGACTCCCCCATTGGTCCAATTAGTTTTTGCTCTAGTGCTTTATTCACTGCAAATTTGTGCTGCATAGGTGAGCATGTTCTTGAGCTTGCATGTCAAATTTATATGGTTCCAAGTAGTTCTAATGCTTGATATAGGCTCTAGGCACTTGTAGGACTAGTTGCTATCAATTTTGTTGAGCTTGGCTCACTTTTGTTTGAAGTTACTAAAAATTTCAGAAATTTTTCAGAGGAAGCAATATGCTTAGGAAAATGTTCCAAGGTGGTTCTTCAAGGAAGCAAGGACCCATGCTTGCAATGCATGATCTTGATGAGGAGCCCCAAGGACGCCTCCAAAGGCGGCCCTGTGAATGGCCTTCAGAAAATTTTATGGATCGAGCGGGAATCAAAGAGGAATTTAACGCATATTTGTGTAACGCCGATCTCATGAGCTTTGAGGCAGACAAATGCCCACAGTACTATCAATTCAATAGTTCATTTGTGAGGAGGTTTGAATTTGCATCTTCACGTAATTCTCCAACTGTCATGTTTGATCTTTATGACAAATCTTGTACCATGGACTTAGAGGATTTTACTTTTGCCTGCAAACTTCCACAATGGGGTAGTGCTAGTGATCCCCGTAAATCTGAATTTAGAGATTTTCTTGCTGGTATAACTGTAGGGGAATCTAGAGATATAACACAAGCTACCATAGCGAGCATTCACTTTCCCGCTATACATTATTTTGCTCTCTTCATTGGTAGGTGCATAACTGGTAAGGATGAAGCATGTCATATGTGTGTGCCTGACCTCAGTATTCTTAGCAGTGCTGTGTTAGGAGACCAATCTTATCATTTGGGAGCTATTGTAGCACATAGGTTGCATCATAATAGATATAATGGAGATTTCTTTGGAGGAATTTATGCAACCCGCTTAGCTAATTTTCTTGAGGTGGACGTTCGTGAGGATGATATTGAGTTTATCGAGAGGAATGAATCACCTCTCTTGTATCGACTAATCTTTGACAAACGGTGTGTTGTCCGTATTACTCTCCCTGCTCCTGCCTTCTTTGATTATCAGGCAAAACGAAGATATATTATTACTAGAGAGGAGGCAGATGAGTACGAGAGGAGAGCGGAGGCAGCCCGATGCCATGCTGCAGCTCAAGTGGCGATAGCCGCTGCATCGCAGTACGACCCCAGCTACACCTATGGGTATCCGCCAGGCCATCACTCGCAATGAACCAACTTAGGCCAAAAGCCTAAGCTTGGGGGAGTAAGTATTTCCCACTGACATTACATTTATGTTTACACACACTCATTGCTAGATGTCGGTGCTCATACTCTTTCATTGTAATATCCATGCTAGTTTATTTTCTTTTTCCTGCTTTCTTCTTGTGTGTTTGTTAAACCTTAAGAAAAACCAAAAAAATAGTAATAGCTTCTAGCTAGTTTACCTTTCTTGCTGTAGTAGTAATAATTAAAAATAAAACCCAAAAATATTTCCCGTTCTTCTTTTGCTTGTTGGGAGCTTTCCCTTGTAAATAGTTTTATTTCTTTTCTTTTCTTTGGGGGTCGATAGGAGAAGACCATGATTAAATTGTTGAAGTGGCTCTTATATGCATTATTGTTGATTTAACCAAGAGCCCATACTGCCTTTGTCTTCTCCTCGCTTTTTGAATGCTCGCATGATTCGGCTTAGTCCAATGCACGTGCACTCTTATTATTATTCACTTCGTTCAGCCGTGCAAGTGAAAGGCAATTATGATGATATATGATGGACTGACTGAGATGAGAAAGCTGGTATGAACTCGACCTCTCTTGTTTTTGTAAATATGATGAGTTCATCGTTCTTGATTCAGCTTATTATGAATAAACATGTTTGCAATGACAATTAGAGATCATAGTTGCTCGTGCCATGCTTGATTAGCTATGAGTTATAATGGTTTACCTTATGCGTACAACATGCTATTGAAATGGTTGTGATGTGGTATGATGGGGTGGTATCCTCCTTTGAATGATTTAAGTGACTTGACTTGGCACATGTTCACACATGTAGTTGAAACAAATCAACAATAGCCTTCACGATATTTATGTTCATGGTGGATTATATCCTATCCATGCTTGCATCCAATGTTTATTAATTTTAATGCATGTTCATGACTGTTGTCGCTCTCTAGTTGGTCGCTTCCCAGTCTTTTGCTAGCTTTCACTTGTACTAAGAGGGAATACTGCTTGTGCATCCAATCCCTTAAACCCCAAAGTTATTCCATATGAGTCCACTATACCTTCCTATATGCGGTATCTACCTGCCGTTCCAAGTAAATCTGTATGTGCCAAACTCTAAACCTTCAAATAAACATTCTGTTTTGTATGCTCGAATAGCTCATGTATCAACTAGGGCTGCCCTTATCTTCCATGTTAGGCGGGTTATTCTCAAGAGGAGTGGACTCCGCTCCTCACTCACGAGAAAATGGCTGGTCACCGGGATGCCCAGTCCCATGCTTTATGCAAACTAAATCAAAATTAATTGCAAACAAAACTCCCCCGGGACTGTTGCTAGTTGGAGACACTCGTTGTTTCTAGCAAGTCATGGATTGATGCTTGTTGGTGGAGGGGGAGTATAAACTTTACCATTCTGTTTGGGAACCGCCTATAATGTGTGTAGCATGGAAGATATCGCCATCTCCTAGTTGTTATGTTGACAATGAAAGTATGCTGATCAAAATATTGTTTATCTCTATTTCAAAACCGAGTTCTGGCACCTCTACAAATCCCTGCTTCCCTCTGCGAAGGGCCTATCTATTTACTTTTATGTTGAGTCATCACCCTCTTATACAAAGCACTAGCTGGAGAGCGCAGCTGTCATTTGCATTCATTACTATTAATTTATATTGGGTATGACTATGACTGGATCTCTTTTACCATGAATTACAATGTCTAGTCAGCCCTTGATCTTTAAAGGTGCTCTACATTTATGTTTTGCGGTCTCAGAAAGGGCTAGCGAGATACCATCTTGTTATATCATATTATGATTGTTTAGAGAAAGTGTTGTCATCCGAGATTTATTATTATGGCTCACTAGTTGATTACGCTATTGATATGAGTAAACGTGAGACCTAGGAGTTATTGCAAATGTGGTTAGTCATAATCTTTGCTGAAAACTTGAATGCTGGCTTTACATATTTACAACAATAAGAGCAAACAGAGTTTGTAAAATTTTTTGTTTATCACTTTCAGTTTGTCAACTGAATTGCTTGAGGACAAGCAAATGTTTAAGCTTGGGGGAGTTGATACGTCTCTGTCGTATCTACTTTTCCAAACACTTTTGCCCTTGTTTTGGACTCTAATTTGCATGATTTGAATGGAACTAACCCCGGACTGACGTTGTTTTCAAAGACACTTTCCATGGTGTTATTTATGTGCAGAAACAAAAGTTCTCGGAATGACCTGAAACTCCACGGAACGTCTAGTTAAAAATAATAAAAAATCCTCGCCAAAGATGAAGACCAGGGGGCCCACACCCTGTCCATGAGGGTGGGGGGCGCGCCCCCCTACCTCGTGGGCCCCCTGGAGCTCCTCCGATGCCAACTCCAACTCTATATATTTGCTTTTGGCGAGAAAAAATCAAGGAGAAGAAATCATCGCGTTTTACGATACGGAGCCGCCGCCAAGCCCTAAAACCTCTCGGGAGGCTGATCTAGAGTCCGTTCGGGGCTCCGGAGAGGGATTCGTCGTCGTCATCATCAACCATCCTCCATCACCAATTTCATGATGCTCACCGCCGTTCATGAGTAATTCCACCATAGGCTTGCTGGACGGTGATGGGTTGGATGAGATCTATCATGTAATCGAGTTAGTTTTGTTAGGGTTTGATCCCTTGTATCCACTATGTTCTGAGATTGATGTTGCTATGACTTTGCTATGCTTAATGCTTGTCACTAGGGCCCAAGTGCCATGATTTCAGATCTGAACCTATTATGTTTTCATGAATATATGTGTGTTCTTGATCCTATCTTGCAAGTCTATAGTCACCTACTATGTGTTATGATCCGACAACCTCAAGTGACAATAATCGGGACCACTCCGGTGATGACCATAGTTTGAGGAGTTCATGTATTCACTATGTGCTAATGCTTTGGTCCGGTACTCTATTAAAAGGAGGCCTTAATATCCCTTAGTTTCCGTTAGGACCCCGCTGCCACGGGAGGTTAGGCCAAAAGATGTCATGCAAGTTCTTTTCCATAAGCACGTATGACTATATTCGGAATACATGCCTACATTACATTGATGAATTGGAGCTAGTTCTGTGTCACCCTATGTTATGACTGTTACATGACGAAGCGCATCCGGCATAATTATCCATCACCGATCCAATGCCTACGAGCTTTCCATATACTGGTTTACGCTTATTTACTTTCCCGTTGTTATCATTATAATCACTACAAAACACCAAAAATATTACTTTTGCTTTTGTTACTCTTTTGTTACCGTTACCACTACTATCATATTACTTTGCTACTAAATACTTTGCTGTAGATAATAACTTATTCAGGTGTGGTTGAATTGACAACTCAACTGCTAATACTTGAGAATATTCTTTGGCTCCCCTTGTGTCGAATCAATAAATTTGGGTCGAATACTCTACCCTCGAAAGTTATTGCGATCCCCTACACTTGTGGGTTATCAGCCCAATACTAGTAAACTTTCCATATTAGCTCTGTTTTGGCAGAATAGCTGATTATGCAAAATCTTTTCCATCTTCAGTTTTCCAAACCAGGCCTCTTTCCTTCTTTCTCTCCATGTGTGAGCTCTAACACACAATTGCTCCATCCAGCCTGCTGCACCTAGCCTCTGTACTTGCAATCATGTGTGAATTCTCAAACCATTAGCTTAACCACCAAAACTAAATAATCTGGGCAACCCCTCAAGCCAGATCCAAATTAGACTATCAACACCAGCTTCAGCCTCTGCATATCATACCAGTCTGCCGCGACAAGTAGATGCTGGAACATGGTATCTTCATCTTCTTCTTTTGTCTCTAGTATCTTGTCGGTGTAGGCAAAATAGAGCAACGCCTTGAACACCTGAGCCTCTATGTCATCTATGTGTATGACTCCGGATGTGCCACCCTCCTTCATTGCGCCGAAGAGCTCCGCACTGAATACCGGCGATCGGGAGGCGATCACGCATCGGTGTGCGGTGAACGTTTCACTGCCAACCCGAAACACCACATCGGAGCCCTTCTCGGTCTTAAGGAGAACGCCGAGGTGCTTGCTCAGGTCGGACGGGGGCGGGGAAACAAACTTTGGGGCAGCAACCTCGACCATCTTGGTGGAGAACCCGTTGATGACAACAATGTCACACCTGATTGTGAAAGAATCATCCTTGAGATGCTTGGATTTCTCAAAGGCTTCCCTTTTGATGAACTTTTTTTTCTCGAATATGCACGAGTGTGCATATCATATATTAAAGAAGAAAGGCCAAGAGTGCCTCCACCATAGTTTACAAGATTGTTATTACATGCTAATCCTCATCACTCACCCACCTCTCTACCCTAGCAAAGAAGGGCATTACATTCCCTTTCAATAACCCAGCGGAGGACCAAGTGGAACCCTCTGAACACACCTTTCTCAGCAGCTGATCGACCGAAGGCTGCGCGCCCTCGAAGACAATGGCATTTCTATGCTTCCACAACTCCCACCAAGTCAGCACGAAGATGGTGCGAAGATCTTTCATGCTGACATTGTTCGATCCATGCTTGTCGACAGCCCACTCTACCAGCGAGTCTTGGGCAGTAGGGATCCAACTCGGTGTCCCGAACGCAACGAAGATCGCTGCCCAAACTATCCGAGCAAAAACACACGTGAGTAGTACATGATTGATCGTCTCCTCCTCTTGATCGCAAAAAGGACATGCAGCCTGGTGAGGTAGGCCTCTGCGCGCAAGACGATCTGAGGTCCTGCATCTGTCCTTCATGGCCAGCCATGTGAAAAACCTGCATTGCATCGGAGCACGTGATTTCCATGTCAGGTCCGCCGTTGGGATCACCTCCCGGCCCCAAAAACCAGCCGCATATGCCAATTTCACAGAGAACTGCCCATTATTCTCCCACGACCATGATATCTCATCCGGCGCCTCGTCAGAAAGTTCCCAACCATTGACCACCTTCCATAGTGCTAGAAACTCATGCAAGGTCTCAGGTCCAAAGTTGGGGCTAATGTCCATCGCCCAAGACCCGTCTTCCATGGCCGTACTGACCACCCTCAACTTCCGAAAAGGGGTGGCACAAGATCATAGACTCGTGGTGCTAACTCCTGGATTCTCTGTCCATGTAGCCATCGGTCCTCCCAAAAGAGTGTTGTTCGTCCTGACCGCACGTTACTCCTCATGGTTGCCTGTCACAACATGTTTGCTTCTTCCGCAACTTTGATTCTGAATTCATTCCAGGGTCTGGACTCGTCAGTCCTCTTGAGCCATGGCCAACGAGCTTGCATGGCGATATTCATCCATCTTAGATTTGGCAGCCCTAAACCTCCTGCCCACTTCGGCGTACACACCAAGTCCCATGCAACAGCACAATTGCCACCGTTTGCCTCAGCTCTTCGGCACCATAAGAAACCCCGGCAAATCTTGTTCATTGCCGCGATAGTTTTCGCAGGGAGGTCCAAAGCCATCATAGCGTGGATCGGCATGGCACATAGGACAGACTGCACAAGAGTTAATCTTCCACTTTTAGGCATAAGAGTTGCCTTCCACTTAGGAAGTTGATTTGCCATGTGATCCACCAAAAACCGCAGCTGCGTCGCTCATTGCTTTCTTAGCGATAATGGTAGCCCAAGATACTTAATCAGAAACGATCCCAAGGGGCATTGCAACTCATTGCATGCCATTGCAATCTCCTCCTTGGAGCACCTGATAGGTAGGGCCGTAGATTTGCGCATGTTGATTTTCAGCCCTGCTGCCTCCCCAAATAGCTCAAACAGAGACTTACACACCTCCAGGTCCATTGGATTCGGCTTGACAAATAATACCACGTCGTCAGCAAAGATAGATAGGCGCTTCCTCATAACAGCATGTGCCGGGGGTGATAGCACTCCTCTACCCATAGCCACCTCGAACATCCTTTGCAGAGGTTCCATTGTTAGAATGAAGAGCATTGGGGAGATCGGGTCGCCCTGCCGCAACCCTTTACAGTTGTAGATCGTGTCTCCCGGATCGCCATTTACCATGATGTTGGTGGTCGATGTTGCAAGTATCCCGCATATCCAAGACCTCCACCTCGGCCCGAAGCCCATTTGATGCAAAACCTCAATAAGGAAAGGCCACTGAACGGAGTCGAATGCTTTTGATATATCTAGCTTGAGCAACATAGTTGTACTCCTCAAAGCATGCAATCGGCGTGCCATGCTCTGCACAAGCATGAAATTGTCATGCAGCGATCTGCCCTTAACAAACGCACTCTGGTGGTTTCCAACCAGCTTGGGAAGATCCTCCACCAACCGGCAAGCCAGAACTTTCTCAAAAATCTTAATGGCCCCATGGACAAGGTTTATAGGCCGGAAATCGCTCACCTCCAAAGTCCCCTCCTTCTTGGGAAAAAGTGAGACGAGGGACTTATTGATTGCGTCCAAACCTCTCATATCCCCCTTGTAAAAACTGTCCATCGCTTTCATGAAGTCTACCTTGATAATGTCCCAGCAAGTTGCATAGAATCTACCGGTGAACCCATCCGGTCCCGGAGCTTTATCCATGGGCATGCTCTTTATCACCTTCTCCACTTCCTCAGCCGTAAATGGATTCTCCAAATGCTCTAAGTCCAGGTGCGGCAGGCCCAACATATCCAGATTGAGAGCATGTGACCTAGCCTCCGAAGCACCAAAAGCCGCACCAAAGTATGCGTCCACCGCCGATGCCACCTCATCTTGCCCAGAGTATAAGTTGCCGTTGTGCTTCACCGTTCTCATGATATTCTTTCTCTGTCTATGACTAGCTTGTTGGTGGAAGAGCCTAGTGTTTCCGTCACCCTCACGCAGTTGCAACTACCTTGATCGTTGCCTCGCCATCGTCCTCTCCAGAGAGCTCAAGCCCAGCAGGTTTTTCTTTAGGCATTTCCTCAGCGCCCTCTCAGCGTCAGATAGTGCTCTTGTCTCCATGGCGATATCAAGTTATTTGATAACTTCAAGCGCAATCGCTATTTGCAGTTTCACATTTCCGATCCAACGGTCACTCCACCTTTGGAGGCTCACTGCAGTTGCTCTCAACTTGTTATGCAGCATGAGATAGTCATTGGTGGTCAGTGTGGTGGACCAAGCCAGCTTGACTACATCCACGAAACCCTTGGCTCGAGTCCAAAACGACTCAAATTTGAAACGGCTCTCTATATTGATACTCACATTCATATCTAGCACCAACGAGCAATGATCAGACAGAGCCGTGCCCAGAGCCGAAAGAGAACTTGCTGGATAGGCCTCGTCCCAGTCATTTGAGACGAACACGTGATCAATCTTCTCCAAGGTGGCCACTCTTCGTTCATTTGACCAGGTGTATCTTCTGCCGTTCAAATAAATCTCTTTGAGTTCCAAGGCGTTAAGTTTGGCGCGAAACCTTCCCATCATCCTTCAGTTGATCAAGGCATTGTTCTTATCCTCCTCACAAGTGATGAGATTGAAATCTCCGGCCACGAGCCAAGGCCCCGCATGTAGGTCTCGAATATCCACCAAGTCTTGTAGGAGCTCAACCTTCTCATCCTCCGCTTGTGGCTCGTACACACATGTGAGCCACCAGGGCTGCTCATCCTCAGGGCATTTAACGAGCACAGTTAATGTATGGTTGGTATAGTGCGGGTTAGAGAGTTGAGTCATCGTGGCATCCCAGGACACCAAGATTCCACCGCGCGTTCCGGACGCAGGCAAATAGAAAAACTTCTCAAACTTAGCACCGAGGCATTGCCATACAATGTTTAGCGATACATCATGCAATTTAGTTTCTTGGAGACACACAATGGCTGGACAAGCCCGAGTCACCACCTGAAAAACCACGTTCTGATGGGCAGGCACATTGAGCCCACGGACGTTCCACACCATCATCCTCAAAGGTTGCGCATTCATCACAAACACCAACCAAGCCACCCGCGTGTGCGCTAACACACCTCCACCCCCTCCTGGGGCACAGCCGGCGATTCCCACCCGAATAAAGCAAGCACAACGGCGATCTGCACGTCCGAAAGCGGGCGGGAAACAGATTCATGTACATCCTTAGAGCTTCTTCCGAGATGACCTCCCCTTCATGCGCCAAACAGAGCTTCCTAATGAGCACCTGCTGTTGCTTGGATGCCCCGTGCTTCGCCAGCCTCGCACTCCTCCTTGGCGTGACATCCAATCTTCGTTTCTTCCTCGGATTACGTGTTTGCACCACATATGTGCGAGTGGTCGGAAGCGGCAAGATTGGAGAGAGAGTTTTGCAGATCTCAGCACGCATGCTCTCGATATCGCCATGCATCAGCATGCCACCACCAGATCGTGGCGGCGTGGCCAGGGCCAGCCCATCTTCAATAGCAGTAGCGGTCACATGGTCCAGCGTGCCCAGGAACTGCCCATCTTTAGGTTCATCAGTAGAAGTGGGCGCATGCATTGGCTCACTCCCCTGCTCCACGCTACGTACCATGCATGTTGCATGGGTGCAACTCTCCTCTGATTGGCAAACTTGGAAGGTTTCCATAGCCTCCACTTGTTTGTTTTGTCCATACTCGCACGCGTTGCAATCCAACTGGTGAGACAGCGACTCCAAGGCCTGTGAATATCCGTAAAAGCTGCTACTATCTTCCTCCAAGAGGGCCCACCAGGAGATGCGGCAGAGCCAATCAGACGGAACGGCCGCCACAGCCCCTCAAAGCAGTACCAGATCCCCAGGCCTATCCACCTCGGGTGCGCAGCCAAGCCTGTCAGCACTGGTCCATCTCAACAACTGGACCGAGGCAGGGGAGACAGGCTGATCAGCGAAGGGACCCACAGGCGACTCGGGCCGAGCCCCGATTGGCTGGCAACACTCCACAGCAGCAACCAGTCCAAAAGTATGTTGCGGACGCAACCCAATGACATCCCCCATACAACTGTTGCTGACCGAAGACCGGACCGGATCTGATGCAATTTGAACCTGACGCCCCGCCGGCGGTGGCACCGCCGACGAGGATGAACCCACCGTGCTGGCCGAGGAGCCGCCAGCGGCCAAACCCCTCCTGGGCCGATGAAGGCCAGAACCAGGCACATGCTCATCATTGCCAGAGGAAGGCGACGGTGGCGGCAGCGGAGGCGGAGGCGGAGGTCGCCGGCCGTCAACATCTCCAGCGTCCACCAGCACCGGCTCTGCAAGCACGATGATGTCGATCGGGTACCAGAGAGTCTTGGCCCGCCGTCCCGTAGGCACCTGGTGGCCGATCTCCTCCGCCCAAAGGTTCTGCCTTGGTTCGTTGATGAAGAGCAGCCGGCGTCGAGGAATCCGCCGCGGCCGGTCCGTACGAAGCCAAACTCGAAAGTCCGCCATGTCCAAGCGCCGAGCAGTACTGTCATCCACACCAACGACATATCCCAGACCACGCAAGATCACACTGGCCGCCCTCTGGTTCCAAGCGTGCGCAGGCACGCCGCGCAGGGCGACCGGGACAAGGAAGGGCAGCGAAGCCGCCGTCGCCTGCGCCTGCCTGTTCCATGGCCGGAGATTGAGCTCGAACCATGAGGAACGCGCGTGCCCTGCGCAGACCATCCGATCGCGGATCGCTCTGTCCCGGCACAACACGAGGAAATCATCCGGGAAGTATGACTGGATGGACATATCCGCCGGACCGATATCGAACGCGGCGTGTAAGGCCTCCGCCGCCGACGCTAGATCCACCGTAGGCCTATTGCTAGTCACCGTGACCAGAACGACGCGAGCAAGCTCCACCTCCATCTGCCATATGTCATCGGACGCCTCCAGGAAACAAGCCTCCACTTGGTCATCCAGCTCCACCTGGGCAGGCACCGCCACCGGCCGCACCGGCTCGTGCTGGCCAAAAGGCACCGAGAACTCCGGCCTAGCAGTCGGCATGACGGCCTGCAGCGAGCCCTGGGCAGGCTCCCGCACCACATCACTCCAAAGCCGAACGGCACTCGGAGGTGGAGGGCCGGGCGGCGGCGGGGGAAGCGACTGCAAAGAGGCAGAGCACCGAGGCGACGGGGAAGCGCCATCTTCAACCCGACGGCGCAAAGCAGGCGGCTGCACAGGCTGATCCACTGGAGAAGGACTACGCGGCCTGGTGCACCCGCGCGAGCTGTGACCAACTCCACGGCAACGCACGCAGAAGGGCGGGTTTGACCAGTCCACCAAGATGTGCCCGTCACTTCCACAATTGTAGCAGCAACCATGCAACTCCACCGGAAGGCACGAGGAGGGCGGCGAACGGGGGGCCGGCAGTGCACTAGGCCGACCAGGCGGAAGGCGGCTCCTTGGGCGCCGATCCCGGCCGGGCGGAGCCCGCGGGCGGCGACGCACCTTGGTGTGCCAAGCCTCCTCCGCCCGCCGCGGAGCAGAGACACACGAAGAACCACCCGCCTCCCCCTGGACAATCGGGCCAAAGGCCGTGCCCAGGACAGGCGGCACGATGACGGAGAGCAGCAGGGGACGCGGCCGCACCGATGGGGACGGGGGAGGATCTGGGCGGGGAGTTGGCGCCCGGGAGGATGGAGGCGCCAGATTCATCCGGAGCACCAACGACGAGCCAGATCCCGACGAGAGCGAGCCCGAGAGGGAGACACGAGAGGCCATAGCGACGGGACGAGGGTGGGCGCTGCCACCGGAGCGGGGGCGGCGCGAAGGTGGCCGCCGGCGCCGGAGTGGCGGCCGGCGCAGAGCGCTAGGCAGGGGAGCGGAGCGCTAGGCAAGGTTTGAAGTCCCCCAGCCAGAGCTGCCTACGTAGTTCTTCACAGCTGCCCCCGATGGGAATGAAGGCAACACTTCCTCCTTCTGCACCGCGTCGACGAACCAGAAACTGTGGCGCGCTTTCACCTCCGTGCTGCCAACGACGTTGTCGTCGAGACACGGAAAAAAGGACAGGTGATTCGCTGACTCCGATGTTTGGCCATTGGGGTAGTATTCGATGTGCCAGCGATGGCCGCACGCGGCGAACTTGTGTGACTTAAGGGGTTCTCCGGTGGGAACAGTCTTGGTGCAGGAGTAGCCATCGACCGTGAGAAGGTGGTACCCGCTCGCCCTGTCGGCGACGATGGCGGAGGCTGACATCAACGGCTTCCCACTGACCGCAAGCCTTCCCTGAGGGTGGGAAGCTGGCAACTTTGTCTCCTCCGTCTCCGGCGACCGCGCTTTTTAGGAGGGGATTTGCTGCTGCTACCGCTTTGCTAGGGCTCAAGCGCCGGATATTTTTAGGACAGGGCATGGATGGATGGATGAACCGAAAAAATATAATCCCTCCGTTCCCAAATAATTGTCTTTCTAGCCATCTCAAATGGACTACAACATACAGATGTATGTAGACATGTTTTAGAGTGTAGATTCACTCATTTTGCTCCGTATGTAGTCACTTGTTGAAATCTCTAGAAAGACAATTATTTAGAAACGGAGGGAGTATGAAGCGATGCCCTTAGGGAAGAAGAACATGTAACTTTTACTGGACTCTTGGGCTTACACGAAGTACTTGATGGTTTAGCTCGGCCGGGCCTAATAGTCTTCCCGGCCTTTATGGTCATCTTGGGAAAAAAATCCGCTCCATCTCTTCTTCTTTTTTCAAACAGGAGGATAAACCACCGACCAACACCCAGTATTAAATATTATTGAACATTGATGATGCCAAACAAAATAAATCTTGAAATCATTAATCCCGAACGACCGCTCCTCAACTAGTTGCTCTCAACAAATCAAGTTAATCGATTGAAGGTCATTCATATACGACAAGCCTCACGACAGTATCTCTCAATCCCACCTTTTACCTATGTGATATATCCCCACAGAAAGGGTGCAATGCTCCAAGAAAATACCTTCAAGGAGTAATCGCTCTCCGCACGCCGACGTCAGTTGGTCCAACCAATGCGAGGCAAAGAGTTTCCACCACCGAAGCGGATCTTTGAACCAACTATTCCAACAGGGAAATGACACATGGGCGTCAATCCTACCTTTTTTTTGAAAAGTGGGTTCGCCCCAGCCTCTGCATCGGAACGATGCATAAGGCTATGATTATTAATAAGCAAAAGGTCCAACACAAGTCTTCCAGTCTCGATCAAAGACCGTAAAAAGGCTCATCCAGAGGTGAACAGTAAAAGAAAAGCCACAACCGGCTGGCAAAGATAGATAGGAACACTAAAGCCTATCCTATTACATGACTTGTTGGGGAACGTAGTAATTTCAAAAAATTTCCTACGCACACGCAAGATCATGGTGATGCATAGAAACGAGAGGGGAGAGTGTTGTCCACGTACCCTCGTAGACCGAAAGCAGAAGCGTTAGCACAACGCGGTTGATGTAGTTGTTGGGGAACGTAGTAATTTAAAAAATATCCTACGCACATGCAAGATCATGGTGATGCATAGCAACGAGAGGGGAGAGTGTGTCCACGTACCCTGTAGACCGAAAGCGGAAGCGTTAGCACAACGCGGTTGATGTAGTCGTACGTCTTCACGATCCGACCGATCAAGTACCGAACGCACGACACCTCCGAGTTCTGCACACGTTCAACTCGATGACGTCCCTCGAACTCCGATCCAGCCGAGCTTTGAGAGAGAGTTCCGTCAGCACGACGGCGTGGTGACGATGATGATGTTCTACCGATGCAGGGCTTCGCCTAAGCACCGCCACGATATGACCGATGTGGATTATGGTGGAGGGGGGCACCGCACACGGCTAAGAGATCCAAAGGATCAATTGTTGTGTCTCCAAGGGGTGCGCCCCTCCCCGTATATAAAGGAGTGGAGGAGGGGGAGGGCCGGCCCTCTCTATGGCGCCCTAGGAGGAGTCCTACTCCCACCGGGAGTAGGATTCCCCCCCTTCCAAGTAGTAGGAGTAGGAGTCAAGGAAAGGGGAGAGAGAAGAGAAGGAAGGAGGGGGCGCAGCCCCGCCCCCTAGTCCAATTCGGACTAGGCCTTGGGGGCACCCAACCTCTCCTCTCTCTTTCCCCTAAATCCCAATAAGGCCCATATACTCCCCGGCGAATTCCCGTAACTCTTTGGTACTCCGAAAAATACCCGAATCACTCGGAACCTTTCCGATGCCCGAATATAGTCGTCCAATATATCGATCTTTACGTCTCGACCATTTCAAGACTCCTCGTCATGTCCCCAATCTCATCCGCGACTCCGAACTACCTTCGGTACATCAAAACACATAAACTCATAATATAACCGCCATCGAACTTTAAGCGTGCGGACCCTACGGGTTCGAGAACAATGTAGACATGACCGAGACATGTCTCCGGTCAATAACCAATAGCGGAACCTGGATGCTCATATTGGCTCCCACATATTCTACGAAGATCTTTATCGGTCAAACCGCATAACAACATACGTTGTTCCTTTTCTCATCGGTATGTTACTTGCCCGAGATTCGATCGTCGGTATCTCAATACCTAGTTCAATCTCGTTACCGGCAAGTCTCTTTACTCGTTCCGTAATACATCATTCCGCAACTAACTCATTAGTTACAATGCTCGCAAGGCTTATAGTGATGCGACATCGAAAGTGGGCCAGTAGATACCTCTCCAACAATCGGAGTGACAAATCCTAATCTCGAAATACGCCAACCCAACAAGTACCTTTGGAGACACCTGTAGAGCACCTTTATAATCACCCGGTTACGTTGTGACGTTTGGTAGCACATAAAGTGTTCCTCCGGTAAATGGGAGTTGCATAATCTCATAGTCGTAGGAACGTGTATAAGTCATGAAGAAAGCTATAGCAGAATACTAAACGATCGTGTGCTAAGCTAACGGTGGGTAAAGTCAATCACATCATTCTCCTAATGATGTGATCCCGTTAATCAAATGACAACTCATGTCTATGGCTAGAAAACATAATCATCTTTGATCAACGAGCTAGTCAAGTAGAGGCATACTAGTGACACTATGTTTGTCTATGTATTCACACATGTATTATGTTTCCGGTTAATACAATTCTAGCATGAATAATAAACATTTATCATGAGAATATGGAAATAAATAATAACTTTATTATTGCCTCTAGAGCATATTTCCTTCAGTCTCCCATTTGCACTAGAGTCAATAATCTAGTTCACATCGCCATGTGATTTAACACCAATAGTTCACATCACCATGTGATTAACACCCATAGTTCACATCGTCATGTGACCAACACCCAAAAGGGTTTAGTAGAGTCAATGATCTAGTTCACATCGCCATGTGATTAACACCCAAAGAGTACTAAGGCGTGATCATGTTTTGCTTGTGAGAGAAATTTAGTCAACGGGTCTGCCAAATTCAGATCCGTATGTATTATGTAAATTTCTATGTCAACAATGCTCTGCACGGAGCTACTCTAACTAATTGCTCCCCCTTTCAATATGTATCTAGATCGATACTTAGAGTCATCCAGATCTGTGTCAAAGCTTGCATCGATGTAGCTCTTTACGACGAACCTTTTGTCACTTCCATAATCGAGAAACATATCCTTATTCCACTAAGGATAATTTTGATCATTGCTCAGTTGATCTACTCCTAGATCACTATTGTACTCCCTTGCTAAACTCATTGTAGGGTTTACAATAGATCTGGTACACAACATGGCATACTTTATAGAACCTATGGCTGAGGCATAGGGAATGACTTTCATTCTCTTTCTATCGTCTGCCGTGGTCGGGCTTTGAGTCTTACTCAATTTCACACCTTGTAACACAGGCAAGAACTCTTTCTTTGATCGCTCCATTTTGAACTACTTCAAAATCTTGTCAAGGTATGTATTCATTGAAAAAACTTATCAAGCGTCTTGATCTATCTCTATAGATCTTGATGCTCAATATGTAAGCAGCTTCACTGAGGTCCTTCTTTGAAAAACTCCTTTCAAATACTCCTTTATGCTTTGCAGAATAATTCTACATTGTTTCCGATCAACAATATGTCATTCACATATACTTATCAGAAATGTTGTAGTGCTCCCACTCAATTTCTTGTAAATACATGCTTCACCGCAAGTCTGTATAGAACTATATGCTTTGATCAATTTATCAAAGCGTATATTCCAACTCCGAGATGCTTGCACCAGTCCATAGATGGATCGCTGGAGCTTGCATATTTTGTTAGCACCTTTAGGATTGAAAAAACCTTCTGGTTGCATCACATACAACTCTTCTTTAATAAATCCATTAAGGGATGCAGTTTTGTTTATCCATTTGCCAGATTTCATAAAATGCGGCAGTTGCTAACATGATTCGCACAGACTTAAGCATAGATACGAGTGAGTAACTCTTATCGTAGTCAACACCTTGAACTTGTCGAAAACCTTTTGCGACAATCCTAGCTTTGTAGATAGTAACACTACTATCAGCGTCTGTCTTCCTCTTGAAGATCCATTTAATTTCAATGGCTCGCTGATCATTTGGCAAGTCAATCAAAGTCCATACTTTGTTCTCATACATGGATCCTATCTCAGATTTCATGGCCTCAAGCCTTTTTGCGGAATCTGGGCTCATCATCGTTTCCTCATAGTTCGTAGGTTCGTCATGGTCAAGTAACATGACCTCCAGAACAATATTACCGTGCCACTCTGGTGCGGATTTCATTCTGGTTGACCTACGAGGTTCGGTAGTAACTTGATCTGAAGTTACATGATCATCATCATTAGCTTCCTCACTAATTGGTGTAGGAATCACAGGAACAGATTTCTGTGATGAACTACTTTCCAATAAGGGAGCAGGTATAGTTACCTCATCAAGTTCTACTTTCATCCCACTCTCACTTCTTTCGAGAGAAACTCCTTCTCTAGAAAGGATCCATTCTTAGCAACGAATGTCTTGCCTTTCAGATCTGTGATAGAAGGTGTACCCAACTGTCTCCTTTGGGTATCCTATGAAGACACATTTCTCCGATTTGGGTTTGAGCTTATCAGGATGAAACTTTTTCACATAAGCATCGTAGCCCCAAACTTTAAGAAATGACAACTTTGGTTTCTTGCCAAACCACAGTTCATAAGGCGTCGTCTCAACGGATTTTGATGGTGCCCTATTTAACGTGAATGCAGCTGTCTCTAATGCATAACCCCAAAACGATAGTGGTAGATTGGTAAGAGACATCATAGATCGCACCATATCTAATAAAGTACGGTTACGACGTTCGGACATACCATTACATTGTGGTGTTCCAGGTGGCGTGAGTAGTGAAACTATTTCACGTTGTTTTAACTGAAGACCAAACTCGTAACTCAAATATTTACCTCTGCGATCATATCGTGGAAACTTTTATATTCTTGTTACGATGATTTTCTACTTCACTCTGAAATTCTTTTGAACTTTTCAAATGTTTCAGACTCATGTTTTATCAAGTAGATATATCCATATCTGCTTAAATCATCTGTGAAGGTCAGAAAATAACGATACTTGCCGCGAGCCTTAACACTCATCGGACTGCATACATCAGTATGTATTATTTCCAATAAGTCAGTTGCTCTCTCCATTGTTCCGGAGAACGGAGCCTTAGTCATCTTGCCCATGAGGCATGGTTCGCAAGCATCAAGTGATTCATAATCAAGTGATTCCAAAATCCCATCAGTATGGACTTTCTTCATGCGCTTTACACCAATATGACCTAAACGGCAGTGTCACAAATGAGTTGCACTATCATTATTAACTTTGCATCTTTTGGCTTCAATATTGTGAATATGTGTATCACTACAATCGAGATCCAACAAACCATTTTCGTTGGGTGTATGACCACAGAAGGTTTTATTCATGTAAACAGAACAACAATTATTCTCCAATTTAAATGAATAACCGTTTTGCAATAAACATGATCAAATCATATTCATGCTTAACGCAAACACCAAATAACACTTATTTAGGTTCAACACTAATCTCGAAAGTATAGGGAGTGTGCGATGATGATCATATCAATCTTGGAACTACTTCCAACACACATCGTCACCTCGCCCTTAACTAGTTTCTGTTCATTTTGCGACTCCCGTTTCGAGTTACTACTCTTAGTAACTGAACTAGTATCAAATACTGAGGGGTTTGCTATAAACACTAGTAAAGTACACATCAACAACATGTATATAAAATATACCTATGTTTACTTTGCCATCCTTCTTATCCGCCAATTACTTGGGGTAGTTCCGCTTCCAGTGACCAGTCCCTTTGCAGTAGAAGCACTTAGTCTCAGGCTTAGGTCCAGACTTGGGCTTCTTCACTCGAGCAGCAACTTGCTTGCCGTTCTTCTTGAAGTTCCCCTTCTTCCCTTTGCCCCTTTTCTTGAAACTAGTGGTCTTGTCAACCATCAACACTTGATGTTTTTCTTGATTTCTACCTTCATCGATTTCAGCATCACGAAGAGCTTGGGAATCATTTCTGTTATCCCTTGCATATTATAGTTCATCACGAAGTTCTACTAACTTGGTGATGGTAACTAGAGAATTCTGTCAATCACTATCTTATCTGGAAGATTAACTCCCACTTGATTCAAGCGATTGTAGTACCCAGACAATCTGAGCACATGCTCACTGCTTGAGCTATTCACCTCCATCTTTTAGCTATAGAACTTGTTGGAGACTTCATATCTCTCAACTCGGGTATTTGCTTGAAATATAAACTTTAACTCCTGGAACATCTTATAAGGTCCATGACGTTCTAAACGTCTTTGAAGTCCCGATTCTAAGCCATTAAGCATGGTGCACTAAACTATCAAGTAGTCATCATATTGAGCTAGCCAAACGTTCATAACGTCTACATACGCTCCTCGCAATCGATCTGTCACCTAGCGGTGCATCAAGGACATAATTCTTCTGTGCAGCAATGAGGATAAACCTCAGATCACGGACCAAGTCCGCATCATTGCTACTAACATCTTTCAACATAGTTTTTCTCTATGAACATATCAAAATAAATAGGGGAGCTAAACGCGAGCTATTGATCTACAACATAGATATGCTAATATTACCAGGACTAAGTTCATGATAAATTTCAGTTCAATTAATCATATTACTTAAGAACTCCCACTTAGATAGACATCCCTCTAATCCTCTAAGTGATCACGTGATCCAAATCAACTAAACCATGTCCGATCATCACGTGAGATGGAGTAGTCCCAATGGTGAACATCACTATGTTGATCATATCTACTATATGATTCACGCTCGACCTTTCGGTCTCCGTTTTCCGAGGCCATATCTGTTATACGCTAGGCTCGTCAAGTTTAACCTGAGTATTCCGCGTGTGCAACTGCTTTGCACCCGTTGTATTTGCACGTAGAGCCTATCACACCTGATCATCACGTGGTGTCTCAGCACAAAGAACTTTCGCAACGGTGCATACTCAGGGAGAACACTTATACTTTGATAATTTAGTGAGGTATCATCTTATAATGCTACCGTCAATCAAAGCAAGATAAGATGCATAAAAGATAAACATCACATGCAATCAATATAAGTGATATGATATGGCCATCATCATCTTGTGCTTGTGATCTCCATCTCAAGCACCGCCATGATCACCATCGCCACCGGCGAAACCTTGATCTCCGTCATAGCATCGTTGTCGTCTCGCCAATCTTATGCTTCTACGACTATCGCTACCGCTTAGTGATAAAGTAAAGCATTACAGGTATGATTGCATTGCATACAATAAAGCGACAACCATATGGCTCCTGCCGGTTGCCGATAACTCGGTTACAAAACATGATCATCTCATACAATAAAATTTAGCATCATGTCTTGACCATATCACATCACAACATGCCTTGCAAAAACAAGTTAGACGTCCTCTACTTTGTTGTTGCAAATTTTACGTGGCTGCTACGGGCTTAGCAAGAACCGTTCTTACCTACGCATCAAAACCACAACGATAGTTTGTCAAGTTGGTGCCGTTTTAACCTTCGCAAGGACCGGGCGTAGCCACACTCGATTCAACTAAAGTTGGAGAAACTAACACCCGCCAGCCACCTGTGTGCAAAGCACGTCGGTAGAACCAGTCTCGCGTAAGCGTACGCGTAATGTCGGTCCGGGCCGCTTCATCCAACAATACCGCCGAACCAAAGTATAACATGTCGGTAAGCGATGACTTATATCGCCCACAACTCACTTGTTTTCTACTCGTGCATATGACATCTACGCATAAAACCAGGCTCTGATACCACTGTTGGGGAACGTAGTAATTTCAAAAATTTCCTACGCACATGCAAGATCAAGGTGATGCATAGCAACGAGAAGGGAGAGTGTGTCCACGTACCCTCGTAGACCGCAAGCGGAAGCGTTAGCACAACGCGGTTGATGTAGTCGTACGTCTTCACGATCCGACCGATCAAGTACCGAACGCACGGCACCTCCGAGTTCTGCACACGTTCAACTCGATGACGTCCCTCGAACTCCGATCTAGCCGAGCTTTGAGGGAGAGTTCCGTCAGCACGACGGCGTGGTGACGATGATGATGTTCTACCGACGTAGGGCTTCGCCTAAGCACCGCTATGATATGACCGAGGTGGATTATGGTGGAGGGGGGCACTGCACACGGCTAAGAGATCCAAAGGATCAATTGTTGTGTCTCCAAGGGGTGCCCCCCTCCCCGTATATAAAGGAGTGGAGGAGGGGGAGGGCCGGCCCTCTCTATGGCGCGCCCTAGGAGGAATACTACTCCCACCGGGAGTAGGATTCCCCCCTTCCAAGTAGTAGGAGTAGGAGTCAAGGAAAGGGGAGAGAGAAGAGAAGGAAGGAGGGGGAGCAGCCCCGCCCCCTAGTCCAATTCGGACTAAGCCTTGGGGAGCGCCCAACCTCTCCTCTCTCTTTCCCCTAAAGCCCAATAAGGCTCATGTACTACCCGGCAAATTCCCGTAACTCTACGGTACTCCGAAAAATACCCGAATCACTCGGAACCTTTCTGATGTCAGAATATAGTCGTCCAATATATCGAGCTTTACGTCTCGACCATTTCGAGACTCCTCGTCATGTCCCCAATCTGATCCGCGACTCCGGACTACCTTCGGTACATCAAAACACATAAACTCATAATATAACCGTCATCGAACTTTAGCGTTGCACGGACCCTACGGGTTCGAGAACAATGTAGACATGACCGAGACACTTCTCCGGTCAATAACCAATAGCGGATCCTGGATGCTCATATTGGCTCCCACATATTCTACGAAGATCTTTATCGGTCAAACCGCATAACAACATACGTTGTTCCCTTTGTCATCGGTATGTTACTTGCCCGAGATTCGATCGTGGTATGTCAATACCTAGTTCAATCTCGTTACCGGCAAGTCTCTTTACTCGGTCCGTAATACATCATCCCGCAACTAACTCATTAGTTACAATGCTTGCAAGGCTTATATTGATGTGCATTACTGAGTGGGCCCAGAGATACCTCTCCGACAATCGGAGTGACAAATCCTAATCTTCAAATACGCCAACCCAACAAGTACCTTTGGAGACACCTATAGAGCACCTTTATAATCACCCAGTTACGTTGTGACGTTTGGTAGCACACAAAGTGTTCCTCCGGTAAACGGGAGTTGCATAATCTCATAGTCGTAGGAACATGTATACGTCATGAAGAAAGCTATAGCAAAATACTAAACGATCGTGTGCTAAGCTAACGGTGGGTCAAGTCAATCACATCATTCTCCTAATGATGTGATCCCGTTAATCAAATGACAACTCATGTCTATGGCTAGGAAACATAACCATATTTGATCAACGAGCTAGTCAAGTAGAGGCATACTAGTGACACTATGTTTGTCTATGTATTCACACATGTATTATGTTTCCGGTTAATATAATTCTAGCATGAATAATAAACATTTATCATGAGAATAAGGAAATAAATAATAACTTTATTATTGCCTCTAGAGCATATTTCCTTCGGTAGTCGTACGTCTTCACGGTCCGACCGATCAAGTACCGAACGCACGGCACCTCCGAGTTCAACACACGTTCAACCCGATGACGTCCCTCGAACTCCGATCCAGCCGAGTGTTGAGGGAGAGTTTCATCAGCACGACGGCGTGGTGGCGATGATGATGTTCTACCGACGCAGGGCTTCGCCTAAGCACCGCTACGATATTATCGAGGTGGACTATGGTGGAGGGGGCACCGCACACGGCTAAAAGATGAATGATCAATTGTTGTGTCTATGGGGTGCCCTCGCCTCAGTATATAAAGGAGCAAGGGAGAGAGGCGGCCGGCCAGGAGAGGGGCGCGCCAGGAGGAGTCCTACTCCCGGTAGGAGTAGGACTCCCTCCCTTCCTTGTTGGATTAGGAGAAGGGGGGAAGGAGGAGGAGGAGAAGAAGGAAAGGGGGGCCCCGCCCCCCTCCTTGTCCAATTCGGACTAGAGGGGGAGGGGGCGCGCGGAATGCCCTGGCCGCCCCTCCTATTCTCCACTAAGGCCCATGTAGGCCCATTAAACCCCCGGGGGGTTCCGGTAACCCCCGATACTCCGGTATATATCCGATAACCCCCGGAACCATTCCAGTGTCAGAATATAGTCGTCCAATATATCAATCTTCATGTCTCGACCATTTCGAGACTCCTTGTCATGTCCGTGATCACATCCGAGACTCCGAACTACCTTCGGTACATCAAAACATATAAACTCATAATATAATCACATCGAAACTTTAAGCGTATGCGGACCCTACGGGTTCGAGAACTATGTAGACATGACCGAGACACGTCTCCGGTCAATAACCAATAGCGGAACTTGGATGCTCATATTGGCTCCTACATATTCTACGAAGATCTTTATCGGTCAAACCACATAACAACATACATTGTTCCCTTTGTCATCGGTATGTTACTTGCACGAGATTCGATCGTCGGTATCTCAATACCTAGTTCAATCTCATTACCGGCAAGTCTCTTTACTCGTTCCGTAATACATCATCCCACAACTAACACATTAGTTGCAATGCTTGCAAGGCTTAAGTGATGTGCATTACCGAGTGGGCCCAGAGATACCTCTCCGACAATCGGAGTGACAAATCCTAATCTCGAAATACGCCAACCCAACAAGTACCTTTGGAGACACCTGTAGAGCACCTTTATAATCATCCAGTTACGTTGTGACGTTTGGTAGCACACAAAGTGTTCCTCCGGTAAACTAACGAAACATATATAAGTCATGAAGAAAGCAATAGCAGAATACTAAATGATCGTGTGGTAAGCTAACGGAACGGGTCAAGTCAATCACATCATTCTCCTAATGATGTGATCCTGTTAATCAAATGACAACTCATGTCTATGGCTTGGAAACACAACCATCTTTGATCAACAAGCTAGTCAAGTAGAGGCATACTAGTGACACTGCTTGTCTATGTATTCACACATGTATCATGTTTCGGTTAATACAATTCTAGCATGAATAATAAACATTTATCATGATATAAGGAAATAAATAATAAATTTATTATTGCCTCTAGGGCATATTTCCTTGAGCCTCCCACTTGCACTATAGTCAATAATCTAGATTACACAAGTAATGATTCTAACACCCATGGAGCCTTGGTGCCGATCATGTTTGGCTCGTGGAAGAGGCTTAGTCAACGGGTCTCGCAACATTCAGATCCGTATGTATCTTGCAAATTTCTATGTATCCCACCGACTAGATCCGGATGGAATTGAAGCGCCTCTTGATGTGCTTGGTTCTCTTGTGAAATCTGGATTCCTTCGCCAAGGCAATTGCACCAAAGATTGTCACAAAAGATTTTCATTGGACCCGATGCACTAGGTATGACACCTAGATCGGATATGAACTCCTTCATTTGCTGCTTCCAAAGCAGCTATGTACTCCGCTTCACACGTAGATCCCGCCACAACGCTTTGTTTAGAACTGCACCAACCGACAACTCCACCGTTCAATGTAAACACATATCCGGTTTGCGATTTAGAATCGTCTGGATCAGTGTCAAAGCTTGCATCGACGTAACCATTTACGACTAGCTTTTTGTCACCTCCATAAACGAGAAACATATCCTTAGTCCTTTTCGGTATTTCAGATGTTCTTGACCGCTGTCCAAAGGATCCACTCTGGATTACTTTGGTACCTCCTCGCTAAACTTATAGCAATTATAGCAAGGCACACATCAGTCCAGTACACAACATTGCATACATGATAGAGCCTATGGCTGAAGCATAGGAACATCTTTCATCTTCTCTCTATCTTCTGCAGGTCGGGCATTGAGTCTTACTCAACTTCACCTTGTAAATACGTGCAAGAACCCTTACTTTGCTTGATCCATTTTGAACTTCTTCAAAACTTTGTCAAGGTATGTGCTTTGTGAAAGTCTAATTAAGCGTCTTGATCTATCTCTATAGATCTTGATGCCCAATATATAAGCAGCTTCACCGAGGTCCTTCATGGAAAAACTCTTATTCAAGTATCCCTTTATGCTATCCAAAAATTCTATATCATTTCCAATCAGCAATATGTCATCCACATATAATATCCGAAATGCTACAGAGCTCCCACTCACTTTCTTCTAAATACTGAGCTTCTCCAAAAGTCCAGATAAAACCAAATGCTTTGATCACACTATCAAAACGTTTATTCCAACTCCGAGAGGCTTGCACCAGTCCATAAATGGATCGTTGGAGCTTGCACACTTTGTTAGCTCCTTTTGGATCGACAAAACCTTCCGGTTGCATCATATACAACTCTTCTTCCAGAAATCCATTCAGGAATGTAGTTTTGACATCCATTTGCCAAATTTCATAATCGTAAAATGTGGCAATTGCTAACATGATTCGGACAGACTTAAGCATCGCCACGGGTGAGAAAGTCTCATCGTAGTCAATCCCTTGAACTTGTCGAAAACCTTTTGCAACAAGTCGAGCTTTATAGACAGTAACATTACCGTCAGCGTCAGTCTTCTTCTTGAAGATCCATTTATTCTAAATGGCTTGCCGATCATCGGGCAAGTTAACCAAAGCCCAGACTTTGTTCTCATACATGGATCCCATCTCAGATTTCATGGCCTCAAGCCATTTTGCGGAATCTGGGCTCACCATCACTTCTTCATAGTTCGCAGGTTCGTCATGGTCTAGTAACATAACCTCCAGAACAGGATTATCGTACCACTCTGGTGCGGATCTTACTCTGGTTGACCTACGAGGTTGATACGTCTCCAACGTATCTATAATTTTTGATTGCTCCATGCTACATTATCTATTGTTTTGGACCATATTGGGCTTTATTTTCCACTTTTATATTATTTTTGGGACTAACCTATTAACCGGAGGCCCAACCCAGAATTGCTGTTTTTTGCCTATTCCAGTGTTTCGAAGAAACGGAATATCAAACGGAGTCCAAACGGAATGAAACCTTCGGGAACGTGATTTTCTCACCGAACATGATCCAAGGGACTTGGACCCCACGTCAAGAAAGAAGAGAGGCGGCCACGAGGGTGGAGGGCGCCCCCTGCCTCGTGGGCCCCCCTTTGCTCCACCGACATACTCCTTCCTCCTATATATACCTACGTACCCCCAAACGATCAGATACGGAGCCAAAAACCTAATTCCACCGCCGCAACTTTCTGTATCCACGAGATCCCATCTTGGGGCCTGTTCCGGCGGAAGGGCTTCTACCATCAACACCATAGCCCCTCCGATGAAGTGTGAGTAGTTTACCTCAGACCTTCGGGTCCATAGTTAGTAGCTAGATGGCTTCTTCTCTCTTTTTAGATCTCAATACAATGTTCTCCCCTCTCTCGTGGAGATCTATACGATGTAATCTTCTTTTTGTGGTGTGTTTGTTGAGACCGATGAATTGTGGGTTTATGATCAAGTCTATCTATGAACAATATTTGAATCTTCTCTCAATTCTTTTATGAATGATTGGTTATCTTTGCAAGTCTCTTCTAATTATCAGTTTGGTTTGGCCTACTAGATTGGTTTTTCTTGCAATGGGAGAAGTGCTTAGCTTTGGGTTCAATCTTGCGGTGTCCTTTCCCAAAGTGATGAGGGGTGAAGGCACGTATTGTATTGTTGCCATCGAGGATAACAAGATGGGGTTTTTATCATATTGCATGAATTTATCCCTCTACATCATGTCATCTTTCTTAAGGCGTTACTGCTTTCTTGAACTTAATACTCTAGATGCATCTTTGGATAGCAGTCGATGAGTGGAGTAATAGTAGTAGATGTAGGCAGGAGTCGGTCTACTTGTCTCGGACGTGATGCCTATATACATGATCATACCTAGATATTCTCATAACTATGCTCAATTATGTCAATTGCTCAAGAGTAATTCGTTCACCCACCATAGAATACTTATGCTCTTGAGAGAAGCCACTAGTGAAATCTATGGCCCCCGGGTCTATCTTTATCATATTAGTCTCCCAACACTTTATTATTGCTTTTTGCTTTTTACTTTGCTTTTATTTTACTTTGCATCTTTATACCAAAAATACCAAAACATTATCTATCATCTCGATCAGATCTCACTCTCGTAAGTGACCGTGAGGGGATTGACAACCCCTAATCGCGTTGGTTGCTGATGACCCACAAGTATAGGGGATCTATCGTAGTCCTTTCGATAAGTAAGAGTGTCAAACCCAACGAGGAGCAGAAGGAAATGATAAGCGGTTTTCAGCAAGGTATTCTCTCGCAAGTAATCGAAATAAGTGGTAACAGATAGTTTTGTGATAAGATAAATTGTAACGAGCAACAAGTAACAAAAGTAAATAAGGTGCAACAAGGTGGCCCAATCCTTTTTGTAGCAAAGGACAAGCCGGAACAAACTCTTATAATAGGAAAAGCACTCCCGAGGACACATGGGAATATCGTCAAGCTAGTTTTCATCACGTTCATATGAATCGCGTTCGGTACTTTGATAATTTGATATGTCGGTGGACCGGTGCTTGGGTGCTGTTCTTACTTGAACAAACATCCCACTTATGATTAACCTCTATTGCAAGCATCCGCAACTACAACAAAAGTATTAAGGTAAACCTAACCATAGCATGAAACATATGGATCCAAATCAGCCCCTTACAAAGCAACGCATAAACTAGGGTGTAAGCTTCACACTCTAGCAACCCATCATCTACTTATTACTTCCCAAAGTGCCTTCCTCTAGGCCCAAATAATGGTGAAGTGTTATGTAGTCGACATTCACATAACACCACTAGAGGCTAGACAACATACATCTCATCAAAATATCGAACGAATACCAAATTCACATGACTACTAATAGCAAGACTTCTCCCTTGTCCTCAGGAACAAACGTAACTACTCACAAAGCATATTCATGTTCATAATCAGAGGGGTAATAATATGCAATAAGGATCTGAACATATGATCTTCCACATAATAAACCAACTAGCATCAACTACAAGGAGTAATTAACACTACTAGCAACCTACTAGCACCAATCCCGGACTTGGAGACAAGAATTGGATACAAGAGATGAACTAGGGTTTGGAGATGAGATGGTGCTGGTGAATATGTTGATGGAGATTGCCCTCTCCCGATGAGAGGAGTGTTGGTGATGACGATGGCGATGATTTCCCCCTCCCAGAGGGAAGTGTCCCCGGCAGAACAGCTCTACCGGAGCCCTAGATTGGTTCCACCAAGGTTCAGCCTCGTGGCGGCGGAGTCTCGTCCCGAAAGGTTGCTATGAAAGACTTCATATAGGAGAAGATGGGTGTCGGAGAGCCACCAGGGGGCCCACGAGGTAGGGGGCGCGCCCCAGGGGGGTGAGCGCGCCCCCACCCTCGTGAGCAGGGTGTGGGCCCCCTGGCCTTCATCTTTGGCGACGATTTTTCTTTATTTATTTTAAGATATTCCGTGGAGTTTCAGGACATTTGGAGTTCTTGTGAATAGGTCTCCAATATTTGCTCCTTTTCTAGCCGTGATTCCAATTTAGGCATTCCCCCCCTCTTCATGGTAAACCTTGTAAAATAAGAGAGAATAGCCATAAGTATTGTGACATAACATGAAATAACAGCCCATAATGCGATAAATATCGATATAAAAGCATGATGCAAAATGGACGTATCAACTCCCCCAAGCTTAGACCTCGCTTGTCCTCAAGCGAAAAGCCGATAACAATAAATATGTCCTCATGTTTAGAGGTAGAGGCGTCGATAAAAATAAAATACGGACATGAAGGCATCATGAATATTGTCATAACAGCAACATATATAGATTTGTCATATGATTACTTATGTTCAAGTGATGATCTTTTCACAATGCAGAAGTATGAATCAGAAACCTTATTGGGCACCAACAAATTATAGCCTCAGTCATTGAAGCAATTGCAATTTATCATAACATCGGAAAGAGTCTATGTCAGAGCTTAAAAGCAAGTCCACATACTCAACTATCACTTAGTCCTTCATAATTGCTAGCACTCACGCAATACTTGTGGTTACGGAGTTTTAACCTAACACAGAGAAAGATAGGGGCTTGTAGTTTTGCCCCACAACCTTTTACCTCAAGGGTAATGTCAACAATAATAATTCATGCTCCCCTACATCCAATTAGATATATATATATATATATATATCATGTTCTTTCCAACATGCTGGGCTTGCCAAAGGATAAAATGAAAAAGGAAAGGTGAAGATCACCGTGACTCTTGCATAAGGTAGAAGATAATAATAAAAGATAGGCCCTTCGCAGAGGGAAGCAGAGGTTGCCATGCGCTTTCATGGTTTGATGCACAAAATCTTAATGCAAAAGAACGTCACTTTATATTGCCCCTTGTATGTGTACCTTTATTATGCAGTCCGTCGCTTTTATTGCGTCCACAACAAGTTCGTACAAAGCTTATTTCTCTGCACTAATAAGTCATGCTTATTTAGAGAGCAATTTTTATTGCTTGCACCGATGACAACTTACTTGAAGGATCTTACTCAATCCATAGGTAGATATGGTGGACTCTCATGGCTAAACTGGTTTAGGGTATTTGGAAGCACAAGTAGTATCTCTACTTGGTGCCGAGAAATTGGCTAGCATGAGGGGGAAGGCAAGCTCAACATGTTAGGAGATCCATGACAATATACTTTATCTCAGATATAAGAAAACATAACTCATTACGTTGTCTTCCTTGTCCAACATCAACTCCTTAGCATGTCATATTTTAATGAGTGTTCCCAATCATAAAAGATGTCAATGATAATATATCTATATGTGAAACCTCTCTCTCCTTATTACTTCCTATTAATTGCAACGATGACCAAAGCTATATTTGCCAACTCCCAACAACTTTTTAATCATCATACTCTTTCTATGTGGAGTCATTACTTTCACTAAGATCAATATGAACTCTTTTTTTCTTTTTATTCTTTTCTTATTTTATTCACCCAAGATCATGGCAAAATAATCAAGCCCTTGACTCAACACTAATCTTTATTATATATATAGCTCACGGACTCGATCACATAGAGGGATCATAAAGCAAAACTCAAAACTAGATCATGCCATGACTTTATTCTACTAAATCAAGATACTACTAATAGGATCAAACTAAGAAAAACGGTAAAGATATGAGTTGTGATGGTGATACGATACCGGGGCACCTCCCCCAAGCTTGGCAGTTGCCAAGGGGAGTGCCCATATCCATGTGATTATGTCTCCTTTGTTGTTGGTGAAGAAGGTGGAGTTGTTGTCGATGATGCAGGCTTGCCCTTCTCTTTCTCCAACTTGCGTCTGAGACGACATGTTGATCTAACCTGCAGTGGGACAACTTGAAACAAAAACAGAGAATATTTGCGTGATACGGGAGTCAAAACCTTCAGGAGAATATATAATGAATTTTTACCGACCAAGATACGTATCGTGCAAGAAAACAGAGTCCGGAGGGCACAGGAGGTGCTCACGAGATAGGGGGGCGCGCCCAGGGGGGTAGGGCGCGCCCTCCACCCTCGTGGAGGCCTTGTGTCCTCCCCGGACTGCTACTTATTTTTCTATTTTTCTGAATATTCCAAAACGGAGAAATATTGCTTTAAAAATTGTTTTGGAGTCGGTTTACTTACCGTACCACATACCTATTCCTTTTCGGAGTCTGAAACGTTCTGGAAAGTGTCCCTTATGTATTCCTCCAGGGTTACGGTTTCAATAACATTGGTTTCAACATTTATAGGATTACCTGAGATATAGTGTTTGATTCTTTGACCGTTTACCACCTTCGGATTTGTGCCTTCGAAATTGTGATTTTTATGGCACCGGAACGATAGACCTCCTCGATAACGTAAGGACCTTCCCATTTGGAGAGAAGTTTTCCTGCAAAAAATCTTAAACGAGAGTTGTATAGAAATACATAATCACCTACATTGAACTCACGCTTTTGTATCCTTTTGTCATGCCATCTTTTAACTTTTTCTTTAAATAACTTGGCATTTTCATAAGCCTGGGTTCTCCATTCATCAAGTAAGCTAATATCAAATAACCTCTTCTCATCGGCAAGTTTAAAATCATAGTTGAGCTCTTTAATAGCCCAATATGCCTTATGTTCTAGTTCGAGAGGTAAGTGACATGCTTTTCCATAAACCATTTTATACGGAGACATACCCATAGGATTCTTATATGCAGTTCTATAGGCCCATAATGCATCATCAAGTTTCTTGGACCAATTCTTTCTAGACCTATTAACAGTCTTTTGCAAAATTAATTTGAGCTCTCTATTACTCAATTCTACTTGACCACTAGACTGTGGGTGATATGGAGATGCAATTCTATGATTAACGTCATATTTAGCAAGCATTTTACGGAAAGCACCATGAATAAAGTGTGAACCACCATCGGTCATTAAATATCTATGGACTCCAAACCTCGGAAAAATAACTTCCTTAAGCATTTTAATAGAAGTGTTATGATCAACACTACTAGTTGGAATAGCTTCTGCCCACTTAGTAACGTAATCAACAACAACTAAAATATGAGTATATCCATTAGAAGCAGTAAAAGGTCCCATATAATCAAAGCCCCAAACATCAATTGGTTCAATAACAAGTGAATAATTCATAGGCATTTCTTGACGTCTACTAATATTGCCAATTCTTTGACATTCATCACAAGACAAAACAAACTTACGGGCATCCTTGAAGAGAGTAGGCCAATAGATAGCGGATTGCAATACCTTATGTGCGATTCTATCTCCAGTGGTGTCCTCCATAAGCTTCGGAGTGACACTTGCGTAGGATCTGTTCCTGTTCATGCTCAGGTACACAACGTCTAATAACACCATCTACTCCTTCTTTATAAAGATGTGGATCATCCCAAAAGTAATGTCTCAAATCATAAAAGAACTTTTTCTTTTGTTGGTATAAATTTAGCAACAATATAATTAGCATAATCAGCATACCATGGAGTGCTACGTGAAGTGCTTATGACATTTAATTGTTCATCAGGAAAGCTATCATCAATAGGTAGTGGGTCATCAAGAACATTCTCTAACCTAGACAAGTTGCCTGCAACGGGGTTCTCAGCTCCTTTTCTATCAACAATATGCAAATCAAATTCATGCAGCAAGAGAACCCATCTAATAAGTCTAGGTTTAGCATCTTTCTTTTCCATAAGATATTTAATAACAGCATGATCGGTGTGAATAGTTACTTTAGAATCAACAATATAGGGTTTGAATTTATCACAAGCAGATACAACTGCTAAAAGTTCCTTTTCGGTAGTAGCATAATTTCTTTGAGCATTGTCTAGAGTCTTACTAGCATAATGGATAACATTCAATTTCTTATCAACTCTTTGCCCTAGAACAGCACCTACAACATAATCACTAGCATCACACATAATTTCAAAGGGTAAATTCCAATCAGGTGGCTGAACAATAGGTGCAGAGACTAATGCTTTCTTAAGTATTTCAAATGCTTCTACATAATCATCATCAAAGACAAATGGTACATCTTTTGTAATAAATTAGTCAGAGGCCGAGAATTTTTGAGAAGTCCTTAATGAACCTCCTATAAAATCCGGCATGACCAAGGAAACTTCTTATACCTTTGATGTCCTTGGGACATGGCATCTTTTCAATAGCATCAACCTTGGCTTTATCAACTTCAACACCTCTTTCAGAAACTTTGTGCTCCAAGACAATACCTTCATTAACCATAAAGTGGCACTTTTCCCAATTCAAGACAAGATTAGTTTCTTCACATCTCTGCAAAACTCGATCAAGATTGCTCAAGCAATCATCAAAAGAGGAACCATAGACGGAAAAGTCATCCATGAAAACCTCACAAATCTTTTCACAAAAGTCGAGAATATAGCCATCATGCATCTTTGAAAGGTAGCAGGTGCATTACATAAACCAAAAGGCATACGTCTATAAGCAAAAGTACCAAAAGGGCATGTAAAAGTAGTCTTTGGTGATCTTTAGCCAACACAGGTATTTGAGAGAAACCAGAATAACCATCTAGAAAGCAATAATGTGTATATTTGCATAATCTTTCTAGCATTTGATCAATAAAAGGTAAGGGTTAATGATCTTTCTTAGTGGCTTTATTTAATTTGCGGAAATCAATTACCATCCTATAACCTGTAATAATTCTTTGCGGAATCAATTCATCTTTATCATTAGGGACAATAGTAATACCTCCCTTCTTAGGGACACAATGGACAGGACTTACCCACTGACTATCAGCAATGGGATAAATTATACCTGCCTCCAGAAGCTTGAGTATTTCTTTCCTTACCAGTTCTTTCATTTTAGGATTCAAACGTCATTGAGGATCACGAATTGGTTTGGCGTCCGCCTCCAAATTTATTTTATGCTGACATAGAGTGGGACTAATGCCCTTAAGATAATCGAGAGTATATCCAATAGCTGCACGGTGCTTATTCAGAGTTTTCAATAATCTTTCTTCTTCATGCTCTGAGAGGTTAGCACTAATAATAACAGGATATATTTTCTTATCATGAAGATAAGCATATTTAAGATTATCACGCAACGATTTAAGCTCAAACACGGGATCACCCTTGGGTGGAGGAGGATCCCCTAAGATTTCAACAGGCAAATTATGTTGCAGAATAGCTTCTTGTTTAAAGAATACTTCATCTATTTCCCTTCTTTCATTCATGAACATCTCATTTTCATGGTCAAGCAAATAGTGTTCCAAAGGATCACTAGGAGGCACGGCAATAGAAGCAAGACCAATAATTTCATCCTTACTAGGAAATTCTTCCTCACGATGTTGTTTACTAAATTTAGAGAAATTAAACTCATGAACCATATCATCCAAGCCAACAGTAACAACATTCTTTTTGCAGTCTATCGTAGCATTAATAGTATTCAAGAAGGGTCTACCAAAAATAATGGGACAAAAGCTATCTTGTGGAGAACCAAGAACAAGAAAATCAGCGGGATATTTGGTTTTCCCACACAAGACTTCAACATCTCTAACAATTCCCATTGCAGATATAGTATCTCTATTGGCAAGTTTAATTGTAACATCAATATCTTCTAACTCAAAGAAGTGCGATATCATGCATAATTTCTTTATATAAGTCAATGGGTATAACACTAGCACTAGCACCCATATCACATAAGCCATGATAACAATGATCTCCTATTTGAACAGAAATAACAGGCATGCCTACCATAGGTCTATGTTTATCTCTATCACAGGGTTTAGCAATTCTAGCAGTTTCACCAGAGAATTCAATGACATGCCCATCAATATTATCAGACAAGAGATCTTTAACAATAGCAATATTAGGTTCTACTTTGACTTGCTCAGGAGGTGTATAAGTTCTAGTATTGCTTTTACAAACAACAGTTGAAGCTTTAGCATGATCCTTTACTCTAGCAGGAAAAGGTGGTTTCTCAACATAAGAGGTGGGAACAATAGGATCATTATAAGTGATGGTCTTTTCTTCAACTTTAATAGGTGCAGCTACTTTTACTTCTATGGGAGGATGATATTTAAACCACTTCTCCTTGGGGAGATCAACATAAGTAGCAAAAGATTCACGTAAAGAAGCTACTATCTCGAGTCAAGTCCATATTTAGTGCTAAACTTACGGAAAATATCGGTATCCATAAAAGATTTAACACAATCAAACTTAGGTGTCATACCTGACTCCTTACCTTCGCCGAGGTCCCAATCACGAGTTATGCGTTTAATTCTATCCAATAAATTCCATCTGAATTCAATAGTCTTTATCATAAAAGAGCCAGCACAAGAAGTACCGAGCATGGTGCGATTGTTATCAGAAAGCCGAGCATAAAAATTCTGAAGAATTGTTTCTCTCGAGAGGTCATGATTGGGGCATGAATATAACATTGATTTAAGCCTCCCCCAAGCTTGAGCGATGCTTTCTCCTTCGCGAGGCCAAAAATTATATATAATTGCGATCACGATGAACAAGATGCATAGGGTAATACTTTTGATGAAATTCCAATTTCACTCTTTTATAGTTCCATGATCTCGTACCATCACATAGCCTATACCATGTCGATGCATCTCCCTCCAAAGATAAAGGGAAAGCCTTCTTCTTAACAACATCATCGGGTATACCGCAAGCTTAAATAATCCACAAATATCATCCAAATAGCGTAGATGCTCGTCCGGGATGCTTTGTCCCATCTCTGTAAAAGTATTAGCCAGCAGTTTTTCCATAATACCCGAAGGAAATTCAAAAGGAGTTTCATTTTCAATAGGTTCAGTAGGTTGAGGAGCAACTCTTTGCTCTACTGGACGGGGTGAAGATACCCCGAACAAGCCCCTCAGAGATTCACTTTCCATAGTAACAAGTGACAGAAAATTTCAGCACACTATATAAATTTTTACTTACCAAATTCCACTTACCAAAGGCGCCACACTTCCCGGCAACGGCGCCAGAAAAGAGTCTTGATGACCCACAAGTATAGGGGATCTATCGTAGTCCTTTCGATAAGTAAGAGTGTCGAACCCAACGAGGAGCAGAAGGAAATGATAAGCGGTTTTCAGCAAAGTATTCTCTGCAAATCTTGAAATAAGTGGTAACAGATAGTTTTGTGATAAGATAAATTGTAACGAGCAACAAGTAACAAAAGTAAATAAGGTGCAGCAAGGTGGCCCAATCCTTTTTGTAGCAAAGGACAAGCCGAAACAAACTCTTATAATAGGAAAAGCGCTCCCGAGGACACATGGGAATATCGTCAAGCTAGTTTTCATCACGTTCATATGATTCGCGTTCGGTACTTTGATAATTTGATATGTGGGTGGACGGTGCTTGGGTGATGTCCTTACTTGGACAAGCATCCCACTTATGATTAACCCCTATTGCAAGCATCCGCAACTACAAAAGAAGTATTAAGGTAAACCTAACCATAGCATGAAACATATGGATCCAAATCAGCCCCTTATGAAGCAACGCATAAAACTAGGGTTTAAGCTTCTGTCACTCTAGCAACCCATCATCTACTTATTACTTCCCAGTGCCTTCCTCTAGGCCCAAATAATGGTGAAGTGTCATGTAGTCGATGTTCACATAACACCACTAGAGGAAATACAACATACATCTCACCAAAATATCGAACAAATACCAAATTCACATGACTACTTATAGAAAGACTTCTCCCATGTCCTCAGGAACAAATGTAACTACTCACAAAGCATATTCATGTTCATAATCAGAGGGGTATTAATATGCATAATGGATCTGAACATATGATCTTCCACCAAATAAACCAACTAGCATCAACTACAAGGAGTAATCAACACTACTAGCAACCTACTAGAACCAATCAGGACTTGGAGACAAGAATTGGATACAAGAGATGAACTAGGGTTTGGAGATGAGATGGTGCTGGTGAAGATGTTGATGGAGATTGCCCTCTCCCGATGAGAGGAGCGTTGGTGATGATGATGGCGATGATTTCCCTCCCGGAGGGGAAGTGTCCCTGCAGAACAGCTCCACGGAGCCCTAGAATGGTTCCGCCAAGGTTCCGCCTCGTGGCGGCGGAGTCTCGTCCCGAAAGGTTGCTTATCATTTTTTCTCATCGAAAGACTTCATATAGGAGAAGATGGGCGTCGCAGAGCCACCAGGGGGCCCACGAGGTAGGGGGCGCGCCCAGGGGGGAGGGGCACGCCCCCACCCTCGTGAGCAGGGTGTGGACCCCCTGGCCTTCATCTTTGGCAATGATTTTTCTTTATTTATTTTAAGATATTCCGTGGAGTTTCAGGACTTTTGGAGTTGCGCAGAATAGGTCTCCAATATTTGCTCCTTTTCGGCCGAATTCTAGGCAAGCATTCCCCCCTCTTCATGGTAATCCTTGTAAAATAAGAGAGAATAGCCATAAGTATTGTGACATAACGTGAAATAACAGCCAATAATGCGATAAATATCGATATAAAAGCATGATGCAAAATGGACGTATCGGTTGCGTGGAGCTATTTGTTTTGTGTACGTACGAGGGACTCGCGCGTAGCCTCCTATTGGATTGATACATTGGTTTCTCAAAAACTGAGGGAAATACTTACTCTACTCTGCTGCATCACCCTTTCCTCTTCAAGGAAATCCAATGCAGTGCTCAAGAGGTAGCAGGAAGATTTCTGGCGCCGTTGCCGGGGAGGTCTTCGCAAAAGTCAACATACCAAGTACCCATCACAATCCCTTATCTCTCGCATTACATTATTTGCCATTTGCCTCTCGTTTTCCTCTCCCCCACTTCACCCTTGCCGTTTTATTCGCCCTCTCTTTTTCGTTTGCCTTCTTTTTGCCCTTCGCTTTATCTGTCGCTATGTATGGAATTGGGGAAATTATTGCCGATATGGACAATAATAATATCATAGAAAATTCTTATGCTCCTGCTGAAGAACCCCCTACCTTGCATACAAAAAGATTTCGAATTGGTAGTGGTAATATTATTGGAAAAGGAGTTATTCAAGATTACTTTACTTATGCCGGTGCTTTGCCTTCTATGGGCGGTTCTATTCTTCATAGAACTAGTAGTCTTGCGGACGCTATTGCCATGCTTATTGTTGAACTTGAAAGGCAATTTATGCACATGCATCCTTGCATACAAAGGATTTTCCTAGAATTTTCTAATATCGAGCATTCTTCTATTAAGCGTGCCGCTACAATCTTTTTGGCTCATGAATTCAGATTTATAATAAAAGACGCCAAAGAAATCTTTGCACATTATAGGGTGGACGCTGGCCGTCCTCCCATAGAATCTATCCTCTTTGATCAAGAAGAAATAATGTGTTTTCAATCTCTTGACTATGTTGCTTTCAATGAAAACCTTAGAAAAAAGGTGCCTACCAATATTTTAGTTGATAAAATCTCTGAACTTAATGATGATTTGGCTATTCAAAATAATGAGCTAGGATACTCTCTTGAGTATAGGCTCACAAGGTTCTGTCAAAAGAACACTTATAATGATGAATTGATTGTGCAATACGAAGGGCCGAAAGAGGAACCTATACCTCCTAAAATTGATCTTGGGGACTTTTGCCCTATTAAATTTAGCCCTTTTGATTACTTTTGCTTGCCTCAAAGAAAACTTGCTGCCGAACGTAGAGAATATGAAATGAGTTTCACCGATCTATCTTATTACTACGGCACTACACATATCTATCCTTGCTTTTATGCCTAGCTAGGGGCGTTAAACGATAGCGCTTGTTGGGAGGCAACCCAATTTTATTTTCATTTTTTTGCTTTTGTTTCTGTTTAGGAATAAATAATCCATCTACCTTCTGTTTAGATGTGTTTTTATGTTTTAATTAGTGTTTGTGCCAAGTTAAACCTATAGGATCTTCTTGGATGATAGTTATTTGATCTTGCTGTAATTTCCAGAAACTTTCTGTTCACGAAAACAATTGTTAAAAATCACCAGAACGTTAAAAAATACTGATTCCAATTGCTTATGATCAATAAACAAATTGCCTAGGTTGTCCTATTTTTGCTGAAGTTTTGGAGTTCCAGAAGCTTGCGTTAGTTACAGATTACTACTGACTGTTCTGTTTTTGACAGATTCTGTTTTTGTGTATTGTTTGCTTATTTTGATGAATCTATGGCTAGTAAAATAGTTTATAAACCATAGAGAAGTTGGAATACAGTAGGTTTAACACCAATATAAATAAATAATGAGTTCATTACAGTAACTTGAAGTGGTCTTTTGTTTTCTTTTCGCTAACGGACTCACGAGATTTCTGCTGAGTTTTGTGTTGTGAAGTTTTCAAGTTTTGGGTGAAAGATTTTTGATGGATTATGGAATAAGGAGTGGCAAGAGCCTAAGCTTGGGGATTCCCATGGCACCCCAAGATAATCTAAGGACACCAAAAGTCAAAGCTTGGGGATGCCCCGGAAGGCATCCCCTCTTTCGTCTACTTCCATCGGTAACTTTACTTGGAGCTATATTTTTATTCACCACATGATATGTGTTTTGCTTGGAGCGTCTTGTATGATTTGAGTCTTTTATTTTTAGTTTACCACAATCATCCTTGCTGCACACACCTTTTGAGAGAGCCATACATGAATTGGAATTTGATAGGATACTCTATGTGCTTCACTTATATCTTTTGAGCTATATAATTTTGCTCTAGTGCTTCACTTATATCTTTTAGAGCACGGTGGTGGATTTGTTTTATAGAAACTATTGATCTCTCATGCTTCACTTATATTATTTTGAGAGTCTTAAATAGCATGGTAATTTGCTTAAAAATAATAATATACTTGGTATTCAAGATTTGTAAAACTTTCTTTTGAGTGCGTTGAATACTAAGAAAAGTTTGATGCTTGATAATTGTTTTGAAATATGGAGGTGATAATATCAAAGTCGTGCTAATTGAATAGTTGTGAATTTGAGAAATGCTTGTGTTGAAGTTTTCAAGTCCCGTAGCATGCACGTATGGTAAATGTTATGTAACAAATTTGAAACATGAGGTGTTATTTGATTGTCCTCCTTATGAGTGGCGGTCGGGACGGCGATGGTATTTTCCTACCAATCTATCCCCTAGGAGCATGCGGCGTAGTGCTTTGGTTTTTGATGGCTTGTAGATTTTTGCAATAAGTATGTGAGTTATTTATGACTAATGTTGAGTCCATGGATTATACGCACTCTCACCCTTCCATCATTGCTAGCCTCTTGATGCAGGTGCATTGCCCTTTCTCACATTGAGAGTTGGTGCAAACTTCGCCGGTGCATCCAAACCCCGTGACATGATACGCTCTTTCACACATAAACCTCCTTATATCTTCCTCAAAAAAGCAACCATACCTACCAATTATGGCATTTCCATAGCCATTCCGAGATATATTGCCATGCAACTTTCCACCATACCGTTCATCATGACACATTCATCATTGTCATATTGCTTAGCATAATCATGTAGTTGACATAGTATTTGTGGCAAACCCACCGTTCATAATTCTTTCATACATGTCACTCTTGATTCATTGCATATCTTACATCACGGAGGCATTCATATAGAGTCATACTTTGTTCTAGTATCGATTTGTAATCATTGACTTGTAAATAAATAGAGGTGTGATGGTCATCATTTTCTAGAGCATTGTCCCAAGTGAGGAATAAAAAAAGAGAAAGGCCATAAAAAAAAGAGAAAGCCCATATATAAAAAAATGAGAGAAAAAGAGAGAAGGGACAATGCTACTATCCTTTTCCACACTTGTGCTTCAAAGTAGCACCATAATCTTCATGATAGAGAGTCTCTTGTTTTATCACTTTCATATACTAGTGGGAATTTTTCATTATAGAACTTGGCTTGTACATTCCAACAATGGGCCTCCTCAAGTGCCCTAGGTCTTCGTGAGCAAGCAAGTTGGATGCACACCCACTTAGTTTCTTTTTTTGAGCTTGAAGGAAATATGCCCTAGAGGCAATAATAAAGTTATTATTTATTTCCTTATATCATGATAAATGTTTATTATTCATGCTAGAATTGTATTAACCGGAAACATAATACATGTGTGAATACATAGACAAAACATAGTGTCACTAGTATGCCTCTACTTGACTAGCTCGTAAATCACAGATGGTTAAGTTTCCTAACCATAGACATGAGTTGTCATTGATTAACGAGATCACATCATTAGGAGAATGATGTGATTGACTTGACCCATTCCGTTAGCTTAGCACTTGATCGTTTAGTATGTTGCTATTGCTTTCTTCTGACTTATACATGTTCCTATGACTATGAGATTATGTAACTCCCGCTTACCGGAAGAACACTTTGTGTGCTACCAAACGTCACAACGTAACTGGGTGATTACAAAGGTGCACTACAGGTGTCTTCGAAGGTACTTGTTGAGTTGACGTATTTCGAGATTAGGATTTGTCACTCCAATGTCGGAGAGGTATCTCTGGGCCCTCTCGGTAATGCTCATCACTATAAGCCTTGCAAGCAATGTAACTAATGAGTTAGTTACGGAATGATGCATTACATAACGAGTAAAGAGACTTGCCGGTTGTCGGGGATGCTGATCGTGCCCGCGGACACCTATGGGGCCCGGCGGAGCGGGTCCCTTTGTGGTCCGGAGGGGGGCGGAGGTCGCACGAAGAGCGGACCGAGGCGATGCACACGAGCGGTTTACCCAGCTTCGGAGCTCTCCGGAGAGATAAAACTCCTACTGCTGCCTGTTTGATCTATTGTGTTCTTGCTAGGGAGCAATGCCCGCTACAAAACCTAGCGTGAGTGTATCTAGTCTATGGCGGTCGAATGAACTGAACCTTGCCAAAGACGCGAACCAACCCTGAATTAACCAACCAACCTCTCTGTTGCACTCGGGCCTCCTTTTATATGCTCAAGGGGTCTCCGACAGGTGGCAACATAGGCGGGGTACGAATGTAAAACAGAGGTTGGTACACCTACTTGAACAAAGGTACAAGGTGCAAAAATACCTAACTCGACGGCAAGGGACAAAAGCAATAAATGCCTGCTGTTGTCGCCCAAACAAAGGTAACAGAGACCGTCAGTGCGCCTCCGCCGCCACGATGGCGAGCCTGTGAGCGCCGCTTATCGCTGTTTCTCCGCTGGCTGCATACCTGCTCGACACGCCCATGGAGCGGCCCGTGGCGACACGCCACCGGGTGAGCTGGAGCGGAGACGAGAGGAAGCTGCATGCATGACAAGCGCCTTTGCCGCGGCAGAACCTTTGTCGCGCCGGAGACTTGTCGCGCTCGAGCCTTCCCGGCAAGCTCCTCTTGCCGGGCCTTGCCTTCGTGTGCACGAGGTGGCCTTCCGACAAGCTCCTCTTGTCGGGGCCTTGTCTTCTCAATCTAATACTTTGTTCTTGAATGGCTCCAAGGGAGCCATGGAGGAGATTGGCGGTGACGAGGCAAACCTTGCCGCTGGTGTCTGCAACCGTCTGCGGCACGTAGCACGGGATACTAGGGTACCCTACTCTAGTACACCGACAGGAGCCCCGCCTGGGCCGCATACGGTGCCGAGCGCTTGTCGGGCCAGGCCCAGAACTGTGCACGGACACGCGCGGCCTCGACCACGTCGCAACTCGCCCCGGACCCACCACGATCCCCACTAACGGCACGCACCGGACGTGGCGTCGTGTGAGAGATCGTGGGCGCGGTCGTGGGGGGTTCTTTATTAATATAAGCGGAACGTCCGCCCCCCTCCTCCCCTTTATAAGCGGAGGAAACAGAGGCGGTCCGACCACTCCTGCCATTGCCGTCTTGTCAAGAAACCACCGCCGCTCCCCTCGTCTTCTCTGGTGCGAAGAGTAACGCTCCGCCCCCTTTCGCCACAAGCACACTCACCGCCGCCGACCTCCTCCGCCCCCCTCGCCATGGCCCCGAAGGCCGACAAGGAGAAGGGCGTCAAGTCGGCCGAGGCGCAGCGGCTCGCGGCGCTGCGCAAGGAGCGAGCCGTCTTCCCCCCGCAGCTCGGCGCACGGGAGCTGCGGGACGTCTACTATCTTTTCTGGTCGACGGAGACTCGGGCGCATCCGCGCACGAGGGTGCTCCCCGCCTCCGCCGCTGATCCGCCCCAACAGGTACCCTTTCTTCGCCCTTTTCTTCTTTTTGCGGCCTTTGCCGCCGTATTCGAAGTTCTTTTGCGACATAATTAACACCTTCGGCCTCCACCTCCTTGATTTCACCCCCAACGCCATCTTGACCATGGCGTTTCGCACATTTGTGCGAAAACTTTGTCGGGTCCACCCGAACGTGGCACTCTTCCGCCATTTCTTTGTCCCCAGCGTCGAGAGAGGAGAGCCCTTGCCGGAGGGATAGCTCGGGTCTCTAGGATCGGCAAGAAAGAGGCCTACCTAGAGGGGAGTTCGGAACAAGTGGGAGGAGGAGAGCCAACTGGTGCTGGAGTCGTAGAGGATGACCCACAGCCCTTCACCGCCGGCGCCAAACCCCAATTGCGGCAAGGATTGGAGTAACTTGGCGCCGGAGGATGCGAGGTGAAGATAGCCGTGACCGGATTCTGCGCCTCGGGCTTGCTGGATTAACTATTGGCGCAGCTTGGCGCAGACTTCATTCGCCGCGACGCTTCCCTTGCAGGAAAGGAGGAGGCCTGCTTGGGAGTTCCGTAACGCGGCGGACATCATGAGGCTGCGCCGGGCCTGAATTGGAACTTCACCGTCATGGAGCTGGATTCGGTGCTGCTCGAGCTGTTCAAGAACGACCCGAACACCTGCAGTGGTTCAGGTTGCGCGAGGGGTCGCCCCATCGTGCAACAACTTCGGCGCTCGACCGCATCCGCGCCATGATGCCACTGGCGACTCCCACGGGATCGTCCCGACTGGCAGGAGCCCCCCGACGAGGTCGTGCAGTAATTCTTCGACAACTTGCAAGAGGTGCCGATCCGCTCCGGCAGCGAAGGGGCTCACCGAGACACCACCGGCAGGAGATGGCGTGGATCGCCACGAGCGGAGGAGGCGGCAGCAGCCGCCGCTACCGGAGTCTTCGGTTCACCGTGGAGGAGGCGGACGTGGCGAAGGCGGCAAGCGGCGCCGGCGAGGGGAGGTCGCCCGTCGAGGACGAGCTTGTCGAGCTCGGGTCGGGACGAGTGGACCCGCCGAGGGCGCTTCTTCCCGCCGCCAAGCGACTTGCCACCAGTGAGCCCCGGCTCCGCTGAGGAGGCGTCTCCGCAGGCTGGAGACGAGCCGGGCGACAGTCGGCCCACGCCGCAGCTACCGCCGACGGCTCCACCGCGGCAAGCGAGGTTGCCACGGAGCGCCCCAAACTGCAGCGACAATCGGGCGGAATCTTCTCGGGCCGCCGACGCCCGCTAAGCGGCCAAGAGAGCCCACTCCGCCTCATCGCCGGAGGCGGGCCGAGTTTGACTTCTCCGCGCCAGCTCCGAGGAGGAAGGCGAAGAGTAAGCTTCTCGTGATTGTGCTTGTATGTCTTGAATTTTTATTTCTTCATCTTGAACTTGTTTTGCTTTGTTCGACTCTTTCCTTTTCGTGACGCTGGCCCGTGAGAGCGAAGAGGGCCAAGATCCCGACGGTGCGTCGTTGAGGACGATTCTCCGTGGTGACGGGGACGCGTCGAGGCCGCCTTTGCGGACCGGCAACCCTTCCCAGAGCAGCCCCAAAGACAGCCCCGGAGTAAGTGTGCAGTTTTCTTCTTGCTATTGGGCGCAAGGGGGTGCCCTTCTTTGTTGATATCGACCGTGTGCTTGTGCGGGGAAGCGAGCAGTCTCATCGGGAGGGCTCAAAGCCGCCTCCGAGATCCTGCCCGCTGCCACCACGCCGAGGAGGACTCCTGCAAGGGAGCTCCCTCCGACAAGGAGGCCACCCGGCAAGGGAGGCCACTCCGGCAAGGGAGGCTACCCGGCAAGGGAGGCTAACCCGGCAAGGGACGGAGCCAACGACCCTCCAGTGGTCGAGGCCATGGTTGTGGATCCCGTTGCAGGTAACTCACTTACGCTAAAATCTCCCTCGTGCTTGCGTTCTTTTATTTCTCTTTTTTGGATATCTGCTTGCCGCCTTCTTCGTCCGGACGCAGACCCGATGGAGGTCGAGGCCGGTGAGGAGGAGACGCAGTAACACCGACGCAGGCCGCCGAGGAAGAAGAGGTCATCGTCGTGGAAGAAGAGGCCGTCGCCGACGAGCCCGAGGAGGCCACCGAGGCTGCCGACGCAGAGGCTGGCGAGGGGTCGGACGGTCGTCGACGGCCCCGAGGCCGCAGGAGCGGGCGAAGCGCTACACCGACAGCCGACTTCTGCCGCCGCTGGCGCCAGACTCCGAGGAGCCCCAGCCCGGTGCCTACCTGAAGGCCGGCGAAGGCGTCTTCATTAAGCTCCCCTGGGAGCCGAGCTCCAGGGCGCCAGTCGAGGGCGAGACCTTCGACGGCGAGTTGACGCTGGTGGACGCGCCAAGCAGCAGCAGCGGCGAGTCCGAGGAGGAGCAGCTGCTGAAGAAACTGCTGTCCCTCTATCGCTCCCGTCAGGCCAAGTTGGAGACCCAGGAAGTCCTTGTCGCGAGGGCGGGAGCGGACATAGAGAAGCGCCGAGGAGCTCCGAGCGCCAACAAAGAAGCGATCCGCGACGTGGCGACGCTGGCGCAGTTCGCGAAGAGCGCACGGCCTTCATCCTTGAGAAGGCCGCGGTGATGAGGAGCAGCACTGGCTGCCGAGAAGCTTCGCCCAGCAGAAAGCGAAGTTGGCGCAGCGAAGGTCAACTTGGACAGCCACGAGGAGGACCTTGCCGCGTGAGGAGTCGCTGGCGGGCGCTCAGAGGCGGCGACGCCGCCGCAGCCGCCGAGGCCGCCAAGGAAGAGCTGAAGGCGAAGGTGGCATAGCCGAGGCCACCCTCACGAAGAGCGGCGAAGAGCTTGCCGTGCTCAAGCGTGAGCTGCCGAGAAGGGCGCCACGCTACTGGCAAGCTGCAGGCCCGTCTCGCTGACAGGGCCAAGGAGCTCGACGCCGCCAAGGACTCCAAGGCAGATTTGGAGCTGAAACTGACCACTCTGACGCAGACGTTGGATGGTGCCAGAGAGCGGGAGGCGGGCTTGTTAGAGGCGATCACGGCCAAGGAGGAGCTGCTGGCGGATGCTGTCTCCGTCCAGAACACCTTGAGGGAGAGCGTGGAGCACTGGACCGAAGGTCTTGTGGACACCGCCGCCGACATCCACAACAAGCTGATGAAGCTGGAGATGGGGGACCTCGCGTACTCCTCCGACGAGCATCTCCAACCCAGCGTCAAGCTCATCCTGTTCTTCAAAGGCGTGGTGACGGGTCTCCGGCGACTCCGGGAAGAGGTCCCGAAGCAGCTGGCCGAGGAATCACGCCAGATCTGCTTGAGGGGCCCTCGAGAAGGTGTTGATGAAGGTGGCCTTCCGCAACCCGGCCTCAACCTTAATGGCGCCCCTCAGATCCTTGCCGGCCGAAGCCAATGTGGAGGAGCTCAAAGCCCTTGTCGCACCCATCATGGACAAGGTGAACAAGATCAAGAGGATTGAGGGCGACCGCGTGGACTAGGCCGCCAACCTTATCTTTCCCTTGTCGCTGCTGATCATGTTCAAAAAACTTTGTTAGATCAGCAATAAGTTATTCTGTAATATACTCTATCTTAGGTGAATCGATCGATGCAATGTTATTTCCTCTACTTGATTTCTTCCTTTGTACGTTTCTGCCCTGCGCATTTAGGGAAACTTGTCGGTGCAGGCACCCTTGCCGCGAGTGCCGAAAAGTGCGGAACTTCAACTGGCGGGGTCGCTACCGACAAGCAACCTTGTCGCGGACTAGCCGCAGCTCACTTAAGTTGTTGAGCGGACTCGAAACAAAGTAAGGGCGCGACCAGTCACGGTTTGGTTCCTCTACGCACAGGTTTTCCATACAAAGTACTATCGTTCGAGGAAGATAACGAAAATTTAAAAATTGATTGCTCAAACTTTGGCAACTTAGCTTTTCTGTTTCTTGCTTCCCGATGAGGTGAAACTTCTTGACGGCGCTGGTCCATAGTATCTCCTCCTCCCCTGGTTAACTTGTGCGCGAGGGAGCCTCTTTTCTTTGGCGACAAGAGAAAGAAGAAGAAATAACGTTATGGAGCCCGGTGGCTCGATTACGCTTACCGGGTGTGGTTGCCGCACAAAGTGTTAGCCAAAACATGCAATAAATTGATGAAAGCATGAACTTGACGTGTTGTGCGCAACACATGGGCTTTATCGATGCATCGGGTCTGCGCCCGCCTTTGTCTGAAGGATTACATGCAACAGCGGCAAGACTTGTACAAAGGTGGTTGCCGGAACGGGTTCCGACAACCGCGCTTTATGGGTAAAACTTACGAAGATGCTCAATGTTCCGTGAGTTGCTCACCAGAATGCCATCTTCGGTCTCAAGGCATGACAGCGCCAGAGCCTAGTGACTCGCTTTCAACCGATAAGGGCCTTCCCACTTCGGCGACAACTTGTTTGAATTCTTGGCGGACTGAACGCCGAAGAACAAGGTCGCCTTCCTCGAGACTTCTGGCATTAACCCTGCGGCCATGGTAGCGACGCAGGGCCTGCTGGTAGCGAGCGGCTCGCACAGCAGCCTGAAGACGATCCTCCTCAAGGAGCAGCGCGTCATCTTGTCGCAGCTGCTCTTGCTCAAACTCATCATAAGCGAGCACTCGAGGCGACCCGTATACGAGTTCCGTGGGGAGAACTGCCTCTGCTCCATAGACTAGAGCAAAGGGTGCCTGGCCAGTGGCTCGATTTGGCGTCGTTCTGATCGACCAAAGAACCATCGTGACTCCTCGATCCAGCTTTCTTCCGCACTTGTGCAGCCTGCCGAAAGTTACGGTCTTGAGTCCAGCACTTCAGCGCTCGCCCTCTCTTCGCTTGACCGTTGCTTCTCGGGTGAGCAACGGAAGCGGCAGAACCTTGGCGCCAAGGTCTTGGACGCATCGCATGAAGGTGCGATCAGAATTGTGTGCCGTTGTCGGTGATGATCCTGTTAGGGATTCGAAACGGCAAACAATCGACCAAGAACTTGATCGGCTGTCTTGTCACCTTCCTCATCGCTTCCACTTCCGGCCACTTTGTGAACTTGTCGATGGCGACGTACAAGTACTCAAAGCCCCGACAGCTTCGGGAAGGGGCCGAGGATGTCGAGCCCCTGCATCAAAATGGCGGTGATAAAGGGATCGCCCGGAGAGCTTGAGCTGGCGGTGTATCTGTTTGGAATGGAACCGCACACTTCACACTTGGTTACTTGTGCGGTTGCATCACGGAGGGTTGTCGGCGGAAGAAACCTTGCCGGAAAGCTTTGCGGCAAGTGTTCTTGCGCCAATGTGGTGACCACATATGCCTCCATGTATCTCTACCAACAGTCATTCCATCTTCCCGCAATACACTTCAATTTCACACCGTTGAGTCTTCTTACATAAAGATCTTTGTCGACAAAGCTGGTACATACTTGACTGCCGGGCTACTCTTTCCGCTTCTTCTTGCTCTTCGGAAGTTCTCTTGTCTCAAGGAAATGGACAATCTACTGCGCCCATCTTTGGAGCTTGCGGCTCGACAACAAGGACTAAAGGCACATCTGCTGCTGCGGGAACATCAGCTTCCACGGCGAGGACCTGCGGCCTCGCCGAGCTTGATGCTCCCCGACAAGCTTGCCGGGCAAGACTTGTCGGGAGCGCTTCTTCAACGAAAGCAGACCACAGGGTGCAGCCGGACGAAGACTGCTCCTCGGCCAGCTGGTGTTGATCTTGGGGACCTTTGCAACGACGGCTTCGGAAGCTCACGGGAAAGTAGTCACCAGAGGCCAACTTCCTCTCCTTACTTTGTCCAGTCGATGGTGTTACGGTTGGCTGAGTCAGCTTGAGCACGAAAATCCCTGGTTCCACAGGTAACTTAAGTGCAGCGCACTTTGACAGGCCGTCAACAATATATCATTCTGAGCTCTTGGAACATGTTCCATTTGCAGGCCGTCAAAGTGCTCTTCTAGCTTCCTCACTTCATCAACGTAGGCTTCCATCAACGGACTACGGTAATCTTTGTTCACTTGTCGGACGACGAGTTGCGAGTCACCCGACAATAAGCTTCTTGATCCCAAGGTCCACGACGATCCCGAGACCGCAAGCAATCCTTCATACTCTGCAGTATTGTTTGTCGCTTTGCTCCTTGGGAAAGTGCATCCGGACGACGTACTTGAGGTGCTCTCCGGTGCGTGCGATAAGCAAAGACGCCGCACCGCGCCTTTGCAGCGAGAAGGCACCATCAAAGTACATCAGCCACTCTTCGCTTGCTTCTTTGACGGGAATGCTCGTCTCCGAATCTCTTAAATGCGGTGTTGGCGTCCCATTCTGCTATGAATTCTGCCAATGCTCGCTTTGGATAGTTGATGTGCTTTCAAACTTAAGACCAAAGCTTGACAGCTCCAGCGCCCACTCGACAATCCCGCCTGCCGCTCGGATTCTGCAGTATCCTCTTCAGGGGAAAGCGAGTGACAACTGTGATCTCATGTGCTTGGAAGTAATGGCGCAGCTTTCTCGAGGCCATGAGGAGGCCGAAAAGCAATTTTTGCACACTAGAGTACCTTGACCTAGCCCCCTGCAGAAGGGAACTGACAAAGTAGACTGGGCGCTGCACCATCCTTTTCTGCATCTGCTCATGCGTCTTCGCGGACTCGTCCTTGTCGGGACCAGAGCTTGTCAGTGAAGCCTCGCTTGTCGCCGGGATGTGTTTGCCATGATTCTTGGCTCGTCATCTGCCTCCCTCTCCGCCACTAACGCAGCACTAACCACTTGATTGGTCGCCGCTATATACAACAGCAACTTCTCTTGTGGCTTAGGCGCGACAAGTGTTGGAGTGGAGGACAGGTATCTCTTTAAGTCCTGCAGCGCAGCCTCCGCTTCGGGAGTCCATTTTACTGGACCCGCCTTTTTCAAAATCTTGAAAAATGGCAGGGCGCGCTCAGCAGACCTAGAAATAAACTCGCCGAGAGCAGCCACGCAACCGCAAGTCTTCGTACATCCTTGACGCGCTTTGGTGCTTCAATCTGCTCAATGGCCATGATCTTGTCGGGATTTGCCTCAATCCTCATTTGAGACACGAAGAACCCGAGAAGCTTGCCGGAAGGGACTCCAAACACGCACTTCTCGGGGTTGAGCTTGAGGTTGATCTTGCGCAGATTTGCAAAGGTCTCGTCCAGATCTTGAACCAGAGTTGCTTTGTCCTTGCTCTTGACCACTATGTCGTCCATGTAGACTTCTACATTTCTGTGCATTTGCGGCTCAAAAGCGTCATGGACTACCCTTGCAAATGTTGAACCAGCATTCTTCAAACCGAAAGGCATCCATATGAAATAAAGTATGTGCCGCATGGTGTGATGAATGCGGTCTTCTCTTCATCTTCTTCAGCCATGAAGATCTGATGGTACCTCGAGTAGGCATCAAGAAACGAAAGCAAATCACATCCGCCGTGGAGTCAACAATCTGGTCAATGCGGCAAGGGAAATGGATCTTAGGGACAAGCATTAATAACATCCGTGAAGTCAATACAAAGTCTCCATTTACCATATGCATAGCGCACGACTACAGGATTGGACAACCACGTAGGATGGAGCACTCCTCCGACAAGGCCCGCCGCTTCAGCTTCTTGATCTCTTGGCTATGAATTCTTGGCGCCCACCGCTTGCTTTCGACTTTTTGCTTGACGGGCGCGCATGAGGACAAACGGCCAGGCGGTGCTCAATCACTTTCCGGGAACACCGGGATATCGACGGTTGCCATGCAAACACGCCGACATTCGCCCACAGGAAAGCAACGAGCGCCTTCCTATTTGTCGTCGAGAGGCACCGATGGTGAAGGTACCACCAGGGCCGCCCTCCTCGGCGGGCACCTTCTTAGTCTTCGGGCGGAGCCACCATCTTCTTGCACTTGCCGGTGGAGCTCGATGGTGCGTCCTCGACGGTAGCGCAGCACCAAGAGGCGCGCTTGCCGGAGTGAGCATCGAGCCTTTGCCGGACTTGGACTTGGTCTTCTTCCCCGGAGCTTCAGGCAAGTGTCCGGCAATCATTGCGGCTGCTGCGTCCCGGAAGATCTTGTCGGCACGTATAAGGGCATCCTTCTTGTCGCCATGGACCGATATGACGCTTATCGGGCCCGGCATCTTGAGTAGGTTGTAGGCGTAGTGAGAGGCTGCCATGAACTTGGCGGCGCCGATTTGCCAAGTATCCCATTGTAAGGCAATGGGAAGTCGGCGACGTCAAACGTAACCCTCTCAGTTCTGAAGTTCAGCTCGCTGCCAAATGTGACCGGCAACGTAATCTTCCCCTTCGGTTTGCTCCGTTCCGGATTGATTCCTTGGAAGGTTCCGGTCTCTTCGAGCTCGCTGTCAGGGATTTGAAGCTCGGAGCACCGCGGAGGAGATCAGATTCAAGCCGCCCCACCGTCAACTAACATTTTTGTGACCTTGAGGTTGCGGATGGTTGGAGAGACCAACATCGGCAAGCACCCGACCGCAGTTACGCGATCAGGGTGGTCCTCAATATCAAAAATGATAGGCGTGCTGGACCACTTCAGAGGCTTGCGTGACTCTATGGATGGTTCCACTGCATTGACCTCCCGTATCCATTGCTTGAGTTGGCGGTGGGAGGTATGCAGGGAAGCACCTCCGTCAACGCAGAGAACCTCTGTGGCTTTCTGAAAATCCTGCTCGTCGGCGTCGTGCGTCCTCCATATCTTCGTCGTCATCATCATCCTCATCCTTGTCGCGCCGCTGGAGGTCGATCTCCTTGCCGCTGCTTGACTTTGCCGCGGCGTCCTCCCCGGCCGGGACGTTTCTTGCTTGCTCCCCCAGCACCTTCCTGGGCCTTCTCCTTGTCGCGCCGCTCATACTCAGCTCTTTGCTGCTCGACGAGCTGCTCGACCTTCTTGCAGCTCTGGAGATCATGGCCCTTGGTGCGGTGGATCTTGCAGGACTGCTTGCCGGAGTTGTCCTGCTTGTCGGCGGCCGCCACCGACTGGTGGTTGGCGTCAGCGGCAACCTCCTTGTCGGAGCCACCAGCCTTGGCGTTCTTGTCGCCGCCTCCGTTGCCGGACTGCTCGACAGCTAGCACTTCTCTGCTTTTCTTCTTCCTGTTGCCTCGCCACGGCCCTTCTTTGCCGGGCGGAGTCATCACCGTCGAGATCCTGCTACGCATTCTCTCCGGGAGTCTCCTCCTTCCTCAACGCAGCAAGACACTTGTCGGCCAAGGCGCACAGCTCGGCCGACGCCCTTGACTTTGCAAATCGCCATCTCCTCCCTCATCCTGCGGTTCCGCACATTCGATGAAACGCGCTGATCACTTCGGCGGGGTGGACGTCTGGGATGTTGTAGTGCACACGGCTGAATCTCTGAATGAACTTGCACAGGGACTCTCCTTCCTTCTGGGCGAGCAGGTGAAGGTCACTCTCCTGGCCATGAGGTTTGTGGCCCCCTGTGAAGGCGCCAACAAACTGATGGCACAGATCTACCCAGGAGGATATGGAGCTGTCCGGCAAGTGCATGAGCCAAGATCTGACGTTGGGTTTGAGCACGAGCGGGAAGTAGTTGGCGAGGATCTTGTCGTCCCGTCCCCCCGCAGCCTGCACCGCGATGGTGTAGATCTTTGAGGAACTCCGACGGATGCGTCCTGCCATCATACTTCTCCGCACGTCTGGTTTGAAGTTTTTTACGGCTGGGCCTTTGGACTTGCCGCAGCTCACGAGTGAACGCAGGGCAACCTACCGCGACGGCAGGTCGCTGACCCCTCCGGCGCGTGCATGTCAACAGGAGGCCCAGCGCTTGTCGGATCGACGACGCGCTTCTCTTCGGGCGCCGATGCGAGTTCGAAGCGTCCTCTTGTTGTCGCCATGAAGAACTTGGCGCTGATCGCGGCGAAAGCGCGGATCCGACGATGCAGTGGAGTCGCTGTCGAGATGGATCCGTTGGCTCGGCGATCTTGGCCTTCTTGGCGGAGAGTGCACGGTGGTTGCACCTCCGACAGTCTCGTCGCCACCGGCTCGTGCCTTGTCGTCTCGCCGCGGTAACGATGGCGTCGGTTGCCGCGGAGCGTCGCCGTTGGCAAAGCCGATGAGGCTCTGGATAGTGGTCCTCCACTCGTCGACCTTGTCGGCCGTTGGAGGGTAGTCGAGGAGCAGTTGAGCTCTCGCCAGAGCTTCTGCTGGAGTAGTGGGTGGCATTGGAGAACGGTGCGAGGCGGGGCGGCGCCGGACTTCTAACCTCGTTAGAAGGAGCAGCGCCCGTCCGGGCGGCCGTATCTCACTCGTGCAGACATGTTGGCGCGTATGCTGGTCTTGGGGTCTCGATCCAGCGAACGTATGGCGTTGTGAACGCCATGACGTTGTTGGTCCCGTCTCTCGAGATGGGCGCAGGGGATGCGCGGACGCCGAGATTTGCGGTGCCTTGTCCTTGGACTTGGCAACGTCGCGAGCACCTTCGTCGGCGCCCGTTCCTCCGCCAGCGTCTACACCGCCACCCGTTTGCTGCGGTGAGGGTGGGTACGACACGGACGGCTCTGCTGCCGCCGAAGCCTTCTTCTTCGGTGGCATGTTGAGGAAGATGTTGATGGCGCCGCTCGCGTGAACGCCGGATCAGATTCACACGGCCTCGACGCTTCTACCGGGCGCCGCCAGATGTCGGGATCTTGATCGTGCCTGCGGACACCTATGGGGCCCGGCGGAGCGGGTCCCTTTGTGGTTCGGAGGGGGGCGGAGGTCGCACGAAGAGCGGATCGAGGCGATGCACACGAGCGGTTTACCCAGCTTCGGAGCTCTCCAGAGATATAAAACTCCTACTGCTGCCTGTTTGATCTATTGTGTTCTTGCTAGGGAGCAATGCCCGCTACAAAACCTAGCGTGAGTGTATCTAGTCTATGGCGGTCAGAATGAACTGAACCTTGCCAAAGACGCGAACCCAACCCCGCCAATTAATCAACCCCCTCTCTGTTGCACTCGGGCCTCCTTTTATATGCTCAAGGGTCTCCGGCAGTGGCAACATAGGCGGGGTACGAATGTAAGCAGAGGTTGGTACACCTACTTGAACAAAGGTACAAGCAAAAAATACCTAACTCGACGGCAAGGGACAAAAGCAATAAATGCCTGTCGTTGTCGCCAAAGCGATGTAACAGAGACCGTCAGTGCGCCTCACTTCGCCACGATGGCGAGCCTGTCAGCGCCGCTCATCGCTGCTCTCCGCTGGCCGCACAGCTGCTCGACACGCGCCCATGGAGCGGCCCCGTGGCGACACGTCGCTGGGTGAGCTGGAGCGGAGACGGAGAGAGGAGCTGCATGCCGCGGCAAGCGCCTTGCCGCGGCAGAACCCTTGTCGCGCTCGGAGACTTGTCGCGCTCCGAGCCTTCCCGGCAAGCTCCTCTTGCCGGGGCCTTGCCTTCGTGGTGCTCGAGTGGCCTTCCGACAAGCTCCTCTTGTCGGGCCTTGTCTTCTCAATCTAATACTTTGTTCTTGAATGGCTCCAAGGGAGCCATGGAGGAGATTGGCGGTTTGAGGCAAACCTTGCCGCTGAGGTGCTGCAATCGTCCGTGCATCTAGCACGGGATACTAGGGTACCCTACTCTAGTACACCGACACCGTAACGCAGATTGAACTAGGTATTGAGATACCGACGATCGAATCTCGGGCAAGTAACATACCGATGACAAAGGGAACAACGTATGTTGTTATGCGCGGTTTGACCGATAAAGATCTTCGTAGAATATGTAGGAGCCAATATGAGCATCCAGGTTCCGCTATTGGTTATTGACCGGAAACAGTTCTAGGTCATGTCTACATTGTTCTCGAACCCGTAGGGTGCACACGCTTAACGTTACGATGATAGTTACATTACGAGTTTATAGTTTTTGATGTGCCGAAGGTTGTTCAGAGTCCCGGATGTGATCACGAACATGACGAAGAGTCTCGGACTGGTCGAGACATAAAGATTGATATATTGCAAGCCTATATTTGTATATCGGAATCGTTCCGGGTAAAATCGGAATTTTATCGGAGTACCGGGGGGTTACCGGTACCCCCCGGGGGTTAATGGGCCTACATGGGCCCTAAGGGAGAAGAGGAGGGCCGGCCAGGGCAGGCCACGCCCCTCCCCTAGTCCGAATAGGACAAGGAAGGGGGGCGACGCCCCCCTTTCCTCTTTCCCCTTCCCATTTTCCTTCTCCAACAAGGCAAGAGGGGGAGTCCTACTCCCGGTGGGAGTAGGACTCCTCCAGGCGCACCCCTAGGGGCCGGCCGCACCTCCCCCCTCCCTCCTTTATATACGGGGGCAGGGGGCACCCCATGACACACAAGTTGATCTTCGTGATCGTTCCTTAGCCGTGTGCGGTGCCCCCTCCACCATATTCCACCTCGGTCATATCGTAGTGGTGCTTAGGCGAAGCCCTGCGTCGGTAGAACATCATCACCGTCACCACGCCGTCGTGCTGACGGAACTCTTCTCCGACACTTTGCTGGGTCGGAGTCCGGGGTTCGTCATCGAGCTGAACGTGTGCTAAAACTCGGAGGTGCCGTAGTTTCGGTGCTTGATCGGTCGGGCCGTGAAGATGTACGACTAAATAAACCGCGTTGATATAACGCTTCCGCTTTCGGTCTACGAGGGTACGTGGACAACACTCTCCCCTCTCGTTGCTATGCATCACCATGATCTTGCGTGTGCGTAGGAATTTTTTTGAAATTACTACGTTCCCCAACAGTGGCATCCGAGCCTAGGTTTTATGCGTTGATGTTATATGCACGAGTAGAACACAAGTGTAACATCCCAAAATTCTAAATTTTGGAATGTTATAAACAAATAGATAGATTTGATTGATTGTTTGATCGATTGTGAAAGTGAGTGAATTTGAAACTTTTGAAAGTTAAATGAGAGGGAATAAAAGGACTTTCCCAAACTTTCATTTTGCTTTTATGATCTTGAGAATTCAAATTCTTTTCACCACAAAACCCTGGAGAGAAGATGACATGACTTCTTCCATTTATTTAAATGACAAGGGGTGTTGAAAATATTTGAATTTCAATTGGAATATTTCCAATTCTGAAACTTTATGCAACTCAATGATTTTCACGAGCCAAGATAAAATGACTTCTTCAAATTATATGAAATATAAGTTGGGAGTTTCAAAGAATTAAACTCAAAGTTTTTTTTTTGAAATTATTTTTCAATTTGGAGTTATTTGAGTTTTATTCAAATTATTTTTCTCCAAAAATAAAATATATGGAAAATACGGTAACATGATTCCCTACATCAGAAAAATGGAGAGAATTAAATTTGAATTCATTTTGGTATTTTAAAAATGATTTTTATTGGATTTATTTAGAGCAGAAACACTCTTTGCTTTATTTGAATTTGTGTGTATTTTATTTGACTCTAGAATAATGTTCATGTTGTAGAAAATCTTTTTCTACAATTTTTGATATATTATATGCCTATATAATATTTTTATTTCTATTTGTTTTTATCTGTTTTGTTTGTCTGAAAAAATATTTATTTATATAAAAAAACTCTTCGGACCGACTGGGCCGAAGCCCAGCCGACAAGGCCGCCCACCCCTGGGTTGTCCCTCGAGCTTGCTGGAGTCCGCCGCCACGACAGCTGACGCCGTGTCCCTCCCGGACTCCGTCTCCGCGCCGCCTCTCCACCGGCCCCCTTCTCCATGCCACCTCGCCCCTCCTCTCCTATAAAGGGCGTCGCCCCGGGCCCCTCTCTCTCCCTCTCCCACATCTCGCCGCGCCGCCGCGTCTCGCCTGCCGCCGCCATCGGCGAGATCCGCCGCTGCCGCCTTGCTCCACTCGCCGGACACCTGCCGCCGCGCTCGCCACCGCGCGCCACCTCGACGTCGCCTCAAGATTTTCACGGACACCGCCGCCGTCCCAACGCCCGCGCCGGAGTTCGTCACCGGCCGGATCCGTTCGCCGCTGGTTTATTTCGCCCGAGCCGGTAAAACAGAAAAAAATCGCCCGGTTTTATTTTTATTTAGTCAGTTTATCCTCTAGACCGGTTTTTCTTTTTAATCTAGTTATTTAGTGAACGTTCGCCGGTTAAATTTTCACAGCGAACGGATCCATTCGTTAGGTTTTAGTAGTGAACGTTCGTTCGGTAGGATTTTTTTATTCTTTTTATTTTAGATTTTCTGCCAGGGACCTATCCGTAGTGTTATTTTTACAGATTAGTCCCCAATTTTCAAACGACCATAACTTTTTGCTCGTTAGTAGGAATTCAACGAAACCAACGCCCACTTCTTCGTTACGATCTCCTCTATCCAGTAATCCAACTCAAACATGTTTTTGAGACTTTAAAATTTGAATTAGACCAGATTTGGATTTGAACTTCGTTTGATCATAACTTGAGTTCCGTAACTCCGATTTAGTTGATTCTTTTTGCAAATTAATGATCTTGACATAAACTTTCTGATAACGCCAAATTCACATAATTTTGGTACTGTTAGAAATTGTTTTATGTTGCAAGAGTCATTTGCTTGTTTTGATGTTTTCCGAATTGTTTTCTTTGTTCTTCCCGAGCTTTTGATTGATTGCTTATGTGTGGTTACTATTGCTTGATTACGATAGATTGACCGGAGTGTGACGAGTAGAACTATCAAGAGTTTTGAGTGCGAATCATCTTCATCAACATTGCAGGCAAGTAACACTTTGATCATATACTTTTCATACCCAGTTTTTATGCATTAGATCAATCCTCAAACATTGCATGATTAGGATCTAATTAAATTGTGGGATGGGAAGTAGTTGAGGTAGTACCTATTACCTGTTTTATTATCAAACCCTTGGGAGTTACTTCTACATTTGCTTATTATGCTATGCTATGCTAGTAGACGTGGATTGGGTGAGTGTATCCATGATGGATGGGAGATTGTTATTTAATGGTTTATTTAAGGTGGCAACTTAAACACACATCTGGGTGGATTGCTAGGGGCACCCTGGGGATATACCAGTGGACTTGCCCGGACACCAGGGGATATACCAGTGTTGTCCTAGGTGATCCCGGGGATAGACCGTGTGATCATCCTACGGTCAGCCACCTAGGCTCAAAGGGATCATGAGATTATTCAAACTAGAAACTTCCGTGTGCAGCTACAAGCCATTTTGGGCTCTGGCATAGTTGATTAAGTTGTGTGAACTCTTACGGGTAGACTAGCAGATGTAGGCGAAAGTAGGTGTACCGGTCTACCCACATGTAAGGTGCTAGCACTTCCGAAAGGCTATGTCTCGGTCATCCGTTTCTCAAACATCATGTAGTGCGAGAAATCCAACGGAGGCAATTGAGTCTTGTGGGGAAAAGTGCGCAAACCTCTACAGAGTGTATAAACTAATCATGGTTAGCGGTGTCCCCGGTTATGGACATCTTGAGTATCTAGTACTTGGATATCATGTGAATCTCATCATGTTACTTCTAATTAATATTGTTGGGTTTTAATGAGTACTTTTAATTGGGATTGTGGATGCTGTCAACCATTCTCAATGTTCAACAACCACCTTGATAGTTAAACAAATTTATTCCTTTGCAGTAGGGAAAAATTGGCTTTTCGCAAAACCATTATAACCATAGAGCTTTTCCACCGGCCATATATGCATGTAGTATAGGCTTATTCTTTCATTATTCTCTATGTGTTACTTTGCCAGCATATTCCATGTGGTGACCCATTTTCGGGCTGCAACGTTTCATGTTGCAGACTTTTCAGACGACGAGTAAGTGATACGTTAGGGTTACGATTTCTACACTCAACTTCGCCGTTGGTGTTGATGGGAATCCATAACCTTGTTGCTTCCGCTATATTTGGATTGAGGTAATAGTATTTACGTTACTTTATACATGTGATTTACCTCTGTTATAAATCCTCGAGTACTGTGTGTGTTAGCATACCGATCCAGGGATGACACGTAAGCACAGAGACTTGACCCATTTGGGTCGGGTCGCTACAAGATGGTATCAGAGCACATGTTGACTGTAGGACGTGACCCTGGAAACTAACAAGCCCATAGGAAAGATTTTTCTCTACAACTTCTTTTTCAAAAAGATCTTTTATCTCTCTTCTCTTCTAAGTTTATTCAAATATTCCCTTTTAGTGAGACCATACCCCTTTTTCCCTTTTGACCACTCGAAGATTTGACCGATGAGACCACTCCAAGGAGTACAAGATATCAGGACAACTAAGACCATTTGGAATGAAGAGGATTTTACCGTGTAAATGGAAACTACAACTGTTGAAGACTCCAAAGACTAGGAGAATTTTGAAGAATTCCCAGATTTTATGACCTAGGAAGGTTACGCTTATGGAATTGAGAGATTATGGAAGTAATCAATACCCGAGATTAAGGTGTATTGGAGTAAGACCGGAGCATGGAGAGAGTTAAAAACTTTCAAGTTTTTGTCAAGGAAACCCTAATGCAGGAGATATCAACTATGGAAAGATAGCTCATGGAAATGACAAGAGCAGAAACACGACTATCCATGATGTTATCGCCCGCTTATGCTATTGTCACCGTGCTAAGTTAAGCATGCATATGCAAGGAAGGATCGGATGGTAGAATGCTGATGGAGCACCTATCAGCAAGATGAAGTTTTAACCTTAGCCGGTGTATCACCAGGATCTGGAGTGTTACATCAAGAAGTTAAGATGGACCTACAAGAAGCAGTATTTGATAAGGAAGCAGTTCATGAAGAACCCAGGTCCCAGAAGATTAAAACAGCCAAGCCGGAGGAGCTAAACCTCGAGATAGCGGAGATTCATCAGGAATTGAAGGACAGTAGGAACATGGTTCATGCCAAGGATGTTGAAACCCAGAAGTTTGGAATGCAACTCCAGAAATATTAAAGGACGTCGCGAGAGATTTCACGTCAACAGATATGATCTGGCAAAAGGACAAGCATGATCAGAAGAAGCCAGCAGAGACATGAACAAGACTTGAAGAGTTTGACGACTTTGAAGAATTATTGACCTTTAGAAGACCAAACCCCATTGTACCTACGTTAGATGCGACGTTTGTGAGCTGTCATTTGTTTGATGTTTTTCCGACAGCCACAAACAAAATCTGTCTTTTCAAAACTTTTGTTTGTATTGTGTGCATCCCTCCCTGTCTATCTCTCTTATCTCACCCCAAAACCCTTGGACCCAATAGAGGATGAATGAAGATGAGCTCGTATTATCTGGACCGATGAGTCAATTGGAGACAGATCGATGGATTTAGAACATGGAGGATCACATGAAGAATAACCATGTAGCCAGAAAGGATATGACCCAGCATGCTCTGCAGTGTTCTGAAAGAGGTGCTACTACTTGGTGGAGGATGTATCAAACCATCAATGGATGGCAAAGAGTAACCACTTGAGAATAATTTAAGTTGACCCGGCAAAGGACTCGTCTTGTGTCTCAGAAGTTGAAGCCTTATGGAAATGATATGGAGAAAGTGCATGCAAGATTTGTGGAGAAATAGGGCACAACCATAAAGAAAACAAGGTCGAATACCCTCATAATAGGAGGATTACCAAAGGAGTTAGCCGAGGATCTCAGGGAACTTCGGTTGGAGATTGTTCCCAAAGGTTCTGTTGCAGCAATGGAAGTTCAGCCTACATTGTTGGGAAAGATCTGTGAAGCTCAGAAGCATGACAAAGAGATTGCTGAGATAAAAGAGAGGATGAGCAAAGGAAAGGCCAAAGGTTTTCATAAGGATGAGCACGACACCTTATGGTTTGAGGATTGTGTACATGTACCCAATAATGCAGAGATCAGGAAGTTAATACTTCAGGAGGCTCATGACTCACCATACTCGATTCGCCCTGGAAACACCAAGATGTATTTGTATTTGAAGGAGTGTTTCTGGTGGACTGGTATGAAGAAGGTTATTGCAGGGTATGTAGTCATAGGTGATGTATGCCAGAGAGTAAAAGCAGAGCATCGGAAGCCAGCAGGATTACTACAGCCTATGCCGATACCCGAATGGAAGTAGGATAAGCTTGGCATGAATTTCATTACCGGATTTCCCAGAACCCGATTGGGATATGATTCTATCTGGGTAGTAGTTGATTCGCTTGACCAAAGTGGCTCGCTTTATCACAGTGAAAACCACTTATACAAGTGCGTAGTTGGCCAAGATATATTTGATAAGGACCATATGTCTGCATGGAGTTCCGAGGACCATCGTAGAGGAACACAGTTTTACCTCAAAGTTTTGGAATCAGCTGCACCAGACTTTGGGTACTAGGCTAGGGTTCAGTACAGCCTTTCATCCGCAGATAGATGGACAGACTGAGAGAGTAAATCAGATTTTGGAGGACATGTTGAGAGTTTGTGCGCTAGATTATGGATCTAGTAGGGATGATAATCTACCTTACGCGGAGTTCTCATACAACAACAGTTACCCAGCCAGTTTGAAGATGGCCCCTTTTTAAGCTTTGTATGGGAGAAGGAGCCAGACACCGTTGATGTGGGATGAAGTTGGAGACCGTCAGTTGTTTGGACCAAGTGTGATCAAGGAGTCAGAAGAGAATGTTAAGTGGATTCGAGATAGACTGAAGGAAGCTCAGTCCAGGCAGAAGAGCTATGCAGACTCAAAAAAAACGCAAGGAGGAAGTCTGAAATTGGAGACAGAGAATGTCTTCGTGTGTCCCCTCTGTGAGGAGTTAAACTATTTGGAGTTAAGGGAAATTTAGCCCCAAGATTTGTAGGACCATACCGAGTTTGGAACGTATGGGAGAATTGGCTAACAACTTGGAGTCACCCGAAGGACTGTCAGGTGTTCATGATGTGTTTCACGTTTCCCAGTTGAAGAAGTGCCATGCAGAGATGGCCAATATTCCCCTGTAAGGACGCTTGACCCTGGAAAGGATAATGATGTTCCATGAAGTGGAGTATGGACTTCATAAGTATAAGTTTTTATCTCGGTATGTGGGATATCCCACGAGGATGAAGAGATGAATTACTATTGGATATAAAGGAGGTGTGATGTTGGAAATATGGATCAATGGAAATTCCATGATGATTCTGAGTAATCGTGTCCTAGTTTGGTGCCAATAGAAGGAAGAAAGACATTACAATTGGATGGATTTTAAGTATGCTAGGAAGCTGGAAGTTGAATATTGGATAATGATCAGTTGCCCAGATGATGAGTTCAAGGATTATAAGTAATGAGATGGGCCATAACCCACAGGCCCCAAGACCTGCCAAGAAGCAAGCACACTCTTGCTGAAGGAGAAACCCTGGAAGAAGTTACGATTTTTATCAACCGACAATCCTATAGGAGTTTACGCAAAACCTGAGAGTTGTTAAGGAACGATAGATGGTTGTTTGGCTTGCAGAATCAATGGATTTATCCGAACTTGGTTCGTCGACAAGAGAAATTCTGCAATGCTTGTGAGGATGACCGAGTGTTAGAATGCGAGATTCGCTAAACCATGTACAAGGTAATGATTTGGGTGCGGGATGGATTGATCACCATACCGACTTACTCTTATTATTCGCGTTGCTATATGGGATGGTAAATCTGAGTGACTTACCTATAGTAGAGAGACGACGATAAAAACGTTGTTTAAACCTTAGAATGGTATAGGTATTTTTCCCCCTTGTAGAAGGCAGCTTTTGCCAACCGCAGGTTATACGGTGAGGATCAACCCAGACCCGTTTCCTGCAGGAGAAACCATAAATTCTTGACCACCTGTGACGCCCCTGATTCAATCGTACACTAATCATACACGCAAACGTGTACGATCAAGATCAGGGACTCACGGGAAGATATCACAACACAACTCTAAAATAAAATAAGTCATACAGGCATCATAATACAAGCCAGGGGCCTCGAGGGCTCGAATACAAGTGCTCGATCATAGGAGAGTCAGCGGAAGCAACAATATCTGAGTATAGACATAAGTTAAACAAGTCTGCCTTAAGAAGGCTAGCACAAACTGGGATACAGATCGAAAGAGGCGCATGCCTCCTGCCTGGGATCCTCCTAACTACCCTCGGTCGCCGCCAAATGGGCTGCATGTAATAGTAGGCACCTCCGGTGTAGTAGTCGCCATCGACGGTGGCGTCGCTCTCGGCTCCATCGTTGCAGTCGCAGCAATCGGGTAAAGAAAGGGGAAAAGGGGAACAAGGCTACCGTGAGTACTCATTCAAAGTACTCACAAGCAAGGAGATACACTACATATGCATGGATATATGTGTAAAGGGCCATATCGGTGGGTGAGCTGCAGAATGCCAGAATAAGAGGGGGATAGCTAATCCTGTCGAAGACTACACTTCTGGCAGCCTCCGCCTTGTAGCATGTAGCAGAGAGTAGTCTGAAGTCCTCCAAGTAGCATCGCATAGCAATAATCCTACCCGGCGATCCCCTCCTCATTACCCTGTTAGACAGCGATCACCGGTTATATCCGCACTTGGAAGGATGTGTTTTATTAAGTATCCGGTTCTAGTTGTCATAAGGTCAAGGTACAACTCTAAGTCGCCCTGTTATCAAGATCACGGCTATTCGAATAGATTAACTTCCCTGCAGGGTGCACCACATAACCCAACACGCTTGATCCCATGTGGCGGACACACTTTCTGGGTCATGCCCGCCGCGTAAGATCAACACGCCGCAGCCCCACCTAGGCCAATAGAGAGGTCAACGCCGGTCTAAACCTAAGCGCATAGGGTGCGGGCCCATCGCCTTAACACACCTCAAGCGCTATGAACGCGATCGAAGCGTAACTAGCCCCTTAATACAAGAGGAGGCTTACGTTCCAATCCGGCGCGCGCCGCTCAGTCGCTGACGTCACGAAGGCTTTCGGTTGATACCACGACGTCGAGTGCCCATAACTTTCCCACGTAGTTGGTTAGTGCGTATAGGCCAAGAGCAGACTCGGATCAAATACCAAGATCTCGTTAAGCGTGTTAAGTATCCGCGAACGCCGACCAGGGCCAGACCCACCTCTCTCCTAGGTGGTCTCAACCTGCCCTGTCGCTCCGCCACAAAGTAACAGTCGGGGGCCGTCGGGAACCCAGGCCCACCTCTACCGGGATGGAGCCACCTGTCCTTTCAAATTTCCCCATCTCCTAACAAAGATCAAGGTAATGTAATAGTGTAAAGTATATAGTATATGCCCGTGATCACCTCCTCAAGTGATCACAACCCAAAGAGTATAGCATGGCGTATTTGACAAGAGTGTAGGGCCTTGATGGAACACTAGCATCCTATACTAAGCGAGGATAGCGGTAAAGATAACAACAATAGTAGCAAGGACAAAGCTATGCAAAGAAAGATAGGATTAACTGAAAGCATTAACATGCTACACTAATCTAGTGCAAGCAGTATAGAGAAGAGAAGGCGATATCAGGTGATCAAAGTGGGGGCTTGCCTGGAAGCTCTAGCAAGAGAGAGGGGTCGTCAACTCCGTAGTCGTACTGGGTAGCAGCGGCGTCGGTCTCGGTGTCTAGCGGAAGAAGAGGGGGAAGAAACAATGAATACAATGCAAACATATGCATGACGATGCATGACAAAGCAAAGCGTGATGCTAGGCCTGCCCTAACGTGGTATGAGGTGATACCGGTGAAGGGGGGAAGCATCCGGGAAAGTATTCCCGGTGTTTCGCGTTTTCGGGCAGAGGAGCCAGAGGGGAAAGTTGCGAGTTCGATAGGTTAGGGGGGTGTGGCAGACGAACGGGTTGTGTATCCGAAATGGTCTCGTCGTTCTGAGCAACTTTCATGTAGAAAGTATTTTCATCCGAGTTACAGGTTAAAAGATATGATTTTCTAAAGATTTTATTAATTTCTGGAATTTAATTAATTATTTAATTAATTCGAAAATGAATTAATGACATCAGCATGATGTCATGCTAACATCAGCAGTCAGCGAGTTGATCGTCAACTGACGATGGGTCCCACTGGTCAGTGACACATTTTATTTAAACAGATTAATTAGATTAATCAAAATTAATTAGGGGAGGGTGGGCCCCACTGTCATACTAATTAATTAACTAATTAACAGTAGTTAATTAGGTTAATTAATCATTAGGTTAATTAACCCTAATTAGTTAATTTAATCAGAATTAATTAAGTTAATTAATTAGTTAATTAGTTAATTAATTATTTTATTATTTATTACAATATTTTATAGATATATTTTTAATATTTTTTTATTTTTTTGTTATCAAAACGTTCTCTGGGCGGGGCCCATGTGTCATAGGGCCATAGGGGCCTTAACGGGCGCGGGTTAACGGGGCCACGGGCGAACGGGCACAGGGCGTGGCACGCCCGAGTGGGACGAGGCCACCGGGCGCCGCGGCCAACCGTGAAGGGGAGCGGGCGTCGGCGCGACGCCGACGAGGCCATGTCGAGGCGGGGCCGTGGCGAAGCGTTGATCGCCGAAGGAGGATGCTGCCGTGGATGGTGCGGCCGGACCGAAGCGGGCGACGGGCAGAGACGCCACGGAGCGAGGCGGGGAGAAGCGGCGCCGGGCGGGCGCGTGACCAACGGCGACGGCGCAGACGCAAGACGTCTTGGGCAGCGGCCAGAACGCTCGGGCACGGAACGGCCGGCGTGGGCGCACGGGCGCATCACGGTGGGGGAATAGGACCGAGTGCGCGGGCGTGCGGCGTGGCGAGGCGACTGAGCATGAGCTCCGCACGCGGCGCTGGGGGGACGGCGGCGACAGAAGAAGGGAAAGGAGGCGGCGTCGGGGAGTAGGGGCACGGGCGTGAGGCGAGGGTGTCGGGGACGACGACGGAGAGGTGCAGGCGGTGGGGAAGGGCGCCCGAGGTCCAAAGGGGAAGGGGGCGACGGCGTTCGGCGGCGACGAGGGCCTGGTGGCGGCGTCGAGCCCATCCGATCTGGATCGGGGGGGGGGGGGGAAGGGGGCGCGTCGGGGGGGGGGGGCGTGGGTGTTGGGGTTTGGGGGGGGGAGTGGATAAGGAGGGGGTAGTGGGCGGCCAATTTGGGCCTGGTGGGCGAATGGGCCAGCCCGCTGGGTCGGCTGGCCCGGGGGGTTCTTTTCCTTTTCTTCTTTTAGTTTTAGTTTTCTCTTTTGTATTTTCTTTCTTTTATTTATTTTCTTTTCTGTTTTAAATTATTTTAAATTACTTAGGCATTTTACAAAAATAGGTTTGTTGCACCATAATTACCTTTGTAATATTTAGTACAAACCAAACATTTTTATTTTAAGGTTTCAAAACTTTAATTGTTTGACTTGATTTTAAATTTGAAATTTTGAACGGGATTTGAATCATCATAAGCTTAACAACGATGGCGTGGTGACGTGCCATCATTAGCGGAGGGTTACTGTAGCGTAACTATCCGGGCGTCACAATTCTCCTCCACTACAAGAAATCTCGTCCCGAGATTTAGGAGGGGAGTAAGGGGGAAAGTTCTGGTTACGGTATTCTAACGGATCTTCTCGGTCTTGGTTGCCCTTCTCAAAGAGGTTTATCCAATATATTGATGCCTTCATACTTCTACTTCAGGTCAAAATGAGGAAGTCGTCATCCTGTCTTCGGGATCTTCATCGTACTTACGAAAAGGATATGGGGGAAGACTCGGGAAGGCGGGCCTTACCAGTTGACTAGCTGGTAGATAACATCGGGAAGGTTACGGAAAGTAACTCTCGTATTGAACTTAAGAGGATATCGAGAGCAAGTAAGAAGGTACCAGAGAAGTTTCAAGCGGGCAGTAATCGTTTGATGCACAAACAGTATGCGTGAAAAGGGGTTCAGAGCAACGAGAATAAGTATTGCGTCTGATACCAGAATAGGTCACTAGGAAGGTGGCTCGTGAATTACATACAAGGTCACGTGCGAGGAACAACCTTGAGAACAGGGGGTGTACAGGAGAGTCAGGTTTCGATCCTGTGGAACTGAGGGTTATGGGCCCACCATGTGTTTTTTTTAGCAGTGACATCTTGCACGGTCATGATAGCGAGGCATGTCAGAGAGTACCATGTCAGTTATGTCGGCAACAACGTTGGTACCTAGGGCGAGGGACGAAGAGAACCATTTTCCCTGCTCGTTGCAACGAGGCGGACCAATAGGCAAAGTTCTTGTCCATCGGTGATTATCGGAATGTCATCAACAAAAGTAACAGGGTCTTACTAACAAAATTGTACACGAGGGGTTTACATAAGCAGGAAATTAATACTGCTTAGACCATAATGATCACCAGAAAGGTTAAACCAAATAATGGAAAGGAAAATATGATTATCGATATCTCAGGGTATATCCTTCCCAATGATAAGCGAGCATGACATCCATGACAGGATATAATGTAGAAAACCCTTTAGGCAAGGGGAGAAAAATTTCATGACATTACCCATACAACGGTGTTCGGATAATTGAGCAAGAAACATTTAGCATTGGGATTCAAATGTTCTTGTTGAAAATCAGAGTACCACAAATATGCTTCGAGACAGTATTGACATGGTCTTCAAGCAAAGGTCAGGCTTTGGATACAAAGGATCCATCGTAAACAACTTATAGAATAAGTCAGACAGTTTCCTCATGGAAGAATGGATAACCTTGTTAAAAAGGAAACTATAACACTCGGTCCTCCGGTCAGGTGTGCTAGGCATGACATCACCTTACTGGGTTATATAAAGATCGATGCTATGACTCTTGGAAAATGTTCCAACCATCATATTTGACAAGCTTCAAATCTGAATGGTGTCAGGACACCTTAAACTCGGGATGCCTGAGAAGAACAGGTGCAACACAATTGACGAGACGACATTATATGATTCTCGGGAAATGAACTATGGAAGCGAGTTCCGAACAGGGGTTCACCATTAAATCAAGGAGAGGTGAGGAGGTGACTGATTGACTCATGACAATCCATCGAGGTTAACAAAAGATGGATTTCCACAATTATGTGAACAAGGAGATAATATTTGTCAGATCAAATGGTAAAATGATGTATGCTCGAGGAAAACATGCACAATTAAACATTGGTTGAAAGGTGCACCCGAAATATGGGCTGGGTTGCACGACCAACGTCGGAATGGTGATTCAATAATCAATAGTCTAAGAATGAATGACCGACCATTAACTTCAAAGCAATAGGGTTGCTAGAAGTGCAGGATCCAAACAGCACCATTCACTTGTTGGTACCCCGGTTGGAATCAACACGAGGACCATGTCATAAAAGATGGTAATACTCCAAGATAAAGAAGAACAAAGGCTTGATAGCAAGGAACTCAAGGTATAACACAAAACATGAACAAGTTTGTGTTGGGGGAAGGCAAGAATGTCGTCGATGATAACACAATCATCGAGGGGCAAGGATGGTATTTCTCATCACGAATTCGATTGATATCCTGTAAGAGCTCGGAATGTAGATGATGATCACGACACATTTGTCGAGAGGTTTCATGAAGATGTAATCGAACAACGATGACATCAAGTCAAAGGACTGATGAAGCGAAAGTTACTAGAACCAAGGGTACGACACGAACTCGAAATCAAGCTTGATGTTCAAGGCGAAATGATATGACAAGGAAGATCGACGTAAGTCTAGCTCATCGTCGAAAGTTGTGCTCCGGAAGAAGGACCGGGTAGCACAATTAAAATTTTGCATGATAATGATATAGCTGATAAGGCTAGGAATGACTTGAAGGATTATTAAACTCATAAGCAACAAGAATTACTTAGAGTTATTGAATCGGAGTATGGAATCGATTCACTTATCGGTGTTCCCGAGTGACTAATAACTCGGAGCCCGTGGAAAATTGGAATCAGTGAGAATGTAGTACTTGATGAAGAACTCATAAGAAGTTATGCAGTTCCATGATAATCTCGAGATACCAGGGGGTAATACTCGACGACAGATCAAGGTAGTGGTTGGACTAGGGTATTGCTCTGCAGAAGACAAGTGCTTAAACTTGTCTGAGAAATGGTATTTAAAGGGGAACATGGTCGGAACCACGATTGCAAAAGGCCGAATCCCAGATACAAGAACTCATACCAAGGGAATAATTAATTTAAGAGAAGCTTTAATGATAAGATCTACATCGTGTCCATGGGCATGAACACAAAGTTCAAGGTCGACTCCCACTTCTTAAACGCATAACCTTTCATCCACTTCTCGTTTATGAAGAAGTTGTAGTGTTGAAATTTTATCTGGCGAAGCACCAGAAGAATATGACTCGTGAAAACTTTCGGTTTCACACGGACCAAAGAAGGCATAGATTCAACCCGTCAGGGTATCTTACGAACATATACCACAAACTTCGGGGTAAATAATACAAGCTCGAAAGTAGAGCATTGTTCAAAAGCATATGATACAATTTACCAAAGGCATTATATACCCATGGAAAGACTCTCAAGGTTATTCAATATGAAGGACAATGTCGGATAAAATCCAGCAAAGGAACCGTTGGTCCACAAGGGATCTGATGTGAGCATCGGTACTCAACCAGAGGAAGAAGAATGCATGGGCATCATATTATACAACATCTGAATAATTCGATGCTTAGATAACAAAGGAATTACGATTTCCAAAACAAAGGATCGAGCGATCACTCACGATCAAGGATGGATAAGTTGGATAGACCAGAGGCACAATTGACGACAATTAGTTTATCGAGAACCAGCTCATGTTCAAAAATGATGTCTGAGCCGGAAAGATAATTTAGAAGGGTTGATAGATGATTGTGTGCATTCGCACACATGTTGAATCAATAGGATCAAATGACGGTGTCAAAATATACTAGTGAATATTGCCAGATATATGGGAAGCATCCATAATGCAAGTAGACAAGTATTTGCAGAGCAATAAAGCAGCTAAGGATTTTCGGAGGATTGAATAGTATTTCAAAGACTTTTGTGAAACATTTGAACAACTGGGGATGAGCGGATACTCGGAAAGTGCGAGAAATTATTCTTAGGGGTATTCGGTGGCAAAGAACTGCAAGGCGTGAGGCACGAAATATTCTCGGGGTATCTTGTAATAACAAGATCGATGAGGGATGAATGTAAGAATAACAACTGCAAGTAGTTATCCATAAGGGTTGACGGTGGAAGGAATTGCAAACGCGATGAACACAAGTTCTCGTGTTAACGTGGAGAGTATCTCCAAGGTCTTCACGTGCAGCAGACGATCATCAGCAATAAGGGGCTCTCCGGGTGAAAGTGATAACGAGATCCTAATGTTAGATTTAGCAAAATTCATTTAACCCGAATAGAAGAGAGATTAGAGTCCCAGAGTATAGACAAGGAGTAAAAGATCCTAGTACCACCCGATGGCGACGTGGGCCCGTAAGACACACAGCCATGTTAGTAAAAGTTTTTGCAACGTCTAGACTCGACTTCGGCTAAGGAGTGTGGAAGGGGGATTCCTACAGGCAATGGGCTCGATACCAACTTGTGACGCCCTGATTCAATCAGACACTAATCATACACGCAAACGCAGTAATGCGATCAAGATCGAGGACTCACGGAAGATATCACAACACAACTCTAAAATAAAATAAGTCATACAAGAGTCATAATACAAGCTTAGGGGCCTCGAGGGCTCGAATACAAGTGCTCGATCATAGACGAAGTCGTGGAAGCAACAATATCTGAGTACGGACATAAGTTAAACAAGTCTCCGCCTTAAGAAGGCTAGCACAAACCGGGATACAGATCGAAGAGGCGCAGGCCTCCTGCAGGATCCTCCTAACTACCCTCGGTCGCCGCCAATGGGCTGCACGTAGTAGTAGGCACCTCCGGTGTAGTAGTCGCCATCGACGGTGGCGTCATCTCCTGGGCTCCATCGTGCAGTCGCAGCAATCGAGTAAAGAAAGGGAAAAGGGGAACAAGGCAACCGTGAGTACTCATCCAAAGTACTGTAAGCAAGGAGCTATACTACATATGCATGGATATATGTGTAAAGGGCCATATCGGTGGGTGAGCTGAGAATGCCGAGAATAAGAGGGGATAGCTAATCCTGTCAAGACTACGCTTCGGCAGCCTCCGCCTTTGCAAAGACATGTAACAGAGAGTAGTCTCAAGTCCTCCAAGTAGCATCGCATAGCAATAATCCTACCCAATGATCCCTCCTCATTGCCTGTTAGAGAGCGATCACCGGGTTATATCTCGCACTTGGAAGGGTGTGTTTTATTAAGTATCCGGTTCTAGTTGTCATAAGGTCAAGGTACAACTCCAAGTCGCACATTATCAAGATCATGGCTATTCGAATAGATTAACTTCCCGCAGGGTGCACCACATAACCCAACACGCTTGATCCCATTTGGCGGACACACTTTCTGGGTCATGCCCGCCGCGTAAGATCAACACGCCGCAGCCCCACCTAGGCCAATAGAGAGGTCGACGCCGGTCTAAACCTAAGCGCATAGGGGTCCGGGCCCATCGCCTTAACACACTGCACGCTGCGAACGCGACCGAAGCGTAATCTAGCCCCCTTAATACAAGAGGAGGCTTACGTTCCAATCCGGCGTGCGCCGCTCAGTCGCTGACGTCACGAAGGCTTCGGCTGATACCACGACGTCGAGTGCCCATAACTTTCTCACGTAGTTGGTTAGTGCGTATAGGCCAGTAGCCAGACTCAGATCAAATACCAAGATCTCGTTAAACGTGTTAAGTATCCGCGAACGCCGACCAGGGCCATGCCCACCTCTCTCCTAGGTGGTCTCAACCTGCCCTGTCGCTCCGCCACAAAGTAACAGTCGGGGGCCGTCGGGAACCCAGGCCCACCTCTACCGGGATGGAGCCACCTGTCCTTTTCAAATTTCATCTCCTAACAAGATCACAGGTAATGTAATAGTGTAAAGTATATAGTATATGCCCGTGATCACCTCCCAAGTGATCACAACCCAAAGAGTATAGCATGGCGGGGCGGACAAGAGTGTAGGGCCTTGATGGAACACTAGCATCCTATACTAAGCAAGGGATAGCGGTAAAGATAACAACAGTAGTAGCAAGGACAGGCTATGCAACAAGATAGGATTAGCGAAAGCAAGAAACATGCTACACTACTCTAATGCAAGCGGTATAGAGAAGAGTAGGCGATATCTCGGTGATCAAAGGGGGCTTGCCTGGTTGCTCACGGCAAGAGAGAGGGTCGCCAACTCCGTAGTCGTCTTTGGGTAGCAATGGCGTCGGTCTCGGTGTCTAGCGGAAGAAGAGGGGGAAGAAACAATGAATACAATGCAAACATATGCATGACGATGCATGACAAAGCAAAGCGTGATGCTAGGCGTGCCCTAACGCGGTATGTGGTGATACCGGTGAAGGGGGGAAGCATCCGAGAAAGTATTCCCGGTGTTTCGCGTTTTAAGCGATGGAGCCGAGAGGAAAGTTGCGAGTTCGATAGGTTAGGGGGGTGTGGCGGACGAACGGGTTGCGTATCCGGAATCGTCTCGTCGTTCTGAGCAACTTTCATGTAGAAAGTATTTTCATCTGAGTTACAGGTTAAAAGATATGATTTTCTAAAGATTTTATTAATTTCTGGAATTTAATTAATTATTTAATTAATTCGAAAATGAATTAATGACATCAGCAAGATGTCATGCTGACATCAGAAGTCAACAGAGTTGATCGGTCAACCTGACGATGGGTCCCACTTTGGTCATGACACATTTTATTTAAGCAGATTAATTAGATTAATCAAAATTAATTAGGGGGGTGGGCCCCAGTGTCATACTAATTAATTAACCAATTAACAGTAGTTAATTAGGTTAATTAATCATTAGGTTAATTAACCCTAATTAGTTAATTTAATCAGAATTAATTAAGTTAATTAATTAATTATTTATTTTTATTATTTATTATCATATTTTATAGATATATTTTTAATATTTTTTTATTATCAAAATGTTCTCTGGGCGGGGCCCGTATGTCATAGGGCCATAGGGGCCTTAACGGGCGCGGGTTAACGGGGCCACGGGCACAGGGCGTGGCCCGCCCGAGTGGGACGAGGCCACCGGGTGCCGCAGCCAACCGTGAAGGGGAGCGGGCGCCGGCGCGACGCCGGCGAGGCCACGTCGGCGGCGTGGCGAAGCGGCGGCCGAAGGAGGACGCCGTGGATGGTGCGGCCGGACCGAGCGGGCGACGGGAAGGAGACGGCGGCGAGGCGGGCGAAGTAGGGCGCGCGCCGGCGCGTTGATGACCAACGGCGGCAGCGCCGCGAACGCGAACGCGTCTTGTAGCGCGCGGCTGCCCCGGCACGCTGCAGCGTTGAACGGAACGGCGCCGGCGTGGCGCACGGGCGCAAAGACGGGGGGAATAGGACGAAGCGCGGGCGTGGTGCGGCATGGCGGCCCAGGCGTGAGCTCCAAGACGCAAGGCGCGTAGGGGATGTCGCCGGCGAGAGAAGGGAAAGGAGGGAGCTCACGTCGGGAGTAGGGCACGGGCGGAGGCGAGGGGTGTCGGGGACGACGGCGGAGAGGGTGCAGCCGGTGGGAAGGGCGCCGGCGAGTCCAGCGGGGAAAGGGAGCGAGCGGCGGCTGGCGAGGCTGGCGGCGTCGAGCCCGATCCGATCTGGATCGAAGTGGGAAGGGCGCGTCGTGGGGGAGTGGGTGGTGGCGGTTAGGGTTTGGGGGAGGGAGTGGATAAGGAGGGGTAGTGGGCCGGCCGGCTGGGCCTGGTGGGCGAATGGGCCGGCCCGCTGGGTCGGCTGGCCCGGGGGGTTCTTTTCCTTTTCTTCTTTTAGTTTTAGTTTTCTCTTTTGTATTTTCTTTCTTTTATTTATTTTCTTTTCTGTTTTAAATTATTTAAATTACTTAGGCATTTTATAAAAATAGGTTTGTTGCATCATAATTACCTTTGTAATATTTAGTACAAACCAAACATTTTTATTTTAAGGTTTCAAAACTTTAATTGTTTGACTTGATTTTAAATTTGAAATTTTGAACGGGATTTGAATCATCGCAAGCTTAACAACAGTAAACGTGGTGACGTGGCATCATTAGCGGAGGGTTACTGTAGCGTAACTATCCGGGCGTCACACCACCCTGAGATATCGATAGTTTTTTAGTATTGGCGCCAGACCCGTCAGCTATGAAGACCCAATCTCGGAATAACCTTACCAAGAATAAAGGACAAAAGAATAGAGGAAAAGGTTATGCCACTATCGGAAGAGCCCAGAGAAGGAATTATCCTTACGATCTGGGAAGACCGACACTGTCAACAATAAAGATGGAGTATATGAGTTTTGATGGAACCATAACCATGGTTCTAAGGGTGGTAGCACCCGAGACCCCGGCGACGATCGATGGATTTTGAAGACCCCCAAACCCTAACCTATTTCTTTCTAGCCTCTCCGAATCTCGAGGACGAGATTCCTTCTAAGGGTGGTAGTTTGTAACATCCCAAAATTCTAAATTTTGGAATGTTATAAACAAATAGATAGATTTGATTGATTGTTTGATTGACTGACTGAAAGTGAGTGAATTTGAAACTTTTGAAAGTTAAATGAGAGGGAATAAACGGACTTTCCCAAACTTCCATTTTTGCTTTTATGATCTTCGGGAATTCAAATTCTTTTCACCACAAAACCCTGGAGAGAAGATGACATGACTTCTTCCATTTATTTAAATGACAAGGGGTGTTGAAAATATTTGAATTTCAATTGGAATATTTCCAATTCTGAAACTTTATGCAACTCAATGATTTTCACGAGCGAAGATAAAATGACTTCTTCAAATTATATGAAATATGAGTTGGGAGTTTCAAAGAATTAAACTCAAAGTTTTTTTTGAAATTATTTTTCAATTTGGAGTTATTTGAGTTTTATTCAAATTATTTTTCTCCAAAAACAAAATATATGGAAAATAGAATAACATGATTCCCTACATCAGAAAAATGGAGAGAAATAAATTTGAATTCATTTTGGTATTTTAAAAATGATTTTTATTGGATTTATTTAGAACAGAAACACTCTTTGCTTTATTTGAATTTGTGTGTATTTTATTTGACTCTAGAATAATGTTCATGTTGTAGAAAATCTTTTTCTACAATTTTTGATATATTATATGCCTATATAATATTTTTATTTCTATTTGTTTTATCTGCTTTTGTTTGTCTCGAAAAAATATTTATTTATATAAAAAACTCTTGGACCGGGCCGAAGCTCAACCAACCAGCGCTTGCCCACCAGGTCGTCGAAGCTTCATGGACTCCGCCGCCGCCACGACAGCGCCGCCGCCGCCGTGTCCCTCCCGGACTCCGCCTCCGTGCCGCCTCTCCACCGCCCCCTTCTCCACGCCACCTCGCCTCCTCTCCTATAAAGGGCGCCCCCTCTCTCTCCTCTCCCACATCTCGCCTTGGCCTCTACTTCTGCCGCCATCGGCGAGATCACGCCGCTTTGCTCCACTCATGCCGGACACCGCCGCGCCTCGCTATCTGCGCCCACCGTCGCCAAGACTTTCATGGGACACCGTCGCCGTCCCAACGCCTGCGCCGGAGTTCGTCGGCGGCCGGATCCGTCCGCCGCTGGTTTATTTCGCCCGAGCCGGTAAACCAGAGAAAAACCGCCCGGTTTTATTTTTATTTAGTCGGTTTATCCTCTAGACCGGTTTTTCTTTTTAATCTAGTTATTTAGTGAACGTTCGCCGCTTAGATTTTCATAGAGAACGGATCCATTCGTTAGCTTTTAGTAGTGAACGTTCGTTCGGTTGGATTTTTTTTATTCTTTTTATTTTAGATTTTCTGCCAGGGACCTATCCGTAGTGTTATTTTTACAGATTAGTCCCCAATTTTCAAACGACCATAACTTTTTGCTCGTTAGTCGGAATTCAACGAAACCAACGCCCACTTCTTCGTTACGATCTCCTCTATCAAGTAATACAACTCAAACATGTTTTTGAAAGTTTAAAATTTGAATTAGATCAGATTTGAATTCGAACTTCGTTTGATCATAACTTGAGTTCCGTAACTCCAATTTAGTTGATTCTTTTTGCAAATTAAAGCTCTTGACATAAGCTTTCTGATAAGGCCAAATTCACATAATTTTGGTACTGTTAGAAATTGTTTTATGTGGCAAGAGTCATTTGCTTGTTTTGATGTTTTCCGAATTGTTTTCTTTGTTCTTCCCGAGCTTTTGATTGATTGCTTATGTGTGGTTACTATTGCTTGATTACGATAGATTGACCGGAGTGTGACAAGTAGAACTATCAAGAGTTTTGAGTGCGAATCATCTTCATCAACATTGCAGGCAAGTAACACTTTGATCATATACTTTTCATACCCAGTTTTTATGCATTAGATCAATCCTCAAACATTGCATGATTAGGATCTAATTAAATTGTGGGATGGGAAGTAGTTGAGGTAGTACCTATTACCTATTTTATTATCAAACCCTTGGGAGTTACTTCTATGTTTGCTTATTATGCTATGCTATGCTAGTAGACGTGGATTGGGTGAGTGTATCCATGACAGATGGGAGATTGTTATTTAATGGTTTATTTAAGGTGGCAACTTAAACACACATCTGGGTGGATTGCTAGGGGCACCCTGGGGATATACCAGTGGACTTGCCCGGACACCTGGGGATATACCAGTGTTGTCCTAGGAGATCCCGGGGATATACCGTGTGATCATCCTACGGTCCGCCACCCAGGCTCAAAGGGATCATGAGATTATTCAAACTAGAAATTTCCGTGTGCAGCCACAAGCCATTATGGGCTCTGACATAGTTGATTAAGTTGTGCGAACTCTTACGAGTAGACTAGCAGATGTAGGGGAAAGTAGGTGTAGCGGTCTACCCACATGTAAGGTGCTAGCGCTTCCGAAAGGCTATGTCTCGGTCATCCGTTTCTCAAACAACATGTAGTGCGGGAAATCAACGGAGGAGATCGAGTCTTGTGGGGAAAAGTCATAAACTTATGCAAGAGTGTATAAACTAATCATGGTTAGCCGTGTCCCCGGTTATGGACATCTTGAGTATCTAGTACTTGGATATCATGTGAATCTCATCATGTTACTTCTAATTAATATTGTTGGGTTTTAATGAGTACTTTTAATTGGGATTGAGGATGCTGTCAACCATTCTCAATGTTCAACAACCACCTTGATAGTTAAACAAATTTGTTCCTTTGCAGTAGGGAAAAATAGGCTTTTCAGAAAACCATTATAACCATAGAGCTTTTCCACCAGCCATATATGCATGTAGTATAGGCTTATTCTTTCATTATTCTCTATGTGTTACTTTGCCAAAGATATTCCATGTCTTTGACCCGTTTTGGCTGCAACATTTCATGTTGCAGACTTTTCGCATTTAATTCGCAGTAAGTGATACGTTAGGGTTACGATTTCTACACTCAACTTTGCCGTTGGTGTTGATGGGAATCCACAACCTTGTTGCTTCCGCTATATTTGGATTGAGGTAATAGTATTTACGTTACTTTATACATGTGATTTACCTATGTTATAAATCATCGAGTACTGTGTGTGTCAGCATACCGATCCAGGGATGACACGTAAGCACAGAGACTTGACCCATTTGGGTCGGGTCGCTACAACAAGTGAGTTGTGGGCGATATAAGTCATACTGCTTACCAGTATGTCATACTTGGTTTGGCGGTATTGTTGGATGAAGCGGCCCGGACCGACATTACGCGTACGCTTAGGCGAGGTTGGTTCTACCGACGTGCTCTGCACACAGGTGGCTGGCGGGTGTCAGTTTCTCCAACTTTAGTTGAACCGAGTATGGCTACGCCCGGTCCTTGCGAAGGTTAAAACAACACCAACTTGACAAACTATCGTTGTGGTTTTTGATGCGTAGGTAAGAACGGTTCTTGCTAAGCCCGTAGCGACCACGTAAAACTTGCAACAACAAAGTAGAGGACGTCTAACTTGTTTTTGCGGGCATGTTGTGATGTGATATGGTCAAGACGTGATGCTATATTTTATTGTATGAGATGATGATGTTTTGTAACCAAGTTATCGGCAATGGCGGGAGCCATATGGTTGTCGCTTTATTGTATGCAATGCAATCGCCTGTAATGCTTTACTTTATCACTAAGCAGTAGCGATAGTCGTAGAAGCATAAGATGGGCGAGACGACAACGATGCTACGATGGAGATCAAGGTGTCGCGCTTGTGATGATGGTGATCATGACGGTGCTTCGGAGATGGAGATCACAAGCACAAGATGATGACGGCCATATCATATCACTTATATTGATTGCATGTGATGTTTATCTTTTATGCATCTTATCTTGCTTTGTTTGACGGTAGCATTATAAGATGACCTCTCACTAAATTTCAAGATAAAAGTGTTCTCCCTGAGTATGCACTGTTGCCAAAGTTCGTCGTGCCCAGACACCACGTGATGATCGGGTGTGATAAGCTCTACGTCCATCTAAATCGGGTGCAAGCCAGTTTTGCACACGCAGAATACTCAGGTTAAACTTGACGAGCCTAGCGTATGCAGATATGGCCTTGGAACACTGAGACCGAAAGGTCGAGCGTGAATCATATAGTAGATATGATCAACATAGTGATGTTCACCATTGAAAACTACTCCATTTCACGTGATGATCGGTTATGGTTTAGTTGATTTGGATCACGTGATCACTTAGATGATTAGAGAGATGTCTGTCTAAGTGGGAGTTCTTTAGTAATATGATTAATTGAACTTAAATTTATCATGAACTTAGTACCTCATAGTATTTTAATTGTCTATGTTTATTGTAGGTAGATGGCTCGTGCTGTTGTTCCATTGAATTTTAATGCGTTCCTTGGGAAAGCAAAGTTGAAATATGATGGTAGAAATTACACGGACTTGAGCAATTTTAATGCGTTCCGTAACTTGAGGATTATCCTCATTGCTCCACAGAAGAATTACGTCCTGGAAGCACCGCTGGGTGCCAGGCCTGCTGCAGGAGCAACGCCAGATGTTATGAACGTCTGGCAGAGCAAAGCTGATGACTACTCAATAGTTCGGTGTGCCATGCTTTACGGCTTAGAACCGGGTCTTCAACGACATTTTGAACGTCATGGAGCATATGAGATGTTCCAGGAGTTGAAGTTAATATTTCAAGCAAATGCCCAGATTGAGAGATATGAAGTCTCCAATAAGTTCTATAGCTGCAAGATGGAGGAGAATAGTTCTGTCAGTGAGCATATACTCAAAATGTCTGGGTATAATAATCACTTGATTCAATTGGGAGTTAATCTTTCGGATGATAGCGTCATTGACAGAATTCTCCAATCACTGCCACCAAGCTACAAGAGCTTCGTGATGAACTATAATATGCAAGGGATGGAAAAGACAATTCCCGAGCTCTTCACAATGCTAAAGGCTGCGGAGGTAGAAATCAAGAAGGAGCATCAAGTGTTGATGGTCAAAAAGGCCACTAGTTTCAAATAAAAGGGCAAAGGGAAGAAGAAGGGGAACTTCAAGAAGAACAGCAAGCAAGTTGCTTCTCAGGAGAAGAAACCCAAGTCTGGACCTAAGCCTGAAACTGAGTGCTTCTACTGCAAGCAAACTGGTCACTGGAAGCGGAACTGCCCCAAGTATTTAGCGGATAAGAAGGATGGAAAGGTGAACAAAGGTATATGTGATATACATGTTATTGATGTGTACCTTACTAGAGCTTGCAAGAGCACTGGGTATTTGATCTGGTTACATTGCTAATATTTGCAACTCAAACAGGACTAGGGATTGCGAACACCGCCAAGGACGAGGTGATGATCTTGGCGTGGGAAATGGTTCCAAAGTCGATGTGATCGCGATTCGCACGCTACCTCTACATCTACCTTCGGGATTAGTTTTAGACCTGAATAATTGTTATTTGGTGCCGCGTTGAGCATGAACATTATATCTGGATCTTGTTTGATGCGAGACGGTTATTCATTTAAATCGAGAGAATAATGGTTGTTCTATTTATATGAGTAATATCTTTTATGGTCATGCACCCTTGAAGAGTGGTCTATTTTTGATGAATCTCGATTGTAGTGATACACATATTCATAATGTTGAAGCCAAATGATGCAGTGTTGATAACGATAGTGCAACTTATTTGTGGTAATCGCCGTTTAGGTCATATCGGTGTAAAACGCATGAAGAAACTTCATACTGATGGACTTTTGGAACCACTTGATTATGAATCACTTGGTACTTGCGAACCGTGCCTCATGGGCAAGATGACTAAAACGCCGTTCTCTGGTACTATGGAGAGAGCAACAGATTTGTTAGAAATCATACATACAGATCTATGTGGTCCAATGAATGTTGAAGCTCGTTGCGAATATCATCACCTTCACAGATGATTTAAGCAGATATGGGTATATCTACTTAATGAAGCATAAGTCTGAAACATTTGAAAAGTTCAAAGAATTTCAGAGTGAAGTTGAAAATCATCGTAACAAGAAAATAAAGTTTCTACGATCTGATCGTGGAGGAGAATATTTGAGTTACGAGTTTGGTCTACATTTGAAACAATGCGGAATAGTTTCGCAGCTCACGCCACCCGGAACTCCACAGCGTAATGGTGTGTCCGAACGTTGTAATCGTACTTTACTAGATATGGTGCGATCTATGATGTCTCTTACTGATTAACCGCTATCGCTTTAGGGTTATGCTTTAGAGACAGCCGCATTCACGTTAAATAGAGCACCATCAAAATCCGTTGAGACGACTCCTTATGAACTATGGTTTGGAAAGAAACCAAAGTTGTTGTTTCTGAAAGTTTGGGGATGCGATGCTTATGTGAAAAAGCTTCAACCTGATAAGCTCGAACCCAAATCGGAAAAATGTGTCTTCATAGGATACCCAAAGGAGACAGTTGGGTACACCTTCTATCACAGATCCGAAGGCAAGACATTCGTTGCTAAGAATGGATCCTTTCTAGAGAAGGAGTTTCTCTCGAAATAAGTGAGTGGGAGGAAAGTAGAACTTGATGAGGTAACGGTACCAGCTCCCTTATTGGAAAGTAGTTCATCACAGAAACCGGTTTCTGTGACACCTACACCAATTAGTGAGGAAGTTAATGATGATGATCATGAAACTTCAGATCAAGTTGTTACTGAACTTCAGAGATCAACGGAGTAAGATCCGCGCCAGAGTGGTACGGTAATCCTGTTCGGAAGTCATGCTACTAGATCATGGTGAACCTACGAACTATGAAGAAGTGATGGTGAGCCCAGATTCCGCAAAATGGCTTGAAGCCATGAAATCTGAGATGGGATCCATGTATGAGAACAAAGTGTGGACTTTGGTTGACTTGACCGATCATCGGCAAGCAATAGGGAATAAATGGATCTTCAAGAAGAAGACGGACGCTGACGGTAATGTTACTGTCTACAAAGCTCGACTTGTTGCAAAAGGTTTTCGACAAGTTCAAGGGGTTAACTACGATGAGACCTTCTCACCTGTAGCGATGCTTAAGTCTGTCCGAATCATGTTAGCGATTACCGCATTTTATGATTATGAAATATGGCAAATGGATGTCAAAACTGCATTCCTGAATGAATTTCTGGAAGAAGAGTTGTATATGATGCAACCGGAAGGTTTTGTCGATCCTAAAGGAGCTAATAAAGTGTGCAAGCTCCACCGATCCATTTATGGACTGGTGCAAGCCTCTCGGAGTTGGAATAAACGCTTTCATAGTGTGATCAAAGCATATGGTTTTATACAGACTTTTGGGGAAGCCCGTATTTACAAGAAAGTGAGTGGGAGGTCTGTAGCATTTCTGATATTATATGTGGACGACATATTGTTGATTGGAAATGATATAGAATTTCCGGATAGCATAAAAGGATACTTGAATAAAAGTTTTTCAATGAAAGACCTCGGTGAAGCTACTTACATATTAGGCATCAAGATCTATAGAGATATATCAATACGTTTAATTGGACTTTCACAAAGCACATACCTTGATAAAGTTTTGAAAAAGTTCAAAATGGATCAAGCAAAGAAAGGGTTCTTGCCTGTAATACAAGGTGTGAAATTGAGTCAGACTCAATGCCCGACCACTGCAGAAGATAGAGATAAAATGAAAGAAGTTCCCTATGCTTCAGCCATAGGCTCTATCATGTATATAATGTTGTGTACCAGACCTGATGTGTGCCTTGCTATTAGTTTAGCAGGGAGGTACCAAAGTAATCCAGGAGTGGATCACTGGACAGCGGTCAAGAACATCCTGAAATATCTGAAAAGGACTAAGGATATGTTTCTTGTTTATGGAGGTGACAAAGAGCTAGTCGTAAATGGTTATGTCGATGCAAGCTTTGACACTGATCCGGACGATTCTAAATTGCAAACCGGATACGTGTTTTTATTGAACTGTGGAGCTGTCAGTTGGTGCAGTTCTAAACAAAGCGTCGTAGCGGGATCTACATGTGAAGCGGAGTACATAGCTACTTCGGAAGCAGCAAATGAAGGAGTCTGGATGAAGGAGTTCATATCCGATCTAGGTGTCGTACCTAGTGCATCGGGTCCAATGAAAATCTTTTGTGACAATACTGGTGCAATTGCCTTGGCAAAGGAATCCAGATTTCACAAGAGAACCAAGCACATCAAGAGACGCTTCGATTCCATCCGGGACCAAGTCCAGGGGGGAGACATAGAGATATGCAAGATACATACGAATCTGAATATTGCAGACCCGTTGACTAAGCCTCTTCCACGAGCAAAACATGATCAACACAAAGGCTCCATGGGTGTTAGAATCATTACTATGTAATCAAGATTATTGACTCTAGTGCAAGTGGGAGACTGAAGGAAATATGCCCTAGAGGCAATAATAAAGTTATTATTTATTTCCTTATATCATGATAAATGTTTATTATTCATGCTAGAATTGTATTAACACGAAACATAAAACATGTGTGAATACATAGTCAAAACATAGTGTCACTAGTATGCCTCTACTTGACTAGCTCAGAATCAAAGATGGTTAAGTTTCCTAACCATAGACATGAGTTGTCATTTGATTAACGGGATCACATCATTAGGAGAATGTGTGATTGACTTGACCCATTCCGTTAGCTTAGCACTTGATCGTTTAGTATGATGCTATTGCTTTCTTCATGACTTATACATGTTCCTATGACTATGAGATTATGTAACTCCCGCCACCGGAGGAACACTTTGTGTGCTACCAAACGTCACAACGTAATCGGGTGATTATAAAGGTGCACTATGTGTGTCTCCGAAGGTACTTGTTGAGTTGACGTATTTCGAGATTAGGATTTGTCACTCCGATTGTCGGAGAGGTATCTCTGGGCCCTCTCGGTAATGCTCATCACTATAAGCCTTGCAAGCAATGTAACTAATGATTTAGTTACAGAATGATGCATTACGTAACGAGTAAAGAGACTTGCCGGTAACGAGATTGAACTAGGTGTTGAGATACCGACGATCGAATCTCGGGCAAGTAACATACCGATGACAAAGGGAACAACGTATGTGTTATGCGGTTTGACCGATAAAGATCTTCGTAGAATATGTAGGAGCCAATATGAGCATCCAGGTTCCGCTATTGGTTATTGACCGGAAACAGTTCTAGGTCATGTCTACATTGTTCTCGAACCCGTAGGGTCCGCACGCTTAATGTTACGATGACAATTACATTATGAGTTTATAGTTTTTGATGTACCGAAGGTTGTTCGGAGTCCGGGATGTGATGACGGACATGAAGAAGAGTCTCGGAATGGTCGAGACATAAAGATTTATATATTGGAAGCCTATATTTGGATATCGGAATCGTTCCGGGTAAAATCGGAATTTTACTGGAGTACCGGGGTTACGGACCCCGGGGGTTAATGGGCCTACATGGGCCCTAAGGGAGAAGAGGAGGGCGGCCAAGGCAGGCCGCGCGCCTCCCCTAGTCCGAATAGGACAAGGAAGGGGCGGCGCCTTTCCTCTTTCCCTTCCCCTTCCTTCTCCAACAAGGCAGAGGGAGTCCTACACCCGGTGGGAGTAGGACTCCTCCAGGCGCACCCCTAGGGGCCGGCCGCACCTCCCCCCTCACTCCTTTATATACGGGGGCAGGGGGGCACCCCATGACACACAAGTTGATCTTCGTGATCGTTCCTTAGCCGTGTGCAGTGCCCCCCTCCACCATATTCCACCTCGATCATATCGTAGCGGTGCTTAGGCGAAGCCCTGCGTCGGTAGAACATGATCACCATCACCACGCCGTCGTGCTGACGGAACTCTTCCTCAACACTTTGCTGGATCGGAGTTCGGGGATCGTCATCGAGTTGAACGTGTGCTAAAACTCGGAGGTGCCGTAGTTTTGGTGCTTGATCGGTCGGGTCGTGAATACGTACGACTACATCAACCGCGTTGATATAACGCTTCCGCTTTCGGTCTACGAGGGTACGTGGACAACACTCTCCCCTCTCATTGCTATGCATCACCATGATCTTGCGTGTGCGTAGGATTTTTTTTTTGAAATTACTACGTTCCCCAACAGAGCTTTCATACATTTATAGCTCTAGTCCATCTGTTGCATGGCAATCCCTACTCCTTGCATTAACATCAATCGATGGGCATCTCCATAGCCCATTGATTAGCCTCGTTGATGTGAGTTCTTCTCCTTTTTTGTCTTCTCCACATAACCCCCATCATCATATTCTATTCCACCCATAGTGCTATATCCATGGCTCACGCTCATGTATTGCGTGAAGGTTTATAAGTTTGAGATTACTAAAGTATGAAACAATTTCTTGGCTTGTCATCGGGTTGTGCATGAGAGAGCATTCTTGTGTGACAAAAATGGAGCATGACTAAACTATATGATTTTGTAGGGATGAACTTTCTTTGGCCATGTTATTTTGAGAGGACATAATTGCTTAGTTAGTATGCTTGACGTATTATTATTTTATGTCAATATGAAATTTTGTCTTGAATCTTCCGGATCTGAATATTCATACCACAATTAAGAAGAATTACATTGAAATTATGCCAAGTAGCACTCCGCATCAAAATTTCTCTTTTTATCATTTACCTACTCGAGGACGAGCAAGAATTAAGCTTGGGGATGCCTGATACGTCTCCAACGTATCTATAATTTTTGATTGCTCCATGCTACATTATCTATTGTTTTGGACCATATTGGGCTTTATTTTCCACTTTTATATTATTTTTGGGACTAACCTATTAACCGGAGGCCCAGCCCAGAATTGCCGTTTTTTGCCTATTTCAGTGTTTCGAAGAAACGGAATATCAAACGGAGTCCAAACGGAATGAAACCTTCGGGAACGTGATTTTCCCACCGAACATGATCCAGGGGACTTGGACCCCACGTCAAGAAAGAAGAGAGGCGGCACGAGGGTGGAGGGCGCCCCCCTAGGGCGCGCCCCCTGCCTCGTGGGCCCCCCTTTGCTCCACCGACGTACTCCTTCCTCCTATATATACCTACGTACCCCCAAACGATCAAATACGGAGCCAAAAACCTAATTCCACCTCCGCAACTTTCTGTATCCACGAGATCCCATCTTGGGGCCTGTTCCGAGTTCACGAAGGGGAATCCACCATGGAGGGCTTCTACATCAACACCATAGCCCCTCCGATGAAGTGTGAGTAGTTTACCTCAGACCTTCGGGTCCATAGTTAGTAGCTAGATGGCTTCTTCTCTCTTTTGTATCTCAATACAATGTTCTCCCCCTCTCTCGTGGAGATCTATTCGATGTAATCTTCTTTTTGCGGTGTGTTTGTTGAGACCGATGAATTGTGGGTTTATGATCAAGTCTATCTATGAACAATATTTGAATCTTCTCTGAATTCTTTTATGTATGATTGGTTATCTTTGCAAGTCTCTTTGAATTATCAGTTTGGTTTGGCCTACTAGATTGGTTTTTCTTGCAATGGGAGAAGTGCTTAGCTTTGGGTTCAATCTTGCGGTGTTCTTTCCCAGTGACAGTAGGGGCAGCAAGGCACGTATTGTATTGTTGCCATCGAGGATTTTATCATATTGCATGAATTTATCCCTCTACATCATGTCATCTTGCTTAAGGCGTTACTCTGTTTTCTTGAACTGAATACTCTAGATGCATGCTGGATAGTAGTCGATGAGTGGAGTAATAGTAGTAGATGCAGAGAGGAGTCGGTCTACTTGTCTCAAGCGTGATGCCTATATACATGATCATACCTAGATATTCTCATAACTATGCCCAATTCTGTCAATTGCTCAACAGTAATTCGTTCACCCACCATAGAATACTTATGCTCTTGAGAGAAGCCACTAGTGAAATCTATGGCCCCCGGGTCTATCTTTATCATATTAATCTCCCAGCACTTTATTATTGCTTTTTGCTTTTTTACTTTGCTTTTATTTTACTTTGCGTCTTTATACCAAAAATACCAAAAATATTATCTATCATCTCTATCAGATCTCACTCTCGTAAGTGACCTTGAAGGGATTGACAACCCCTAATCGCGTTGGTTGCGTGGAGCTATTTGTTTTGTGTAGGTACGAGGGACTCGCGCATAGCCTCCTACTGGATTGATACCTTGGTTGTCAAAAACTGAGGGAAATACTTACTCTACTCTGCTGCATCACCCTTTCCTTTTCAAGGAAATCCAACGCTGTGCTCAAGAGGTAGCAGAGGTTCAGTAACAACTTGATCTGAAGTTTCATGATCATCATCATTAACTTTCTCGCTAATTGGTGTAGATGTCGTAGAAACCGGTTTCGGTGATGAACTACTTTCCAATAAGGGAGCAGGTACAGTTACCTCATCAAGTTCTACTTTCCTCCCACTCACTTCTTTCGAGAGAAACTCCTTCTCTAGAAAGATTCCAAACTTACCAACAAAAGTCTTGCCTTCGGATATGTGATAGAAGGTGTACCCAACAGTCTCTTTTGGGTATCCTATGAAGACACATTTCTACGATTTGGGTTCGAGCTTATCAGGTTGAAGCTTTTTCACATAAGCATTACAGCCCCAAACTTTAAGAAACAACAACTTTGGTTTCTTGCCAAACCACAGTTCATAAGGCGTCGTCTCAACGGATTTCGATGGTGTCCTATTTAACGTGAATGCAGCCGTCTCTAGAGCATGACCCCAAAACGATAGTGGTAAATCAAGAAGAGACATCATAGATCGCACCATATCTAGTAAAGTACGACATTCTGACGTTCGGACACACCATTACGTTGTGGTGTTCCGGGTGGCGTGGGTTGCGAAACTATTCCGCATTGTTTCAAATGAAGACCAAACTCATAACTCAAATATTCTCCTCCACGATCAGATCGTAGAAACTTTATTTTCTTGTTATGATGATTTTCAACTTCACTCTGAAATTCTTTGAACTTTTCAAATGTTTCAGACTTATGTTTCATTAAGTAGATATACCCATATATGATCAAATCATCTGTGAAGGTGAGAAAATAACGATATCCGCCGCGAGCCTCAACATTCATCGGACCACATACATCTGTATGTATGATTTCCAACAAATCTGTTGCTCGGTCCATAGTTCCGGAGAACGATGTTTTAGTCATTTTGCCCATGAGGCACGGTTCGCAAGTACCAAGTGATTCATAATCAAGTGGTTCCAAAAGTCCATCAGTATGGAGTTTCTTCATGCGCTTTACACCGATATGACCTAAACGGCAGTGCCACAAATAAGTTGCACTATCATTATCAACTCTGCATCTTTTGGCTTCAATATTATGAATATGTGTATCACTACTATCGAGATTCAACAAAAATAGACCACTCTTTAAGGGTGCATGACCATAAAAGATATTACTCATATAAATAGAACAACCATTATTCTCTCGATTTAAATGAATAACCGTCTCGCATCAAACAAGATCCAGATATAATGTTCATGCTCAACGCCGGCACCAAATAACAATTATTCGGGTCTAAAACTAGTCCTGAAGGTAGATGTAGAGGTAGCGTGCCGACCGCGATCACATCGACTTTGGAACCATTTCCCACGCGCATCGTCACCTTGTCCTTAGCCAATCTTCGCTTAATCTGTAGTCCCTGTTTCGAGTTGCAAATATTAGCAATAGAACCATTATCAAATACCCAGGGGCTACTGCGAGCATTTGTAAGGTACACATCAATAACATGTATATCACATATACCTTTGTTCACCTTGCCATCCTTCTTATCCGCCAAATACTTGGGGTAGTTTAGCTTCCAGTGACCAGTCTGCTTGTAGTAGAAGCACTTTCAGCCTCGTGCTTAGGTCCAGAGTTGTGTTTCTTCCCTTGATCAGCAACTTGTTTGCTGTTCTTCTTGAAGTTCCCCTTCTTCTTCCCATTTCCCTTTTTCTTGAAAATAGTGGTCTTGTTGACCATCAACACTTGATGCTCCTTCTTGATTTCTACCTCCGCAGCTTTTAGCATTGCGAAGAGCTCGGGAATTGTCTTATCCATCCCTTGCATGTTATAGTTCATCACGAAGCTCTTGTAGCTTGGTGGCAGTGATTGAAGAATTCTGTCAATGACGCTATCATCCAGAAGATTAACTCCCAGTTGAATCAAGTGGTTGTTATACCCAGACATTTTGAGTATATGCTCACTGACACAACTATTCTCCTCCATCTTGCAGCTATAGAACTTATTGGAGACTTCATATCCCTCAATCTGGGCATTTGCTTGAAATATTAACTTCAACTCCTGGAACATTTCATATGCTCCATGACGTTCAAAATGTCGTTGAAGTCCCGGTTCTAAGCCCTAAAGCATCGCACATCGAACTATCGAGTAGTCATCGCTTTTGCTCGCCAGACGTTCATAACATCCGGTGTTGCTCCTGCAAGAGTCTTGCACCTAGCGGTGCTTCCAGGACGTAATTCTTACGTGCAGCAATGAGGATAATCCTCAAGTTACGGACCCAGTCCGTGTAATTGCTACCATCATCTTTCAACTTTGCTTTCTCAAGGAACGCATTAAAATTCAACGGAACAATAGCACGGCCATCTATCAACAATCAACATAGACAAGCAAGATACTATCAGGTACTAAGTTCATGATAAATTTAAGTTCAATTAATCATATTATTTAAGAACTCCAACTTAGATAGACATCCCTCTAATCCTCTAAGTGATCACGTGATCCAAATCAACTAAACCATCTCCGATCATCACGTGAGATGGAGTAGTTTCAATGGTGAACATCACTATATTGATCATATCTACTATATGATTCACGCCGACCTTCGGTCTCCGTGTTCGAGGCCATATCTGTTATATGCTAGGATCGTCAAGTTTAACTGAGTATTCCGCGTGTGCAACTGTTTTGCACCCGTTGTATTTGAACGTAGAGCCTATCACACCCGATCATCACGTGGTGTCTCGACAAAGAACTTTCGCAACGGTGCATACTCAGGGAGAACACTTATACCTTGATAATTTAGTGACAGATCATATTATAATGCTACCGTCAATCAAAGCAAGATAAGATGCATAAAAGATAAACATCACATGCAATCAATATAAGTGATATCATATGGCCATCATCATCTTGTGCCTGTGATCTCCATCTTCGAAGCACCGTCATGATCACCATCTCACCGGCGTGACACCTTGATCTCCATTGTAGCATCGTTGTCGTCTCGCCAATCTTATACTTCTATGACTATCGCTACTGCTTAGTGATAAAGTAAGCATTACAGGGCGATTGCATTGCATACAATGAAGCGACAACCATATGGCTCCTGCCAGTTGCCGATAACTCGGTTACAAAACATGATCATCTCATACAATAAAATTTAGCATCATGCCTTGACCATATCACATCACAACATGCCCCGCAAAAACAAGTTAGACGTCCTCTACTTTGTTGTTGCAAATTTTACGTGGCTGCTACGGGCTGAGCAAGAACCGTTCTTACCTACGCATAAAAACCACAACGATAGTTTGTCAAGTTGGTGCTGTTTTAACCTTCGCAAGGACCGGGCGTAGCCACACTCGGTTCAACTAAAGTTGGAGAAACTGACACCCGCCAGTCACCTGTGTGCTAAGCACGTCGGTAGAACCAGTCTCGCGTAAGCGTACGCATAATGTCGGTCCGGGCCGCTTCATCCAACAATACCACCGAACCTAAGTATGACATGCTGGTAAGCAGTATGACTTATATCGCCCACAACTCACTTGTGTTATACTCGTGCATATGACATCTACGCATACAACCAGACTCGGATGCCACTGTTGGGGAACGTAGTAATTTCAAAAAAATTCCTACACACATGCAAGATCATGGTGATGCATAGCAACGAGAGGGGAGAGTGTTGTCCACGTACCCTCGTAGACCAAAAGTGGAAGCGTTAGCACAACGCGGTTGATGTAGTCGTACGTCTTCACGGTCCGATCGATCAAGTACCGAACGCACGACACCTCCGAGTTCAGCACACGTTCAGCCCGATGACGTCTCTCGAACTCTGATCCAGCCGAGTGTTGAGGGAGAGTTTCGTCAGCACGACGGCGTGGTGACGACGATGATGTTCTTCCAACGCAGGGCTTCGCCTAAGCACCGCTACGATATTATCGAGGTGGACTATGGTGGAGGGGGGCACCGCACACGGCTAAAAGATCAATGATCAATTGTTGTGTCTATGGGGTGCCCCCTGCCCTCGTATATAAAGGAGCACGGGGGGAGAGGCGACCGGCCAGGAGGAGTCCTACTCCTACCGGGAGTAGGACTCCCTCCCTTCCTTGTTGGATTAGGAGAAGGGGGAAGGAGGAGGAGGAGGAGAAGGAAAGGGGGGGGGGGCGCCGCCCCCCTCCTTGTCCAATTCGGACTAGACGGGGAGGGGGCGCGCGGCATGCCCTGGCCGCCCCTCCTCTTCTCCACTAAGGCTCATTTAGGCCCATTAAACCCCGGGGGGGGGGGGTTCCGGTAACCCCCGATACTTCGGTATATATCCGATAACCCCCAGAACCATTCCGATGTCCGAATATAGTCGTCCAATATATCAATCTTCATGTCTCGACCATTTTGAGACTCCTCGTCATGTTCGTGATCACATCCGGGACTCCGAACTACCTTCGGTACATCAAAATATATAAACTCATAATATAACTGTCATCGAAACTTTGAGCGTGCGGACCCTACGGGTTCGAGAACTATGTAGACATGACCGAGACACGTCTCCGGTCAATAACCAATAGCGGAACTTGGATGCTCATATTGGCTCCTACATATTCTACGAAGATCTTTATCGGTCAAACCGCATAACAACATACGTTGTTTCCTTTGTCATCGGTATGTTACTTGCCCGAGATTCGATCGTCGGTATCTCAATACCTAGTTCAATCTCGTTACCGGCAAGTCTCTTTACTCGTTCTGTAATACATCATCCCACAACTAACTCATTAGTTGCAATGCTTGCAAGGCTTAAGTGATGTGCATTACCGAGTGGGCCCAAAGATACCTCTCCCACAATCGGAGTGACAAATCCTAATCTCAAAATACGCCAACCCAACAAGTACCTTTGGAGACACCTGTAGAGCACCTTTATAATCACCCAGTTACGTTGTGACGTTTGGTAGCACACAAAGTGTTCCTCCGGTAAACGGGAGTTGCATAATCTCATAATCATAGGAACATATATAAGTCATGAAGAAAGCAATAGCAGAATACTAAATGATCGTGTGCTAAGCTAACGGAATGGGTCAAGTCAATCACATCATTCTCCTAATGATGTGATCCTGTTAATCAAATGACAACTCATGTCTATGGCTTGGAAACACAACCATCTTTGATCGACAAGCTAGTCAAGTAGAGGCATACTAGTGACACTCTGTTTGTCTATGTATTCACACATGTATCATGTTTCCAGCTAATACAATTCTAGCATGAATAATAAACATTTATCATGATATAAGGAAATAAATAATAACTTTATTATTGCTTCTAGGGCATATTTCCTTCATGGCCGCCATCCAAACCGGTTGAAAGTAGCCCGAGCTACCATCTCCCATCGGGTAGATCCAGTAACCAAACGCTCCCTGGCCTCTGTCGGAGTGAGTAGCGACCACATACGGATCAACGCAGTGGCTCGGAAAATAACCTGCAAAAAAGAATATTTGTTGTTCTGTTAAAGACCAAATCATTTATGCGGTTCCAGACTGCCCATAATTGTGTCTTGCTGTTTCGAAATCTATCCCATCTAACCACGTCCCAAATAACGCGTTGATAGAGTTTGAAGGAGTAATGTTGAATGCTATGTGAACGGACCACCATAAAGTTTTTGCCAGATGGCAATCAAGGAAGAGGTGTTTGATGGATTCATGTTGGTCGCAAAAGCTACATCTTGTAGATCATGTCCAATTGCGTTTTGCCAAATTATTCTTAGTTAAAATAACTTGTTTATGCATAAACCACATAAACACTTTAATTTTCAAAGGTACTTTGACTTTTCAAACATGCTTCGAACGAGGAATCACGCTAGAATTGATAACATTCAAGTACATGGATTTGACCGAAAACTTTCCATTCATAGTTAGTTTCCAGCATAACCGATCGGGCTGCTGAGACAGCTGAACATCCATCAATCTTCTTACAAGATTGAGCCAGGCTTCCCAACGGTTTTCCAATAGCGCCCTCCGGAATTGAATATTGAGCGGAGTGGATTGCAGTACTGTTGCAACGTACGCGTCTCTACGCTGAACAATGCTATACAGAGAAGGATATTGGAGTGCGAGGGGCGTCTCCCCTAGCCATGTATCCTCCCAAAATCTCGTAGCGGTACCGTTTTTAACTATGAACCTTGTCCTGTTGAAAAAGAGTGATCTAACTCTCATCAATCCTTTCCAAAAAGGCGAATCGGTCGGCCGCACTGTCACCTGAGACAAGGTTCTAGAGTGAAGGTACTTGTTACGCAGGATCTGAGCCCATGTAGCCTCCGTCTCAACAGAAAGCTTAAACAACCACTTGATAAGAAGACATATGTTCTTCACTTCCAAATTTTCAATATCTAGCCCCCCTTGGTCTTTTGGCGTACAAATGATATCCCACCTGATCAAGCCAGAAGGCTAGAACATGGATTTTTATATGAAGAGAATACATCTGCATTGTCTTCTGTCATAGTCACCATCCATCACTCTACTAGCTGCTCACACAAAACTAGCCGGCCAAAGGAGAAAGTCGTTGGAAGGGAAGACTCATCGGGCCGTCATGTCACTTCTGGTTACTGTTTCATCACCTTCCCACTGATGGTTGTCGTATGCGCCATGGCAGCGCCTAGCAGCTATCACCGCCGGATGTGGCAGCTAGATTTCAATGCTAGCACTAACCCGCAATCAAGACATAATTGACATCGATGACAACCAGTTCTCCGGATCGCTGTCATGTCAGCTATTTTGCACATCCACGATAGCCAAAATTCGTTGCATGGCAGTGTTTTTGGCTGGTACTCATATTTGTTTTAGCTATTTTTCTTCAGAAACTAGCAAACGGCGGGTTATGTAACGGCCTGACCGATTCTTCAGCATTCTGTTAGAATAGAGCTCGACCTCGGCTGGAATGGGACTGTCAATTGTGGTGGATCGTGCTGATAAAATTCATGTGCGTTCTTGAGAGAATTTCAACTACACTCGCCGCTGCCTGACGTAGTACGCAATACTCTTGGCCGGTGGAGCACCCAACTCATTGCAAAGGAGTGCGCATATCGGCATATGCAGCATCGCAAGCAGCCATCATCGAGGACACGAGATAGGAAGGGAGGAGGACGATCTCGCCACGTTGGTAGAGGAGGGGGTCATCGTTGCCGCCGGATTCGAGGTTGCCAACACGGGTGTGGAGGAGGACGGCGACGCTACCCACCTCCTCTCATGGAAGGAGGTGGGTGCACAATACCACGCCGCGCTGTCCGAGGAACCGAGAAGCGCGTGGCGGAGGCACAACTCGAAGCCGATGTGCTGGCGCCATGGCCGAGCTCCTCGCCAACCCGGACCTCAGTGACGAGAACCACACCATCCTAGAGTCCATGGAGGACGAGCCCATGGCGGCAGCGAACCACCGTGAAGTGCTCATACGCGAAAAGACAACCAGGAGGTTTGCCTAGAAGCAGCCACCCTTTAAAGAGTGCGTAATAGCTCACTGATCGAGCACCCTTGCGTTGAAGATGAATGGGGCTAAGTGATCTGCCGAAGCTGTGGTTGGATCCCATCTTTAACTGCATAGAGAAGTAGCCTACTATTGATTGATGACCTTACCTTCCCGAGAGTCGAGGAACAACAGATGAGATAGCCGAAAGGGGGAGCCCCGGGTAATAGGTTTTCTTTTCCGGTTTAGGCTTGAGATAAATCGGGGGACATTTCTAATAATAGCAAGCCTTATTCCTATTTTGGCATTTTCGATTTCAGGGCTTTTAGCCCCTGTTAATTAGTGAAGGACCAGACGATTGAGGAAAGAAAGAGAATGGCGACCCCTTTCCTTTCGCCCAGGGGGCATCATCGTTGGGCACAGGCTTCGACGACGACACGTTGTGGATTTGCCCAGCCGCTAACAACCACGAGGTCGGCGGCTCCAGTGCGGCTGTGGTATAGCTCTCTTCCGACGAGGAGTAAAACACCACATGTTAGTTCATTTTAGTTCGTTTTAGCTGGATGTAGTGGCAATGATGTACTCCCTCTGCAAACAAATGTAAGGTGTTTTAGATCACCACCTTAGTGACCTAAAATGTCTTGTCTTATATTTGTTTAAAGAGGGAGTAGTGTTTAATTAAGCTACTTTTGTTTGCTATTGTTTTATTATGCAATGAACCTACTTTAGAGGTGTGTTTGCGATGAATTTGTGGGCTAATTTGAGCTATTGAGGATATGAATTTTAAGGGAAGGTCTAGGTGCAAAACATAATAATAAATCCTCAATTTTAGGGGATTAAAAGATAGGGGAAGAGTTAGAGATGCTCTTATGTGTACCTAAGTCCATATTCAAGTTAACCAATAATGAAAGGGCCATATATGGAAAATGCCCTCTCCGTTATGCAGGGGGTGCAACGCAGCATCCGGAGAAGACCTACTGAAGTGATAACCCAATACAAATTAAATTAACCCCACTATAACCCAATTTATCTAATTTTTAATACGAAGCTGATGAACGGCGCTTCTATATATGTGCTAGTTCATAGGGGCAAGATTTGGCTTCTTATGCCCAATTTAAGGGGGGGGGGGGGGTTGTTAAATGCTACATTCACGGTTATTTGGTGGGCGGTATTTTGATCTTCAAAAAGAACATCCTTTATCTTGGCCTTTGTTGCAACGGTTTTGTCTGGTGGCGGGGAGGGAAAATCAGCAAGAGAAGGACTCTACAAGGAAAGAGGCCGAGGGCTGCCGTGTAACATAGGAGAGGTGATGCGGGAGCTATCGTGGAGGACTCAAATTTTGAACAGGCAATAGCAGTCAGTTTTCTAAAAAGAAAAATGTTCTATACACAAGATATTCCAATGCTGGACTTTTTTAATTTGCTTCTTAAATTATTTGATCAACTGTAGATCTGAGCATGAATTCTTTAAAATGTTAATTTTAAAGAAGTTATGTGGACTTCAATGTGTGCCTTGTGTTCATTGGTATTCGATGCTTAGATGGTAGCAACCAAGAATTTTTCCTCTCTTTATCGAAAAAAAAGTATTTTGCCTCTATATAGATACTCATACAAGCAATTAATCAGTATTTGTTGCACTGTCTCTACAAATAATCAATAAGTTGGTTTGAAAGTGTTAAACGCCAGCAAAATACAGATACTCGCAGGCTGTATATCAAGCTCCAAAAGATCTAAACACATTCAGTTCGAATTCTTTTGCACAAAATCATGAAGTGGATTTAATTCTCACAGGATCATAAGTTCATAACTAAACAACAAACTGAGACATAAAAGGATTAGAAATTAATCAATCATCAAAAAACATGTGCTGTGTGTTAACAAGCTCAAATTTAATTCGGTTGTCCTGCATGTTCTCGAAAACTAACTGCTTACGCGTACCTAAATCCATGTTCGAGTTTTCTGTTGTAATGCCAGTCTATACGGATAGCACTCTGACTAAATAAACTGATCTATATTAAGTTTGACTTGAAGCACCATCACATTCACTGAACTGTGTAATCCACTGTAAATGGAGATGCACTTCACGGCACCATTTGCAACTCAGCTATCGTTGAAAACCTTGCCTGAATGATCACAAGATTAATAAATTTCCCCACAATGCACAGAGATATTTTTTTTCCTTGGAGAGAGAATGATTTTATTACCACCAGGCTCTGCATCACCGAGCGGGATAATGAAGGTGGCCCAATCCGCACGCGAAACTGCACGCAATACATTACAATTTCCTATGGTTGGGTCTCCACTAGACCACTACACCTTGGACTTGAGACAAAAAGGCAACGGAAGCATGCTAAGTGCAGCACCATCACACTAGTGACTTCACAGTTGCAGCCAATTGTTATTTTCAGAATGTGTTGTTTTGGCACAAAAATGTTTGGTAACAGGAGAAGATCGGCGCATGCGCAGCCGCAGCACTATCATGACGACTTGTCGTCCCGGAACCGATATTCACCACTTTAACCGTCTATAAGAGCAAGCCAAAAACCGCGAACTATGCAGGCAGTCCCAAGTCTCAGACAGTGTAGCTAGTAAGTGAGACTGTAAGTGTTAAGACATGAAGCACTCTCACTGCAACAGGTTGCTCCTGGTGTGCTCAGTTCTTGTGCTCTGCCTCGGAACCGGAGACGCGAGGTGCGACAAGTTAAGCAGCAATTTCTATGACTGGACGTGCCCTGGAGTGTACAACATCGTCCAGCAGCACGTGTTTTCAGCCATGAGGGAAGAGCTGAGAATGGGGGCCTCCCTTCTTAGGCTTCATTTCCATGACTGCTTTGTCAATGTACCTCAAGTTTCTTCTGAACTTACTATGAATGTTATGTTGCTGTCCATCTACTGTTGTGTTGCAGTTACTGAAAAAAAATGTTGTGATGTGTCCAGGGCTGTGATGGTTCAATCTTGCTGGATGGTGCTGATGGCGAGAAATTTGCACTACCCAACATGAACTCTGTCAGAGGGTACGAGGTCATCGACGCAATCAAGGCCGACCTCGAGAACATGTGCCCCGGGGTGGTGTCCTGTGCTGACGTTGTAGCCCTTGCAGCTGGCTATGGAGTACTCTTTGTGAGCATCTTACATCTTATGCTCCATTTTGTCAGATACATTCAGCTTGTCATACAAAGTATTGACTAACTATGCACTGCTTTTTCTCAGAGTGGAGGGCCTTACTATAATGTTCTTCTGGGGAGAAGGGACGGTCTGAAGGCGAATCAGTCAGGAGCTGCCAACGGCCTGCCCTCGCCGTTCGAACCGATCAGCTCCATCGTAAAGAAGTTTGCCGATGTCGGCCTCGACACGAAAGACGTGGTGGTCCTGTCAGGTAACAGTTTCCACAGTAATAACAAAACTAACTACCTCCACGGAAGTGCACAACTAGAATTACATCCCTGAAAACGAAACAGTGACAGTATGGCCATGCTTAACTAAGAGCAGAAGGCAGCTATAGTTCTGAAACTTCATCCGTCACATGCAGACTGTCACAAAATTTTCACAGGCCAGTTATCATACAGCTGACCTCATCTTATGGAATGGAGTGCAGAACGAAAAACTCTATTTTGTCATAGAACATGACCTAAATTCTGAACGTCAAAACCAACAGGTGCCCACACGATCGGGCGAGCCCGGTGCGTGCTGTTCAGCGACCGGCTGGCGTCCACCAAGAGCTCGGCAAACCCGACGCTGGACGCCACCATGGCCGCCAACCTGCAGAAGCTCTGCACCGGCGGCGATGGCAACCAGACCACCGCGCTGGACGTCAGCTCCGCGGACGTGTTCGACAAGCAGTACTACCACAACCTGCTGAACAAGAAGGGCCTCCTTTCCTCCGACCAGGGCCTCTTCTCCGCCGACGAGGACGTGGTCGCCAGCACCACCAAGGCGCTGGTGCAGACGTACAGTGACGACGGCGAGCAGTTCTTCTCGGAGTTCGGCGCGTCCATGGTGAAGATGGGGAGCATACCGTTGCCAGCGGGATCCGCCGGCGAGATCCGCTGCAACTGCAGGGTTCCCAATCCCAAATGAGCAACGGCGAGCAGAGTTCATCGGCTGTTAGATGAAGAAGATGAACCGGTAGCTAGGAAGAACTAGCCGACTGGCTAATAATTAAAGCAGGACTGAGGATTCAATCCCAGGCGCTTGTCACTACTAGTAGAATGCAGCACCAAAGGACACACTTTATAAGTGATGATTAAATCCTGTAAATGGTGCAAAGATCATTGTCATACAGGTTAGTAGTATATGTAGAATGAAAGGATGCCACACTACTAAAATGTTTGTACTTCTTCCTACTCGTGGCATCTGCCCAGACCACATACATCAACTTACCTTCATCACTCACAACGAAATCATAGAAAAATGCTGAATTAACTTCATGCTTTCTAGCTAGCTGGACGACAAACATTTAGGGCATGTTTGGTTGCAGTTTGCTACAGTACCCACATTGCATGTCCATCTCCAGCCAGCCTGGTTCTTCATATGCAGCCTCATATGCAGCAGATGCAACCTGTTTGGTTGCCTGCATCGCATGAAAGGGCACTTACCCCTTGTTGTTTGGTTGCGGTTTTTGTGCTTAGGGTGTGAGCAGATGCAAACTTCAGTTGTTTGGTTGCAAACAGCGTGTGTGTTCTGCTCACCCCATTCAAATGTGGTGGCCTTACCACCGCATGATCAGCACAACAGCGAGCACAACTGATAGTAGATCAAAGAGGCAAGCACTGACAGCAAACAAAACAAGCAACCAAATGAGATCAAACAAAGCAAGCAAGGGAAATGACAGCAAACTACTTAGATTAACAGTAGGGGCATCCTCCTTCCCTGCTCCACGCCAGGGTGCTGCTCCTGGCCAAAATATTAACAAGTTCACAACACAAGTACCATAAGTTCTAGCCACAGACCATAACAAGTTCAACACTAACACCTAAGTTAACTACATTGCATGCTCAATGTCACCAACGCAGATGTGCTTGCTGCAACGAAACCTGCACATGATCGAGGAGTCGTGGTTGTAGATTTGGACCTTCAGGCCGAGTCCTGAGATGCGCACAACGAGGAGGTTGCCAGGGACGATCCAGTGGCGGTGGCAGAAGTAGTTCCAGTCCCGGCCAAGCACCATGTGCCCCTCGAAGTTCTGGACCTGCACCTAGAACTCGCACCACTTTTTCGCCGACAGCCTGACCACGCGCGGGAGCTGCTTGATGACTAGCCACTCGTTCATCACCTCCATGAACTTGCGAGGGATGACAAGCATGGCGAGGTCTTCGGCGTCCTTGATATGCTGGTAGAAGCGCAGCGGCTCCCGGGCCCCCTCCGCGTGGCCGGTCCTCGGAGATCGTCCCCTTGAACGAGGCAGTCTCATGAAGGCGACCCTGCCAGGCAGGTCCACCCTCTTGAGCCACCTATTCGTGGGGATGAGATCCTCGGCCCTCAACTTCGCCACCACCGAGCTCATCCACCCGCCACGTCCCAATCACTCTTCAATATCTTGTCGTAAGATGACAAGTATTAGAGGTGCTTGTAAAATGAACAACCAGCGATCGGTGGCATTAGCTCTTCCGCAAATGCCAGCGATCATTGCACTAGCACTACAACAAATGGCATTGATCAGATACATTTGCCCAAGAGCAAATGCCACTGATCAGTGCACAAACTCTTTGTCAAATGCCACTTATTATTGCACTTCCTCTTGGGCAAATCCTGATCAGTGGCACTTGCTCTTGAGCAAGTGGCACTGATCAGGGGACTTGCCCAAGAGCAAGTGGCACTGATCATTGGTAGTTGCCCATGAGCAAATGCCACTGATCAGTGGCATCTGGTTTCTGCAACTGCCACTCATCAGTGCACTATTCTAAGCATGAAAACATCCAAAAATAGCACCCATGTGCACCCATGCACATTTGGCAGCATCCTAAAATGGTCCTACTACATGCACGTATAACAATCTAGAGCATGCAACACAAACCCTAGCTTGAACATGTATGTAGCAACATGAACAACAACATGAACATGATCCTAGCTTGAACATGAACATGCCATTTGCATGAACACATATCCTAGCAAGACCCTAGCATGAACACATATCCTAGCATGAACACAGATCCTAGCAAAGCACACTAGCATTTGAGATTCTAGCATGAACACAGATCCTACCATGAACACAGATCCTAGAAAAGCACTAGCAGAAGAACATTATCCTAGAACACACACTGTAGCAAACAAGAACATATCGGTCGGATTCGATTCAATTAGGATCGCATTGAATCGGATCTACTCGAATCCTATCTAATCCTATCGAATCCACTAAGTAGTAGCACATGCCTAAGAAAGAAACCCCTAATCTACATCTACGAGCAAGCATTGGGGATTCTTTGACTCACTGGAGCTTGTGCAGTCACAGCGAACCGAGGTTGGGGTGAAAACCCCGGCGAGAAGGAGAGAGGTGGCGGAGCAGAGGAGGAGCCGGCCTTGGCGACGGCCGGCGGCATCGGCCCCGTGCTCATGGCCATGCCGGAGGTCGAAGAGGACGGCGCGCCGATAGGAGAAAACCCTTGGAAGGGGGTCAAGAAAACACCCTTGCCCAATGGGGTCCCAAGAAGTGGCGGCTCCGTGGACGGCGCCGGTGCCGAGCCCACGACCATGAGGTATGGAAACGGCGATGGAGCAGGAATGACCGACACCGCATTGGCCGGCCCTCGTGGTGGCCGGCAGCAGATGGGGGACGACGCTCGAGCGCGGACGCCAGGTCCCTACCTGAGTTCTGGAGCCCAGCTACCCAGCACTCTTGGATGTTGGCGATGCGCTGGTCGACGAGGGTCAGAGGATGTCGTGGCAGTGGGCGAGGCGGAGCCATCGGAGGAGAGGGAGGGGCGGTGAGGTAGAGAGGCGTGCTAGCGGTGGGAACAGTGCGGGACGGTGATAGGAGAGTGGGAGGGAAGTTATGAGACGTCCCCTCCATCTCCCGTGCTGCCCGAGGCGTGCAACCTCCTCGCACGCGTGGCCGTGCCGAGCCAGGCTCACAAGAAACTGCCAATTTGACAGTTTCCGCCGGGCCAGGCTCAGGCCTGCTTTAAGGTTCGTGCGGGCCACCTGTCGGTGTCAAAACCGGCCGATCTCGGGTAGGGGGTCCCGAACTGTGCGTCTGAGGATCGAAGGTAACAAGAGTCAAGGGACATGATGTTTACCCAGGTTCGAGACCTCTTAATGGAGGTAATACCCTACTTCCTGCTTGATTGACTTTGATGAGTATAGGTGTTACAAGAGTTGATCTACCTCGAGATCGTAATGGCTAAACCCTAGATGTCTAGCATGTATGATTGTGATTCCCTCCACGGACTGAACTCTCCGGTTTATATAGACACCGGAGGGGCCTAGGGTTGTATAGAGTTGGTTTACAGAAAATGGAATCTTCACATCAGAACGCCAAGCTTGCCATCCACGCAAAGGAGAGTCCCATCCGGACACGGGGGAAGGACTTCTATCTTTTATCTTCACAGCCCATCGGTCCGTCCATATCACATAGCCCGGACGCCCGGGACCCCCTAATCCAGGACTCCCTCAGTAGCCCCTGAACCAGGCTTAAATGACGATGTGTCCGGCGCACAAATTGTCTTCGGCATTGCAATGCGGTTTCCTCCTCCGAATACTCCAAAGAAGTTGAACAAAAGAACTGTATCCGACTCTGTATAATAATTACAACCGTGAACCACAAGTGTCGGAGTTGTCACGGCAGATGTCCTAGTGTGAGGACTTAGTCATGAGGCCAACGCATCTATGTGGTATCTTGAGAGGGGTTGATCAGAATCGAGAGACGCTACACAAGACAAGGGTTTAGACCGCTTCGGGCCCCGGGAAACATCATCTGGTAACAACCCTACATGCTGTTTGTGGATAGGTCTCATTATGCTCATGAGGGAGTCGTCGTATCTCCGGCTCTCCTAGTTGTGTCTAGCCTTAACGATTATTCAACCTCTCCCCCTTGGAGTGCCTTGCCCCTCCTTATACAAGTTAAAGGGGCGGGTTACATGTAGAGTCCACCTCGGATTAAGACTTAAACTATTCTGACTTCTCATCACGGGCTTTTCTCCATGGGCTTTTTAACGTCTTGGGCTTCTTAACGTTTTGGGCTTATTAACCCCAGGCGACTCTGTCACAATCTGACTTACCATCTAGTTTAACATCTGGCGGCTTAAACATTTGGCTTAACATCTGTCGACTTAAACATCTGGCTTAACATCTGCCGGCTTAAACATCTGCCGGCTTAAACATCTGGCTTAAACATCTGGCTTAACATCTGTTGGCTTAAACATCTGGCTTAAACATCTGTCGGCTTAAACATCTGGCTTAACATATGCCGGCTTAAACATATGTTGGGTTACCAATGAAACACCAAGTCTCAGCCGGGTCATATCTCTGGCAGGGTCATACCGCGGGGTATATCCCCGACATTAGCCCCCAGTTTAATTTGGATTTATCCATGTTAAACTGATCCTGTAAAACAACACAAGAATAATTTTGACAGATTATGCTCCGGGTTAAGAAGTCTTGTAAGCCGACACCTGATCATCCTTAACTCCTTGTTATTTCCTTCTTCTAGAAAATCCGGGTCAATAAGCCAACCTCATAATCAATTTGCTGACGTTGGTTTCTCACAGAGAAAAATTGTATAGAATAATTCATTTGACTCAGCTCCTAATGCTTAAAAATATTGGTCTTGAAATACTCATCTGATCTTCAGCCGGCTTGAAAATGTGGATCTTCCCAATTTATGATTACCGAAATTGTTGCCGAGTCATAATTGTTGTAAGCGCATCTAGTGCCACCCCTAGTTGGTTTTGGAGTATTGACGACAAACCTGGTTGAGGGACTAATGTGTTTGCGAGAATTGCAGGATAACACAGCGATAGTCCCTCCTTGATTCGGTTTACCTACCGGAGATGACCCCTAAAAATGTGTGAAGACATTGAAGACAATGGCGGTATGTGAAGATATTCACATTGAAGACTATGACGCGAGAAGACATTGAGTGAAGACTATGGAGCACGAAGACTTAGCTATTTCGTTGTTTCCTTTTCTTCTTTGTTGAGTCATAGGAACCACCGCACTGTTAAGTGAGATCCAAGTGAACAAAGTCAGAGTGACTGAAGTGATGCTCAAACCAAATCCTATGTCTTCGAGCAAAGACAATGGGAGAAAATCTTATCCTGAATCGGATAAGTCAGCTTTACTTGTAGCCCAAGTCAAGCTGCCGCGTGTGTTTGAAATCTGACCGTTGCGACACGTGTCAGTTCCTTAGTGACCCAGGGTCATTTCGGACAAATCCGGTCGGGTTGCCCAGTGGCTATAAATAGCCCATCCCCTACACCATAAATTGGTGGCTGCTCAGAGTTAGTGCATGGCTTTTGTTATTTGAGAGCAACCCACCTCCGAAGCCTTTGAGAGAGAATCCTTGCAAGGACAAAGCCCAAACCACCCAGAGCCCAAAGAGTGTTTGGCATCCTTTGAAGTCTTTACGTCCGCGTGATCTCAAGACTTGTTACACTTGAGGACTGTGAATCCTCCAGCCCGGTTAGGCGTCGGCTCTGAGCATCCAAGAGCCATTGTGGATTGCTGGTGAACGAAGTATGTGAAGGTTCGGAAGTCTACCTTGAAGACTTACCAGAGTAATTGGGCGAGGACTGTGTGTCCTTAGCTCAAGGGGAATAAGGTGAAGACGAGGTCTTCTGAGTTGAATCTCAGCCTCCCTAACCAGACGTACAGTTGTCACAACAACTGGAACTGGTCGAACAAATCCATGTCCCTCTGAAGCCACTGGCTCTATCTCTTACTCCTCTTTACTTACAGTTTGTCTTCGTGAAGTCATTGCCTGCTTGTATTATCTGATTGACTTCACTGTGTGACTATGCATTACATTTGGCTTCATACTATCTTCCATCTTGATCTTTACTACCTAGCTGCTAATAGTCTTCATGCTTTCACTTCATTGAATACTTGACTATGGCTTGTCTAGTGTAGTCTACCTTCCGTTGTAGTAGAATAGTGTTGTTTATATTGTCTGTCTTTGAAACTTCCATGTTTTGAAGACTTCCATAAAAATCGCCTATTCACCCCCTCTAGTCGATAACTAGCCCTTTCAATTGGTATCAGAGCAAGGTGCTCCCTTGTTCTGTGTGATTTGGTTTAACCACCTGGAGTTTAGCTATGTCGACTGCGGGGATAATCAAAGTCTCCACTGCGTGCCCCATCTTTGATGGCCTTTGAATATCCCTCTTTGGAAGAATAGGATGCGCATGCATCTTGAAGCCATTGATGTCGATCTATGGTATGTCGTCAAGAACAGCGTTCCCAAGACTGGTGAAGGTGTCACTCCTGCTGACATTAAGAAGTTTATTCAACTGGACTCTACCGCCAAGAACATCATCTGTGGTCACCTTACCAAAGGATGATATGGTCGTGTGTGAGTGATCCGGAAACGTCGAAGCTAGTCCGGGACCGGGCTGTCCAAGGTCAATGAAGGCGTCTCAACCCAGTGAGATCAACGTATCAGTACTCTCCGCAACCTCTTCAACCGCTTCAAGAGACACGACAACGAGAATGTCCAGATCACATTTGATCGCCGCACTGATATCACAAATGAGCTCCAAGCATTAGGCGCCACTGAGATCACGAAGCATGAGATAGTGAAGACACTACTGAGATCTCTTGACAGCTCATTTGACACCTTAGCCCTGATGATACAAGAACGCCCTGATTTCAAGACATTCGATCCGTCTGACATACTTGAGAGGCTCAACACACACGAGTACCAGCTATCTGAGAAACGAGATATCTATGGCCCCAACTATAGCCGAACCCGAGCTTTGAAGGCAAAGGCTGCTGCTTCCTCATCTGAAGAAGAATCTGACTGCAGTTCTGGTGATCCTAAAGAACTTGGAAAGGAGCTTGCTATGCTTGTGAAGAAGTTCCAGAAATTCACCAAGAAGAAAGGCTTCAGAAAGTCTTCACGATCCAGCTCAAGAAATGATGAAGCTTACGCCTATGATCACAAGAAGAGAACACATCGCAAGTGCAAGAAACCTGGTCACTACATCTCCGAGTGTCCACGGTGGGACAAAGGAGAAGAAGAAGAAGAAGAGCAAAGAATATAATTTGATGACAAGAAGAAGAAGAAATCCTCAAAGTCTTCTTCCAAGTCTTCTTCCAGATCTTCATCACACAAGAAGAGCTCATCTGCAAGGCTCGTGCTTTTGTTGGCAAGGAGATGGATTCGGAAGGAGTGCCTTGGAGGAGGCGGAGGTGGAGTCTCGAGGGGAGTCGACTCGGGTGTTGCGAGTTTGGCCTAGCTTACGCCTCGCCGCCAAGTCCATCTTCAACACCGAAGACAATGGTTCCGTCACCAACACTGATGATAATGACGAGGACGACTCGCCTCCCACCTACTGCTTCATGGCACATGGTGCCAAGGTAAAATTACGCGACGCTTACTTTCAAACATCAAGTGAAGATGACTCTGATTGTGAATCCAAACCCAGCTACAAAACACTTGCTAAAATTAAAACTGAACAACAGAAAGCTATGGAACACACTCAAAAACTGTTAGACAAAAGCGATGACCTGTTGGACGCGGAAATGACCCGTTCTCAGTCCTTAGTTGAAGACACTAAAATCTTCATGCTAAGTAACAGGAACTTGAAAGTCGTCATGAAACACTCACAACCACTCACGAAAAGCTCTCCTATGATTATCTTCAAAGGAAGCAAGAGCTTGAGAAATTTGAGAGCGGCTCATGAAGATCTTCAAAAAGAGAATGAGTCACTTCGCTCAATGATCAAGAACGCCGTGAAGGATTTGAACCACCTTGTCTAAAATGCCTTGAGCATGATAACACTACTGCTTTGAATGTTCTATCGATGCTATTGTTGCAATATCTTCAGCTCGATGTGGTAACTAACCCCTCTGCGGAGGATACCGCTACTATTGCTGATGAAAATGCTAGGTTGAAGACATTGCTTGAAACAGGGATGTACAAAAGTCTCAAAGGGCATCAAACATTGTGTGATGTCCTCAAAAAGCAGATTCTGAAGCGAAACCCTAGGAAAGAGGGTGTTGGGTTCGAGAGGAAAATGAATGTTGATGGCTCCTACTGGAAGCCTGAGCAGTACTCCAAAACCACATGGGTTGCTGCAAAGGGACCTTCAGTGGATCCATCCACCCTATCTGGCTTCACCTGTGCTAACCCAATTGTCATTAATGAATCCTTTGATGCAAACTATAAATTGTTTAAGAATCAGAATGGTGAAGTGTTTGTCAGGTATATTAGTACTAACTGCAGGAACAGGCCACCTATGAAGAAGATCTGGGTTCCCAAAAGTTGTCTTGAGAATCTTCCTGTGAATGTCATTATGACACCACCTGGGAGGAAGACAAATCCTAGACCAAAGGCTTCATATGACCCAAAGGCTTCATACAGACAGAGGACTCACCTGAGTCACCCTAACGCCAATGTTTTGCAGGGAAACCATACTCAGACTTATGAATATGAGCGTGTGTCTTCAAACCACTATGTTCATAGAAGTAAGAACTTTTCTGCTTATTCATATGAGTATCGTTCTTCTCCTGCAAGGCTATTTGCTAGGGATCCAAAGCCGAAGTTCTCAGATGCTGCACTTAGACTCATTGCTTCTAAGCCACCCCACGAAGATGTGGGTGGTTAAGAAGAATTAACTTTCTTTTAGGGAAAGGTCTCCACCCGAGAAATCAAAGGCGCCCGATGCTATTCTTGGGGACCTAAAGCATCTTGTAGGGCGCAAGATCAAATGCCCAAATGGTCTCACTATGTATTTTGTTCCTGAATCATTTGCCATACATCCAATCAGTCCTAACTTGGATCTAAGCTTTCATAATCCACTTGCTCGTCAAATGTTTATGCTTCACACTTCCCTTTGTGAAGCCTATCCCCCTAACTGCACTGTAGGCTACGACACCTCGTGCTTCAGAATGGATTATGGATAGCGGATGCACTAATCATATGACTGGTGATCGAAGTCTTCTCATGGACTCAACCTTACGTCCATCTAACAAGAGTCACATCACATTTCTTGACCTTTGGTAAAAGCAAGGTATTGGGTCTAGGTAGAGTTGCAATCTCAAGGGATCAGCACATGGATAAAGTGATGCTTGTTGAATCCCTTGGTTTCAACTTAATGTCTGTCTCTATGCTTTGTGACTTAAACATGATTGTGCTATTTGGAAAATATCGATGCCTTGTACTAATGGAATCTGACAAGTCTCTAGTCTTTGAAGGTTATCGAAAAGACGATCTATATATTGTAGATTTCTCAGCTAGACCGCAGATGGTCGTATGTCTTCTTGCAAAGGCTTCAGAATGCTGGCTCTGGCATCAAAGGCTAGGGCATGCTGGCATGAAGAACTTGCACACTCTCGCGAAGAAGAAGCATGTCGTGGGCATCGAAGGCGTCAAGTTCAAGAAGGACCATCTGTGTGGCGCTGCGAAGCGAGAAAGATGACTAGGGCCAAGCATCCTCAAGACAATCATGACTACATCTCAACCCTTCGAGCTGCTTCACATGGATCTATTTGGCCCTACTCACTACTCTACTCTCAATGCTACTGCTTGCCTCTATGGCTTCGTAATTGTTGATGATTACTCTAGATATACTTGGGTACATATAATCCTCTACAAGACTGAAGTGCAGGATGTCTTCAGACGCTTTGCTAATCGTGCCATGACGAACTATGGCATCAAGATCAAGCATATCAGAAGCGACAACGGCACTGAGTTCAAGAACACTGGCCTCGACCTCTATCTGGATACACTTGGCATCACACATGAGTTATCTACTCCTTATACACCTTAGCAGAATGGCATCACCGAGCGCAAGAACATAACTCTCATTGAGATGGCACGAACGATGCTTGATGAGTACAAGACTCCACGGAAGTTCTGGCCTGAAGCCATTGACACTGCTTGTCACATCATCAACCGTGTTTATCTTCACAAGCTTCTGAAGAAAACATCTTATGAGCTCCTAACTAGTAAGCAGCCAAATGTAAGCTACTTCAGAGTATTTGGTGCTAGGTGCTGGATCAAGGATCCACATCACACTTCAAAATTTGCACCGAAAGCACATGAAGGTTTTATGCTTGGTTATGGAAAGGATTCGCACTCTCTGAGTCTTCAACCTCTTTCACTATAAAGTGGTTGAAACTGTGGATGTCTTGATTCGATGAAACTAATGGCTCGCAAAGAGAGCACCTACCAAATGTGATAGATGAAGTACCTTCAAGTGAATCCATCAAGCAGATGGGAATTGGAGATATCATACCCTCGAGAATCAATGCAAGAGGAGCTTATCATTTCGCACCTAATCGACCAAGACAATGCTCACCAAGACAATCCCCCAAATGACGATATTGATCGGCAAGAGCAAAATCTTCGCCCGCTCATCCTCGTGTTGCAAATGAAGTTCAGATTGAGAAGATAATTGACAGCTTGAATGCACCTGGCCCACTCACTCGTTCAAAAGCAACTCAAAGAGCAACATAGCTAACCAACTTCTGTGGGCATTTTGCATTTGTCTCAATCACTGAACCCAACAAAGTTGATGAAGCCTTCATGGAACCTGAATGGATTCAAGCTATGCAAGAAGAGCTTCAACAGTTCAAGCTGAATAATGTGTGGGAATTGGTCAAGCGTCCTGATCCTCGAAAGCACAATATCATTGGCACCAAATGGATATATCGCAACAAGCAAGATGATCATGGTCAAGTTGTCAGAAACAAGGCTCGTCTCGTTGCGCAAGGTTATACTTAAGTGGAAGGAATTTGACTTCGATGAAACATTTGCTCCGGTGGCAAGACTTGAAGACATTCGCATACTGCTAGCCTATGCAAATCATCACAACATTCTTCTATATCAAATGGATGTGAAAAGTGCTTTTCTCAATGGAAATATAGAAGAAGAAGTATATGTCGCACAACCTCCAGGCTTTGAAGATCCAAAACATCCTGATATGGTATACAAGCTCAACAAGGCACTATATGGCCTCAAACAAGTCCCTCGTGCTTGGTATGACACACTCAAAGACTTCCTGAAGGGCAAAGGCTTCAAACCTGGTTCACTAGATCCTACACTCTTCACGAAGACATATGATGGTGAACTATTTGTGTGCCAAATCTATGTGGATGACATTATCTTCTACCGCACCAACAAGAAATATAGTGATGAATTTGGTCACATGATGCAAGAGCAATATCAAATGTCCATGATGGGCGAAGCGAAGTTCTTTTGGGTCTCCAAATCTGTCAACAACGCAATGACATCTTCATATCTCAAGAAAAATACCTCAAAGATTGCCTGAAGAAGTTTGGAATGCAAGACTGCAAAGGATACACGACGCCAATGCCAACCAAAAGTCATCTGGGTCCCGACGATAATGGTAAAGAGTTCAATCAAAAGGTATATCGCTCCATGATTGGCTCTTTGCTTTACTTATGTGCATCTAGGCCAGATATAATGCTTAGTGTTTGCATGTGTGCCCGATTCCAAGTGGCACCAAAGGAATCGCATCACTTAGCTGTGAAGCGAATTCTTCGATATTTGGCTTACACCCCAACACTAGGATTATGGTATCCAAAGGGCTCGAGTTTGATCTAGTTGGATTCTCGAGATGCTGATTATGCTGGTGACAAGGTTGATCGCAAGTTCACATCGTGCACATGTCACTTTACGGGACGATCTCTTGTCCGTTGGTCTTCAAAGAAGCAAAACTGTATCTCTCTCTACTCACGAATACGAATACATTGTTGCGGGATCCTTGTGCTCGGCTTCTCCGGATGAAGCAAACTCTCAAAGACTATGGTATCCATCGAAGAATGTGCCTCTCTATTGCGACAATGAGAGTGCCATCAAGATTGCCAACAACCCGATTCAAAGACTCGAAGACAAAGAACATTGAAATTCGTCATCACTTTCTCGAGAGATCATGTTATGAAGGAAGATATTGATATCATTCACGTCAAGATAGAAGAACAGTTGACTGATATCTTCACAAAGCCCTTGGATGAGAAAAGGTTTTGCAAGTTGCGGTGTGAGTTAAATATCTTGGAATCCTAAAATGTTCTGTGAATGGACACACATCCTAACACTTATGCATTTTGATGACTTAGATGTGCAACACACAAAGTAATGTATATCTTCAATCAATGAAGACATACACTGTAAGTGTGGATACATTAATGTGGAAATTGACTTCGGAGCGCCACGATAGTGGTGCGCCGTGTCTGGGTCTAATACTTCCTATACGGTGGGTAACGCCACCACCAAACTCTTGTCTGAAGTGTTTTTCCTTGGCGTTATATTTGCAAAGTCTTCACAGTTAATTTGTCTTCAACATTAATTTGATTTCATGATTAACTGCACCATGTTGATTTGGTCTTGACTCTGTTGTATACATATATTGTGTTCTGTCCTCTACAACATTCACTTATAGCTATGTCTTCTTGCTTGAATCTTTTGAACTAAGTGAATGTGATCGGACCCTAACCTCTCTATGCTTCATACCTCAAGCTCTATCTATCCAAATCATATGCATTCTGATGAAACTGTCGAATGTCTTCTCTGCGTCCTTGTCAGCAGAAGACACAGAGACAAACTTTAAATCTGTTTTTAATGCTATATCCTTTTGCCTGAAACCTGGAGAATTTGGAACGACCACCCCGACAATACAGGCGAGCGTGGGAACATGGAACAACTCTCGATGTGTTGCATGTGTGCCATGTGTCCTTCATATGTGAACCACCAGGGGCACCTACATAGTTGCGTTGTGCCGTCTCCTTCCTTATAAATACCCATCACATCTCGGTCAAAAATTCTTCTTCCACCTTGCCACCTCTTGCAAACCCTAGCACCTCTGCTAAGCTCTCGACGACGCCGGCGACGAAGCGCTTAGCTGCCGCGACTTCTCCGACGCCGTCCTCACGCCGGCCGCGGACCTCATCCTCTCCGCCGTCGCCGTAGGTGTCTTCCGTCGCCAAGTTAGGGCACGGGAGATCGAACTGCTCGGCCTCCAACTTCGCTCCGTCTAGCAGTTCTTCGTGTGGTAATTAAAATTCACTTTTTACCGTCTTTTCAATCTGATAGATTCATCCTTTCTTACCAAAAGTGGTTTCTAGATCCCCAAGTTGAATCTATCTCTTTCTGCATCTCATACTATGCCTAGTACGTTCACTTATGCTTCTTTACAAGTTCGATTCCTCACTTGTACTTATTCTTGGATTTGTACAAAATCTGGAACCAACTCTCATCAAATAAGTGAATGTCTTCGCGTGTGAGGTCAATGTCTTCAAACTGATTTATCTTCAAAATCTTCTGAGAATGCATATGACCTCTTCCCCTTCCCTCGCACCTCTAATCTTTGTCACGGTACATGTCCGTGGGAGAATCCCTTGGTTCTCATAGTGCGCATTCGTTTGCAGAATTCTTACTGACCTTCACATCAACTCTCCCGAAGCCAGTTCCAGTCTGACCAACAGACGGAAGCCCTTGACAGTGTTGAAGCCATTCAGACTAAACCTCATGGCAACAGAGAAGTCTACAAGGAAGGGTGGCAGACAGCGCCGTGGGAACACTTCCAAGGATTTGCCTCCAGATATGCACGAGATGTACAAAACAGATCCAAAGGAAACCTATACGGGCCGCAAGAATCGAATCCAATGGATTCGAAGATATTGGGCTGAGGAATGGTTCAAGTACCGCTCTGACAGAATATGCAGAGAAGAATGCCATCAAGGCACCACAGGTGATGTTTTGTACAAAAATCTTCCACCTAGGACCCAGTGAAGCTATTGAGCAAGGTTTCTATCCATGCATGGTGCGCGGACCACGACACTGTGGATGTTGACCCTTCTTCACTGCTATGGTGCCGTGAGGACCATCTGTTCAAGCGCAACTACCAGTTCGCCAAAGACTCAGCTGCGAAGAACAAGAAGGATCTAGGGCTTGACTTCAACCCTGGTCCTTCCTCACCTCGGGACAATGGCACCCGTGAAGCCAATGAGAACAGGATCGGCCCCTTCTATAACCTTGCTGGCCTCATCACTCACATTGCTGCTGTTCAAGGTGCCAAAGTGTATCATTCTGATGATGGTGCTGACACTGATGAAGCCCCAGCTCCTACCCCAAAGCCGCAGAAGCAAAAGAAGGCTAAAGCTTCAAAGTCATCTACTGCTCCAAAAGCTTCGCGAGTGAAGCCATTGGCAACTGCCCCTCCTGCTCCAAGTAACATTTCTGAAGATCTCTCTCGCATCTCCAAGAGGCGCGAGAAGCCACAGAAAACTGCTCAAGGATCAAGTCACGCACTCACACCAGCTACCGTTCTGAGCAACGAATTTGAATTGATTTGTCTTCAGATGAAGAATTTGGCAATGATGCTCTCGAGCAGTTGATCAAGAGCAAGCAAGATGCGGAGATCTTCAATGATCTGCCCCTCTTTGATGTGAAAATTTTGAAGAATTTCATTAATGAATGGTTCGACAATCCAGATATCGCCTTTGATAATCTTCAACTTCCTATTGGCGTCGCTGCTTTCCAAGGCGCCATTGCTCCCGAAATGGCTCGCTCAGCCGCATTGTTGAATTGAAGAAAAAGATAGACTTTGAGAAAGAGCAATTCAAGAAGCATGTAGCCAAGCTTAGTGTGGCTGATGTTCGAAATTCAAGATGATCTTTGAATGACTGAAGGAGTCATTTCGAAAGAAACGCGAATAAGCCAAAGGTTCAAGAGAGCGCATGAAGAATCTTGCGGAACAAGTGCGTTCAAGCTTACAACGGTTTGAAGCGCAAGGCACTTGGGCATCCTGGCATTGATCCCTCGATGGCTGCCAAGAAAAAGAAGAAGCATACTAAGGCCCAGACTGAAGCTCCACGGCAGGAAGAACCTCACATTGTCTTCCCAGCCAGCATGACAGGCTCGAAGCCTCCACAAAGGGCTTCGGATCGCCAGAAAACCAAGGCACCAAGTTTGAAGCCGTGAAGCGAAAAACCAAGCGCACTACTGATGATGCACCACCCCCCAAGAAGAGAAAAACCAAGAATAGAGATCGGGCTGCTCCCACAGAGCCCCTTGTTGTTGAACCCATTGCTTTTGCTCATCCTACTTCTGGAAATCAAGAGCGTCAGCTGATTGTTCATGAGCCTGCTTCCACAGAGGCTCCTGAAGCTCAAGAAGTTCCAGTCGTTGACCCCATCGCGACTGAAGACATTGGTCCCCATGACAATGTAGAAGATGATGTAGTTCTTCCTCAGATCGAGCGCCCAACGGTATCATCGCCTGTTCTAACGAATAGCGAGCTCATCAGTATTGGTCGTCCTTTGACACCAATCTCACAAGATGCCTCATGGGCTGATCGCCCCAACAAGAAACTCCAAATAAAGACTCACCAAGTACACCTCGTCCTTCACCAGTGCCTGTCATCAGCCCCATTTCAAATGATGACGACTACATGAAGACCACACCGTCACCAAAGGCGTCACCCGTGTTCCAACGGCTTCGCAAAGGCCTGAAGCCATCCATCTCCATGACCACCATCACAGAAGAAGACTCAAACTTATCCAGCTCAGTGGCACGTCAAGTGTTCCCTGAAGACAATCCTTCTGTGACGGTCCCAGTGTCTGAAGCTAATATGGCTGAAGACAATCCGGTTGCATCAGCCGAAGAAAGACAAGAAGAAGAGCGTGTCGCTACTACCCCTACCACTCAAGAAGTTGTTCTAGAAGAGAACGGTTCCGTGCCGACCCTCCAGCTCCTCAAGTGGAGGTTGAGAATCTGAGGCTGCCACCACTAACACCATCGAAGCCAATGACGTTGTCATGGTGAAGACAATGTGGAGCCTTACCGAACACTACGCCGTAAGCCAATGAAACCAATGATGCACCGCAGCAGATATGAAGCTCGACGCCTCTGCTGATGCCACTTTGCTCTGTTCATACCAAGGCCCCACACCATCGAGCAAGCATACAACTATGGCCAGCTAATCCTTTGTCAAATGGCCTTTTCTGGTTCCTCCAGGCTGCTGGTCCTCAATTTGATTACCACGTCGAGCACAGGCCTCAGGTTCAGAAGCCAAAGCCAAGGCTGGCAAGGTTTCCAGGTACTGCATCTGCACCAGGATCATTTAATGTCAATGGCTTCAAAGTGCACAACACCTTCTTTCATAGCGCCAAGAACCCCTACTCAAGGCCAAGAATTTCATCTGATCAGTTCTGGAGCTATCAGCAGCGCGGTTATTACTCATGCATTTTATACAATCAAGGTCGCATATTCCCACATATGCGTCTTGACACTGAAGCCATAATCGGCCTGCACATTTGGAAGAAGCACCGGATTGCTTCGTAGAGTCTGCTTATCGCAGTTAAATCACCGACAAAGAGCACCTTTGGAATGAAGAACTGCTACTCCAATTCTTTGCCACCCTTCATATTCGTTGCTACTACAGGGATCCGAAGACATGGGTCCTTGAGTGGATGACAGGAAATGTCCATCATGAAGCCAAAGCTCTGGATGTCATTGAGCTCACTAGCCTGCCCACTCTAGGTGATCTATATGAACCTGGTTGTCAGCTTCATAGTGCTGCTTTGGAGAGCATTTTTCACAAGCCTGAGCCCAACATGAGCCAGATGCTTAGCATGATGAAGCCTTTGCCTCCAGATGCAGAATATCCTAAGGAGTTCCTTGTTGAAGACCTTGAGTATCTGCCATGTACCATCTATCACATTATACGGCAAACTCTTTGGACCATCAAAGGACATTCTCCACATGCTAAGCTGGAAGGTGCAATGAAGACTTTGGTCTTCCATATTCTTCACGACAAAAGCTTCAATGCACAAGACTTCTTTATCCGCCAACTTGCTGCATCAGGATCTGACATTTTTGGTGCGAAGTTCTATGCTCCCGGATCATGCGCCCGATCAAGCTCCACTCGCCTTCAACTATCAGCCCTTCTGCACGCAACCATATCATCTTTTTGCCAGAGGTTGATCTGTCTGTTGAAGCCATCTACCCGGAGTCTGCCAAGGAGCCAATTCATCTTCACAATGCAGATCACCAAAGCTTCACTCAGCCCATTGGAGGAGTACTGGCTGGTACTACGCGTGCACCTCACCGTGCCCACACTGAAGCCACTGAAAGCACAATTGCTCAACGGCCTCGGAAGCGATCTCGTGTTCTCAATGACCGAGAGCTTCTCGTTGCCCTTCATCAGAAACAGGATAAGCATCATGACTGGCTGAAGCGCCAAATGCACAGCCTCTTGATGGACGTCAACCGCATTCGCAACCTTGCCACCAAGAATGCCTTTGTCGCCCATGAAACCTGTCGGCGAACATGGAAAGGGCTGACGCTTATGTGTCCTGAAGATGATCTTCAAGATGATGGCTTCTCTGAACGATTCAAGTTTGACACAACACCGCCCAGAAAGGTTGTACTGCGGCGCACTCCATCTCTTGAAGACTCAGAGTACTCCTCCTCCGCAGCAACGGTGAATGCCAGAGTGATCGATGATCAAGATGATGCTACTTAGCGACCTCCAACACGTATCGACACTGCACCAAGTTCGTTTGCACCGCCAAACCCCGACACCGACCCTGCCTCTTCTCCTACTCCTTCTGGGAACGAGTAGAGGCTCTATGTCTTCAAACCTTTTTGGTCCTTACTGACAAAAGGGGGAGAAGCATATGGGTTGATAGTCTTCAAGCGGGTCCATATGGGTGGTTGCTTTATATTTTGCCTAGTGTTTACAACTCTTGCTCTTTATACATTTGGTTCTCTGAGTTGTAACACTTAAACTCGATGGTCGTCTGCTACTTATTTGCCATTCTGTGATGCGATGATAACTTCCGCACTTATTCATTTTGCAGACGTCCATTTTTCCTTATGCATGTCATTATCTTCGTTATATCAAATCATGCATGATGAATTGTCTTCATAAGTTGAAGAGGATCTCCACAAGTACAAACTGCCATGTGTGTTTGCATTCCAAAAGCAAATTACTTATATGCACATCTTCAGGGGGAGCCTGTTGCTACTTACGAAGACAATACCTTATCCTTTACAATTTCACATATTTTTATCCCCGTTGAAAATTTCAACAGTTTGTCATGAATCACCAAAAAGGGGGAGATTGTAAGTGCATCTAGTGCCACCCCTAGTTGGTTTTGGAGTATTGACGACAAACCTGGTTGAGGGACTAATGTGTTTGTGAGAATTGCAGGATAACACAGGCAGTAGTCCCTCCTTGATTCGGTTTACCTACCGGAGATGACCCCTAAAAATGTGTGAAGACATTGAAGACAATGGTGGTCTGTGAAGATATTCACATTGAAGACTATGACGCGAGAAGACATTGAGTGAAGACTATGGAGCACGAAGACTTAGCTGTTTCGTTGTTTCCTTTTCTTCCTTGTTGAGTCATAGGAACCACCGACCTTTATTAAGTGGGGTCCAAGTGAACAAATTCAGAGTGATCAAGTGATGCTCAAACCAAATCCTATGTCTTCGAGCGAAGACAATGAGAGAAAATCTTATCCTGATTCGGATAAGTCAGCTTTACTTGTAGCCCAAGTCAAGCTGCCGCGTGTGTTTGAAATCTGACCGTTGCGACACGTGTCAGTTCCTTAGTGACCCAGGGTCATTTCGGACAAATTCGGTCGGGTTGCCCAGTGGCTATAATAGCCCATCCCCTACACCATAAATTGGTGGCCGCTCAGAGTTAGTGCACGGCTTTTGCCGTTTGAGAGCAACCCACCTCCGAAGCCTTTGAGAGAGAATCCTTGCGAGGACAAAGCCCAAACCATCCAGAGCCCAAAGAGTGTTTGGCATCACTGAAGTCTTTCTGTCCGCGTGATCTGAAGACTTGTTACACTTAAGGACTGTGAATCCTCCAGCCGGTTAGGCGTCGCGTTCTGAGCATCCAGGAGCCATTGTGGATTGCCGGTGAACGAAGTCTGTGAAGGTTCGGAAGTCTACCTTGAAGACTTACCAGAGTAATTGGGCGACATGTGTGTCCTTAGCTCAAGGGAATAAGGTGAAGACGAGGTCTTCGAGTTGAATCTCACCTCCCTAACCAGACGCATGCTTGTCACAAAGAATCGAACTGGTCGAACAAATCCCTGTCCCTCTGAAGCCACTGGTTCTATCTCTTACTCCTCTTTACTTACAGTTTGTCTTCGTGAAGTCATTGCCTGCTTGTACTATCTGATTTGCTTCACTATGTGACTATCTGTTCCATTTGGCTTCATACTATCTTCCATCTTGATCTTTACTACCTAGCTGCTACTAGTCTTCATGCTTTCACTTCATTGAATACTTGAATATGGCTTGTCTAGTGTAGTCTACCTTCCGCTGTAGTAGAATAGTGTTGTTTATATTGTCTGTCTTCGAAACTTCCATGTTTTGAAGACTTTCATAAAAATCGCCTATTCACCCCCCCCTCTAGTCGATAACTAGCCCTTTCAATTGTTGCCAACGTCGGGACAAAACTGAGAATTTTGAAGATTTCTCTCCCTCATATCCATATTACCTGTAGCCCCCAAGTCTTGAGCAGAGCAAAGTGATGACTTAAGACTTGCGTTAATATAAATATTACCATTTTGAAGAAATCCATGTTGTTCATCTCAATCACTAGTCAGAACCGAGTATTCCACATATGTAGCCCCAAGTGCCGGGTTGTCATGCTTGCAACAATCTGGGACTGGAAATTGCCTTATGCTCATAGAAACTTCAACCAGTGTAGCCCCCAAGGGCCGGGTTATTATACAATAATGAGCAGGGACTTTGTATGTATGATCATGTAGATTCAAGCAGCAACGTGTAGCCCCCAAGGGTCGGCTTAGTAAGATAATACTAAGCTGGGACTTTATATATACCTCATTGAAAATAACATCATATAATGTGGCCTCCATCGTAGGGCTTGAACCCACGTCCACAAGGTTAAGAGCCTTGTGCTTTACCAACTGAGCAATTGACCCTTAAAAATAATGGTTTAACTTGTGTACCTTGAATTTTTTAGCAGGAGCAATTAGTAGCCCCCAAGGGCCGGCTCATTACAATGTGATGAGTCGGGTCTACAACAAGGTGAGCAAAAAATGACTTTGCATTAGCCCCCAAGTGCCATGGTGCATGCTGGCAGTGACATGGGACTTGCATATTTGATGTAATCTCAACTTGAATAATGTAGCCCCCAAGTGCCAGGTCGTAAGTCTGCAGCAACTCGGGACTATTCCTTTCATTGTAGAATAAATCATATCCATTGATAAATACTAGCCATTGCGCTGAAGCGACTTTGAAAACCTTAATCATAATACTAGTTATTGATAACCATAATAAAAATCCAGCCATGTTGGCTATTCAATATTTGAATAATATAATCTGGTTTGAAAAACCGGTTCCTGCAATATAAACCAGTATATCTATGCATATATGATGCATGCTATGATGATGTAATGATGATGCAATGTATGATGCAATATATGATGATATATGTGGATGATGCAATGTATGATGATGTATGTGTATGATGACAGAATACCTCAATGAAACTAGCCTGAGCCACTGGAATATCCTCGCTTTCTGTAAGCCGGCTCTCACATGACCCAATCGATGTTTGAACCTGGATAAGTTCAGATATGACTATCGAGAGTACACGAGGTCGGAGTAGCATCAAGCAAACAGGCAGGTTTAACCAAGTTTCAATGAAGGCGGCTTTAGCAGCCTGGATCTATTCTGACTATCTGTATGCCGTGCTCTCACATGACAGCCGGCGTTTTAACCTTAACAAGCTCAGGATCTTTGGTGAATACACCGTAAAATATTGATTGTTAAGAGTTCGGTGGGTCAATCTGGATTACCTGATGAAGAAGCAGATGGTATATAGGTAGGATGACCCGGAAAGGTTATGTCCTTTTTGGTGAATACACCTATGTTTGAACAAGATAACCTGGAAACTTTGGTGAATACACCTGGTGTTCCAAACCAGCCAAGAGGGTAGTGACGCTATGTTCTCTTTGGTGAATACACCTGGTGTTCCAAGCCAGCCAAGAGGGTAGTGACGCTATGTTCTCTTTGGTGAATACACCTATGTTTGAACAGGAAGCCCCCAAGTGACATACTTATGAGTTGTGCTCGTCGGGGACCTATGTTTGAGCTGTGCTGTGCATCCAACTCTCTTTGGTTCCTTTAAACCGGGCGTCAAGCCTCCAAGTGATCATATGAAGATAAGCCCATAAGGCAGGATACCCATGTTTGAATCGCGCATCATGGCAGCAAGTTCTCTTTGGCAACCTTTAATTTTTCTGAGAACTTGAACTTGCAAGAGATGTATTCCTCTTGAGCCGGAATTTTAAACCGGATCTGAGAGCTTTAGAGCTTTGTGGGAGACAAATTTCCCTTGAGCCGGATTGTGAATCGGATATTAAGAGCTTCAGCGCTTTGTAGGAGACAGATTTTCCTTAAACCGGAACCTTCATTTTGAGCCGGAAACTTTCTGACGACCCTTAAATGTTAATCGATATAGCAGTAATCTCCGGGGCCGAGTTATTTTTTCCCTCCAATGTCCTGGGGTTCTTGAATTTGCTGAAATTGGCAAGACTTGCTAAGTCATATCATTGTAGCCCCCGAGTCTTCAGACTACTTGAGGAGTTGGCTTGAGACTCTCCATGCTTGACCATGATATGACCAATGGATTGCTGGAATATGTTGAATCTCGGTGAGTTATAATTAACCCTGTCCATTGACCCGTCCGGTGTAGGCAAGGGCCGTAGCTTGAGGGCCTCTTTTGTAATGATGAATTGTTCTGCATAAGAAATTGCACAAACGAGAGTAATTGTTCTTGAAGAAAATAAAAATGTATCAATAAAAATTAATTGGACAACTTTCACCTGATTTGTCTGGAAAAAATGAGTTGTATATAATGTTCATAGATCACCTCCAGTAACTTCAGCTATTCTTGCCACTCTCTCATGGCTGCGGTGGAGGTGTCGGCTTAAAGCACAGCACCGGGCGGCTCAGGATTGATCCTCCGGGTCATGTTGACCTCCTTTTTTTACTTTATCTACTTTGACTTTTCTCCCAACGGAACCTCCTCTTATCTTTTCCTTTTTGCTGTCGGGGGAATGTATGAGAGCAGAGGCACGCGATGGAGATGGCGACTTGAAGCCACCGGGCATGGCGCACGGTTTAGAAGCAAGGCCCAGCAGAGTACACCGGAGCCGACCGGAGGGTGAGTCGGTCCGGGCGCACGGACAATGGATTGAAGCAGGCGTCTCAGAGGGCAGCTCGGAGTCGCATCAGAGGTACATTACGGTGGCTCGGCTGCTCGATGTGAGGTGTAGGCCAGCAGCGGTGGTTGAAGCCGGGGCCGGCTTAACAGCGGCAGCGCGGGACAGGCCCATCCTCGATGCGGCGGGTCAAGCGTGGCGGGTCAAGCACGACGCGGCGGATTAACCCGGCACAACAGGCCAAGCACGAGGTGGCTCAGATGCAGGGCGGCTCGACGCGCGATGACGGAGATGGCAGTGCCGACTCAAAACTTGACGGTGGAGGCGGGTTTACAAGAGGCATGGTGAACCACGGTGGCGGTCGACGGCTTGCAGGCCGCGGCGGGTGAGGCGGCCCGTGGCGTCTTGCAAGAGGAAGCGGGCGTGGAGACCCGGCAGGGCAGAGCCGGTGAGTGAGCAAGGCGGACCGAATAAGGTGCAATGCGGAGGCGACGGCGGGTAATGGTCACAGAGACAGAGGCGGCCCGTGATTCGACGGGGTGGCTCGAGCAGACTGGTGCCGGAGTCGTCTCAACATGGCACGCTCGGCGTGAGGTCAAGGCGGGGCCTGGTTGGTGAAGGCGTCTCGCGGCACGGCCACGGCCGGGGCAGAGCTGCTCGATGCAGCAAAGTCGGGAGCAACCCAAGACCGCGGCGGTGACGGCTCGTCGACGGAGACCGAGACGGAGGTGGCCGGGTGGCGGAAACGGTTTAGAATGGAGATGAAGCTTCGGGACGGCGGTGGCGGCTCGACGCAGCGAACGTGATGAGGCGCGGCGAGTCACTAGAGGTGCTCAAAAGGCAGAACCCGCGGTGACGACAGCTTATGGTCACGGCGGAGGCGACTCGTAAATGAGGTTGCTCGGGGCCGACTCAACATGGCGAGCCACGGCGTTGAAGTGCGACGGTGGCGATGGCATGAAACAGCGAGGCGCCGGCGGGTCTTCTGCTGAAGCGGAGAACAGCGGCGCAGTCGGGGGCGGCTCAATGCAGGGGAGCGAATCAGCGGCGGCCTTGAGACGGGGCGGCTAACGGGTAGTGGCAGAGGCAGACAGCGGGTTACCCCGCAGCAAGCCACAACAGCGGCCGGTCGGCAGTAGCAGACTGGCGACTTGAAGGCCAGCTGATGTGAGTCAACAGGGTAGCGACGCTGCCGGATTCCCCATGTATGCTGCACTTGATCTGTTTTTCCTTTTGGCCAGTCAACCAGCGTTTGTAGCAGTTGTTGAAGTAATGCTCAAGCAGAGCACCTTTGTCACGTGCTACTGGAATACTATTGGATGCACTTTGGATGTGATTTGTCCTCCACACAGATCAATTATTCCAAAAACGATCAGTACTCAGGTATTAGCACCTGAGCTGATGCACACCACTAGCACTCTGCAGGCATGCTTGTGATCCTTCATACATATGCCAGGGCGGCGCTAGCAGATCGCGGATCGCCTTTCCTCGAAACTCCAGACGGTCTAGGGGGGTGTATCGTAGAACGGTGCAACAACATAAATTGATTTCTTTTCGGTTTCGATGGTCTGCCAGGTCACATACGGCGGCGTACAGGAGCCGGAGCCAGCGAGGGGCTTGGCAACTTGAAGGCCGAAGCGAACTCGGTGTCGAGGCCAAGGTCGTTGAATCATGGGTAATCCGGCAACAGCAGCGAAACCCACAGGGTAGGAGCAGAGGCGCCTCGAGGCCGGGCGGCTCACAGACTTGAAGTGGAGAACAGCGGCGAGGGCGACTCTGAGGCCGCAAGGGTTGCAGCGGCTCACAATCCTGCCACAGCAGAGGCGAACTCGGTCAGACGCCGACGGCGACTCATTGGTGGGAGCAAGGCCGTGACCTGGAGGCAGCGGCTCGATGAGGCCGGTTACGGCAAGAGCGGCAGCGAGGCCGGCTCGCGGCGGTGGAGGTGCCCCAGCGAGGCGGCTCAGCGAGACGAGGCCGCAGACGCGCGAGCCGCCAGACGGGTCAGCGTTGGTTTCCGACAGGGACGCTGTAGGTTGTCTCAAGGACTAGTCCAACTTGGCAACTTTTTCTCAGTTCTGGAATTAATCTCCTCGTAGCTTCTCTCATTGTCTTCTAGTGGCGTACAAGTACTTGAAAACATCAGGCTGATGCTTAATGCGATGTAAACAATGCACGTGTCTGCACTCTTTGATTTAATCAGAGGCAACAACTCGGCGACTCTAACAGAAACGTCTGCAACTTGATGGCTTCGGCGGACAAACATCTGCAGCTGTTGTGATGAATCCTATTGTTTTCCGGATGGCTTGAAAACGCATGACTTGACGGCGGCGCACCAAAAAAAAAAATCTGCTTTCCGGGTCATGTGCGGCTGCACGTACAAAACCCTAACCTCTCAAACTTAAACTTGCATCGATGAATTTTTTTCACTGGATGACCGCGAGCTCTCGATCCCTGGGAAAGATCCCTTTAAAAACTCAACACCATCATGCATCAGCCCCACGGTGGGCGCCAACTGTAGTGGAATTGTCACGGCAGCTGTCCTAGTGTGAGGACTTAGTTGTGAGGCCAACACATCCAGGGGCGAAGCTAGCTATATGGCGTGGTTTGGCGAACGCCATACCTAAGCTGTCGTGCAAATACCTATATATACTAGTGTATTAGCCTGGCGTAATTTTTAGGTAGTGGGGCGTGCGCGTGCCTCCTATTGGGCTTGGTTATTGCCGATTGAATGACGGGCCGTGCCCATGGGCTGAAGGACACAGACGATCGATCACATTTTCACGACTGCCTGGCAGACTACGACTCTACGAGACGAGAATACGAGTCGTTCGTTGCTAGCGAGACGGAGGCGACTGGCGGGCGCTTTAGAGGCTAGGCACGGCCAAGACGGACGCATGGTAGCGGGCAGCCGGCAATCAACCACCGGACACCGTGGGCGCGAAAGGCGGCGACAGCAAGCGGCGACAGGCTCGAGATCAGCAAGGTGGCAGCCGCGACTCGGCGAGTCCGCAGGATTTGCAGATGACGCCGCCGAAGAAGAGGATTAAGTATGTAATGAAAGGTATAATTTAGTTGTACTTCTTCGGTTCTTCCCCTTGATCGCATCATCTCAATTGTGTCATGTATGTACTCAGGTTACTTGCTTGAACATTTATTTAATTATTCTACTGGTATTGCTCCAACCTCCAATTAGTTTCTCTTGTGTTCTCTTATACAGATTTAAAGAGTATTTTTGCCAAAGCCGGTGGCACTAGCACCTCGAGCCCAGCTCCAACTTTGGAAGTAGTCGCTGAACGACGAGAAGAGCCTGCGCATCAAGAGACTGTATGGATTGAAGTTTCAACATCTGTTCAAGAGGAAGAGAATGAAGGCGAAAATTATATTGAGAATGAAGCAATAGCTAGAGACGGGGAGAAGGCAAGTTCATTGAGGAGTTGCATCCTGACCACATCCAGCCTGATCCCGGCTTCAGATTCCAATTAATAATTTTCATCCCAACATTAGAGATGAAGTTAGATTGGCTTATGTGGCAAAGGGTCCAACTCGACCGGTCGGTCATACGTACGAACGTGATCATTTTGACAGGGCCTTTTGTGAAGCATGGTATGAAAAAAATCCTTGGTTGGAATATAGCGTGGAAAAGAATGCAGTCTATTGCTTTTATTGTTTTCTTTTAGACAAGATCCGGTGGATGAAAATTTTGGTCATACTACCTTCACCAAAGATGGCTACTGATACTTGGAAGAATGCATACAAGGCATTTCCTCTTCATGTTGGTGGCCCCAGGAGTATCCACAATCAATCAAGGACAGCATATGAAGATTTTAAAAATCAAAGCTCAAGTCTAAAGCGTAAGGTTACAGTCTATAACAAAGAATCATTAATCAAGTATGAGACCCGTTTGGAAACATCTTTGGGGATTGTAAGTTTTCTTGCATTGCAAGGTGAACCATTTCGTGGACACAATGAATCTGCCCTTTCCTTAAATAAGGGTAATTTTCTAGAGATGCTTGATTGGTAAACAGCAAGAAAGGAGGAAGTGAGAATCGCGTTTGATGAGCTATGCCCAGGAAATGCACAAATGATTTCTTCAACAATTCAAAAAGCACTTGCCAAAAGTTGTGCAGATGGGGTCCGAAGAGCAATAAAACAAGAGATGGGGGATAATCTTTATTCGGTTCTTATTGATGAATCTCGTGATATATCAGTAAAGGAACAAATGGCCTTGGTTGTGAGGTAAGCCATTGGGTACTTTATTATGTGTTCCATCTTTTGCCTGGTAATCGCCTTTTTCTAATTAACTAATTTTATTATTTCTTCTATGTCTTACAGGTATATGAGCAAGGGAGAAGTTATTGAAAGATTTTTGGGTATCAAGCATGTCAAGGAGACAACAACAGAAGCACTAAAGAAAGCATTGGTTGAGGTTCTTGGTAATAATGGGCTACTTATTGCAAATTTACGAGGGCAAGGGTATGATGGAGCATCTAATATGAGGGGAGAATTCAATAGTGTTCAAAAACTTGTCCGAGATGAAAACCCATATGCTTTCTATATGCATTGTTTAGCCCATCGATTGCAGCTAGTAGTTGTTCTTTGTCTCAAGATGTTGTTCTTCCATTGAGGATTTCTTTGAATATGTGGCCTTGATTGTGAACGCCGCTGGTTCGTCTTGCAAGAGGAAGGATATATTGCTTGATAAGCAACGCATAAATCTGTTGGCTAAGTTAGAGAGTGGAGAAATTTTCTCAGGAAGAGGGAAAAACCAAGAAACATCATTGGCTAGACCAGGAGATACAAGATGGGGCTCTCATTATAAAACACTAGTTCGTATAGAATCGATGTGGGATGCAGTTATACAAGTGTTAGCTATTGTGCATGAGGATGAGCGTAATCCATCTAGGGCAGGAGGTTTGGTGCAGATAATGGAGTCTTTTAGCTTTGTGTTCATCATGAAATTGATGTTGCAAATCCTTCAGCATTACAAATCAATTGTCACTTCTCCTCCAACGGAAGGATCGAGAATATTGTTCAAGCCATGTCTTTGGTTACAGATGTGAGGTCTTCCTTGGCCAACTTGAGGAACCATGGTTGGGAGCCACTCTTTGAAGATGTCAAGATCTTTTGTAATGTTAATGATATTCGGTTCCAAATATGGATGAAGCTGTGCGAGATTCGGCCGATCAAGAAAAGGAGGGAGAAATAATGTTACTCAAGAACATTTTTTTTCGTGTTGATACCTTCTATGCAGCGATAGATGCTATCAGCACAGAGCTGGATCATCGCTTTAATGACATGGCTTCAGAACTGCTATGTGGATTTGCTTGTCTTGACCCAAGAGACTCATTTTCCAAGTTTGATTTGGACAAAGTTGCTAAGCTTACGAGACATCTATGATGCAGATTTCTCCAATGATGACCGTGGCGTATGAAAACCGAGCTCAGCTTGTTCATCAACCACATGAGAAGACATGATGACTTTAGAGTTTGTTATGATCTTGCAAGCCTAGCCAAGAAAATGTTTGAACTTGAAAGAAATATTATGTTCCCTCCGGTTTATCGCCTTATTGAGTTGGGGTTGCTTCTACGGTGGCAACGACATCGGTTGAAAGGGCCTTCTCAAAGAATGAAGATCATCAAGACCGATTTGGCGACAGCAAGATGTCCAATGGTTGGCTTGATGACTTAATGGTGTGCTACATCGAGAGAGAGATATTTAAAGGACTTGATCTTGCTGAAATTAAGAAAGAATTTCAACGTGAAGGTAGAAGAATGCCATTGCCACGTTCTATTTAATGAGAGTAAATCTTCATTATGGGTATGTATTCTTTCTAACTATCTTCACTTGCATAATGTTGTTTATATCATTATATCCTATTAGTTACTAATTCATGATTTATCTCTGGTGTTTATGTTTTATAGGTCATCTTTATGCCGGTCTAGGTAATACAAATGGTTTTTTTGGCACTCAATCATCCATGTAATCTTCATCAGCTGAGGTATTTAGAGTGCCAATAGTTAAGTTTTGATTTCGGTTTTATTTGTTGAACACCAAGTAATATTTATCGAGTATTTGTTGAACATCATATACATGGTTTTTTTGTTCAAACACTCTGCCACACCTAGAAATTATTCCTGCCTTCGCCACTGAACACATCTATGTGGTAGCTTGAGAGGGGTAGATCGGAATGGAGAGACGCAACACAAGACAAGGGTTTAGATAGCTTCGGGCCCCGGAAAACAGCATCCGGTAACAACCCTACATGATGTTTGTGGCTAGGTCTCATTATGCTCATGAGGGAGCCACCGTATCTCCGGCTCTCCTAGTTGTGTCTAGCCTTAACAATTATTCAACCTCTCCCCCTTGGAGTGCCCTGCCCCTCCTTATATAAGTTAAAGGGACAGGTTACATGTAGAGTCCACCTCGGATTAAGACTTAAACTATTCTGACTTCTCATCACGGGCTTCTCTTCATGGGCTTCTTAACGTCTTGGGCTTCTTAACGTTTTGGGCTTATTAACCCCAGGCGACTCTGTCACAATCCGACTTACCATCTGGTTTAACATCTCACGGCTTAAACATCTGGCTTAACATCTGCTGGCTTAAACATCTGGCTTAACATCTGCCGGCTTAAACATCTGGCGTAAACATCTACCGGCTTAAACATCTGGCTTAACATCTGCCGGCTTAAACATCTGGCTTAACATCTGCCAGCTTAAACATCTGGCTTAAACATCTGCCAGCTTAAACATCTGGCTTAACATCTGGCTTAACATCTGCCGGCTTAAACATCTAGCTTAAACATCTGCCGGCTTAAACATCTGCTGGCTTAAACATCTGCTGGGTCACTAATGAAACACCAAGTCTCAACCGGGGCATATCTCTGGCCGGGTCAAACCGCGGGGTATATCCCCGACAACAAGAGCAAAATACTTAAATAAAAATAGGCTATGTCCACTGACGGCTTTTTTGGCGAGACATTATGTTCTGGCCTTATTATTATTTCGAACCGTTCTTTAGCCTCCCGCTTCGCGTTTCGAGGCGCGGTCTTCATTAACATGTCTAGTCAAAGTAGAGATCGTGTCCCCTTATTGTGGGATTCTCATCAATACGGGTTTGGGTAATCCAACTGTGCTGTTTTGCATGACCCCTTGGGAATAGGCTAGTTTTAAGGGCCGGGGCGCTTGATATTCACTGCCTTTATAAGTGGATACTAGGGATCAAACCCTAACAAAACTAACTCGATTACATGATAAATCTCATCCAACCCATCACCGTCCAGCAAGCCTACGATGGAATTACTCACGGACGGCGGTGAGCATCATGAAATTGGTGATGGACGCTGGTTGATGATGACGACAGCGACAGATTCCCCTCTCCGGAGCCCCGAACGGACTCCAGATCAGCCCTCCCGAGAGGTTTTAGGGCTTGGCGGCGGCTCCATATCGTAAAACGCGATGAATCCTTCTCTCTGATTTTTTTCTCCCCGAACACGAATATATGGAGTTGGAGTTGAGGTCGGTGGAGCGTCAGGGGGCCCACGAGGCAGGGGGCGCGTCCCCACCCTCGTGGACAGGTGGAGGCCCCCTTGACGTGGATTCTTCTTACAATATTTTTAATTTTTTTCCAAAAATAAGTTCCGTGGAGATTCAGGTCATTCCGAGAACTTTTGTTTCTGCACATAAATAACACCATGGCAATTCTGCTGAAAACATCATCGATGCAGGTTAGTTCCATTCAAATCATGCACGTTAGAGTCCAAAACAAGGGCAAAAGTGTTTGGAAAAGTAGATACGACGGAGATGTATCAACTCCTCCAAGCTTAAACCTTTGCTGGTCCTCAAGCAATTCAGTTGATAAACTGAAAGTGATAAAGAAAAACTTTTACAAACTCTGTTTGCTCTTGTTGTTGTAAATATGTAAAGCCAACATTGAAATTTTCAGCAAAGATTATGACTAACCACATTCACAATAACTCTTAGGTCTTATGTTTACTCATGTCAATGGCATAATCAACTAGCGAGCAATAATAATAAATCTCGGATGACAACACTTTATCAAAACGATCATGATATGATATAACAAGATGGTATCTCGCTAGCCCTTTCTGAGACCGCAAAACATAAATGCAGAGCACCTTTAAAGATCAAGGACTGACTAGACATTGTAATTCATGGTAAAAGAGATCCAATCATAGTCATACCCAATATAAATTAATAGTAATGGATGCAAATGACAGTGCTCTCCAAATTTGGTGCTTTTTAATGAGAGGGTGATGACTCGACATAAAAGTAAATAGATAGACCCTTCGCGGAGGGAAGCAGGGATTTGTAGAGGTGCCAGAGCTCGATTTTAAAGCAGAGATAAATAATATTTTGAGCGGCATACTTTCATTGTCAACATAACAACCAAGAGATGGCGATATCTTCCATGATACACACATTATAAGCGGTTCCCAAAAAATGTTAAAGTTTATAATCCCCCTCCACCACAAGCATCAATCCATGGCTTGCTCGAAACAACGAGTGCCTCCAACTAACAACAGTCCCAGGGCGAGTTTTGTTTGCAATTATTTTGATTTGATTTGCATAAAGCATGGGACTGAGCATCCCGGTGATCAGCCATTTTCTCGTGAGTGAGGAGCGGAGTCCACTCCTCTTGATAATAACCCACCTAGCATGGAAGATACGGACAACCCTAGTTGATACATGAGCTATTCGAGCATACAAAACAGAATTTCATTTGAAGGTTTAGAGTTTGGCACATACAAATTTACTTGGAACGGCAGGTAGATACCGCATATAGGAAGGTATGGTGGACTCATATGGAATAACCTTGGGGTTTAAGGGATTGGATGCACAAGCAGTATTCCCGCTTAGTACAAGTGAAGGCTAGCAAAAGGCGGGAAGCGACCAACTAGAGAGCGACAACAGTCATAAACATGCATTAAAATTAATAAACATTGAGTACAAGCATGAGTAGGATATAATCCACCATGAACATAAATATCGTGAAGGCTATGTTGATTTGTTTCAACTACATGTGTGAACATGTGCCAAGTCGAGTCACTTAAATCATTCAAAGGAGGATACCACCCCACTATACTACATCACAACCATTTTAATAGCATGTTGGCACGCAAGGTAAACCATTATAACTCATAGCTGATTAAGCATGGCATAAGCAATTGTCATTGCAAACATGTTTATTCATAATAGGCTGAATCAGGAACGATGAACTAATCATATTTACAAAAACAAGAGAGGTCAAGTTCATACCAGCTTCTCTCATCTCAATCAGTCCATCATATATCATCATAATTGCCTTTCACTTGCACGACCGAACGATGTGAATAATAATAATAATAGTGCACGTGCATTGGACTAAGCTGGAATCTGTGAGCATTCAATAAACATGAGAAGACAAGGCAATATGGGCTCTTGGTTAAATCAACAATAATGCATATAAGAGCCACTTCAACAATTTAATCATGGTCTTCTCCTATCGACCCCAAAGAAAAGAAAAGAAATAAAACTATTTACACGGGAAAGCTCCCAACAAGCAAAAGAAGAACGGGAAATCTTTTTGGGTTTTATTTTTAATTATTACTACTACAGGAAGAAAGGTAAACTAACTAAAAGCTACACTAATTTTTTTTGTTTTTCTTAAAGTTTATCAAATACACAAGAAGAAAGCAAGGAAAATAAAATAAACTAGCATGGATATTACAGTGAAAAAGTATGAGCACCGACATCTAGCAATGAGTGTGAACGTAAATGTAACGTCGGTGGGAAATACGTACTCCCCCAAGCTTAGGCTTTTGGCCTAAGTTGGTTTATTGCCACGGATGGCCTGGCGGATATCCATAGTTGTAGCCGGGGTCGTACTGAGATGAAGATGACTCTGATTGCCACTGGTTGACAATCATCTCCGGATCCCACTGGTAATTAGACTGTCGTGGAGGTTCAAATTGTGGTTCCAGCTCCGGCTCTGTGGCTGATGTAGGGTTCCGATAGGCGTGAATGGCCGCCAGCGGAACGAGATACGGACTTGCAGATAAATCAAACAAGGAAGGAGCAGGCAAGGTAATAGTCTCAGGATGATGTTTATCAAAGAACAATTTGTATTTAAGCGCCCCTCCCCTATTCTTCACAATAAAATCATGCGCTACCATGCTCTTATAATCTAAATAAACAGTAGGCGGCAATTTTTCTTCCTTTTCATAGTGCCTAATAGGTATGCAATAGTATGTAGCAAGGCGTGAAGCATAAATACCTCCAAAGATGGGGCCCTTTGTACGGTTCAAACTTAACCGTTTGGCAATAATACCGCCCATACTAACAGAGTTATCACAAAATAAACCATGGAACACAATAATAATATTAGGAACACTAAGGTTTCCACAGTTTCCGCGACCAATTAAGCAATGACTAGCAAATATGGCAAAGTAGCGTAAAACAGGAAAATGTATGCTAGTGATTCTTGCATCGGAAACCTTCCTAGTTTCCTCTACAGTAATAGTGTCAATAAACCCGTCCACATCTTTACGATGTGGTTCCTCTAAACTATCCTCGAAAGGTATTTTGCAAACCCTACAAAATTCATCTAGTGGCATCTTCTTAACTACATCATATAAATGAAACTCTACTGAAGGAGGTGATTCCTTAGGATAATAGTAGAAGTTTTGCACAAAAGTATTGGTGAGTAAGAGATACTGTTCGCGTTGGTCGCGGAGGAAGTCGGTGAGGCCTGCATTCTCAGCCAATTCATAAAAATCATCATAAATCCCAACTGCTCTCAAGAAATCATCGGAAGGCCATTCACACGCCCGAACCTCCGCGGTGCGAGGCAGATTATATTTGGGCATATCTGCTTCTTCACTTTGTTTTTCCTTCGAGCTTCGGCTCGATGAGCCCCTCAAAAATCTCTTCATTATTTTCTAAAAAATTCTGAAATTTTTAGTAACTTCAAATAAAAGTGAACCAAGCTCAACAAAATTGATAGCAACTACTCCTACAAGTGCCTAGAGACCATGTCATGCATTAGAACTACTTAGAACCATATAAATTTGACATGCAATCTCAAGAACATGGTCACCTAGGTAGCACAAAATTGCAATGAATAAAGCACTAGAACAAAAACTAATTGGACCAATGGAGGAGTCACATACCAAAGAACAATCCCCCAAAGCAGTTTTGTGAGAGGTGCCGTGAGAAAGGAGATCAAAATCGCATGACAAAATGAGCTAGAACTCGTGCTTGAGCTGGATGGTGATTTTTTGGGAGGAAGAAGAAGTGTGTGGTGCAGGAATAAGTGGAGGGAGCCACCATGGGCCCACGAGGTAGGGGGGCACGCCCTGCAGGGGTGGGCGCGCCCTGGACCCTCGTGGTCAGGTGCTTGCTCCCACTGCTATGTTCTCAGTGCCAGATATTCTAAATTATTCCAGAAAAAATCATATTAAATTGGCAGGGCGTTTGGAGAACTTTTATTTTTGGGGTATTTTTATATTGCATAGATAATTCAGGAAACAGACAAAAAAATACTATTTTTACTTTATTTCAACTAAATAACAGAAAGTAGGAGGAGGGTACAGAAGGTTGTGCCTTCTAGTTTCATCCATCTGATGCTCATCAAAAGGAATCTACTAACAAGGTTGATCAAGTCTTGTTAACAAACTCATTCCGAATAACATGAAACCGGAGAAATTTCGAATAACACTATGTTACCTCAACGGGGATATGCACATCCCCAATAATAAGAATATCATATCTCTTTTTGACAGTAGGAAGAGGAAATTCAAAACCTCCAAAAATAATGGATGGAATTTTTCCAATAGAGTTGATACTATGAACTTGAGGTTGTTTCCTCGGAAAGTGTACCGTATGCTCGTTACCATTAACATGAAAAGTGACATTGCCTGTGTTGCAATCAATAACAGCCCCTGCAGTATTCAAAAAAGGTCTTCCAAGAATAATAGACATACTATCGTCCTCGGGAATATCAAGAATAACAAAGACATTTGCAACTACAACAGGCACATCCTCACAAATACCGACAGGTATAGCAGTTGATTTATCAGCCATTTGCAAAGATATTTCAGTAGGTGTCAACTTATTCAAATCAAGTCTACGATATAAAGAAAGGGGCATAACACTAACACCGGATCCAAGATCGCATAAAGCAGTTTTAACATAGTTTCTTTTAATGGAGCATGGTATAGTGGGTACTCCTGGATCTCCTAGTTTCTTAGGTATTCCACCCTTAAAAGTATAATTAGCAAGCATGGTGGAAATCGCAGCTTCCGGTATCTTTCTTTTATTAGTGACAATTTCTTTCATATACTTAGCATAAGGATTCATTTTGAGCATATCAGTTAAACGCATACGCAAAAAGATAGGTCTAATCATTTCAAAGAAAGCGCTCAAAATACTCATCATCCTTTTTCTTGGATTGTTTGGGAGGAAAAGGCATGGGTTTCTGAACCCATGGTTCTCTTTCTTTACCGTGTTTCCTAGCAACAAAATCTCTCTTATCATAACGTTGATTCTTTGATTGTGGGTTATCAAGATAAACAACAGGTTCAATTTCTACATCATTATCATTGCTAGGTTGAGCATCATCATGAACATCATCTTTAACATTTTCACTAGTTTCACGTTCATTACCAGATTGTGTTTCAAAGATCGTAAATAGAAATATCATTTGGATTCTCACGTGGTTCAGTAATAGGTTCACTAGAAGCATGCAAAGTCCTATCATTTTTATTTTTCTTCTTTTTAGAAGAACTAGGTGTGTCAATATTATTTCTCTGAGAATCTTGCTCAATTCTCTTAGGGTGGCCTTCAGGATACAAAGGTTCCTAAGTCATTTTACTAGTTCTAGTAGCCACTCTAACAGCATAATCATTATTCTTACTATTTAATTCTTTGAGCAAATCATTTTGAGCTTTAAGTACTTGTTCTTCTTGAGTGGTGGCCACAGAAGCATGTTTACTAATGAGTTTAAGTTCACCTTTAACTCTAGACATATAATCACCCAAGTGTTCAAGCGTATCGGAATTGTTTTTCAATTGTCTACCAATATAAGCATTGAAGTTTTCTTGTTTAACAATAAAATTGTCAAACTCATCTAAGCATTGTCTAGCAGACTTATAACGAGGGATATCACCTTCATCAAATCTATAGAGAGAATTTACCTTTACTACCTGTGTCGGGTTATTAAGACCATGTGTTTCTTCAATAGGTGAGGGATTAAGATCATATATTTCTTCAACAGGCGGTAAATTAAGACCATGTATTTCTTCAATAGGAGGTAAATTCTTAACATCTTCAGCTTTAATACCTTTTTCTTTCATAGATTTCTTTGCCTCTTGCATATCTTCGTGGATCGAGAAATAGAACACCCTCTTCTTCGGAGTTGGTTTAGGGATAGGCTCAGAGTTGGCTGCGTAGCGCCCAATTATTTTCATTTGTCAACATATTATTCAATAGAGTTTCAGCTTCATCCGTGTTCTTTCCTGAAAATGTAACCAGCACAACCATCCAGGTAATCTCTGGAGGCATCGGTTAGTCCATTATAAAAGATATCAAGTATTTCATTTTTCTTAAGAGGATGATCAGGCAAAGCATTAAGTAATTGGAGAAGCTTCCCCCAAGCTTGTGGGAGACTCTCTTCTTCAGTTTGCACAAAATTGTATATATCCCTTAAAGCGGCTTGTTTCTTATGAGCAGGGAAATATTTAGCAGAGAAGTAATAAATCATATCCTAGGGACTACGCACACAACCAGGATCAAGAGAACTAAACCATATCTTAGCATCACCCTTTAATGAGAACGGAAATATTTTAAGGATATTAAAGTAGCGTGTTCTCTCATCATTAGTGAACAGGGTGGCTATATCATTTAATTAGTAAGATGTGCCACAATGGTTTCAGATTCATAGCCATAAAAAGGATCAGGTTCAACCAAAGTAATTATATCAAGATCAACAGAGAATTCATAATCCTTATCAGTAACACAGATAGGTGAGGTAGCGAAAGCAGGGTCAGGTTTCATTCTAGCATTAAGAGATTGCTGCTTCCATTTAGCTAATAACTTCTTAAGATCATATCTATCATTGCAAGCTAAAATAGCTCTAGCAGCTTCTTCATCCATAACATAACCTCAGGAACAACAGGCAATTCATATTTATTAGGGGAGAGTCTTCATCATCACTATCTTCAAGATTACGGTTTCAATAATTTCATTCTCTCTAGCCCTAGCAATTTGTTCATCAAGAAATTCACCAAGTGGCACAAGAGTATCAAGCATAGAAGTAGTTTCGTCATAAGTATCATGCATAGCGAAGTGGCATCATCAATAACATGCGACATATCGGAATGAATAAGCGAAGCATGTTCAGTGTCGCAAGCTTACTCAAAACAGAAGGTGAATCAAGTGCAGAGCTAGATGGCAGTTCCTTACCTCCCCTCGTAGTTCAGGGATAAATTGTTGTTTTGCGTCTTTCAAGTTCTTCATAGGGATCAGCAGATATAAATCCCACGTGACTCAAAGAATAGAGCTATGCTCAAGACAGCGCTTGGAAAAATAGTCTTGATAACCCACAAGTATAGGGGATCGCAACCGTTTCGAGGGTAGAGTATTCAACCCAAATTTATTGATTCGACACAAGGGGAGCCAAAGAATATTCTCAAGTATTAGCAGTTGAGTTGTCAATTCAACCATACCTGGATAACTTAATATCTGCAACAAAGTATTTAGTAGCAAAGTAGTATGGAAGTAACGGTAACGGTACCAAAAGTAATATTTTTGGGTTTTGTAGTGATTGTAACAGTAGCAACGGAAAAGTAAATAAGCAAAGAACAATATGTGAAAAGCTCGTAGGCATTGGATCGGTGATGGAGAATTATCTTTGGATGCGGTTCATCATGTATGATCATAACATAGGGTGACATGTAACTAGCTCCAATTCATCAATGTAATGTAGGCATGTATTCCGAATATAGTCATACGTGCTTATGGAAAAGAACTTGCATGACATATTTTGTCCTACCCTCCTGTGGCAGCGGGGTCCTAGCGGAAACTAAGGGATATTAAGGCCTCCTTTTAATAGAGTACCAGACCAAAGAATTAACACATAGTGAATACATGAACTCCTCAAGCTACGGTCATCACCTTGAGTGGTCCCGATTATTGTCACTTCGGGGTTGCCGGATCATAACACATAGTAGGTGATTATAGACTTGCAAGATAAGATCAAGAACTCACATATATTCATGAAAACATAATAGGTTCAGATCTGAAATCATGGCACTCGGGCCGTAGTGACAAGCATTAAGCATAGCAAAGTCATAGCAACATCAATATCGAACATAGTGGATACTAGGGATCAAACCCTAACAAAACTAACTCGATTACATGATAAATCTCATCCAACCCATCACCGTCCAGCAAGACTACGATGGAATTACTCACGCACGGCGGTGAGCATCATGAAATTGGTGATGGAGGATGGTTGATGATGACGACGGTGACGGATTCCCCTCTCCGGAGCCCCGAACGGACTCTAGATCAGCCCTCCCGAGAGGTTTTAGGGCTTGGCGGCGGCTCCGTATCGTAAAACATGATGAATCCTTCTCTCTGATTTTTTTCTCCCTGAACACGAATATATGGAGTTGGAGTTGAGGTCGATTGGGCGTCGGGGGCCCACGAGGTGAGGCGCGCATACAGGGGCGCCCCCCGCCCTCGTGGACAGGTGGAGGCCCCCCTGACGTGGATTCTTCTTCCAGTATTTTTAGTATTTTCAAAAAATAAGTTCCGTGGAGTTTCAGGTCATTCCGAGAACTTTTGTTTCTGCACATAAATAACACCATGGCAATTCTGCTGAAAATAGCGTCAGTCCAGGTTAGTTCCATTCAAACCATGCAAGTTAGAGTCCAAAACATGGGCAAAGGTGTTTGGAAAAGTAGATACGACGGAGTTGGAGTTAAGGTCGGTGGAGCGTCAGGGGGCCCACGAGGCAGGGGGCGCCCCCTGGGGGGGGGCAGGCGTGCCCCCACCCTCGTGGACAGGTGGAGACCCCCCTGACGTGGATTCTTTGTCACAGCCCTAGAATTTGTTTGTCATTAGTTGCATTAAGGCATTCATGTCATCATGTTCAAATTTCTCAGAAAGTTGAAATGGGGATTGCCTAAACCCTAGCATTAAAGGAATTCACTAGTTTTACCTAAAATATTTTCGGTAAGTCCAAATGGCTTTCAAAATGTTCATCATTTACGGTAAATCTGTAAACACTAGCAGAGGTGATGCACATTTTTCCATGACATATTTGGGCTCTGAATTAAATCATATTCTATTTGAATTTGGGCACTTAAATACTATGAAATATTTAAAATGTCCAAATAATCCTAAACTGAAATGTTCCATGTTGGATATATTCCAAGCACTGGCCATGATCAGTTTGGTGATTTTTGAGTGTGCCTAAGTATTTTTAATAAAGCCAAACACTATTACAGAAAATAGAGAAGAGAAATAAAAATAGGAAAAGAATAGAGGCTCACCTGCGCAACCTACCTGGCGCCCACCAACCGGCCCAGCTCCTGTTTCGCCCAGCCCACCACCGCCTGGCTCCTGTCGCCTTCCTCCTCGCGCCCAAGGGGGGCGCGTGCGACGGCAGCGTGGCCACACGCCGCCACCTCCTCCTGCATGGCTGCCTCCTCCTCCTGGGCGTCTCCCGCGATGCCATGCACCCCCTGACCGCTCTCTCTCTCTCTCTCCGTGCTTTCCCCTCCCTGCTCTCTCTCCCTCTGCTGGCGCCACCGTCGCCGCCGCTCGTATTGCCTCGGCCACCGCCCTCCTCGCCCATCCAACATGCTCTAGAGACCATGGTGCCTCCCTCGTCCTCCCCGATGGCTCACGCGACCGGAGAAGCCCCGAAGCGCCGCCCCGACGCTTTTCCCCTCCTCGGCTGCCGGAGATCGGCCTCGCCACCTCGCTCGGCTCCGACCTTTCCCGAGGCCGCTCCGAAGCCTACTGGAACCACCGTGAGCTCCTGATCATCCTCCCCCTCTCCGTTTCCTCTCTAGCATGTCGTAGCCGCCGTGCCTCTATCACCCGACAGCGCCGCCGCCAAAGCTCGCCGGCGATGACGCTCCGGTAACCATATGGTCCCGGGCTAGTGTCCAACGCACTCCCCGCAACACGTAGAAGCCGTAGATGCTAGTGCCGCCCGCTTAGGCCATCGCAGTTGACGAGCCCGGCTCGCCCGAGCTCCGGCCGCCGCCAAACACGCCGCGGCACCTTTTCCGCGACCCCGAGCCCAACTACATGCACCACTGCCGCTCGCCTCAGCTACCTTTTAGAGCCCAACGGTGCTCGAGCAGTGCAAAGGTAGGCGAAACCCGAGCCACCCCGGTGCGTCTCCGCCGCGTTTTTGGTCGTCGCCGGTGAAACTCCGGCGAGCCAACGTGGCACATTTAGTTAACACTAATGACGCCATTAGCTGATCACTGTGCCACTGACGGATGGGCCCCACGCGCTAGATTAACCCCGGAATTATTCCCTGTTTAAATTAGACTAACCCACCGGGCACACATGTCGAGTTGACTTTCTTTGGCGTGGCAGTTGACTAGGCCCACCTGTCATCCACCCAAACCAGTCTGTGTCACTGATGTGTGGATCCCACATGTCAGGTTTGACCTAGAACCGCTTGTTGACCTGCTGAGGTCAGCATGACCTAATGCTGATGCAATAACTCTTTTTCTGGATTTATTTTAATTCAGGAAATTCCAGAAAATATCCTAAACTTCTAAAATTCATAGTAATTCAACCGTAGCTCAGATTGAAATAACTTATATATGAAAAATTATCAGAAAAATCCAATCTATCCATCTGTACCATTTTCATGCATGTTTGAACAAGTTAACCTCACTGTTTAGGATGAAACATGAATAGGGCAATTTTGATAATAGTTTTGGAGTTGGGATTTGATATAGTTTTGAATTCCACTTCAATCAAAATGACTTGCTGTTGCATTAGCCCAAATCACAGCATATTGCCATGTCATGATCATGCATCATATTGCTGCATTGCATTGATTGTGTTTCTTCCTTGTTTGTCGGTGCTTGGTCCTCTTGGTAGGCGTATCCCGACGATGAGTTCGATGACACGGATGAAGAACTATATTATCTTGAAGTGCCGTGCAAGCAAAACCCCTTGTTCATTCCGAAAAAATCCCACTCTCTCGCCTCCTGCTCTCTTTTACTGCATTAGGACAACAACGATTCATCTGTTACTTGCTGCGGTAGTTGAACCCCTTTATCCTCTTGCATGACCTGTCATTCCACAAGAAATAGATGAAACCCACTAGCATGAGTAGGAGTTGTTTGAGTCCTGTTGTGCCTACTCATTCATGCTTGTTTGTCATGCCTGCTATTGCTTAGAGTTGAGTCAGTCCGATTCATCGGGATGAATCGGAGGTGTGTGAACATGTCCTCTTGTGTGTGAGCTAAGTGTGTGAACACGATTTGGTAAAGGTAGCGGTGAGAGGCCATGTAGGAGTACATGGTGGGTCGTCTCATTGAAGCCGTCCTCGTGAACTGAAGTTACGTGTTTGTGATCCATGAAACAGTTACTACCACACATCGGGATGCTTAATTGACTCTCTCGACTTCTTAACCACCCTTGTTCTCTGTCCAGGAGTTGCAACTAGTTTCTGGTGTTTGTAGGATATGTGTTGGAGGCCGTGCGTAGCCCTGACCCTAGTGGTGGGCTATGATGCGGTAGATACACCGTGGCCCGGTGTACCGAATGCCCGTTTGGTATCTCGGGAACCCTGCACACATCGTTCGGGGCCGTTAGTGGAAACCTCGGCCGGACTCCCTGCGGATGGAACCCGAATAGGCGATAAACCTGGACTAGGGACTTGAGTGTTTAGGTCGGCCGTGGCCGACACCCTCGCTGGGCTTCCGCTTGAAGGTTGTCGAGTACATGTCGTGTAAACGGCGGTAAGTGGTGAGAGCGTGTGTGAAGAAGTACACCCCTGCAGGGTTAGTATGATCTATTGAATAGCCGTGTCCGCGGAGAAGGACTTCTGGGTTGCCTATATCAGTTCATAGACAAGTGAAAGTGGATACTCTAAAATGCGCAAGATAAGCGTGAGTGCTATGGTTGGCGTTCTCGTAGGAAGATGGGAGCGGGTCCATAGTGGTGTATTGATATGGTGAATATGTGGACTCATGTGCGCCACCTCAAAAGAGTTACTTGCAGTCGTAGTTCAGGTTAGCCACCGAGTCAAAGCGGGCTTGCTGCAGTCAAACTCCACCACCCCCTTTGTTGATAATGATGCATATGTAGTTAGTTCTGATGTAAGTCTTGCTGAGTACGTTTGTACTCACGTTTGCTTATTTTATGTTTTGCGAGAGACGTCGGTCTCGCTAGTAGTTCACTTTGGACTTCGACGTTTAGCTTGTTACCTCAGCTACGATCTTGTGCCCTCGGCAGATCTCGGTAGATAGTCGGGCTTCTCGACCTCTTTTTCATTTGTAGATGTACGTACTCAGACATGTTAAGCTTCCGCTTGTGCTTTGACTTGTATGTTTCGAGTGTTGGGTCATGAGACCCATGTTTGTAATATCTCGCTCCTCGGAGCCTAATGAATAAATATTTTAGTCGTAGAGTTATGTTGTGATGCCATGTTGTATTTACGCATATTGAGCATATTGTGTGTATGTTTGAAATGCTTGGTATGTGTGGGATCTGACAATCTAGTTGTTTATCCTTGGCAGCCTATCATATGGGGAAATGTAGTCTAGTGCTTCCTGAGCAATAGTAGTCCTTCTGACCCGAGTTCACCGGAGTCCTGCTAGCCCAAAGACTACCGCTTTGGACACTTGATCGGCGGCATGTGTTTCACTTCGTTCCTATGTCTGTCCCTTCGGGGAAATGTCACGCGGTGATATCCGAGGTCCTGCCTAGCCTGCTACAACCCGGGTTACCGGAGTCCTGTTAGCCCAGTGCTACAACCCGGATTCACACGCTGCTGACCGACATGCTCGATGTGATTCATGTATGCCTGTCCCCATGGGTTAGTGCCGCTTTGGGTTCACGACTAGCCATGTCGGCCCGGGTTCTCTGTCATATGGATGCTAGCGACACTATTATATACATGAGCCAAAAGACGCAAACGGTCCCGGGCCATGGTAAGGCGACACCCTTGGGAATACCGTGCGTGAGGCGCAAAGTGATATGAGGTGTTACCGGCTAGATCGATGTGACTTGGAATCGGGGTCCTGACAGCGTTGGTATCAGAGCCTGACTGCCTATAGGATTACCAAGCCAAACTGGTCGAAGTTGTGTCTAGAAATGCTTTAGTTATGTAAGGGAATTGATTGTGGAAGGGAACGTACGGCTCTTTTTACTCCTTATACCTCATGGCCTTCCTATCTGAGCCATCCTCTTCTCTTCTACGGGGTTTAAGAAATAGGATTCTCATCTATCTATCAGGATGACGTGTTACTAATCCATAGACCTTTAAGATTGTTGGTTTTAAGCCCCAGTTCAGTTCCTACTATTTCTGTATGTTAACTGTTGATCTCGGAACCTTGATATTATGATGTTGAGTGGTTATGCCACCATTTTGCAGGATGTCTCAAATCATTTTGAGCATTTATAGCCGTTATGCTGTCCGAGTCATCCCAGGTCTCTAAATAGTCTGATGCATTTGCAAATCCTTTCCTTCCGTTCCCGATGTCCTTTTTGGTCAGAATAAGCACACTAATTGCTGAGTTGAGGTACTCCAGTACCTCGAGATATATGTTGGAGTTATTATTATGACTCTAGGTGTCTAGAGTATCACTTAGTAATCCAGCCATGCTTTGTGTCCCCAGTGTGATGATTCTGGCCATTATTCTTGAAAGCATCCCGTGATGTTATTAGTTAGTAGGCATTCTATTCACGGGTTCTTGAACCGAGATTCACCCTACTTTATGTTGTTAGTATTTGCTAGTTCCCTTAGGTTATTAGTAACCTTGCAATAGTCCTCGAGGTCCGTGGTATTTCTTTCTTTCAAATACCATGAACCAATAAGGCAGAAGTTCTTTGAATTAAAAGATCGCAATCAGAGTACTCTTGAAGAGTTCTCCATTCATAATTGTGACTCTGCCAGTTCTACCTTCTCTTCATGGGTTATCCGGGAGAAATGTTGAGCTTTGCTCGATATACTAATCCATGCCTCCACAACTCGAAAAGTTATATGTTCCTTTGGGTTGTTCTCTTTAGTTGTATTCCGACCCTCCTCTATCAGTTGATAACCAAGAGTATGTGTGCATTTGTGTTCATCGATGCCCTCTTACTCTTGTGGTCCGTCAAGCCATTCTATTTCGGAATGACTAGGAGAAACAAACTCCAGTACCTCATCCATTTCTAGGATTGGGTCAAAGTAGTTGTATCCCGCAGATCAAAATGCCAATTCAGCTTTGTTCTGTTCTACCTTGGAGTGTTACCCCCTTTATGTCAGAATTGTCATGAGAACTGCACCAACTCTCATGAATTCTTGACGTAGTGATACTTCTCACCATCATCATTCATTCCTCGGTCCTCGTGTTGTTGTAACCGGAATGCCGACAAGTGAATTGTGATATGTGAAATCAATATTCCGAGCAACTCGTTGCTTGGTAGCTAATGGACAATATCCTCATTCTTAGCGTGTTGGTTATTAAATCATCATCCTAAGATTGATCGTGCTATCTAGTCCTTATTTACGGTGCACACTTGATTGATGAGTTAGGATCTTGTCAAGTCCTCACTCATTTGATCATATCGTCTTGCCCTCAAAAGCAAGATTGTTCTCGAGCTTAGTAACATACCGGTGGTTCGTGACTTTCCAAATATCTTCTTGGAAGTGTTACCGGGTTGTTTCCTGACTGTTATGTTGAGCTTGTGATCAAGTGGTTTCTTGTGAACCACCCTTTCTCCAAGAATCTGTGTTGGATATCCCTGAGCTAGTTGGTTAAGCTAGACAACAACTTGGAGAGTTGGAAGATAAAAGCTTGCCTAACTTAGTTCGTTCCAAAGGGATATTCTTGTGTAGTGTGTGTTGAAGAAAGATGATATCTTCATCGATTGGTCCCTCGTGATCGATTCTGGACCTATTGTCCTATCAATCCTTTGATTTGAGTGTGGGCTATCGTCAAATCAAATCAGTACCAATGATGCTCGTAATGTTGTCTTACTCATGGTTGATCCCTCGAGCATATACCATTACATCTTTTGGTCTGACCAATGCTATCACCGTGTTCACATGATGGTGGAAGTCCAGTGATATGGAAATTTCGATGAGTTCTTTGTTGAGCCCATTAGCAGCATTTTGTCTCCCCCATGAGTCATGTTGAACATCAACCTAGTGTTGGAAACTTGTGTAAGCATTTCTTCGTGTGCCGTTCATGAAGCCTATGCTTGGATGGAAGAAGTGACTTCCTCGAATTCATGTGCGTTAGGTGTAAGTTGCCGCCATGATTATGAGAAAGGTTTGTTTTGTTTCCTTTGGAATCATCCCAAATCAGTCATGCACATGTGCGAAGTATTCTATAGTCTGGAGGCTTGCAACCTTCATCCTATATGTATTCCTAGCATACCAAGCCACTGATTGATTTGTTCAAGGAGAAGGAGTTCCTTCATAACAACTAGTCATGACTTATGTTAGGACTTCGTTATCCTCGATGATGGTTCCCAACCTGAACTCGGTAGTGTTTCATTATAAGACTACCATGTGATCATGCTTGTCTAGGACAACATGTTCACATGTGTGTAGCAGAACCAGCTCATGTTTTGGAGCTTGCTATCGTAGTTCATATCCCGAGAATCTCGCAACGCGTCATCTCGTCGATTTGTGTTGCGACCTTTCTTTTCAGACATCTTTGAGTCCGGAGTATCCTATTACCAATCGGATCTGAATCTCGAGGCAGATATGATGGTTGGAACATTCCCAACAGTTGCATTTTGTTCCCAAATTTGCACCCCATTGTGCCAATTTCCATGGGCTGCCCCTCTCAGTAATTGATGTCCAGGATCATCCTCAAAAGTGGACTTACCATGGGTCCCATTCATTTCCGATGATAAGCAAATCATCCATTGCGTTGTCTTCAACAAGGTAGTCCACATCATCCATTCTAGTCCGAGTATGTCATTCTTTCGAACTCCTTCAAATGATCGATTGTGATTGCCTTAGGCTGGTATAAAGAGTTCCAACGATCTATGGATCAAAAGTAATTATTTTTTCCACTTAAGGGAATAGTTCTTTGCGTCACTTTTCCTGAGGTGCCCCGTTTCGGAATCATGGCCATGTAGCGACCCGACCTCAGACGGTCAAGCCTACGTATTCTTGTGCCATCCTCGGATCGATATCTTTGGCACCCAGTACATCAATGTATATATCAAAGTGCAATCACATGTATAAATAACGTAAAATGATATATACCTCATAATACTCAGCGGAAACAATCAAACGGGTGTGGAGTCCCATCAACGCCATCGGCAGGTTGAGTGTAGACCGTAACCACTGCCGTACTCTTACTGCGTCGAGGAAATATCTACAACATGATACGTTGCAGCCGTGTAGGTCGATTACATTGAATGTACCGCAAGATCACAATAAGAGAAAACTGATGATAAACTATACTATATGCAGAATGGCTTTATGGCTCAGTATCTCGAGTTTTGTTTATGTAAAAGCTGATTTTATTTTACCTACATCAAAGGAATAGAATGAAGTCTGTACCAAGGAGTTTTCTATCATGACATGGTTCCGCCAACCGATGTCTCATAGCCCAAAAATTCAGCATATGTTGCCCACAATTAAGTTATCAATCCGGTGTTGAGAGTTCCGAGATAGATCCAAGTCCAGAGGCTCAAATTGTCCGTAATCGGGACACGGCTAATCGATTAGGTTTATAACCCTCTGCAGAGGTTTGTACACTTTACCCGCAAGATTCGATCCCTCTCTTTACGTTCTCGCACTTCGTGGTGTTTGAGAACAAGATGACCAAACATGGTCTTCCAAAGAGTTCCTCGACCACCGTCCGGTACTCAACCCATCCTACCGTAGTTCTACATCCGCTAGTACCGTCCCCAGCCAGTCACAACTAAGGTCAACCAAGCCAGAGCCCATAATGACTTGCGGTTGCACATGTAAGCTTCCGGGCATGAAGTATTCCTCCGTCTCTTTGAGTCTGGGTGAAGCTTTCCGCAAGATGTCATGGCGCTTCTCCATGCATCCCGGCCAACGACTGGTTTCTCCAGGGTGCCCACAACCATCCTTCACCCAAGAGTGTGTATTGAATTCTTGTCTCGAGTCTTGAAGTCTTGAGGCCTTGAAGATCTGATCCTTGCAAGTGCCATCATGGAGTTGTCGTCATTGACGAAATCCTTCATTCTCACACCACTCGAAAGCACTCATACCAAACCCCGTCTACTATAGCGTAGCATTAAAATAAATAACGTCCGGGCTTGGTAACAGGGGTGATGGGTTCCTACCTCATGCATACTACTCAACTACAAGGATTCAATAACACTCTCGAGGGGTGGTTGCAAGGATGCCACTAAATGCAATAAAAACATAGGTATGAAAGCAATGGTCAAAGTGAACTTGCTGGTAATACTTGATGAAGATAACAACGTCGAGAAAATGACTTGGTAGAACTAATCATCACTCCGTTGAAAATCTATATAGTCAAACATAGCATTCACATAAGCAAACATCCTAGCAAACAATTTTAGCACTTCGAAATAACAATCAAAACAGCAAGGAAAATCAATAATAAAACTCAAACAAAATCAAAAGAAACTTCAAATAAAACTACAAAGAAAAACTACTAACGAAGATCTATGACTTTGCTACAAACATCTAATATAGTTTTGCCGTAAGTAAAAACTTAACAACAATTAAAATACTAAACTAATAAATTAACAGAAAATAAAATGTAAAAGAACTAATTTAACAGAAAGTATTTTTTCCATAAAATTTTATTTGCAAAAGAAACAAATAAAAAGCTTTTATAAAACTCTAACTATGACCTATAGAAGGTTTCATACAAAACTAAGGAAAATAGATTTTTTAAATAGAAATAAAATTTTTCCTGTTGTTCAATGAAACACAACTAATTTTGTCAAAAGTGACAAAAGAAATAATTTAAAACTAATAAAAACAATAAATAAAAAGCTAAAACAGAGCGGAACTAAATCACATTACGGAAATAAAATCAAAAAAAAAAAAAAACAACAAGGGAGTTACACAGACGTGAGGCAGAGATGGCAGGGAAGGAGACGACGATGTGGAGGGCTGCTCGGCGAGGGGTGAGGTCGCCGGCGAGGGTGGGAGTGGCGGAGGAGGGTCGAGGCGCTTGGGGAGGTTCCAGGAGAGCTCCCGGTGAGCGTTCTAGGCGGGAAAAGGAGGACGGTGGCGAGGAGGCTACAGGCAGGTGGGGGCGTGGTGATGGGAAAAATGGAGCGAGAGGGAGGGGTTTTATAGGCGGTCTCGGGAGGCGCTGGGATGGAAAGACGAGGGAGATCGGGAAGGTGGAGATTCTGTCTCCATGGATATGGAAAGCTTCAGAAAGTGAGAGGAAACAAAGGAAGGAGATGATCTCTTGTTGGGCTAGAATAGGAAAGTGCTTAATGGGCCAAAGGTTTTTCCTAATAAAAGCGATTCCATTCATATTTTTAAAATTAGGAAACTAAAACAATAAAAAGGAAATCAAATCAATTCGGAATAAAGAGTTTTTATATACTAAAATTATCGAAAAAATAAAATGTAGATGATGAGCATTATTCCACGGCCAAAATAAAAACTAAAAAAATGTTTTTCAGAAAATCCCTAAAGGCTTTATTTCTTTTTGCAAATAATTTTTTAAATAAAAACTTTGGTTTTCTTGGCTCAAATATTTTCAAAAATGCCCCTGATTTTGGAGGGTCATTTTCCTCCGCTCTTTCTTGCTTGCAAGAATTTATTTTTCGGGGTATTTCTCGGGGAAGAAAAATAGAGAAGCAAGTGCAAATATTTGAAAGAATTAAATTGCAAAACTCTGTTCAAATTCTTTATAGTTGAAGAAGTCATGTCATCTTCTCTCATTGATTTTAATAGGATGAATTTGAATTTACGGAGAAGGGGAAAGTCATTTTATTCCCTCTCATTCAAAAGTTTTTGAAAAGGTTCAAATTTCACTCAAGTTTAATTCACTCAAGCAAACAAACAAACAATTCAATTATTTATATTAACATTCCAAAATTTAGAATTTTGGGATGTTACAGGCCACTTCCCTCGCTATTTTGAAACACTCGTAAAATTGTTTCCTCCGTCCTAATTGATGCATGTCTTACCTCTCCGCTCCAGAGATGTTTTTATGTCTCATCCCATGAGTTGATCTTGGATCATTAAGATGATCCTAAATTGTTTGAACCTCAAGAAGATCGATTCTTCTAAATTCCCCTTTTCTTCTCGTTGTCATGTTGGATGTAGTTATCAAGACAAGACGTCGAGACAAAGATGGTGATCGTGTCAACGTTCCTATGAAGTGCAACCTGGATCGTGAAGATCGTATTAGCTTGTACCCCTCTGTCTTCTTACCTCACGTCTTGAATCTCGGGACGAGATTCTTGTTTAGTGGGGGTGAGTTGTCACAGCCCTAGAATTTTTTTGTCATTAGTTGCATTAAGGCATTCATGTCATCATGTTCAAATTTCTCAGAAAGTTGAAATGGGGATTGCCTAAACCCTAGCATTAAAGGAATTCACTAGTTTTACCTAAAATATTTTCGGTAAGTCCAAATGGCTTTCAAAAATGTTCATCATTTATGGTAAATACTGTAAACACTAGCCAGAGGTGATGCACATTTTTCCATGACATATTTGGGCTCTGAATTAAATCATATTCTATTTGAATTTGGGCACTTAAATACTATGAAATATTTAAAATGTCCAAATAATCCTAAACTGAAATGTTCCATGTTGGATATATTCCAAGAATCGCCATGATCAATTTGGTGATTTTTGAGTGTGCCTAAGTATTTTAATAAAGCCAATCACAATTACGTAAAAATAGAAAAGAGAAATAAAAATAGGAAAAGAATAGAGACTCACTGTGCAACCTACTGGCGCCCACCAACCGCCCAGCCTCTGTTTCAGCCGACCCACCACCGCCTGGTTCCTGTCGCCTTTCCTCCTCACGCCCGATGGCGAGTAGCGTGCCCGGCAGCCAGCGTGGCCACACGCCGGCCACCTCCTCCCTGCCTGGCTGCCTCCTCCTCCCCCTGGACGTCTCCCGCGATGCCATGCACCCCCCCTGGACCGCTCTCTCTCTCTCCCGTGCTTTCCCCTCCCCTGGTCTCTCTCCCTCTCGCACCCGAGCGCCACCGTCGCCGCCGCTCATTGTTGCCTCGGCCACCGGCCCTCCCTCGCCCATCCAACATGCTCTAGAGACCCGTCGTGCCTCCCTCGTCCTCCCCGACGGCTCACGCTTGTTGGAGAAGCCCAGCGCCGCCCGACGCTTTTCCCTCCTCGGCCGGAGATCGGCCTCGCCCGCCTCGCTCGGCTCGACCTTTCCCGAGCCCGCTCAAGCCCTCTGGAACCACCGTGAGCTCTGATCATCCTCCCCTCTCCGCTTCCTCTCTAGCATGTCAGTAGCCGCCGTGCCTCTCTCACCCGACGGCACCTCCGCTTAAAGCTACGGCGATGACGCTCCGGTGACCATATGGTCCCGGCTGAGTGTCCAACGCACTCCGCAACACGTAGAAGCCGTAGATGCTAGTGCCGCCCGCCTAGGCCATCGCAGGGTGACGAGCCCGAAGCTTCGCTTGAGCTCCGCCGCCGCCAAACACGTCGCCGGCGCCTTTTCCGGCGACCCCGAGCCCAACTACATGCACCACCCGCCGCGGCTCGCCCCGAGCTACCTTTAGAGCCCAATGGCGCCCAGAAGGGTGCAGTGTAGGCGAAACCGAAACCACCCGGTGCGTCTCGCGCGTTTTGGTAAATGCGCCGGTGAAATTCCGGCGAGCCAACGTGGCACATTTAGTTAACACTAATGACGCCATTAGCTGATCATCGTACATCGACGGATGGGCCCCACGCGCTAGATTAACCCGGAATTATTCCCTGTGTTAAATTAGACTAACCCACCGGGCCCACATGTCAGGTTGACTTTGCTGGCGTGGCAGTTGACTAGGCCCACCTGTCATCCACCCAAACCAGTCTGTGTCACTGACGTGTGGATCCCACACGTCAGGTTTGACCTAGAACCGCCTGTTGACCTGCTGAGGTCAGCATGACCTAATGCTGACGCAATAACTCTTTTCTGGATTTATTTTAATTCAGGAAATTCCAGAAAATATCCTAAACTTCTAAAATTCATAGTAATTCAACCGTAGCTCAGATTGAAATAATTTATATATGAAAATTTATCAGAAAAATCCAATCTATCCATCTGTACCATTTTCATGCATGTTTGAACAAGTTAACCTCACTGTTTAGGATGAAACATGAATAGGGCAATTTTGATAATAGTTTTGGAGTTGGGATTTGATATAGTTTTGAATTCCACTTCAATCAAAATGACTTGCTGTTGCATTAGCCCAAATCACAGCATATTGCCATTTCATGATCATGCATCATATTGCTGCATTGCATTGATTGTGTTTCTTCCTTGTTTGTCGGTGCTTGTTCCCTCTCGGTAGGCGTATCCCGACGATGAGTTCGATGACACGGATGAAGAACTATATTATCTTCGAAGTGCTGCAAGCAAAACCCCTTGTTCATTCGAAAAAATCCCACTCTCTCGCTCCTGCTCTCTTTTACTGCATTAGGACAACAACGATTCATCTGTTACTTGTCATGTAGTTGAACCCCTTTATCCTCTGCATGACTGTCATTCCACAAGAAATAGATGAAACCCACTAGCATGAGTAGGAGTTGTTTGAGCCCTGTTGTGCCTACTCATTCATGCTTGTTTGTCATGCCTCATCGCTTAGAGTTGAGTCAGGTCCGATTCATCTGGGATGAATCGGAGGTGTGTGAACATGTCCTCACGTGTGTGAGCTAAGTGTGTGAACACGATTTGGTAAAGGTAGTGGTCGAGGCCATGTAGGAGTACATGGTGGGTTGTCTCATTGAAGCCGTCCCTCGTGAACTGAGTTACGTGTTTGTGATCCATGAAACAGTTACTACCACACATTGGGATCCTTAATTGACTCTCTCGGCTTCTTAACCACCCTTGTTCTCTGTCCAGGAGTTGCAACTAGTTTCTGGTGTTTGTAGGATATGTGTTGGAGGCCGTGTGTAGCGCTGACCCTAGGGGTGGGCTATGATGCGGTAGATACACCGTGGCCCGGTGTACCGAATGCCCGTTGGTATCTCGGGAACCTGCACACATCGTTCGGGGCCGTTAGTGGAAACCTCGGCGGACTCCTGCGGATGGAACCCGAATAGGCGATAAACCTGGACTAGGGACTTGAGTGTTTAGGTAGGCCGTGGCCGACACCCTCATTGGCTTCCGCTTGAAGGTTGCCGAGTACATGTCATGTAAGCGGTAAGTGGTGAGAGCGTGTGTGAATAAGTACACCCTGCAGGGTTAATATGATCTATTCGAATAGCCGTGTCCATGGAGAAGGACTTACAGGTTGCCTATATTAGTTCATAGACAAGTGAAAGTGGATACTCTAAAATGCGCAAGATAAGCGTGAGTGCTATGGTTGGCGTTCTCGTAGGGAAGACGGAGCGGGTCCATAGTGGTGTATTGATATGGTGAATATGTGGACTCGCAGCGCCACCTCAAAAGAGTTACTTGCAGTCGTAGTTCAGGTTAGCCACAGAGTCAAAGCTGGCTTGCTGCAGTCAAACTCCACCACCCCCTTTGTTGGTAATGATGCATATGTAGTTAGTTCTGATGTAAGTCTTGCTGAGTACGTTTGTACTCACGTTTGCTTATTTTATGTTTTGTAGAGAGACGTCAGTCTCGCTAGTAGTTCCGCCTAGACTTCGACGTTTAGCTTGTTACCTCAGCTATGATCTTGTGCCCTCGGCAGGATCTGGTAGATAGTCAGGCTTCTCAGCCTCTTTTTCATTTGTAGATGTCTGTACTCAGACATGTTAAGCTTCCGCTTGTGCTTTGACTTGTATGTTTCGAGTGTTGGGTCATGAGACCCATGTTTGTAATATCTCGCTCCTCGGAGCCTAATGAATAAATATTTGAGTCGTAGAGTTATGTTGTGATGCCATGTTGTATTTACGCATATTGAGCATATTGTGTGTATGTTTGAAATGCTTGGTATGTGTGGGATCCGACAATCTAGTTGTTTATCCTTGGCAGCCTATCATACGGGAAAATGTAGTCTAGTGCTTCCTGACCGATAGTAGTCCGCTACAACCCGGTTCACCGGAGTCCTGCTAGCCCAGCACTACTGCTTTGGACACTTGACTGGCCGGCATGTGTTTCACTTCGTTCCTATATGTCCGTCCTTCGGGAAATGTCACGGTGATATCCGGGGTCTGCCTAGCTCACTACAGCCTTGGTTACCGGAGTCCTGTTAGCCCAAAGGTGCTACAGCCCGGATTCACACGCCAATCGACATGCTCGATGTGATTCATGTATGCCTGTCCCCATGGGTTAGTGCCGCTTTGGGTTCATGACTAGCCATGTCGGCCCGGTTCTCTGTCATATGGATGCTAGCGACACTATCATATACGTGAGCCAAAAGACGCAAACGGTCCCGGGCCATGGTAAGGCGACACCCGTGGGAATACCGTGCGTGAGGCCGCATAAAGTGATATGAGGTGTTACGGCTAGATCGATGTGACTTGGAATCGGGTCTGACATTCTTCTTCCAAAGATATTTTAATATTTTCCAAAAATAAGTTCCGTGGAGTTTCAGGTCATTACGAGAACTTTTGTTTACGCATAAATAACACCATGGCAATTCTCTGAAAACAGCGCTTGATGCAGGTTAGTTCCATTCAAATCATGCAAGTTAGAGTCCAAAACAAGGGCAAAAGTGTTTGGAAAAGTAGATACGACGGAGACGTATCAAGGGCCTGGACTGGGCATCATCCGACAAGGTGATGACGCTGCAGAAGCGCGTCAAGGGTATGACACAGAAGAACGCCAGCCTCGCCGATGAGATCCAGGTGATGCTTTTTCGCCGGATTCTCCCCTGACAGCGCTGGACTCTCCATATGTGGGAGTTCAATCCGTCCGGCCCTCGGACCCTGCAGCAATTCTTTAGCACAGCGCACGAAGAAATCTGGAAGCTGCTTTTCAAGGACCAGAAGTCGTGGCCGGGAACGACCGAAGACCTCGGCCTCGACTGCGCTTACCCGACCACTCCAGTAAGTTTTCAGATTTTCAAACATAACCTCTACTTATAGATTCGAAGAGTATGCCAAGCATTCCTCTTCTCCTTCAGGGCTGGACGAAGAAGGCGGAGTAGATCAAATGTCTGGCTCCGCTGCCCAAAGACCCAGCTATCCCTCTACTAACGAAGATGCTGGTTCCGGTGCCGTACCAGGCGCCGGAGAAGAAGGCCAAGAAGAAAGGCAAGGAGTCCATATGTGGCCTTCGCCGTAAAGGTACTTCGGACATCACGTCCTAAGACACCAAAGTTCTCTCCTCCCACGAGGGAGATGAAGATGAAGAGGAAGAGGAGGAGGGCAATTCTCCCCTTAAGGGGGGAAAGAAGAAAAGGGCGCCGTCCGCGGATGTAGAAGTGGAGGCGTCCAAGATGGGGAAGATCTCCCTTTTGGACGATTAAGATTCGGACACCGAAGTCATCCCCGAGCGGCGCCTCAGGCTGAAGCCCCCGGCCGAATCGTAAGTATTTAAAGATACTATAAATACATCTGGCCTTTTACAAATCATAGGATAACATATTATTTACGTATTTCAGTCCGGCCCGTGATCTCCCCCAACAATCATCATCTTCGGGGAACTCGTTGGCACCGGAGATGATGGAGAGCGAAACGCCTCCGCAAGCCTCTCCGCCACAAGCTGCGGATGACACCAAGGTGTTGTCCCAAAGGACTTCTCCAGGCCAGGGAGAGATGTGGAAGGCCGCTGAAACAACGCCAGAGGGTAATGCCTCGGCTGCCAAAAATATGGGTGGTACAACCCCCATGGAAACTGACGACGGGGGCCTGGATCAGTACGGCCCCCAGCCGAATACCACTCCAGAGACCCACATCGCTCTGGAGTCGAGCGAGCAGCCCCCTTCAAGGGAAGGGGGAGTGCCGACTCCATCGGCGACCTCTATCAATACGGAGGCGCCGGATATGTTGAGGGAAGCACTTGAACGTGCTTCCGTCGTGGAAGAGCACCGTACCTTGATGGGTACGGTGGTTGAGAAGGTTCAGTCCGCCAAAAGCGGACTGAATGCAGCTTTCACTAGCCTGTTAACAGGTTTTGAGGTACGTGACATAACATGCTTAGACGCTTTTCGTATTGGAAGAATATGCCTGCATATAGATAGTAGCCCCTGAGACTCTATTTGGTTCTTTGGAAAAAATAGCCGAACAGAGGATCAAATGTCCGCCGGAGATAACAGGCTTATCTGCTTTTGATAAACAGGCTTCACTGTTAGCGGCTTCAGCCAAGAACGCTGAAGTTTCCAAACTCCAGCGGAAACTGAAGCTGGCTGATGATGAGATTGACCGTATTAACAAGCGGTTCGATGAAGCCCAAGGTATGCTTTTAGAAGACCCCTTATAAGGCTGAATTTTAATGCAGACTCAGAGTTTAAGCTCATGTGATGCTATGTATACCGTTGTAGGCAACGCGACCAAGGTCGAGGCCCTCAAGAGTGTCCTTGCTGAGGCCAAAGAGGAGGCAAGGGTGAGCAGGGCAGCCACAAACAAAGCGACCGCGGATGTACATGCCGAAAAGGTCGCCGGCCGCAAGTATGAGGCGAGGGTGACCAAAGTGGAGCAAGCGCTCGAGGATGGCGCCAACAAATGTGAGTCCTTGGAGGAGAGTAGCAAGGCCCAAGTGGCCGAACTCACCAAGGCTCTTCCAGAGGCGAAGGAGGCGCGGTCCGAGTCCCAGGCAACTCGCAAGGAGATCAAGCAAGCCGAACAGACAGCGGCTTGTAAGCCTTTTCTTTTACAGAGTATATTCGGCGGTCGGAGATATGCTTTGCTAAATCGACTATGGAGTGCTCCAGACGCCTTTGCGGATCTCCCGAGGAGTGCTACCGATGCTGCCCAATATTTCTAGGCCCAAGAAGGGAACGCGACGGAGAAGATCTTCTGGTCTCAGTACTTGGCACCGCTGCGGCCAACGCTACAAAACAACCAGATGATGCAGTTGGCGGAGCTGCATAGGATGTCTGGTTTGGCCATGAAGAACATCATAGTCCGGCTATGGCCAGCCGGACCCATTCTAAGCAGCTACTTTGGCCTGGTCAAGCGGCTTGGCGATGCCTTGCCTCAAGTAGAGGCAGTGAAGCGCTCGGCGTGCATAGAAGGTGCGCGGATGGCCTTTGTGTTGGGGAATGTGGTATTTCAAAAGAAATACCTACAATCACGCAAGATCTATCTAGGAGAAGCATATCAACAAGCAGGGAGAGTGTGTCCATGTACCCTCGTAGACCGAAAGCGGAAGCATTTAGTAACGCGGTTGATGTAGTCGAACGTCTTCGTGATCCAACCGATCCAAGTACCGAACGCACGACACCTCCTCGATCTGCACACGTTCAGCTCGGTGACGTCCCTCGAAATCTTGATCTAGTTGAGGCCGAGGGAGAGTTTCGTCAGCACGACGGCGTGGTGACGGTGATGATGAAGTTACCAGGGCTTCTCCTAAGCACTACGACGATATGACCGAGGTGTGTAACTGTGGAGGTGGGCACCGCACACGGCTAAAAGATCAACTTGTGTGTCCATGGGGTTCCCCCCTCCCCCGTATATAAAGGAGGGGAGGAGAGGGCCGTCCGGCCTCATGGTGCGCTCCCAAGGGGGGATTCCTACTCCTACTAGGAGTAGGTTTCCCCCTTTTCCTAGTCCAACTAGGAGGGGGAAGGAAGGGGAAGAGGGGAAGAAGGAAAGGGGGGCCGGCCCCTTCCCCGGTTAGGATTGGGCTTGGGGGGTGCGCCCCACCTCTTGGCTACTTCCTCTCTCTTCCACTAGAGCCCATGTAGGCCCATTAAGCCCCCGGGGGGTTCCGGTACACCCCCCAGTACTCCGAAAAATGCCCGAACTAATCCGAAACCTTTCCGGTGTCCAAACATAACCTTCCAATATATCAATCTTCATGTCTCGACCATTTCGAGACTCCTCGTCATGTCGGTGATCACATTTGGCACTCTGAACAACCTTCGATACATCAAATCACATAAACTCATAACACCAATCGTCATCGAACATTAAGCGTCCGGACCCTACGGGTTTGAGAACTATGTAGACATGACTGAGACTCATCTCCGGTCAATAACCAACAGCGGAACCTCGATGCTCATATTAGTTCCTACATATTCTACGAAGATCTTTATCGGTCAAACCGCATAACAACATACGTTGTTCCCTTTGTCATCGATATGTTACTTGCCCGAGATTCGATCGTCGGTATCATCATACCTAGTTCAATCTCGTTACCAGCAAGTCTCTTTACTTTTTTCGTAATGCATCATCCCGTCACTAACTCATTAGTCACATTGCTTGCAAGGCTTATAGTGATGTGCATTACCGAGATGGCCCAGAGATACCTCTCCGACAATCGGAGTGACAGATCCTAATCTCGATCTATGCCAACTCAACAAACACCATCAGAGACACATGTAGAGCATCTTTATAATCACCCAGTTACGTTGTGACATTTGATAGCACACTAAGTGTTCCTCCGGTATTCGGGAGTTGCATAATCTCATAGTCATAGGAACATGTATAAGTTATGAAGAAAGCAATAGCAATAAACTGAACGATCATAATGCTAAGCTAACGGATGGGTCAAGTCAATCAAATCATTCTCTAATGGTGTGATCCCGTTTATCAAATGATAACTCATGTCTAGGGCTAGGAAACTTAACAGTCTTTGATTAACGAGCTAGTCAAGTAGAGGCATACTAGTGACACTCTGTTTGTCTATGTATTCAAACATGTACTAAGTTTCCGACTAATACAATTCTAGCATGAAAAATTGATACGTCTCCGTCGTACCTATAATTTTTGATTGTTCCATGCCAATATTATACAACTTTCATATACTTTTGGCAACTTTTTATACTATTTTTGGGACTAACATATTGATCCAGTGCCCAGTGCCAGTTCCTGTTTGTTGCATGTTTTATGTTTCGCAGAATACCCATATCAAACGGAGTCCAAATGGGGAATATTTGGAAAATATGGGAAGAAGAATCAACGCGAGACGGTGCCCGAGGTGGCCACGAGGCATGGGGCGCGCTGCCCCCCTGGGCGCGCCCCTGACCCTCGTGGGCCACCCGTAAGGCGGTTGCTTCTCTTCTTCGGCCGCAAGAAAGCTAATTTTCAGAGAAAATATGGGTGAAGGTTTCAATCCAATTGAAGTTACGGATCTCCGGATATATAAGAAATGGTGAAAGGGCAGAATCCGGGAACGCAGAAACAGAGAGAGAGACAGAGAGACAGATCCAATCTTGGAGGGGCTCTCGCCCCTCCCATGCCATGCAGGCCAAGGACCAGAGGGGAAACCCTTCTCCCATCTAGGGAGGAGGTCAAGGAAGAAGAAGAAGAAGGGGGCCCCTCTCCCCCTCTCTTCCGGTGGCGCCGGAACGCTGCCGTGGCCACGATCATCATCACCGCGATCTTCACCAACACCTCCGCCATCTTCACCAACATCTCCATCACCTTCCCCCCTCTATCTACTGCGGTCCACTCTCCCGCAACCCGTTGTACCCTCTAATTGAACATGGTGCCTTATGCTTCATATTATTATCCAATGATGTGTTGCCATCCTATGATGTCTGAGTAGATTTTTGTTGTCCTATCGGTGGTTGATGAATTGCTATGATTGATTTAATTTTCTTGTGGTTATGTTGCTGTCCATTGGTGCCCATCATATGAGTGCGCGTGGATCACACCATAGGGTTAGTTGTATGTTGATAGGACTATGTATTGGAGGGCAAGAGTGATGAAGCTTCTACCTAGCATAGAAATTGATGCATACGGGATTGAAGGGGGACCAATATATCTTAATGCTATGGTTGGGTTTTACCTTAATGAACGTTAGTAGTTGCAGACGCTTGCTAACAGTTCCAATCATAAGTGCATAGAATTCCATGTAAGGGATGACATGCTAGCAGTGGCCTCTCCCACATAAAACTTGCTATCGGTCTAGTAAAGTAGTCAATTGCTTAGGGACATTTTCGCAACTCCTACCACCACTTTTCCACACTCGCTATACTTACTTTATTGCTTCTTTACTTAAAATAGAACCTAGTTTTTATTTATGCTCTCTTTATTATCTTGCAAACCTATCCAACAACACCTACAAAGTACTTCTAGTTTCATACTTGTTCTAGGTAAAGCGAACATCAAGCATGCGTAGAGTTGTATCGGTGGTCGATAGAACTCTAGGGAATATTTGTTCTACCTTTAGCTCCTCGTTGGGTTCGACACTCTTACTTATCGAAAGAGGCTACAATTGATCCCCTATACTTGTGAGTTATCAAGAGCTTTTTCTGGCGCCGTTGCCGGGAAGTCATAGCGTGGGGTGAATATTCTCGTGTGTGCTTGTTTGCTTTATCACTAAGTAGTTTTTATTTCGTGCTCTTGTTTTCTATCTTTAGTTATGTGTAGGAAACGCAAAATACCAAAAACATTAGTTGTACCCACTACTCCAATGGTTGAAGAACCACTCAAAATCTATCACACTCCTGAAGCTTTTTACTTGGATCATCTTCGATCCCTATGTGCTCGTGCTGAAACCTCAACTAGCTCAGTTGGGGGCAAATCTTTAGATGAGCATGCTTGTTATGTGCGACACCGCATATCTGTAAAAAGGAAACGTTTACTGGATCAAATTCATCGTTTGCAATGCTATTCTTGGAATTTATGCGAAATATATGATTTTACTTGTTGTCCTGAAGACCCTAAGAAACACCTTCCCTACCAATGTTTGTTTACTGATAATGGAATCGTATCTTCTTATGCTAAGGGTGTTTATAATTACTATGATGTTCAACAAATTGAAGAATTTGTTGCTTTTAAGGGTGCTTATGAGATTGCTTCTTTGATTGAAAAGTATCATGCTACTCTTTACAAATCTAAATTTTTTTCCATACTTCAATATTGTTATGATAATTATGCTTCCAATGCCTATGTTAAACCATATATTGAGGACTCCTCCGCTGTCCAAGAAGAGACTAATACTTTGCAGGAGTCTATGGAAGAAGAAATTGATGAAACTGTGAGATCATTGGATGAAAAAGATGATGAGGAGAGCGAAGAGCAAACGGAGGAAGAGCGGATTAGCTACCCGTGCCCACCTTCTAATGAGAGTAACTCTTCAACTCATACATTGTTTAATTTCCCTTCGTGCTTACCGAAGGATGATTGCTATGATGATTGTTATGATCCCGTTGATTCTCTTGAAATATCCCTTTTTGATGATGCTTGCTATGCTTGTGGCCAAGATACCAATATGAGTTATGCTTATGGAGATGAACTTGATATAGTTCCTTATGTTAAACATGAAATTGTTGCTATTGCACCCTCGCATGATAGTCCTATTATCTTTTTGAATTCTCCCGACTACACTATATCGGAGAAGTTTGCCCTTATTAAGGATTATATTGATGGGTTGCCTTTTACCGTTGCACATGATGATTTTTATGAATATAATATGCATGTGCTTGCTTCTCCTACTTGCAATTATTATGAGAGAGGAACTATATCTCCACCTATCTATGTTTCCCACATGATAAAATTGTAAGAAACTGTTTATACTATGCATTGGCCTTTAATAAGTGTGCATGAATTGTTCTTTTATGACATGCCAATGCATAGGAAGAGAGTTAGACTTTGTCATTGCTTGATATATGTTACTTTGTGCACACTACTAAATGCCAAATCATTGCTAATTAAAATTGGCTTTGATATACCTTGGGATCCGGGTGGATCCATTACTTGAGCACATTTTGCCTAGCTTAATGGCTTTAAAGAAAGCGCTGCCATGGAGACAACCCGGAAGTTTTAGAGAGTCATTTATTTATGTTGAGTGCTTTTATAAAGTTTAAAAACAAAAAAATAAAGAGGGGAACCCAAAACTTTTTCAAAAAGGAAAGTGAAAGTGAGAAAGACAAGCATTGTTGAAGTGGGGGAACTCCTTGAACTTTGTTCATCCTCACAGAAACTTTGTGAATCTTGATTACAGAAAATTTTCAACAAAAATAAGTACCCCCTTGTAAAATTCCATTGTATTATAAAAATAATGTGCCAAGGTTTGTATTTAGGATGTTTACAATGCTTGTTGGTTTGTATGGTGTAGGACAGAAACTTTGGCTGTAGTGCGCGATTTTTAATTTTTTACTGGAACGTAAAATTGTTCTGATTATTTTTGCACTGTCTTTCTATACAAATTTTTTATTTTTCCTAATTTTGGTAGAATCTTTCAAGTATTATAAGTATGGTGAATGTTCAGATTGCTACAGACTGTTCTGTTTTTGACAGATTCTGTTTTTGATGCATAGTTTGCTTGTTTTGATGAAACTATCAATTTTTTATCAGTGGATTAAGCCATGGAAAAGTTGTATTACAGTAGCTATAATGCAAAAACAAAATATGAATTGGTTTGCAACAGTACTTAGAGTAGTGATCTGCTTTATTATACTAACGGATCTTACCGAGTTTTCTGTTGAAGTTTTGTGTGGATGAAGTGTTCGATGATCGAGAAGGTCTCGATGTGAGGAGAAGAAGGAGAGGCAAGAGCTCAAGCTTGGGGATGCCCTAGGCACCCCAAGTAAATAATCAAGGAGACTCAAGCTTCTAAGCGTGGGGATGCCCCGGAAGGCATCCCCTTCTTCAACAAGTATTGGTATGTTTTCGGATTCGTTTCGTTCATGCAATATGTGCAATCTTGGAGCATCTTTTGCATTTAGTTTTCACTTTTTCCTTTATGCACCATGATGGTATGAGATAGTCCTTGGTTGATTTATAGAGTGCTCATTGCACTTCACTTAAATCTTTTGAGTATGGCTTTATAGAATGCTTCATGTGCTTCGCTTATATCATTTGAAGTTTGGATTGCCTGTTTCTCTTCACATAGAAAACCGCCATTTGTAGAATGCTCTTTTGCTTCACTTATATTTGTTAGAGAGTAATATATTTTGTAGAAAGAATTAAACTCTCTTTCTTCACTTATATATATTTAGAGAGATGACAGGAATTGGTCATTCACATGGTTAGTCATAAAATCCTACATAAAACTTGTAGACCACTGAATATGATATGTTTGATTCCTTGCAATAGTTTTGTGATATAAAGGTGGTGATATTAGAGTTGTGCTAGTTGAGTAATTGTGAAATTGAGAAATACTTGTGTTGAGGTTTGCAAGTCCCGTAGCATGGTGAACCGTTATGTAACGAAGTTGGAGCATGAGGTGTTTATTGATTGTCTTACTTATGATTGGCGGTTGGGGTCGAGCGATGGTCTTTTCCTACCAATCTATCCCTCTAGGGGCATGCGTAGTAGTTCTTTGCTTCGAGGGCTAATAAACTTTTGCAATAAGTATATGAGTTCTTTATGATTAATGTGAGTCCATGGATTATACACACTCTCACCCTTCCATCATTTCTAGCCTCTTGATGCCGTGCATTGCCCTTTCTCACCTCGAGAGTTGGTGCAAACTTCACGTGCATCCAAACCCGTGATATGATACACTCTATCACACATAAGCCTCATTATATCTTCCTCAAAACAGCCACCATACCTACCTATCATGGCATTTCCATAGCCATTCCGAGATATATTGCCATGCAACTTCCATCATCATCATATACATGACTTGAGCATTTATTGTCATATTGATTTGCATGATCGTAAGATAGCTAGCATGATGTTTTCATGGCTTGTCCGTTTTTGATTTCATTGCTATGCTAGATCATTGCACATCCCGGTACACCACCGGAGGCATTCATATAGAGTCATATTTTTGTTCTAGACATCGAGTTGTAATATTGAGTTGTAAGTAAATAAAAGTGTGAAGATCATCATTATTAGAACATTGTCACATGTGAGGTTATCAAAATAAAAGAGGCCAAAGAAGCCCAAATAAAAAAGAGAGGCCAAAGAAGCCCACCAAAAAAAGAAAAAAATGAGAGAAAAAGAGAGAAGGGCAATGTTACTATCCTTTTACCACACTTGTGCTTCAGAGTATCGCCATGTTCTTCATATAGAGAGTCTCTTGAGTTATCACTTTCATATACTAGTGCGAATTTTCATTATAGAACTTGGCTTGTATATTCCGATGATGGGCTTCCTCAAATGCCCGAGGTCTTCATGAGCAAGCAAGTTGGATGCACACCCACTTAGTTTCAGTTTGAGCTTTCATATACTTATAGCTCTAGTGCATCTGTTGCATGGCAAGCCCTACTCCTCACATTGACATCAATTGATGGGCATCTCCATAGCCCGTTGATTAGCCGCGTCGATGTGAGACTTTCTCCTTTTTTGTCTTCTCCACACAACCTCCATCATCATATGCTATTCCACCTATAGTGCTATGTCCATGGCTTGCACTCATGTATTGCGTGAGGGTTGAAAAGGCTGAAGCGCGCTAAAAAGTATGAACCAATTGATCGGCTTGTCATCGGGGTTGTGCATGATTTGAATGCTTTGTGTGGTGAATATGGAGCATAGCCAGACTATATGATTTTGTAGGGATGAGCTTTCTTTGGCTATGTTATTTCAATAAGACATAATTGCTTTGTTGGCATGCTTGAAGTATTATTGTCTTAATGTCAAAAGATAGACTATTGCTTTGAATCACTCGTGTCTTAATATTCATGCCATGATTAGATACATGATCAAGATTATGCTAGGTAGCATTCCACATCAAAAATTATATTTTTTATCATTTACCTACTCGAGGACGAGCAGGAATTAAGCTTGGGGATGCTGATATGTCTCCGTCGTATCTATAATTTTTGATTGTTCCATGCCAATATTATACAACTTTCTTATACTTTTGGCAACTTTTTATACTATTTTTGGGACTAACATATTGATCCAGTGCCCAGTGCCAGTTCATGTTTGTTGCATGTTTTATTGTTTCGCTGAAAACCCATATCAAACGGAGTCCAAACAGGATAAAAACGGACGGAGAATATTTTTGCAATATTTGGAAAATATGGGAAGAAGAATCAACGCGAGACGGTGCCCGAGGTGTTGGAAATATGCCCTAGAGGCAATAATAAAATGGTTATTATTATATTTCTTTGTTCTTGATAATTCTCTATTATTCATGCTATAATTGTGTTATCTGGAAATCGTAATACATGTGTGAATACATAGACCACAAAATGTCCCTAGTGAGACTCTAGTTGACTAGCTCGTTGATCAACAAATAGTCATGGTTTCCTGACTATGGACATTGGATGTCATTGATAACGGGATCACATCATTAGGAGAATGATGTGATGGACAAGACCCAATCCTAAGCATAGCACAAAGATCATGTAGTTCGTTTGCTAGAGCTTTTCCAAATGTCAAGTATCATTTCCTTAGACCATGAGATTGTTCAACTCCCGGATCTTTGTAGGAGTGCTTTGGGTGTGCCAAAGCGTCACAACGTAATTGGGTGGCTATAAAGGTGCACTACGGGTATCTCCGAAAGTGTCTGTTGGGTTGGCACGAATCGAGACTGGGATTTGTCACTCCGTATGACGGAGAGGTATCTCTGGGCCCACTCGGTAATGCATCATCATAATGAGCTCAATGTGACCAAGTGTGTGGTCACGGGATCATGCATTACTGATGCGAGTAAAGTGACTTGCGGTAGCGAGATTGAACGAGGTATTGGGATATCGACGATCGAGTCTCGGGCAAGTAACGTACCGATTGACAAAGGGAATTGTATACGGGATTGATTGAATCTTCGACATCGTGGTTCATCCGATGAGATCATCGAGGAGCATGTGGGAGCCAACATGGGTATCCAGATCCCGCTGTTGGTTATTTACCGGAGAGTCGTCTCGGTCATGTCTGCATGTCTCCCGAACCCGTAGGGTCTACACTTAAGGTTCGGTGACGCTAGGGTTGTAGAGATATTAGTATGCAGTAACCCGAAAGTTGTTCGAGTCCTGGATGAGAACCCGGACGTCACGAGGAGTTCGGAATGGTCCGGAGGTAAAGATTTATATATAGGAAGTCAAGTTTCGCCATCGGAGAGTTTTGGGGTCACCGGTATTGTACAGGGACCACCGGAAGGGTCCTGGGTCCACCGGTGGGGCCACCTATCCCGGAGGGCCCCATGGGCTTAAGTGGGAGGGGAACCAGCCTGGTGGGCTGGTGCACCCCTTTGGCCTCCCCGCGCCTAGGGCAGAAACCCTAGGGGTGGGGCGCCCCTTGGCTTGGGGGGCAAGCCACCCCTTGGCTGCCGCCCCTTGGAGATCCCATCTCCTAGGGGCCGGCGCCTCAGGGGCCCTATATAGTGGGGGGGGAGGGAGGGCAGCCGCACCCCAGCCTGGCGCCTCCCTCTCCCTCTCCAACACCTCCTCCCTCTCCGTAGAGCTTGGCGAAGCCTGCCGAGATCCCATTGCATCCACCACCACGCCCGTCGTCTGCTTTGGATCTCCATCAACCTCTCCTTCCCCCCTTCTGGATCAAGAAGGAGGAGACGTCTTCCCAACCGTATGTGTGTTGAACGCGGAGGTGTCGTCCGTTCGGCGCTCGGTCATCGGTGATTTGAATCACGACGAGTACGACTCCATCAACCCCGTTCTCTTGAACGCTTCCGCTCGCGATCTACAAGGGTATGTAGATGCACTCCTTTTCCCCTCATTGCTAGATAACTCCATAGATTGATCTTGGTGATGCGTAGAAATTTTTTGATTTCTGCTACGTTCCCCAACATGAGGTGGCCATAAGGCAGGGGGCGTGCCCCTGACCCTCGTGGGCCACCCGTAAGGCGGTTGCTCCTCTTCTCCGGCCGCAAGAAAGCTAATTTTCATAGAAAAATCTGGGTGAAGGTTTCAATCCAATCGGAGTTACAAATCTCTGGATATATAAGAAACAGCGAAAGGGCAGAATCCGGGAACGCAGAAACAGAGAGAGAGACAGAGAGACAGATCCAATCTCGGAGGGGCTCTCGCCCCTCCCATGCCATGGAGTCCAAGGACCAGAGGGGAAACCCTTCTCCCATCTAGGGAGGAGGTCAAGGAAGTAGAAGAAGGGGGCCCCTCTCCCCCTCTCTTTTGGTTGCGCCCGAACGCTGCCGTGTCCACCATCATCATCACCGTGATCTTCACCAACACCTCCGCCATCTTCACCAACATCTCCATCACCTTACCCCCTTTATCTACTGTGGTCCACTCTCCTGCAACCCGCTGTACCCTCTACTTGAACATGGTGCCTTATGCTTCATATTATTATCCAATGATGTGTTGCCGTCCTATGATGTCTGAGTAGATTTTCGTTGTCCTATCGGTGGTTGATGAATTGCTATGATTGATTTAATTGGCTTGTGGTTATGTTGATGTCCTTTGGTGCCCATCATATGAGCGTTCGCTTGGATCATACCATAGGGTTAGTTGTATGTTGATAGGACTATGTATTGGAGGGCAACAGTGACGGAAGCTTCTACCTAGCATAGAAATTGATGCATACGGGATTGAAGGGGGACCAATATATCTTAATGCTATGGTTGGGTTTTACCTTAATGAACGTTAGTAGTTACGGACGCTTGCTAATAGTTCCAATCATAAGTGCATAGAATTCCAAGTAAGGGATGACATGCTAGCAGTGGCTTCTCCCACATAAAACTTGCTATCGGTCTAGTAAAGTAGTCAATTGCTTAGGGACATGTTCGCAACTCCTACCACCACTTTTCCACACTCGCTATACTTACTTTATTGCTTCTTTACTTAAAACAGCCCCTAGTTTTTATTTACACTCTCTTTATTATCTTGCAAACCTATCCAACAACACCTACAAAGTACTTCTAGTTTCATACTTGTTCTAGGTAAAGCGAACGTCAAGCGTGCGTAGAGTTGTATCGGTGGTCGATAGAACTTTAGGGAATATTTGTTCTACCTTTAGCTCCTCGTTGGGTTCGACACTCTTACTTATCGAAAGAGGCTACAATTGATCCCCTATACTTGTGGGTTATCAATAATAAACATTTATCATGATATAAGGAAATAAAATAATAACTTTATTATCGCCTCTAGGGCATATTTCCTTCAGTCTCCCACTTGCACTAGAGTCAATAATCTAGTTCACATCGCCATGTGATTTAACACCAATAGTTCACATCACCATGTGATTAGTTCACATTGCCATGTGACTAATACCCAAAGGGTTTTACTAGAGTCAATAATCTAGTTCACATCGCTATGTGACTAACACCCAAAGAGTACTAAGGTGTGATCATGTTTTGCTTGTGAGAGAAGTTTAGTCAATGAGTCTGTCATATTCAGATCTGTATGTATTTTCCAAAATTTCTATGTCTACAATGCTCTGCATGGAGCTACTCTAGCTAATTGCCCCCACGTTCAATATGTATCCAGATTGAGACTCGGAGTCATCCGAATCAGTGTAAAAGCTTGCATCAGCGCAACTCTTTATGACGAACTCTTTATCACCTCCATAACTGAGAAATATCTCCTTAGTCTTCTAATGATAATTTTGACCACTGTCCAGTGATCCATTCCTGGATCAATATCGTACCCACTTGCCAAATTCATGTTGAGGTATTGAATAGGTCTGGTACACAGCATAGCATACTTTATAGAACCTATGACTGAGGCATATGGAATGACTTTCATTCTCTTTCTATTTTCTGCCGTGGTCGGGTTTTGAGTCTTACTCAACTTCACACCTTGCAACATAGGCAAGAACTTCTTCTTTGACTGTTCCATTTTGAACTGCTTCAAAATATTGTCAAGGTATGTTCTGATTGAAAAATCTTATCAAGCCTCTTGATCTATCTCTATAGATCTTGATGCTCAATATGTAAGTAGCTTTACCAAGGTCTTTCTTTGAAAAAATCCTTTCAAATACTCCTTTATGCTTTCCAGAAAATTCTACATCATTTCCGATCAACAATATGTCATTCACATATACTTATCTGAAAGGCTGTAGTGCTCCCACTCACTTTCTTATAAATACAGGCTTCACCGCAAGTGTGTATAAAACTATATGATTTGATCAACTTATCAAAGCGTATATTCTAATTCGAGATGCTTGCTGTCGGTGTCAAAACCGGCGGATCTCGGGTAGGGGGTCCCGAACTGTGCGTCTAGGCGGATGGTAACAGGAGACAAGGGACGCGATGTTTTTACCTGAGTTCGGGCCCTCTCGATGGAGGTAATACCCTACTCCTTCTTGATTAATATTGATGATATGGGTAGTACAAGAGTGGATCTACCACGAGATCAAGGAGGCTAAACCCTAGAAGCTAGCCTATGGTATGATTGCTGTTCGTCCTACGGACTAAAACCCTCTGGTTTATATAGACACCGGATAGGTTAGGGTTACACAGAGTCGGTTACAATGGTAGGAGATCTACATATCCGTATCGCCAAGCTTGCCTTCCACGCCAAGGAAAGTCCCATCCGGACACGGGACGAAGTCTTCAATCTTGTATCTTCATAGTCTTGGAGTCCGGCCGTGACGATAGTCCGGCTATCCGGACACCCCCTAGTCCGGGAATCCCTCAGTAGCCCCTGAACCAGGCTTCAATGACGATGAGTCCGGTGCGTTGATTGTCTTCGGCATTGCGAGGCGGGTTCCTCCTCCGAATACTTCATAGAAGGTTTTGAACACAAGGATAGTATCCGGCTCTGCAAAACAAGTTCCACATACCACCGTAGAGAGAATAACTTTTGCACAGATCTGCTGACGTATTCCGCGGCGTGACATCACACCATGGCCAGGCCTTTATATGAATCGTTTTTTACCGTTCCACCTCAGCGCGTTTAGCGAGGCGGTTTCCTTGGCATGTCTTATAAAAGCATAGTTCGTGCCCCCCTTATTCCGGGATTCCCATCAATACGGATGTGGGTAACCCAACCGTGCCCGTTGGCACGCCCTCTATCAAAGGCGAGTCCTAATCGACCATGGGGTGGGCTCTTGGTATTCAACCTCTTTATAATGAGACCAATGCCCTCTTCTTTTCACACCCTCCATCGAGTTCGCCTTGCGCTTCGAGTTCCAACACCCAAAGCTTCAGATTTAGGCGCTTTGGACCTTCGACGATGTCCGGCTCCGACCAGCACGGCCGATGGATGTCGTCCTCCGTCACAGAAGAAGATGTGCTAAAGCTGCGAGACGCCAGGTATCTAACCGGCGAGATCTCGCATAGGCTACCTGCTCTAGGGCAGGTCATTCCCACTCCTGAGCCCGGCGAGAACGTGGTGTTCGTGTCTCACTTCCTTCGGGTTTAGGCTTCCTCACGGATCCCTTTGTGCGGGGCTCATGTTTTATTATGGGCTGGATTTCCATGACTTAAATCCGAGTCCATCCTCCATATCTCGTCATTCATTGTCGTATGTGAGGCCTTCCTCCATATTACCCCCACTTTGGATTGTGGCTCAAGACCTTCAAGGTGGAGCCAAGGATGATCGGGGGCAACAAGCAGAGTGCGGAGGGGCGGTCATAAGCAAATGTGCTGATGCTCCATGGCCCGAGGGATCTTTTCAAGAGGAGCTTGGTTTGTGGCAACGGGAGTGGTTTTATATCACTGCTCCCCGGGGCACCAAATGGGTGGCGCTCCCGCCTTCCGCCAGTCCACCACAACGGCTGGCATCATGGGTCAACAAGGGCTCGACTTGGGGCCGTCCAAGGACGTTCCCTCGCTGCAGGCCGTATTCGAGACCTCCAAGAGAGGGAGATCAATCTGATTGCGATGGGCACAGTTATGTTGATCCGCGCCTTCAGCCCCTGCAAATGTCGCCCCTCCGCTGTGTGGGAATTCAACCCAGAGGGACCACGAGCTCTCCAAAATTTTATGGGCACGACGCCCGTGGAGATGTATAAACTGTTCTTCGGATCACAAGAGAAGTGTCCGAACCTGACTGAGGACGCAGGACTAAGCTGCAATCGCCCAGATACTCAAGTAAGTAGTCCTGTAACCGGACAAGTTGTTCATTCATTTATCTTATGTATATTCCCTTTAAAGGAGCCGTTTCTTTGAACAGGAGTGGATTGCCAAGGCAAAGTTAATAAGGTGTCCGGCTCCCCTCCCGGAGACCACGCCGGATCCCATGGTGACCAAGATGTTGAAGGTCGCGCCTTTTGAAGAAGGCGAAGGGGGGAGCGGTGAAGCAACTGCCTCCATGAAGGAGGCTATCAAGGAGGGAGGGATTAAAAGTCCCTTCCTTCGAGGAGAGAAGAGGACCGCTTCAGAAGATCCAGGGATCAAGGCCTCAAAGAGGGGAAAGGAATCTTCGTCAGAGAGTCCGGCGCTGGGAAGTAACCCAGCCGCACTATTTCCCCAAGGGGATCAGCCCTCCAACGAGCCGTAAGTAAAAAGAAGGGGTCTTGTAAATAAGGAACATCCCTACATTTATTTATGAAGATAACCGAAATTGTACCTTGTAGTTCGGACCTCGGCCCTTCTCAGCAGAGCTCGTCTTCGGGGGATCTTCTTCGGAGATGATGGAGAGCGAACGCCTCCCCGCCGCACCTTCATGCAAGCGGGCGACCACGAGGTGTCGCGGAGGGTTCCCCCAAGTCCGGGGGGCCGGAAGGTCCGGCGCCAAGTGGTGTGCGGTCGGAGGAGCTGAAGGATCTGCTCGGGCGAGCGGCTATCTCAGAAGATCACCGTGCTCTAATGGGTACGGTGATTGAAAGAATTGCATCCGCAGAGAGCGGATTACGCAAGCCGTCGAAGCTTCTTGGCGGGGTTCGAGGTACGCAAAAATGATGTACCTTCGACAGTTATGCATATAAAATGCGCTGTATAGATAGTAGCCCTGAGACTCGGTATGTTGTCAAAATTGACAGCGTGCCGAGGATCAAAATCTCGATTATAACATATCGCGCTCCGAAAGGGTGGCGGGCGTCCGGTGGCCAGCCGGATCGATGAATATGCCGAACTAAAGCGGCACTTGACGAGGCGGATGCAGGACATCGCGCTTGGTCAATAAACGGTTTGACGAGTCACAAGGTATGCGACTTCTACACGGACACCTAGTAAGGGAGCTTGACGCCCATGTCTTACTATTTGTATGCTAAATGCAGATGGTGCCGCTGCTGTGGAAGAGCTACGGGCGGAATTCGCCCGAGCGAAAGAGCAAGCCAAAAATAGTAATGCGGCCGCTTTAAGGGCGGCCGAAGAGCTAGAAGCCGAATGGGCTGCTCACTGCCGAAGCAAAGAGGAAATGGCGAGAAAATTGAAGGATACTACCGACCGCTGCGAGGTTCTTGAAAAAGAACGTCCAGCGGAGCAAGAGGGCCTGAAAAAGGCCACCGCCGAATCCAAGAATGCCCATTTGGCTTTGAGAGCTGCCCATGAAGCATGTCTTGACTCACTTGTGGCCGGGCGGACCCCAGCCGAAGAGCTATTTTGGTTTAGTGCAGCAGTTCCTTGGTGCGGTACCGCATATCGACGCAATGAAGCGATCGGCGTGTATTGAGGGAGCGCGGATGGCTCTGGCCCGTGTCAAGACGCATCTTGGGCAGAGATGAAGGCCATCGACGTTGCATCCCAAGATTCGGATTTGAAGCCGAGTACCGCCGAGCACTACTTTGAAGAAGTCTGCCGGTGCTCGTTTAATAGAGACGCGATGCTCAAAGGATATTATGTTTAAATGACATGTATGATTTGTGAAAACAATGTTTTCAATATAATAGAAGAGCTTTTTATACTTGTGCGTTCAAGTAGTAAACTACTCCCTGTGCGGCCGTTTATGTATATGTGTATATAACCTGAAAGATGGCAGTCCTCGGCCAGCTTACGCACATAGTGCGGGGTGTTTGCAAAAAAGCGCTTTTCACACTTAATCCAACGTCTTGGTCCTGTTAAGGAGGTGATAGCGTAGCAAACCGTGCAACCGGACTATAATGCTTTTATCACTTTCACTTAGCCATAGGAGTTCGAGGGTGGGGCTACTATATAGCCCCTAGGGGCACCGCACTCTCCCGAATTCGGGGTGCGTATGTGCCTGACCGAAAACCGGTCCTTTGTTAATGCGGAGGAATCCTAAACATTCCAATGAGTCATCGAGTGGTTGACCAGTCTCTCGCTATATGATGTGATCAGTTTTGACTTTCTCTCTTTGAGGTGCTCGCCCGGCGAACCGGGCACAATCGCGATAGTTCTCCACAGTGTCGCGCTAGCCGATAAAAGCGGAATGTAAGGCAGCAAAATACAGTGAGCCGGGCAAACCCAACATTTGACCAAAGACATGATTCGGAGCTGATGCATATAAGGCCTAACTCAAGACGCGAACACTCCCTAAGGTATTCGGTCTTTATAAAAGCAGGCAGAATAATGCCCTAAGCCCCAGTGTCCAGTGCGTGCAAAAATTCTGCAGTGCGGCCAATGCCAAAACGCCAGCCTCCTCCTCGGTTGTAGTAAGAAACCGGGGATGTATATCAACAAGAGACAGTAAAAAGGTTTATGCAGGGTCTTAATCAAAAAGAATCCTTGCAACGGGTCCCTCATCGCGTCTGCGCTTTGTGTCTCCGTTGTGCCGTATCCTGGATGGGTGTAGCACGTTGTTCATCTGTAAAAGAGAGGAACTTAGTTTAAAAGAAAAAGGATCGTGCGAAAGATGTACTTAATATTAAATAAATAGAGTACGGTTTGAAGAAGTGAATAAAATTGAGCTTTATTGTCTCTTGTTATACATGCATGCAGCCCCTCGTATGGGGGTATGCCGCTAGTAGGCGCCGGACTCGTCTAGCCGTGTTCGGGGTTTGAATGATCAATTCAGTTTTTTTTACTAGCGGAGCCGGATAGGTGTGGGGCTGTCAAGGCAGTCTCCCGTTCTTCCGTGCTAGAGTAACACTTAATACTTCCTCTTAACGAGATGATGCCGCGTGGACCGGGCATTTTAAGTGTTAGAGATGCATAATGCGGTATTGCGTTAAAGCGGGCGAAAGCTTCGCGTCCCAATAGTGCTTGATGGCTACTTTTAAACGGGGCGACATGGAAGATTAACCTTTCATGACGGAAGTTGTCGGATGAACCGAACACAACTTCTAGCAAGATATGGAGCCCGTACAATGGGCATATGGGCTGGCATTACTCCTTTAAAGGAGGTCTTGCTACGGTAATTTTGGTTGGGTTTATCCCCATCCTGCGGATTGTGTCACGATATATCAGGTTTATGTCATTGCCGCCATCCATGAGGACTTGTGTAAATTGGAATCCGTCGATTATAGGATCCAATATCAAGGCAGTCCATCCTGCGTCCAGATATTTTCGGAATAGTCACGATGGTCGAAGGTGATTGGTTTTGACAACCGATGCGGGCGCGCCTTTTAGTGGGCGCCCGCTCTGTTTTCCTTTGATCGCGTGAAGTGAGTTTACTATTTTAACCTCTTGTGGAAAAGTCTTTTGTTTTCCGGGGCTCGCTTGTGGTGCTCGTCGTCATCTTCACTTGGTGTGTCGAGCCCTTGTGTTCGGTGTTCGATCACGGACTGTTTGAAGACCCAACAATTTACGTGGGTATGGTTAGCGAGGCCTCCTGTGAGTACTGTGGATTTGACATATCTTGTCCAAGATTTTGTTGAAGTTGGATAGCTCATCGCTATTGTCCTTAAGGGGCAGTTTTTTGTTGTTCTGCCGTGAGCTTTTGAATCCGGCGTTGACCGCCGTGCTCTTTGGACCGTTCCCTTTAATCCGGCGTTGGTCCTTGTTGCGCCGTAGTTTCTTTTTTCCATCCCTGACTTCGGATGTACTTGGGTCGCTAGTACTACATCTTGCTAGCCGGCTGTCCTCTCCCGCGCAAAAGCGGGTCATGAGGCTTGTTTATGCGGCCATTGTTCTTGGTTTTTCTTGGCCGAGGTGTCTGGCGAGCCATTCGTCTCGGACGTTGTGTTTGAAAGCTGCTAAGGCTTCAGCATCCGGACAGTCGACTATTTGGTTCTTTTTAGTAAGGAACCTGTTCCAGAATTTCCGGGCTGACTTTCCGGGCTGTTGAGTTATGTGACTTAGATCGTCTGCATCCGGAGGGCGGACATAGGTCCCCTGAAAATTTGCCCGGAACGCATCCTGGAGCTCTTCCCAGCTTCCAATGGTATTTTCGGGGAGGCTTTTAAGCCAATGCCGAGCTGGCCCTTTGAGTTTAAGGGGTAAGTATTTTATGGCGTGGAGATCATCTCCTCTAGCCATGTGTATGTGGAGGATGTAATCCTCGATCCGCACTCAGTGGTCTGTGGTCCCGTCGTACACCTCTATGTTTACTGGTTTGAATCCTTCTGGAAATTCATGATCCAGCACCTCATTGGTAAAACATAGGGGGTGTTCGGCGCCCCTATATTTGGGTGTGCCGTGATCTTCGGAATTTTGGCGTGTTGCATTGCTTTGAAGAGCTTGCTTTCGCGGCCCATAGATGGACCTAACTGGGCCATCCTTTTGATGTGAATCCTTATGCGGATCGCATATTGGCTTGTGTGCGGCGCCATTCGCCACTCTCTTTTTGCCGTGGGGTCGTCCATCCGACCGGGTGGCCTTCTTACTTTTTAATTGTGGGGCTCTAAGGCCTCCTCGTCAATTCGGGCGTAGCTTTCTTTTCGGGTAGCTCTTTGTTCGTATTGTCGCCCGTACTTGTCTGCGGTGCTGAATACTTTGCTCCATCTGATCTGAGTGCATCTTCCGCTGTTTTGAGCTTCCGCTTCGCTTTTTCAGAGCTACGCCAAGATGGCGACGAGCCTTTTCTGGAGGTCATTTTGCTCCAATAGTTTGTCCGGCGTGAGATCATTCGGACTGTTGTCTTCGCCGGGGACAGATTGTTTATCCAAGTTGTCTTGTTCGGACGATTGCTCGACAGCGTGTTCTTCGTCCACCGGTTCGCTCTGCTCTATGGTTGGGTCTCTGTTGAGGCGGGACTTGGTTCGGCGTTTACGTTGCCGCTTTGACCGCTTTTGAGGGATTTATCCTTCAGAAGGCCCCGTTGTTCCTCGTCTTCATTTCCTTTAGGTGTATCCACCATGTATACATCATGAGATGAGGTGGTTGTCCAGCATCCTATAGGTGCTGGTTCATTGTTGTCTCCTACATCTTCGTCCATACCGTCGATGTCTTCGGAGTCGAAATCGAGCACGTCATGTAAGCTTTCGACGGTGGCTACGAAGTGGGTGGTGGGTGGGTGTTGAATTTCTTCGTCGTCCGTATCCCAACCTTCCTGACCGTAGTCTGGCCAGGGCTCTCCGGATAAAGAGAGAGACTTTAGTGAATTCAGGATGTCGCCAAAGGGCGAGTGCTGAAAGATGTCCGCGGCCGTGAACTCCGTGACCGGCGCCCAATCGGGTTCGATTGGCAGGGGCGCGGAGGGTTCGGAGTCCAGAGAGGATTCCGGCACCCTGGAGTCGAGGTCTTCGCAAAGGGCAGGGATGGAGTTCGGCTCAATCGCCGTAGAGATCGTAGCCCCCGAGGCGGTGTCCAACCACTCGTCCTCGATCGGGGAATCCGGCTCCGGATTAAGGGTCGGAGCGGATCTTGGTGCAGCCTCCAAGGCCTTTGCCGGCTGCAGAGCTAGATCATGCCCATCGAGACAGTGCGGCACGCTTGGCAGCGGCTCAAATCCGTCGAAGATCAAGTCTCCGCGGATATCGGCCGTATAGTTCAAACTTCCAAATCTGACTGATGGCGGGGCGTAGCTTTCGATCCGCTCCAGATGGCTGCGGATTGGCCCTTGATGCAAAGCCGCCGAACACGAAGATCTGTCCGAGGAGAAAAGTCTCACCCTGGACCGCGTCGTTGTTGATGATCGAAGGAGCCATCGGGCCTATCGGTGATGACACAGAGGAACTCTCAATGAAAGCACCAATGTCTTTGTCAAAACCGGCGGATCTCGGGTAGGGGGTCCCGAACTGTGCGTCTAGGCGGATGGTAACAGGAGACAAGGGACACGATGTTTTTACCCAGGTTCGGGCCCTCTCGATGGAGGTAATACCCTACTCCTGCTTGATTAATATTGATGATATGGGTAGTACAAGAGTGGATCTACCACGAGATCAAGGAGGCTAAACCCTAGAAGCTAGCCTATGGTATGATAGTTGTTCGTCCCCACGGACTAAAACCCTCCGGTTTATATAGACACCGGATAGGTTAGGGTTACACAGAGTCGGTTACAATGGTAGGAGATCTACATATCCGTATCGCCAAGCTTGCCTTCCACGCCAAGGAAAGTCCCATCCGGACACGGGACGAAGTCTTCAATCTTGTATCTTCATAGTCTTGGAGTCCGGCCGTGACGATAGTCCGGCTATCCGGACACCCCCTAGTCCGGGACTCCCTCACTTGCACTAGTCCATAGATGGATCGCTGGAACTTGCACATTTTGCTAGCACCTTTCGGATTGACAAAACCGTCTGGTTGTATCATATACTAGATCATTGATGGCGCGCGTTGCCGTGCCCGTCCATTTTATCAATAGAGTGGTAGGGATTTCAACAATATATATGACACAACAAAACATGATACTCCCTCCAATCCAAATTAATTGACACTGATTTAAACCAGCATCAATAAACACTATCCAAATCATGAACCCCTCAAACTAAAAGAAGGTACCCAACTGATTATTGTACATGTTCATTCATTATTTATGATATTGAGTAAGCATGATTTTGATCTCCTCACAAGTTAATTAGTGGATACTTCTAAACATAGCTTTACTATGTTAGAAAAGGTAATATATATTTCATCAAACAATCATTGATAATATAAGACAGAAATTTAATTCATCAAACAATCATTGATAATAATATAAATTGCAATATAGGATAGAAATTTAATTAGGAAATGTATACTGAATTCTTTGTCATCTTATTTTTAAGGTTTTGCAAGGTGAGCACAAGAAACACACAAAATATTTCAATTAAGTGTGGTGTTAGTATTGTTTACTAAATTATAAAGTTTCCCAAAACCATTCAGGTATTGAATTACACAACGATGTTTGCTGATCCCAAAGAACGAAAAAAGAAAGGCCTTCCAGTCAAAATGATGCATGCATTCAGGTTTGTGCACTTTGAATCAAAGTCAAGCTGCATAGGATGTTAAACAACATGTAAAGATGACAAGATCAAAAGCTATAATTTAAATGGAAGATAACTGAAAAGAAAAGCGCTACACTTTATTTCCAAATTTATAACATTCTACAAAAATGTGCCAGTGGTTGTACATTTCTTCTAGGTCCATCTAATCCCTCTAAGCAGAAATTCATACTACAAATTATCATATGGGAGATGGAAGGTATAAGTGCCACTGTGTGCTGTAGACTTTTCTATTATGTGTCATTTTCATAGTAGAATTTTTGTAATCTACTGCCATATTTAAAGGTAAACTATCCATGCAAATACCATGATTCTTTTCTGAATGTACAGTCAATTTTCTTGCCAGGAGATGCAAGGGAAATTTCTTCAAATCCAAGAAATACATTCTGTTTTGTGTAAAGAAGATCAAAGACCAGTAATAACATGGAAAATGTTGAGGGAAATGCACTATTGTATTAACAGAGATCATATTGTGTACCAAGTAGCAACATCATTCCCATATCAATGATTCGCCTATGCACACATATTTATATATCTAATAAAAGGGTAATACTGGTCTAAGTAATTAGTCCTAGGCTCAGGTGGAGGTTGTATATAAGAGGTAACTGGATGACAATGGTTTGGATGTGAGTCGACGTAGGTGGGGATCAGTTTTTGTGAAGATTGTTTTTCATAAGAAACTGGTAGCATGTGGAGTCCTTGACCTTAGTATATATGATCAAGACTTTTAACAAGACAGATAATGTCCCTTCCAGTCCCGGCTATCAAAGCCGGTATGATTCTATGGGCAATTAAATTTCCCAAAAAAGTGGTGGGTACATTTGCTCAAGTAGATCTGGCTTGTTAAATCATCTGTTTGTTAGTATTACATATTACAATATATGTACGTGTGTGCCCAAAAAGCGTGCATGATTCTACAATTAGGAAGATGTCTTTGCCATATATTGCTTACGGTTCCTACAGAATGGTAAACGGTGTGTTTTATATCTCCAGGGTCCCAGTAATATGCCAAAAATAAGAGTGGGAGTGACTCCATAGTAATTAAATTAGAATGAAAAAAAACAAAAAGACATTTCATTGTACAATACAAACAGAAAATTCATGTACACACGTGCATTATGGACTTAATGGATCAGAGAACAAACACTCCGTTTTATTGATCTTGAAAAGCACCAGCTAAAACTCCTGAACCATGCTAATGCACAAGCATGAAAACTCATATTTTTCATCTCTCATCATATACACAAATATGTACCAACAGAACATTATTTTACTTTTAATAAGATGGGTGTTTATCCACTAACCCTGTTAATCAGCATGTCATGTATGACAACACTGTTGATTTCTTGAACACATCAGATGAATCTAGATGGGTTCCCTTGCTTTCATCCAGGCAGCGGTGAATCCAGTTGGTGGTCTATGGAGCGGGAACGACGAGTGTGGTGCCCTGACGCTGGAGGCTCCACCGCCACTGTTCTGGTTCTCATGTGCTGACTGCTAGCGGAATTCTGGCCAACCCCTCCATGTAACAACTCGTACATATTTGTATTTTTTATATGTTTCAGCCAAGAATTAATCCCAAACTTCTATATCATCTTATGGCATCTTGGATTGAAGGATTCACCATAATACATAGATCAATATCGGGAAAACTGGAAAAAAATATGCAGGAATCTGAATAGCTGACTGAGCATTTGATAACTGAAGAATGAGATGGCAAGGATGCAAGGCTCTGGGCATGTCTACATTGTCGATACTACTGTGATAAATATATATGCAACACAAGCACAAAACGCCGTGACACAAACCCATGAACCTGAGAAACTTGATTAACTAATAGAAGGACCGCCCTTACCATGCAAAACAAAGACTGCCCCTAAACAAAAAAGGGGGAAATTAGCAGGTGACAGTCAGTTGGCAGTTCTCATCGAAGACAGTGCCGATGGGGTTCGTGGCAGCCTGGTTCATGGTCGCGTCGCCGATCAGCCATGGTGTCGGTGAAGGTGACGCAGGGCGGACTGGTCGTTGGTCGCGATCTTCGTGGTGGCCAAGATCCTGATCCTTGGCGAGGTGGTTGCGGCCGTGGCGGATCTGGCCGCCGCTATGGTCGGCGCCTGACCTGGGCGATCTCCCTCTTCTCTTCTCTTCTCTTCTGATGAGGTAGGTGGAGAGGGTGGGAGACGAGGTCGGTGTCATTGGGAGAGAGGATAGGAGGGGCGGAGGCCGGTGGCGAGGTGGCGTGAGGGCGCGTGACGGAGGGGTAGCGTGGACGGTAGCGGCGGCGGCGTACCTAGGTTTCTCGAGAGTAGTCGCTCGCCCTTTTCTCTCGTGTAAATTTCTTTGTTGGCTTTGTGGGGCGGCTAGGCCCAATGAACCAGAGTGCTCAGAAATTGCCACCGGAGTAGCTTCCTAGCCCACTCAGCAAGAAACATGGAATAAAACAGCGAATTCGACGGCCAAAAACGACTAAAAGTTGCAATCTAACGATTAGAAATGCTGATGGCCTGAGAGGGCTGGGAGGGTGCTTAGTTTTAATATATCTAAATAACTCTTCTTTAAGAAATCCATTAAGGAATGCGGTTTTGACATCCAATTGCTAAATTTCATAAAATGCGGCAATTGCTAACATGATTCCGACAGACTTAAGCATCGCTATGGGTGAGAAAGTCTCATCATAGTCAACTCCTTGAACTTGTCAAAAACCTTTTTGCTACAATTCGAGCTTTGTAGATAGTAACACTACTATCAATGTATGTCTTCCTCTTTGAAGATCCATTTATTCTCAATGGTTTGCCGATCATCGGGCAAGTCCACCAAAGTCCACACTTTGTTCTCATACGTGGATTCTATCTCAGATTTCATGGCCTCAAGCAATATGTCGGAATCTGGGCTCATCATCGCTTCCTCATAGTTCGTGGGTTCATCATGGTCTAGCAACATGACTTCCAGAACAGTATTACCGTACCACTCTGGTGCGGATCATACTCTAATTGACCTACGAGGTTCGGTAGTAACTTGATCTGAAGTTTCATGATCATCATCATTAACTTCCTCACTAATTGGTGTAGGCATCACCGAACTGATTTCGATGATGAGCTACTTTCCAATTCGAGAGAAGGTACAATTACCTCATCAAGTTCTACTTTCCTCCCACTCACTTCTTTCGAGAGAAACTCCTTCTCTAGAAAGGATCCACTCTTAGCAACAAAGTTCTTGCCTTCGGATCTGTGATAGAAGGTGTACCCAACAGTTTCTTTTTGGGTATCCTAAGAAGACGCACTTCTCCGATTTGGGTTTGAGCTTATCAGGCTAAAACTTTTTGACATAAGCATTGCAACCCAAAACTTTAAGAAACGATAGCTTAGGTTTCTTGCTAAACCACAGTTCATACGGTGTCGTCTCAATGGATTTTTAGACGGTGCCCTATTTAACGTGAATGCAGGTGTCTCTAATGCATAACCCCAAAACGATAGTGGTAAATCGGAAAGGTACATCATAGACCGCACCATATCTAAAAAAGTACGGTTACGACGTTCGGACACACCATTACGCTGAGGTGTTCCAGGTGGCGTGAGTTGCGAAACTATTCCACATTGTTTCAAATGAAGACCAGACTCGTAACTCAAATATTCGCCTCCGCGATCAGATCGTAGAAACTTTATTTTCTTGCTATGATGATTTTCAACTTCACTCTGAAATTCTTTGAACTTTTCAAATGTTTCAGACTTGTGTTTCATTAAATAGATATACCCATATCTGCTCAAATCATCTGTGATGGTCAGAAAATAATGATACCTGCCGCGAGCTTCAACACTCATCGCATCGCATACATCAGTAAGTATTATTTCCAATAAGTCAGTTGCTCGCTCCATTGTTCCGGAGAACGTAGTCTTAGTCATCTTGCCCATGAGGCACATGGTTCGCAAGCATCAAATGATTCATAATCAAGTGAGTCCAAAAGCCCATCAACATGGAGTTTCTTCATGCTCTTTACACCAATATGGCCAAAACGGCAGTGCCACAAATATGTTGCACTATCATTATCAACTTTGCATCTTTTGGCATCAATATTATGAATATGTGTATCACTACGATTGAGATTCAATAAACCATTCACCTTGGGTGTATGACCTTAGAAGGTTTTATTCATGTAAACAGAATAACAATTATTCTTTGACTTAAATGAATAACTGTATTGCAATAAACATGATCCAATCATATTATGCTCAAAGCAAACACCAAATAACATTTATTTTAGGTTCAACACTAATCCCGAAGGTAAAGGGAGTGTGCGATGGTGATCTTATCAACCTTGGAATCACTTGCAACACACATCGTCACCTTGCCCTCAACTAGTCTTTGTTCATTTTGTAACTCCTGTTTCGAGTTACTAATCGTAGCAACTGAATCAGTATCAAATACCCAGGGGCTACTATGAACACTAGTAAAGTACACATCAATAACATGTATATCATATATACTTTAGTTCACTTTTCCATCCTTCTTATCCGCCAAGTATTTGGGGCAATTCCGCTTCTAGTGACCATTTCCTTTGGCAAGAGAAGCACCTGGGCCAGTGCTTGGGTCTAGCTTTGGGCTTCTTCATGGGAGTAGCAACTTGCTTGCTATTTTTCTTGAAGTTCCCTTTCTTTCCCTTGCCCTTTTACTTGAAACTAGTGGTCTTGTCAACCATCAACACTTGATGCTTTTCTTGATTTCTACCTTCACCTATTTCAACATCGCGAAGAGCTCGGGAATCGTTTTCATCATCCCTTGCATATTATAGTTCATCACGAAGTTCCATTAACTTGGTGATAGTGAATAGAGAACTCTGTCAATCACCATCTTATCTAGAAGATTAACTCCCACTTGATTCAAGCGATTGTAGTACTCAAACATTCTGAGCACATGCTCACTGGTTGAGCTATTCTCCTCCATCTTGTAGGCGAAGTACTTGTCAGAGGTCTCATACCTTTCGACTCGGGCATGAGTCTGAAATACCAATTTCAGCTCTTGGAACATCTTATATGCTCTGTGGTGTTTCAAAACATTTTTGAAGTCCCGGATCTAAGCCGTAAAGCATGGTGCGCTAAACTATCAAGTAGTTATCATACTGAGCTTGCGAAACGTTCATAATGTTTGTATCTGCTCCTGCAATAGGTCCTTCACCTAGCGGTGCATCAAGGACATAATTCTTCTGTGCAGCAATGAGGATAATCCTCAGATCACGGACCTAGTACGCATCATTGCTACTATCAACTTTCAACTTAGTTTTCTCTAGGAACATATCATAAATAAAACGGGGAAGCTATACGCCAGCAATTGATCTACAACATAGATATGCAATTACTATCAGGACTAAGTTAATGATAAATTTAAGTTGAATTAATCATATTACTTACGAACTCCCACTTAGATAGACATCCCTCTAATCATTCAAGTGATCACGTGATCCATATCAACTAAACCATGTCTAATCATCACGTGAGATGGAGTAGTTTTCAATGGTGAACATCACTAGCTATGTTGATCATATCTACTATATGATTCACGCTCGACCTTTCTGTCTCAGTGTTCCGAGGCCATATCTGCATATGCTAGGCTTGTCAAGTTTAACCCGAGTATTCTGCGTGTGCAAAAGTGGCTTGCACCCGTTGTATGTGAACGTAGAGCTTATCACACCTGATCATTACGTGGTGTCTTAGCACGACGAACTGTCGCAACGGTGCATACTCAGGGAGAACACTTGTACCTTGAAATTTAGTGAGAGATCATCTTATAATGCTACCGCCGTACTAAGCAAAATAAGATGCATAAAGGATAAACATCACATGTAATCAATATAAGTGATATGATATGGCCATCATCATCTTGTGCCTTTGATCTCCATCTCCAAAGCACCGTCATGATCACCATCGTCACCGGCTTGACACCTTGATCTCCATTGAAGCATCGTTGTCGTCTCGCCAACTATTGCTTCTACGACTATCGCTACCGCTTAGTGATAAAGTAAAGCAATTACATGGCGATTGCATTTCATACAATAAAGCGACAACCATATGGCTCCTGCCAGTTGCCGATAACTGTTACAAAACATGATCATCTCATACAACAAATTATATATCATCACGTCTTGACCATATCACATCACAGCATGCCCTGCAAAAACAAGTTAGATGTCCTCTACTTTGTTGTTGCAAATTTTACGTGGCTGCTACGGGCTTAGCAAGAACCGTTCTTACCTACACATCAAAACCACAACGATTTTTGTCAAGTTTGTTGTTTTAACCTTCAACAAGGACCGGGCGTAGTCACACTCGATTCAACTAAAGTTGGAGAAACCGACACCCACTAGCCACCTGTGTGTGAAGCACGGCGGTAGAACCAGTCTCATGAACGTGGTCATGTAATGTCGGTTCAGGCCGCTTCATCCAAAGAATACCGCTTGAATCAAAGTATGACATGCTGGTAAGCAGTATGACTATTATCGCCCACAACTCTTTGTGTTCTACTCGTGCAAATAACATCTACGCATAGACCTGGCTTGGATGCCACTGTTGGGGAACGTAGTGTTTCAAAAAAATTCCTACGATCACGCAAGATCTATCTAGGAGAAGCATAGCAACGAGTGGAGAGAGTGTGTCCACGTACCCTTGTAGCCCGAAAGCGGAAGCGTTTAGTAACACGGTTGATGTAATCGAACGTCTTCGCGATCCAACCGATCCAAGTACCGAACGCACAGCACCTCCGCGATCTGCACACGTTCAGCCCGGTGACGTCCCTCGAACTCTTGTCCAGTTGAGGCCGAGGGAGAGTTTCATCAACACGACGGCGTGCTGATGGTGATGATGAAGTTACCAGCGCAGGGCTTCGCCTAAGCACTATGACGATATGATCAAGGTGTGTAACTGTGGAGGGGGGCACCGCACACAACTAAAAGATCATCTTGTGTGTATATGGGGTGCCCCTCTCCCCCGTATATAAAGGAGGGGAGGAGGGGGCCGGCCGGCCTCATGGTGCGCCCCCAAGGGGGGATTCCTACTCCTACTAGGAGTAGGTTTCCCCCTTTTCCTAGTCCAACTAGGAGGTGGAAGGAAGGGGAAGAGGGGAAGAAGGAAAGGGGGGCCGGCCCCCTTCCCAATTCAGATTGGGCTTGGGGGGCGCGCCCCACCTCTTAGCCGCCTCCTCTATCTTCCACTAAAGCCCATGTAGGTCCATTAAGCCCCCGGGGGGGTTCCGGTAACCACCCCCCCCCCGGTACTCCGGAAAATGCCCAAACTAGTCCGAAACCTTTCCGGTGTCCAAACATAACCTTCCAATATATCAATCTTCATGTCTTGACCATTTCGAGACTCCTCGTCATGTGTGTGATCACATCCAGGACTCCGAACAACCTTCGGTACATCAAATCACATAAACTCATAATACCAATCGTCATCGAACGTTAAGCGTGCGGACCCTACTGGTTCGAGAACTATGTAGACATGACCGAGACTCATCTCCGGTCAATAGGAACCTGGATGCTCATATTGGTTCCTACATATTCTACGAAGATCTTTATCGGTCAAACCGCATAACAACATACGTTGTTCCCTTTGTCATCGGTATGTTATTTTCCCGAGATTAGATCGTCGGTATCATCATACATAGTTCAATCTCATTACCAGCAAGTCTCTTTACTTGTTCCGTGATCTCGATCTATGCCAACTCAACAAACACCATCAGAGACACCTGTAGAGCATCTTTGTAATTACCCAGTTATGTTGTGACATTTGATAGCACACTAAGTGTTCCTCTGGTATTCGGGAGTTGCATAATCTCGTAGTCATAGGAACATGTATAAGTTATGAAGAAAGAAATAGCAATAAACTAAACGATCATAGTGCTAAGCTAACGGATGGGTCAAGTCAATCACATCATTCTCTAATGATGTGATCCCGTTTATCAAATGACAACTCATGTCTATGGCTAGGAAACTTAACCATATTTGATTAATGAGCTAGCCAAGTAGTGGCATACTAGTGACACTCTGTTTGTCTATGTATTCACACATGTACTAAGTTTCTGATTAATACAATTCTAGCATGAACAATAAACATTTATCAAGATATAAGGAAATAAAATAATAACTTTATTATTGCCTCTAGGGCATATTTCCTTCACTTTGCCCGTGTCAATATGACAGCCTGGTTTTTGCCCTCTCTTCTTTTCTGATTTTTATTTGATTTTTGATTTGAATTTGGAGATTTGAATCACTTCAGTTGGACTTAAACACTTGGGCACCACTTTGACTTTCACCCAAGTGACTCATTTCTCTCTCTAGCCATCAATTCTTCTCTGCTCAACCTTAAAAGAATACTATGAATATTTTTCTTAAATGAAAAATATTCATTTTCTCCTCTAAAACCCTAATCAGCCACTTGTGCTCCAAAGCAACCCCAATTTTTCTTGCCCACAAAAATCTAAGAAAATTCCCAAACATTCTTTGGACACTAGGGCACCTTCGAGAGCAAAAATATTGCATCACTTTTTGGAACATTTTTGCTATAGAAAATATTTTCTGTTCTGGACAGAAATGGTAGTTTCTACAGCAACTACCATTTTACTTGCTCCAATGCTGCTGGAATTTCTTGTGCATCACTACCTTCCTAGATGATTGCTAATCTCCAAAGCTCAGCTCCCAACTCCCAGTAGATTTGCCACAGTTAACTCTCAAAGTTACTGTCCAAAAACTTACCATGAAGTAACACTAGATCTTACAACACCTGAGCTCGACTCAAAGCATTGGCTCAACCCTAAATACTAAGGACTACACGCCAGACATGAAATTGGGGCCAGCCGTGGTGCTATGCCGAAGTGCACGCGGTGACCACGCGTGTGCATGGTGCCAGCCAGCTAACCGATGTGCTCTGGGTTCCTTCGAGCGCTCTGTGCATCACATGCTCGCTTCCTAGGCTATCGCACCTCGCCAAACCTCGCCACCATCCCCGTCTCTACTCCCTTAACTCACTCCTGGCGCTAGCCCATGCCGGAGCTCGCCGCAGCGAGCACGGGCATGGTCCGGCCAACTGCACAGTGCGCCGCGCACTGTGTTCGTCGCCACCCCCCCGATCTTGTGTTCGTCGCTGCCCACCCACTGTGCCCGCGTGAGCTGCGTCGCCTTCCCCCTCGCTCACTGATGTCGTCCGTCGCCGGGCGCCTTGTCCAGGTGTCCTTCGGCGCAGCCCGATCCCCTCCTCTCGCTCGCCTATAAATGCATCCCTCCCCAGCCCTCTCGAGCATCACCAACTCGCCACACACACTCCACAAGACCGTAGAAAGCCGTAGCCCGGCCGGGCAGGCCTCGGGCCGCCGTCCCCGAGCTCGCACTCGTCGGCGATCCCCTCGGGTCATCCCCGCAACTCCAGCCCCTCCCAAGCTCAGGCCACTCTTCAGAGCCTCCGTCGTGCTTCAGTGGTGCTGTCCGACCCGGTTGGAGCCACTGGTGCAGCCTCTGGTCGTCATCATCCCCAACTCCGGCGACCTCCGCTCTCTGCCGCCGCTGGAGAGGTCCTTTCTGACATCGTCCGACCACCCCTAGCTAATCTACGGGTACGGGCATGTGTGCCTAAGTCTTCTCCTTCGATATATCCCTGTAGCTCGGGCGAAGATGCCCTCCTCGCCGGCGTGTGCTCCGGTGTAGCCCCGCGATGCTCTGTTTCCTTCTCCCCCTCCCTCTCACCTGACTATCGGGGCCCGCTATCAGCCACTCTGGCCGCGCCCGAAGCGGTAGGAGTGAAGGCGCCCCGCGGGTTTACGTCTTCGACGTCACCCCCCCCCCAGATCTGTTTTTATTTAAATCAAATTTAAATTTAACCATTGAGCTTTAAACAGCCACAACTCTTTAACCATAAGTCCAAATGAATTGATTCTTTTTGCATTGTATTCTTTATGAAAATATATCTAGCAGCACACAAAAAATGAGATTTTTCTCTGCTGTCTAGATTTTCTGGTGAATTTCAGAGTGTTTCTTGATGTTTTCTTTTTATGTTTATAATTGTTTTCAGAAGGTGAAGCTTGTCTTGAGGATCATTAGGAGGAGTGTGAACCTCACCTGCACTAAGGCAAGCCACAACAACATTTTCATGGTGCCAGTACAATATTTGTGATTTTTCTACTTGAATGAATAATTTAGTTCATGCATTTAAATCACTAAAATAAATATACATTTATCCTGTTGAATGCTTGTTTGTATTGATATGTTTGTTACAGAAGATTAATGCTAACTAAGTTAGTTTAAGTCACTAGAAGTTATATCTGATTATGAAGAAATAATTTGTTTATAAAAAGAATTAGTTGGCTTAATATTTTCTTGAGTGAGAAAAGAATTATGCTAAGACATTGTCATGGTTAGTTGCTGAATAATCATAACCAAAAAAGTGTTATGAGTTTCTGATATGTATGGTTAGTGCTTGATATAGTTGACATGTTATTGTTCAAATGATAAGTGATGCATGCTTTATGATTGCATTTGCATGGCATATCATGACACCGATTACTTTTACTTTAAGTTGAACCTGATAATAGCTCAACTTGAACATATCGTTGATCAGGTCATGGTGCCACTGAATCGAGTTTTTCCCAGTGCAACCACACTCTCCTTTATGGGAAGGCCTTTATTCGGTCCGTTGTCATGCCTCTGGTCGGTGCCTCCAACGAGGGAAGGTTATGGGCGTGCGTTACCCTGGCCCGGTAAGCAGACATAACCTTGTGTGCCCGTTGTTGTCATGGTACCTTGTCCCCGTTTGGGACCGTTTATGTTTTGCTATGATGGTGGCCGTTTGCCACGACGGTGGCCGTTGGTGTCTTTGGTGGACATGGGGCCACCCAGGACTTAGCCCAGTGGGGAGTCGGAGTGGCTGGGAGAGTGTCATGGCAGTGGAGGGGTTCTGTCGGAACGCCGTTGGTCCCCCCGAATGGGAGTGCGAGGCCATGGGTTCCGTGGTGTGGATACATTGCGCTACCTCTGCAGAGTGTATTTAATCTATCGATAGCCGAGTCCACGGTTACGGACACGCTCGGAAGTAGGTCACACCATGGGCAACATTTAAATAATTTTGCACACTAAGATAATAAATTTGCACTGTTGGAAAGAGGATGGTTGAGAAACCAGTTGGTTGATGGAGACCAAGTTGTTGGTCCGTCTGTGATCCGAGAGAGATCACCGTTTGGTTACAAAGTAACCCAATTAAGGACCAAGTTGTTGGTCAGTTTGTGATCCTAGAAAGATCACCGTTCGGTTACGAGGTAACCCGATTAAAGGCCAAGATGTTGGTCCGCTTGTGATCCGAGAGAGATCACCGTTTGGTAAGCAAGTCCGAGGGACTTGAGTCACGAGATCATGATCACTACATTTCTAGTATGATTTTGCAATAATTATTCACTTGGTTAATTATCATGATATTGTTTGTCATTATGTTTATGCTTGTTGTGAGCTTGCAAGTACATTCAATGTACTGACCTGGCGTGTCATGCCAGCTTTCAGGAAAGTCTCGTTGGAACGAAGTACTATCCGAGTCTAGATCGTGTCCACATCGGTGTCCCTGTGCTATGGAGTCCCGCTTCGTCGTCGTTCCGCTGCTGTGTAGTTGTCGTGATCGAGGCCCCTTTATGTTCACTAAATAATCTACATATTGTTCAGCCGCACCGTGTGTCCCGCTTGGCCTCACAACTTGTTGTAATATGAACCATGTTCCGCTAGCATCAATAAAGCGGTTGTATTTTGTACCAAGATGTTGTGTGTTGCCAGAAGACATGGTTTCTGGGCTGGCAATACAGGGTAAATCGGTTGCTCTGAGCCGGGTGCCACAATGCTTGGTATCAGAGTCACGCTGACTGTAGGACACGCTAGTCTACGGCCGTGTTCCTGGACGTTAGCTAGAGTAAAAGTTGAGTGTCGGTACCGTTTGTAGCTAGTTGTTGCATTGCATACGCTCATTTATTTTTATTCTAACCTACTAATGGTTGTGAGTGTAGATGTCTCCGGTGCCATATCCATGCCAGTTGCAGCTGATGCCGTACACGTCGCCGCATCTCCTTCGTAACGTGTGGCGTCGGTTGTACCCTCTCGGTGATGACCCAGTCTCGTGTGTACCGGGAGCGTCTAGCAGATTCAGTGTATGAGTATCACGCAGTGGTTACTCTGCGCACCACTTCATCGTCCAGCACTTACATTCGTACCTCCAGGAGCGGTTTCGCTTCTACCACTTCTCGGGTTGTCCAGTTTGCTGCATTTGAGGTCCTCGTCAAGCGTGCTATAACAAGGTCCGAATGCAGAACCATCCAGGTTTCCATTACTATCCCTCCTTGCACGACAATGGCCGTGTCCGTTTTCCAATCATTGATCCGGAGTCTGATAGTACGGCTAGCCACCTCTCTCGCTTCATCACTGCTAGCTACCTTCTGATTCATGAGCTGGCTCGAGAGCTGACTCATGCTCGTACTGCTTTAGCCGCCACTAGAGCTTTCACTACTCATCGTCTACGGGATTTACTCCTTATATTCCATCCAGTTCTATTTCACCTATTCCACCGATTACTCCTCCGAGTAGCTCGGGCACCTCGACCGTGAATCCCCTCAGTGCTCCCGCTGAGTGGGTTTCCCTTCTCACTACCCCTGTAGCCCCGATGCTTCAGCCCCACCCTGCACCTTATCCGGAAGGAGATCCCTCGAGGCAACGTCGTCGTGTTACCTTTAACCCGGAGGTCTCGGTTAACGTCGTCAGTTCAGGATCCGAGTCCGCTTCAGGAGAGGACCCCGCAGCACTAGTGTAACACCCCCAGTGTCATGCCACAGTAATCCCCCATTAATGGTGCCATGTCATCAGCAATACTGTTGCTAATAATTGCTTGATCCAAATCGCAATACAAATTAAAACCGAGTTTAAAGACTAAATTCCAATTTCAAAGTGATAAATAAAAGTTGTTCAAATCCAGGAACTAAAATGTTCCTACTGTTGCAAATAATCCCAATGCAATTATAAAATTGGAACCGACCTTACCAAAATTCCCAAAATGTCATTTGGATTCTGTTTTGGTGGTCCAAAGAACATTTATCTTTTTTTAGCTTCTAAAAATACCTAGGTCACTTCCAAATGCCTTGAAACATTTTGTGGCAGTTTCATAATTCACAAAGTATTTATGTGGCCTAGTTCCACATTTATCAAAAGTGTTTTGGCAGCCCTAATTATTTCTAGACAACTTCTGTTAATAAAGAAAAGAAAAACAACCTCCCCCCCACTGGGCCAACTGTGGCCCAGCTAGCCAGCCCAAATGGTCATACAGGTCCCCAGGCCGGCCCACCTCTACCTCCTTATCCCCACCCGACCAAAACCCTAGCCCATAACCCCCCACCCTCCCCCGCACGATCTCCCCCACTCCCCTCGATCTCTCCCACGCCTCTCTCCCCTTCCCCCATTTGGATCGGGGAAGAGGAGCCAGATCCCGCGCTGCTTCGCGCTCGACACCGGCGCCTGTCCCCCAAGACCGCCTGACGCGTCGGACCGCCTCGCCTCTCCGTCTCCTCCCGCATGGTGCCCGGCACCTCCTCGACCCGTGCTGGAACGGGGGCATGACCCCACGGCGCTCGCACCGCCGCCCGCCGCCCGGAGGCCTGTTCTCCCTCGCCGGACCTCATCCGCGGAGCCCCACCTCGCTGGACGCCCTCGCCACCTCGTCCGCGACCACGCCGATGCTAGGCTGCCGTCCCCGTCGCCATCGTCCGCCTCGTCCTCTCCCTCGCCGGACCTCCTCGAACCCCCACGAGCCCTCTGCCTAGACCCCACGCTCCCGCGGTGAGACCCTCCGTCGAACGCACCATCCCCTGTTCCCCCTTCCGACCTTGTAGACGTACGCACCCGGTCTCGCCAGTCGCGCTGCGCCCACGGGAGTTGCCTCCTGCAAGGCCGCCTCGGCCTCTCGCGCCTCGACTCCACTCGGCTCGCCGCTACCACCTTCCGTCAGATGCGCCCACCAAGGCCAAGAAATTGCGCCCGGCCCGCCTCGGCTGCCGTGCCTGTCGCCACCCGGCTCGGCCTCGGGCGCTCAAGACGCCCGCCAGCGCCACCTGCTTTCTCCCACTATGGCCTTACGGGCGTGACGAAGGGCCCACGCTCTGCCAAAAAAAGGTTTTTAGAAAAAATATATTAATAAAATTAATTAATTAATTAACTAATTAATTAGTCAGTAGTTAATCATTTAATTTATTTAACTCTGTTTAACTACCCTAATTAACTAGGTTAACTAATTAGATCTATTTATTTAAGTTGTGTCAATGACAGGTGGACCCCACTCAAACTTTTTGACCGGTCAAAAGTTGACTGCTTGATCGCCGATCAAGAACCAGGCCCGACCTCTACATCTTTGCTCGTTGTGTACACTTTGTGTGTGCAGGTAGCAATTTAGTCTTTTTTTTAATTAATAATAAATCCAATAAATTGTAGAATATTATTGAAACTTTGAAAAATCATATAAAATGAACCGTAGCTCGGATGAAAACGTTTTCTACATGAAAGTTGCTCAGAACGACAAGACAAATCCGAATACATGGTCCGTTCATCTGTCACATGCCCCTAGCATGATGAACATGGAACCGTCCCCACTCTTTCATCTGTGTGAAATCCACCTACCGCTGGGAAATCATCCTCTAATGTTCCCCCCCTTCGTCTGCAACGTGTAGTACCGTGTTAGAGCACGCCTAGCCCTACGTATTGTCTTGTCATGCTTAGTGATACCTCTGTTTGCTTTGTATTTACTGTTTCTCCCCCTCTTCTCTTCGGTAGACCCCGTGGCGGCTGCCGATGCCCTGTGATCGACTACATCACCGACGACCCCTCCTTGCCAGAGCAACCAGGCAAGCCACCCCTTTGATCATCCCGATATCGCCCATTCCATTCTCTCATGCTTGCATTAGATTTTGCTATCAAGTTATTGATCGCCCTATTCGATGCATAACCTGCTTTTGTATCTCATTGTTGTACCTCGCTTATCCTAAATCGCTTAGTATAGGTTGGTTAGTGATCCATCGATGACCCCCACCTTGTCCTTGTTGCACCTGCTTCATCATTGAAGACCCGATCAACGGGATCGAAGACCAGGCCCCGGCACCGCACATCACTTTCCCCTTAGTTGCTCGACACTACTGGGTTACTATCGAGTGCCGAGGGTGAGACCTCTTCAGCACTTCTGATGTTAACCTGTAGTGTAGCTATTCGGTCGTGGTCATCGAGGGTGATTTCCTCCTTAACCACTTCCGATACGGCTCTGTCGTGCAACCCCTCAAGTGTGAACCTCGAGGGTGGATCCTCTTACGTTCACCTTGATGATTACATCTAGTGGAATTCACCAGGGGTGATTCCTTGGGTTTTCCCCTTAATGTATGGACACACGGATACTTGGACCTTACCACTGTTACATGGAAAGACAGGTCGACCCTGAGGGGTACCCGCGCGAGCTTAATTGCGAGTGATGTGGAGTCGGGTTGACCTGGAGGGTGCCCGCGAGATAATTACGAGGCGTGGCCGGGCATTCCTAGCCCTTGTCGCAAGTCCTCGAGACGGGGCAACGGGTCACATCTTTCGTGAGTCTCTGCTTGTTACCGCGTTCCTAATCCACTACGATTTGGATATTTGATCCGAGGGGCCTCGCTTGATAGCACTAACCATCACGTGGGCATAGTATGGGCGTTTCACGTCATATGCATCGGTAGAAGCTTATTAGACGTCGGCGATCGAGCGCGCTGCGCCGGGTTGGACTGCGTAAGCACCTGCCTTGTTGAAGGAGGTAGCTAGGTTCGCTCACCGGCCGCGTTCGCAACATGTAGGAGTTCGGGAGATGGCCCATGACCCTGGGGCATAGGTTTAGTCAGGCGTGCTGGCCTCTCTATTAAGCCTATGTCGGGTTGCGGCGTATTGTTTGGCCGAGGCCGGGCATGACCCAGGAAAGTGTGTCCGGCCGGAGTTAATCGAGCGTGGTGGCTAAGTTGGTGCACCCCTGCAGGGAAGAAATCAACTACCGATAGCCTGTCCTACGGTAACGGACACTTGGAGTTGTATCCCGATCGATACAACTAGAACTGGATACTTGTGATGAGAATTGGATGGTGATGAGAACTGGATTGTGATGATAACTGGATAGTATGGCTCTGGGATTGCTTTCTCGCAGGGAGTCGAGAAAGGATCTCTGGCCGAGGTTGATAACACTTCTACTACTTTACTTTATGCTACTCTACTCCCTCCTGTTGCTGCAAGATGGTGGTTTCCAGAAGATGCTAGTCTTCGATAGGACTAGGTTCTCCCCTCTATTCTGGCATTTCTGCAGCCCAGTCCACATATACAGCCTCCCTTTGATAATGTTGCATATGTAGTGTAGATCCTTGCTTGCGAGTACTTTGGATGAGTACTCACGGTTGCTTTGCTCCCCCTTTTCCCCCTTTCTTCTTCTTTCCGGTTGATGCAACCAGATGTCGGAGCCCAGGAGCCAGATGCCACCATCGACGCCTACTACTACGAGGAGACCGCCGACGACCAGGAGTAGTTAGGAGGCTCCTAGGTAGGAGGCCTTGCCTTTTCGATCGATGTTGCTTTTGTGCTAGCCTTCTTAAGGCAAACTTGTCTAACTTATGTCTGTTCTCAGATATTGTTGCTTCCGCTGACTCTTGTGTATATGAGCTTATGTATTCGAGCCCTCGAGACCCCTGGCTTGTAATATAAAGCTTGTATTATTTTAATTTGTGTCTAGAGTTGTGTTGTAATATCTTCCCGTGAGTCCTTGATCTTGATCGTACACATTTGCGTGTATGATTAGTGTACGATTGAATCGAGGGCGTCATAAGTTGGTATCAGAGCCGACTACCTGTAGGTAGCCCCCTTTCCAACTCCTTGGCCGAAGTCGAGTCTATTGACTAAAAAAACTTTTACTAACTTGACTGTGTGGCTTACGGGCCCACGTCGCCAATTGGTTGGTATTAGGATCTTTTACTCCTCGCCTATACTCTGGGATTCTAATCTCTCTTCTATTGGGTTAAATGATTTTATTAACTCTAACATTAGGTTCTCGTAACCATTTCCTCCCGGAGAGCCCTTCATTCCAGATGATCGCTTAGTGCACCAGAAGATTCTGAAGATACTCTCCGATGTTTTTCTCGAGATCCTTGTGCCCTTCGCCGTTGCAACTCCCTACCACTGATAAATCCCCATGGATAGCTATATACACTTGCCGTCCATACCTTCATTTCCAATTGCTCTTGTTACTACAAGATACCCTGTTATACTTTGCGAATTTCCGAGAATCCTTTGCGCCTGCTGCCTTGCAGCTCCTTTTCCGCCTAAATACCCCCTACGAACAATTCCTCACACTTCGTTCATCCCCAGTCGATCATATGTCTCACAAAATTCTTTGAATACAATTCAATCTCCCGAAGGTCCTCTGCAGCCTAGTGCTCCTAGAAGTCTTGTCTGGCTGCATTATGGTTAAATCTATATGTCCGGAAATATTCATTGACATCCTTTGTCATTGTCATCCTGAGCCTATTAATTCATTATGCTGAGATTGCTCGCAATCATCAGTCAAACCCTGAAATTTGACCTTCTTGCTCATACGTCATTCTGGACATGAGTTGGATCTCGGCCAATCATGGTGTAATTGATTGTCCACCTAGTTCCCTTCAACTTGAACGTCGAATTATTCAGTTGTTTCTATAATCCAATGCCTTCGCATTATTTCCCTCTTCTGATTGAGTACTGATACTCACATCAGATACATTGAGGACTGCTAATTCCTTTGTTGGATTATTATCCGACAATGACCTTCTTATTCATTAAACTTGTGATTTTTGCCCTGACATATAATGCCTTTGGTAAATTCTATCATCTGCTTTTGTCAACCATGCTCTGCTTTAGAGCTGGTATATTTTTAATCTAAAATTAGTGGTATATGTTCCTAAGATACCCCTACGGGTTGAACCTATGCCTTCCCTAATCCGTGTGAACTCGAAAGAGATGTGAGTCATACTCTTCTGGTGCTTCACCAGATAAATCTTTCGCGCTAAAAATTCTTTGAAAACGAGGAGTGAATGAAAGATTATGCTTTGAAGAAGTGGGAGTCGACCTTGAACCTTTGTGTTCATGCCCATGGACCCGATGTAGAACTTATCATGGAAGCTGCTCGTAAAAATAATTACCCCCTTGTAATAAGTTCATCTTGTATCCGTGGTTCGAACATTTATGATTGTGGTTCCGACCATAATTTCTTCCCTTGATTCCATTTCTCAGACAAGTTAAAGCGCTTGTCTCCTATAGATCAATACACCCCACTTCAACCTTTGTTTTGATATGCCTTCGAGTATCATTCCCCTGGTATCTCGAGGATATCATGCCATTGCACTACATCTTATGAATTTGTGCTGAAGTAATACCTTGCCCTATCATAGTCACTCCATGAGTTCTGGCTTGTCGTCAACCGAGAACACCGAATAGTGAATCGGGTCTGCACTGTGATTCAACAACTCTTAGTAATCTTCATTGCTTACGAGTTTAATACTCCATCATGTCATTCCTAGCCTTATTGGCTACATCATTATCGTGCTAAATTTAACTGTGCTACCTGGTTCTTCCCGGAGCACAAATTTCGACAGTGAGCTAATCTTACGTCGCTCTTCCTCATCATATCATTTCACCTTGAACAACAAGCTTGTTTTCAAGTTTGTGCCGTACTTGTGGTTCCAATAACCTTTTGCTTCATCATTTCTTTGACTTGATGTCATTGCCGATCGATTACATCTTCATGAAATTTCTTGACAAATGTATCGTGATCATCATCAACATTCTGAGCTCTTCTAGGATATTAATTAAATTCATGATGAGAAATACCATCCTTGACCTTCGATGACTTGAGTTATCATCGACAACCCCCTTGTCTTCTTTCCAACACATGTTTGATCATGTCTTGGTTATACCTTGGACTCCTTGCTATTCCTGCAATTGTTCCTTGAGTATTTCTTGTGATCTTCAACTCCAACCCCTACTTGTAACACCATGTTAATGTTACCTCGAAGCATGACTGAGGTATTCCGTATATCAACAAGAGTATTGGAAGCACATTGTAGAATGTTTCTTGATCTATTATCCAAACACCGTTGTATGGGTAATATCATGATTCTTCCCTCGCCCCCTTTATCTAAATGCTTTTGAACTTGCTGTCATATCATGTATATCCTGCTCCGCTTCCCCTTGGGAAGGATATACTCCCACTTCTTGTGTGTAAACACATTTTCCTTTCCAATGTTCTGATTAATCTAATGATCACCTTTTCTTTTCCATTGTTTTGTTTAACCTTTCTTGTGGTCTATGAGTTATAAGCAGTAATAGTTCTCTGCTTATGAAAACACCTTGGTGTACAATTTGTCAGTAAGACCTTGTTATTATTGCTGTTGACATTCCGGTAACATTGGTGGGCGAGTACTTTGCCTATTGGCCCGCCTCGTTCAACGAGCAGGAAAATAGTTCTCTCTGTCCCTCGCCCTTGGTACCAATGTTGTTGACAACATAACTGATAGTCTATCATCTGACATGCCTTGCTATCGGCCCCCTTTTCTACTTTTAACCCACATGGTGGGCTCATAACCCACAATTCCACAGGATCGGAACCTGACTCTCTTGTATATCTTTGATTCCGAAATATTCTTGCACTTGGCTTCGTATCATGTCACGAGCCACCTTTCGAGAGATGATCTGTTCCTGATGCTCTGAACCCCTTCCTCACACTTTGTTCAAGTATCAATCGTTGGTCCATTCGCTTGAAACTTCCTATTGTACCTTCATACTTTGCTCTCGATGTTAATTAAGTTTCAACTCGAGAGATACTTCTGCCTCATTCCCTGAATTGTTCACCAGATAATTAACCCTATAAGGGTCAGTTCTCCCGAAGTTACTCTTTACTTCACATCTTAAATCTCGGGACGATATTTCTTGTAGTGGAGGAGATTTGTAACACCCCCAGTGTCATGCTATAGTAATCCCCCATTAATGGTGCCATGTCATCAGCAATACTGTTGCTAATAATTGCTTGATCCAAATCGCAATACAAATTAAAACCGAGTTTAAAGACTAAATTCCAATTTCAAAGTGATAAATAAAAGTTGTTCAAATCCAGAACTAAAATGTTCCCTCTTGTTGCAAATAATCCCAATGCAATTATAAAATTGGAACCGACCTCACCAAAATTCCCAAAATGTCATTGGATTCTATTTTGGTGGTCCAAAGAACATTTATCTTTTAGTTTCTAAAATACCTAGGTCACTTCCAAATGCCTTGAAACATTTTATGGCAGTTTCATAATTCACAAAGTATTTATGTGGCCTAGTTCCACATTTATCAAAAGTGTTTTGGCAGCCCTAATTTTTTCTAGACAACTTCTGTTAATAAAGAAAAGAAAAACAACATCCCCCCCCCCCACTCGGCCAACCGTGGCCCAGCTGGCTAGCCCAAATGGTCATCCAGGCCCCCAGGTCGGCCCACCTCTCCCTCCTTATCCCCACCCGACCAAAACCCTAGCCCATAACCCCCCCCACTCTCCCCCGCACGATCTCCCCCACTCCCCTCGATCTCTCCCACCCCACACACCCCATCCCCCAACAGGATCGGGGAAGAGGAGCGATCCCGCGCTCACGCCCCTCGACACCGGGCGCCTGGCCCCAAAGACCGCCTCCCTGACGCGCTGGACCGCCTCGCCTCTCCGTCTCCTCCTTGACGGTGCAGCACCTCCTCGACCCGTCTTTGGAACGAGGGCATGACCTCATGGCGCCAAGGCTGCCGCCCGCCCGGAGGCCTCTTCTCCCTCGCCAGACCTCCTCCGCGGAGCCCCGCCTCGCTGGACGCCCTCGCCACCTCGTCTGCGACCACGCCGACGCTAGGCTGCCGTCCCCGTCGCCATCGTCCGCCTCGTCCTCTCCCTCGCCGGGCCTCCCCGAACCCCCACGAGCCCTCTGCCTAGACCCCACGCTCCCGTGGTGAGATCCTGCGCCGAACGCACCGTCCGATGTTCCCCTTCCGACCTGCCGATGACGCGCCGGTCTCGCCAGTCGCGCCAAGGCCGGAGTTGCCTCCCGCCCGCCTGCCTCTCCGGCGCTCGATTCCACCTGGCTCGCCTCACGCCACCTTCCTGCCGATCGCGCCCACCTGCGTCGTTGCCACTGCCCTCCTCGGCTGTGTGCTGCCGCCGCCGGCTCGGCCTCCGCTTCGGGCGCCTCAGACGCCTCAGCTTCACCTGTTCGCCCACTAAGGCCTTCGGGCTTGTGACGAAGGGCCCACGCCCCTGTCAAAAAAAGGTTTTTTAAAATATATTAATAAAATTAATTAATTAATTAACTAATTAATTAGTCAGTAGTTAATCATTTAATTTATTTAACTCCGTTTAACTACCCTAATTAACTAGCTTAACTAATTAGATCTGTTTATTTAAGTTGTGTCAAAGATGTGACGATTATTTGTTGATGACTCAGCGATCAACAGGGCCCAGTGCCGACCTACTGCTTTGCTCTGCTGTGTACACTTTGTGTGTGCAGGTAGCAATTTAGTCTTTTTTTTAATTAATAATAAATACAATAAATTGTAGAATATTATTGAAACTTTGAAAAATCATATAAAATAAACCATAGCTCGGATGAAAATGTTTTCTACATGAAAGTTGCTCAGAACGACAAGACAAATCCGAATACATGGTCCGTTCATCTCTCACATGCCCCTAGCATGCTGAACATGGAACCGTCCCTTCTCTTTCATCTGTGCGAAATCCACCTACCGCTGGGAAATCATCCTCGGATGTTTCCCCCCCTTCGTCTGCAACGTGTAGTACCGCGTTAGAGCATTTGCTTTATATTTACTGTTTCTCCCCCCTCTTCTCTTCAGAGACCTCAAGGCGCCGCCGATGTCATTGCGTGATCGACTACGTCACCGACGACCCCTCCTTGCCAGAGCAACCAGGCAAGCCCCCCCTTTGATCATCCTGATATCGCCCATTCTATTCTCTCATGCTTGCATTAGATTTTGCTAATGTTATTGACTGCTCCTATTCTGATGCATAGCCTGCTTTTGTATCTGCTGTTGTACCTTACCTGCTTATCCTAAACTGCTTAGTATAGGTTGGTTAGTGATCCATCAGTGACCCCCACCTTGTCCTTGTTGCCCCGCTTCATCATCGAAGACCCGATCAACGGGATCGAAGACCAGGCCCCGACACAGCACATCACTTTCCCCTTAGTTGCTCAACACTACTAGGTTACTATCGAGTGCCGAGGGTGAGACCTCTTCAGCACTTCTGATGTTAACCTGTAGTGTAGCTATTCGGTCGTGGTCATCGAGGGTGATTTCCTCCTTAACCACTTCCGATACGGCTCTGTCGTGCAACCCCTCAAGTGTGAACCTCGAGGGTGGATCCTCTTACGTTCACCTTGATGATTACATCGAGTGGAATTCACCGGGGGTGATTCCTCGGGTTTTCCCCTTAATGTTTGGACACACGGATACTTGGACCTTACCACTGTTACTTGGAAAGACGGGTCGACCCTGAGGGGTACCCGCGCGAGCTTAATTGCGAGTGATGTGGAGTCGGGTTGACCTGGAGGGTGCCCGCGAGATAATTACGAGGCGTGGCGGGGCATTCCTAGCCCTTGCCGCAAGTCCTCGAGACGGGGCAACGGGGTCACATCTTTCGTGAGTCTCTGCTTGTTACCGCTGCGTTCCTAATCCACTACGATTTGGATATTTGATCCGAGGGCCTCCGACTGATAGCACTAACCATCACGTGGGCATAGTATGGGCGTTATGCGTCGTATGCATCACCGAAGCTTATTAGACGTCGGCGAAAGGGCCTTGGCCGGTAGGACTGCGTAAGCACCTTCCTTTTTTAAGGAGGTAGCAAGGTCTGCTCACCGGCTGCGTCAGAACGCAAGGTGAGTTCCTGGGGAGATGGCCCATGACCCTCGGGGCATAGGTTTAGTCCGGCGTCTTGGCCTCTCTATTAAGCCTAGGTCGGGGTGCGGCGTATTGTTTGGCCGAGGCCGTGCATGACCCAGGAAAGTGTGTCCAGCCGGAGTTAATCGAGCGTGGTGGCTAAGTTGGTGCACCCCTGCAGGGAAGAAAACAACTATCGATAGCCTGCCCTACGGTAACGGACACTTGGAGTTGTATCCCGATCGATACAACTGGAACTGGATACTTGTGATGAGAATTGGATGGTGATGAGAACTGGATTGTGATGATAACTGGATAGTATGGCTCTGGGATTGCTTTTTCGCAGGGAGTCGAGAAAGGATCTCCGCCGAGGTTGATAACACTTCTACTACTTTTACTTTATGCTACTCTACTCCCTCCTGTTGCTGCAAAGATGGTGGTTTCAGAAGATGCTAGTCTTCGATAGGACTAGGTTCTCCCTCTATTCCGGCATTTCTGCAGCCCACCACATATCTGACCTCCCTTTGATAATGTTGCATATGTAGTGTAGATCCTTGCTTGCGAGTATTTTGGATGAGTACTCACGGTTGCTTTGCTCCCCCTTTTCCCCCTGTCTTCTTCTTTCCGGTTGATGCAACCAGATGCCTGAGCTCAGGAGCGGATGCCACCGTCGACGCCTACTACTACGTGGAGACCGCCGGCGACCGTGAGTAGTTAGGAGGCTCCCAGGCAGGAGGCCTTGCCTTTTCGATCGATGTTGCTTTTGTTCTAGCCTTCTTAAGGCAAACTTGTCTAACTTATGTCTGTTCTCAGATATTGTTGCTTCCGCTGACTCTTGTGTATACGAGCTTATGTATTCGAGCCCTCGAGGCCCCTGGCTTGTAATATAAAGCTTGTATTATTTTAATTTGTGTCTAGAGTTGTGTTGTGATATCTTCCTACGAGTCCTTGTTCTTGATCGTACACATTTGCGTGTATGATTAGTGTACGATTGAATCGAGGGCGTCACAACCAGCAGTTGTTAGGTGGATGTACGGATGTAGTCGTACAAGTCATGATGTTCCGTTTCATGTATGAGAGTAGTTAAACTTATCATGTCACTTATCTTTTATGTATGAGTCTATGTATAATTATGTTGGAAGTTTCTTATTCGACGTGTTTCCTTTGTTATTTCGTTTTCTTTCGGGTTTTTGTCGCTGGCTTTTCCCCACTATATTTTTGGATGTTGCTCATCTCGGTTGCGTTGTCTTGGGAAAAACAAACAATACGATGACGCGGGGAGACAGCATTAGCGACGCTTATGAGGATCTCCCTGTTCGTCGTTCCGCACGACAGGCAGGACAGTCCCCCGAGCCGTACATTCCGCCACCGCCTCCACCGCCAAATCCGCCCTCCATCGAGCAAATTCTACGTATGTTTGAGGAAAGGCGGAATAATGATCCGATTCAAATATTAAGGAGTGTGGAAGCTATGGTTGGGCAGAATGGAAATCAGAACGGTTATCACTCCAAACTGTCAGATTTTCAGAGAACCAAGCCTCCCAGTTTTAGTCAGGTTATTGATCCCTTGGGCCATTTAATCGTTACGAACCATTGAGAAGAAGCTTGAGATTGCTCGTACTAAAGAGGATGACAAAGTGCCATTTGCAACTCATTATCTTGAAGGAGCTGCCACAATATGGTGGGAAAATGCAAAAGCCATGTGGCCTGCTGATGAAGAAATCACCTGGACAAAATTCAAGGACCAGTTCCGTAAATACCATATTCCTGCTGGAATTATGAAGGTCAAGCAGCATGAATTCCTCACGCTCATCCAAGGAAGTCAGTCTATCAGTGAATATTTGCATAAGTTCAATCATTTGGCTCGTTACTCCCTCTATGATGTGGCCATTGAAGAAAGGAAGATTGACAGGTTTCTTGGGGGATTAAACTAGCATCTCCGATGCACCCTCAGTATGTTTGACTTCCCTGATTTCCAAACTCTGGTGAACAAGGCCCTCATTGCTGAAAGAGAGCACAAGCTGATACACGACAACAAGCCGACAAATATGATCACAAGCGCAAGTTCGAGCCGAGGAAGGAGGTTCAACCCGTGCAAAAGGCTCGTACCTGGCAGCATAGTCAAGTAGATTACAAACCCAATTGGCAGCAGAATGTTAACAAAACCACTACACAAGTCAAGAATGTCGTGAACAAACCGGTGCGAGAAGAGTGCCAGCGCAACAATTCTTGTTTCAGTTGTGGGCAAACCAGACATTATGACAGACAATGTCCCAAGAACGGCAAGACTAATGCTCCATTCAGGCCACAAGTCAACTTTATGGGGTCATACCCTGTCCATAAAAACATCACCGGGCAAGTCCATCACCTCTCCACAGATGAAGCCCAAGAAAACCCCGAGATTGTCATTGGTATGTTTTCTGTTAATAGCATACCTGCCATAATTTTATTTGACTCTGGGGCTTCCCACTCTTTTATTTCGCGGAGTTTTGCTGCCCAAAACAAATTTCCTTGTTTGATTTTGAGCAAGAATATGCTGCTACAATCCCTGGGATCTTTTCTCAGAAGCAATCTGGTTTGTCGTAATCTGGAAATCAGTATCAACGGAGTCTGTTTTCCAACTTCTTTGATAGTCATTGAGTCTGTCAAGTTGGACATTATTTTGGGGATGAATTGGTTAACCCAATATCAAGTATGCATTAATTGCAAGACCCGAGAAGTCACCTTGACAAGTCAAGAGGGGCAGACTCCAAAATTCTATGCCCGTAGAAGCATATCCAAGAAAGAAATGGTCTTCACCATTGTGGCTGATGAATTGGAATTAATTCCTGTGGTCAGTGAGTTTCCCGGTGTATTCCCAGAAGAACTGCCAGGCATGCCGCCAGACCGAGAGCTTCAGTTTGCAATAGATCTTGTGCCCGGAACCGCACCATCATACAAGAAATATTACCGGATGCCTTCGTCGGAATTAGTGGAACTAAAGAAACAGCTCGATGAGATGCTCCAGAAAGGTTATATCCGCCCCAGTTCTTCACCATGGGGATCACCTGCTATATTCGTGGATCAGTGATACGTCTCCAACGTATCTATAATTTTTTATTGTTCCATGCTATTGTATATTCTGTTTTGGATGTTTAATGGGCTTTAATATACACTTTTATATTATTTTTGGGAAAAACCTATTAACCGGAGGCCCAGCCCGAATTGTTGTTTTTTGCCTATTTCAGTGTTTCGCACAAAAGGAATATCAAACGAAGTCCAAACGGAATGAAACCTTCGGGAGAGTTATTTTTGGAACAAACGTGATCCAGAGGACTTGGAGTGGACGTAAAGAAATCATCAAGGAGGCCACGAGGCAGGGGCGCGCCTACCCCCCTGGGCGCGCCCTCCACCCTCGTGGGCCCCTCGTGGCTCCACCGACCTACTTCTTCCTCCTATATATACCTACGTACCCCCAAACCATCAGACACGGAGCCAAAACCCTATTTCCACCGCCGCAACCTTCTGTACCCGTGAGATCCCATCTTGGGGCCTTTTCCGGCGCTCTGCCGGAGGGGGCATTGATCACGGAGGGCTTCTACATCAACACCATAGCCTCTCCGATGATGTGTGAGTAGTTTACCTCAGACCTTCGGGTCCATAGTTATTAGCTAGATGGCTTCTTCTCTCTCTTTGGATCTCAATACAACGTTCTCCTCGATTCTCTTGGAGATCTATTTGATGTAACTCTTCTTTTGCGGTGTGTTTGTCGAGATCCAATGAATTGTGGGTTTATGATCAAGATTATCTATTAACAATATTTGAATCTCCTCTAAATTCTTTTATGTATGATTTGTTATCTTTGCAAGTCTCTTCGAAATTATCAGTTTGGTTTGGCCTACTAGGTTGATCTTTCTTGCAATGGGAGAAGTGAATTAGCTTTGGGTTCAATCTTTCGGACCTCAATCCCAGTGACAGTAGGGGAAACGACACGTATTGTATTGTTGTCGTCGAGGATAACAAGATGGGGTTTATATCATATTGCATGAGTTTATCCCTCTACATCATGTCATCTTGCTTAAAGCGTTACTCTGTTCTTATGAACTTAATACTCTATATGCATGCTGGATAGCGGTCGATGTGTGGAGTAATAGTAGTAGATGCAGGCAGGAGTAGGTCTACTTGTCACGGACGTGATGCCTATATACATGATCATACCTAGATATTCTCATAACTATGCTCAATTCTATCAATTGCTTGACAGTAATTCGTTTACCCACCGTAATACTTATGCTATCTTGAGAGAAGCCACTAGTGAAACCTATGGCCCCCGGGTCTATTTTCCATCATATTAATCTTCCGTCAACAACTTATTTCTATTACTGTTTATTTTGCTTTCTTTAATTTTAATCTTTATCATAAAAAATACCAAAAATATTATCTTATCATCTCTATTAGATCTCACTTTTGCAAGTGGCCGTGAAGGGATTAACAACCCCTTTATCGCGTTGGTTGCAAGGTTCTTATTTGTTTGTGTAGGTACGAGGGACTTGTGTGTGGCCTCCTACTGGATTGATACCTTGGTTCTCAAAAACTGAGGGAAATACTTACCCTACTTTGCTGCATCACCCTTTCCTCTTCAAGGGAAAACCAACGCAGTGCTCAAGAGGTAGCAAGAAGGATTTCTGGCGCGTTGCCGGGGAGTCTACGCACAAGTCAAGACATACCAAGTACCCATCACAAACTCTTATCCCTCGCATTACATTATTTGCCATTTGCCTCTCGTTTTCCTCTCCCCCACTTCACCCTTGCCGTTTTATTCGCCCTCTCTTTTCGTTTGCTTTTTTTCCGCTCGCTTTGTCATCATGGCTAGTCCTTTATCTACAATTTTGTCTCCCGAGAATGAAGTTATCAATTTTAAACAGAGGGAGAAAATTTAAAAGATGCTTGGTATAGAATTTGCAACGCTCAAAATAAATCTGCTAGAAAGCAATCTACTTCCATTCTTCTTTGCAACTTTTATGTAGGCGTCACGCCTTGGAATAGATATATTCTTGATACCATTACCGGAGGGAATTTCTTGGGTAGCCATACTTTTGATTCTTACAATGCTATGACAGATTTGTTTGGCTCTCCACCTCTTTTTGTTAACGGAACTATGTTAACTTTGGAGCATGTGATGCAAAGACTTGAAATTATTGAAAATAAAGTTGTTACCGTAGATTTTATTGAGAATTTGGATAAAAAGATCCACAACCAAATTATCCAATATGGATCTAAGGTAGGAGCCACATTGAATTTTTTTAAAGAAAAGTAACCCATAGTTAATGAAAGAATAGATCAGGATTCCACTAGAATCGATAAGCTTGAGGGTATCATTACCAACTTGGGGACCGCTTTTCTTCCGTGAAAGAATACTTCAAATCCTCCTACTAAAATTGCCAAGCTTATGTATGTTCCTAAAAATAAGGGTGAATCCTCTAGTAAGGAAACTGCGGATCTCAAATCAATAAGTGTTCATCCCAATCTTTTTGCTATCATTAAGGAACCGTTTTCTACAAATGATTTTCTTGATTTCGTGCCTAGATGTTTGATAATTAATAAAAATAAATAAACTCCTAGGGTTCATAGGTGTCATATTGAAGAATTGCCAACTAAAGATGGCAATACCTAGATCTATCCTTGTTTTTATGCCTAGCTAAGGGTGTTAAACGATAGCGCTTGTTGGGAGGCAACCCAATTTTATTTTAGTTTTTTTTGCTTTTTTCTCCTGTTTAGGAATAAATCTTTGATGTAGCCTCTGGTTAGATTTGTTTTTGTGTTTTAATTATTGTTTGTGCCAAGTGAAACCTATAGGATCTTCTTGGATAATAGTTATTTGATCTTGCTGAAAATTCCAGAAACTTTCTGTTCACGAAAACAATTGTTAAAATCACCAGAACGTGATAAAATACTGATTCCAATTGCAGTAGATCAATAAACAAATTATCTAGGTCTTCCTATTTTGGTAGAATTGTTTGAGTTTCATAAGTTTGCGTTAGTTACAGATTACTACAGACTGTTCTGTTCTTGACAGATTCTGTTTTTCGTGTGTTGCTTGCTAATTTTGATGAATCTATGGCTAGTAAAATAGTTTATAAACCATAGAGAAGTTGGAATACAGAAAGTTTAACAAAAATATAAATAAAGAATGAGTTCATTACAGTACCTTGAAGTGGTGTTTTTTTTCTTTCGCTAACGGAGCTCACGAGATTTTCTGTTAAGTTTTGTGTTGTGAAGTTTTCAAGTTTTGGGTGAAGATTTGATGGATTATGGAACAAGGAGTGGCAAGAGCCAAAGCTTAGGGATGCCCAAGGCACCCCAAGGTAAATCCAAGGACACCAAAAAGCCAAAGCTTGGAGATGCCCCGGAAGGCATCCCCTCTTTCGCCTGCGTCCATCGGTAACTTTACTTGGAGCTATATTTTTATTCACCACATGATAAGTGTTTTGCTTGGAGCGTCTTGTATAATTTGAGACTTTGCTTTTAGTTTACCACAATCATCCTTTCTGAATACACTTTTGAGAGATACACACATGATTCGGAATTTATTAGAATACTCTATGTGCTTCACTTATATCTTTTGAGCTATATAGTTTTTGCTCTAGTGCTTCACTTGTATGTTTTAGAGCACGGCGGTGGTTTGTTTTATATAAACTATTGTTCTCTCATGCTTCACTTATATTATTTTGAGAGTCCTACAAAACAGCATGGTAATTTGCTTTAATTGTGAAATTAGTCCTAATATGATAGGCATCCAAGATTAGTAAAAACTTTCTTATAAGTGTGTTGAATACTAAGAGAAGTTTGATGCTTGATAATTGTTTTGAGATATGAAGATGGTGACACTAGAGTCATTCTAGTTGAGTGGTTATGAATTTGAGAAATACTTGTGTTAAAGTTTGTGATTCCCATAGCATGCACGTATGGTGAACCGTTATGTGATGAAGTCGGAGCATGATTTATTTATTGATTGTTTTCCTTATGAGTGGCGGTCGGGGACAAGTGATGGTCCTTTCCTACCAATCTATCCCCCTAGGAGCATGCGCGTAATACTTTGTTTTGATAACTAATAGATTTTTGCAACAAGTATATGAGTTCTTTATGAGTAATGTTGAGTCCGTGGATTATATGCACTCTTATCCTTCCACCATTGCTAGCCTCTCTAATACCGTGCACTTTTCGCCGGTATCATACACATACTATATGCCTTCCTCAAAACAACCACCATACCTACCTATCATGGCATTTCCATAGCCATTCCGAGATATATTGCCATGCAACTTACCACCGTTCCGTTCACTATGACACGCTCCAACATTGTCATATTGCTTTGCATGATCATGTAGTTGACATCGTATTTGTGGCAAATCCACCGTTTATTATCTTCATACGTGTCACTCTTGATTCATTGCATATCCCGGTACACCGCCGAAGGCATTCATATAGAGTCATATTTTGTTCTAAGTATTGAGTTGTAATACTTGAGTTGTAAGTAAATAAAAGTGTGATGATCATCATTATTAGAGCATTGTCCCAAGTGAGGAAAGGATGATGGAGACTATGATTCCCCCACAAGTCGGGATGAGACTCCGGACTAAAAAGAAAGAGGCCATAAAAAAATGAGAAAATGCCCAAACAAAAAAAATGAGAGAAAAGAGAGAAGGTACAATGCTACTATCCTTTTTCCACACTTGTGCTTCAAAGTAGCACCATGATCTTTATGATAGAGAGTCTCTTGTTTTGTCACTTTCATATACTAGTGGGATTTTTTCACTATAGAACTTGGCTTGTATATTCTAATGATGGGCTTGCTCAAAATGCCCTAGGTCTTCTTGAGCAAACGAGTTGGATGCACACCCACTTAGTTTTCATTATTGAGCTTTCATACACTTATAGCTCTAGTGCATCTGTTGCATGGCAATCCCTACTCACTCACATTGATATCTATTAATGGGCATCTCCATAGCCCATTGATATGCCTAGTTGATGTGAGACTATCTTCTCCTTTTTGTCTTCTCCACAACCACCATTCTATTCCAGCTATAGTGCTATATCCATGGCTCACACTCATGTATTGCGTGAAAATTGAAAATGTTTGAGAACATCAAAAGTATGAAACAATTTCTTGGCTTGTCATCGGGGTTGTGCATGATTTAAATATTTTGTGTGTTGAAGATAGAGCATGGCCAGACTATATGATTTCGTAGGGATAACTCTCTTTGGCCATGTTATTTTGAGCAGACATGATTGCTTTATTAGTATGCTTGAAGTATTATTACATTTATGTCAATATTAAACTTTTATATTGAATCTTTCGGATCTAAATATTAAAACCACAACTAAGAGAATTACTTTGAAAATTATGCTAAGTAGCATTCCACATCAAAAATTATATTTTTATCATTCACCTACACCAGGACGAGCAGGAATTAAGCTTGGGGATGCTTGATACGTCTCCAACGTATCTATAATTTTTGATTGTTCCATGCTATTATATATTCTGTTTTGGATGTTTAATTGGCTTTATTATACACTTTTACATTATTTTTGGGACTAACCTATTAACCGGAGGCCCAGCCCGAATTGCTGTTTTTTGCCTATTTCAGTGTTTTGCAGAAAAGGAATATCAAACGGAGTCCAAACGGAATGAAACCTTCGGGAGAGTTATTTTTGGAACAAACGTGATCCAGAGGACTTGGAGTGGACATCAAGAAATCACCGAGGAGGCCACGAGGCAGGGGGCGCGCCCTCCACCCTCGTAGGCCCCTCGTGGCTCCACCGACCTACTTCTTCCTTCTATATATACCTACGTACCCCCAAACCATCAGACACGGAGCCAAAACCCTATTTCCGCCGCTGCAACCTTCTGTACCCGTGAGATCCCATCTTGGGGCCTTTTCCGGCGCTCCGCCGGAGGGGGCATTGATCACGGAGGGCTTCTACATCAACGCCATAGCCTCTCCAATGATGTGTGAGTAGTTTACCTCAGACCTTTGAGTCCATAGTTATTAGCTAGATGGCTTCTTCTCTCTCTTTGGATCTCAATACAACGTTCTCCTCGATTCTCTTGGAGATCTATTTGATGTAACTCTTCTTTTGTGGTGTGTTTGTCGAGATCCGATGAATTTTGGGTTTATGATCAAGATTATCTATTAACAATATTTGAATCTCCTCTAAATTCTTTTATGTATGATTGGTTATCTTTGCAAGTCTCTTCGAAATTATCAGTTTGGTTTGGCCTACTAGGTTGATCTTTCTTGCAATGGGAGAAGTGCTTAATTAGCTTTGGGTTCAATCTTGCGGTGCTCAATCCCAGTGACAGTAGGGGAAACGACACGTATTGTATTGTTGCCATCGAGGATAACAAGATGGGGTTTATATCATATTGCATGAGTTTATCCCTCTACATCATGTCATCTTGCTTAAAGCGTTACTCTGTTCTTATGAACTTAATACTCTAGATGCATGCTGGATAGCGGTCGATGTGTGGAGTAATAGTAGTAGATGCAGGCAGGAGTAGGTCTACTTGTCACGGACGTGATGCCTATATACATGATCATACCTAGATATTCTCATAACTATGCTCAATTCTATCAATTGCTTGACAAGAATTGCTTACCCACCATAATACTTATGCTATCTTGAGAGAAGCCACTAGTGAAACCTATGGCCCCCGGGTCTATTTTCCATCATATTAATCTTCCGTCAACAAGTTATTTCTATTACCGTTTATTTTGCTTTCTTTACTTTTAGTCTTTATCATAAAAAATACCAAAAATATTATCTTATCATCTCTATTAGATCTCACTTTTGCAAGTGACCGTGAAGGGATTAACAACCCCTTTATCGCGTTGGTTGCAAGGTTCTTATTTGTTTGTGTAGGTACGAGGGACTTGTGTGTGGCCTCCTCGGATTGATACCTTGGTTCTCAAAAACTGAGGGAAATACTTATCCTACTTTGCTGCATCACCCTTTCCTCTTCAAGGGAAAACCAACGCAGTGCTCAAGAGGTGGCAAGAAGGATTTCGGGTCACGCCGGGGATTCTACGCACAAGTCAAGACATACCAAGTACCCATCACAAACTCTTATCCCTCGCATTACATTATTTGCCATTTGCCTCTCGTTTTCCTCTCCCCCACTTCACCCTTGCTGTTTTATTCGCCCTCTCTTTCCATTTCCTTTTTTTCCGCTCGCTTTGTCGTCATGGCTAGTCCTTTATCTACTCTTTTGTCTCCCGAGAATGAATTTATCAATTTTAAACAAAGGGAGGGAGAAAATTTAAAAGATACTTGGTATAGAATTTGCAACGCTCAAAATAAATCTGCTAGAAAGCAATCTACTTCCGTTCTTCTTCGCAACTTTTATGTAGGCGTCACGCCTTGGAATAGATATATTCTTGATACCATTACCGGAGGGAATTTCTTGGGTAGCCATACTTTTGATTCTTACAATGCTATGACAGATTTGTTTGGCTCTCCACCTCTTTTTGTTAACGGAACTATGTTAACTTTGGAGCATGTGATGCAAAGACTTGAAATTATTGAAAATAAAGTTGCTACGTAGATTTGATTTAGAATTTGGATAAAAAGATCCACAACCAAATTATCCAATATGGATCTAAGGTAGGAGTCACATTGAATTTTTTTAAAGAAAAGTAACCCATAGTTAATGAAAGAATAGATCAGGATTCCACTAGAATCGATAAGCTTGAGGGTATCATTACCAACTTGGGGACCGCTTTTTCTTCCGTAAAGAATACTTCAAATCCTCCTACTAAAATTGCCAAGCTTATGTATGTTCCTAAAAATAAGGGTGAATCCTCTAGTAAGGAAACTGCGGATCTCAAATCAATAAGTGTTCATCCCAATCTTTTTGCTATCATTAAGAAACCGTTTGCTACAAATGATTTTCTCGATTTCGTGCCTAGAAGTTTGATAATTAATAAAAATAAATAAACTCCTAGGGTTCATAGGTGTGTTATTGAAGAATTGCCAACTAAAGATGGAAATACCTAGATCTATCCTTGTTTTTATGCCTAGCTAAGGGTGTTAAACGATAGCGCTTGTTGGGAGGCAACCCAATTTTATTTTAGTTTTTTTTGTTTTTGCTCCTGTTTAGGAATAAATCTTTGATGTAGCCTCTGGTTAGATTTTTTTGTGTGTTTTAGTTAGTGTTTGTGCCAAGTGAAACCTATAGGATCTTCTTGGATAATAGTTATTTGATCTTGCTGAAAATTCCAGAAACTTTCAGTTCACGAAAACAATTGTTAAAAATCACCAGAACGCGATAAAATACTGATTCCAATTGCAGTAGATCAATAAACAAATTATCTAGGTCTTCCTATTTTGGTACAATTGTTTGAGTTTCAGAAGTTTGCGTTAGTTACAGATTACTACAGACTGTTCTGTTCTTGACAGATTCTGCTTTTCGTGTGTTGTTTGCTAATTTTGATGAATCTATGGCTAGTAAAATAGTTTGTAAACCATAGAGAAGTTGGAATACAGAAAGTTTAACACCAATATAAATAAAGAATGAGTTCATTACAGTACCTTGAAGTGGTGTTTTGTTTTCTTTCGCTAACGGAGCTCACGAGATTTTCTGTTAAGTTTTGTGTTGTGAAGTTTTCAAGTTTTGGGTGAAGATTTGATGGATTATGGAACAAGGAGTGGCAAGAGCCTAAGCTTGGGGATGGCCAAGTCACCCCAAGGTAAATCCAAGGACACAAAAAATCCAAAGCTTGGAGATGCCCCGGAAGGCATCCCCTCTTTCGTCTGCGTCCATCGGTAACTTTACTTGGAGCTATATCTTTATTCACCACATGATAAGTGTTTTGCTTGGAGCGTCTTGTATAATTTGAGTCTTTGATTTTAGTTTACCAAAGTAATCCTTTCTGAATACACTTTTGAGAGATACACACATGATTCGGAATTTATTAGAATACTCTATGTGCTTCACTTATATCTTTTGAGCTATATAGTTTTTGCTCTAGTGCTTCACTTGTATCTTTTAGAGCACGGCGGTGGTTTGTTTTATAGAAACTATTGTTCTCTCATGCTTCACTTATATTATTTCGAGAGTCCTACAAAACAGCATGGTAATTTGCTTTAATTGTGAAATTAGTCCTAATATTATAGGCATCCAAGATTAGTAAAAACTTTCTTATAAGTGTGTTCAATACTAAGAGAAGTTTGATGCTTCATAATTGTTTTGAGATATGAAGATGGTGACATTAGAGTCATGCTAGTTGAGTGGTTATGAATTTGAGAAATACTTGTGTTAAAGTTTGTGATTCCTGTAGCATGCACGTATGGTGAACCGTTAGGTGATGAAGTCGGAGCATGATTTATTTATTGATTGCTTTCCTTATGAGTGGCGGTCGGGGACGAGCGATGGTCCTTTCCTGCCAATCTACCCCCCTAGGAGCATGCGCGTAATACTTTGTTTTGATAACTAATAGATTTTTGCAACAAGTATATGAGTTCTTTATGAGTAATGTTGAGTCCATGGATTATATGCACTCTTATCCTTCCACCATTGCTAGCCTCTCTAATACCGTGCACTTTTCGCCGGTATCATACACCTACCATATGCCTTCCTCAAAACAACCACCATACCTACCTATCATGGCATTTCCATAGCCATTCCGAGATATATTGCCATGCAACTTACCACCGTTCCGTTTACTATGACATGCTCCATCATTGTAATATTGCTTTGCATGATCATGTAGTTGACATCGTATTTGTGGCAAAGCCACCGTTTATTATCTTCATACGTGTCACTCTTGATTCATTGCATATCCCGATACACCGCCGGAGGCATTCATATAGAGTCATATTTTGTTCTAAGTATTGAGTTGTAATACTTGAGTTGTAAGTAAATAAAAGTGTGATGATCATCATTATTAGAGCATTGTCCCAAGTGAGGAAAGGATGATGGAGACTATGATTCCCCCACAAGTCGGGATGAAACTCCGGACTAAAAAGAAAGAGGCCATAAAAAATGAGAAAATGCCCAAACAAAAAAAGTGAGAGAAAAGAGAGAAGGTACAATGCTACTATCCTTTTTCCACACTTGTGCTTCAAAGTAGCACCATGATCTTTATGATAGAGAGTCTCTTGTTTTGTCACTTTCATATACTAGTGGGAGTTTTTCACTATAGAACTTGGCTTGTATATTCCAATGATGGGCTTGCTCAAAATGCCCTAGGTCTTCGTGAGCAAGCGAGTTGGATGCACACCCACTTAGTTTTCATTATTGAGCTTTCATACACTTATAGCTCTAGTGCATCCGTTGCATGGAAATCCCTACTCACTCACATTGATATCTATTAATGGGCATCTCCATAGCCCAATGATATGCCTAGTTGATGTGAGACTATCTTCTCCTTTTTGTCTTCTCCACAACCACCATTCTATTCCAGCTATAGTGCTATATCCATGGCGCACACTCATGTATTGCGTGAAAATTGAAAAAGTTTGAGAACATCAAAAGTATGAAACAATTGCTTGGCTTGTCATCGGGGTTGTGCATGATTTAAATATTTTGTGTGGTGAAGATAGAGCATAGCCAGACTATATGATTGTGAGGGATAACTCTCTTTGGCCCTGTTATTTTGAGCAGACATGATTGCTTTATTAGTATGCTTGAAGTATTATTACATTTATGTCAATATTAAACTTTTATATTGAATCTTTCGGATCTAATATTAAAACCACAACTAAGAGAATTACTTTGAAAATTATGCTAAGTAGAATTCCACATCAAGAATTCTGTTTTTATCATTTACCTACTCGAGGACGAGCATGAATTAAGCTTGGGGATGCTTGATACGTCTCCAACGTATCTATAATTTTTGATTGTTCCATGCTATTATATATTCTGTTTTGGATGTTTAATTGGCTTTATTATAAACTTTTATATTATTTTTGGGACTAACCTATTAACCGGAGGCCCAGCCCGAATTGCTTTTTTTTTGTGCCTATTTTAGTGTTTTGCAGAAAAGGAATATCAAACGGAGTCCAAACGGAATGAAACCTTTGGGAGAGTTATTTTTGGAACAAACGTGATCCAGACGACTTGGAGTGGACGTCAAGAAATCACCGAGGAGGCATTGATCACGGAGGGCTTCTACATCAACACCATAGCCTCTCCGATGATGTGTGAGTAGTTTACCTCAGACCTTCGAGTCCATAGTTATTAGCTAGATGGCTTCTTCTCTCTCTTTGGATCTCAATACAACGTTCTCCTCGATTCTCTTGGAGATCTATTTGATGTAACACTTCTTTTGTGGTGTGTTTGTCGAGATCCGATGAATTGTGGGTTTATGATCAAGATTATCTATTAACAATATTTGAATCTCCTCTAAATTCTTTTATGTATGATTGGTTATCTTTGCAAGTCTCTTCGAAATTATTAGTTTGGTTTGGCCTACTAGATTGATCTTTCTTGCAATGGGAGAAGTGCTTAGCTTTGGGTTCAATCTTGCGGTGCTCGATCCCGATGTGATGAGGGAAACAACATGTATTGTATTTTTGCCATCGAGGATAACAAGATGGGGTTTATATCATATTGCATGAGTTTATCTCTCTACATCATGTCATCTTGCTTAAAGCGTTACTCTGTTCTTATGAACCTAATACTCTAGATGCATGCTGGATAGCGGTCGATGTGTGGAGTAATAGTAGTAGATGCAGGCAGGAGTCGGTCTACTTGTTACGGACATGATGCCTATATACATGATCGTCGCCACCCCCCCCCGATCATGTGTTCGTCGCCACCCACCCACAGTGCCCATGTGAGCTGTGTCGCCTTCCCCCTCGCTCACTGACATCGTTCATCGTCGGGCGCCATGTCTAGGTGTCCTCCGGCGGAGCCCGATCCCCTCCTCTAGCTCTCCTACAAATGCAGCCCTCCCCGGCCCTCTCGAGCATCACCAACTCACCACACACACTCCACAAGACCCAGATGAAGTCGTGGCTCGGCGGGCAGGCCTCGGGCCACCGTCCCCGAGCTCGCGCTCGCCGGTGATCCCCTCGGGTCATGCCCACAGTTCCAGCCCCTCCTAGGCTCGGGACACTCTTCCAGAGCCTCCGTCGTGCTTCAGTGGTGCCGTCCGACCCGGTTGGAGCCACTGGTGCAGCCTCTTGTTGTCGTCATCCCCAACTCCAGCGACCTCCGCTCTCTACCACCGTTGGAGAGGTCCTTTCCGACACCATCCGACCACCCCTAGCTAATCTACGGGTACGGGCAGGTGTGCCTTAGTATTCTCCTTCGATCTAGCCCTCTAGCTCGGGCGAAGATGCCCTCCTCACCGGCGTGTGCTCCGGTGGAGCCCCGCCGTGCTCTGTTTCCTTCTCCCCCTCCCTCTCACCTGACTAGCGGGGCCTGCTATCAGCCACTCTGGCCGCGCCCGAAGCGGTACGACTGGAGGCGCCCCGCGGGTTTACGTCTTCGACGTCACCGCCCAGATCTGTTTTGATTTAAATAAAATTTAAATTTAACCAGAGAGGTTTAAACAGCCACAACTCTTTAACCATAAGTCCAAATGAATTGATTCTTTTTGCATTGTGTTCCTTATGAAAATATCTAGCAGCACAAAAAATGAGATTTTCTCTGTTGTCTAGATTTTCTGGTGAATTTCAAAGTGTTTCTTGATCTTTTATTTTAATGTTTATAATTGTTTTCAAAAGGTGAAGCTTGTCTTGAGGATCACCAGGAGGAGTGTGAACCTCACCTGCACTAAGGCAAGCCACATCAACATTTTCATGGTGCCATTACAATATTTGTGATTTTTCTACTTGAATGAATAATTTAGTTCATGCATTTAAATCACTAAAATAAATATACATTTATTCTGTTGAATGCTTGTTTGTGTTGATATGTTTGTTACAGAAGATTAATGCTAACTAAGTTAATTTAAGTCACTAGAAGTTATATCTGATTATGAAGAAGTAATTTGTTTATAAAAAGAGTTAGTTGGCTTAATATTTTCTTGAGTGAGGAAAGAATTATGCTAAGATATTGTCATGGTTAGTTTGCTGAGTAATCATAACCAGAAAAGTTTGGGACCGTTTATGTTTTGCCACAACGGTGGCCGTTTGCCACGACGGTGGCCGTTGGTGTCTTTGGTCGACACGGGGCCACCCAGGACTTAGCCCAGTGGGGAGTCGGAGTGGCCGGGAGAGTGTCATGGCAATGGAGGGGTTCTGTCAGAATGTCGTTGGTCCACCCGAATTGGAGTGCGAGGCCATGGGTTCCGTGGTGTGGGTACAGTGCGCTACCTCTGCAGAGTGTATTTAATCTATCGATAGCCGAGTCCACGGTTACGGACACGCTTGAAAGTAGGTCACACCACGGGTCAACGTTTAAATAATTTTGCACACTAAGATAATAAATTTGCACTGTTGGAAAGAGGATGGTTGAGAAACCAGTTGGTTGATGGAGACCAAGTTGTTGGTCCGTCTGTGATCCGAGAAAGATCACCGTTTGGTTACAAGGTAACCCAATTAAGGACCAAGTTGTTGGTCAATTTGTGATCCGAGAAAGATCACCGTTCGGTTACGAGGTAACCCGATTAAAGGCAAGATGTTGGTCCGCTTGTGATCCAAGAGAGATCACCGTTTGGTAAGCAAGTCCGAGGGACTTGAATCACGAGATCATGATCACTGCATTTCTAGTATGATTTTGCAATAATGATTCACTTGGTTAATTATCATGATATTGTTTTGTCATTATGTTTATGCTTGTTGTGAGCTTGCAAGTACATTCAATGTACTGACCTGGCGTGTCATGCCAGCTTTTAGGAAAGTCTCGTTGGAACGAAGTGCTGTCCGTGTCTAGATCGTGAGATCATGTCCACATCGGTGTCGCTGTGCTATGGAGTCCCGCTTCATCGTTGTTCTGCTGTCATGTAGTTGTCTTGATCGAGGCCCTTTATGTTCACTAAATAGTGTACATATTGTTCAGCCACACCGTGTGTGCTGCTTGGCCTCACAACTTGTTGTAATATGAACCATGTTCCGCTAGCGTCAATAAAGCGGATGTATTCTATACCAAGATGTTGTGTGTTGCCAGAAGACATGGTCTCTGGGCTGGCAATCTGAGTTAAACCGGTTGCTCGAGCCGGGTGCCATACCAAGATGCATCGGGCGAAGATGAAGGCCGTCGTCGTGGCGATTGAGGGTCGGTGGAGGCAAGGACCACCGCAAGCCGGAGCGCTATTTCGAAGATGTCCTTGAGGGTGCCCGTTTGATAGAGTGTCAATGCTCGAAGGATATTATATTCGAGTAGATGTATCCGGGCTACCCAGGCAATTTATTATAAATCAAGGCTGCGTAATATATTTTTATTCAGTTATCTTTAAGTTGTTGTGCCTCCTGTGTGGCCGTTTGTATCCTTGAGAGTTTGCCAGTCGTCGGATTCAGCCCCCACGTAGATACTACAGGGGTGTTCGAAATAGCATCTGACCACTTTAACCCAATGTTTTGGTCCGTAAAGGAGGTGTTGATACGTCTCCAACGTATCTATAATTTTTGATTGTTCCATGCTATTATATTATCTATTTTGGATGTTTAATGGGCTATATTATGCTGTTTTATTTTATTTTTGGGTCTAACCTATTAATTGAAGGCCCAGCGCAAATTGCTGTTCTTTTTCCTTTTTCAGTGTTTCGCAGAAACGGAATATCAAACGGAATCCAAACGGAACGAAACCTTCGCGAGGATCTTTTTTGGAACAAACGCAATCCAGGAGACTTGGAGTGGAAGTCAAGGAAGCAACGAGGCAGCCACGAGGCAGGAGGGCGCGCCCCCACCCTCTGGGCCCCTCGTAGCTCCACCGACCTACTTCTTTCGCCTATATATACTCTTATACCCTGAAAACATCTAGGGGAGCCACGAAACCACTTTTCCACCGCCGCAACCTTCTGTAATCGTGAGATCCCATCTTGGGGCCTTCTCCGGCATTCTGACGGAGGGGGATTCGATCACGGAGGGCTTCTACATCAACACCATAGCCTCTCCGATGATGTGTGAGTAGTTTACCACACACCTTCGGGTCCATAGTTATTAGCTAGATGGCTTCTTCTCCCTCTTTGGATCTCAATACAAAGTTCTCCTCATTCTTCTTGGAGATCTATTCGATGTAATACTCTTTTGCGGTGTGTTTGCCGAGATCCAATGAATTAATTGTGGGTTTATGAACTTGATTATCTATGAATATTATTTGGTTCTTCTCTGAATTCTTAAATGCATGATTTGATATCTTTGCAAGTCTCTTCGAATTATCGGTTTAGTTTGGCCTACTAGATTGATCTTTCTTGCAATGGGAGAAGTGCTTAGCTTTGGGTTCAATCTTGCGGTGCTCGATCCCGATGTGATGTAAAGGGAAACGACACGTATTGTATTGTTGCCATCGAGGATAAAAAGATGGGGTTTATATCATATTTCTTAAGTTTATCCCTCTACGTCATGTCATCTTGCCTAATGCGTTACTCCGTTCTTATGAACTTAATACTCTAGATGCACGCTGGATAGCGGTTGATGTGTGGAGTAATAGTAGTAGATGCAGAATCGTTTCGGTCTACTTGACACGGACGTGATGCCTACATTCATGATCATTGCCTTAGATATTATCATAACTATGCACTTTTCTATCAATTGCTCGGCAGTAATTTGTTCACCCACCGTAATATATGCTATCTTGAGAGAAGCCACTAGTGAAACCTATGGCCCCCGGGTCTACTTTACATCATATAAGTTTCTGATCTACAATTTTAGTTTACTATTTATTTTGCAATCTTTACTTTCCAATCTATACCACAAAAATACCAAAAATATTTATCTTATTATCTTTATCAGATCTCACTTTTGCAAGTGGCCGTGAAGGGATTGACAACCCCTTTATCGTGTTGGTTGCAAGGTTCTTGATTGTTTGTGCAGGTACTAGGCGATTTGCGTGTAGTCTCCTACTGGATTGATATCTTGGTTCTAAAAAATTGAGGGAAATACTTACACTACTTTGCTGCATCACCCTTTCCTCTTCAAGGGAAAACTAACACATGCTCAAGAGGTAGCAGGTGTCAATGCGGCGAACCAGACAACCGGACTACGCGGATTTATCGATCTCACTTAGCCATAGGAGTTTGTGAAGGAGCTGTAAGGAGCCCACAGTGCGTGTCGGCTATCGAACACAGGTGCCTTCTGTGGCGGATCGGAAGATAGCCAGGTCCTTCGTAATATCTGGAAGAAATCGCTAGAGATTTAGTAAGTCGCCGAATTCTTGACCAGCTCTCGCCGTATCATGACAGTTTTTGGCTTTCTCTCGAGTCTTTGGACAGACGAACCCGAAGCACAATCGCAGTAGTTCTCCTTTACTACCTTAGCCGAACAAGTGGAGCGTAAGGTGGTAATATGAGAGCCGAGCAACCCAACTATTGACCAAAGACATGATTTGGAGCCGATGCATATAATGTCATATTTGGGACGCCGAAGTATACTTATAAAAGTGTTCGGACATTTGTTTTTGGAGAAAATGTAAATGGCTGAATAAAGCCCCTGGCGATTTAAGCCGTACCGAGGTGTATATGACAATCTGACGTAAAAGGGGGGAAACAGGTTAAGAAATAAGCCAATACACAACAAGGTTGGCGAAACTGTTTCCATTATAGTCTGATTGGTACGTCAACACGTATTTTTATAGAAGATGCCATAAGCATCAGGGCTATTTTACGTGCTGAGAGCAAGGGAAAGCTGCACATAGGTACTAAAAAGGAAAGATGGTCTTGAAGATCCTTTGGACACTCTGCCGCACGTCTGCGCCGCTTTGCACCTTGATGTATGGTCCTTTGAGAGGATCAACAATCGAGTGTTCATAAGGGGCCTAGACAGGGACCCTTGTTATCACTAGAAGGTGATGTGGGTTGTATAGAACACGAAAAAGAAAAATAAGACGAAGAGAATGAAGAATATGATGGTCCGGATAGGGTCGAACCGTATTGTGGACTTTATTTTTGGTAGGCCTCCGTCCTAGGCCATGGTAACTTTAGTGCATAGTTATGTACGCGTGGTACATATGCCGCTATCAGGTTGGGGCTTTGACGAAGGCTGAATTGCTAGTCTAGCTCTAGACGAGCCGGACTTCCATTCTACAGGGTAGACCGGACTTGTTTAACAATGTCCAGGGGCTTGACTGCCTGTGTAGTATTTGGCTTAACGAGGCCACCCCGCACCTCGGCTGCGAGGGCCACAGTATGCTCCTCAGTACGGAGGGAGTGCTCCATGTTTCCATTGACTGTTATAACACTACGTGGGCCAGACATCTTGAGCTTTAGATAAGCGTAGTGCGGGACTGCATTGAAACGGCCGAAAGCGGTCCATCCGAGCAATGCATGATAGCCGCTACAGAAGGGGACAATGTCGAAGATCAAGTCTTCGCTACGGAAATTATCCAATGAACCGAATACTACTTCCAGCGTTATGGATCCTGTACAACAGGCCTCTACGCCGGGTATTACTCCTTTAAAGGTAGTTTTAGTGGGCTTGATCCTTGCTGAGTCGATACCCATTTTGCGGACGGTGTCCTGATCAAGCTCATTAAGGCTGCTACCTCCGTCCATGAGGACGCGCGTGAGATGGAACCCGTCGATAATTGGGTCAAGGACCAATGTTGTCGAACCTCCATGACGGATACTGGTCGGATGGTCTCTACGATCGAAAGTGATCAGATAAGATGACCTTGGATTGAATTTTGGAGTGACTAGCTCTATGGCATAGGCGTCCCTTAGTGCGTGCTTGAGCTCCCTTTTGGGGGTATGTGTAGCATATATCATATTCACCATTTTTACCTCGGGGGGAAATTTCTTCTGTCCCCCTGTGTTCGGTGGGTGAGGCTCTTCATCATCGTCCTTGCTGGGCGGCCCCTTCCCCTTATGTTCGGTGTTTAGCTTGCCAGCTGATACGTCTCCATCGTATCTACTTTTCCAAACACGTTTGCCCTTGTTTTGGACTCTAACTTGCATGATTTGAATGGAACTAACCCCGGACTGACGCTGTTTTCAGCAGACTTTCCATGGTGTTATTTATGTGCAGAAACATAAGTTCTCGGAATGACCTGAAACTCCACGGATCGTCTAGTTAAAAATAATAAAAAATCCTAGCCAAAGATGAAGACCAGGGGCCCCACACCCTGTCCACGAGGGTGGGGGGTGCGCCCCCCCCTAGGGCGCACCCCCTACCTCATGGGCCCCCTAAGGCTCCTCCGACGCCAACTCCAACTCTATATATTTGCTTTCGGGGAGAAAAAATCAAGGAGAAGAAATCATCGCGTTTTACGATACGGAGCCGCCGCCAAGCCCTAAAACCTCTCGGGAAGACTAATCTGGAGTCCGTTCGGAGCTCCGGAGAGGGGGATTCGTTGCCGTCGTCATCATCAACCATCCTCCGTCACCAATTTCATGATGCTCACCACCGTGCGTGAGTAATTCCATCGTAGGCTTGCTGGACGGTGATGGGTTGGATGAGATCTATCATGTAATCGAGTTAGTTTTGTTAGGTTTGATTCCTAGTATCCACTATGTTCTGAGATTGATGTTGCTATGACTTTTCTATGCTTAATGCTTGTCACTAGGGCCCGATTGCCATGATTTCAGATCTGAACCTATTATGTTTTCATGAATATATGTGTGTTCTTGATCCTATCTTTCAAGTCTATAGTCACCTACTATGTGTTATGATCCGCAACCTCAAGTGACACGAAGCGGGACCACTCCCGGCGATGACCATAGTTTGAGGAGTTCCTGTATTCACTATGTGCTAATGCTTTATTCCGGTTCTCTATTAAAAGGAGGCCTTCATATCCCTTAGTTTCCAATAGGACCCCGCTGCCACGGGAGGGTAGGACAAAAGATGTCATGCAAGTTCTTTTCCATAAGCACGTATGACTATATTCGGAATAAATGCCTACAATACATTGATGAATTGGAGCTAGTTCTGTGTCACCCTATGTTATGACTGTTACAAGATGAACCACATCCGGCATAATTATCCATCACCGATCCAATGCCTATGAGCTTTCCATATACTGGGTTTCGCTTATTTACTTTCCGTTGGTGCTATTACAATCACTACAAAACACCAAAAATATTATTTTTGCTTTTGTTACTCTTTTGTTACCGTTACCACTACTATCATACTACTTTGCTACTAAATACTTTGCTGCAGATATTAAGTTATCCAGGTGTGTTTGAATTGACAACTCAACTGCTAATACTTGAGAATATTCTTTGGCTCCCCTTGTGTCGAATCAATAAATTTGGGTTGAATACTCTACCCTCGAAAGCTGTTGCGATCCCCTACACTTGTGGGTTATCAAGACTAATTTCTGGCGCCGTTGTCGGGGAGCATAACTCTATTCTTTGAGTCACTTGGGATCTATATCTGCTGGCCACTATGAAGAACTTGAAAGACGCTAAGACAACAATTTATCCCTCAACTACGAGGGGAGGTAAGGAACTGCCATCTAGCTCTGCACTTGATTCACCTTATGTTTTGAGTAAGCTTGCGACACCTAAACTTATACGCTATTATTCGTTCGATATGTCGCATGTTATTGATGATGCCACTTCTACTATGCATGATACTTATGATGAAACTACTTCTATGCTTGATACTACTGTGCCCCTTAGTGAATTTCTTGATGAACAAATTGCTAGGGCTAGAGAGAAAGAAGTTATTGAAATTGAACATGTTGATGAAATTGATGATGAAAACATGCCTGTTATTACTGAGGGTTATATTTTTGATAAAGAAGCTTCTGCTGCTATTTTAGCTTGCAAAGATAACAATGAGCTTAGAAGGTTATTAGCTAAATGGAATAAGCAATCTCTTAATGATAGAATGAGACCTGACCCTGCTTTTGCAACTTCACCTATACGTATTCTTGATAAGGATTATGAATTCTCTGTTGATCCTGATATAATTAATTTGGTTGAATCTGATCCTTTTCATGGCTATGAATCTGAAACTGTTGTGGCGCATCTTACTAAATTAAATGATATAGCCACCCTGTTCACTAATGATGAGAGATCTCTCTACTTCTATATCCTTAAAATATTTCCATTCTCATTAAAGGGTGATGCTAAGATATGGTTTAATTCTCTTGATCCTGGTTGTGTGCGTAGTCCCCAGGATATGATTTATTACTTCTCGCTAAATATTCCTGCTCATAAGAAACAAGCTGCTTTGAGGGAAATATACAACTTTGTGCAAATTGAAGAAGAGAGTCTCCCACAAGCTTGGGGAGGCTTCTCAAGTTACTTAATGCTTTGCTGACCATCCTCTTAAGAAAAATGAAATAGTTGATATCTTTTATAATGGACTGACCGATGCTTCCAGAGATTACACGGATAGTTGTCTTTGGTTCTCTTTTCAGGAAAGAACACCGGATGAAGCTGAAATTCTATTGAATAATATGTTGACAAATGAAAATAATTGTGCATCTCCTGAGCCAGCTCCTACTCCAATTACTGAGCCTATTCCTAAACCAACTCTGAAGAAGAGAGGTGTTCTATTTCTCAGTCCTGAAGATATGCATGAGGCAAAGAAATCTATGAAAGAAAAAGGTATTAAAGCTGAAGATATTAAGAATTTACCTCCTATTGAAGAAATACATGGTTTTAATCTACCGCATGTTGAAGAAACATATGATCTTAATTCATTACCTATTGAAGAACATCCTGGTCTTGATAACCCGACACAGGTAGTAAAAGGTAAATTCTCTCCATATATTTGATGAAGGTGATATTCCTCACTATAAGTCTGCTAGACAATGCTTTGATGAGTTTGATAATTTTATTGTTAAACAAGAAAACTTCAATGCTTATTTTGGTAGACAATTAAAACAAAATGCTTATATGATTAAACACTTGGGTGATTATATGGCTAATATTAGAGGTGAACTTAAACTGTCAGGACCCCGATCCTAAGTCACACCGATCTAGCATGTAACACATCATGTCACTTTGCGGCCTCACGCACGGTATTCCCACGGGTGTCGCCTTACCATGGCCCGGGACCGTTTGCGCCTTTTGGCTCACGTATATGATAGTGTCGCTAGCATCCATATGACAAATAACCCGGGCCGACATGGCTAGTCGTGAACCCAAAGCGGCGCTAACCCATGGGGACAGGCATACATGAATCACATCGAGCATGTCGGTCATCAACGTATAAATTCGGGCTGTAGCACTGGGCTATGAGGACTCCGGTATCTGAGGCTGGTGAGCTAGGCAGGACTCGAATAACACCGCGTGACATTTCCCGAAGGGACAGACATAGGAACGAAGTGAAACACATGCCGCCGGTCAAGTGTCCAAGCGGTAGTCTTTGGGCTAGCGAGACTCGTGAACCGGGCATGTAGCGGACTACTATCGCTCAGAAGCACGAGACTACATTTCCCCATAGGAGAGGCTGCCAAGGATAAACAACTAGTTTGTCGGATCCCACACATACCAAGCATTTCAAACATACACACAATATGCTCAATATGTGTAGATACAACATGGCATCACAACATAACTCTACGACTCAAATATTTATTCAATAGGCTCCGAGGAGCGAGATATTACAAACATGGGTCTCATGACCCCACACTCAGAGCATACAAGTCAAAGCACAAGCGGAAGCTAAACATGTCTGAGTACAGACAACTAAAAAATGAGGAAGGCTGAGAAGCCTGACTATCTACCAGATCCTGCCAAGGGCACAAGATCGTAGCTGAGGTAACAAGCTAAACGTCGAAGTTCACGTGGAACTACTAGCGAGAACGAAGTCTCTCTGCAAAACATAAAATAAGCAAACGTGAGTACAAACGTACTCAAAGAAGACTTACATCGTAACTATCTACATATGCATCATTATCAAAGGGGTGGTGGGGTTTTTGGCTGCAGCAAGCCAGCTTTGACTCGATTAACTATCTGAACTACATTTGCAAGTAACTCTTTTGAGGTGGCGCACGAGTCCACATATTCACCATATCAATACACCACTATGGACCCGCTCCGTCTCCCTCTGAGAACGCCATCCATAGCACTCACGCTTATCTTGCGTTTTAGAGTATCCACTTTCACTTGTCTATGAACCGATATAGGCAACCTGAAGTCCTTCTCCGTGGACACGGCTATTCGAATAGATCATATTAACCCTGCGGTGTACTTCTTCACACGCTCTCACCACTTACCGCCGTTTACACGACATGTACTCGGCAACCTTCAAGCGGAAGCCCAACGTGGGTGTCGGCCACAGCCTACCTAAACACACAAGTCCCAAGTCCAGGTTTATCGCCTATTCAGGTTCCATCCATGAGAGTCCGGCCGAGGTTTCCCATACAGCCCGAACGATGTGTGCGGGGTTCCCGAGACACCAAGCAGGCGAATCGGTACAAGACCCACGGTGCCTACCGCAACACAACCCACCCCTATGGTCAGCTATGCGGCCCCAAAGACATACTACAAACACCGAAACTACTTGCAACTCCGGATGAGGACAAGGGTGGTTAAGAAGCCGAGAGGGTCCATTGGTTTCGGGCCCAATGCGTGGTAATGCTTGTTTCATGGATCACAAACACAGATCTCAGTTCACGAGGACGGCTGCAATGAGACAACCCACCATGTACTCCTACATGGCCTCTCACCGCTACCTTTACCAAATCGTGTTCACACACTTAGCTCACACACGCAGTAGGACATGTTCACACACCTCCGATTCATCCCCGATGAATCAGACCTAACTCAACTCTAAGCAGTAGCAGGCATGACAACAAGCATGAATGAGTAGGCACACCATGGCTCAAACAACTCCTACTCATGCTAGTGGGTTTCATCTAATTACTGTGGAATGACAGGTCATGCAGAGGATAAAGGGGTTCAGCTACCGCAGCAAGTAACACATGAGTCGTTGTTGTCCTAATGCAATAAAATAGAGCAGGAGCGAGAGAGTGGGATTATATCGGAATGAACAAGGGGGTTTTGCTTGCCTGGCACTTCTGAAGATAATACAGTTCTTCATCGGTGTCATCGAACTCATCGTTGAACATCGTCTACTGAGAGGGGACAATTACCGGCAAACAAGAGAGAACGCAATCAATGCAATGCACATACACATGAATGACATGTCATGTTAAGGTACTGAATTCACCTAATGCAGCAGTAATCCAAGTTAATTGAAGTGGAATTCAAACAAGGTTGAACTCCAACTCCAAATGCTAGTTCATAAATTACCCTAACCATGATTCATCCTATTCAGTGAGGTTAACTTGTTCAAACATGCATGATCATGGCATAAACAGATTCTTCATATTTTTCTGATCATTTTTCATATATAAATTATTTAATTTGGAGTTACAGATAAAAGTTATGAATATTTGAAGTTTGGGGTGTTTTCTGAAATTTCCTAAATTATATTAAATCCAGAAAACTAGTTATTGTGTCAGCCTGACGTCGATGTGACGTCGGCCGAGTCAAGCAACTCATTGTCTGTGTCAACTCGACGCTGGGGCCCATCGTCAAGAGTTAGTTTAACTAACTAATATCGGTTAGTGTTAACCTGTTTAGTTAGTGGCGGGCCCACTCGCCGCTGACCTGTGGGGTCAAATCCTCGGTCAATCGGGCTAATCCACCGGCGCCGAGTCGCCGGCGAGGCCGAGACGGCGGAGGCCTTCGGGTTTGCACTCTGAGGCTTGGTTTTGGACGCGGTTTGCGGCTTCGGGAGGCTAGGAGTCTCGCGCATCCAACGGAGGCAACAACTCGCGACGGAGTGGGCTAAATCGACGACGGCGGCAACTTTTGCGGCGGCCGGAGTTCGGCGGGGAGGGGATAAGGAGCTACGGTGCACTAGAGGAGGAGCGGGTGGTGGCTCTGAGCTCCACAGGGTGCTTGAGCGCAGTGGCGTGCTCGGCGGGGAACTGCAGTGGCCACAGCCACGGCGGTGAGAACTCTGGCGGCGATGAGCTCTCGGGTCCGGTGGTTAGTGCGGCACGGACGCATAAGCGAGGAAGAGAGGAGAGGAAAACGACGAGGTGCTCACTGGCGATGTCGTAGAGAGGCTCAACAAGGCCGGGGACGACCGGAAGGCGGTGAATCGTCGATGAAGTCCGGCGGGTCCGAGAAGGGGAAAAGTGGCGGGCGGCGCCTGGGCGCCCGGTGTCGGGAAGCTTCGATGAGGAGGGGAGGGAGACTAGGCGGAGCTCGGGGCATGTCGGGGAGGAGAGGGGTGACGGTGGCCTTGAGGGCAGCGAGGGGCGGCGACGGCAGCTTCGGTCCGGCGAGAGAGAGGGAGCAGAGGAGAGGAGGACGCCTGGAGAGAGGAGAGGGACGGGGTCCAAAGCGGCGCCGAGGAGGAGCTTGAGGCCCTTCGGTGAGGCAAAGCAGGTGGAGGAGGCGTGGCGAGCTCGGCGCGTGGCCCGTGTCCCTCCTCGCCATCTTGGCAGAGGTAGGTGACTTGGCGAGGTGGTGCGGGCTGGGCCAACTGGCCAGGCCGAGGGGGAAAGCTGGCCGGTTCGGACGCCAGGTAGGTGGGCTGCCAGGTAAGTTTCTCTCTCTCTCTTATTTCTTTGTTTTAGTTTTCTAATTTTCTGTAACTTTCAGAGCTTTATTAAAAATACTAATGCTACCCCAAAAATCATGAAACTTGCTCAGGCCTCTTGCTTGAAAAATATCCAACAAAGCAAACATTTAAGTTTATGATTATTTGAGCATTTAAAATATTTTATAGCATTTAAATGCCCAAATGCAAATACTTAATGAATTAATCCAAAGTGACCAAATATGTCATGAAAATGTGCAGCACCTCTGGTTACTGGTTTAAAGCATTTTTCCGGAGATGATGAACATTTTCTAGAGCCATTTGAAACCAATTTGAAAAACATTTTTGGTTGAGCCTATTTGAATTCCTTTAATGCTAGGGTTTAGGCAATCCCCATTTCAATTTCATGCAATTTAAACATGATGACATGAATGTCTTAATGCAACTAGTGTCAAACAACTCTAGGGCTGTGACAACTCACCCCCACTAAACAAGAATCTCGAGATTCAAGACGTGAGGTAAGAAGACAGAGGGGCACAACTATCACGGTCTTCATGATCCATTTGCCTTCTCGAAGATGTTGATTCCTTCCATCATCTTGGTCTTGACGTCTTGCTTTCAAGATCCTCACTCAACACGACAACAGAAAGAAGGGGAAACCCTACATGATTCGATCTTCACGAAGATCAAGTAAACATGATCGACTCACCTGACCGAGATGGTGACACATCTCGAATTGAGACACAAAACTCATCGAGAGGGATGGAAGAACAAGCAGCGGGGTTTGATTGATGGCAACAATTCCACGCTTAGAAAGATGGTGGATGGTGTCAAGGTGGCAAGGAAATAGTTATCATGATCCCGTAACGGGACACCTCGAGAAAGGTGACGCAAAGAACTATTCCCTTAAGTGGCAAAAAGAATTACTTTTGACTTAGAGATCATTGAGACTCTTCATACCAGCCTAAGGTAATTCTAGCGATCGTTTGGTGGAGTGCAAAGGAATGGTACACCGGACTAGAATGGATGATGTGGACTACCTTGTTGAAGACAACGCAATGGATGATTTTTGCTTATCATCGGAGATGGATGGGACCCATGGTAAGTCCACTTTTGAGGATGATCCTAGACAACAACTGCCGAGGAGGGCAGCCCATAGTGAGATGGCACAAGGACGGTGCAAGCTGGGAACGAAATGCAACTGTTGGAATGTTCCAACCGTCATATCTGCTGAGATTCAGATCCGATTGGTGATGGGATACTAGACTCGGCATGTCCGAAAAGGAAAGGTTGCAACACAAATCGATGAGATGACGTTGCGAGATTCTCGGGATATGAACTACGGTAGTGAGCTCCAAAACATGAGCGGGTTCTGCTACAAACAGGTGAACACATTGTCCCAGACAAGCATGGCCACGTGGTAGTCTTATATTAAACACTACCAAGTTCAGGTGGGGGGGAACCATCATCGAGGATATCGAAGTTTTAACATAAGTCATATGATTAGCTCTTATGAAGAAACTTCTTCTCCTTGTACAAATCAGTTAGTGGCTTGGTGTGCTAGGGATACATACGGAATGAAGATGATCAGTCTATCAAACCATAGAATACTTCGCACATGCATGGCTGACTTGGAATGATTCCAGAGGAAGCAAAACAAACCTTTCTCAAATTTATGGCGGCAACTTACACCTAAAACACATAAATTCGAGGAAGTCTCTTCAACCATCCAAGCATAAGCTCCATGAACAGAACATGAAGAAATGCTTACACAAGTTTCCAACACTAGGTTGATGTTCAACATGACTCATGGGGGAGACAAAATGCTACTGATGGGCTCAACAGCAACTCATCAGAATTTCCATATCACTGGACTTCCACCATCATGTGAACACGGCGTTAGCATTGGTCAGACCAAAAGATGTAATGGTGTATGATCGAGGGGTCAACCACGAGTAAGACAACATCACGAATATCGTTGGTTCTGATTTGACTTGACGATTACCCACACTCAAGTCAAAGGATTGATAAGACAATAGATCCAAAGAATCGATCACGAGGACCAATCGATGAAGATATCATCTTTCTTGACACACACTACACAAGAATATCCCATTGGATCGAACTAGGTTAGGCAAGCTTTTATCTTCCAACTCTCCAAGTTGTTGTCTAGCTTAACCAACTAGCTTAGGGATATCCAACACAGATTCTTGGAGAAGGGTGGTTCACAAAGAAACCAACTTGATCACGAGCTCAACATAACAGTCAGGAGACAACCCGGTAACACTTCCAAGAAGATATTTGGAAAGTCACGACCACCGGTATGTTACTAAGCTCGAGAACAATCTTGCTTTTGAGGGCAAGATGATATGATCAAATAAGCAAGGGATTGAATAATCCTATCTCATTGATCGAAGGGTGTACCAGAAATAAGGACTAGGTAGCACGATCAATCTTAGTATGATGATTTAATAACCAACACGCTAAGAGTGAGGATATTGTCCATTTACTGCCAAGCAACAAGTTGCTCAAGTATTGATTTCACACCTCACAATTCACTTGTCGGCATTCCGGTTACAACAACACGAGGACCGAGGAATGAATGATGATGGTGAGAAGTATCACTACGACAAGAATTCATAAGAGAAGGTGCAATTCTCATGATGTTCCTGACATAAAGATGGTAACACTCCAAGGTAGAGCAGAATCAAAGCTGGATTGGCATTTTGATCTGCATAGTACAATTACTTTGACCCAATCCTGGAAATGGATGAGGTACTGGAGTTTGTTTCTCCTAGTCATTCCAGAACAGAATGGCTTGATGAACCACAAGGATAATAGACATCGATAAACACGATCGCACACATACCCTTGACTATCAATAGATAGACGAGAGTCAGGATACAACTAAAGAGGGACAACTCAAGAAACATATAATTTTCTGAGTTGTGGATGCATAGATTAGTACGTCGAGCAAAGCTCAACATTTCTTCCGGATAATCCATGCAGAAGGTAGAACTGGCAGAGTCACAATATGAATGGAGAACTCCTCAAGAGCGCTCTGGTTGTGATCTTTGGTTCAGCGAGGAACTTCTGCCATAGGCGGTTCATAGTATTTGGAAGAAGGAAATACCACGGACCTCGAGGACTAATGCAAAGGTTACTAATATCCTTAATGGAACTAGCAAATACTAACAACATGAAGTAGGATGAATCTCGGGTTCAGCAACCCAGGAGTAGAATACCTACTACTAACTGGCATCACAGGATGGTTTCGAAAATGATGGCCAGAATCATCACACTAGGGATACAAAAGCATTGCTAAATTGCTAGGTGACTTACTAAACACCTAAGGTCATAATAATAGTTCCAACATACATGTCAAGGCGATAAAGTACCTCGACCGATCGGTTGGTGTGCTTAATCCGCCCAAAAGGACATCGAAGCGGAAAGAAGGAATTTGCAAATGCATCGAGACTATTTAGAGACACAGGATGACTCGGACAGACATAACGGCTGTAAATGCTCAAAATGATTTGAGACATCCTCGCAAAATGGGTGGCATAACCACTCAACATCACAATATCAAGGTTCCGAGATCAGCAATTATCATACAGAAGTAGTAGGAACTGAACTGGGGCTTAAAACCAACAATCTTAAAAGTCTACGGATTAGTAACACGTCATCCTGATAGATAGATGAGAAGCCTAGTTCTTAAACCCCGTAGAAAAGAAGAGGATGACTCAGATCAGAAGGCCATGAGGTATAAGGAGTAAAAAGAGCCTTACGTTCCTTCCACAATCAATTCCCTTACATAGCTAAAGCATTTCTAGACACAACTTGACCAGTTTGGCTTGGTAATCCTCTGATGAACAAAGCTCGATACCAACGCTGTCGGGACCCGATCCTAAGTCACACCGATCTAGCATGTAACACATCATGTCACTTTGCGGCCTCACGCACGGTATTCCCACGGTGTCGCCTTACCATGGCCGGGACCGTTTGCGCCTTTTGGCTCACGTATATGATAGTGTCGCTAGCATCCATATGACAAAGAACCGGGCCGACATGGCTAGTCGTGAACCCAAAGCGGCGCTAACCCATGGGGACAGGCATACATGAATCACATCGAGCATGTCGGTCATCAACGTATAAATTCGGGCTGTAGCACTGGCTAACAGGACTTCGGTATCCCGGCATGTAGCGAGCTAGGGAGGATTCGAATAACACCGCGTGACATTTCCCGAAGGACGGACATATAGGAAGTGAAACACATGCCGGCCGATCAAGTGTCCAAGCGGTAGTCTTTGGGCTAGCGGGACTCGTGAACCGGGCTGTAGCGGACTACTATCGCTCAGAAGCACGAGACTACATTTCCCCATAGGAGAGGCTGCCAAGGATAAACAACTAGTTTGTCGGATCCCACACATACCAAGCATTTCAAACATACACACAATATGCTCAATATGTGTAGATACAACATGGCATCACAACATAACTCTACGACTCAAATATTTATTCAATAGGCTCCGAGGAGGCGAGATATTACAAACATGGGTCTCATGACCCCACACTCGAGCATACAAGTCAAAGCACAAGCGGAAGCTAAACATGTCCGAGTACTGCATAACTAAAAAATGAGGAAGGCTGAGAAGTTCGACTATCTACCAGATCTCGCCAAGGGCACAAGATCGTAGGCTGAGGTAACAAGCTAAACGTCAAGTTCACGTGGAACTACTAGCGAGAACGAAGTCTCTCGCAAAACATAAAATAAGCAAACGTGAGTACAAACGTACTCAGCAAGACTTACATCGTAACTATCTACATATGCATCATTATCAAAGGGGGTGGTGGGGTTTGACCGCAGCAAGCCAGCTTTGACTCGATGGCTATCTGAACTACATTTGCAAGTAACTCTTTTGAGGTGGCACACGAGTCCACATATTCACCATATCAATACACCACTATGGACCCGCTCCCATCTCCCTACGAGAATGCCATCCATAGCACTCACGCTTATCTTGCGTATTTTAGAGTATCCACTTTCACTTGTCTATGAACTGATATAGGCAACCCAGAAGTCCTTCTCCGTGGACACGGCTATTCGAATAGATCATATTAACCCTGCAGGGGTGTACTTCTTCACACACGCTCTCACCACTTACCGCCGTTTACACGACATGTACTCGGCAACCTTCAAGCGAAGCCCAACGTGGGTGTCGGCCACAGCCTACCTAAACACACAAGTCCCAAGTCCGTGTTTATCGCCTATTCGGGTTCCATCCGCAGGAGTCCGCCGAGGTTTCCCATACAGCCCCGAACGATGTGTGCGGGGTTCCCGAGACACCAAGCAGGCGAATCGGTACGGACCACGATGCCTACCGCAACACAACCCACCCCTATGGTCGGCGTTGCGTGCCCCCAAAGATACTACAAACACGAAACTACTTGCAACTCCTTGACCGAGGACAAGGGTGGTTAAGAAGCCGAGAGGGTCCATTGGTTTGGGCCCAATGCGTGGTAGTAACTGCTTTCATGGATCACAAACACAGATCTCAGTTCTCGAGGACGGCTGCAATGAGACAACCCACCATGTACTCCTACATGGCCTCTCACCGCTACCTTTACCAAATCGTGTTCACACACTTAGCTCACACACGCAGAGGACATGTTCACACACCTCCGATTCATCCTCGATGAATCGGACTGACTCAACTCTAAGCGATGGCAGGCATGACAACTAGCATGAATGAGTAGGCACAACATGGCTCAATCAACTCCTACTCATGCTAGTGGGTTTCATATAATTACTGTGGTATGACAGTTCATGCAGAGGATAAAGGGGTTCAGCTACCGCAGCAAGTAACACATGAGTCGTTGTTGTCCTAATGCAATAAAATAGAGCAGGAGCGAGAGAGTGGGATTATATCGGAATGAACAAGGGGTTTTGCTTGCACGGCACTTCGAAGATAATACTGATTCTTCATCGGTGTCATCGAACTCATCGTTGAACATCGCTCATCGAGAGGGACAATTACGGCAAACAAGAGAGAACGCAATCAATGCAATGCACATACACATGAATGACATGTCATGTTAAGGTACTGAATTCACCTAATGCAGCAGTAATCCAAGTTAATTGAAGTGGAATTCAAACAAGGTTGAACTCCAACTCCAAATGCTAGTTCATAAATTACCCTAACCATGATTCATCCTATTCAGTGAGGTTAACTTGTTCAAACATGCATGATCATGGCATAAACAGATTCTTCATATTTTTCTGATCATTTTTCATATATAAATTATTTAATTTGGAGTTCTGATTAAAAGTTATGAATATTTGAAGTTTGGGGTGTTTTCAAATTTCCTAAATTATATTAAATCCAGAAAACTAGTTATTAAATCGACCGACGTCGATGTGACGTCGTGAGTCAATCGGGTCATTGTCCGTGTCAACTCGTATTTGGGGCCCTTTGGTCAAGTAGTTAGTTTAACTAACTAATATCGGTTAGTGTTAACCTGTTTAGTTAGTGGCCGGGCCCACTCGTCGCTGACCTGTGGGGTCAAATCCTGGTCAATCAGGCTAATCCACCGGCTGCCGAGTCGCCGGCGAGGCCGAGATGGCGGAGGCCTTCGGGTTTGCACTACAGGGCTTGGTTTTGGACGCAGTTTGCGGCTTGGGAGGCTAGGAGTCTCGCGCATCCAAGGAGGCAACAACTTCATGACGGAGTGGGCTAAATCGACGGCGGCAACTTTTGCGGCGGCCGGAGTTCGGCGGGGAGGGGATAAGGAGCTACGGTGCACTAGAGGAGGAGCGGGTGGTGGCTACGAGCTCCTGGGGGTGCACTGAGCACGGTGACGCCCGAGCGGGGCTGCGGTGGCCACAGCCACGGCGGTGAGGAACTACTGGCGGCTTTGAGCTCTCGGGTCCGGTGGTTAGTGCGGCTACGGCACGCAAACGAGGAAGAGAGGAGAGGGAAACGACGAGGTGCTCACGGCGATGTCGTGAGAGAGGCTCAAGGCGCCGGGACGACCGGAAGGCGGTGAATTCGTCGATGAAGTCCGGCGGTCCGAGAAGGGGAAAAGTGGCGGGCGGGCGCCTCGGGCGCCCGTGTCGGGAAGCTCAGTGAGGAGGGGGAGGGAGACTAGGCGGAGCTCGGGGCATGTCGGGAGGAGAGGGGTGACGGTGGCCGCGAGGGCGTGAGGGGCGGGCGACGGCGGCGCCGGTCCGGCGAGAGAGAGGGAGCAGAGGAGAGGAGGACGTTCTGGAGAGAGGAGAGGGCCGGGGTCCAAAGCGGCGCCGAGGAGGAGCTTCGAGGCCCTTCGGTGAGGCAAGCGGCAGGAGGAGGCGTGGCGAAGCTCGGCGCGCGCCAGTCCCTCCTCTCGCCACCGGGCAGAGGTAGGTGACGATGGCGAGGTGGTGGTGGGCTGGGCCAACTGGCCAGGCCGAGGGGGAAAGCTGGCGGTTCGGACGCCTGTAGGTGGGCTGCTGTAAGTTTCTCTCTCTCTCTTATTTCTTTATTTTAGTTTTCTAATTTTACGTAACTTTCAGAGCTTTATTAAAAATACTAATGCTACCCCAAAAATCATGAAACTTGCTCAGCCTCTTGTTTGAAAAATATCCAACGGCAAACATTTAAGTTTATGATTATTTGAGCATTTAAAATATTTTATAGCATTTAAATGCCCAAATGCAAATACTTAATGAATTAATCCAGTGGACCAAATATGTCATGAAAATGTGCGGCACCTCTGGTTCTGGTTTAAAGCATTTTCCCGAGATGATGAACATTTTCTAGAGCCATTTGAAATCACTGAAAAACATTTTTGGTTGAGCCTATTTGAATTCCTTTAATGCTAGGGTTTAGGCAATCCCCATTTCAATTTCATGCAATTTAAACATGATGACATGAATGTCTTAATGCAACTAGTGTCAAATAACTCTAGGGTTGTGACATAAACTTGTTAGCAAACATGCTTCTATGGTTACCACTCAAGTAGAACAAGTACTTAAGGCTCAAAATGATTTGCTCAATGAAATGAATAGTAAGAAAATGATTATGTTGTTAGAGTGGCTACTAGAACTGGTAGAATGACTCGGGAACCTTCGTATCCTGAAGGCCACCCTAAGAGAATTGAGTAAGATTCTCAGAGAAATAATATTGATGCTCCTAGTTCTTATAAAAGGAAGAAAAAGAGAAATGATAGGACTTGTCAAACTTCTAGTGAACCCATTGCTGAACCACCTGAGAATCCAAATGATATCTCTATGTCTGATGCTGAAACACAATCTGGTAATGAACATGAACCTAGTGAAAATGTTAATGATGATGTTCATGATGATGCTCAACCTAGTAATGATAATGATGTAGAAATTGAACCTGCTGTTGATCTTGATAACCCACAATCAAAGAATCACCGTTATGATAAGAGAGATTTTGTTGCTAGGAAACATGGTAAAGAAATAGAACCTTGGGTTCAGAAACCCATGCCTTTTCCTCCCAAACCATCCAAGAAAAAGGATGATGAGGATTTTGAGCTTTCTTTGAAATGATTAGAACTATCTTTTTGCGTATGCGATTAACTGATATGCTCAAAATGAATCCTTATGCTAAGTATATGAAGGATATTATTACAAATAAAAGAAAGATACCGGAAGCTGAAATTTCCACCATGCTTGCTAATTATACTTTTAAGGGTGGAATACCAAAGAAACTTGGAGATCCAGGAGTACCTACTATACCATGCTCCATTAAAAGGAACTATGTTAAAACTGCCTTATGTGATCTTGGAGCCGGTTTAGTGTTATGCCTCTGTCTTTATATCATAGACTTGATTTGAATAAGTTGACACCTACTGAACTATCTTGGCAAATGGCTGATAAATCAACTGCTATACCTATCGGTATTTGTGAGGATGTGGCTATTGTGGTTGCAAACGTTACTATTTTAACAGACTTTGTTATTCTTGATATTCCCGAGGACGATAGTATGTCTATTATTCTTGGAAGACCTTTTTTGAATACTGTAGGGGCTATTATTGATTGCAACAATGGCAATGTCACTTTTCATGTTAATGGTAATGAGCATACGGTACACTTTCCGAGGAAACAACCTCAAGTTTATAGTATCAACTCTATTGGAAAAATTCCATCGATTATTTTTGGAGGTTTTGAATTTCCTCTTCCTCTTGTCAAGAAGAAATATGATATTCTTATTATTGGGGATGCGCATATCCCGTTGAGGTAACATAGTGTTATTCGAAATTTCTCCGGTTTCATGTTATTCGGAATGAGTTTATTAACAAGACCTGATCAACCTTGTTAGTGGATTCCTTTTGATGAGCATGAGATGGATGAAACTAGAAGGGCACAACCTTCTGTACCCTCCTTATACTTCCTGTTATTTAGTTGAAATAAAGTAAAAATAGTATTTTCTGTCTATTTCCTGATTTATCCGTGCAATATAAAAATACCCCGAAAATAAAAGTTCTCCAAATGCCCTGAAAATGAAATATGATTTTTTCTAGAATATTTGAGGATTTATGGTACTGAAAACACTATGGGGGGAGCTGCCACCTGGCCACGAGGGTGGAGGGCGCGCCCTACCCCCTAGGGCGTGCCCCCCTTCCTCGTGGGTCCATGGTGGCCCATATCCACTTATTCCTGCACCCATCCTCTTCTTCTTCCTCCCACAAACACGAATATCCAACTCAAGCACGAGTTCTAGCTCACTTTGCTGTGATTTTCGATCTCCTTGCTCAAAGCACCTCTCACAAAACTGCTTGGGGAGATTGTTCCTTGGTATGTGACTCCTCCATTGGTCCAATTCTTTTTTGTTCTAGTGCTCTATTCATTACAAATTTTTGCTGCATAGGTGACCATGTTCTTGAGCTTGCATGTCAAATTTATATGGTTCCAAGTAGTTCTGATGCATGATATAGGCTCTAGGGACTTGTAGGAGTAGTAGCTATCAATTTTGTTGAGCTTGGTTCACTTTTCTTTGAAGCTACTAAAAATTTCAGAAATTTTTCAGAGGAAGAAATATGCTTAGGAAAATGTTCCAAGGTGGTTCTTCAAGAAAGCAAGGACCCAGGCTTGCAATACGCGGTGCTGACGATGAGCCACCAAGGGAGCATTCACTTTCCTGCTATACATTATTTTGCTCTCTTCATAGGGAGGTGCATAACTGGTAAGGATGAAGCATGTCATATGTGTGTGCCTGACCTCAGTATTCTTAGGAGTGCTGTGTTAGGAGACCAATCTTATCATATGGGAGCCATTGTAGCACGTAGGTTGCATCATAATAGATATAATGGAGATTTCTTTGGAGGAATTTATGCAACCCGCTTAGCTAATTTTCTTGAGGTGGACGTTCGTGAGGATGATATGGAGTTGCCACCTACTTATCCAGATTTTAATTCCATGGTTTCCCACCAGTTTGTCGAGAGGAATGAATCACCTCTCCTGTATCGACTAATCTTTGACAAACGGCGTCTTGTCCATATTACTCTCCCTGCTCCTGCCTTCTTTGATTACCAGGCAAAACGAAGATATATTATTACCAGAGAGGAGGAAGATGAGTACGGGAGGAGAGCGGAGGCAGCTCGCCGCCACGCTGCAGCTCAGGAGGCGATAAACGCTGCATCACAGTACGACCCCAGCTACACCTACGGGTATCCGCCAGGCCATCCCTGGCAATGAACCAACTTAGGCCAAAAGCCTAAGCTTGGGGGAGTACGTATTTCACACCGACATTACATTTATGTTTACATACACTCATTGCTAGATGTCGGTGCTCATACTTTTTCATTGTAATATCCATGCTAGTTTATTTTCTTTTTCCTGCTTTCTTCATGTGTGTTTGTTAAACCTTAAGAAAAAAATTAGTAGTAGTTTACTTTTCTTGCTGTAGTAGTAATAATTAAAAAGAAAACCCAAAAATATTTCCTGTTCTTCTTTTGCTTGTTGGGAGCTTTCTCGTGTAAATATTTTTATTTCTTTTCTTTTCTTTGGGGGTCGATAGGAGAAGACCATGATTAAATTGTTGAAGTGGCTCTTATATGCATTATTGTTGATTTAACCAAGAGCCCATATTGCCTTGTCTTCTCCTGTTTATTGAATGCTCGCAGATTCCAGCTTAGTCCAATGCACGTACACTCTTATTATTAATCACATTGTTCGGTCGTGCAAGTGAAAGGCAATTATGATGAATATATGATGGACTGACTGAGATGAGAAAAGCTGGTATGAACTCGACCTCTCTTGTTTTTGTAAATATGATGAGTTCATCGTTCCTGATTCAGCTTATTATGGATAAACATGTTTGCAATGACAGTTAGAGATCATAGTTGCTCGTGCCATGCTTGATTAGCTATGAGTTATAATGATTTACCTTGCATGCCAACATGCTATTAAAATGGTTGTGATGTGGTATGATGGGGTGGTATCCTCCTTTGAATGATTTAAGTGACTTGACTTGGCACATGTTCACACATGTAGTTGAAACAAATCAACATAGCCTTCACGATATTTATGTTCATGGTGGATTATATCCTACTCATGCTTGCATCCAATGTTTATTAATTTTAATGCACGTTCATGGTATTGTCGCTCTCTAGTTGGTCGCTTCAGTCTTTTGCTAGCCTTCACTTGTACTAAGCGGGAATACTGGTTGTGCATCCAATCCCTTAAACCCCAAAGTTATTCCATATGAGTCCACCATACCTTCCTATATGCGGTATTTTCCTGCCGTTCCAAGTAAATTTGTATGTGCCAAACTCTAAACCTTCAAATAAACATTCTATTTAGTATGGTCGAATAGCTCATGTATCAACTAGGGCTGCCCTTATCTTCCATGTTAGGCTGGTTATTCTCACGAGGAGTGGACTCCGCTCCTCATTCACGAGAAAATGGCTGGTCTCCGGGATGCCCAGTCCCATACTTTATGCAAACTAAATCAAAATAATTGCAAACAAAACTCCCCTTGGGACTGTTGCTAGTTGGAGACACTCGTTGCTTCGAGCAAGTCATGGATTGATGCTAGTTGGTGGAGGGGGAGTATAAACTTTACCATTCTGTTTGGGAACCGCCTATAATGTGTGTAGCATGTAAGATATCGCCATCTCTTAGTTGCTATGTTGACAATGAAAGTATGCCGCTCAAAATATTATTTATCTCTATTTAAAAATCGAGCTCTGGCACCTCAACAAATCCCATCTTCCAACTGCTAAGGGCCTATCAATTTACTTACAAGTTGATACATCACCCTCTTATAAAAAAGCACTAGCAGGAGAGAACAGCTGTCATTTTCATTCATTACTGTTAATTTATATTGGATATGACTATGATTGGATCTCTTTTACCATGAATTACAATGTCTAGTCAGTCCTTGATCTTTAAAGGTGCTCTGCATTTATGTTTTGCGGTCTCAGAAAGGGCTAGCGAGATACCATCCTGTTATATCATATTATGATTGTTTTGAGAAAGTGTTGTCATCCGAGATTTGTTATTATGGCTCGCTAGTTGATTATGCTATTGATATGAGTAAACATGAGACCTGAAAATTATTGCAAATGTGGTTAGTCATGATCTTTCTTTGAAAACTTGAATGTGGCTTTACATATTTACAACAACAAGAGCAAACAGAGTTTGTAAAAGTTTTTCTTTATCACTTTCAGTTTATCCACTGAATTGCTTGAGGACAAGCAAAGGTTTAAGCTTGGGGAGTTGATACGTCTCCGTCGTATCTACTTTTCCAAACACTTTTGCCCTTGTTTTGGACTCTAACTTGCATGATTTGAATGGAACTAACCCCTGACTGGCGCTGTTTTCAGCAGACTTTCCATGGTGTTATTTATGTGCAGAAACAAAAGTTCTCGGAATGACCTGAAACTCCACGGATCGTCTAGTTAAAAATAATAAAAAATCCTCGCCAAAGATGAAGACCAGGGGGCCCACACCCTGTCCACGAGGGTGGGGGCACTTCTGCATGCGCGCCCCCTACATCATGGGCCCCCTGAGGCTCCTCCGACGCCGACTCTAACTCTATATATTTGCTTTCGGGGAGAAAAAAATCAAGGAGAAGAAATCATCACGTTTTACGATACGGACCCGTCGCCAAGCCCTAAAACCTCTCGGGAGGGCTGATCTGGAGTCCGTTCGGGGCTCCAGAGAGGGGGATTCGTCGCCGTCGTCATCATCAACCATCCTCCATCACCAATTTCATGATGCTCACCGCCGTGCGTAAGTAATTCCATCATAGGCTTGCTGGACGGTGATGGGTTGGATGAGATCTATCATGTAATTGAGTTAGTTTTGTTAGGGTTTGATTCCTAGTATCCACTATGTTCTGAGATTGATGTTGCTATGACTTTTCTATGCTTAATGCTTATCACTAGGGCCCGAGTGACATGATTTCAGATCTGAACCTATTATATTTTCATGAACATATGTGTGTTCTTGATCCTATCTTGCAAGTCTATAGTCACCTACTATGTGTTATGATCCAGCAACCCCGAAGTGACAATAATCGGGACCACTCCCGGTGATGACCTTAGTTTGAGGAGTTCATGTATTCACTATGTCCTAATGCTTTGTTCCGGTTCTCTATCAAAAGGAGGCCTTAATATCCCTTAGTTTCCATTAGGACCCCGCTGCCACAGGAGGGTAGGACAAAAGATGTCATGCAAGTTCTTTTCCATAAGCACGTATGACTATATTCGGAATACATGCCTACATTACATTGATTAATTTGAGGTAGTTCTGTGTCACCCTATGTTATGACTGTTACATGATGAACCGCATCCGGCATAATTATCCATCACCGATCCAATGCCTACGAGCTTTCCATATACTGGTTTTCGCTTATTTACTTTCCGTTGCTGCTGTTACAATCACTACAAAACACCAAAAATATTACCTTTGCTTTTGTTACTCTTTTGTTACCGTTACCACTACTATCATACTACTTTGCTGCAGATATTAAGTTATCCAGGTGTGGTTGAATTGACAACTCAACTGCTAATACTTGAGAATATTCTTTGGCTCCCCTTGTGTCGAATGAATAAATTTGGGTTGAATACTCTACCCTCGAAAGTTGTTGCGACCCCTACACTTGTGGGTTATCACCGACCTTTTTAAAGACCCAACAATTTCTGTTGGTATGATTGGCAGGCTTGTCAGGGGTGCCATGAATCTGGCAAGGCCGATCGAGTATTCTGTCCAGACTAGATGGACCATCCTTGTTTCCTTTGAATGGCTTCTTTCGCTGACCGGGTTTAGAGCCACTGAATCCGGCGTTCACCGCCGTGTCGTCGGTATCTTCGTTATTGCTTCGAATATTGTGTTTGTTGCGTCGTGGCTTGCCATTGACATCCCTGGCCTCGGAGGTGCCTGGGTCGCTGGTGCTATTGCTTCTACGAGCTAGCCAGATATCTTCTCCCGCGCAAAAGGGGTCATAAATGCGGCAAGGGCTGCCATGGACTTCAGTTTTTATTGGCCGAGGTGTTGAGCGAGCCACTCATCTCGGACGCTGTGTTTAAAGGCCGCGAGGGCTTCGGCATCCGGACAATCCACAATTTGATTCCTTTTAATTAAGAACCTGGTCCATAGCTTCCGGGATGATTCTCCAGGTTGCTGGACTATGTGACTAAGGTCATCGGCGTCTAGAGGCCAAACATAGGTACCTTGGAAGTTGTTTCTAAAGGCGTCCTCCAAGTATTCCTAGCTGCAAAATAGAGTTTTCTAGGAGGTTGTTTAGCCAGTGTCGTGCTGGTCCCTTGAGTTTTAGGGGAAGGTATTTGATGGCATGGAGGTCGTCGCCGTGAGCCATGTGAATGTGGAGAAGAAAATCTTCAATCCATACCGCAGGACCCGTCGTACCATCGTATGATTCAATCTTCACGGGTTTAAACCCTTCTGGGAACTCGTGCTCCATCACCTCAGCGGTGAAGCATAAGGGGTGTGTGGCGCCTCTGTATCGGGCGGTCTCGCGGCGTAGTTCAGATGAAGTCCGAATGTGGTTTTCGGCCCAGGTGAGGTTGTGCCTGTTGCGCCAGGCCTGATGGCCGTCCTCTCACGTTGGAGCATGCCCCTTGACCCATAGATTGATCTTGTGTGATCGGCTCTATTGTCTAGGTCCTTGCATATGCATAGGTATAGCCCAGGGCCGCAGCCTCCTTGCCTCGACGACATGGTGGCATGGGTTGATGTTCGGCATAAGTAACCGGTCTGCCCCGTCCACGTGGTGGTCCATCAGGTTCGTCAACGGGTTTATACTATGGTGGTATTGGCTCAAGGGCCTCATCATCAAATTGTGGTAGCAGCTTGCGCTTCGGGTAGCTCTTGGTTGGGCGTTCGAGGCCATATTCCTCGGCTGCCAGGACTTTAGTCCATCTGTCATTGAGCGTATCCTATTCGGGTTGGAGTTGCTGCTGCTTATTTTTTAGGCTTATCGCAGTGGCGACTAGCCGGCGCTTGAAGCGCTCTTGTTCGAGGGGTTCCTCCGGCATGATGAAGTCTTCATCGCCGAGGCTCACATCCTCTTCGGAGATCGGTAGGTAGTTACTGTCCTCCAAGTCCTCGTTCCCGACAGGATTGTCGGGGTTAACTTGCCCATCCTCCCAATCATCCTGTTCGGATGTTGGCTCGACAGGGGCTTCGGGGTCTTCGGCGTTCTCCGGAGTGTTATTATCTCCGGTGCCAGTATTGCAGTCATTTTCGCGATGCGATTTTGAGCGGCGCCGCTGACGTCGACGCTTTGGAGGTGCTTCAGCAGGCTTGTCTCTACCGGATCCTTCTTGCCATCGTCATCATCCTCTTTGGGTGTGTCCACCATATACACGTCATATGTGGAGGTGGCCGTCCATCGTCCAGTAAACGGCGGGTCTTGGCCATGTTCGTCTCCGGCATCGTCGTCCATGTCTTCGATGTCTTCGGACGCATAGTCAGCATGTCGGTTAAATCTTCGACAGTGGCTATGAAGTGGGTGGTGGGTGGGACGTAAAATTCCCCGCTCCCAGCTCTAGTCCGGGCTGGGCGTAGTTCTGAAGTGATTCCTCTGAAATAGCGAGGGATCGCATTAAGTCCAGAGCCTCGTTTAAGAGCGAGGTTTGGATATGGAAGCGAGAGTCTGCGGGGCTAGCTCGCTTGAGAGCTTCCTGGCTATGCCTGCTTGGCGCAGACCTCAAGAGTTTGGATCTAGGGGGAACTTGGACTAATTCCGAGTTTGCCGGGGACAAGATCGCCTCCGGATCCTCGACAATGCGGTTTGTAGCAGAGAGTCCGGTGGGCTCCAAACTCCCATCTTCGGACCTGGTAGTTTGCTCCGGATCTAGGGCCAGAGCCATGGTTGGGGCGGCGAACCCTTCGAAGGTCAAATCTCCTCGGATATCAGCGACATAATTTAGGTTCCCGAAACTGATCTGATGACCATGGGCATAGCTGTCGATCTGCTCAAGGTGGCCAATCAAGTTGGCGCGCAGTGCGAAGCCGCCGAATAGAAAAATTTGGCCTAGGAGGAAAGTCTCCCCCGAAACAGCATCATTGTAGATGATCGATCGAGCCATCGAACCATCATTGTTGACAGCACAGTGGAACTCTCAATGAGAGCACCAATGTCGGTGTAAAAACCGGCCGATTTCGGGTGGGGGGTCCCGAACTATGCGTCTGAGGATCGAAGGTAACATGAGACAAGGGACACGATGTTTACCCAGGTTCGGGCCCTCTTAATGGTGGTAATACCCTACTTCATGCTTGATTGACTTTGATGAGTATAGGGGTTACAAGAGTTGATCTACCTCAAGATCGTAATGGCTAAACCCTAGATGTCTAGCCTGTATGATTGTGATTCCCTCCACAGACTAAACCCTTCGGTTTATATAGACACGGAGGGGCCTAGGGTTGTACAGAGTCGGTTTACAAAGAAAGGAATCTTCACATCCAAATGCCAAGCTTGCCATCCATGCAAAGGAGAGTCCCATCCGGACACGGGGGAAGGCCTTCTATCTTGTATCTTCACAGCCCATCGGTCCGGCCCATATCACATAGCCCGGACGCCCGGGGACCCCTAATCCGGGACTCCCTCACCACCAACCGCATGCAGCCCAGCCAACCAAACATGCCACACACATCCCACACGGGCCTGGTTGGGCTGCATGCGGGCAACCAAACACGCCCTTGGGCATCTGCATTCCTGATTTTTAATTTGAGGCCATAGTGGTAGTTTCGCATGTCTCTCTATTGGAATATTAGGAAAATTCATAATTAATTCTAGTAAATAATTCATGACTAGAATAAAAGTAGCATGCAACAATCTAGCATACTAGAAGAATAGGAAAACATGCACAACAACATCACACATGTAACAACAACCATAACTTGAGACAAGAACATATCACAAGGGAGGTATTGTTCATTCGCAGTAGCCATAGCTGATGCTGGAGGACATTGTTGATGAAGATGTTGGTGCCAAACTGATGCAAACAGCGTTGAAGACAACAATGAGTAGCACCGTCTGACTCGGACGAAGACGACCCGTGGTGAAGAACTTGAGCAGTTGCACAGAGCACTTCCCAAAAACCTAATTCGTCCTCTCCTGGTGCTGGATCGCAAGGACAAATGGTTCTGGATACCTTCTCTCCCGCGCGCCAATGCACGCCGGCTTTCAGTATGGAGTGACTATGGCGGCAGCGCAAGTTGCGTGATGAGGCAAAACCCTAGGTGTTTCAATGTGTCTTCGGCCACGGCCGGTAAGCAGTATTTATATGGTGACTAGAGACGGTACCGTGTTGCAATCATCATCTCAAACTGATTTGGTTTCCAAGTCGTGAACTTATTGGACAAGTAAACGATCAACTTGTCTTCCAAGACATCAAAAAATAAAACGACAAAAGGAAGCCATGCCCCTGCAAGGTTACTGACTGAATTTTGATGGACCATTCATGCAGATATGTGACGCCTCAAGGCCTCCCGAGCCCGGCTAGGCGAGGTGAGCACGCACGTGTAGTCTTCTATTTTTTTCCTCAAGACATCACTTAGTGTGGTGGGGAGAACCCACTATATAAAGAGGTCAATACTTCTAACAACCCCACCACCATTTAGAGATTTGCCTTTTCTCACTACTTGTTTAATATACCAGTGTTTCAGCAGAGACTGTTAAGTTGAACTTCTGCGTAGAGCTTTAAGCTACATCCATCCACAACTTTACAATGAACTATGCCTTGAATTGCAAGTTTAGTGTGAACAGATTTCACTTAAAGTCTTAACAAGTACATGGCTGCCAGTAGGCTACCCCGCGGTTTGGAGCATATACGACGTACTCCCTGGTCTCTTCACGAGCTTGCTAGAGATCGTTCAAGTTTCGTAGACTGCAATGTTTACAGTTAGGGCCCATATATGTGTCTTCTTTCATGACTGTTGTGTGGGACAACATCTTTTCTAATCATAGACAATAGAACCACATTAAGGCATGTTGCCAACCTGTCTTATAGCTCTGAGCCTTAGAGACAATCTCGAAGCTCGATACAATGCTTGATTAGCTATATGGGCGCATCAACGACGTTAAGCTATCCAGTGGCGTCGACCTCGATGAGCTTCGGAATGGTCTAAATCATTCTGGTCAAATTGCCTATTCGTCCAAGGGAGTGGAGCTAATTCTCCCAATGGGCACCGCACTGACAACGAGATCAGGGGGTCTAGGCATAAACACTATGTCCTGCCCCGGCCAGAGCTATGTAGCTCGACCAGTTCAATTTGCAATCTCCACTCAGTTCAATTGAAAACCTACATTAGAATTCTATGGATGTTTCTGGTTTGGGGCCCCAGATTGAGTTGCCTCATTTTGTCGGCGCCAATCGAAAACTTTGGCAATCACATTGTGAAGACTACTTCAAGCTCTGGAATACGCCATAGCCACTTTAGTTTTCTTATGTTTCATTGCTGCTCGAGGGAGCTATTGCCCGTGGCTGAAGAGTTTGCACGGATGAGTTCCTCACATTAATCGGGAGGAATTTTTCCGCCTACTGCAGTCCATTTCAGTCACAACCAACACCAAGCTATTTTGAGGAAAAGTTTCAGTATCAATCAGTTAAGAATGATGGAGGATTACATTGAGCGATTCTCTGATATGTATGACTAGCTATCAACATATGAAGAATTCCCCAATACAGTGCACTATGTTAGAAGGTTCATGGACGGACTGAAAGATCTTGTTAGAATTGTAGTTGGTACATAGTAGCTTGTTGACCTGGACACAAACCTATCAATTAGCAATCCTTCATGAAGAATTGGGTTTTGTAATTAGTTCCAACATCTCCTCCGCCTTCTCTCACAGGGTAACAACCTTGCCATTGCCTCTGCCACCTGGTCCAACTCCACCTGGCCGTCTTCTTGGAGATAAGTGGAATGCAGATATTGTACGAAGGGATGACACTGAGGACAAATGGGGTGCACTATGTACCTACCACAAGGCAAGGGACTTCGTTTCACTTCTGGTGAATGTTGGGCCATGACCATCGATGCAAACACAAAATGCAGCTTCATGTGTTTAGAAAATGGTGCAATTTCTACAGGGTTCAGAGGTCTCTGATACCGAGGACAACGACCGGGGTTATAAAACTCATATGATCTCCATTCTAGCTACAACGTCCGGTGAAACAAATGATAAAGTAGTCAAAACTATGCAATTCAGAGTGCGACTCCAAGGCCTCAACCTTACTTTTCTGGTGTATTCTGGTAGTACATACTCATTCCTTGATTCTGCTCTGCTTCCAAAACTACAAGGAATTGTTCCTATGCCCAATGCTTTGGTAAGATTGCTAACAGTGACGCTATTATATGTGATATCAAAGTTAGTGACTATACATGGTCTTGTTCTAGACACAAATTTATCAGTGATTTCAAAAAAAATCCCTTGGGAATTTATGTTGTTAAATGTTGGACCTTGATTGGTTGGCTTCTAACAACCGTATGCTAGTCGACTGGTACTACCACTGGCTCTCTTTTGCTCATAAGGGTGGGTAAATCACAATGCCTGGCACAACAGCTATATTGCTTGAAACGCAATCGTAGAGATTTGTGCTCTTCTTTCAACTAGGCATGTCCCTGTTGATCCTACCATCCAACCCATTTTGGATAAATTCAAGCACATCTCCGACACTTCTTTAGAGTTGTTGCCTTGTCGTCAGTACGATCACACCATTCCACTTTTCCCTAGAGTCAGTCCAGTGTCCCTACGTCCTTACATAATTCCTCTAGCACCGAAAGATGAATTGGAATGACCAACCGAAGAAATGCCCGATAGTGGTGTCATCCATTTGAGTAACAGTCCCTTTTCTTTGTCATTGTTTATGGTTAAGAAGAAAGACCTCACCTGGTGTCGAGTAATTGATTATCGTCACCTCAATGCTATGACCCAAAAAGGTGAATTCTCCATTCCTGTCACTAACGAACACCTTGATGAACTATCAGGCGCAAGTTGGTTCACTAAGTTTGATCTATGAGCTGGCTACCTCCAAATTAGCCTAGGCCCCCACAGAAGAGTACAAAATGGTGTTTCAGACTCATCCTAGATACCACGACTTCACAGTGATGTGATTTGGATTAACTGGAGGAACACGTAAAAGAAACCTTCCGGAACACTCCAGAACCCTAAAAAGGAAGAGGTACGTTATACGGTAAGTAAACGGACTCCGAAAAATCCGCAAAATATTTTTTGTCAGTTTTGGAATATTAGAAAAAATAGAAAATAAGAAATAACCGGGAAGGCAACCTGTGCCCAAAAGACACCAGGCGCCTACCCCACCTGGCGCGCCCTGGTGGGTGGTGGGCACCTCGGGCACCTTCCCGACTCCGTTTTCCTTACATATACTTGTTTCCCAAGATAAAAAAATCTTTATATATACCCCTGGACGATTTGACCACCGCATCACGAAGAAATCCTTTGTTCTTGTTTCACACTGTTTTCTGTCAGGTCTATCAAGCCAGGCATCATGTCTTCTGTTCGGGAACGTAGTAATTTCAAAAAAATTCGTACGCACACGCAAGATCATGGTGATGCATACCAACGAGAGGGGAGAGTGTTGTCCACGTACCCTCGTAGACCGAAAGCGGAAGTGTTAGCACAACGCGGTTGATGTAGTCGTACGTCTTCACGATCTGACCGATCAAGTACCAAACGCACGGCACCTCTGAGTTCAGCACATGTTCAACCCGATGACGTCCCTCGAACACTGATCCAGCCGAGTGTTGAGGGAGAGTTTTGTAAGCATGATGGCGTGGTGATGATGATGATGTTCTACCAACGCAGGGCTTCGCCTAAGCACCGCTACAGTATTATCGAGGTGGACTATGGTGGAGAGGGGCACCGCACACGGCTAAAAGATCAATGATCAATTGTTGTGTCTATGGGGTGCCCCCCTGCCCCCGTATATAAAGGAGAAAAAGGGGGGAGAGGCGGCCGGCCAGGAGGAGGCGCGCCAGGAGGAGTCATACTCCCACTGGGAGTAGGACTGTGGGAGTAGGACTCCCTCCCTTCCTTGTTGGATTAGGAGAAGGGGGGAAGGAGGAAGAGGAGAAGAAGGAAAGGGGGGCGCCGCACCCCCTCCTTGTCCAATTCGGACTAGAGGGAGGGGCGTGCGGCCTGCCCCGGCCGCCTCCTCTTCTCCACTAAGGCCCACTATGGCCCATTAAACCCCGGGGTTCCCAGAACCCTCCTGCATCTCGGTAAAATCATGATTTCACCCGGAACACTTCCGATATCCAAATATAGGCTTCCAATATATCAATATTCATGTCTCGACCATTTCGAGACTCCTCATCATGTCCGTGATCACATCCGGGACTCCGAACAACCTTCGTTACATCAAAACTCATAAACTCATAATATAACCGTCATCGAAACTTTAAGCGTGCGGACCCTACGGGTTCGAGAACTATCTAGACATGACCGAGACACGTCTCCGTTCAATAACCAATAGCGGAACCTGGATGCTCATATTGGCTCCCACGTATTCTACGAAGATCTTTATCGGTCAAACCGCATAACAACGTACGTTGTTCCCTTTGTCCTTGGTATGTTACTTGCCCGAGATTCGATCGTCGGTATCTCAATACCTAGTTCAATCTCATTACCGGCAAGTCTCTTTACTCATTTGTAATACATCATCCCGTAACTAACTCATTAGTTGCAATGCTTGCAAGGCTTAAGTGATGTGCATTACCGAGTGGGCCCAGAGATACCTCTCCGACAATCGGAGTGACAAATCCTAATCGAAATACGCCAACCCAACAAGTACCTTTGGAGACACCTGTAGAGCACCTTTATAATCACCCAGTTACATTGTGACGTTTGGTAGCACACAAAGTGTTCCTCTGGTAAATGTGAGTTGCATAATCTCATAGTCATAGGAACATGTATAAGTCATGAAGAAAGCAATAGCAATATACTAAACGATCGAGTGCTAAGCTAACGGAATGGGTCAAGTCAACCACATCATTCTTCTAATGATGTGATCCCGTTAATCAACTGACAACTCATGTCAATGGCTAGGAAGCATAACAATCTTTGATCAACGAGCTAGTCAAGTAGAGGCATACTAGTGACACTTTGTTTGTCTATGTATTCACACATGTATCATGTTTCCGGTTAATACAATTCTAGCATGAATAATAAACATTTATCATGATATAAGGAAATAAATAATAACTTTATTATTGCCTCTAGGGCATATTTCCTTGGCCTCCCACTTGCACTAGAGTCAATAATCTAGATTACACTGTAATGATTCTAACACCCATGGAGCCTTGGTGCTGATCATGTTTTGCTCGTGGAAGAGGCTTAGTCAACGGGTCTGCAACATTTAGATTCATATGTATCTTGCAAATTTCTATGTCTCCCACCTGGACTAAATCCCGGATGGAATTGAAGCGTCTCTTGATGTGCTTGGTTCTCTTGTGGAATCTGGATTCCTTCGCCAAGGCAATTGCACCAGTATTGTCACAAAAGATTTTCATTGGACCCGATGCACTAGGTATGACACCTAGATCGAATATGAACTCCTTCATCCATACTCCTTCATTTGCTGCTTCCGAAGCAGCTATGTACTCCGCTTCACACGTAGATCCCACCACGACGCTTTGTTTAGAACTGCACCAACTGACAGCTCCACCGTTCAATGTAAACATGTATCCGGTTTGCGATTTAGAACCGTCCGGATCAATGTCAAAGCTTGCATCGACGTAACCATTTATGACTAGCTGTTTGTCACCTCTATAAACGAGAAACATATCCTTAGTCCTTTTCAGGTATTTCAGGATGTTCTTGACCGCTGTCCAGTGATCCACTCCTGGATTACTTTGGTACCTCCCTGCCAAACTTATAGCAAGGCACACATCAGGTCTGGTACACAGCATTGCATACATGATAGATCCTATGGCTGAAGCATAGGGAACATCTTTCATCTTCTCTCTATCTTCTGCGGTGGTCGGGCATTGAATCTTACTCAACTTCACACCTTGTAACACAGGCAGGAACCCTTTCTTTGCTTGATCCATTTTGAACTTCTTCAAAACTTTGTCAAGGTATGTGCTTTGTGAAAGTCCAATTAAGCGTCTTGATATATCTCTATAGATCTTGATGCCCAATATATAAGCAGCTTCACCGAGGTCTTTCATTGAAAAACTCTTATTCAAGTATCCCTTTATGCTATCCAGAATTCTATATCATTTCCAATCAGCAGTATGTCATCCACATATAATATCAGAAATGCTACAAAGCTCCCACTCACTTTCTTGTAAATACAGGCTTCTCCAAAAGTCTATATAAAACCAAATGCCTTGATCACACTATGAAAGCATTTATTCCAACTTCGAGAGGCTTGCACCAGTCCATAAATGGATCACTGGAGCTTGCACACTTTGTTAGCTCCCTTTGGATCGATAAAACCTTCCGGTTGCATCATATACAACTCTTCTTCCAGAAATCCATTCAGGAATGCAGTTTTTACATCCATTTGCCAAATTTCATAATCATAAAATGCGGCAATTTCTAACATGATTCGGACAGACTTAAGCATCGCTACGGGTGAGAAAGTCTCATCGTAGTCAATCCCTTGAACTTGTCGAAAACCTTTCACAACAAGTCGAGCTTTATAGACAGTAACATTACCGTCAGCGTCAGTCTTCTTCTTGAAGATCCATTTATTCTCAATGGCTTGCCGATCATCGGGCAAGTCAACCAAAGTCCATACTTTGTTCTCATACATGGATCCCATCTTAGATTTCATGGCTTCAAGCCATTTTGCGGAATCTGGGCTCACCATCGCTTCTTCATAGTTCGTAGGTTGGTCATGGTCTAGTAACATAACCTCTAGAATAGGATTACCGTATCACTCTGGTGTGGATCTTACTCGTTGACCCACGAGGTTCAAGAATAACTTGATCTGAAGTTTCATGATCATCATCATTAACTTCCTCACTAATTGGTGTAGGCATCACAGGAACCGGTTTCTGTGATGAACTACTTTCCAATAAAGGAGCAGGTACGGTTACCTCATCAAGTTCTACTTTCCTCCCACTCACTTCTTTCGAGAGAAACTCCTTCTCTAGAATGGATCCATTCTTAGCAACGAATGTCTTGCCTTCGGATCTGTGATAGAAGGTGTACCCAACAGTCTCCTTTGGGTATCCTATGAAGACACATTTCTCCAATTTGGGTTCGAGCTTATCGGGTTGAAGCTTTTTCACATAAGCATCGCAGCCCCAAATTTTAAGAAACGACAACTTTGGTTTCTTGCCAAACCACAGTTCATAAGGTGTCGTCTCAACGGATTTCGATGGTGTCCTATTTAACGTGAGTGCAGCCGTCTCTAAAGCATAACCCCAAAACGACAGCAATAAATCAGTAAGAGACATCATAGATCGCACCATATCAAGCAAAGTACGACATGACGTTCGGACACACCATTATGATGTGGTGTTCCAGGTGGCGTGAGTTGCGAAACAATTCCGCATTGTTTCAAATGAAGACCAAACTCGTAACTCAAATATTCTCCTCCACGATCAGATCGTAGGAACTTTATTTTCTTGTTAAGATGATTTTCAACTTCACTCTGAAATTCTTTGAACTTTTCGAATGTTTTAGACTTATGCTTCATTAAGTAGATATACCCATATCTGCTCAAATCATCTGTGAAGGTGACAAAATAACGATATCCGCCATGAGCCTCAATATTCATCGGACCACATACATCTGTATGTATGATTTCCAACAAACCGTTGCTCTCTCCATAGTACCGGAGAACGGCGTTTTAGTCATCTTCCCCATGAGGCACGGTTCGCAAGTACCAAGTGATTCATAATCAAGTGGTTCCAAAAGTCCATCAGTATGGAGTTTCTTCATGTGCTTTACACCGATATGACCTAAACGGCAGTGCCACAAATAAGTTGCACTATCATTATCAACTCTGCATCTTTTGGCTTCAACATTATGAATATGTGTATCACTACTATCGAGATTCATCAAAAATAGACCACTCTTCAAGGGTGCATGACCATAAAAGATATTACTCATATAAATAGAACAACCATTATTCTCTGATTTAAATGAACAACCGTCTCGCATCAAACAAGATCCATATATAATGTTCATGCTCGTGGCGGCACCAAATAACAATTATTTAGGTCTAATACTAATCCCGAAGGTAGATGTAGAGGTAGCGTGTCGACGGCGATCACATCGACTTTGGAGCCATTTCCCACGCCAAGATCGTCACCTCGTCCTTGGCGGTGTTCGCAATTCGTAGTCCCTGTTTTGAGTTGCAAATATTAGCAATGTAACCAGTATCAAATACCTGTGTGCTCTGCGAGCTCACGGTAAGGTACACATCAATAACATGTATATCACATATACCTTTGTTCACCTTGCCATCCTTCTTATCCGCCAAATACTTGGGGCAGGTTCCGCTTCCAAAGGACCATTCTCGCTTGCAGTAGAAGCACTCAGTCTCAGGCTTAGGTCCAGACTTGGGTTTCTTCTCTTGAGCAGCAACTTGCTTGCTATTCTTCTTGAAGTTCCCCTTCTTCTTCCCTTTGCCCTTTTTCTTGAAACTGGTGGTCTTATTAACCATCAAAACTTGATGCTCCTTCTTGATTTCTACCTCCGTAGCTTTTAGCATTGCGAAGAGCTCAGGAATCGTCTTATCCATCCCTTGCATGTTATAGTTCATCACGAAGCTCTTGTATCTTGGTGGCAGTGATTGAAGAATTCTGTCAATGACGCTATCATCCAGAAGATTAACTCCCAGTTGAATCAAGTGATTGTTATACAAAAACATTGAGAGTATATGCTCACTGACAGAACTATTCTCCTCCATCTTGCAGCTGTAGAACTTATTGGAGACTTCATATCTCTCAATCCGGGCATTTGCATGAAATATTAACTTTAACTCCTGAAACATCTCATATGCTCCATGACGTTCAAAACGTCGTTGAAGTCCCGGTTCTAAGCCGTAAAGCATGGCACACTGAACTATCGAGTAGTCATCAGCTTTGCTCTGCCAGACGTTCATAACATCTGGTGTTGCTCCTGCAGCAGGTTTGGCACCTAGCGGTTCTTCCAGGACGTAATTCTTCTGTGCAGCAATGATGATAATCCTCAAGTTACGGACCCAGTCCGTGTAATTGCTACCATCATCTTTCAACTTTGCTTTCTCAAGGAACGCATTAAATTCAACGGAACAATAGCACGGGCCATCTATCTACAATCAACATAGACAAGCAAGATACTATCAGGTACTAAGTTCATGATAAATTTAAGTTCAATTAATCATATTACTTAAGAACTCCCACTTAGATAGACATCCCTCTAATCCTCTAAGTGATCACGTGATCCATATCAACTAAACCATAACCGATTATCACGTGAAATGGAGTAGCTTTCAATGGTGAACATCACTATGTTGATCATATCTACTATATGATTCACGCTTGACCTTTCGGTCTCAGTGTTCCGAGGCTATATCTGCATATGCTAGGCTCGTCAAGTTTAACCTGAGTATTTTGCGTGTGCAAAACTGGCTTGCACCCGTTGTAGATGGACGTAGAGCTTAGCACACCCGATCATCACGTGGTGTTTGGGCACGATGAACTTTGGCAATGGTGCATAGTCAGGGAGAACAGTTTTATCTTGAAATTTAGTGAGAGATCATCTTATAATGCTACCGTCAATCAAATCAAGATAAGATGCATAAAAGATAAACATCACATGCAATCAGTATAAGTTATATGATATGGCCATCATCATCTTGTGCTTGTGATCTCCATCTCTGAAGCACCGTCATGATCTCCATCGTAGCATCGTTGTCGTCTCGCCAATATTATGCTTCTATGACTATCGCTAACGCTTAGTGATAAAGTAAAGCATTACAGGGCGATTGCATTGCATACAATAAAGCGACAACCATATGGCTCTCGCCGATTGCCGATAACTCAGTTACAAAACATGATCATCTCATACAATAAAATTTAGCATCATGTCTTGACCATATCACATCACAACATGCCCTGCAAAAACAAGTTAGACGTCCTCTACTATGTTGTTGCAAATTTTACGTGGCTGCTACGGGCTTAGCAAGAACTGTTCTTACCTATGCATCAAAACCATAACGATAGTTTGTCAAGTTGGTGTTGTTTTAACCTTCTCAAGGACCGGGCATAGCCACACTCGGTTCAACTAAAGTTGGAGAAACTGACACCCGCCAGCCACCCTGTGTGCAAAGCACGTCGGTAGAACCAGTCTTGCGTAAGCATATGCGTAATGTCGGTCCGGGCCGCTTCATCCAACAATACCGCCGAACAAAAGTATGACATGCTGGTAAGCAGTATGACTTATATCGCCCACAACTCACTTGTGTTCTACTCGTGCATATGACATCTACGCATAAAACCAGGCTTGGATGCCACTGTTCGAGAACGTAGTAATTTCGAAAAATTTCCTACGCACACGCAAGATCATGGTGATGCATAGCAACGAGAGGGGAGAGTGTTGTCCACGCACTCGTGAGAACGAAAAGCGAAGCGCTTTGCACAACGCAGTTGATGTAGTCGTACGTCTTCACGATCCGACCGATCAAGTACCGAACACACGACACCTCCGAGTTCAGCACACGTTCAGCCCGATGACGCCCCTCAAACTCTGATCCAGCCGAGTGTTGAGGGAGAGTTTCGTCAGCACGACGGCTTGGTGACAATGATGATGTTCTACCGACGCAGGGCTTCGCCTAAGCATCGCTACAGTATTATCGAGGTGGCTATGGTGGAGGGGGGCACCGCACACGGCTAAAAGATCAATGATCAATTGTTGTGTCTATGGGGTGCCCCCCTGCCCCTGTATATAGAGGAGCAAAAGGGGGGAGAGGCGGCCGGCCAGGAGGAGGCGCGCCAGGAGGAGTCCTGAGTAGGACTCCCTCCCTTCCTTGTTGGATTAGGAGAAGGGGGAAGGAGGAAGAGGAGAAGAAAGAAAGGGGGGCGCCGTACCCACTCCTTGTCCAATTCGGACTAGAGGGGGAGGGGGCGCACGGCCTGCCCTGGCCGGCCCTCCTCTTCTCCACTCAGGCCCACTATGGCCCATTAAACCCCCGGGGGGTTCCGGTAACCCTCCCAGATCTCTAAGAAAATCCTGATTTCACCCGGAACACTTCCGATATCCAAATATAGGCTTCCAATATATCAATCTTCATGTCTCGACCATTTCGAGACTCCTCGTCATGTCCGTGATCACATCCGGGACTCCGAACAACCTTTGGTACATCAAAACTCATAAACTCATAATATAACCGGCATCGAAACTTTTGTTGCAAGGGACCCTACGGGTTCGAGAACTATCTAGACATGACCGAGACACGTCTCCGTTCAATAACCAATAGTGGAACCTGGATGCTCATATTGGCTCCCACATATTCTACGAAGATCTTTATCGGTCAAACCGCATAACAACATATGTTGTTCCCTTTGTCCTCGGTATGTTACTTGCCCGAGATTCGATCGTCGGTATCTCAATACCTAGTTCAATCTCGTTACTGGCAAGTCTCTTTACTCGCTCCGTAATACATCATCCCGCAACTAACTCATTAGTTGCAATGCTTGCAAGGCTTAAGTGATGTGCATTACCGAGTGGGCCCAGAGATACCTCTTCGTCAATCGGAGTGACAAATCCTAATCTCGAAATACTTGAACCCAACAAGTACCTTTGGAGACACCTCAGAGAGAACCTTTATAATCACCCGGTTATGTTGTGACGCTTTGGTAGCACACAAAGTGTTCCTCCGTAAACGGAGTTGCATAATCTCATAGTCATAGGAACATGTATAAGTCATGAAGAAAGCAATAGCAATATACTAAACGATCGAGTGCTAAGCTAACGGAATGGGTCAAGTCAATCACATCATTCTTCTAATGATGTGATCCCATTAATCAAATGACAACTCATGTCAATGGCTAGGAAACATAACCATCTTTGATCAACGAGATAGTCAAGTAGAGGCATACTAGTGACGCTTTGTTTGTCTATGTATTCACACATGTATCATGTTTCCGGTTAATACAATTCTAGCATGAAGAATAAACATTTATCATGATATAAGGAAATAAATAATAACTTTATTATTGCCTGTAGAGCATATTTCCTTCATCTTACCCCTCCTCCAACAATGTAGAAGGCGATGCTTGGCTGATGAAGATGGAGCTAATAAGGAGAGAAGAACCAAAAGGAACCACTAAGGAGGACAAGGTCAAGGAAGCTGTGGGGGATCAGACTCATGAAGGGGGCCAAGCCACACTCGCAGAGGCCCGAGAAAGAAGAAGATATCCTTCAACCTTACTATGAGCATGTCACCCCCACTGAAATCGAAGCCTTCAAGGCTTTCGAAACAGTTTGTGTTCAGAATAAATATCTCACCCATGAAATTATTTTGTTGGAAGAGCAAAACATTGCCCTCCGAAACATCAATCATAGATTGGAGTACCTACTGAGGCTGAAGTGTGATGCTACTACCTCATCACCACCACCTCCATCTTCATCACCAAAGAAGACTTGAGTACAGGGGTATGGGCAGCCCCCTTGGCTTGTGCCAAGCTTGTGGGAGATACCGCCGTACCATATCACCATCACTTTTATTACCTTTACCTATCTTAGTTCGACCCTTAGCTATTTCGTGATTTAGTTGAATAAAAGTTTAGTATAATCTATTTTCCAATGCTAGTTCCGTGATCTATCTATGTATGTAATCGAGTGAGAGAGATATAATAAAGTTTAGTTTGAGTTTTTGCTTTGTTACTTTTTTGTTTCAATGAAAATAAAAGAAAATAATGAAAAAGATCATATGCTAATCTTATGGTAAGTAATGACATCACATAAGGAAAAGTATAAGTGGTAAAATTTGTTGAAATTTGACAAACATAGAATTGGTCAATGATGCAATCCATGAAAGAATTAATAAGGGAAGAGAAGATTCACATGCAAATATACTATCTTGGACAACTTTTATGATTGTGAGCCCCCACTAAATATCTTATGCCAAATTGTTGACGTTGGACAAGGAAGACAACATAATGATTTATGTTTGTTCATATTCACATTGAAGTTATATTTTTCATAGATCCTTCAACATGTGGTGCTTGCTCAATATCTTTTCTAGCCAAAAATCTGCACTAAGTAGAGATACTACTTGTGCTTCCAAAACACTTGAACCTAAACTCATGTTTGAGAGTCCACCATACCTACCTATGGATTGAGTAACATCCTTCAAGTAAGTTGTCATCGGTGCAAAAGGGGCAATAAAATTTTCTTTTAAATGTGTTTTATCCTTTAGTGTAAGGGAAAATAAGCATTGTATGAACTTGTGATGGCAAAGTAATAAAAGCAACGAACTGCATAATAAAGGTTGCTATCATAAGGGGCAATATCACATGATGTTCTTTTGCATTAAGAGATTTGCATACAAAACCAAAAAGCACATGTCAACCTCTACTTCCCTCTATGGAGGGTCTATCTTTTACTTTTATGTATTTACTTTTTATGCAAGAGTCAAAGTATTCTTCTCTATTCCTTTTTATTTTTCTCTTTGGCAAGCACCAAGTGGTGGGGAAAGATCTAGGCACATATACCCGGTTGTATATGAGTGAGCATGAGTTATTATTATTGACCTCACCCTTGAGGTGAATAAGTTGGGAGGCGAAACTATAAGCCCCTATCTTCCTATGTGTCCAGTTGAAACCTTTTGCTCATATATATGTTGTGAGTGTTAGCAATCATAGAATACTAAATGATGGTTGAGTATGTGGACTTGCCAAAAGGCTCTGATACGAGACCCTTCCTGAAAATATGATGAATTGTAGTTGCAAAGTTGACTTCGATGCTGTGTTGAATTGTGACTTCTTCATGAGAAGTTATATGATAAATTATGTTGTTGTAATAATAATAAGCATGATGCTACTATGTCCATATTTTGTTTTTATCGGCACCTCTCTCTAAACATGTGGACATGATTTTCGATATTGGCTTTCGCTTGAGGACAAGCGAGGTCTAAGCTTGGGGGAGTTGGTATGTCCATTTTGCATCACGTTTTCCTACTGTTATTTATAATGTTTTTATGCTTTATAACTTTAATGGAGTAATTCTAATGCCTTTTCTGTCATAATATGCAAGGTTTACACAAAGAGGGAGAATGCCAGCAGCTGGAATTCTGGACCTGAAAAAGCTATGTCAGAGATACCTATTCTGCACATCTCCAAATGAGATAACATTTTAAGAAGAATTATTTTGGAATACATAATAAATATTGGAGAAAAGAACTACCAGAGGGGGCTGCCAGGTGGCCACAAGACACCAGGGCGCGCCAGCCCCTCCAGGCGCGCCCTGGTGGGTACCCTGGCCCACCTCTGATGCCCATCTTCTGGTATATAAGGTCTTTTGACCTAGGAAAAAATAAGGGCGCGACTTTTGAGATGGAGCGCCGCATCTCAAGACGGAACTTGGGCAGGAGCACTTTTGCCCTCCGGCGGAGCGATTCCGTCGGGGGAACTTCCCTCTCGGAGGGGGAAATCGAAGCCATCGTCATCACCAACAACCCTCTCATTTTTGGAAGGCCAATCTTCATCAACATCTTCAATGGCACCATCTCATCTCAAATCCTAGTTCATCTCTTGTGTTCAATCTTTGTACCGAAACATCAGATTGGTACCTGTGGGTGAGTAGTAGTGTTGATTACATCTTGTAGTTGATGCTAGATGATTTATTTGGTGGAAGATTATATGTTCAGATCCATTATGCTATTTAACACCCCTCTGATCTTGATAATGAATATTATTTGTGAGTAGTTGCCTTTGTTCTTGATGCCATGGGAGAAGTTACGTAGCAAGTAATCATGTGAATTTGATATGTGTTCGATATTTTGATGAAATGTATGTTATGATACCCTTAGTGGTGTTATGCGAACGTTGACTACATGACACTTCACCATCTTTGGGCCTAAGCGAATGCATTGTGGACTAGTTATTAGATGATGGGTTGCTAGAGTGACAAAAGCTTAAACCCTAGTTTATGCGCTATTCCGTAAGGGACTGATTTGGATCCATATGTTGAATGCTATGGTTAGATTGTTATCTTAATTCTTCTTTCGCAGCTGCGGATTCTTGCGATGGGGTTAATCATAAGTGGGAGGCTTGCTCAAGTAAGAACAACACCCAACCACCTGTCCACTGCTACCTCTTGATCATGCATTGGTTTCCCCTTAAAGAGGAAAGGGTGATGCAGCAAAGTAGCTAGAGTAAGTATTTCCCTCAGTTTTGAGAACCAAGGTATCAATCAAGTAGGATATAATGCACAAGTCACCTAGTACCTGCACAAACAATGAAGAACCTTGCAACCAACGCGATAAAGGCGTTGTCAATCCCTTCACGGTCACTCGCAAAACTGAGATCTAATAAAGATAATAAAGTAAATATTTTTGGTATTTTTGTTGTATAGATTGGAAAGTAAAGATTGCAAAATAGTAAACAAGATGCGATGTAAATAAAAGAGATGCAATATAATAAGAAAGAGACCCGGGGACCATAGGTTTCACTAGTGGCTTCTCTCAAGATAGCATGTATTACGGTGGGTGAACAAATTATTGTCGAGCAATTGATAGAAAAGCGCATAGTCATGTAGATATCTAAGGCAATGATCATGAATATAGGCATCACGTTCGTGTCAAGTAGACCGAAACGATTCTACATCTACTACTATTACTCCACACATCAACCGCTATCCAGTATGCATCTAGAGCATTAAGTTCATAAGAACATAGTAACGCATTAAGCAAGATGACATGATGTAGAGGGATAAACTCAAGCAATATGATATAAACCCCATCTTTTTATGCTCGATGGCAACAATACAATACGTGCCTTGCTGCCCCTCATCACATCGGGAAAGGACAAGGCAAGATTGAACCCAAAGCTAAGCACTTCTCCCATTGCAAGAAAGATCAATCTAGTAGGCCAAGCTAAACCGATAAATCAAAGAGACTTGCAAAGATATCAAATCATGCATATAAGAATTCAGAGTAGAACCAAATAAAATTCATAAATAATCTTGTTCATAAATCCACAATTCATTGGATCTCGACAAACACACCGCAAAAGAGTATTACATCAAATAGATCTCCAAGAACATCGAGGAGAACTTTGTATTGAGAATCAAAGAGAGAGAAGAAGCCATCTAGCTAATAACTATGGACCCGAAGGTCTGTGGTAAACTACTCATGGTTCATTGGAGAGGCAATGTGTGACGCCCGCGGTTCGATCGTACACTAATCATACACGCAAATGTGTACGATCAAGATCAGGGACTCACGGGAAGATATCACAACACAACTCTAGACACAAATCAAAATAATAGAAGCTGCATATTACAAGCCAGGGGCCTCGAGGGCTCGAATACAAGCTCGATACACAAGAGTCAGTGGAAGCAACAATATCTGAGTACGCATATAAGTTAAACAAGGATGCCTTAAGAAGGCTAGCACAAAAACAACATGATCGAAGAGGCAAGGCCTCCTGCCTGGGACCTCCTAACTACTCCTGGTCTTCGGTGGCCTCCATGTAGTAGTATCCGTCGGTGGTGGCATCTGGCTCCAGGGATCCACCAACTGGTTGCAACAACCGAAAATAAGGAAGAAGGGGGAAAAGGGGTAGCAAAGCAACCGTGAGTACTCATCCAAAGTACTCGCAAGCATCAAATCTACACTAAGTATGCATTGGTATCAAATGGAAGGGCTGTATCTGTGGACTGAACTGCAGAATGCCAGAATAACGGGGGAAGGCCTAGCCTATCAAAGACTAGCATCTTCACGCAGCTCCAAGCATCTTGCAGCATGTAGAAGAGTAAAGAATAGCAATTTAATTATCAAGCATGTTGTAACATTAATGCCCAGAGATCCTTCCTCGACTCCTTGCGAGAAAGCGATCCCGGAGCCACATATCTTAAGTATCCATTTCTAGTTGTATTAGATCAAGATATAAGTCTGAACATCCATTACCGTGGACACGGTATTCGAACAAAGATCTTCCCTGCAGGTGTGCACCACATTTTCCAACACGCTCGATCACTCTGGCCGGACACACCTTTCTGGGGTCAATGCCCGGCCTCGGAAGATCAACATGTCGCAGCCCGACCTAGGCTCAGCAGAGAGGTCCCCGCCGGTCTACATCCTAAGCACTCCGGTCCGGGCCCATCGCCTGCTGCACTCCGGATCCGCTATGCCAGAGGGTGAATACCAAAGACCGCCTCAGATGGCCAAAGATGATCCGACCGTGCCGCACTGCTGAACTGGACGTCTGACAAAGCTTCGGCTGATACCACGACGTCGAGGCCCATAACTATTCTCGCGTGGTGGTTGGTGCGTAAAGGCCAAAGGCCAATTCAGAACAAATACCCAAATCATAGTGTATTATTAGCTCGCGGAGACGAGCAGAGACTCGCGATAATGTGACCCCGCCGCCTGCCTCGAGGAAATACGGCAAGGGGCAAGCCCAGCCCACTCGAGGGCTGCCAGACTTCGGCCGTGCCTCAGAACCATCTTATGGGTGCTCTCCGGGCCCGCCCGACTTTCCCAAAGGTCGTAAGTAATGTCAAGGTAACCGTGTGTCCAAACATCAAGGGGAAAACCCAAGGAATCACCCTCGAGGATTCCACTCGATGTAATCATCAAGGTGAACGTGAAGAGGAACCACCCTCGAGGTTCACACTTGAGGGGTTGCATGATGAGCCTTATCGGGAATGGTGAAGGAGGAAATCACCCTCGATGACCACTTAAGCGACTAGCTACACTACAGATTTATCATCAGGAGTGCGTTATGAGGGATCACCCTCGGCACTCGATAGTAGCTCTGCAGAGTCGAACAACTAAAGGGGCGTGATGTGGTGTGCGATGACCACGATCATGTAGCTCGAGTCGTTGATGATGAAGCAGGGGCAACAAGGACAAGTGGGGGTCACTGATGGATCACTAGCCAACCTATACTAAGCAGTTTAGGATAAGCGTAGGTAACAATAGCGGTACAAAAGGTGCTATGCATCGTAATGGGTGCAAACAATAATGAGAAAAATCTAATGCAAGCAAGAGAGTATAGAATGGGCGATATCGGGATGATCAAAGGGGGGGGGGCTTGCCTGGTTGCTCAGACAAGAAGAAGGGGTCGTCATCGACGTAGTTGATCACAGCGGCATCAACGGCAGTCTCGGGGGCTACCGGAGAGAAGAGGGGGAAGAAACAGTAAATACACGCAAACATATGCCCAACATGTTTATAAACGGGGCTAGAGGTGTTCTAACGCAGTGCTAGGCATTACTGGCGAAGGGGGAAACATCCGGGAAAGTTTTCCCGGTCCCGGACGTCTGTCAAACAGATGAACCGGAGGAGAAAGTTTGCAGGTTTGCTATGCTAGAGACGTGTGGTAGACGAACGGGCCGCGTATCCGGATTCGTCTCGAAATTCTGAGCAACTTTCATGTAGAAAACCTTTTCATCCGAGCTACGGATTATTTTATATTAATTTCTAAAGATTTAAACCATTTTAGGATTTATTTAATTATTTTAATAAAAAAAATTAAGTGTTAAATTGCTATGAGTACACGGAAATGTACCCACAGATGGGATTGTGTGGCTGACCAGTAGGCCCAGTTGACTTGGTCAACTGCCTAGTTAGCAGAGGGTGACTGATGGGGCCGGTCAAAGTCAACAGCCCAGTCAGCAATGACCATTGACCGGTCAAATTGACCAGTGGGTCCCATCTGTCATGGACTGATTAATTAACTAACATTTAATTAAGTTAATAGTCATTAGGTTAATCTAAATATATTTAATTAAATTAATTAATTCTTTAACTAAATGTTACTGTTATTTATTCTTTTTCTTTTTTAAAAAATCGTTCCAGGGGGCTGGCCCCACGTGTTAGTGGCTCATCAGGGGGTTGGTAGCGCAATTAGCGCTAATGGCCTATTAGGCCGGCGATTTAAGCGCCGGTGGCTTGGAGCCACGGCGGAGGCACGCCGGATGGCCGCTATGGGCGGCGCCTCGAGTCGCGGAGGCCACTGGGTGAGCTTCAAGGCCCCTGCGTGCTTCTAGAGGAAGCAGAGGGAGGCCGCGGGGTGAAGGGAGGTGGGCCATGGCGGAGCTGGGCGGCGTCGGTGCGGCGGATGTGTGCGGGACGGCGTAGCGACGAGCGGCGCTGGGCGGGTGAGCGCTACCGCCGGGCTGCGACGAAGCGGCGGTGCCACAACGGGCGAAGGCGGGAGGGCTACGCCTGTGGCGCGACAGCGCAAGCCTGGGCAGACGCCGGGCGCCAAGAAGCGGGTTGCGGCGCGGCATCGGACGGCCGCGGTGATGCAAGGACGCGGGCCGGATCCGGTGACGGGGAGAGAGGAGGCGGACGGGGCTCACGGGGGGGGGGGGGGTCACGTGCGAGCACGAGGTGGCCGGTGGGGAGGAGGACGAGGATTTGGTCTGACGGGCCGTGGCTCCATGGAGGAAGGCGAGGCGACGAGACGACGGTGATGAGGCCCGGCGTGTCAAGGCCGTGGAGCATAGCGGACGGGGGCAGCGCCGGGAACGGGCGCCGGCGTCGTGGGGGAGGGCGCGGGGCGCGGCCGTCGGGGTGGATCCCCGATCCAGATCGGGGGGAAGTGGGAGGAGTGAGGGGGATCATGGGAGGGAGCGAGTGGGGCGGTGAGGGGTTAGGGTTTCGGTCGGTTGGACCAGGGGGGGAGGGGTTAGTAGGCTAGGGCGCGGGGTGGTCCGGCCCATTCGGGCGGCTAGGGCCAGCTGGGCCACTGGCTGGGCCGAGGTCCAGTTGGCCACAAGGCCCATTTTTGTATTTTAGTTTTCTTTTCTTATATGTATTTTATTTATTTTCTGTTTTATTTTGTTTTTAGAGCATTTAGCCATTTTGTAAAAAGATGAGTTCTCCACTAATATTACCAAATGATTACTTGCAACAACTTGAACATTTTTGTTTGCATGTTTGAAAAATTTGAAACCTAACTTTAAACTCAGTTTTAATTTTGAGTTGCGATTTGGACCAAGTGAAGATTAGCAACAGTAACAGTGGTGACGCGACACCATTAGCATGAGATTACTGTAGCATAATTATTCGGGCGTTACAATTCTCCTCCACTACAAGAAATCTCGTCCCGAGATTTAGGAGGTAGAAGGAAAAAGTTCGGGGTACTCATCAGGAAGACGATCCTCGCGTTCCCAAGTGGCCTCGTCTTCGGAGTGATGTGCCCACTGGACTTTGAGGAACTTGACCGCCTTCTGACGTGTGCGGCGTTCAGCTTGGTCGAGAATGCGGACTGGATGCTCTTGATAGGAGAGGTCCTGTTGCAACTCAAGCACTTCATGATCCACTGCTCGGATTGGGTCCTTAAAGCAGCGGCGGAATTGAGACACGTGGAACACATCGTGAACCTGAGAAAGGTTCGAAAGCAGTTCCAGTTGGTATGCCACTTTTCCACGCCTCTCGAGAATAGTGAAAGGACCAATATAGCGAGGAGCTAGCTTGCCCTTGATCCCAAAGCGGTGTGCACCCTTCATTGGTGTGACTCGAAGGTAAGCCTTTTCGCCAAAGTTGATAGACCATGTCTTTATGATGACGGTCATAATTACTCTTTTGACGTGACTGAGCAGTCTTGAGATTCTCGTGAATGACGCGGACTTGTTCTTCGGCGTGCTGGATAATATCCGGACCGAAGAGTGGACGTTCCCCAGTTTCTGACCAGTTCAGAGGGGTTCGACACTTTCATCCATATAACACTCCAAAGGGGGCCATCTTAAGACTAGCTTGATAGCTATTGTTGTAAGAGAACTCAGCATACGGGAGAGATTCCTCCCATTTCTTGCCAAAGGGAATGACACAAGCTCGAAGCATGTCTTCGAGAACTTGATTGACACGTTCAACTTGTCCCTGAGACTGGGGGTGAAAAGCGGTGCTGAATGATAGATGAGTTCCCATAGCTTCTTGGAAACTTGCCTAGAATCTTGAAGTGAATAAGCTGCCACAGTCTGAGCTGATTACCAGCGGAATACCGTGAAGTGAAACAATTCTGGATATATAGAGAGCTGCCAGCTGACTAGCAGTGATCGTTTCTTTGACGGCCAGAAAGTGGGCAACTTTAGAAAGCCGGTCAATGACTACTATTATAGCATCATTACCTTTCTGCGATTTGGGGAATCCAAAGGATGAAGTCCATTTCAACATGGTCCCATTTCCATTCAGGAATAGAGATAGGTTGCAGTAGTTCCGAACCAGGCCTTTGATGCTCGCTTTGATACGATTTAAAAACGCCACACTCAAAGAACATAACGAGCAATGTCTTGCTTCATATTAGACCACTGTAATCTCCGATTTAATGTCTTGGTACATCTTGGTGCTACCGGGATGAATGGACAAAGGTGTATCATGAGCTTCTTTCACAACCCTTGGAGTCAGATTCAGGTTTTCACTCGCACATGGCACCACTAGGCGGCCCTTGAAGTACAAGGCGCCATCATCGGCAATAGTGAAGAATGAGGGCTTTCCTTCTGAGAGATAGCGTTTAATCTTCTCGACTTCAGAGTCATAATGTTGAATAGTCTTGATATCGCCCACGAGATCTGGTACGACAACGAGGGTATTTAGAGAACCCTGAGGAACAACACGAAGATTCATCTTTTGAAACTCTGGGGGAGGGGGTGCAAGTGCACCAGGAGGAACAATATGGAGGTTCAGCTTTCTGAATTCTTCAACAAGCGAAGGTTGAACTTTTTGAACCTCGAGGTGATTGCAATATGACTTGCGGCTCAAAGCATCAGCCATTACATTAGCCTTGCCTGGTGTATAGGAAATACCCAAGTCAAAATCCGCTACCATCTCCATCCATCTCTGCTGACGGAGGTTCCGGTCTGGCTGGGTGAACAGATACTTCAGACTTTGGTGGTCGGTGAAGATCTCACAACGATTACCGAGAAGGTAATGTCGCCATCGCTTCAAAGGTATGTACGACAAAGACAAGCTCGAGGTCATGAACTGGGTAGTTCTCTTCGTGAGGGCGCAATTGACGAGAGGCATAAGCAATCACTCTGCGCTCTTGCATTAGGACACAGCCTAATCCTTGTCATGAAGCGTCGTAGTAAATGACGAAGTCCTTCTTAGTATCAGGTGGAGGAAGCACTGGGGCAGAAGTCAGCTTGTCTTTGAGTGCCTGGAAACTTTCCTGACACTTTTCCGTCCAATCAAACTTGACGCCTTTGTGAAGCAGACCAGTCAGGGGCTTGGCAATCTTGGAGAAGTTCTCGACAAATCGACGGCAATAGCTGGCGAGTCCGAGAAAACTTCTGACTTGTTTGACATTCTTCGGAGGAGTCCAATCGAGAATAGCCTGAACTCGCTCGGGGTTGACGGCAATACCATCCTTGGAGATGACATGCCCAAGGTAGGTCACTTCGGGAAGCCAGAATTCACACTTGGAATATTTGGCATATAGTTGATGTTCTCGAAGCTTTTCCAGAACAAGATGCAGATGTTCAGCATGTTCTTCTTTGTTCTTGGAATATACAAGGATATCATCCAGATAAACCACGCATTTAACTTGTCGAGGTATTCCATGAATATATAGTTCATCAGACGAGAGAATGTCGCTGGAGCATTTGTCAAACCAAAGGACATGACGGTGTACTCGTATGAACCATAGCGAGTAATGAAGGCGGTCTTGGGAATATCCTCTTCACGAACCCGAATCTGGTGATAACCCAACCTCAAATCAAGTTTAGAGAATACTGAGGAACCAGCAAGCTGATCATGCAGATCGTTGATTCTGGGAAGCGGATACCCTGGTTGATAGGTCGGTAATCTTGGACCAAACGATTAGTTCCATCTTTCTTCTTGACAAAGAGAGAAGGTGCTCCCCAAGCAGAGGAACTTGGACGGATAAAACCCTGACGAAGTGAAGTGTCGATTTCCTCCTTGAGCTCAAGGAGTTCATGCGGCGGCGGCATCTTGTAGGGTCACTTGGCAATAGGAGTTGTGCCCGGTTTCAAGTCTATGACGAATTCGACAGCTCTAGCAGGGGGTATTCCTGGAAGTTCTTCTGGAAAGACATCTTTGAAATCACGCACAACTGGAATGTTCTCTATGCCCTCCAGAGGTGAAGCATTCAATGCATTCAGAACATATATTTGATTCTCAGCATCCTGAGCTGCTCGGGCTGAGTATTGGACTGACTGGCCAGAAGGGTGAGTGAGCTGGATTGTCTTGTTAGCACATTCAATCAAAGCATTATGGGCACTCAACCATTCCATACCAATAATTATGTCTATGTTGGAAGTTCCGAGTACAATGAGAGAAGCCGGAAAAAGTAGACCTCCAATCTCAATTTGGTTGTGAGGGCATAACATTGTGGTTTGCCACTTGGATCCCGGAGATTGGATCGCTAAAGGAGTGGCCAAATTTTTTATATCTAACCCATGCAACTTAGCAAATTTTTGGGACACAAAAGCGTGTGATGCTCCTGAATCAAAGAGAACAGAAGCTGGCACTGAATTAACGTAGAGGGTACCCATACCCACGATCTTTGAGGACTCACGAGATTCTTCAATCTTGACATGGGTGACTTGACCACAATTCATGGCAGGCGTCCTGGCACTACCTCTTCTAGAATGACGGTTTCGGCTTCTCTTCTTACAACCAACAGGAGGACTTGATGCATTCTGCGGCTGACCCTGGTGATAATCGAGGGTAAGGTGTCCTGACTGTCCACCCTGAATCGTTAGTTGTCTCGGCGGCGGAGGCAAGCGAGGTGCAACATAAGACGGCCTTTGTGTTGGAGCAGGTCGGTGATGAACATTATGTGGGATCCAGACTCGACGTTTCTGAGCAGGCTGACTCGAGGATGAGCCAACATCTCAAGTGTGCTTGAGCGACTCCTGGTATTCAGCAAGACCAGTTTCAGTTCGGAAAGCTTGGCTGACAAGCGTCGCAAAGTCTGTGCAATCATGAGCAACAAGTGCGAGCTTTATATCGGGACGCAGTCCTTCACGAAATTTCTCCTGCTTGCGAGCGTCAGTGCAGACGTCATCCGCAGCATAGCGAGATAATTCAAGGAATTTCCTTTGATATTCATCCACAATCATTGTGCCCTGTGAGAATTTGCGGAACTCCTTCTTCTTCTGGTCCATCTGACCCTGAGGAATGTGTCGTGCACGGAAGGCTAACTGAAATTCCTGCCAAGTGGTTACAGTCTCTGCAGGCAGCATACCTCTATGGCTTTCCCACCATTGAGCGGCTAGACCTTTCAAGTGGAATGTCGCAAAGGTGACATAACTGGCAGGGGCAACATTAGCTGACTCCATCTCAAACAGGATGTCACGAAGCCAATCATCAGCATCCATAGGATTGGAGTTGCGGAAAATGGATGGGTTGAGGCGCACGAATTCTTGCAGTGTTATTGGGGCAGGCTGTTGATGAGCATTCTGGTTTGGAAACTGAGCCATTACTCCAGTCATGAACTGATGATTCAGCTCAAACTGTTGCATCATTGCGGCAACATAGGGTGGAGGCGGAGGATCGTCAGCCATCCTACTAAAAACATCAGGGAGCTGTTTTAACAAGAGGTTGGAGCAGGTGTATGGAGTCATTCATGATGTAACTTGAATAATGAGCAAAAGCGCAGTATGTACAAAACAGTAGTCATTAAAGACATACATATACATATACGGAGCCATTTACACGTTAGTATGAGTTCGGACAAGAGAATCATCCTAGACATACTAGGCGGCACGCTGGCACACGATGGAGGGATACAACAACGAGACATAGCAAAGGCTAGATCCACGTCGGAGAAAACCACTAGAGCGAGGAGTCTGCAGGGGACGACGCATGGTGCCTTCGATAAAAGGGTCCTGCAGCCGGTGAACAATGTGAAGCAGATCCTGGCCCTCAATTCAAGAAAGGCATAATACAAATCTCCGGATGGATGTGATCACGAGAACCTAGGGTAGAGTTAGCAAAACCATTTAACCCGAATAGAAGAGAGATCAGATTCCCAGAGTATAGACGAGGAATAAAAGATCCTAATACCACCCAATTGGCGACGTGGGCCCGTAAGCCACACAGCCATGTTAGTAAAACCGTTTTTCAAAACTAGACTCAACTTCGACCAAGGAGTTGGAAAGGGGGATCCTACAGGCAGTCGGCTCTGATACCAACTTGTGACTCACTAATCATACACGCAAATGTGTACGATCAAGATCAGGGACTCACGGGAAGATATCACAACACAACTCTAGACACAAATCAAAATAATAGAAGCTTCATATTAAAAGCCAGGGGCCTCGAGGGCTCGAATACAAGCTCGATACACAAGAGTCAGCGGAGGCAACAATATCTGAGTACAGACATAAGTTAAACAAGGATGCCTTAAGAAGGCTAGCACAAAAACAACACGATCGAAGAGGCAAGGCCTCCTGCCTGGGACCTCCTAACTCCTGGTCTTCGGTGGCCTCCATGTAGTAGTATCTGTCGGTGGTGGCATCTGGCTCCAGGGATCCACCAACTGGTTGCAACAACCAGAAAGAAGGAAGAAGGGGGAAAAGGGGTAGCAAAGCAACCGTGAGTACTCATCCAAAGTACTCGCAAGCATCAGATCTACACTAAGTATGCATTGGTATCAAATGGAAGGGTCATGTCGTGGACTGAACTGCAGAATGCCAGAATAGAGGGGGAAGGCCTAGCCTATCGAAGACTAGCATCTTCACGCAGCTCCAAGCATCTTGCAGCATGTAGAAGAGTAAATAATAGCAATTTAATTATCAAGCATGTTATAACATTAATGCCCAGAGATCCTTCCTTGACTCCATGCGAGAAAGCGATCCCGGAGCAACATATCTTAAGTATCTGTTTCTAGTTGTATTAGATCAAGATATAAGTCTGAACGTCCATTACCGTGGACACGGTATTCGAATAAAGATCTTCCCTGCAGGGGTGCACCACGTTTTCCAACACGCTCGATCACTCTGGCCGGACACACCTTTCTGGGGTCAATGCCCGACCTCGGAAGGTCAACACGTCGCAGCCCGACCTAGGCTCAGCAGAGAGGTCCCTGCCGGTCTACATCCTAAGCACTCTGGGGTCTGGGCCCATCGCCCGTTGCACTCCGGATCATTGCACGCAGGGTGAATACCAGCACCGCCTCGGATGGCCAGCATGATCCGACCGTGCCACACTGCTGAACTGGACGTCTGACAAAGCTTCGGCTGATACTACGACGTCGAGGCCCATAACTATTCTCGCGTGGTGGTTGGTGCGTAAAGGCCAAAGGCCAATTCAGAACAAATACCCAAACCATAGTGTATTATTAGCTCGCGGAGACGAGCAGAGACTCACGATAATGTGACCCCGTCGCCCCGTCTCGAGGAAATACGGCAAGGGCAAGCCCAGCCCACTCGACGGCTGCCAAACTTCCTGGCCGTGCCTCATAACCGTGTGTCCAAACATCAAGGGGAAAACCCAAGGAATCACCCTCGGAGGATTCCACTCGATGTAATCATCAAGGTGAACGTAAGAGGAACCACCCTCGAGGTTCACAGTTGAGGGGTTGCACGACAGAGCCGTATCGGGAATGGTGAAGGAGGAAATCACCCTCGATGACCATGAACGAATAGCTACACTACAGAATTAACATCAGGAGTGCGTTATGAGGGATCACCCTCGGCACTCGATAGTAGCTCTACAGAGTCGAACAACTAAAGGGGCGTGATGTGATGTGCGGTGTCGGGATCTGGTCGTCGATCATGTAGCTCGAGTCGTCGATGATGAAGCAGCGGCAACAAGGACAAGTGGGGGTCACTGATGGATCACTAACCAACCTATACTAAGCAGTTTAGGATATGCAGGTAGGTAACAATAGCAGGTACAAAAGCAGGCTATGCATCCGAATGGGTGCAAACAATAACATTAGCAAAATCTAATGCAAGCAAGAGAGTATAGAATGGGTGATATCAGGATGATCAAGGGGGGGGGGGGCTTGCCTGGTTGCTCAAACAAGAAGAAGGGGTCGTCGTCGACGTAGTTGATCACAACGGCATCAGCGGCAGTCTCGGGGTCTACCGGAGAGAAGAGGGGGAAGAAACAGTAAATACACGCAAACATATGCACAACATGTTTACAAACGGGACTAGAGGTGTTCTAACGCAGTGCTAGGCATTACTGGCGAAGGGGAAACATCCGGGAAAGTTTTCCCGATCCCGGACGTGTGTCAGACAGATGAACCTGAGGAGAAAGTTTGCAGGTTTGCCATGCTAGAGACGTGTGGAAGACGAACGAACCACGTATCCGGATTCGTCTCGAAATTCTGAGCAACTTTCATGTAGAAAACTTTTTCATGCGAGCTACGGATTATTTTATATTAATTTCTAAAGATTTAAACCATTTTAGGATATATTTAATTGTTTTAGTAAAAAATTAAGTGTTAAATTGCTATGAGTACACGGAAATGTACCCACAGATGGGATTGTGTGGCTGACCAGTAGGCCCAGTTGACTTGGTCAACTGCCTAGTCAGCAGAGGCTGACTGATGGGGCCGGTCAAAGTCAATGGTCAACAATGACCATCGATCGTCAAATTGACCAAAGGGGTCCCATCTGTCATGGATTGATTAATTAACTAACATTTAATTAGGTTAATTAGTCATTAGGTTAATCTAATTATGTTTAATTAAATTAATTAATTCTTTAATTAATTGTTATTATTATTTATTCTTTTTCTTTAAAAAAAATCGTTCCAGGGGGCTGGCCCCATGTGTTAGTGGCTCATCAGGGGGGTTGGTAGTGCAATTAGCGCTAATGGCCTATTAGGCCAGCGATTTAAGCGCTGGTGGCTTTGAGCCACAGCGGAGGCACGCCGAATGGCTGCTATGGGCGGCGACTCGAGTCGCGGAGGCCACCGGGGGTGAGCTAGCGCTCGCGCGCTTCCAGAGGAAGCAGAGGGAGGCCGCGGGGTGAAGGGAGGTGGGCCATGGCGGAGCTGGGCGGCGTCGGTGCAGCGGATGTGTGCGGGACGGAAGCGACAGCGGCGCGCCATGGGGCGGGTGAGCGCTACTGCGTCGTCGGGCTGCGAGTGGCAGGTGCCGCAGCGAAGTAAGAACGGGCGCGGGACAGCGAGCCTGCGCGTCCGGCCAAGATGCCCGTCGCGGGCATCGGGAATGCCGCGGTGATGCAAGGACGTGGGCCGGATCCGGTGACGGGGAGAGAGGAGGCGGACGGGGCTCACAGGGGGGGTCGCGTGCGAGCTCGAGGTGGCCGTTGGGGAGGAGGACGAGGATGTGGTCCGACGGCGTCGTGGCTCCGTGGAGGAAGGCGAGGCGACGAGACGACGGTGATGAGGCCCGGCGTGTCAAGGCCGTGAGCCGCAGCGGCGGCGGGGCAGCGCCGGGAACGGGCGCCGGCGCCGTTTGGGAGGGCGCGGGGTGCGGCCGTCGGGGTGGATCCCCGATCCAGATCGGGGGGGAAGTGGGAGGAGCGAGGCGGATCTCGGGAGGGGGCGAGTGGGGCGGTGAGGGGTTAGGGTTTCGGTCGGTTGGACCCGGGGGGGTTAGTAGGCTAGGGCGCGGGGTGGGCCGGCCCATTCGGGCGGCTGGGGCCAGCTGGGCCACTGGCTGGGCCGAGGTCCAGCTTGGCCACGAGGCCCATTTTGTATTTTAGTTTTCTTTTCTTATATGTATTTTATTTCTTTTCTGCTTTTATTTTGTTTTTAGAGCATTTAGCCATTTTGTAAAAAGATGAGTTCTCCACTACTATTACCAAATGATTACTTGCAACAACTTGAACATTTTTGTTTGCATGTTTGATAAATTTGAAACCTGACTTTAAACTCAGTTTTGATTTTGAGTTGCGATTTGGACCAAGCGAAGATTAGCAACAGTAACGGCACCATTAGCATGAGATTACTGTAGCATGATTATTTGGGCGTTACACAATGTTGTTGATGTAGAAGCCCTCCATGATCAATTCCCCCTCCGGTAGATCTTCGGAAAAGGCCCCAAGATGGGACCTCACGGGTATAGAAGGTTGCGGCGGTGGAAAAGTGGTTTCGTGGCTCTCCCTGATCGATCTAGGGTATAAGAGTATATATAGGTGAAAGAAGTACGTCGGTGGAGCTACGAGGGGCCCACGAGGGTGGGGGGCGCGCCTACCCCCTGGGCACGCCCTCCTGCCTTGTGGCCGCCTCGTGGCGTCCCAGACTTCAACTCCAAGTCTTCTGTATTGCTTTCGGTCCAAGAAAGATCATCGCGAAGGTTTCATTCCATTTGGATTCCGTTTGATATTCCTTTTTTGTGAAACACTAAAGTAGGCAAAAAATGTAAATCGGCACTAGGCCTCCGGTTAATAGGTTAGTCCCAAAAATAATATAAAAGAGCATATTAAAGCCCATTAAACATCCAAAACAGATAATAAAATAGCATGGAACAATAAAAATTATAGATACGTTGGATACGTATCAAGCATCCCCAAGCTTAATTCCTACTCGTCCTCGAGTAGGTAAATGATAATAACAGAATTTTTGATGTGGAATGCTACCTAACATAATTATCAATGCAATTTTCTTTACTATGGCATGAATGTTCAGATCCGAAAGATTCAAGACAATAGTTTAATATTGACATAGAGATAATAATACTTCAAGCATACTAACAAAGTAATCATGTATTCTCAAAATAACATGGCCAAAGAAAGTTCATCCCTACAAAATCATATAGTTTGGCAATGCTCCATCTTCGTCACACAAAATGTTCAAATCATGCACAACCCCAATGACAAGCCAAGCAATTGTTTCACAGTATTCTTAAACTTTTTCAACTTTCACACAATACATGAGCGTGAGCCATGGACATAGCACTATAGGTGGTATAGAATGGTGGTTGTGGAGAAGACAAAAAAGAGGAAGATGGTCTCACATCAACTAGGTGTATTAATGGGTTATGGAGATGCCCATCAATATATATCAATGTGAGTGAGTAGGGATTGCCATGCAATGGATGCACTAGAGCTATAAATGTATGAAAGCTCAACAACATAAACTAAGTGGGTGTGCGTCCATCTTGCTTGCCCATGAAGACCTAGGGCATTTTGAGGAAGCCCATCGTTGGAATATACAAGCCAAGTTTTATAATGAAAAATTCCCACTAGTATATGAAAGTGACAAAATAAGAGACTCTCTATCATGAAGATCATGGTGCTACTTTGAAGCACAAGTGTGGAAAAAGGATAGTAGCATTGTCCCTTCTCTCTATTTCTCTCTCTTTTTTTTTGTTTGCCTTATTTGGCCACTCTTTTTTTTCATTGGCTTCCTTGCCCTTTTTTTTCTTACACGGGATAATGCTCTAATAATGATGATCATCACACTTCTATTTATTTACAACTCAAGAATTACAACTCGATACTTAGAACAAAATATGACTCTATATGCGTGCCTCTGGCGGTGTACCGGGATGTGTAATGAATATATAGTGACATGTATGAAATAATTATGAATGGTGGCTTTGCCACAAATACGATGTCAACTACATGATCATGCAAATCAATATGACAATGATGGAGCGTGTCATAGTAAACGGAACAATGGAAAGTTACATGGCAATATATCTCGGAATGGCTATGGAAATGCCATAATAGGTAGGTATGGTGGCTGTTTTGAGGAAGGTAAATGGTGGGTTTATGGTACCGGTGAAATTTGCGCAGTACTAGAGAGGCTAGCAATTGTGGAAGGGTGAGAGTGCGTATAATCCATGGACTCAACATTAGTCATAAAGAACTCACATACTTATTTCAAAAATCTACAAGTCATCAAAACCAAGCACTACACGCATGCTCCTAGGGGGATAGATTGGTAGGAAAATACCATCGCTCGTCCCCGACCGCCGCTCATAAGGAAAACAATCAAAGAAACACCTCATGCTTCAAATTTGTTACACAACGGTTACCATACATGCATGCTACAGGACTTGCAAACCTCAACACAAGTATTTCTCAAGTTCACAATTAATCTACTAGCATGACTCTAATATCACCATCCTCATGTATCAAAACAATCACCAAGCATCAAACTTCTCATAATATTCAACGCACTTTATGAAAGTTTTTATTATACCCATCTTGGATGCCCATCATATTAGGACTACTTTTACAGCCAAAGAAAATTACCAAGCTGTTTTAAATGACTCTCAAAATAATATAAGTGAAGCATGAGAGATCAATAATTTCTATAAAATAAAACCACCACCATGCTCTAAAAAGATATAAGTGAAGCACTAGAGCAAAATTATCTGGCTCAAAAGATATAAGTGAAGCACATAGAGTATTCTAATAAATTTTGATTCATGCGTTTCTCACCCAAAAGGTGTGTACAGCAAGGATGATTGTGGTAAACTAAAAAGCAAAGACTCAAATCATACAAGACGCTCCAAGCAAAACACATGTCGTGTGGTGAATAAAAATATAGCATCAAGTAAAGTTACCGATAGATGAAGACGAAAGAGGGGCTGCCTTCCGGGGCATCCCCAAGCTTAGGCTTTTGGTTGTCCTTGAATTTTACCTTGGGGTGCCTTGGGCATCCCCAAGCTTAGGCTCTTGCCACTCCTTATTCCAAAATCCATCAAATCTTTATCCAAAAACTTGAAAACTTCACAACACAAAACTTCAACAGAAAATCTCATGAGCTCCGTTAGTATAAGAAAATAAACCACCACTTTAAGGTATTGTAATGAACACATTATTTATTTATATTGGTGTTAAACCTACATTATTCCAAATTCTCTATGGTTCATACCCCCCGATACTACTCATAGATTCATCAAAATAAGCAAACAACACACGGAAAACAGAACCTGTCAAAAACAGAACAGTCTGTACTAATATGACTTAATCGAATACTTATGGAACTCCAAAAATTATAAAATAAATTGGTGGACGTGAGGAATTTGTCTATTAATCATCTTCAAAAATAATCAATCTAAAATCACTCTCCAGTAAAAAATGGCAGCTAATCTCGTGAGCGCAAAAGTTTTTGTTTATTACAGCAAGATCGCAAAGACTTCACCCAAGTCTTCCCAAAGGTTCTACTTGGCACAAACACTAATTAAAACATAAAACCACATCTAAACAGAAGCTAGATGAATTATTTATTACTAAACAGGAGAAAAAGCAAAAGAATAAAATTTGTCTGCCTCCCAACAAGCGCTATCGTTTAACGCCCCTATCTAGGCATAAAAGCAAGAATAGATCTAGGTATTATCATCTTTTGTATGCAATTCATAAGTGGCTCTCATAATAGATTCATAAGGAAATTAAATTTTCTTCCTAGGAAAGTGTTCCATGCCTTTCCTTAACGGAAATTGGAATCTAATATTTCCTTCTTTCATAACAATAATTGCACCAATCGTTCTAAGGAAAGGTCTACCAAGAATAATAGGACATGTAGGATTGCAATCTATATCAAGAACAATGAAATCTATGGGCACATAATTCCTATTTGCAACAATAAGAACATCATTAATCCTTCCCATAGGTTTCTTAATGGTGGAATCCGCAAGATGCAAATTTAAAGAACAATCATCAAATTCACGGAAAACTAGCACATCACACAAAGTTTTTGGAATCGTGGAAACACTAGCACCCAAATCACATAAAGCATAGCATTCATAATCCTTAATCTTAATTTTAATAGTAGGTTCCCACTCATCATAAAGTTTTCTAGGGATACAAACTTCTAGTTCAAGCTTTTCTTCATAGGATTGCATTAAAGCATCAACGATATGTTTAGTAAAAGCTTTATTTTGATTATAAACATGAGGACAATTTAACACGGATTGCAACAAGGAAATACAATCTATCAAAGAGCAATTATCATAATTAAATTCCTTGAGATCCAAAATAGTGGGTTCATTGCTATGTAAAGTTTTGACCTCTTCAATCCCACTTTTATTAATTTTTGCATCAAGATCTAAAAGCTCCGAATCATTGGGACGCCTTTTAACTAAAGTTGACTCATCTCCAGTCCCATATTTGTCAACATTCATATTGGAAAACAAAGATTTAATAGGAGTCACATCAATCACTTTTAGATCTTCATCATTATTATCATGAAAACTAGAAGAACACGCTTTCACAAAGCAATCCTTTTTAGCACGCATCCTAGCGGTTCTTTCTTTGCACTCATCAATGGAAATTCTCATGGATTTGAGAGACTAATTGATTTCATGCTTAGGTGGAATAGATCTAAGTTCCAAAGAATCAACATCAAGAGAAATTCTATCCACGTTCCTAGCCAACTCATCAATCTAAAGCAATTTTTCTTCAACCAAATCATTGAAATTCTTTTGCGAATTCATAAATTCTTTAACACTAGTCTCAAAATCAGAGGGCATCTTATTAAAATTTCCATAAGAGTTGTTGTAGGAATTATCATAATTATTAGAGGAATTATTAGGAAACGGCCTAGAATTAAAGTTCCCTCTATACGCGTTGTTACTAAAATTGTTCCTACCAACAAAATTCACATCCATAGATTCATTATTATTCTCAATCAAAGTGGATAAAAGAATATCATTAGGATCAGAAGAAACACTTTTATTAGCAAACAATTTCATAAGTTCATCCATCTTTCCACTCAAAACATTAATCTCTTCAATTGCATGAAGTTTTTTACTAGTGGATCTTTCGGTGTGCCATTGAGAATAATTAACCATAATATTGTCTAGGAGTTTAGTAGCTTCTCCTAAAGTGATTTACATAAAAGTGCCTCCCGCGGCCGAATCTAAAAGATTTCTAGAAGCAAAATTCAATCCGGCATAATTTTTTTGTATAATCATCCACAAATTCAAACAATGTGTAGGGCAATTACGTATCATTAATTTCATCCTCTACCAAACTTGTGCAACATGCTCATGATCAAGTTGCTTAAAATTCATAATATCGTTCCTAAGAGAGATGATCTTAGCGGGAGGAAAATACTTAGAGATAAAAGCATATTTGCACTAATTCCATGAATTAATACTATTTTTCGGCAAAGAAGAGAACCAAGTTTTAGCAAGATCTCTAAGTGAAAACGGAAATAGCTTTGATACGTCTCCAACGTATCTATAATTTTTGATTGCTCCATGCTACATTACCTACTATTTTGGACATTATTGGGCTTTATTATCCACTTTTATATTATTTTTGGGACTAACCTATTAACCGGAGGCCCAGCCCAGAATTGTTGTTTTTTTTCTATTTCAGAGTTTCAAAGAAAAGGAATATCAAACGGAGTCCAAACGGAATGAAACCTTCGGGAACGTGATTTTCTCACCGAACATGATCCAGGAGACTTGGACCCTACGTCAAGAAAGAAAGGAGGAGGCCACGAGGTAGGGGGCGCGCCCACCCCCAGGGCGCGCCCTCCACCCTCGTGGGCCCCCTCTTGCTCCACCGATGTACTCCTTCCTCCTATATATACCTACTGTAACACCCCGGATGTAACTTTCCATATTTGTAACTCCAACTCTTGCCATTTTCGGCATTGTGATATGATATTCCCTCCGTGGTTGGGCTTTTCTTCATTTTTGCATTTTGTCCATGTCATGCATTTTATATCATGTCGTCATGTGCATCGAATGTGCACGACGTGTTTCACGTGTCACAGCTTCGCAAGTGCTTCAAGACTCCTGAGCGCACTATCAACTTCGAAGAAGTTGACCTCCAAGAAGATCTCTCTTATCATGAGCACCCCGTTGCTATTCTTGAAGAAACCGAGCGCAAGACTCGCAACAAGTCAATCAAATTCCTGAAAGTGAAGTGGTCACACCATTCCGACCGAGAAGCCACCTGGGAGCGCGAGGATTACCTCCGTTGAATATCCGGAGTTCTTTCGGTCCTAGATCTCGGGGCGAGATCCTCTTGTAGTGGTGGAGTGTTGTAACACCCGGATGTAACTTTCCATATTTGTAACTCCAACTCTTGCCATTTTCGGCATTGTGATATGATATTCCCTCCGTGGTTGGGCTTTTCTTCATTTTTGCATTTTGTCCATGTCATGCATTTTATATCATGTCGTCATGTGCATCGAATGTGCACGACGTGTTTCACGTGTCACAACTTCGCAAGTGCTTCAAGACTCCTGAGCGCACTATCAACTTCGAAGAAGTTGACCTCCAAGAAGATCTCTCTTATCATGAGCACCCCGTTGCTATTCTTGAAGAAACCGAGCGCAAGACTCGCAACAAGTCAATCAAATTCACGAAAGTGAAGTGGTCACACCATTCCGACCGAGAAGTCACACGGGGCGCGAGGATTACCTCCGTTCGAATATCCGGAGTTCTTTCGGTCCTAGATCTCGGACGAGATCCTCTTGTAGTGGTGGAGTGTTGTAACACCCCGGATGTAACTTTCCATATTTGTAACTCCAACTCTTGCCATTTTCGGCATTGTGATATGATATTCCCTCCGTAGTTGGGCTTTTCTTCATTTTTGCATTTTGTCCATGTCATGCATTTTATATCATGTCGTCATGTGCATCGCATTTGCATACGTGTTCGTCTCATGATTCCGAGCTTTTTCCCCGTTGTCCGTTTTGCAATCCGGCACTCCTATGTCCCCCGGCGTCCCCTTTTACGTTTTTCCGTGAGCGGGTACTAAACTTTCTCGGAATGGACCGAGGTTTGTCAAGTGGCCTTGGTATACCACCGTAGACCACTGTCCAAGTTTCGGGTCATTTGGAGCTCGTTGGTACTCCAACGGTTAACCGCACTCTCGCAAAGGCCTCTTTTAAGTTGCAGCCCAACACCCTTTCAAAACAGCCCAATAACCCATCTAAGTCACTTCCATGCTCTTCGTCGTTCGATCACGATCGTGTGGGCGAAAACTACACTCCATTTGGAGCTTCCTAGCTCCCTCTACCTATAAATATAGCTCCCTCCCCCGAAATCCGGATGAAACCCTAGCCCCGCTCCTCTCCGCGCCGCCGGACACGTCCGGACGGGCAGACGTCCGCCGCCGCGCCGGCGAACATAGCGACGTGTCACCGGGTCCCAGCCGCCGCCCGCGCGCCAGCGCCGCCCCCTCGGGGCCGCGCCCACCGCGGCCGTCGCCCATGCCGCCGCCGCCCTTGCATGGCCGCCCGCCCAGCGCCCGGCCCGCCGCCAAACCGCCGCCGACGCCGTCCGCCTCCTCCTCTGGTCGGCCGCCCGGCCTCTCCCTCCTCCTCCTCGCCCAGGCGAAACTCCGGCACCGCCGCCGCCTCGATCCGCCTCGGATCCGGATCTCAGATCCGATCGGTTGACTTCCCCCCCCCCCCTTAATTTCGTCTAAGTTTTTGTCTCGGTGATTATTTTGTGGCAATTTCAACGCATCATAACTTTGCACCTGTAGCTCCGTTTCGTGCGTGTAATATGTCAAAATGTTCGCCTCAAAGAGTAGATAATTTCATCTCATTGCATCATTTTCATTTGAGCTCATCTTGGTGCCCGAAATTCTGTTAGAGTAAGGCTATGTGATGCTAGTTTCTGTTTCTTAACAGAACATGCACTTTTGTTATTTTTGCTATGATTGATGTGTGCACCCTATGAATTTGATTCCTACATGTGTTTTGTAATATGCCATGCCATCTTTTCAGGGGTTTATGCCATGTATTTTTGTGATCTATGTGGTGACTAGCACAAGCATGCAAAGTAGGCTTCCTGATGTTGCTGATTTCAGCCCTGTTTAGCTGATATTTTGATGCCATGTTAACTTGATGCTACCAAGAGATCCATGCATATTTTGAGATACTTAAGTAAGGATGTTTTGAATATATGGTTATGCTCTATCCACCTATGCCTTTTTTTGCAATTATGGAGTGCCATAGCTTGAGTCAATCGAGCTCTACTTTTGATATAAAATGTTTCCTGGCAGATTGTTTACATGTTATTCAATTTTGCCAAGGTTGTTGTGGTTGATCCGTGTATGCTATGATGTTGTTCTTGCCATGTATCTCTTCTATGCCATGTCTTCTTGATGTATATATGCTTAGTTAATCATGAAAGGCTCTGTAGTGAGTGCTTTGGGCTCTTAAACATGCCTACTTGTTATCTGTTTTTGACATGCCATGTTGCTGAATCTGTTAACGAAACTTGCGATATTGACATGGATGTTACTATATTTTCTGATCCGTTTTGGCTTATGGTCAGTAAGGGACTTTTGTTCTATGCTTTGAGTAGATTCATGCCATGCCTTGTTTTGCTATTATAAGTTCCTGTAGCATGTAGTTTTCTTGCTCTGAACATTGCTACCTGATGCTGTTTTTACCATGTTCAGTAATTTCACTAAGTCTGTGAAGCTGATATGTTTTGCACTTTTTCCATGCTTGTTTGAACCTGTTATGGTGTGATTTAGCCGTAGCTCGGTGTTCATCTTTTGTCAAGCGTCTTGAGTAGATCACTGCCATATACTTTGTTGGTACGTTTGGGTGCAGTAGCTTAATTTCTTGTTGCTTGCTAAGTGGTATCATGCTGTTAATGGCAGATTTGTGCCAATCTTGTTTTGCTTGTCTTTTGTAAACCGTGCATCCGATTCCGGTGATCTTTATATCGATTTCAACCGAAATCATCTCATCTTTCCAGCGGCATACTTGGTTTGCCAAGTTGATGCCTGGTTCATCATTTTCCGTCCGGAGCACGCATACGCATTGCATATCACATCTCGCATATCATGTCATGTTTTGCATCATGTTGCTTGTGCATTGCACCGTGATTTATTGTGGTTCCTTTGTTTGTGTTCTTGCTTTGGGTAGAGCCGGGAGACGAGTACATGAACAAGGAACCTGTTGAGAACGCTTACGAGGATCAAGCTTTCGACAACTCTGAGAACATTGCAGGCAAGATGACCATACCCTCGAAATCACTTTTATCTTTGCTATGCTATATGCTCGCTCTTTTGCTATGCCTATGCTACGATGCCTATCACTTGCTTATCATGCCACCCATATTGCCATGTCAGCCCCTAACCATCCTTTTCCTAGCAAACCGTTGATTGGCTATGTTACCGCTTTGCTCAGCCCCTCTTATAGCGTTGCTAGTTGCAGGTGAAGATGAAGTTTGTTCCTTATTGGAACATGGAGATGTTGTTCCTGGTTGGAACATGTTTACTTGTTGGGGATATCACAATATATCTGCTATAATTAATGCATCTATATACTTGGTAAAGGGTGGAAGACTCGGCCTTATGCCTGGTGTTTTGTTCCACTCTTGCCGCCCTAGTGTCCGTCATACCGATGTTATGTTCCTTGATTTCGCATTCCTTACACGGTTGGGTGATTTATGGGACCCCCTTGACAGTTCGCTTTGAATAAGACTCCTCCAGCAAGGCCCAACTTTGGTTTTACCATTTGCCACCTAAGCCTTTTTCCCCGGGTTTCGCGAGCCCGAGGGTCATCTTTATTTTAACCCCGGGCAGTTCTCCTTCGAGTGCTGGTCCAATTTGAGCGATGTCCGGCGCCCTTGAGCAATCAGGATCTATGCCAACCCGACGTCTGCTCATCCGGTGTGCCTCGAGAACGAGATATGTGCAGCTCCTATCGGGATTTGTCGGCACATTCGGGTAGCTGCTTTGGTCTTGTTTTATTCTTTGTCGAAATGTCTTGTAGTCCGGGATTCCGAGGTTGATCGGGTCTTCCGGTAGAAGGAATATCCTTCGTTGACCGTGAGAGCTTATAATGGGCTAAGTTGGGACACCCTGCAGGGTATTATCTTCAAAGCCGTGCCCGCGGTTATGAGGCGATGGGAATTTGTTAATGTTCGGTTGTAGAAAACCCGAAGTTGACCTAAATTAAAATACACATCAACCGCGTGTGTAACCGTGATGGTCTCTTCTCGTGAGTCCGGGAAGTGAACACGGTGTTGGAGTTATGTCCGACGTAAGTAGTTCAGGATCACTTCTTGATCGCTACTAGCTTCACGACCGTGCTTTGCTCCTCTTCTCGCTCTCTTTTGCGAATGTAGCCACCATATATGCTAGTCGCTTGCTGCAGCTCCACCTTACAACTATGTCCTTCCTATAAGCTTAAATAGTCTTGATCTCGCGGGTGTGAGATTGCTGAGTCCCTGTGACTCACAGATTCTACCAAAACAGTTGCAGGTGCCAACGATGCCAGTGCAGGTGACGCAACCGAGCTCAAATGGGAGTTCGACGAGGAACATGGTCGTTACTATGTGTCTTTTCCTGATGATCAGATGAGTGGAGCCAGTTGGGACGATTGGGGATCCGTGTAGCATTTGGGGTATCTTCTTTTATTTTGGTTCCAGAGTCGGACCTTGAGTGTATTACGGATGATGGATGTTTATTTATGTATTGTGTGAAGTGGCATTGTAAGCCAACTATGTATCTCTTTCCCTTATGTATTACATGGGTTGTGTGAAGATTACCTCACTTGCGACATTGCTTTCAATGCGGTTATGCCTCTAAGTCATGCTTCGACACGTGGGAGATATAGCCGCATCGGGGGCATTACACCTACGTACCCCCAAACGATCAGATACGGAGCCAAAAACCTAATTCCACTGCCGCAACCTTTTGTACCCACGAGATCCCATCTTGGGGCCTGTTCCGGAGCTCCGCCGGAGGGGGAATCCATCATGGAGGGCTTCTACATCAACACCATAGCCTCTCCGATGGAGTGTAAGTAGTTTACTTCAGACCTTCGGGTCCATAGTTAGTAGCTAGATGGCTTCTTCTCTCTTTTTGGATCTCAATACAATGTTCTCCCCCTCTCTCATGGAGATCTATTCAATGTAATCTTCTTTTTGCGGTGTGTTTGTTGAGATCGATGAATTGTGGGTTTATGATCAAGATTATCTATGAACAATATTTGAATCTTCTCTGAATTCTTTTATGTATGATTGGTTATCTTTGCAAGTCTCTTGAATTATCAGTTTGGTTTGGCCTACTAGATTGATCTTTCTTGCAATGAGAGAAGTGCTTAGCTTTGGGTTCAATCTTGCGGTGTCCTTTCCCAGTGATAGTAGGGGCAGCAAGGCACGTATTGTATTGTTGCCATCGAGGATAACAAGATGGGGTTTTTATCATATTGCAGGAATTTATCCCTCTATATCATGTCATCTTGCGTAAGGCGTTACTCTGTTTCCATGAACTTAATACTCTAGATGCATGCTGGATAGCGGTCGATGAGTGGAGTAATAGTAGTAGATGCAGGCAGGAGTCGGTCTACTTGTCTCGGACGTGATGGTTATATACATGATCTTACCTAGATACTCTCATAACTATGCTCCATTCTGTCAATTGCTCAACAGTAATTCGTTCACCCACCGTAAAATACTTATGCTCTTGAGAGAAGCCACTCGTAGAATCTATGGCCCCCGGGTCTATCTTCATCATATTTATCTTCCAACACTTTATTATTTCCTTTGCTTTTACTTTCCTTTTATTTTTCTTTGCATCTTTATCACAAAAATACCAAAAATATTATCCTATCATATCTATCAGATCTCACTCTCGTAAGTGACCTTGAAGGGATTGACAACCCCTTATCGCGTTGGTTGCGAGGAGTTATTTGTTTTGTGCAGGTACGAGGGACTCATGGCGTAGCCTCCTACTGGATTGATACCTTGGTTCTCAAAAACTGAGGGAAATACTTACGCTACTTTGCTGCATCATCCATTCCTCTTAAAGGAAATCCAACGCAATGCTCAAGAGGTAGCAAGAAGAATTTTTGGCGCCGTTGCCGGGTAGTCTACACAAAAGTCAGCATACCAAGTACCCATCACAATCCCTTATCTCCCGCATTACATTATTTTCCATTTGCCTCTCGTTTTCCTCTCCCCCACTTCACCCTTGTTGTTTTATTCGCCCTCTCTTATTCCGTTCGCCTCTTTTTCGCTTGCTTTTTATTTGCTCGTGTGTTGGATTGCTTGCTTGTCACGATGGCTCAAGATAATACCAAATTATGTGACTTTACCAATGCCAACAATAATGATTTCCTTAGCACTCCGATTGCTGCTCTTACCAATACTGAATCTTGTGAAATCAATGTTGCTTTGTTGAATCTTGTTATGAAAGATCAATTCGCCGGCCTTCCTAGTGAAGATGCCGCTACTCATCTAAATAGCTTCGTTGATTTGTGTGATATGCAAAAGAAGAAAGATGTTGATAATGATACTGTTAAGTTGAAGCTATTTCCTTTTTCGCTTAGAGATCGTTCTAAAGCTTGGTTTTTGTCTTTGCCTAAAAATAGTATTGATTCTTGGAACAAGTGCAAAGATGCTTTTATCTCTAAGTATTTTCCTCCCGCTAAGATCATCTCTCTTAGAAACAATATTATGAATTTTAAGCAACTTGATCATGAACATGTTGCACAAGCTTGGGAGAGGATGAAATTAATGTTACGTAATTGCCCTACTCATGGTTTTAATTTGTGGATGATTATACAAATTGTTTGTGCCGGATTGAATTTTGCTTCTAGAAATCTTTTAGATTCAGCCGCGGGAGGCACTTTTATGGAAATCACTTTAGGAGAAGCTACTAAACTCCTAGACAATATTATGGTTAATTATTCGCAATGGCACACTGAAAGATCTACTAATAAAAAGTGCATGCGATAGAAGAAATTAATGTTTTGAGTGGAAAGATGGATGAACTTATGAAATTATTTGCTACTAAGAGTGTTTCTTCTGATCCTAATGATATGCCTTTGTCTACTTTGATTGAGAGTAATAATGATTCTATGGATGTGAATTTTGTTGGTAGGAATAATTTTGGTAACAACGTGTATAGAGAAACTTTAATCCTAGGCCTTATCCTAGTAATTCCTCTAATAGTTATGGAAATTCCTACAACAACTCTTATGGAAATTTTAATAAGATGCCCTCTGAATTTGAGACTAGTTTTAAAGAGTTTATGAATTCGCAAAAGAATTTGAATGCTTTGCTTGAAGAGATATTGCTTAAAGTTGATGAATTGGCTAGAACGTTGATAGAATTTCTCTTGATGTTGATTCTTTAAAGCTTAGATCTATTCCTCCTAAGCATGATATCAATGAGTCTCTCAAAGCCATGAGAATTTCCATTGATGAGTGCAAAGAAAGAACCGCTAGGATGCGTACGACGAAAGATGCCTTTATTAAAGCATGTTCTTCCAATTTCTATCAAAATAAAGATGAAGATCTAAAAGTTATTGATGTGTCACCTATTAAATACTTGTTTTGTAATATGAATCTTGATAATGATGAGACTGAATATGATCCACCTTTACCTAGAAGGCGTTCCAAAAATTCGGAGTTTTTAGATCTTGATGCTAAAATTGATAAAAGTGGGATTGAAGAAATCAAAACCCTAGATGTTGCTAAACCCACTATTTTGGATTTCAAGGAATTTAATTATGAAAATTTCTCTTTGATAGATTGTATTTCCTTGTTGCAATCCGTGCTAAGTTCTCCTCATGCTTATAGTCAAAATAAAGCTTTCACCAAACATATCGTTGATGCCTTGATGCAATCTTATGAAGAAAAACTTGAATTGGAAGTTTCTATCCCTAGAAAACTTTATGATGAGTGGGAACCTACTATTAAAATTAAGATTAAGGATCATGAGTTCTATGCTTTATGTGATTTGGGTGCTAGTGTTTCCACTATTCCCAAAACTTTGTGCGATTTGCTAGATTTCCGTGATTTTGATGATTGCTCTCTAAACTTGCACCTTGCGGATTCCACTATTAAAAAACCTATGGGAAGAATTAATGATGTTCTTATTGTTGCAAATAGGAATTATGTTCCCGTAGATTTTATCGTTCTTGATATAGATTGCAATCCTTCATGTCCAATTATTCTTGGTAGACCTTTCCTTAGAACGATTGGTGGAATTATTGATATGAAGGAAGGGAATATTAGATTCCAATTTCCATTAAAGAAAGGCATAGAACACTTCCCTAGGAATAAAATAAAATTACCATATGAATCTATTATGAGAGCCACTTATGAATTGCCTACCAAAGATGGCAATACCTAGATCTATCCTTGCTTTTATGCCTAGCTAGGGGCGTTAAACGATAGCGCTTGTTGGGAGGCAACCCAATTTTATTTTAGTTTTTTTTGTTTTTGCTTCTGTTTAGGAATAGATATTTGTTCTAGCTTCTGGTTAGATGTGTTTTTATGTTTTAATTAGTGTTTGTGCCAAGTTAAACCTATAGGATCTTCTTGGATGATAGTTATTTGATCTTGCTGTAATTTCCAGAAACTTTATGTTCACGAAAACAATTGTTAAAAATCACCAGAACGTGATAAAATAGTGATTCCAATTGATGCTGATCATTAAACAAATTGCCTAGGTCGTCATATATTTGCTGATTTTTGGAGTTCCAGAAGTTTGTTTTAGTTACAGATTACTACAGACTGTTCTGTTTTTGACAGATTCTGTTTTTCGTGTGTTGTTTGCTTATTTTGATGAATCTATGGCTAGTAAAATAGTTTTTAATCCATAGATAAGTTGGAATACAGTAGGTTTAACACCAATATAAATAAAGAATGAGTTCATTACAGTACCTTGAATTGGTCTTTTGTTTTCTTTCGCTAACGGAGCTCACGAGATTTCTGTTAAGTTTTGTGTTGTGAAGTTTTCAAGTTTCGGGTGAAAGATTTTGATGGATTATGGAACAAGGAGTGGCAAGATCCTAAGCTTGGGGATGCCCATGGCACCCCCAAGATAATCTAAGGACACCAAAAAGCCAAAGCTTGGGGATGCCGGAAGGCATCCCTCTTTCGCCTACTTCCATCGGTAATTTACTTGAGCTATATTTTTATTCACCACATGATATGTGTTTTGCTTGGAGCGTCTTGTATGATTTGAGTCTTTGCTTTTTAGTTTACCACAATCATCCTTTCTGTACACACCTTTTGATAAGATCCATACATGATTTGGAAATTATTACAATACTCTTTGTGCTTCACTTATATCTTTTGAGCTATATAGTTTTGCTCTAGTGCTTCACTTATATCTTTTAGAGCACGGTGGTGGATTTGTTTTATAGAAACTATTGATCTCTCATGATTCACTTAGATTATTTTGAGAGTCTTAAATAGCATGGTAATTTGCTTAAATAATCTTAATATGCTAGGTATTCAAGAATAGTAAAAACTTTCTATGAGTGTGTTGAATATTATGAGAAGTTTGATGCTTGATAATTGTTTTGAGATATGAAGATGGTGATATTAGAGTAATGCTAGTTGATTAGTTGTGAATTTGAGAAATACTTGTGTTAAAGTTTGTGAATCCCGTAGCATGCACGTATGGTGAACCGTTATGTGATGAAGTCGGAGCATGATTTATTTATTGATTGTCTTCCTTATGAGTGGCGGTCGGGGACGAGCGATGGTCTTTTCCTACCAATATATCCCCCTAGGATCATGCGCGTAATACTTTGCTTTGATAACTTGTAGAATTTTGCAATAAATATATGAGTTCTTTATGACTAATGATTGAGTCCATGGATTATACGCACTCTTCTTCCTTCCACCATTGCTAGCCTCTCTAATACCGCGCACTTTTCGCCGGTATCATACACCCACCATATACCTTCCTTAAAACAGCCACCATACCTACCTATCATGGCATTTCCATAGCCATTCCGAGATATATTGCCATGCAAATTTCCACCGTTCCGTTTATTATGACACGCTCCATCATTGTCATATTGCTTAGCATGATCATGTAGTTGACATCGTATTTGTGGCAAAGCCACCGTTCATAATTCTTTCATACATGTCACTCTTGATTCATTGCATATCCCGGTACACTGCCAGAGGCATTCATATAGAGTCATCTTTTGTTCTAAGTATTGATTTGTAATTGTTGAGTTGTAAGAAAATAAAAGTGTGATGATCTTCATTTTTAGAGCATTGTCCCAAGTGAGGAAAAGGATGATGGAGACTATGATTCCCCCACAAGTCGGGATGAGACTCCGGACGAAAAAAAAGAGGCCAAAAAAGAGAGAAAAGGCCCAAAAAAATGAGAGAAAAAGAGAGAAGGGACAATGTTACTATCCTTTTACCACATATGTGCTTCAAAGTAGCACCATGATCTTCATGATAGAGAGTCTCCCATTTTGTCACTTTCATATACTAGTGGGAATTTTTCATTAAAGAACTTGGCTTGTATATTCCAATGATGGGCTTCCTCAAAATGCCCTAGGTCTTCGCGAGCAAGCGAGTTGGATGCACACCCACTTAGTTTCTTTTGTTGAGCTTTCATATGCTTATAGCTCTAGTGCATCCGTTGCATGGCAATCCCTATTCACGCACATTGATATCTATTGATGGGCATCTCCATATCCCGTTGATACGCCTAGTTGATGTGAGACTATCGTCTCCCTTTTCGTCTTCTCCACAACCACCATTCTATTCCACATATAGTGCTATATCCATGGCTCACGCTCATGTATTGCGTGAAGATTGAAAAAGTTTTGAAAATGTCAAAAGTATGAAACAATTGCTTGGCTTGTCATCGGGTTGTGCATGATTTAAATACTTTTTGTGGTGAAGATAGAGCATAGCCAGACTATATGATTTTGTAGGGATAACTTTCTTTGGCCATGTTATTTTAAGAAGACATGATTGCTTTGTTAGTATGCTTGAAGTATTATTATTTTTATGTCAATATTAAAATTTTGTCTTGAATCTTTCGGATCTGAATATTCATACCACAATTAAGAAGAATTACATTGAAATTATGCCAAGTAGCACTCCGCATCAAAAATTATCTTTTTTATGATTTACCTACCGAGGACGAGCAGAATTAAGCTTGGGATGCCCGATACGTCTCCAACGTATCTATAATTTTTGATTGCTCCATACTATATTATCTACTGTTTTGGACATTATTGGGCTTTATTATCCACTTTTATATTATTTTTGGGACTAACCTATTAACCGGAGGCCCAAATTTTAATTGTTGTTTTTGCCTATTTCAGAGTTTTGAAGAAAATGAATATCAAACGGAGTCCAAACGGAATGAAACATTCGGGAACGTGATTTTCTCACCGAACATGATCCAGGAGACTTGGACCCTACGTCAAGAAAGCAAGGAGGAGGCCACGAGGTAGGGGGCGCACCCTCCACCCTCGTGGGCCCCCTGTTGCTCCATCGACGTACTCCTTCCTCCTATATATACCTATGTACCCCCAAAAGATCAGATACGGAGCCAAAAACCTAATTCCACCACCGCAACCTTTTGTACCCACGAGATCGCATCTTGAGGCCTGTTCCGGAGCTCCGCCGGAGGGGGAACCCATCACGGAGGGCTTCTACATCAACACCATAGCCTCTCCGATGAAGTGTGAGTAGTTTACTTGCACCTTCGGGTCCATAGTTAGTAGCTAGATGGCTTCTTCTCTCTTTTGGATCTCAATACAATGTTCTCCCCTCTCTCGTGGAGATCTATTGGATGTAATCTTGTTTTTGCGGTGTGTTTGTTGAGACCGATGAATTGTGGGTTTATGATCAAGATTATCTATGAACAATATTTGAATCTTCTCTGAATTCTTTTATGTATGATTGGTTATCTTTGCAAGTCGCTTCGAATTATCAGTTTGGTTTGGCCTACTAGATTGATCTTTCTTGCAATGGGAGAAGTGCCTAGCTTTGGGTTCAATCTTGCGGTGTCCTTTCCCAGTGACAGTAGGGGCAGCAAGGCACGTATTGTATTGTTGCCATCGAGGATAACAAGATGGGGTTTATATCATATTGCATGAATTTATCCATCTACATCATGTCATCTTGCGTAAGAGGCGTTACTCTGTTTCCATGAACTTAATACTCTAGATGCATCTTTGGATAGCGGTCGATGAGTGGAGTAATAGTAGTAGATGCAGGCAGAGTCGGTCTACTTGTCTCGAACGTGATGCCTATATACATGATCATACCTAGATACTCTCATAACTATGCTCAATTCTTTCAATTGCTCAACAGTAATTCGTTCACCCACCGTAAAATACTTATGCTCTTGAGAGAAGCCACTAGTGAAATCTATGGCCCCTGGGTCTATCTTCATCATATTAATCTTCCAACACTTTATTATTTCCTTTGCTTTTAATTTCCTTTTATTTTTCTTTGCATCTTTATCACAAAAATACCAAAAATATTATCCTATCATATCTATCAGATCTCACTCTAGAAGTGACCGTGAAGGGATTGACAACCCCTTATCGCGTTGGTTGCGAGGAGTTATTTGTTTTGTGCAGGTACGAGGGACTCACGCGTAGCCTCCTACTGTATTGATACCTTGGTTCTCAAAAACTGAGGGAAATACTTACGCTACTTTGCTGCATCATCCTTTCCTCTTCAAGGAAATCCAACGCAGTGCTCAAGAGGTAGCAAGCTTCAATTTAACAATATCATTATCCACATCTTTCTTCTTTTGCATATCACACAAATCAACAAAGTTGTTTAGATGGGTAGCGGCATGTTCACTAGGAAGGCCAGAAAATTGATCTTTCATAACAAGATTCAACAAAGCGGTATTAATTTCACAAGATTCAGCATCGGTAGAAGGAGCAATCAGAGTGCTAATAAAATCATTGTTTTTGGTATTGGAAAAGTCACACAATTTAGTATTATCTTGAGCCATCGTGACAAATAATCAATCCAACACACAAGCACACAAGAAGCAAGCGAAAAGAGACGAACGGAAAAGGAGCGAAGAAAAAGCAAAGGTTTTCGAAAATCGTTTTAGAAGTGGGGGAGAGGAAAACGAGAGGCGAATGGCAAATAATGTAATGCGAGGGAGAAGGGTTTATGGTGGGTACTTGGTAAGTCTTGAATTGGCGTAGATCTCCTCGGCAACAGCGTCAGAAATCCTTCTTGCTACCTCTTGAGCATGCGTTGGTTTTACCTTGAAGAGGAAAGGGTGATGCAGCAAAGTAGCGTAAGTATTTCCCTCGCTTTTGAGAACCAAGGTATCAATCCAAAGAGGAGACAGCACACAAGTCACCTAGTACCTGCACAAACAATCAAGAACCTTGCAACCAACGTGATAAAGGGGTTGTCAATCCCTTCACGGTCACTCGCAAAAGTGAGATCTAATAAAGATAATAAAGTAAAAAAATTTGGTATTTTTGTTGTATAGATTGGAAAGTAAAGATTGCAAACTAGTAAACGAGATGCAATGTAAATAAAAGAGATGCAATATAATAAGAAAGAGACCCGGCGGCCATAGGTTTCACTAGTGGCTTCTCTCAAGATAGCATGTATGACGGTGGTGAACAAATTACTGCCGAGCAATTGATAGAAAAGTTTATAGTTATGAAGATATCTAAGGAAATGATCATGAATATAGGCATCATGTCCGTGTCAAGTAGACCGAAACGATTATGCATCTACTACTATTACTCCACACATCAACCGCTATCCAGCATGCATCTAGAGTATTAAGTTCATAAGAACAGAGTAATGCATTAAGCAAGATGACAAGATGTAGAGGGATAAACTCAAGCACTATGATATAAACCCCATATTTTTATCCTCGATGGCAACAATACAATATGTGCCTTTCTGCCCCTACTGTCACTGGGAAAGGACGCCGCAAGATTGAACCCAAAGCTAAGCACTTCTCCCATTGCAAGAAAGATCAATCTAGTAGGCCAAACTAAACCGATAATTCGAAGAGACTTGCAAAGATATCAAATCATGCATATAAGAATTCAGAGAAGAACCAAATAATATTCATAAATAATCTTGTTCATAAATCCACAATTCATCGGATCTCGCAAACACACCGCAAAAAGAGTATTACATCAAACAGATCTCCAAGAACATCGAGGAGAACTTTGTATTGAGAATCAAAGAGAGAAGAATCCATCTAGCTAATAACTATGGACCCGAAGGTCTGTGGTAAACTACTCACGTTTCATCGGAGAGGCAATGGTGTTGATGTAGAAGCCCTCCGTGATCGATTCCCCCTTCGGCAGATCACCGGAAAAGGTCCCAAGATGGGATCTCACGGGTACAGAAGGTTGCGGCGGTGGAAAAGTGGTTTCGTGCCTCTCCCTGATCGATCTAGGGTATAAGAGTATATATAGGCGAAAGAAGTACGTCGGTGGAGCTACGAGGGGCCCACGAGGGTGGGGGCACGCCTACCCCCCTGGGCGCGCCCTCCTGCCTCGTGGTCGCCTCGTGGCGTTCCAGACTTCAACTCCAATTCTTCTGGATTGCTTTTGGTCCAAGAAAGATCATCACGAAGGTTTCATTTCGTTTGGATTCCGTTTGATATTCCTTTTCTGTGAAACACTAAAATAGGCAAAAAACAAAAACTGGCACTGGGCCTTTGGTTAATAGGTTAGTCCCAAAAATAATAGAAAAGAGCATATTAAAGCCCATTAAACATCCAAAACAGATAATCTAATAGCATGGAACAATAAAAAATTATAGATACGTTGGAGACGTATCATCCACCCACATATCAAATTATCAAAGTAGCGAATGTGAATCAAACCAACATGATGGAAGTGACTAGATGAAATTCATGTGTGCCCTCAAGAATGTTTTGATTATTATAAGAGACCATTCCAGCCCATCCCTTGCTACAAAAAGGATTGGGCTACCTTGCTGCACTTTATTTACCATTGCCGTTACTTGTCCGTTACAAATTACTTTACTATCAAACTACTTGTTACCGATAATTTCAGTGCTTGCAGAAATTACGTTGCTAAAAACCGCTTGTCATTTCCTTCTGCTCCTTGTTGGGTTCGACACTCTTACTTATCGAAAGGACTACGATCGATCCCCTATACTTGTTGGTCATTATCCAGCATGTCGGCAAATCGATGGTTGAGGCGTTGTTCCAATGGAGTGATGGCACCCCGACATGGCTACCTGGGAAGGCTTGGAATCCATCAAGCAATGTTACCCTCGTACTATGACTTGGGGACAAGTCATTTCTCACCCAAGGGGATTGTCAGCATACTAAATGATGCAAGGCAGGATGAAGCTGCAACTATGGAAGACAGGCCGTCAAGCTGATCGTGGGTTCGCAAGGTCAATTGTGGTGGATCGTGGCTGATATAGTTGGGCGACTAGCGCCATGACCATTGTTCAATCTGTATAAATAAAACAAAAAACAAAATAAGGTAGCAAGTCTCGTGTGCTGCAAAATCCCTTGTGTCTAAAATTTGTGTGTGTTCTTGAGAGAATTTCAAGTACACTTGGCCTGCGGCATAGGCCTAACTCATCGCCAAGGGGCGTCCATATGTAGCATCGCGAGCAACCTCCATCAAGATCCCGAGAGAGGAGGAGGAGGATGACGATGCCACTGATAACCCACAAGTATATGGGATCGCAACAGTTTTCGAGGGTATATTTAACCCAAATTTATAGATTCGACACAAGGGGAGCCAAAGAATATTCGAAGGTATTAGCAGCTGAGTTGTCAATTCAACCACACCTGGAGATTAATTATCTGCATTAAGTAATCAGTAGCACAATAATATGATTGTTTTGATAGTAGTGACAGCAGCAACGGTAATAGTAACAGTGATAGCAGTAATTTTGTAGAAAGTGTAACAGTGATGACAGCAGTAGTAACTTAGCAGAAACAATATAGGATAAATTCGTAGGCATTGGATCGGTGACTTGTTGGATGATATTCATCATGTGACAGTTATAACCTAGAGCGATGCGGCACTAGCTCCAGTTCATTGATATAATGTAGGCATGTATTCCGTAAATAGTCATGCGTGCTTTATTAAAAGAACTTGCATGACATCTTTTGTCCTACCCTCCCGTGGTAGGCGGGTCCATATTGGAAACTAAGGGATATTAAGGCCTCCTTTTAATAGAGAACCGGAACAAAGCATTAACACATAGTGAATACATGAACTCCTCAAACTATGGTCATCGCTGAGAGTGGGCCCGGTTGTTGTCACTCCGGGGTTGTCGGATCATAACCGTAGTAGGTGACTATAACTTGCAAGACCGGATGTAAAACATGGATATAATGATGAATTCATAAACGGTTCAGATCTGAGTTCATGGCTCCCGGGCCCAAAGTGACAAGCATTAAGCATGGCAAAGTCATAGCAACATCAATCTAAGAACATAGTGGATACTAGGGATCAAGCCCTAACAAAACTAATTCGATTATATGATGAATCTCATCCAACTCCTCACAGACCAGCGAGCCTACGAAGGAATTACTCACTCCTGGTGGGGAGCATCATGGTATTGGCGATGGAGATGGGTTGGTGATGATGAAGAACGAAGATCCCCCTCTCCGGAGCCCCAAACGGACTCCAGATATGCCCTCCCGAGGAAGAACAGGGCTTGGTGGCGGCTCCGTCTCGTGGATCGTGATAATTCTGTTGGCAAAGCAAGCATGGAGGTTGCTTGAGAATCCAAATAGCTTGTGTGCACGTGTGCTTAAAGCACAGTATTTCCCTAATGAGGATTTCCTAACGGTGGGCCGCCCCACTAGCGCCTCCAAGACATGGAAAGCAATTGTCAAAGGGAGAGAGATGTTGAAGAAGGGACTCATTCGGCGGATTGGTAATGGAGATACCACCGAAGTGTGGCATGATCAATGGATTGATGGAACCATATCAATGAAACCGATGGGAGACCTCAAGCCAAACTCAATCTAAGTAGTGTCGGACCTGATTGACCCGGTGTCAAATCAGTGGGATAAGGAGCTCGTTCAGAGTATTTTCTACGCCCAGATGCGGCAGCTATTCTTGCCATGGCAAGACCGTGTGTGGCAGGGGCAGATGTGTGGGCATGGGCAAAGGAGAAGTCGGGTCTCTTCACGGTCAGGTTGGCATACAGGCATGAGGTGCAAACTAAGCTACAGGTGACTGAGATAGTTGGTTCATCATCTGGTGAATCGACCATGTCGAAGGCATTATGGAAGATCAATGTGCTTTCCAAAGATCCGGGTGTTTTGGTGGCGCGTGCTAAAGAATTTCTTGCCGTCCTATGGCGAGCTTCAGAGGAGGCATATCAAGCAGAGACCGAATTGCCCGATGTGTGGACATGACAATGAAACGTTGTTTCACTCGTTGATGGAATGTGACCATGCAAGACGTTTTTGGGAGGCAGCAGAATGTTTCTTTGGTATTGATATACCACGATTACACCCACTGTCATGGTCTCGGGATCTGTTAGATCAACGATTATACAAGAAGGATGTGGCCGCCATTATGATTACCGTGATGTGGGATGTGTGGCATTCCAGGAACAATTATACTCATGGTGAGTTGGTGTATCAGCCGGTCAAATCAATGGTGATCATCGAAGAGATTATCAGGGCACTTGAGATCCCTGAGAGGAAGAAGACACAAGCTACTACTCCCCCGAGGTGGCACCCATCGGAGGAGGGGTGGATAAAGATCAACACCGATGGTGCTACGGATATGGGTCTAATACGTGGAGGAGCGGGCTTCATTGCTCGAGATCATCATGGAGCACTCGTTAGAGCTGGAGGTTCACGATATGACAGGGTTACTGACCCATTATCCATTGAGCTACTTGCATGCAGAGACGCGATCCTAATGGCACGAGACATGGGCTTTCAACAAGTGGTGTTGGATATGGACTGCCAAGAGATCCAGCGGCTCTGGGAGGTACCTCAGAGGTCGACGTGTTTTCACCTCATTATGGAGATGAAGGAGATGTCTACTTTGTTTCAGGGATTTAGGTTACGTTTTGCGTGTCGTCAGACTAACAAGGCGGCACACCGTCGAGCTAGGCATTCGTTAAAACTCTCTGTTTTTATGCATTTGTATGATACAATCCCTGGATGGCTGACTGATTGTTTGCAGTCAGACATGCTAGCGCCTAATGAATAAAGAGCCGGAGGGCGTTTAGCTTCAAAAGAAAAAAGTAGCCAAGTACACATCCCTAGATAAACCAACGAGTTGCTACACATGGTTTGGTTCACCGTCCATCTCGGCACCAAGAGCCACCGCAGCAAAGAAACCAAATCACCCACTAGCCCGCTTTAGTCCTTTACTTACTTTTGGCCTTTTACCCGCCAGCCGGCTATAATAATCACCTCCACCGTGTCCGTGTGGATAATCAACATGATCTGCTCTGGACTCCAATTGGCCACGTCAACTCTGCTCTTGCACTGACATAGATATTTCCGTATAACTCTGTATCCTATATTTTGCTATATAAGTAATGTTTTATCCTTGTTACTTATATTTATCTTAACATGCATCCATGACGCTCCTCCCACGCTCCAGCGCTTCGCCAAGACTTTCGCTTATCACGGGCGGCCACTCCGCCCGGCGGCCCACCCACCTGGCGGCGGTCGCTCCGACCCCATCGACCACCCCATGTTCACCCCTTCCCTGCGGCGGCCGACCGCTCGCGCTCGGACCGATGGCTGGAGGTCAGCCCCTTGTCGGGCGGCTCGGCTGGCTCCTCGCCCGCCTTCTACAGGCAGGTCCTCTGCAGGCCCGCAGCCCCTGCGCCCCGACTCCCCGGTCACCAGTCACCTCCTCGGCGCTGCCATCTACGCGCCCCCGCATCCGCTCCAATATCTTCCGGCCTCCGCCCGAGGAACGCCCGCGCGACGACTGGCAGGTGGTCACGAGCCGGAAGCGGCCGCGCCAGCGTGGCCCTCATCGGCCGCGCCGCAGCCCTGGTGAGCAACCTCGCCAGCGACCGTCCTGGCTCCGCAACGGCGAGTGCCCGCGCTGCTTCAGCACCGCCCACCCCCTCTCTGAGTGCTGCCGTGGCATCTGCTATGCGCGGTGCCGCTTCTTCGGGCATAAGGCCAAGGACTGCACCGCCCAGCTTTCCGGCGCCTCTTCCTTCAACGGGTCCCTCCCGTCGCTCCTCCGCCGCCGTACATCCTCCCGGCCGGCTCCCTCGTCCCCCCTGGTGACCGCGCCGTGCTCTCAGGCTCTGCGGCCACCACGCGCTCCACGTCTGGCCTGCCGAAGCCCGTGTCTTCCGGGCCGGCACTGGCCCCGCCCCGCGCGAGCTCCAGCCTTGGATCGCATGTGTCTTCCAGGAAGACGCCAGGCTCGGCTTCCTTCCTGCCGCTGGTTTCCTCTTGTTCGAGTTCGGACCGGTCCGTGCCTAAGTCCTCCAGGCCGGTGACTGCTTCGCACTCGACCTCCCCGGCAGGTTCGGCGTCGTCATGGGCCACCCCTCTGCCAGGCCACCCCGCGCGCCGCCCCGCGACTATCGTCTGCTACCTCCCACGCTCCGCAGAAATCATCGTTGCTGAGCAGACCCTGGCTCGTGCCCTGCTCGACACGGTCGTCTGCAGCCGTACCGGAGTTTCTTGTGGGAAGGTTGTCGCTCTGCTGTGTGCCAAGTTTGAGCTCAACGGCCGCGACTTCTTGGTGCATCCCCACGCCCCTGAAGATTTTCTCATCCGGTTCTCCGACCCCGTGCTCCGGGCTCGCGTGGTTGCCGCTATCAAGGCCCGATGTCTGCGGTTTCGGCTGCCGTTCCATCCCTGGAGCAACTCGGCGGGCTCTGAACCGATCACCACTCTCTTCCTCGTCACCCTCGAGCTCTACGGCATACCGGATCACGCGTGGCACCGTTCCTCCGCTGAGATCCTGCTCTCCCCCTTCTGCAAGGTGGAGCACCTTGCCCACGAAAAGCGCAGCGGGGCGAACATGGCCATCTTCAAGCTCACGCCCTGGACTACCAACCCGGACGCGATCCCGCGCTCCGCCAAGCTACTGCTCCCCGAAGACGATGCGGTGGAGTTCAACGCTGACTCGATCGCTGAACGATCAAGCGCCCGCCGGGCGTGCTTCGTCCGCATCCACCTAGCCGAGTGCGTGGATTACTGCGGGCCAGTGCCCCCGCCACCCCGTCTGGCGAAAGACGACTGTCGGTTCAATATCCGGTGTATCTCGTAGTAGGGGTCCTAAGCTAGGCGTCTGGGAGCGATGGTTACATGGACACGGGGTTTTACCCAGCTTCGGGCTCTCTTGATGAGATAATACCCTACATGCTGCTATTGATTTTATTCATATGGGTGTAGTATAGAGTACATGTATCTACCATGAGATTGTAGTATGAATGTGAGATTGTCTATTGACTAGCCTGGCCTCGGTTTATATATGCATCGTAGGCCTAGGGTTTAGAGGAGTCCTTGTCTTGGGCACCAAGTCTTGTAGATTCCTCCTTGTATGCGGCATGGGCTATCCAAACTGGCCCAATAGTGAACCGCCATGGGGGTCCTCGGCCCAATCCAGCTGGTCGGGAGACGACGTGGTGAGCACCCCCTAGTCCAGGACACCGCCAAGAGCCCCTGAACCGGTCTTCGTTGGGGACGGCTCCTCGATTCTTCGAACTGTTCTTCATCTTGGTCGTTGATCTTGAAAACTGGTTCAACAAATCTTCTCATCTTCGATCTTGAGGATCGCCAAGTGCATCCGAAGAGTTTACACGCTGTATCCGAGGAGTCCCTTTAAGTTTCCGGCCTTTATCAATGCCCTGTTATTTTTACGCCACACCACGGGTTTGAAGTTGTTCCCGGGCGGCAGTGTCCTCTTGCATCCGAGCTCTAACGCCGTACTGCATTCGAGGTATCTTTTGCAGTCGAGCACCAATGTCGGACCACTTCCGAGCTCCAACGCCAGAATGTATCCGAGCTCCAACGCTGGACTCTATCCGAAGAGTATTGTTATAGTCGAGCTCCAACGTCGAACTGCATCCGAGCTCCAGCGCCGGACTGTATCCAAAGAGTATTGTTATAGTCGAGCTCCAAGGTCGAACTGCATTCGAGGTATCATAGATCACCTAGGTTCAAAAAAGTGTAAGCCGAGCTTAATGCCAGAAATGCCCTCTAAGGAGCCAGCCACTTGCATCCGAGCTATCTGCCGAACTGGTTCCGAGGTGGCTCAGCACCTCGGTCATGGGCTGATTGTTTGCGGATTTTATTTCCGATGCGTATAAATTTATTTGCTTACGAGATGTATTGCCAGTAGCCCTCAAGGTGTCTATCAGCCTAAAATCCGAGATGCACCTAAAGTAAAACATAAAACCGCTGATCCTGGTAGCCCCTGAGACCCAGGTCATGAAATCGGCCTGAGGATCAACTCCTAGCTCGACAGCATACATAGGAATAGAAACGTAGTGTAATATTTTAGAGGTAATAGTGATCGGCGGATGGGCCCCTAAGAGAGGGTCGTTAGAAGTCGCCGTGATATATTAGCTTGATGTCGGATAAGTCCCATATGGTACTTATTGTCGTTCGAAGACGCGCTTTTCCATAGTTCGGTTATGCCGAACACTGAGCACTTTGAATTTTCTGCATTGAATAGGCAATGCAGTAGCCCCCGAGACACTGGTCGGGTGGCAACACCAGATTAGGGATCGATGTGCCCTTTAATATTTGTAAATAATGAGTGCAAAGCCCAAGAGCCCCGAGCCTTAATGTGGGCACGGGTGGCCGAATTAAGGATCGATATCCGTTTGAGAGAAAATTTTGTTGTGTTTAACACAAACTTCTCGGAAAGATAATAAAGATCTCTTAAAAGAGTTTAGAGCTGGTCAAAATCCGAGCTCGCCAAGGTAGGCCCCAAGGGGTTTAAAATATGGATTGCAGTAAATGGATTTTACTCGCAATTTTTATGTGTAATGATTCTATGTATCCAAGTACTTTTTATCTTTAATGCTCAAATCCGCATTGTACAAAACTTTGTTGACCGACCATCGCCTTTCAACCTCCTCGGCCAAGAGTCGGGGAGTGTTTGTCCTACTTTATAAAGCCGTTATAAGGGCAAAGTTTTACAGCAAACAAGGCAATCCAGTCATGCGGTTTTATAAACAGAGGTACACGGAGAGATACGTTATATTACGTTTTAACATAAGAAACATCTTCGAAAGAAAATAGTCCCGCTATCGGTTCCTTTCTTTGGGTCGTCATGCTTATCATGATCATGAAAACTCACCTCCGATCAATGTGGGAGGAAAATATTGAGGATTTAGTTCGGGGAAAGTTCCCAAACTCTATGGTATTAATGAACCAAAATTTTTACTTCCGTCATTGCCGACCAATGTGATCCTTTAAGATTGCTAGCTTTCGGCTTCACCCAGTCTGTGGTACTAACTCGGATGACCCGATAGTAACAATCACAGAGGTGCTCCCTTTACCACCTAGCCGAACAATCGGGAACGTAGGGGTAAGCACAGGAGCCAGGCAACCCAGCTTGGCCAAAATCTTAAGTCAAATTGATGCATATGTATGGCTTTATAAAGATGATTATGGAAGGCGGCCCTCGTATATTAAATACAAACACCAATGATATGTCTATTTTGACTCCGTTGCGACCGTTTATCAGTTGAAAGTGCCCCATCATCGGCTTCCGCCCCTTTGTAGATGCTACGCAGGGTGTTTTCGCAATAACAAAACAACCCTTAGCCGACGTCTCGGTGCCCGAAGGCGGTTGTCTTGGCGGAAACGAGGCAATCAGATATGCGGGCTTTATAACTTTCACTTAGTCATAGGAGCTTTAAACTGGGGAAGCTAGCTACGAGCCCCCGGTTAGTGTTCGGAGACAGCCGAGGTCAAGCCGTAAACACTTCGGCCAATGTTATGAATGGCACGTCATTTAACATAGTCATCGGATCGCTGACCAGTTTACGCTTATTGTGACAGTCGCCGGCTTTCTCCACCGAGGTGCTTAACCATGCGAGCTGGAAGCACAATCGCAGTGGTTCTCCTTTGCACACCTAGCCGATCAAAGCGGAACATAGGAGGCAAGCACAGAGCCGGGCAACCCAACTATCAATCAAGACACACCAAACCGATGCATATATAGCAATATCCGAAAATGTTTTCACCGAATCTCTAAAGGTGTCCGGCGTTGCACTGCGAGACTTATGCGGGAAACACACAACTAGTTTAAAAGTGCCATAGGCTTGGAAAACCCAACAATTTAGTAAAAACTTGACGTCCGAATTAGATCAAGTGTTTGGTCCAATCCAAAAATTGGTCTTAAAAAAGGTGCTTCTGTCGTGCATTAATATGACACATCCGATCTCAAGACCTCAAGCGGGTCAGCCCATGGTTGTAACCTCCTATCCCGAAGGCGGAGTACTGCTCGTTAGGCCAGTTAGCAAAATAAACTCGAATGGCTTTGAGAGAGAGACTAGGCTCCCCGGCTATTGACCACACACTCGCGTCGAAAAAAGGAGTGATAGAAAAAGATTTTGCAATGACCAAGAAGAAAACATTTATTATAAAACGGCTCATACTAATTTAAGAGCCCCTGCGTGACTTGGGCAAAAGAAATTTATGTATAATGATTGTATGTACGGAAGTACTTATATCATATCTGTGTTCACCCGAACTTTAAACGCGTCTTAACCGACCGTCGGCTTCTCCTCTTCGGTCAAGGACCAAAAAGTGTTATGTACTCCACCTGTCGAGAATATCGACGGTGTTTCTGATAACCAGGCAATCAGGCCATAAGGCTATAACAGACGAAGCGTGCTCAGGGAACTTATGCTATATTACTGACGAAGTGTAAGAAGCATCTTCGAAGAAAATAGTACCTCCACCGATACCTTTCTTCGGTTGCTCATTGTTACTATGAGACTTGTGCAATAGATTTTTTGTACTCATGAGTTCGGTTGTGTGCCGACCATAATGGAAAACAATAAGAGCGCTAGCTTTCAGCTTCACCGGTCGAGGTCCGAGCTCGGATGACCCGATCGTGACAATCGCAGAGGTGCTCCCTTTACTCCCTAGCCGAACAATCGGGAACGAGGGGTAAACATAGGAGCAAGGCAACCCAGCTTGTAGAACACTTAAGTCAACATGGTGCATATTGTATGTAATACACAAACAAGGAACGGGTTACAAGTATAATCATATGCAAGAGGAAAGGCTTCATAAAGGAAGCCCCAAGTAAATGGGGTATTTGAATTTGTGTGTCACAAACAAAGTTTTGACAAGGAAGTTTTTCACAAACAACTATTTGCCAAAAAAGTATAATGCTTGGTCGAACTGAACAAAATTTAAAACTGAAAGTTTTTGAGCATGAAAGCGACTTAGCTGGTTAATATGCTCGGTGTTGATGACGCGGTCCGAGCTTGATGCGGGACAAGGTCCCAGCCCCCGAGCCGGTCCCGAGGTGGCGGAGCGAATATCTCGGCACTCTGAAGTGGCGATGTAGCACGGCTAATGTGGCGAGGTGGAACCCCACCCGACCGAGGTGACGGGCAGCCGGCAAGCAGACGCCAAGTCCTCGGCGTGGGTTAATGAAGTGCCGATTTAAACCCCTGTCCATCTGAGGTGACGTGGTATGTCAGTATGCCGAGGTGACAACACTGCCCAACCCGGATCATTTACCTGTGCACAAAAAATAGTGCAAGCCGGAGATAATAGGAATAATAATAAATTAAAAAATGTTGCATAATAAATAATTTATGCAAAGTGAATAATTAAAGGAATATGGCCCGTGCGCCGAACACCCGACGAGGTAGAACCCTCTCGATGATGCCGAAGTCCCCGAGGCAACCGAACATGTCGGTATAGCAATCCGACCAACAAGGTGATCATGCGAGCCGATTTATGCCGATTGGGATGACGACGTCGGCTTGCCGAAGTGACCGTGTGACGCAGTCGAAGTTGATTACCTACACACATAAAATAGTGCGGTCCAAAAAATAATAATATAAAATCCTTGCATAATTGATTTACGCAAAAATAAGTTATTTAAAGAGATGTGGCCTGGCGCCAAAGTCAATGTCGATGCAGGGCATCGGCGCGATGCAGTGAAGGCGTGGCAAAGCCTGAATTCACAGTCCGGTCCGAGTTCCGGATGCGGCATTCGCCGAACTGTATATGGAGACTGACTGAACCACCACGCGGTCGTCGTTAATGCGGCCACCATTTGATAGACCTGTGTACAGATGATGAAACAAACCAAAGTAATAATTCCTTAGGAAAAATAAACCCAAGCAAGAAAAAATACTAGGATTAATAGCACCTGGTTTATCTGTTAGCAATCTGAAGAAAGGTTACTCCCAAAAATGGGACTCGATCCGCACACCCATTGCCTGATGGGCGATAAATCGACGGCATGGCGATGCTGGCAAAGGTGGGCTCGCCGAGGCAAAGCCCCCAGTCCAGCTAACGTGACGAAGCTGGTCGGCTGGTGACGCCGAAGTCACCGGAGTATGTTGATGAAGAAATAGCAAAGTCCCCGGTCCAGCCGAGGTGTCGAAGCCTCCATGTCAGCCGATGAGTCGAAGCAGGTCGGCTGGTGACGCCGAAGTCACCGGAGTAGGTTGATGAAGAAATAGCAAAGTCCCCGGTCCAGCCGAGGTGACGGAGCAGGTCGGTGAGGAGACGTTGCAGCTGCCATGTCAGCCGAAGTGTTGAAGCAGGTCGGCGTGATGGACATCGGCTTGAAGAAGCAACAGTGCGGCTTGAAGAAGCAACAGTGCGGCCATGCTGACGCAGGTCGTGACTTGTGACGCGGTCAATGCCAGCTTGATGAAGTGACCATGCGTCGATGCTGTTGTGCCCGCTCCGTGTAATCTGTGGGGCAGCGATGTTGGTGATGATTTATCCTTCACGATGCCGAGCTATTGTTCGGCTTGCCGAGATGATGATCGAAGAAGTTGAGCTCGGCTCAACAAAGCGGTGACATGTCTAGCGCAGGTCGGCAGCCGTGGAGCAATATTGCCGGACTGGTTTGACACCAGCGTCAATGACCCACAACATGTATGCGAAAAAGATTTAATTATGTTATGGTACTTATATTCAATTACTAATTTTTAATTATATAATAATCAAATACAATACGTAATACTCCCTCAGTTGTAGTAAAGTAGCGACAAGTAGTATGAATCATAGTGAGTACATACTTTCAATTTAATTTTAAATGTTACTCCCTCCAATCCAATGTAAATGCAGTTCAAATTTAAACTAAAACCACGATACTTCTTTTTGAATCGGAGGGAGTATTAGTTTAAAATTTCATGTTTCATATCAATTTTTTTATAAAATAAGTTGCAATCGAACTCCGTAGCAACGTGTAGCGTATCATCGATGTAACCGCATCTAATTGGTGTAGCTGTAAGTGGATTGACTTTCTAGGAGTGCAAATTTCTTGCATTGGCCTGTCCGTTGCGCAGACAAGACAATAGTATCATTTTACAAAATCTCTTGTTACCATTACTTGCATAAGACGACAAAGGGACGCAACACAAGAGAATAATCTATGACATTACACGTTGACACTTGCTTGCTTTTAGGCTTGAGTAATTAATTAAGTAGAGTTAGTGCGCCTCTATTCATTTCCACTAATCGGCGCCGCATCCTCTTGCTCGAATCAGGCCGGCGCGGCGCGCCTCATCCTCACCTTCCCTCGTCAAAAGCTGGCCTGCTCATTCGCCTCATTGCCTGCAGTGAGAAGAAAGATAATAAATACTACTGCTGCTGCAATTGATGGAAGTAATTAGGTCCAACAAGGGGACTGTATAAACAAGAGTCGATCCTGCAGACGCATGTATATGCACCCATCCCACCCATGTAAAGCATTGCTTTCGGTGGTTAGGTGAAAAGCTGTGGGATGATTGAGCCGCACATTAGCTCCTCTGTTAGCCAAGGTCAAAAACTCCTGGAGACACGAAGGCTTGGTGCTGCTAAATTAAATTTGCGGTGGTGGTGTCACGCGCACTGCGAGGTTGATAACGTTTTCGGCATCGACCCAGCGCCACACACCCGAGACGATCATCTCGGTGAAAATGCCGGCCCTTCTATCATTTGCATGTGCACGTGGTTTCCTGATAGGTCGGTGATCAACGCGCATTATACTTTGCTTAGTTGCGTCCTTTTTGTCTGGAGCAGTCGTTGTTAGCCGGCAGATGCATCGTTGACGCCTTGCTGTGAAAATAGTCAGGGCTCTTGTTGAATGGTCGGCAGCGTTGGCCTGTGAGCAACACGCTTGATCACACATCTGTCCGATGCGTGTGGTTCACTTCCCAATAGAATAGTAGTACAGCCACAATGGCTATATGGATTGGCACATCTTTATTCCTAAATGTAAGACGTTTTAAGAATTTAATTTAAATTATCAAAACATCTTATAATAGAGAGTGTATGTCATTAATATGTAGCCCTGTTTTCTTTTCTCTCTTAGAGAGGGTGTTGAAGCCGGCTACAAATCTATAACCCACTTTTCTTCTTTCCTCTTCTCACTCCTTCAACTAGGAAAAGAAATCTGACGTCTCACGAGGATGGCAATTCACTTTAGCAAGCATGATAAATCTCGACAAAAAAGTGAACATTGCAAGGATTTACCATGCTTGTCAAACGAAATTGCCACTATCGACAACTTAATTTACCATAAAAGTTATTCGATTTGCCATGATAAAAAATATGCCGTTCTCTTCTAGCCCGTACATGTCATCCTGTTATACTTGCTTCAAAAATCTGTCATTGGATTTGTAGTGAATCCAAAATCTAATGTGCCATCTTTTGTAGCCCGTTCATGTCACCCTATTATACTTGCTCATACTACTGGCTAAAATCATGTTTTATTTTTGGGAAACGCTTCCCTATTTGTAGTTCGATGTGAGGCCCTCACAGCCACAAGTAAACTATTGATTCATGTTTCATCTCACGGCCAAGAGATAAAAATTAAATCATCTTTTAACACCCTCTCCCTTTTTCTCGCAGGCACCTTTCCCCTAATCCCTCACCCTTTACCTTTCTCCCGAATCAATCACCTCCCCTGTGTATCTATGGTACCTCCGACCCTCCTCTCTATCATGGTAAGCATACACCTGCCGCCCCTATACTCTCCGCCAGAGGCGTACAGGTTGGATCCATGCCCCGTCTTACTTCTGGATGCCCCCCCTCCCGACACACACAACAACTGTGCATGTTGTTCTCCATTGCGTCGCTGATGAGCTCACATACCCGTCATTCTCCAATGTTCATCTTTTCCTCCCTAACCCAGGTAGCCATCTTGTTCGGATTATGCTTCGCCATCTCGTATTTTGCAAAATTTAAGTGGCCGCGAGGCACACCGGGGGTGAGATCTATGTTAATCTGTTTTGATTTCATGTACTTGCAGAATTTAAGTTGGTCTAAGATTACAAAACCTCCAATCAAGGTAGATGAGATACGTTTCAAGATAATAATTTTCTGCACCCGAATATTAGTGGCAAGCATGTTATTGTGCATCGTCAAATTTATGTGCTTCCAACACTTCCTACTTATGTGGTGATAGCAAAATATTTTTTTCTTCACAGTATTCATGCTTCCTATGTACGGACAGAATTTCAATCTATTTCCATGCTTCCAGGAAGGTTCCTATGTACTGATTTTTACCATATGCTTCTAATGTAGACATGTATTGCTGCAACAAAACAATATTTCAAGAACACTAAATTTGTGCACCCAAAATTTGCCCAGCAAGCATGTGGACTTATGAAATCAAATTTCTATGCTTCTAGTGCATGGTAGCATCAAATCATGGATTTCGTGTTAGCCATGATTCCAACCTTTTGATTTCTCACATAAGGTTCTATGCTGAGGGCGCGCCCGGATATCAAGACTGGACGTGTCTACTTCAGAGATGGTGAATCAAGTTCACATAACGATCGCCATGACTCAGATGTTCAAGCTCTCGTGGTATACGACCTTAAACACTTCACATTGAAGAAGATCAAAGCTCAAGCAGGGGCACTGCAGCTTCTACCCACTGGTGTCGTGGATCACACCTTCCATCACATGATGGTTATGTCACACTTGAATTAGCGTAATCTGGAAAAATAATTTGTTCAGTCAAAAAAATTTGAATTCGCGTAGTCATGGAACCTTAAACTTTTTTTAGGTTTTTCTATTTGATACGCGTCTGGAAAATAATATGTTCAGTCAAAATTTCATGTTTTTATGCGTGTTTGCCTCTATGTATTTTCCTTTTTAGTGGGTTTTTATTTTCCTTTATGTGTATATTTTGATGTTTATGTTTGTGTAAGTGCATGCATGCAAGTACTATACAAATACGTGTGTAAATTTTATTGGAAGGATTTTTTTCACTATTATATGTTTATTCTTGCATATTTTAATAAGTGCATTTTTTGTGTAAATTGTGTGCAATTTTTTTCATTATTTGTTTTAAGTTTTTTATTCTTCTTTAAGGGTAATACCAATGCTACCAATTCATTTTATCTTAGAAAAATTAAAAAAATGATTTTGTTTGTGTGGGTATACACACAAGTAGTATATAGTGTGCGCATAGATATACTAGAGTGCAAAAATTGCACTATCATTGCTTATTTTATTTTATTTTTAATTTTATTTAAGGTTAATACCAATGCAAATAATTTTTTCATCCTTAGAAAACTTTATATTTTGATTTTGTTTTAATTTTCAAGGAACAAAATATGAATGGAGGAACAAGATGAATAATGACCTTTAATTTTCAATCTAATGTTCCAAATGAATTTGACTGAATGTCCAAAAATAAGACGCCTAATAGACAGTCGTCCTTTTTTTTGTTCTTGCCCATTTGTAGATTGTTCAGTTCACAAATGTGAATTGAAATCATTACTTTTGTTATTTAACTGACTACATGGTACTTTAATTTGCATACAGTATTTTGATCTACAACAATTTTGTTTAAACAACTTGTTTGGTTGATCACAAATCAACATCTTAAAGCTTAATGGTGTAAAATGTTAGTGATTTTTCCTGTGAGAAATGCAATTTACTGTATGATTCTAATTAAAAGATTTAGCATGATGGTTGCTAAATATTATATAATAGAATTTGGGTTTTAATTCTCCCCCTTTCCCCCTCTATTATTATTTTTAATTATGATGTATGTGTGTGAAGCAAATATACCTGCCAAAGCAAAGTATGTGGTGATAATTGCACAAGTGCTTTGCATGTATAGTAACTAGTTTTAGCCACTAGATTAGATAGTACGTACTAATACCTAGTACTAGTGTCTAGCACTACTAGTACGTCAAGGTGGCGTTTTGGCATATGGGACGTGCACTCCTGGTTTTTAAAATATGTTTTAAATATATTTTGAAATGTCAAAAAAAATTCAAACAAAAACTTACCTCTTACATATCGATATTGTACATGCTCACAAAATCGTTTCGCGAAAAAGCGACAACTTATGTGTCGCGTGTGAAAAAAACAAACTCCGGTGTTAGAAAATGCTTTTCACAAGACAACCTTTTGTCTTTTTACACAAGCAAAAAAAAATCGGTTTTCTCCAAAACTTAACGTGCACACATATAATGTCGAAATGTATGCGTCAAATTTTTTTCCGTTCCAATTACCCCATTTAGCAAAAGATTTGCCAGTTGCTACCAGAGTGTTACTAGATTTTATCCCATTTAGTGATCTATCAGGTGAGCCCTGATAATCATGTACACATGATGCGCCGCATTGCAATTTTCTTCTGGTGTTTTTCCCTGAGCTCAAACAAGTTGAATGGCGCACTCAAACACAACTCTTTTTCCCATAGTCATTAGGCGTACCTATGCACCACTTCACCTTGATGAGACACTACTTCACATCACACGACTCTATTCGTTTTTTAAGGAAGATTTAGTTGTTTACACCTCATTCTTCTACACGACATTTGTGTCTAGTTGCTGCATCATATTAAACTTAACTTCATCAACACATTGTGTGCCAAAAAACCCACTAGAGAAAGTATCATCGACCTAAAAACTCAGAGGGTAAAAATTGGCGAAACTTTCGCTAAATGGGGTAATTCAAATGAAAAGTTATTAATTAAGGTAATTGACGTAAAAAAATGTCATAGTATGGGGTAAAAAACTAGAATTCTCTCTTTAAAATATCCCGGTTGTCCAGAGGCCATCTTGTGCCTCCAAGTCTTTAACAACAATATTCTTCAGAATAAAGACCATTTAAAACTGCAAAGCATCTATGCTTGACTGGAGATGCTAGCTACAACTCAATTGGAAATGAAGCACTTGTAAGGAACCTGTAATAACTTTTTCATTTTGTTGCTGACAAACAAAATTAGCACAAGGCATCAGACAAAATAGGTTATGTTGGACCAACATCAAAGTAATTGTTTCCTAGTATATAAAGAGCATACCACATATAATTGTTCTTTCTTGCCTTCTTTAAACCATTTCTTGTGTTATATATCAATCCAAGATAGCCTTTGCTTCATACTTCTTCCCAATGAGATTTTTTCTTAAGGCCTTCAACACTTATAATTGCATTTAATTGCCAGTATCACCGACACCAGGGTTACTTTCAAATGGATTACTCATCCGTTGTGAACTTCCTTAATGAGGCTATCACGGGTATTACCCATCAAAATAAAATATTCTTCTGACTTGGTGTCGGTGATCTAAGCTAGATGGTAACAGGAAGAGTAGGGACACGTCATTTTACCCAGGTTCGGGCCCTCTTGATGAGGTAAAACCCTATGTCCTGCCTCTTATATATTTATTGTAATGGGGTACAAAGCATAGATTGATCTACCTCGAGATCGTATGAGTTTGTCTCTATGCTCTAAACCTTGCTAAGGTGCATGTGTATGAGCATGCGTGGCACTAGAGACTAAACCCACGACTTATATAGATGCCGAGGTACCTAGGTGTTGGGGAACGTAGTAATTTCAAAAAAATTCCTACGCACAAGCAAGATCATGGTGATGCATAGCAACGAGAGGGGAGAGTGTAGTCCACGTACCCTCGTAGACCGAAAGAGGAAGCGTTATGACAACGCGGTTGATGTAGTCGTACGTCTTCACGATCGACTGATCCTAGTACCGAACGTACGACACCTCCGCGATCTGCACACGTTCAGCTCGGTGACGTCCCACAAACTCATGATCCAGCAGAGTGTCGAGGGAGAGTTTCGTCAGCACGACGGCATGATGACGGTGATGATGAAGCTACCGGTGCAGGGCTTCGCCTAAGCACTACGACGATATGACCGAGGTGGATTATGGTGAAGGGGGGCACCGCACACGGCTGAAAACAATCAACTTGTGTGTCTATGGGATGCCCCCTGGCCACGTATATAATGGATGGAGGGAGGAGGAGGCCGACCATCATAGGGCGCGCCCAAAGTGTGGAGTCCTACTAGGACTCCCTAGTCCTAGTAGGATTCCACCTCCCACATGGAATAGAAAAAAGGGAAGGGAGAAGGAGAAGGAAGGAAGGGGCGCCCCCTTTCCCTAGTCCAATTCGGATCAGTCCATGGGGAAGGGGCGCGGCCACCCTTGAGGCCTTTCTCTCCTTTTCTGTATGGCCCATTAAGGCCCAATACGAATTCCCGTAACTCTCTGGTACTCTGAAAAATATCCGAATCACTCGGAACCTTTCCAATGTCCGAATATAGCCTTCCAATATATCGATCTTTACGTGTCGACCATTTCGAGACTCCTCGTCATGTCCCCGATCTCATCCGGGACTCCGAATAAACTTCGGTCATCAAATCACATAACTCACAATACAAATCGTCACTGAACATTAAGCGTGCAGACCCTACGTGTTCGAGAACTATGTAGACATGACCGAGAATCATCTCCGGTCAATAACCAATAGCGTAACCTGGATGCTCATATTGGTTCCTACATATTCTACGAAGATCTTTATCGGTCAAACCGCATAACAACATACGTTGTTCCCTTTGTCATCGGTATGTTACTTGCCCGAGATTCGATCGTCGGTATCTCAATATCTAGTTCAATCTCGTTACCGACAAGTCTCTTTAATCGTTCCGTAATGCATCATCCCGCAACTAACTCATTAATCACATTGCTTGCAAGGCTTATAGTGATGTGCATTACCGAGAGGGCCCAGAGATACCTCTCCGATACATGGAGTGACAAATCCTAATCTCGATCTATGCCAACTCAACAAACACCATCGGAGACACCTGTAGAGCATCTTTATAATCACCCAGTTACGTTGTGACGTTTGATAGCACACAAGGTGTTCCTCCGGTATTCGGAAATTGCATAATCTCATAGTCCGAGGAACATGTATAAGTTATGAAGAAAGCATTAGCAAATGAAATCAGAACGATCATAATGCTAAGCTAACAAATGGGTCTTGTCCATCACATCATTCTCCTAATGATGTGATCCCGTTCATCAAATGACAACACATGTCCATGGCTAGGAGACTTAACCATCTTTGATCAACGAGCTAGTCAAGTAGAGGCATACTAGGGATACTTTGTTTGTCTATGTATTCATACATGTACTAAGTTTCCGGTTAATACAATTCTAGCATGAATAATAAACATTTATCATGACATAAGGAAGTATAAATAACAACATTATTATTGCCTCTAGGGCATATTTCCTTCACTAGGGTTTAGACATGGTCGGTTACAATGCAGGGATAAGCATGTCAACTAGTCAAATACGCTTGAAGCGCACGCCAAACCTCCGTAAGATCTTCATCTTGATTACGCCGAGGGTCGGCTGGCACATCCCATTTTCTAGGGCATATTTCTCCCTTAGTGATTTTGGTGATTGATGAAAATGCATTTGCGGACTAATCTGCATTGAGCATTTCGAGAATCTATCATATGGCACAAGATGATTCATGCCCGCTTGAGCTATTGTGAAGACAGTGTTTTTCTTGCGTTTCATTTTCGGTGGATTTGAGTCGTAGGATCACCGTACTATTAAGAGGGCATCCGCTTCAGAAAGGTTTGGGTAGAATCAACACGTACATAGTATTTTGCACCTTCTTTCTTTCCTGGCAATTGAGCCTGTCCTTCCTCTATGCATGGGCTTCCAGAGCCACTTAAGCGGTAGTACCACTCTGCTCATCGGTAGTACCGCTCCAACCCTACTGCCGCAGTTCAGTGCTACCAACACTTCAGCTTGTTTTTAGCTCCCTGGATATGAGCGGTAGTTCAGCGCGATAGTACAGCTCGCGCGGTACTACGCCCCTGACTAGCATCCACTACCGCGGATCTCCTGAGTCCTGTCTCTACAACGGAAGTACCGCTCCGGCGGAACTACCACTGTTCCACTACCGCACGGAGTATGCTTATATTTTGCTCTCTGGATAGCTCTGTGCCTCGAGCGGATGTAGATCAGTTGCCAGTTGTAGTACCGCCCTGCCTTTATCTACTACAGCTGGTTTCGGGTGTTGTTCACTAAGCGGAAGTACCGCTTCAGCGGCACTACCGCCTCCCTGACCTACTCAGTTGAACGCAATGGTTGGATCTTCCGTGCCAGCTGAATGAGCTACTTCTGCTTGTGCACGGGCTGTGGGTGCATAACGGTTGGATTTCATTCCCCACTATAAAAGGGAGTCATCACTGGTACAACGAGTTGCTATACAAACAGTTTTTAACCCCTTTCCGTGACGTCATTTTAAACCGCCGCCAGGTGAGTGTGTGCGATAGGGTGGTCCTTCCCACACGACCAGAAACCGCGGGGATAGGGAGCCATGATGCATAAGTTTTGTATAACTAAGCGTATGTGATGTCGGCATCTATCACAGACGCGAGTCTTCAGAAAATTGTTTCTGATATCTCCAATATTCCAAACGCTCCATCCTTGCTACTCGTTTGTGCTCGCATTACCATCGCAGTCGGTATTTTATGGTGCTAAGTTTACGATGCGCGACCCATCACAAACACATGATTATAGAACATGTACGATAAGCAGACAATCACGCACATTTACTTTTCCTTGGCTGTACTAGTAAATGGCACATGATGCACGTGTAACGATAGTTATTAACACACATACATGTGAAAAAATGTGGGTAATTTTAAATAGTACTGTCATATTTTGAACTACCATAGGTTGAGTCACGCAACTTATCAGTTAATTAATTGTTAATTGTTAAATTATAAACAATTAAATATGATTCTATGTAATACTAAATTTACACAATTTAGAATACCATGAGAAAAAGCATACCCACTTCATCCCTAAACCTTTGTCGTAATAAAATTTAATACATATTAGATTGACCAATGGAAAGAGTGCTATTTGCAAGTTATTTATCGTTAGAAAGAAAATAATAATATAAACATTAATTATGTTTGGTTTGTTGATCTGAATTTTTCACATAATTTATTGGTAAGAAAAACAATGGTAATAATATTTGTAAAACAACTTTATAAGAGAAAGTAAAAACTATTTAGCTGTAACATGTATTACATTTTTTTACTTTGTTTACATTTACCCAAACTTATAAAACAATTGGTTTCGGCTTGTGCGCCTATACCCAGGCTGCACCATCACATGCTTTATCTCTCTCATCATGATGTGTGCTTGCTAGTAGTTGCTAGTACTCCTAGTCCTACTATACTCTACTGCTACATGTATCACGAGAGTGCTGAAAATTTCTTAACAGTAGCATGCTACAAAGAAAGCAGGGAGAATCACATGCACATTCTAGAAACTACTACTACTACAACTATGAGTTGCAGGCTGACAACATAGGGGAAGGGGCAGCGAATCCCTGCAATGCAGACCGTCAGATTGACATATGCAACGGTCCATATGCAGCCACGTAGACTTGTACCACAAGCCATTAAATTTGAGCCGTCCGATTAGAAAGATCCAACGGTCCATATGACTTGCTATTGGTATACTGTATAGGAAGTATAGATATAGATATGTGAATCGATGTAAGAGTGCATACAGTTGTGCCTATAAAACTGTATGCGAAGTTTGAATATATCCCACATGATTCATCCGTCATACCCGCGTCGGATGAAGACCTATTGCACGCGTTCTTCTATGAGAAAAAGTTTGCGATGCGCACGACATCATAAACAGTCCATAATTGCCAAGCGTGTGTGATAAGGTGATTTTCGCAAACATTTAATAAGAAGAAACTGTGTGCGATGTTGTTGCTAATCTCGCACGTTTTTTTCTTTGCTGAACGTGTGTGCAGTAGAGATTGATCGCACACGTAGTGGATCCGAGAAACGTGTCTGATCTCCATGTTTATTGCAGCTTCCGCAAACCGTGTCGATGTAATCCCTAATTTAATCCATGCATTTAAAAATCACAGATGTTGAATTTGAAAGTAGGCAATCATTTATTTCATATCAAAACATATTTATTACAAATATAGGTTCAAGCATGAATGCATAATTCGATGCACATGTACATATACTGAAGAACTACAGAAGCACCAAGTAAAGAATAATGAACCACAGTTGTACTAAAGACTGTAAAGAGAGAGGCGAAAGACATTCTGGTTGCTGGAGAAGGTGAAGCGGAATGCCCATATTGTGCCCTCCTCCATGCATAATGCACACACGCCTCTAGGCCAACCCCTTGTGATGGCTGCCAGCCCATCCTTCACTGTCTTCATTAGGACTTCACCATGCTCACAGTAGTGTAGATGAAATACTTTAACCTTCATTGCGTGTCCACCAATCTTGTACTTTACGAGGTAATCTTGAGTAAACTTATTTGGGAACCACTGCAAACCAAAAATATTCAGACATTGTTGTCTAACAACTCATTATGGGCAGTAAAAAGAGAAGGCTATGGAGTTTGTAGTTGCCATCGTACAACTCACTGTTGTGTTGGATAGAGCGTAAACAAATAATAGCTCACTGTTGTGTTGGATAGAGCGTAAAAAAATAATTTGATTGTCACCGTTCGTATTTTTTGCTATATCCTTATCAGCAACCTTAACATCAAACAAATATAGCCAAGGTAAACAACATAATCTCCAAATGATAGCTTGAATGTGTTGGTTTCAAAGATCCGTTAAAGTGGATATAAAATGGAAGGGAATGTTACCTACAACAGGCTTAACAGCCACCAAATATTGCAATTCAAACTGGTATTGTTGAAAATGAATAGAACGTGGCTCATGCTTAAACATCACACTGGATGAATGTGTAAGAGAAAAGTATGTTTTTCGTCCCTAAAGTTTCCAAAAAGTACAGACTTCGTCCTTCAACTTGTTTTGGCTACTTTTGGTCCCTCAAGTTTCAAAACCGGTCAAGTTTCGTCCGAAATCCGGTTTCGCTAGAAAACAGGACACGTGGTGTGGTATTCTCCCTCTCCCACTTGCCACGTCGGACCCGCCGTTGGGTCAAATAGACCGCTCGCGCGACACTGTCAGCTCACTCTCCCCTCGTGCTCTTCTCTTCCTCTTCTCCCTCTCTCTGTCCCAACCTCGCCGTCGCCTTGCCCGGCACCGTCGCCTTGCTCGCCGCCAGCGCCTTATTCGCTGCCGGCGCCATGCGAACTCGCAAGGAGATCCTTGGGTGGATGAGTGAGGACAGAAGCAGTTGTGCTCCTACACAGGTAGGTGCAAATTTGTGATCCAGGGTTAGTGATTTGGGGATTTAGGGTTCTTCCTTGGTGATTTAGGGTTCTTCCTGTGTTTCGTTGAATAGGTCTATATGCCTACCGAATCGATATCCGCAAAGTGCCACTCGCAATCGAAGATCCAGAGTTCTGCGGCCTGGAAACCGAGAGCAATTTTAGTTGTTTTTGTGGATTTTTGCTGGTGAGAAAGGTTGCTTATGAAGGTGTCAACACTGGCAGAAGGTTCATTTGTTGCATGCGGCAGGTGAATTTAGTTGTCGCATTCATTTCTTTTACCAAATCTGTATGAGAATGTTCAAATGAACTGATGCAATTTATTTGAATTTTAGGATGAACAAGCATGCGATTTTCTGATGTGGTATGATCCTGAATGGTCTGCACCAATGCAGAGATCTATCAATGCACTTTATGCAGATAAGTTGAAGGCTGAAGATTGTAAGATGGAATTGGAGCTCATGTTGGCCGATAAGTTATCTGACATGGAAGAAAAAGAGAAGAAAAGCCAGCACAAGATGTTATCCAAGATGAAGGCAATGAAGATGGAGCTAAACAAGAAGGATCTGTTTATCTGTGTGTTACTTGGTGGCAATATAGCTTTATTTGCAGTTCCAGTTGTGCTTATTGGACTGAAAATGTAACGTTTTAGTAAGTAGCAGTGCTAGCTGTTGCCAAGAACTAAAAGTAATAGGTTAAGATGCTATCTATGTTAGTTTGTTGTGCTTAATATAAGCACTGACCAGTTGTACCTATTTCAGTTGACATTATAAGCACTAAATTATTCTGTACTAAATTGTGCTCTATGCTCTGCTACATATTGGCTTGATCTCTCTTTAGCAGTTGGAAAACAAGTAGGCACACATATTCAACAGGAAATGAGAGCAAGCACACAAGTTTCGGTGCTTGAAACACAACCCAGGTTCAACTTAAGAAACATAGCCCAGGTTCATCTTGTTCAGTACTAAATGGGACACACATGTTCAACAAGAAATGAGAGCAAGTACGCAAACAACAGTGTTCAAATTTAACTGGACACATGAGGTAAGAAGGAAACAAACACACAAGTTTCTTGAACATACACACTGGACTCACTCAAGCAGCTTGTTGGGCACTTTTTTTGCTCTTTAATTTGGTCCACTGAAGTTGGTGTTAGCAGCTCCAAAACGGAAATTCATAGTAACTCCTGAGCTGCTGCTAACATTGACATGAACATTCTTCACAGTGGCCTTTGAGGTAGCAGTGACCTTGCTCTGAGGTGGTTTGAAAGGCTTGAATCTGCTAACATTTGAAGGTGGCCTTCTTGAAGTAGATGGAATGTCTGATGGAGCTTTTCTCTTGCCGCTCACATTAGTGCTTTCCTATGAGGGTTGCACAGGACCCTGCAAGCATTTTCATTAAGCTATGTTTCACATAAAGGAGTGTTATTACACTGAAAATAAGCTAGGAACATAGCTAAACACTCACCTTTGTAGTTGGCCTAGAACTAGCCTTTGTAGCTGGCCTAGAACTACCCTTTTTAGTTGGCTTTGCACTAGAATTCCTAGCAGTTGGGGCACTGCTAGCAGATGGTTTAGGAGCAGTACACTTTGTTTTTGTTGTGACCTGTGCATTTGCAAACAGAGCATCTACTGATTGTGCCAACTTTACCCATCCTGTGCTTAGGTGTAGTGGGTTTCTCTCCCTTCCCTTTCTTCCTCTCAGTCATTGGCCTTCATGGCATTTTCACATTCCTGGAGCTGCTGGCCTAGGTCTGTTGGATTCAGGACAAGTTGCCATACCATCTACCGGCTGTAGGAAGTGTGAGTATGTTGCCTTGAAATTCTCCACTGAAAAGCAGCTAGCAACATAGAAATGTCATTTGTGACCATGTGTATAGCACAAACAACATGTGCACATGGTAAACCAGAAAGTTGCCAGTACCTACAGCTACATGTCCAGTTAGTCAAATCAACTTTGAATCTATACTGCACTCTTTGTGTCACTTTAAAGCAGTTATTGCCATTAGATATGGTAGTGCAATGAGCTGACTCATTGATCATCTTTTCAAGTTTTTTCATAATGTTTGGACAAATAGTACCACTCCACATTGTCCACTTATCATTGTTCTCTTGTATCCTTACCATGATTTTCCTTCTAATGGTCTCTTGCATAGTAATAACAACAAATAATCTAGGTTCCACAATCCACTTATTAAAGCTCTCACACATGTTGTTGTTTACACTATCATAGTTGGATCCTAGCCTCATCCTTGCTCTGCTCCAGTGACATGGGTCTGTTTTAGTGACAGCCCTCGCACCCATAACATTTTCCTTGGCCAACTTCTCCCTAGCATGATTGGACAGAGCTACATTTGATGCTTTTGCACATCTCCAAAACAGTTTCTGCCAGTCCTTGTTTCTGAATTTAAGTCTCCAGTTAGCATATATATATATATATATATATATATATATATATATATATATATATATATATATATATATATATATATGTCTGGCACAATTCCGATGCTCAGCCAATGGTGCCCAATTCTGAATTGCTGTTATAATTGCCTGAGAAAAGAAATTGTTAATTAGCATTTGCAATTTGCAAAAAGTAGCAATAAATTATGAAGATCCCTAAATTATGAGATGGGCAGATTAATGCAGCACTCACTTTCTGCTGGTCAGATATGAACACCCAGCCTTGACCATCCTCCACTCCCAAATCTCTAAACAGTACATCACAGAACCAATCCCATGAGTCATTATTCTCCTTCTCAACTACTGCCCATGCAATTGGGTACATTAGGTTATTTGCATCCCTTTCTATAGTACAGAGAAGCTCTCCATTTGTTGTGCTTTGAAAAAACATCCATCCATTCCTACTACTTTTCTACAACCTGCCTTGAAACCTTCTTTCAGAGCAGCCAAGCACACATACATTCTCAAAAATCTTGGCACTCTTTCCTTTGGATCAAGTTTGACAACAATAGTGCTTATTGGATTGCTCCTCAGCAATTCCAACTGATAATCAAACACTTTTGAGTATTGGAACTTGGTGGAATCATACACTCTCTGCTTCACAATTTGTTTTGCTCTCTTAATTTGTGTTGTGCTCACATTTGCAAACATGTCCTCTTGCACATGTGCTTTCAAGCTGTCAATCTTCCATCCTGGGTGGCCTCTAATGAGCTTATCATATTTTTGTGCAATCCTAACTGAAGTGACCAGCTTATTATCCTTCCTTTTTGGGCAACAATGCTTATCTCTGAAAGATGTCACCTGCCAACTATTGTCCTACTAAGTAAACAGAACCAGGGGCATGTCCCCCAATCACACTCTGCTCTGCACCTTACAGAATCATTTTTCTTAAACCTAATTAACCTTCTGTGATGCAGTCCATAAGTAATTATTGCTTTTCTGAACTCTTCCTTTGATTCAAATTTCATACCAAGACAGAACTCTGGTACTTCTCCTCTGTCTTTGTACACATGAATTTTTTTAGGTTTGGTGACAACCTCTTCATCACTGTTTTCTTCGAAAGAGTCATTAGAATCTGAGCTGTCTGAGTTGCTTTCAACAGCTACATCCTCTCCAACATTTTCCCTTGAACCTATTGCTGCATTTGTAATGAACACTTCATCTAAAATGTCTATGTTGTCAGCCCTGAGTTTCTTCTTATACTCCACATAGTAAACATTGATCTTTCTTGCTTCTTCATCATCCTCAGATGCTGACTCATCATCAAGGAAGTAATCACTGTCCTCTTCATCGGACTCTTCACCTTGTGCATCACTATTCCCCTCTAATCTGGGCAATTGCTCTTCTAGCATGACTACACTTCAGGGGGTGTACTGTTCCTCTTCCTCCCCATCAGAGCCTGTTGTTGCAACTGATTCTTCCTCATAATCACTATCAGCCCCATCAGCAGGAGCATGCTTCTCAACATACACATCTGCAACTCCTCCATCACAAACAAACTCAGCCATCTTAAGAACTGTGTTGTCATCATGCAGAAAAACAAGTCCATCATTCATCTCTTTTCCTGGAACTAACCAATAAAACTAACATTGTATCCCCTCCACATCAGTGCAATGATCTCTTAAATGCCCCAAAAGCTCGGGCAAAGAAATATTATCTATGTCAATGTCTGACATAGCTTCACTTCCTCCCAAATACATCATGTGGTTCCCATTTTTCACAAATTCGCCATTGGAATGGAACACAAAATGAATTAAATCCAGAGGGTCCATTACTCCCTACAATAGATGGAGACAAATTTCAGATTCGGTACAACCTAAATGGATGGCATCTACCTACAAATCCAAAAGAATATATGCAAAAAATACATGAAGGTCTGCCGGTGGTCGCTGTCCTGATAGTTCTCGTCGTCGCCGATGTATACTGGATCGGCACCGCCGCAGCCGCAGCACTACACCCGCCCGTGCCGCCATGTAGATCTGCGCCTAGGTATACTCGATCGGCATCGCCATACTTGCGCCGCCATCCCTGGCTCCGACGCCAACGCCGACCACCATGCCAAATCGGGATCCGCCGCCTCCAAGTCTAAGGTTTGGGAGAGAGGTCACAGAGGAAAGGGAAATGGGGAGAGAGTGAAGATGACGTCGCGCGAGCGATCTGTTTGACCCAATAGCAGGTCCTACGTGGCAAGTGGGGGAGGGAGAATACCATGCCACGTGTCCTGTTTTCTAGCGAAACCGGATTTCGGACGAAACTTGACTGGTGTTTAACCTTGAGGGACCAAAAGTAGACCAAAACAAGTTGAAGGATGAAGTCTGTACTTTTTGGGAACTTGAGGGACAAAAAACATACTTTTTGGGAAATGAAATAAAGGGCATGTGTTAACTACACCAGGCATAACTGGAACCAAATATAGCAGTTCAAACTGGTACTGATGAAATCGAGCTGCACAGTTCTGACTTGCACATAATGAACATCACATTGTGAATGACTGAAATAAACAAGGCTTAAATGATCAGTATAACAACCAAATATAGCCATTGAAAATTGGACAGGGTCTCACTGCAACCAACCTAACAAGCAAATACAGATAAACAAGGCATATGCTTGAAAACTGGACAAATGCTCACTACAACTAACCTAACAAGCAAATATAGATAAACAAGACATATGCTTGAAAACTAGACAAATGCTCACTACAACCAACCTAACAACCAAATATAGATAAACAAGGCATCTGCTTGATAACTGGACAACTGCTCACTTCAACATACCTAACAACCAAATACAGATAAGCAAGGCCTCTACTCACTATAAATAACCAAATATAGCCATTCATGGAACTGGAGTGGACAATTCATACTTAAACACCACATAGCCCTATTGAACATTACATTTTTGCATAACTGATAACCCACAAGTATAGGGGATCATTTGTAGCCTTTTTCGATAAATAAGTGTGTCGAACCCAACGTGGAGCTAAAGGCAGAACAAAATTCCCTCAAGTTCTATCGACCACTGATACAACTCTACGCACGCTTAACGTTTGCTCTATCTAGAACAAGAATAAAACTAGAAGTACTTTGTAGGTGTGGATAGGTATGCAAGATAATAAAGAACATGAGACTAAAAGTTAGGTGTTGTTTAAATAAAGAAACAATTAACTTAGTAAAACGAGATTTAGTGGTGGTAGGATTTGCGGAGTTGTCCCTTAGCAATTGACTATGTTACTAGACCGACAAAGAAGTTTTTTGTGGGAGAGGCCACCTTACTTGGAATTCTATGCACTTGCGATTGGAACTATTAGAAAGCATCGCAACTACTAACCTTCATTAAAGTAAAACCCAACCATAGCATTAAGATATATATTGGTCCCACTTCAATCCCGTACGTATCATTTTCTATGTTTAGGTTGAAGCTGCTGTCACCCTTGCCCTCGAATGCATAGTCCTATCAACGTACAACTAACCCTATGGTGTGATCCACACATGCGCTCATATGATGGGCACCAAAGGACAACAACATAACCACAAGCAAATTAAACCAACCATAGCAATTCACAAATTACCGATAGGACAAAAAAAATCTACTCAGACATCATAGGATGGCAACATATCATTGGATAATAGTATGAAGCATAAAGCACCATGTTCAAGTAGAGGGTATAGAGGGTTGCGGGAGAGTGGACTGCTGAATACAGATGGGGGAAGGTGATGAGGATGTTGGTGAAGATGGCAGAGTTGTTGGAGTATATCATCGTCAGACGATGATTCCCCCAGTGGTGTTCCAGCGCCACCGGGAGAGAGGGGGAGAGAGCCCCACCTTCTTGTTCTTCCTTGGCCTCCCCCCTAGATGGGAGGAGGGTTCCCCCTCTGGTCCATGGTTGGCATGGCGGCGGAGGGGTGAGAGCCCCTCCGAGATTGGATATGTCTCTCTGTTCTCTTCTGTTTTTCGTTTTTTGCTTTCTGGCCGAAAATTATTTCCTATATTCCAGGAGATTCGTAACTCCGATTGCGCTGAGATTTTAACACGATTTTTTCCGGATATAAGCTTCCTTGCACCAGAATTAGAGCTCCAACCGACTTACAAGGAGTTCACAACCCACCACCACGCGCCTGGGCTACCTGGCGTGCCCAGGTGTCTTGTGGTGGCTGTGGGCCCCCGTTTGCGATGATTCCACCTTCAAAAAATCCCAAATATTCCAAAATAATTCTCTGTAAATTTTTATCGCGTTTGGACTTCGTTTGATATGGATATTCTGTGAAACAAAAAAACATGCAACAAAGAGGAACTGGCACTGGGCACTAGATCAATAGGTTAGTCCAATAAATCATATAAAATGTTGCCAAAAATATGTGAAAGTTTTTATAATATTGGCATGAACAATAAAAAATTATAGATACGGCAGAGATGTATCAGCACCCCCAAGCTTAATTCATGCTCGTCCTCGAGTAGGTAAACGATAAAAAAGATAATTTTTGATGTGGAATGCTACCTAGCATAATCTTGATCATATATCTAATCATGGCATGAATATTAAGACACGAATGATTCAAAGCAATAGACTATAATTTGACATAAAGACATCAATACTAAGGCATCCCAACAAACAATCGTGTCTTTCAAAAAATCAATGCTAAAGAAACTATCCCTACAAAATCATATAGTCTTGTCATGCTCTGTCTTCTTGACACAAAGTATTTATCATGTACTACCCCTGTGTGAGCCAAGAAATTGGTTCATACTTCTTAACGTGCTTCAGCTTTTTCAACCCTCACGCAATACATGAGCGCAAGCCATGGATATAGATGGGTGGAATAGAGTATGATGATAGGGGTAAATATAAAGAAGACAAAAAGGTAAGAAAGTCTCACATCGACGCGTAACCAACGGGCTATGGAGATGCCCATCAATTGATATCAATGTGAGGAGTAGGGATCGCCATGCAACGAACGCACAAAGAGTTATAAGTGTATGAAAGCTCAACATGAAAACTAAGTGGGTGTGCATCTAACTCTATAATGAAAAATTCCCACTAGTATATGAAAGTGACAACATAGGAGACTCTCTATATGAAAAACATGGTGCTACTTTGAAGCACAAGTGTGGTATTTGCATGCCCCTTCTCTCTTTTTCTCTCTTTTTTCCTTTTTCTTTCTTTTTTTCTTGGGTTCTTTTTGGCCTTTTCATTTTTTATTTTTTCATTTTATATTTGTCCGAAGCCTCATCCCTACTTGTGGGGGGAATCATAGTCTCCATCATCCTTTCCTTACCGGGACATGCTCTAATAATGAGTAATGATGATCATCACACTTCTATTTACTTACAACTCAAAAGAAATAAAAATTACAACTCGATACCTAGAACAAAGTATGACTCGATATGAATGCCTCTGGCAGTGTGCCAGGATGTGCAATGATCTAGCATAGCAGAGATATCAAAAAATGGACAAGCCATGGAAGTATCATACTAGCTATCTTAGGATCATGCAAAGCAATATGACAATGAATGCTCAAGCCATCAAAATGTTAGCGGTGGAAGTTGCATGGCAATATATCTCGGAATGGCTATGGAAAGGCCATAACAGGTATGTATGGTGGCTGTTTTGGGGAAGATATAATAAGGCTTATGTGTGATAGAGCGTATCATATCACGGGGTTTGGATGCACCGCAAAGTTTGCACCACGCCTTGAGGTGAGAAAGGGCAATGCACGGTACCGTAGAGGCTAGCAAATTGAGGGAAGGTAAGAGTGCGTATAATCCATGGACTCACATTAGTCATAAAGAACTCATAAACTTATTGCAAAAGTTTATTAGCCCTCGAAGAAAAGTATTACTACGCATGCCCCTAGGGGGGAGGTTGGTAGGAGTTAACCATCGCGCGCCCCCGACCTCTACATAAAGGAAGACAATCAATAATAAATCATGCTCCAACTTCATAGCATAATGGGAGACTATACGTGCATGCTTCGGGAATCACAAGCCTAACACCAATATTCCTACTAAACACAACCATTTACTAGTACTTTCCACATATTATCATCTCTATATGGCAAAACTATTGCAAGGAATCAAACACATCATATTCAGTGATCCACAAGTTTTATGTAGGATTTCATTACTAACCATGCAAATGACCAATCCCTTTTGACTCTCTAAATAGATATAAGTGAAGCATGAGAGTTTAATTATTTCTACAAAAGACCATGCTCTAACAAATATAAGTGAAGGAAAAGATCATTCAACAAATAATGGTTTTCCATGCGAAGAGAAACAGGCAATCCAAACTTCAAATGATATAAGTGAAGCACATGAAGCATTCTATAAAGCCATACTCAAAAGATATAAGTGAAGTGCAATGAGCATTCTAAAAATCAACCATGGAATATCTCATACCAGCATGGTGCATAAAAGAAAAATAAAAACTAAACACAAAAGACGCTCCAAGATTTACGCATATCACGTGAAGGAAACGAAAACGAAAACATACTGATACTTGTTGAAGAAAGATGGGATGCCTTCCGGGGCATCCCCAAGCTTAGACACTTGAGTCTCCTTGGATATTTACTCGGGTTGCCTTGGGAATCCCCAAGCTTGAACTCTTGCCTCTCCTCCTTCTCCTCATATCGAGACGCCCTCGATCTTTGAACACTTCATCCACACAAAACTTAACAGAAAACTTGGTGAGATCCATTAGTACAATAATGCAAATCGCTACGTTAAGTACAGTTGCCAACCCATTCATATTTTGTTTTTGCATTGTAGCTGCTGTATTATTACTTTTCCATGGCTTATACCACCGATAAAATTGATAGTTTCATCAAAACAAGCAAAACAATGCATCAAAACAGAATCTATCGTAAACAGGACAGTCTGTAGCAATCTCGATATTCAACATACTTATGTAACACGAAAAATTCTGAAAATTTAGGAAAAAATAGAAAAATTGCATAGAAATATTGTGTAAAATTTCAGAATTTTTGCATGCTCCAGTAAAAAATTTAAATTCATGCACTGCATCAAAAGTTTCTGTTTTTGCACCGCACATACCAACAAGCAATCTAATCATCCTAAAGGTAAACCATGGCACATTATTTTTATAGTACAATGGATTTGTACAAGTGGATAATTATTTTTGTGAGAAGCTTCCATGAAAAATTTACATTGTTTCCATGAGCATGAACACAAGTGTTCAAGGTCGACCCTCACTTTTCCAATGCATCACCTTTCAATCGCTTCTCTTTTGAAGAATTTTTAAGTTCCCCTCTATATTTTTTGTTTTTAAACTTTATCAAAGCACTCAACAGAAAATAAATGACTCTGTAAAACTTCTGGGTTGTCTCCCTGGTAGCGCTTTCTTTAAAGCCATTAAGCTAGGCATAAAGTGCTCTAGTAACCGATCCACCCGGATCCCAAGGTATATCAAAGCCAATTTTAATTAGCAATGCTTAATATTTAGTAGTGAGCACAAAGCAACATATATCATGCAATGACGAAGTCTAACTCTCTTCCTATGCATCGGCATGTCATAAAATAACAATTCATGCACATCAAGTAAAAGACAATACATAGCATAAGCAGTTTCTTGCAATTTTATCGTGTTCGAAACATAGAGAGGCGGAGATGTAGTTCCTCTCTCATAATAATTTCAAGTAGGAGCAGCAAGCATATGCATATTATATTCATCAAAATCATCATGTGCAACGGTAAAAGGCAACCCATCAATATAATCCTTAACAAGAGCAAGCTTCTCCGATATAGTGTAGTTTGGAGAATTCAAAAAGATAATAGGACTATCATGTGTGGGTGCAATAGTAAAAAATTCATTATTAACATAAGGAACTATAGCAACTTCATCTCCATAAGCATAATTCATATTGGCATCATGGCCACAAGCATAGCAAGCATCAAGTTCATCAAAAAGGGATATTTAAAATGAATCAATGGGATCATAGCAATTATCATAGCATTCATCCTTCGGTAAGAACGAAGGAACATTAAACAATGTATGAGTCGAAGAGTTACTCTCATTAGAAGGGGGGCATGTGTAGCTAATCCGCTCTTCCTCCTGTTGTTCTTCGCTCTCCTCATCATCTTTTTCATCCAATGAGCTCACAGTTTCATCAATTCCTTCTTCCATAGACTGCAAAATATTAGTCTCTTCTTGGACAACGAAGACTTTCTCAATAAGTACATCAATATCGGAATTGTATTTATAATTCTCATAGCAATATTTAAGTATAGCAATCTTTTTAGGTCTATAAACATCATCATCAAAAGTTTCATTCTTTTCAAACAAAGATTCAAATTTCATAAGCACCCTTAAAATCAACAAATTCTTCTATTCGTTCCACATCATAATAATCATATCTACCATTAGCATAAGAAGACAAGGTTTCATTATCAATAAATTTGCATGAAAAGGGATGGTGTGGAGCCTTCATCGTAGAGCAACAAGTATAATCAGATACCAAGCATCGTTCTCGAGCATACCAATGCAACATATGAATTTGATCCCATTACAATTTCCCTTTTTGAGTCAAGCGATAATCCCTAAAGTATTCACATTGATCCAACGTGTCTACCATTATCAAGTTGAATGGGGTTTTCTCAGAATTATCAAAATATTTTTTAATATTTTTCACATAACGAGCATCGAGGGTTTTAGGAGGTTCCCCATCTCCATGAGTAGCAAGTACAACTAATTTTTTTGTATTTCGTGTTCCATATCCATAACTAAAGGTAGAGAACTAGTTAGAACAAAAAAAAACTACTTAGTGATAAAGCAAACAAGCACACACGAGAATATTCACCCCATGATATTGCTCCCCGGCAACGGCGCCAGAAAAAGGTCTTGATAACCCCCAACTATAGGGGATCATTTGTAGACTTTTTTGATAAATAAGAGTGTCGAACCCAATGAGGATCTAAAGGCGGAACAAATATCCCCTCAAGTTCTATCGACCACCGTTACAACTATATGAACGCTTAACGTTTGCTTTACCTAGAACAAGAATAAAAATAGAAGTACTTTGTAGGTGGATAGGTTTGCAAGATAATAAAGAACGTGAAAATAAAAGTTAGGTGCTGTTTAAATAAAGAAAGAATTAACTTAATAAAATGAGTGTGATTTAGTGGTGGTAGGATTTGCGGAGTTGTCACTTAACAATTGACTATGTTACTAGACCGATAGCAAGTTTTTATGTGGGAGAAGCCACTGCTAGCATGTCGTCCCTTACTTGGAATTCTATGCACTTATGATTGGAACTATTAGCAAGCATCCTCAACTACTAACATTCATTAAGGTAAAATCCAACCATGGCATTAAGATATATATTGGTCCTCCTTCAATCCTGTACGTATCAATTTCTATGTTTAGGCTGAAGCTGCTGTCACCCTTGCCCTCCAATGCATAGTACTATCAACGTACAACTCACCCTATGGTGTGATCCACACGCGCGCCCATATGATGGGCACAAACACTACAAAAAAAGACACATGCGTGACATTTTGGGCCGAACGAATTTTTTCTGTCATGCTTATGACACTTCTATGACGACAACTATGACAAAACCCGGTATCATCATAGATGTGGCGGGCTCCTACTTCTATGACAAAAAATCATGACAAGAAATGGGCTTTTTGTCCTGGGCGGGCCGGAGACGCAGCTGCATGACATTCTTTGGGCCGTCCATGACGGAAAAAACCATGGTAGAAGCAAGGGCGAGGAAAATATCGAGGAGTTCCCGGTTACGGTGGGTGGTCGGGGGCCGAGCGATGCGCGTTTCACTCGTACACGTATGCGCGTGGGTGCAAGGCGTTGGGCTCTAACTAAACCCGAGCAAGCCGTTCGCCTACTAAATCCGAGTGATTGCACTGCAGGCTACGCGTTACTGAACCCGAGCGATCGATTGATCTGGCTGTTAACTGAACCCGATCGAGCGATTCCTTCACTACTGCTACTAACTGAAGCCGATCGAACCCTGCTGCCTCCTTCCCTCGATGAACAGTGAGCGTTGTTGGGGGGGGGGGGTGGATGAAAAGTTCCCGGTGGGGGGTTGGATGAACATGACCCCCTGGTAGTAGAGGACATTGCCGCTGGATGAACAAGACCCCGATCGAGCCGGTTGGGGTGGATGAACAGGACCCCGTGGAGGGCTGGATGAACAAGACCCCGTGGAGCGCTGGTTGAACAGTCCCGTGGAGGGGTGGTTGAACATGACCCCGTGGAGAGGGCTGGTTGAACAGTAGCCGGTGGAGGAGCGGTGGAGGCTGGATGAACAGGAACCCGTGGATGAACAGTCGCAGGTGGAGGCTGGAGGAGGTCGATGGTGGATGAACAGTAGCACGTGGAGGCAGTCGATGGTGGAGATGAACAATATCCTATGGAGTCCCGTTTTGCGGTACACCACACCCCTCCCGATGAATAGGACCCACGTTTCGACCGCAGCGCTCCAACACAAGTCCGCTTCCTCCGTTTTGCAGTACGCCACACCCCTCACGATCAACAGGACCCCATTTCGACCGTCGGAGGTCCAAGAGAAGTCCGTTTCCTCCGTTTTGCGGTACGCCTCCCGATGAACAGGATCTCGTTTTGACCGTGGCCGTTCGAACACAAGGCCATTTCCTCCGTTCTGCGGTACGCCGGGCCTTGTTTCGATCGGCTGTTCCGTCCAAGCCAGTTGGCTCCCGATGAACATGACGCATTTCGACCCAGTCGGTTGCCTCCCGATGAACAGGACGTTGTTTTTCCGTTCTGACCCAGCTGGTTTGCTTCCCGATGAACAGGATGCCGTTGCTGCCGTCTGTTGCCTCTCCATGTACAAAAGCCCTGGCCATCCGTATATATATGCGCGATTACGCGCTCAAGACCCCGCGCGTATGTACGTACGTGGCTGTATTTTTTGCCCTATGGCTGTACGTACGTGTACAGGACTTAGACATGACTGTGTGAACTGCGATGTCGGGTGCTCTACAATGACACATGCCGCTGCTTACTCGGCCACGGTTCATACTTGCAGAGAGACCGATCGACCAGTATGTACGTACACGTTCGCGGCCAGACAGACAACGCTACGTACGCTTTGACCGGGTGGGTCCCAGCGGTCAGGGAGAATAATGACCCACTTCCTTGGGTGCAAAGATATAGCTGCTCGGTCCCAGCTGTCAGGGGGATGAATCATTTTTATTTTGCGACTAATAAGAAGGCACTTCCTTGTGTTCGAAGATGTAGCTGGTGGGTCCAGCTGTCAGCCTCACCGCCTAAAGTCCTCTTCTGATGGTTGTCCTCCGTTGACCATGTTGACCACGCCGCGTCGAGAGCACCAAGGCGGTGGACGACGGAGAGGCCTAGGAAGGGAACGACGCAGAGGCGGGGAAGATGCGGTAGTGGATGTCCACGCGGAGGGGAGTACGTGGGTTGACTGCTTCGGTTGTGGTGTGAGGCTGCCGTTGCGGGAGAATAACAGGAGGTGTGGTTGAGTATAGAGGGATGGCATGGCCAGCGGTGGTAGTACAGCCGGACATGGGAGGCAGGAGCAGGCGGCACGGTCGGTGCTGGTTTGGGCGGCTGGAGCAAGAAGACCAGAGGTTGAAGAAGCATGACGGCCGTTGGATGGACATCGTACGGTCACTACGGCTAGAATCGTTTATATTGACTAAGCTGACAAAGCCCATGGTACACGTCAACTTAGTAGGCCCATAGGTCAGCCTCCGAAACGGTGCGCCCCAGATGTCAGGGGGAGGAATTATTTTTTGGGCGGCTGAAGCAAGAATATCTGAGATTGAAGAAGAAGCACGACATCCGTTGGACGGACATCCAACGGTCACAGCTGCTAGAACCGTGTGTTGACTATAAGTTGACAAAGCCTTGCATACACATCAACTTAGTTATTTTTAGGGGACGCGTCAACTTTGTAGGCCCACAAGTGTGTGGCAGAGAACATATAGCCCATTTGTGATTTGTAAGAATGTTCAACCCATTTTTGAATTCTAATGAAATTTACTATAGCCCATTTACAGTTTGTGAAAAGTACAACCCATTTTCTAGCTAGGACAACGATTAATAATTTCAACCAACCGCTCAAAACATAATTCAATAAAATTTCCCACATTTTGACGGGATCCGAAATATTTTTATCCCGAAATTTCTAGTCAGATTACAAATAATTTCAAAATAAATTTGTATTACATAGAAATCCAACGAAATATTGCGTGCGCAACAATTAATAAAATGAAAATTTTCAAAATCCAAAATAATATTTTTAAACTAATTACGTGTTTGGTGCATTTTTTATAGTTACTGCCCAGTTTTTATAATTACATCCTATTTATTATTTCTTAAAGCCCATTTTCTTGTTAAGCCTAATGCATCCCTCCTAGAAAAGATTTGCAGCCCAGCGGGACGGAGAATGACAAGTTGACCTTGCCTGGGTATCCCTAAAAAAAGTATAGCTGGGTTAGCCATTTTCAGCTTGAAAAAAAATTAATATCAGGGCTGAATATCTGTCCTGGGCTAGACAGGCCACAACCCGCCCAGTTAATACCCTTCTCTCCTCTGAACAACAACAAAAACATCGCTCAAGAAAAACTCAAAAACACAAATACTGCTCGAGCTGCTTGGTCCCAGTTGTCGGCTGCTCCTTATGCAATTCTCTCGTTTATTGACTACATAGGTTGACAATGGTGTGGGACCATGATGTCAGGAAACCAGGAGGAAGAAAAAAATTATTTGTATATAATAAGGAGGCACTTGCGTACGTGAGGATATGGCCCAGGTGGGTCCCCACTGTCATCCTCTCCAAATAAAGTAATCTCCTCATTCCTCATGTTCGTTGACCATGTTGACAACGCGAGACGACGGTGCCACGGTGAGCGCAACAACTCGAAGGACGACGGAGAGGGCCTCGCGGGCCCTACGGATGGTCTGATACAGCGCCCGCTGCTCATACAGGAAGCCAGGATCATAGGGCCACATGTCCGCGACGGCATTGTCGTTCGCTTGTTCGCCGGTGCTCGTTGAGGAGACGGAGGTTGCAGCACAGTTCCTCCTGCGTTGGTAGCTCTTCCGCCATTATGGCATCGAAGTGCGGCCACACCTGCTGTATGGTGAAAACGGCATGAACCGGCTTGGACAGTGGCACTGGCTCCTGGTCCGGGTTACGCCCATCGCTCGATTATCGCCGCCAGCTCGGCGAGCTTCGCCGGCAAGCCAAAGATGTTCTTTGCCGGACCGACCACCGCCAAGCACGAGTCGACCGCTTCGAACACCTGACCACCTCCCTTTCCCGCGCGCGCTTTCCGCCCAAAACGGTTAGCGCTGCCCCCGCCGCTTCCCTGTGTAGGCGATTGCTCCGCATTCAAACGACACAAGTGTTGTCCGTTCGTCCGTCTGCCAACTCCGGCGCCACCCGTCCGTCCCTCCGCCGCCCATCATTGCTATATAAACTGCTGCACCGACCATAGCCGCAGTCATCCGCCTCCGTTCCCTTTCTCCAGTCCACACCACTACTGCCCACCATGGCTTCCTCACACTCCAGCGCTCTTCAGGACGGGCGGACGACGGACCACAAGGAGATGGTAGCGATTGTTGCCGACTGGCTGGCCGGCAGGCAGCCGGAGGACGACGACATCCCAATGGAGAACATGGTAGTCGACGATCCGGCGCCAACTCCCTGATACGTCTCCGTCGTATCTACTTTTCCAAACACTTTTGCCCTTGTTTTGGACTCTAACTTGCATGATTTGAATGGAACTAGCCCGAACTGACGATGTTTTCAGCAGAATTGCCATGGTGTTATTTATGTGCAGAAACAAAGTTCTCGGAATGACCTGAAACTCCACGGAGATTATTTTTGGAAATAATAAAAAATACTGGCGAAAGAATAAAGGCCAGGGGCCCACACCCTTGCCACGAGGGTGGGGGGGTGTGCCTGCCCCCTGGGCGCGCCCCCTGCCTCGTGGGCCCCCTGGATCTCCACCGACCTCAACTCCAACTCCATATATTCATGTTTGGGGAGAAAAAAATCAGAGGGAAAGATTCATCACGTTTTACAATATGGAGCCGCCACCAAGCCCTAAAGTCCCTCTCGAGGGCTGGTCTGGAGTCCGTTCGGGGATCCGGAGAGGGGAACCCGTCGCCATCGTCATCATCAACCATCCTCCATCACCAATTTCATGATGCTCACCGCCGTGCGTGAGTAATTCCATTGTAGGCTTGCTGGACGGTGATGGGTTGGATGGGATTTATCATGTAATCGAGTTAGTTTTGTTAGGGTTTGATCCCTAGTATCCACTATGTTCTGAGATTGATGTTGCTATGACTTTGCTATGCTTAATGCTTGTCACTAGGGCCCGAGTGCCATGATTTCAGATCTGAACCTATTATGTTTTCATGAATATATGTGAGTTCTTGATCCTATCTTGCAAGTCTACAAATCACCTACTATGTGTTATGATCCGCAACCTCAAGTGACAATAATTGGGACCACTCCCGGTGATGACCGTAGTTTGAGGAGTTCATGTACTCACTATGTGTTAATGCTTTGGTTCGGTACTCTATTAAAAGGAGGCCTTAATATCCCTTAGTTTCCGCTAGGACCCGCCACTACAGGCGGGTAGGACAAAAGATGTCATGCAAGTTCTTTTCCATAAGCACGTATGACTATATTCAGAATACATGCCTACATTACATTGATGAATTGGAGCTAGTTCTATGTCACCCTATGTTATGATTGTTACATGATGAACTGCATCCGGCATAATTCTCCATCACTGATCCAATGCCTACGAGCTTTTCACATATTGTTTTCCGCTTATTTACTTTTCCGTTGCTACTATTACAATTACTACAAAACCCAAAAATATTACTTTTGCTACCGTTACCGTTAGTTCCATACTACTTTGCTACTAAATACTTTGCTGCAGAGAATAAGTTATCCAGGTGTGGTTGAATTGACAACTCAACTGCTAATACTTGAGAATATTCTTTGGCTCCCCTTGTGTCGAATCAATAAATTTGGGTTGAATACTCTACCCTCGAAAACTGCTATGCGATCCCTATACTTGTGGGTTATCAATACTATTTTCAAAGCGCCGCTGCCGGGAGCATAGCTCTATTCTTTGAGTCACTTGGGATTAATAACAGCTGCTCACTATGAAGAACCTCAAAGACGCGAAAACAAAAATTTATCCCTCAACTACGAGGGGAGGTAAGGAACTGCCATCTAGCTCTGCACTTGATTCACCTTCTGTTTTGAGTAAGCTTGCGACACCTAAACCTGCTTCTTCTATTCATTATGATATGGCGCATGTTATTGATGATGCCACTTCTGCTATGCATGATACTTATGATGAAGCTACTTCTATGCTTGATACCATCGTGCCACTTGGTGAATTTCTTGATGAACAACTTGCTAGGGCTAGAGATAATGAAATTATTGAAACCGGTAATATTGATGAAAGTGATGATGAAGGCTCTCCCAATAAATCTGAATTGCTCACAGCTCGAGGGCTATGTTATGGATGAAGAGACTAAAAGAGACTTTCTTGCTTGCAATGATAGAAGTGATCTTAAGAAATTATTAGCTAAGCTTAAACAAAAAACTCCGAATGCTAGAATGAAATATGATCTTGCTTATGCTACTTCACCTATCTTTGTTACTGATAATGATTATGAATTCTCTATTGATCCCGATATAATTACTTTGGTTGAATCAGATCCTTTTTATGGCTATGAATCTGCAACTGTTGTGGCACATTTTATTAGATTAAATGATATAGCCACCCTGTTCACTAATGATGAGAGAACTCGCTACTTTTACATCCTTAAAATATTTCCATTCTCATTAAAGGGTGATGCTAAGATATGGTTTAATTCTCTTGATCCTGGTTGTGTGCGTAGTCCCCATGATATGATTTATTACTTCTCTGCTAAATATTTCCCCGCTCATAAGAAACAAGCTTCTTTAAGGGAAATATATAATTTTGTGCAAATTGAAGAAGAGAGTCTCCCACAAGCTTGGGGGAGGCTTCTCTAATTACTTAATGCTTTGCCTGATCATCCTCTTAAGAAAAATGAAATACTTGATATCTTTTATAACGGACTAACCGACGCCTCCAGAGACCACCTAGATAGTTGTGCTGGTTCTGTTTTCAGGGAAAGAACACCAGATGAAGCTGAAATTCTATTGAATAATATGTTGACAAATGAAAATAATTGGACACTTCCTGAACCAACTCCTAAGACAACTCCGAAGAAAAGGGGTGTTCTATTCATCAGTCCTGAAGATATGCAAGAGGCAAAGAAATCTATGAAATAAAAAGGTATTAGAGCTAAAGATGTTAAGAATTTACCTCCTATTGAAGAAATACATGGTCTTAATTTCATCACTTTGTTGAAGAAATATATGGTCTTAATTCATCACCTATTGAAGAAACACATGGTCTTGATAACCCGACACAGGTAGTAAAGGTAAATTCTCTCTATAGATTTGATAAAGGTGATATTCCTCACTATAAGTCTGCTAGATAGTGCTTAGATGAGTTTGACAATTTTATTGTTAAACAAGAAAACTTCAATGCTTATTTTGGTAGAGAATTAAAACACAATTCTTATATGCTTGAACACTTGGGTGATTATATGTCTAGAGTTAAAGGTGAACTTAAACTCATTAGTAAACATGCTTCTATGGTTACTACTCAAGTAGAACAAGTACTTAAAGCTCAAAATGATTTGCTCAATGAACTGAATAATAAGAAATGACTATGTTGTTAGAGTGGCTACTAGAACTGGTAAAATGACTCAGGAACCTTTGTATCCTGAAGGCCACCCTAAGAGAATCGAGCAGGATTCTCAAAGAAATAATATTAATGCACTTAGTCCTTCTAAGAAGAAGAAAAAGAAAAATGAGAGGACTTTGCATGCTTCTAGTGAATCTGTTGTAGACACACCTGAGAATCCCAATGATATTTCTATTTCTAGTGCTGAAACACAATCTGGTAACGAACATGAACCTAGTGATAATGTTAATGATGATGCTCAACCCAGCAATCATAATGATGTAGAAATTGAACCTGTTGTTGATCTTGATAACCCACAATCAAACAATCAACTTTATGATAAGAGAGACTTTGTTGCTAGGAAACACGGTAAAGAAAGAGAAGCATGGGTCAGAAACCCATGCCTTTTCCTCCAAAACCATCCAAGAAAAAGGATGATGAGGATGATGAGGATTTTGAGCGCTTTGCTGAAATGATTAGACCTATGTTTTTGCGTATGCGATTAACTGATATGCTCAAAATGAATCCTTATGCTAACTATATGAAAGACATTGTTACAAATAAAAGAAAGATACCAGAAGCTGAAATTTCCACCATGCTTGCTAATTATACTTTTAAGGGTGGAATACCTAAGAAGTTAGGAGATCCAGGAGTACCCACTATACCATGCTCCATTAAAAGAAACTATGTTAGAACTGCTTTATGTGATCTTGGAGCCGGTGTTAGTGTTATGCCTCTCTCTTTATATCATAGACTTGATTTGAATAAGTTGACACCTACTGAAATATCTTTGCAAATGGCTGATAAATCAACTGCTACACCTGTCGGTATTTGAGGATGTGCCTGTTGTGGTTGCAAACATTACTATTTTAACGGACTTTGTTATTCTTGATATTCCCGAGGACGATGGTATGTCTATTATTCTTGGAAGACCCTTTTTAAATACTGCAGGGGCTGTTATTGATTGCAACGAAGGCAATGTCACTTTTCATGTTAATGGCAATGAGCATACGGTACACTTTCCGAGGAAACAACCTCAAGTTCATAGTATCAACTCTATTGGAAAATTTCCATCAATTATTTTTGGAGGTTTTGAATTTCCTCTACCTACTGTTAAGAAGAAATATGATATTCTTATTATTGGGGATGTGCATATCCCCGTTGAGGTAACATAGTGCTATTCGAAAATTCTCCGGTTTCATGGGATTCAGAATGAGTTTGTTAACAAGACCTGATCAACCTTGTTAGTGGATTCCTTTTGATGAGCATGAGATGGATGAAGTTAGAAAGCACAACCTTCTGTACCCCTCTTCTACTTTCTGTTATTTAGTTGAAATAAAGTAAAAAATAGTATTTTTCTGTCTGTTTTCTGAATTATCCGTGCAATATAAAAATACCCTGAAAATAAAAGTTCTCCAAATGCCCTGCCAATTTAATATGATTTTTTCTGGAATATTTGAGAATATCTGGCACTGAGAACACAACAGGGGGAGCAAGCACCTGGGCACGAGGGTCCAGGGCGCGCCCCCTGCCTCGTGGGCCCATGGTGGCTCCCCTCCACTTATGCCAGCCACCACACACTTCTTCTTCCTCCCAAAAAATCACCATCTAGCTCAAGCACGAGTTCTAGCTCATTTTGCTGCGATTTTCGATCTCCTTGCTCAAAGCACCTCTCACAAAATTGCTTTGGGGGATTGTTCCTTGGTATGTGACTCCTCCATTGGTCCAATTAGTTTTTCTTCTAGTGCTTTATTCATTGCAAATTTGTGCTGCCTAGGTGACCATGTTCTTGAGTTTGCATGTCAAATTTATATGGTTCCAAGTAGTTCTAATGCATGATATAGGCTCTAGGCACTTGTAGGAGTAGTTGCTATCAATTTTGTTGAGTTTGGTTTACTTTTATTTGAAGTTACTGAAAATTTTAGAAATTTTTCAAAGGAAGAAATATGCTTAGGAAAATGTATCAAGGTGGTTCTTCAAGGAAACAAGGACCCAGGCTTGCAATGCGTGATGCTAATGATGAGCCACCAAGGGATGCTCCCGTGCGGCCTTGTGAATGGCCTTCAGAGGACTTCATGGATCAAGCTGGAATTAAGGAAGAATTTAACGCATATTTGCGTAACACTGATCTTGTGAGCTTCGAGGCAGAAAAGTGCCGCCAGTACCACTATCTCACTAGTTCCTTTGTGATGAGGTTTGAATTGTCATCTTCACGCAATTCTCAAACTGTCATGTTTGATCTTTATGAAAATTCTTTGTCGGTGTACTAAAGTAGGGGTACCTTAGTACCCCGAACTTGTGCACGGGCAACAGTAGCGTCCCTGGCAAGCCTCACGGGCCCCGCCAAGACCCTCCGCAGCCATTCGTAAGACAAGACCCGGCAAGAGGAGCTTGCCGGAAGGCCTCTCTAGGCACAGACAAGGCCCCGACAAGAAGAGCTTGTCGGGAAGGCCGCCTGTGCACGCAGAAGACAAGGCCCGGCAAGAGGAGCTTGCCGGAAGGCTCGGAGCGCGACAAGTCTCCGGCGCGACAAGGATTCGCCGCGGCAAGGCGCTTGCAGCGGCATGCAACCTCTCTCCGCTCCGCTCACCCAGCCAATGACGTGTCGCCATGGGACCGTTCCATGGGCGCGTGTCGAGCGGCTGTGCGGTCGGCGGAGAGCAGCGATAAGCGGCGCCGACAGGCTCGCCATCATGGCGAGCGGAGGCGCACTGACGCCTCTGTTACCTGCTTTGGGCGACAATGACGGGCATTTATTGCTTTTGTCCCTTGCCGTCAGAGTTAGGTATTTGGCACTGTATACTGTTCAAGTAGGTGTACCAACTCCTGTTTTTACATTTGTACCCTCGCCTATGTTGCCACCTGTCGGAGACCCCTTGAGCCTATAAAAGGAGGCCCGAGTGCAACGTAGAGGGGGTTCGGTTCCGTTCGGTTCGGTTCCGTTCGGTTCGGTTCGCCAGGTTCGTCTCGTTGGGTTCATTCGACCCACTCGAGACCAGATAGACTCACGCTAGGTTTTGTAGCTCTCGTTGCTCCCTAGCAAGAACACAATAGATCAAGCAAGCATCAGTAGGAGTTTTATCTCTCCGGAGAGCTCCGAAGCTGGGTAAACTGCTCGTGTGCCTCGCCTCGATCCGCTCTTCGTGCGATCTCCGCCCCCCTCCGAACCACAAGGGGCCTGCCCGCCGCCCCATAGGTGTCCGTGGTACGATTAGCCTCCCGACATCTTCGGGCGCGCGGTAGGGGCGCCGAGGCCGTGTGAATCTGATCCGGCGTTCACACGAGTAGCGTCATCAACATCTTCCTCAACATACCACCGAAGAAGAAGGCTTGGCGGCAGCGGAGCCGTCCGCGTCGTATCCGCCCTCACCGCAGCAAACGGGTGGTGGGGCAGACGCTGGCGGAGGAACGGGCGCCGACGAAGGTGCTCGCGACGCTGCCAAGTCCAAGGACAAGGCACCGCAAACCTCGGCGTCCGCGCATCCCCCGCGCCCATCTCAGGAGACGCGGGACCAACAACGTCATGGCGTTCACAACACCATACGGTCGCCCGGACGGGGCGCTGCTCCTTCTAACAAAGTTAGAAGTCCGAGCGTGTCTCGCTCCTTGCACCGTTCTTCAATGCCACCCACTACTCCAGCAGAAGCTCTGGCGAGAGCTCAACTGCTCCTCCACTACCCTCCAACGGTCGACAAGGTCGACGAGTGGAGGGCCACTATCCAGAGCCTCATCGGCTTTGCCAACGGCGACGCTCTGCGGCAACCAACGCCATCATTGCCGCGGCGAGACGACAAGGCACGAGCCGGTGGCGATGAGACTGTCGGAGGTGCAACCACCGTGCACTCTCCGCCAAGAAGGCCAAGATCGCCGACTCATCGGATCCACCTCGACAGCGACTCCATCGCGTCGCCGGATCCGCGAGCTCGCCGCGATCAGCGCCAAGTTCTTCATGAGCGACAACAAGAGGACGCCGAACTCGCATCGAGCGCCCGAAGAGAAGCGCGACGTCGGTCCGGCTGCCGCCGCTGGGCCTTCTGCTGACATGCACGCCGCCGGAGGGGCTGTGCAACTTGCCAGACGCGGTAGGTTGCCCTGCGTTCACTCGTGAGCTGCGGCAAGTCCAAAGGGCCCAGCCGTAAAAACTTCAAGCCAGACGTGCCAGAGAAGTACGATGGCAGGACGCACCCGTCGGAGTTCCTCAACATCCACACCATCGCGGTGCAGGCTGCAGGGGGACGAGACGACAAGATCCTCGCCAACTACTTCCCGCCGTGCTCAAGCCCAACGCCGATTTTGGCTCATGCACTTGCCGGACAGCTCCATATCCTCTTGGCAGATCTGTGCCATCGGTTTGTTGGCGCCTTCACGGTGGCCACAAACCTCATGGCCAAGAGAGTGACCTTCACTTGCTCGCCTGAAGGAAGGAGAGTCCTGCGCAAGAAGTTCATTCAGAGGTTCAGCGTGCACTACAACATCCCGTGACGTCCCACCGCCGCGGTGATCAGCGCATTTCATCGTAATGTGCGGAACCGCAGGATGAGGGAGGAGATGGCGATGTGCAAAGTCAAGGATGTCGGTGAGCTGTACGCATACGGCCGACAAGTGTGCACGCTACCGAGGAAGGGAGGAGACTTCGGAGAGAATGCGTATGTGGTCTGACAGTGATGACACCGCCCCGACAAAGAAGGGCCGGCGGCGAGGCAACAGGAAGAAGAAAAGCAGAGAAGTGCTAGCTGTCGAGCAGTCCGGCAACGGAGGCGGCGACAAGAACGCCAAGGCTGGTGGCTCCGGCAAGGAGGTTGCCGCTGACGCCAACCACCAGTCGGTGGCAGCCGCCGACAAGCAGGACGGCTCCGGCAAGCAAGATCGCAAGATCCACCGCACCAAGGGCCACGATCTCCAGAGCTGCAAGAAGGTCGAGCAGCTCGTCGAACATCGAGAGCTGAGTACGAGCGGCGAGACAAGGAGAAGGCCCAGAAGGTGCTGGGGAGCAAGCAAGAAACGTCCCGGCCGGGGAGGACGCCACGACAAGGCCAAGCAGCGGCAAGGAGATAGACCTCCCCGCAGCCGCGACAAGGATGAAGATGATGACGACGACGAAGATATGGAAGGCGACGACGCCGACGAGCAGGAGTTTCAGAAAGCCACAGAGGTTCTTCAGATTGACGGATGTGCTTCCTCGCATACCTCCCACCGCCAACTCAAGCAATGGATGCGGAGGTCAATGCAGGAACCATCCGTGGAGTCACGCAAGCCTCTCAAGTGGTCCAAAGACGCCTATCATTTTTGATATTGAGGACCACCCTGATCGCATAGCTGCGGTCGGGTGCTTGCCGATGTTGGTCTCTCCAACCATCCGCAACCTCAAGGTCACAGAAATGTTAGTTGACGGCGGGGCCGGCTTGAATCTGATCTCCTCCGCGGTGCTCCAGAAGCTTCAAATCCCTGACAGCGAGCTCCAAGAGACCGGAACCTTCCAAGGAATCAATCCGGGAAGGAGCAAGCCAAAGGGGAAGATTACGTTGCCGGTCACATTTGGCGGCGAGCTGAACTTCAGGACTGAGAGGGTTACGTTTGACGTCGCCGATTTCCCATTGCCTTACAATGGGATACTTGGCCGTCCAAAGACTCGCCAAGTTCATGGCAGCCTCTCACTACGCCTACAACCTACTCAAGATGCCGGGCCCGATAAGCGCCATCTCCGTCCATGGCGACAAGAAGGATGCCCTTATCTGTGCCGACAAGATCTTCCGGGATGCAGCAGCCGCGACAGATTGCCGACACTTGGCGCCAAGCTCCCGGGGGGAAGAAGACCAAGTCCAAGTCCAGCAAGGGCTCTGATGCTCACTCCGGCAAGCGCACCTCTTCGGAGTGCTGCGCTACCGTCGAGGACGCACCATCGAGCTCCACCGGAAAGTGCAAGAAGATGGTGGCTCCGCCGAAGACCAAGAAGGTGCCCGCCAAGGAGGACGGCGCTGGTGGTACCTTCACCATCAGTGCCTCTCTCGACCCCAAATAGGAAGGCGCGCTCGTTGCTTTCCTGCGGGCGAATGTCGACTTGTCTGCATGGCAATCGCCCCGATATCCCTGTTCCTGTGAAAGTGATTGAGCACCGCCGCCGCTTTGTCCTCGCGCGCGCCCGTCAAGCAAAAAGTCGTGAAGCAAGCAAAGGAGCGCCAAGAATTCATAGTCAAGAGATCAAGAAACTGGAAGCAGCAGGCCTCGTCAGAGGAGTGCTCCATCCAACGTGGTTGGCCAATCCCGTAGTCGTGCGCAAGGCAAATGGGAAATGGAGACTTTGTATTGACTTCACAGATGTTAATAAAGCTTGTCCCAAAGATCCATTTCCCTTGCCGCGCATTGACCAGATTGTTGACTCCACGGCTGGATGTGATTTGCTTTCGTTTCTTGATGCATACTCAGGATACCATCAGATCTTCATGGCTGAAGAAGATGAAGAGAAGACCGCATTCATCACACCATGTGGCGCATCTCGTTTCATACGGATGCCTTTCGGTTTGAAGAATGCTGGTTCAACATTTGCAAGGGTAGTCCATGACGCTTTTGAGCCGCAAGAAATGCACGTAAATGTAGAAGCCTACATGGATGACATAGTGGTCAAGAGCAAGAACAAAGAACTCTGGTTCAAGATTTGGACGAGACCTTTGCAAATCTCCGCAAGATCAACCTCAAGCTCAACCCCGAGAAGTGCGTGTTCGGAGTCCCTTCCGGCAAGCTTCTCGGGTTCTTCGTGTCTCAGCGAGGGATTGAAGCCAACCCCGACAAGATCAAGGCCATTGAGCAGATTGAAGCACCAAAGCGCGCAGAGATGTACGAAGACTTGCCGGTTGCATGGCTGCTCTCAGCAGGTTTATTTCTAGGTCTGCTGAGCACGCCCTGCCATTTTTCAAGATTTTGAAAAAGGCAGGTCCAAAGAAATGGACTCGAAGCGGAGGCTGCGCTGCAGGACTTAAAGAGATACCTGTCCTCCACTCCAACACTTGTCGCACCTAGGCCACAAGAGAAGTTGCTGCTATATATAGCGGCAACCAATCAAGTGGCTAGTGCTGCGTTAGTGGCGGAGAGGGAGGCGGATGACGAGCCAAAGAACCGGCAAGCACATCCAGCGACAAGGTGGGCTTCACCGACAAGCTCGATCCCGACAAGGACGAATCCGCTGAGACACATGAGCAGACATCTGAGAAAAGGATTGTGCAGCGCCTACCATCTACTTTGTCGGCTCCCTTCCGCAGGGGGCTAGATCGAGGTACTACGGTGCGTAAATTGCTTTTCGGCCTCCTCATGGCCTCGAGAAAGCTTTTCCATTACTTCCAAGCACATGAGATCACAGTTGTCACTCGCTTTCCACTGAAGAGGATACTGCAGAATCCAGAAGCGACAGGCAGGATTGTCGAGTGGGCACTGGAGCTGTCAAGCTTTGGTCTTAAGTTTGAAAGCACATCAACCATCCAAAGCAGAGCATTGGCATAATTCATAGCAGAATGGACGCCAACGCCGCATTTAAGAGATTCCGGAGACGAGCATTCCGCCAAAGAAGCAAGCAAAGAGTGGTCGATGTACTTTGATGGTGCCTTCTCGCCGCAAGCGCCGCCGGTGCGGCGTCTTATCGCACCCACCGGAGAGCACCTCAAGTACGTCGTCCAGATGCACTTTCCCAAGGACCAAGCGACAAACAATACTGCAGAGTATGAAGGTTTGCTTGCCGGTCTTAGGATCGCCGTGGACCTTGGGATCAAGAAGCTTATTGTCAGGGGTGACTCGCAACTCGTCGTCCGCCAAGTCAACAAAGATTACCAGAGTCCGTTGATGGAAGCCTACGTTGATGAAGTGAGGAAGCTAGAAGAGCACTTTGACGGCCCGCAAATGGAACATGTTCCAAGAGCTCGAGAATGATATTGCCGACGGCTGTCAAAGTGCGCGCCGCTTAAGTTACTCGTGGAACTGTGGATTTTCGTGCTCAAGTCGACTCACCAATGTAACACCGTCGACTAGACAGAGCAAGAAGAGGAAGTTGGCCTCTGGTGACTACTTTCCGACAGAGCTTCCCGAAGCCGTCGTTGCAAAGGTCCCCAAGATCAACACCAACAGTGCTGAGGAGCAGTCTGCTCCGACAGACCCTAGGGTTTGTTCCGTTGAAGCAGACGCTCCCGACAAGTCTTGTTCCGGCAAGCTTGTCGGGGAGCATCTAGCTCCGGCAGGGCCGCAGGCTCTTGCCGTGGAAGCTGATGTTCCCACAGCAGCAGATGTGACTTTAGTCCTTGTTGTCGAGCCGCAAGCTCCAGCATGGGCGCAGCGGATTGTCCATTTCCTTCAGACAGGAGAACTTCCCGAAGAGCAAGAAGAAGCGGAAAGAGTAGCCCGGCAGTCAAGTATGTACCAGTTTGTCGACAAAGATACTGCATGTAAGAAGACTCAACGGTGTGAAATTGAAGTGTATTCTCGGGGAAGATGGATGTAAGCTGTTGGCGAGAGATACATGGAGGCACATGTGGTCACCACATTGGCGCAAGGGCACTTGCCGGCAAAGCTTTCCCAAGAAGGTTTCTTCTGGCCGACAGCCCTCCGGGAAGCAACAGCACAAGTAACCAAGTGTGAAGCGTGCCAGTTCCATTCCAAACAGATACACCAGCCAACTCAAGCTCTCCAGACGATCCCTTTATCCTGGCCATTTTCGGTCTAGGGGCTCGACATCCTCGGCCCCTTCCCCCGAGCTGTCGGGGGCTTTGAATACTTGTACGTCGCCATCGACAAGTTCACAAAGTGGCCGGAAGTGGAAGCGATGAAGAAGGTGACAAAGACAACAAGATCAAGTTCTTGAGGTCGATTGTTTGCCATTTCGAATCCCTAACAGGATCATCACCCATAACCAAGACACACAATTTACGAGCCGCACCTTCATGCAAGACGTCCAAGACCTTGGCGCCAAGGTCTGCTTTGCTTCATTGCTCACCCGAGAAGCAACGGTCAGCGAGAGGGCAAATCTTTGAAGTGCTGCGCTGGCTCAAGACTAGAACTTTCGACAGGCTGCACAAGTGCGGAAGAAAGCTGGATCGAGGAGCTGCCGGTGGTTCTTTGGTCGATCAGACGACGCCAAATCGAGCCACCGCCGTGCACCCTTTGCTCTAGTCTATGGAGCAGAGGCAGTTCTCCCCACGGAACTCAGATACGGATCGCCTCGAGTACTCGCTTATGATGAGCTTGAGCAAGAGCAGCTGCGACAACATGACGCTACCGCTTCCTCGAGGAGGATCGTCTTCGTGTCAGGCGAGCCGCCGCTTCGCTAAGAAGCCCTCGCCGCTACCATAGCCGCAGGGTTAGTGCCAGAAGTCTCGAGGAAGGCGACCTTATTCTTCGGCGCTGCTCAGTCCGCCAAGAATTCAAACAAGTTGACGCCGGCGGGAAGGCCCTTTATCGGGTGAAACGAGTCACTAGGCTGGGCGCTGTCCGCTTTGAGACCGAAGATGGCATTCCGGTGAGCAACTCTGGAACATTGAGCATCTTCGTAAGTTTTACCCATAGGGCGCGGTTGTCGAATCCGTTCCGCAACCACCTTTTGTACAAGTCTTGCCGCTGTTGCATGTAATCCTTCACACAAAGCCGGGCGCAGACCCCGTGCATCAGTAAAGCTCATGTGTTGCGCACAGCTTGTCAAGTTCATGCTTTCATCATTTTATTGCATGTTTTGGCTAACACTTTGTGCAGCAACCATACCCAGTAAGCAGAATCGAGCCACTGGGCTCCATAATGTTATTTCCTCTTCTTTTTCTTTTCTCAAAGAAGGGAAGCCTCGCGCACAAGTTAACCAGGGGGGAGGAGGAGATAATACTATGGACCAGACACCGCTCGAGGAAGTTTCACCTCATCGGGAAGCAAGAGACAGAAAAGCTAAGTCGCTAAGTTTCAACGATCAGTAATAAAATTTTAAAGTTATCTCCCTTGAACGACCGTACTTTGTGTGGAAAACCTGCGGCGGAGGAACCAAATCGTGGATCGGTCGCCCTTACTTTGTTTCGAGTCCGCTCAACAACTTAAGTGAGCTGCGGCTAGTCCGCGACAAGGTTGCTTGTCGGTAGCGACCCCGCCAGTAGGCTGCTGAAGTTCCGCACTCGGCGCTCGTGGCAAGGGTGCCTGCACCGGAAAGTTTCCCTGAAAAGCGTAGGGTAATAACATACAAAGCCAAGAGTCGAGTAAAGGAAGTAACGTATCAAATGTTGCCCAGAATAAAGTTATATTACAAAAATAACTTATTGCAGCACTGGCTAAATCGTTCCCAGAACTGAAATAACAGCGAAGAGGAGAAGAAGGGCGCATCGGCACCCAAGCCCCGGCAAGCCAGAGCTACCGGGGGCTGCGGCAAGCTAGAGTTGCCGGGGGCTGCGGCAAACCAGAGTTGTCGGGGGCTGCGGCAAGCCAGAGTTGCCGGGGGCTGAGATATCAGATAAGCCCTTCGTCCCTTTTCAAGCATCCCTTTTTCATTAAAAACATTATACTCGGATACAATCCGTGGGGAATGAAAAACATGAAAGGGAAGATTACAAGTATTAAATGGGGATAAGGCCCGAAGGCTTATAAATTTAAAAGATAAGATGCCCGTAATCCTTTTTACATCCCTCTCTTCGTGGAGGTAGGTCAAGGAGACGAGAAGGGCAAAAGAAACGCCTAGGCGAGCTACAGGTGCCAGAAGGCACCAAGGGAACATCCCGGGAGCTCCCCGAGGGCTTGATGGAAATGGCAGCCGAGCGGGGCTCAAGACGGGCGGCGGGATGTCAAGACGCTGTCGAGGGCACTACGCCTCGATCCGACTTGACGGCCTTGTCACCATCCCTCTTCCCTTCCGCAGCCTCCCCACGCCATCGCCCAAGGAGACGACCCGGGAGTTCAAGGAGCCGGCGACGGATGATGGGGTCGCCAGACGCACGAAGCGGCGCTCGACAACTAATCGGGCCCGCTACCCTCATCGTCGCTGTCGCTCTCCTCCTCGTCACTCTCGCCGAGGGGAATCTTATTTGTCGGAGGAGCTATCCACGCAACACTTCGCCCGAGTACCGAGATCCCCGAAGGCCTTGACGGAGAGGAGATCACCCTCCATTAACTTAAAATGGAGGGTAAACCCCGCCATCAGTTGTGGATGCGAAAGTGAACGTCTTCCACCCACGATCGAGATACATCACATTAGGGGCTGGGAATACAACACGGACTCGCATGCCACTGATTCCACAGCCCCTCATGTGCAGTCTCAGTGTCTCGGGCGGATCCGACTCCATCGCGCTCGTGAACGGAGCTGGAAGCTGGAGGCGATGACGAGGCGCCCGGCGCAGCCTGACGAAGAACTCGCAAGGGTCGTCCCCTGTATGGACCACCGCAGGGAGGGGAACCGCCGGCGGAAGCGGAGACAGCGCGTCGCCCTATCCGCCTCTTCCCCGAGCGCCTCGACCTCGTCCACGACCTCGCCCCCTCCCTCTTCCCCTTGTGGCCGGTTCTGCCACCCCGGGCATGGGGTTGGGAGGAGCTGCTGGCAGCGACCCTCGCCGCCCCGATGAAGGACCAAGGCTCCATTTCTCCATGACGAATGAGAGAAAGGGAGCAGTAAATCGAGGAAAGGAGGAGATGGGAGAGTGCGGGCTTCTGCACTCCCCTTCCGCTCTTTTTAAGGAAGCAAGGTGGGGGCTCGACCGCCTCGCTCGACAAATCAGGGCATAGGAAGAGCAGAGAATCAGGGCCAACCTGCTGCCTCTGCTCGTAACGGCCCAGTTTTCCACTTCCACCGTCCGCGACCCCAAGAGCATGGGAACCACGTGGCGGGGATGCAGAACTGAGGCGACGGGTGAAGCGACCCCGCACGCCGCCCACTTCCCCCACGACACCGCAATTGACGCGTGCCATTACGGGGGAACGAGGCGGATACGGAGTGGGTTTGGTTTGGACCCAGGCCGCGCGTGCCCGTGCCCTGTTTTGGGCCTGGCCCAACAGCGCTCGGCACCGTGTATGGCCTGCACCGGGGCTCTGTCGGTGTACTAAAGTAGGGGTACCTTAGTACCCCGAACTTGTCTGCACGGGCAGTAGGCGTCCCTGGCAAGCCTCGGCCAAGGCCCGCCAAGACCCTCCGCAGCCATTCGAAGACAAGACCCGGCAAGAGGAGCTTGCCGGGAAGGCCTCTAGGCACAGACAAGGCCCCGACAAGAAGAGCTTGTCGGGAAGGCCGCCTGCACGCAGAAGACAAGGCCCCGGCAAGAGGAGCTTGCCGGGAAGGCTCGAGCGACAAGTCTCCGAGCGCGACAAGTCTCCGGCGCGACAAGGATTCGCCGCGGCAAGGCGCTTGCCGCTGCATGCAACCTCTCTCCGTCTCCGCTCCAGCTCACCCAACGACGTGTCGCCATGGGACCGTTCCATGGGCGTGTCGAGCGGTGCAGGTGAGCGGAGAGCAGCGATAAGCGGCCGACAGGCAGCTCGCCATCGTGGCGAAGCGGAGGCGCACTGACGGCCTTCACAGACTGTTTGGGCGACAATGACGGGCATTTATTGCTTTTGTCCCTTGCCGTCGAGTTAGATATTTGGCACTATAATCGTTCAAGTAGGTGTACCAACTCCTGTTTTTACATTTGTACCCTCGCCTATGTTGCCACCGCCGGAGACCCCTTGAGCCTATAAAAGGAGGCCCGAGTGCAACGTGAGGGGTTCGGTTCCGCTCGGTTCGGTTCGCACAGTTCGCCTCAAGGTTCATTCGACCCACTCGAGACCAGATAGACTCACGCTAGGTTTTGTAGCTCTCGTTGCTCCCTAGCAAGAACACAATAGATCAAGCAAGCATCAAGAGGAGTTTTATCTCTCCGGAGAGCTCCGGCTGGGTAAACTGCTCGTGTGCCTCGCCTCGATCCGCTCTTCGTGCGATCTCCGCCCCCCTCCGAACCACAAGGGGCCTGCTCCGCCGGCCCCATAGGTGTCCGTGGGTACGATTAGCCTCCCCGACATTCTTATACTATGGACTTAGAGGATTTTGCCACTACTTGCAAACTTCCACAATGGGGTAGTGCTAGTGAACCTCGAAAATCTGAATTTAGAGATTTTCTTGCTAGTATAACTGTGGAGGAATCTAGAGACATATCACAAGCTATCATAGGGAGCATTCATTTTCCTGCTATACATTATTTTGCTCTCTTCATAGGTAGGTGCATAAATGGTAAGGATGAAGCATGTCATATGTGTGTCCCTGACCTCAGTATTTTCAGAGTGCTGTGTTAGGAGATAAACATTATAATTTGGGAGCCATTGTTTCACGTAGGTTGCATCATAATAGATTTAATGGAGATTTCTTTGGTGGAATTTATGCAACCCGTATAGCTAATTTTCTTGGTGTAGCCATACGTGAGGATGATATTGAGATGCCTCCTACTTATTTGGATTATGAGGCTATGGTTCATCATCATTTTGTTGAGAGGAACAATCAGTTCCTCCAGTACCGACTAATCTTTGACAAACGATGCACCTATCACGTCGCTCTCCCTGCTTATACTTTCTTTGACTTTCAGGCAAAAGGGAGATATTACATAACCAGAGAGGAGGCGGAAGAGTATAAGAGGAGGGCTGAGATAGCTCGCCTCCAAGTTGCAGCCCACGATGCCATGACTGCTGCATCTCAGTACGACCCCAACTACAACTTTGGATATCCGCCAGGCCATCCGTGACATTAAACCAACTTAGGCCAAAAGCCTAAGCTTGGGGGAGTATGTATTTCTCACCGACATTACATTTATGCTCACACACTCATTGCTAGATGTCGGTGCTCATACTTTTTCACTATAATATCCATGCTAGTTTATTTTCCTTTTTATGCTTTCTTCTTGTGTGTTTGATAAACCTTAAGAAAAACCAAAAAAAATAGTAATAGCTTTTAGCTAGTTTACTTCTTGCTGTAGTAGTAATAATTAAAAGAAAACCCAAAAAGATTTCATGTTCTTCTCTTGCTTGTTGGGAGCTTTCTCGTGTAAATAGTTTTATTTCTTTTCTTTTCTTTGGGGGTCGATAGGAGAAGACCATGAAGAAATTGTTGAAGTGGCTCTTATATGCATTGTTGTTGGTTTAACCAAGAGCCCATATTGCCTTGTCTTCTCCTGTTTATTGAATGCTTGCAGATTCCAGCTTAGTCCAATGCACGTGCACTACTACTATTATTATTATTATTCACATCGTTCGGTCGTGCAAGTGAAAGGCAATTATGACTATATATGATGGACTGACTAAGATGGGAGAAGCTGGTATGAACTCGACCTCTCTTGTTTTTGTAAATATGATTAGTTCATTGTTCCTGATTCAGCCTATTATGAATAAACATGTTTGCAATAACAATTAGAGATTATAGTTGCTTATGCCATGCTTAATTAGCTAGGAGTTTATAATGGTTTACCTTGTGTGCCAACATGCTATTAAAAGGGTTGTGATGTGGTATGATGGGTTGGTATCCTCCTTTGAATGATTCGAGTGACTTGACTTGGCACATGTTCACACATGTAGTTGAAACAAATCAACATAGCCTTCATGATATTTATGTTCATGGTGGATTATATCCTACTCATGCTTGCACTCAATGTTCATTAATTTTAATGCATGTTCATGACTGTTGTCGCTCTCTAGTTGGTCGCTTCCCAGTCTCTTGCTAGCCTTCACTTGCACTAAGCGGGAATGCTGCTTGTGCATCCAATTCCTTAAACCCCAAAGTTATGCCATATGAGTCCACTATACCTTCCTATATGTGGTATCTACCTACCGTTCCAAGTAAATTTGTATGTGCCAAACTCTAAACCTTCAAATGAAATTCTGTTTTGTATGCTCGAATAGCTCATGTATCAACTAGGGCTGTTTGTATCTTCCATGCTAGGTGGGTTATTCTCAAGAGGAGTGGACTCCGCTCCTCACTCACGAGAAAATGGCTGGTCACCGGGATGCCCGGTCCCATGCTTTATGCAAATCAAATCAAAATAATTGCAAACAAAACTCCCCCCGGGACTCTTGTTAGTTGGAGGCACTCGTTGTTTCGAGCAAGCCATGGATTGATGCTTGTTGGTGGAGGGGGTGTATAAACTGTACCATTCTGTTTGGGAACCGCCTATAATGTGTGTAGCATGGAAGATATCACCATCTCTCGGTTGTTATGTTGACAATGAAAGTATGCCGCTCAAAATATTATTTATCTCTGCTTTAAAATCGAGCTCGCACCTCTACAAATCCTCGATTCCCTCTGCGAAGGGCCTATCTATTTACTTTTATGTTGAGCCATCACCCTCTTATTAAAAAGCACCAAATTGAGAGCACCGCTGTCATTTGCATTCATTACTATTAATTTATATTGGGTATGACTATCACTGGATCTCTTTTACCATGAATTACAATGTTTAGTCAGTCCTTGATCTTTAAAGGTGCTCTGCTTTTATGTTTTGCGGCTTCAGAAAGGGCTAGCGAGATACCATCTTGTTATATCATATTATGATTGTTTTGAGAAAGTGTTGTCATCCGAGATTTATTATTATTGCTCTCTAGTTGATTATGCCATTGACATGAGAAAACATGAGACCTAAGTGTTATTGTGAATGTGGTTAGTCATAATCTTTGCTGAAAATTTGAATGTTGGCTTTGCATATTTACAACAACAAGAGCAAACAGAGTTTGTAGAAGTTTTTCTTTATCACTTTCAGTCTATCAACTGAATTTCTTGAGGACAAGCAAAGGTTTAAGCTTGGGGGATTTGATACGTCTCCGTCGTATCTACTTTTCCAAACACTTTTGCCCCTGTTTTGGACTCTAAGTTGCATGATTTGAATGGAACTAAACCGGACTAACACTATTTGCAGCAGAATTGCGATGGTGTTATTTATGTGCAGAAACAAAAGTTCTCGGAATGACCTAAAACTCCACGGAGATTATTTTTGGAAATAATAAAAAATACTGGCGAAAGAATCAAGGCCAGGGGGCCCACACCCTTGCAACAAGGGTGGGTGGCGCGCCTGCCCCCCCTAGGCACACCCCCTGCCTCATGGCCCAACTGGAGCTCCACCGACCTCAACTCCAACTCCATATATTCGTGTTCGGGGAGAAAGAAAATCAGAGAGAAAGATTCATCACGTTTGACGATACGGAGCCACCGCCAAGCCCTAAACTCTCTCGGGAGGGTTGATCTGGAGTCCGTTCGGGGCTCCGGAGAGGGGAATCCGTCGCCATCGTCATCATCAACCATCCTCCATCACCAATTTCATGATGCTCACCGCCGTGCGTGAGTAATTCCATCGTAGGCTTGTGTAACATCCCAAATATTCAATTTGGAATGTTATACGTTAGATCATCATTGCATATCATATTTTATTGCATTTTGGTTTGATCCTAGAAATTCTACGCAACTCAAGGACCCACGGAGAGAGTTGGGGATTTCATTATTTCCATATTTGAGTTCTCTTGAATTTTGAAAAGAGGATCGTTTGATTTTAATTATTTTCTCTTCGAATATTTCTTTTATAAAAATAAAAGAGAGAGAGAGAGGATAAAATGACTTCCTCAAAATAAAGAAATATGGGAGATTTAATATTAAAATCAAATAAGAATTTTATTCGGAGTTTTATCGCTATTTTATTTGAATTAGGAAAAAATGTGTTTTTCAAAATTGCATTAGAGTCCCAAATAAATGTTCACCTTGTTCGCGGGACTCCGCCTCGGGGGCTTTAAGCCGTGTCGGCCGAGCCCCGAAGCCCATCAACCCGCGCCCCGCCAAACCCTAGCCGCCGCCCGCGCCGCCGCCACCGCCACTCCACCGCTGTGCAAGACTGCCACCGCCGCCTACTTGGAGTTCGCGGAGATAGCCGCCGCCGCCTCGGTTTCGAAGAAAACCGATCGGTTTTTTCGAAACCCTAGATGCATTTTTTATTTTTAGATCGGTTTTTTTTTGGTTTATTTATTTAGCGAACGCCCGTTTGTTCATTCGTTTTAATGAACGGTTTTCACCTTTTAGCCGCAGATAGCGAACGTTCGTTCGTTAGTCTGTTCGTCAGTTTTTCTTTTTCTTGGATTTTCCGCGATTATTTTTTATCGCGATTTCTGATCCGATTTTCGTTTTAGTTTATCTTTTCGCTCGTTTATCGGAATCAGGCGATTCAAGCGCCTAGAGTTTTGTCTCGAAGCCCTCTTTCTGTTTAATCAACTTAAACAAGTTTTTGCTACTGTAAAATGACTTTAGTCCTGATTAGTAATCGAAGCTTGTTTCTTTCGCCGTTTGAGTTTTGTTGCTTCGTTTGATTTGATTCTTTTTGCAAACCGGAGTTCTTAAGTTGAACTTTCTGGTTAGATCTCTTATTTGAGTTTTACCCGTGCATGGTTTCTTGATTGCTTATTGTATGCTTGTTTATTTGTGATAGAGTACCCGGAGTGCGAAGCGTGCTACTACGAGTCTCTAGGTTTCGCGGATCATCAGCAAGGCAAGTAACACTTTGATCATACCTCTTTACTACCCAGTTTTATTGCATTAGATCAATCCTCAAACACTTGCATGGTTAGGATCTGATTAAATTGTGGGTTTGGGAAGTAGATGAGGTAGTATCTATTCACCTGTTTATTACCAAACCTGCGGGAGTTACTTCTACGTTGCTTATACTGCTATGCTATGCTCGTAGACGTGGATTGGGTTTGAGTGTATTCATGACAGATGTGAGCATTTTTAATTAAGGGTTAACTTAAGGTGGCAACTTTAATAAACATGTGGGTGGATTGAGGCACCTGGGGAATCCAGTGATTGCCTGTATGTTTTTGGAAATCCCGGGGTACCGTGTGATTCTCCTATGGACTGCCACCCAGGCTCAAAGGGATCATAAGATTATTCATGCTAGAAACTTCCATGTGCAGCAACATGCCATTATGGGCTCTGGCATAGTTGAGTAAGTTGTGGGAAACCTTTCTATGATGGGCTAGCAGATGTAGGGGATTGTAGGTGTACATGTCTATCTATCGGTTAAGGGGACCTCTTCGGAAAGACTATGTCTCGGTCATCCATTTCTCAAACATCATGTAGTGCGAGAAATCAAACGGAGGAGATCGAGTCTTGTGGGAAAAGTGCACAAACCTCTGCAGAGTGTACAAACTAATCATGGTTAGCCGTGTCCCCGGTTATGGACGTCTTGAGTATCTGGTTCTTGGATTATCATGTGGATCTCATCACTCTATTACAAGATTAATTTTCATTGGGTTAGTAATTACCTTTTAATTGGGATCGAGATGGGGTTTACCATTCTCAATGTTTTCAACCAACTTTGTAGTTAAATAAAATTTATTCCTTTGTTGTAGGAAAAAATTGGCTTTCCGCAAAACATATTAACCATACAGCCTCCACCAGCCATATATGCATGTAGTGATAGCTTTATTATGTTCATTACACTCTTGTGTTACATTGCCAGCATATTCCATGTGCTGACCCGTTTTCGGGCTGCAACGTATCATGTTGCAGACTTTTCAGACGACGAGTAAGGAGTCTTAGGTCGTGGTCTTTCACTCAGTGATGCCATTGGAGTTGATGGACTCACTTTATCTTCCAAGCCTTCCGCTGTTATCGTATTAGATGGCCTTAAGACATATTTATTGTAATAAGTTCTCTTTTGAGATATTCGATGTAATAAGTGTGTGATTGCTACTCTGCTATAAATCCTTCAAGCATCGTGTGTCAAAGATTACCGATCCAGGGATGACACTGATGCACAGAGAACAGACTGTTTGAGGTCTGGTCGCTACAAGATGGTATCAGAGAACACGCTGATTGTAGGACAAGACCACTAATCTAAAGCCTTAGATCACTACTCTCTTCTCATTTCTAACTCCTCTCCATTTTCTACTCTTTAGGATGGCGGATGCAAGGATCAAGTTCACGCAACCGGATGAAGACACCCCTTTTGGACGCCACTTGAAGGAAGTCACTATGTACCTGAACATCGGAATACCAGGTTTCACCGGGACTTACAACGCCACTTTACCAGAAGAGGAGCGCTGGATGATTCAAGTTCAAGTTCCAGGAAGGACATTCACACCAGTCATTGAGCCCATAAAGTTTTCCTTTGATGCACCAACCTGGAGTCTACGAAAGAGTATGGCAGCCCACATCACCATGGGACGCACTGGGGAAGTTTACCACAAGGATCTCAAGGATACTATCTACCAGATTTGTGGGCGCCGAGATGAGCAATGGGAGATGATCAGCACCAGGAAGGATAGATCGATTGCAGCTTTCATCCAGGAGTTAAACCAGCACATTCGACGCTAAGAGAACCAGATGTGCGCAGGCATGACAAATTTGAAGAAGGCAATGACAAGGATCATAGAACTGGAGGAAGAACTCAAGAGTACTCGCGAGGATTATATGGAGGAAATTGTCGTACTAGTAGAGAAGAATGACGACCTGACAAGGAAGCTGGGAGTATTCATGGGAGACCCCGCGCCAAGAGGAGAAGATGACGGTTCTACTTGCCCGGATAACTACATCATCATCGACGACACCGTCTCGGATCCCGATGATAGCGGTGATGACTATGTTGATGAAGCTGGAGCGGATATCATGGAGTCTTCGACCAATCAATTTTTCTCGTCGAGCACCATATCAGTAGTAGTATTCCACCATGTATATAGTAATAGTCCGAGCACTTTTGTAACGATAGTTCTAGACCGATTGTATGCCCTTGTTTGATTGAATTGAGTGATATGTTTGTGTTTGTCTCATGTGCATATGGGTAGTGTTTCCCCCTAGACCTCATTCTACTCTGCTTTCTCATCTTTTCTAAACCCAGCAGATGCCTCCGAGACGCGACATTGGATTTTCTTTCCCACCGGAGCTCACTCAGTTGATCCAGCAGCAAAATGCATTGATGCAGATACTAGTCCAGAATCAGAATTAGGGGAACAATAACAACAGCCCACCACCACCACCACCTGCTGATCACTTAGCCCGTTTTCTTAGGCTGAATCCGTCGGTGTTCTCTAGTAGCACCGAGCCGATTGTTGCAGATGATTGGCTCTGCAAGATTGAAAGGGAGTTGACTACTGCAGGATGCACAGATGCGGAGAGAGTGCGATTTGCCGCACATCAGCTTGATGGACCCATAGCATCATGGTGGGAGAATTTCATAGTCACTTACCCCATCGACACTGTTACATGGGACCAGTTCCAGTAGGCTTTTCGCACTGCCCATGTGTCAACAGGAGCTATGGCCATGAAGAAGCGTGAGTTTCGCAACTTACGCCAAGGAGGGCGCACTGTTGGCCAGTATGTGGATGACTTTAGTAAGCTAGCACGTTATGCCCCAGATGACGTCGCTACGGATGCATCTAAGCAGGAGAAGTTTCTGGAAGGACTGAATGGTGAGCTGAGCATGCAGTTGATGGTGGAAAATTTCAATAACTACCAGGAGTTGGTAGATAGAGCTCTCATGCTTGAAGGGAAGCAGTAGCAGATTGACAGCCGCAAGAGGAAGTATGGACAAGGGAAGTACAATTCTGGAGCTCAACACAGACTCCGTTTCACCCTGAACTCGGGAGGACTTGTTCATAACCATGGAGGTCACAATCACACTGGAGGAAGTTCACACAATCATAGTGGCCCCAAGAACGGGAATGGTAATGGAGGAAGCAACGGACAGAACCGTTCCAACCCGACAACGCCCGCCAAGAAAGATTTAAGCCATGTTACTTGCTACAAGTGCCAGAAGACCGGACATTACGCCAATGAATGTCCTGAAGCTAAGAATGGAAACGACAATGGAAGCTCTGGGAAGAATCCGAACCCTTTCAACAGGGGACAAGTGAACCACATTAACGTGGAGGAGGTTGAAGCTCAACTAGATGCAGTAATAGGTAAGTTTTTGGTTAAGTCATTTACTGCAGTTGTTCTTTTTGATACTGGTGCATCGCATTCATACATATCAAGGGATTTGTGGATAAGTATAAACTGCCCACCAAAGTTCTTAGTACACCTTTGTTAGTAAGCTCGCCAGGAGCAGAGTATATGGCAAGCCAAGGATGTTTCCAGATGACATTGACCATAGGTAGGCATGTTTTCTCCTCAGATCTGATAATTTTGGAGTCACGAGGTTTGGATGTGATTCTGGGTATGGATTGGCTATCGATGTATGGAGGAAACATTGATTGCTCCAGTAAGACGATTCTGCTCACCACCCCAGAAGGAAGAAGGATCAAGTATGTATCCCGGCATATGCCGAATAGGACTCAAGTAAATTCCTTATCAGGAGTTGTACAGGAGGAAGTACCAGTGGTAAAGGATTTCCCGGATGTATTTCCAGAAGAGTTGCCAGACATGCCACCGGATAGAGACATTGAATTTTTAATTGACCTTTTGCCAGGCACAGGGCCAATATCTAAGAGACCGTACAGAATGCCCGCAAAGGATTTGGAGGAAATTAAGAAGCAGATTAAGGAGTTACTGGATAAAGATTATATTCTCCCAAGTTTGTCACCTTGGGGATCGCCAGTGCTTCCAGTGGAGAAGAAGGATGGATCGTTAAGGATGGTTGTTGATTATCGAGGATTGAATGAGGTGACGATCAAGAACAAGTACCCACTGCCAATGATCAATGATTTGTTTGACCAGCTTCAAGGAGCTAAGGTGTTTTCCAAAACTGATCTGCAATCAGGGTACCACCAGCTGAAGATCCGAGAGCAGGATATACCTAAGACAACCTTTACCACGAGGTACGGGCTATATGTGTATACCGTTATGTCATTCAGTTTGACTAACGCACCTGCCTATTTTATGAACATGATGAACAAAGTGTTTACGGAGTTTTTGGATAAGTTCGTCGTGGTGTTCATTGATGATATTCTGGTCTACTCGAAGAATGAAGAGGAACATAAGGAGCATTTGCATTTGGTACTTGGGAAGCTCAGAGAACATCAGTTATACGCCAAGTTCAGCAAGTGTGAGTTTTGGTTGAAGGAAGTTGGATTTCTTGGACATGTTATATCCGGAGAAGGAATAGCGGTAGACCCCACCAAAGTTGTCAGTGTGACAAATTGGGAAGCACCCACGTCAGTTGGAGAGATCCGAAGTTTTCTTGGACTCGCAGGATACTACCGGAGGTTCATTGAGAATTTCTCAAAGATTGCGAAGCCCATGACGGAGTTGTTGAAGAAGGACACCAAGTTCAAATGGACTGAGGAATGTGAGGCCAGTTTTCAGGAGTTAAAGAAACGCTTGGTTACATCACCGGTGTTGATTCTGCCAGATCAACGAAAGGATTATGAAGTGTATTGCGACGCTTCACGTCAAGGACTTGGAGCCGTACTTATGCAGGAGGGAAGAGTTGTTTCATATGCCTCACGACAGTTTGAACCCCATGAGATAAATTATGCTACGCATGATTTGGAGTTAGCATCCGTAGTGCATGCGTTGAAGACTTGGAGGCATTTTCTCATAGGAAACCATTGTGAGGTATACACGGATCACAAGAGTTTGAAGTATATCTTCACGCAGAAAGAGTTGAATCTCAGGCAGAGGAGATGGTTGGAACTCATTAAGGATTATGACATGAGGTTGCATTATCATCCTGGAAAGGCTAACGTAGTAGCCGATGCATTGAGCCGCAAAAGTCATGTCAATTCACTCATGACCGGAGAGTTATCCAAGGAGTTGGCAGATGACCTACGCGAGCTATGTTTGGAAATTTTTCCCAGAGGTTATGTAGCAGCTTTGGAGATTCAATCTACATTGATGGATAAGATCAGAGAAGCTTAGAAGACGGACAAGGAGATTGCCGAGATAAGGGAAAGAATGAGCAAAGGAAAAGCTAAAGGATTTCGTGAGGATGAGCACGATACCTTATGGTTTGAGGGCGGCAGATATGTGCCAAATGATCCGGAGATCAGAAAGTTGATTTTGCAAGAGGCCCATGATTCGCCATATTCGATTCACCCAGGAAATACCAAGATGTATCTGGATTTGAAGGATAGTTTCTAGTGGACCAGAATGAAGAAGGATATTGCAGAGTATGTAGCAGTTTGGGTATGTCAGAGAGTGAAGGAAGAGCATCAGAAGCCAGTAGGATTGCTATAACCATTGCCGATACCCGAATGGAAGTGGGACAAGCTAGGCATGGATTTTATCACGGGATTGCCCAGGACTCGTTCAGGCTATGACTCGATATGGGTTGTAGTTGATCGTTTGACGAAAGTAGCTCATTTCATCCTAGTGAAGACCACTTACACCAGTGCTAAGTTGGCAAAGATATACATGGCCAGGATCCTATGTCTACATGGAGTTCGGAGGACCATTGTATTAGATAGAGGAACCCAGTTTACCTCAAAGTTTTGGAATCAGTTGCATGAAACTTTGGGAACCAGGCTAGAGTTCAGTACAACTTTGCACCAGAGATGATGGATGACTGAGAGAGTCAATCAGATTCTGGAGGACATGTTGAGAGCTTGTGCGCTAGACTATGGATCTAGTTGGGACGATAATTTGCCGTATGCAGATTTCTCTTACAACAACAGCTATCAAGCTAGTTTGAAGATGGCCCCTTTCGAAGCTTTGTACAGAAGGAGGTGTAGGACACCATTTTTGTGTGATGAAGTTGGAGACCGATAGTTGTTTGGGCCCGATTTGATTAAAGAGTCTGAAGAGAAGGTTAAGCTAATTCACGATAGACTCAAGGTAGCCCAGTCCAGGCAGAAGAGTTATGCGGATTCTAAACGCAAGGAGATAGTTTATGAAGTTGGAGACAGAGTGTATCTTCGTGTATCCCCACTTCGAGGAGTGAAGCGCTTTGGAGTTAAGGGAAAGTTAGCACCACGTTTTGTGGGACCATACAAAGTTTTGGAACGTATGGGAGAAGTTGCTTACAAGTTGGAATTACCCAAAGGATTGTCAGGAGTTCACGATGTGTTCCATGCTTCTCAGTTGAAGAAGTGCCACGCATAGATGGTTGATATCCCTCTGAGAGATACAGTGCCGCTGGAAGCGATACAGTTAGATAGAGATTTGACCTACGAGGAGAAGCCAGTCAAGATTCTCGAGTTTGCCAGCCGAGTCACACGCAGCAAAGTAATCAAGTTCAGCAAAGTTCAGTGGAGTCACCATACCAAAGATGAAGCCGCCTGGGAACGAGAGGAAGACCTACGGAAGGATCACTCTCACCTATTTTCTAGCCAGCCCGAATCTCGAGGGCGAGATTCATCTTAAGGGGGGTAGGTTTGTAACATCCCAAATTTTCAATTTGGAATGTTATACATTAGATCATCATTGCATATCATATTTTATTGCATTTTGGTTTGATCCTAGAAATTCTACGCAACTCAAGGACCCACGGAGAGAGTTGGGGATTTTGTTATTTCCATATTTGAGTTTTCTCGAATTTTGAAAAGAGGATCGTTTGATTTTAACTATTTCTCTTCGAATATTTCTTTTATAAAAATAAAAGAGAGAGAGGATAAAATGACTTCCTCAAAATAAAGAAATATGGGAGATTTAATATTAAAATCAAATAAGAATTTTATTCAGAGTTTTATCGCTATTTTATTTGAATTAGGAAAAATATGCGTTTTTCAAAATTGCATTAGAGTCCCGAATAAATGTTCACCTTGTCCGGTAGATTTTTAGAGACGAGGAAAAATTATTTCAGGATGTTTGGAGTCCGTTTAGTATTTCTTTTATTCTTTTTTTCTGCACGGAATAATTTAAAATAAAAAAGGAAACCGACTTCGGGCCGTACCCGAGCGGGACTCCGCCAGGGTTTATAAGCCGGCCGAGCCAAGCCCATCAGCCGCGCCTTAAACCCTAGCCGCCGCGGCCATCAAGACCAGTCGCATCGCCGCCCGCCCGACCCGCCCGCTTGCGCCGCTGCTTGCCCGCCCGTCGTCGCTGTTGCCGAACCGCTGCCGTCTCGCCGGACTTCGTCGGAGGTAGCCGCCGCCGCCTCGATTTTCGCGAGAAAACTGATCGGTTTTTTTGAAACCCTATATTTGTTTTTTATTTATTTTTAGATCGGTTTTTTTTTTATTTATTTAGCGAACGCCCATTCGTTCATTCGCTTTAATGAACGGTTTTCACCGTTTAGTCATGACAATAACGTTAGATTCGTTAACTGTTCGTCCGTTTTTCTTTTATCGGATTTTCCACGATTATTTTCGATTGTGATTTACGATCCGATTTTCGCTTTTAGTTTATCTTTTCATTTCGTTTATCAGAATCAGGCGATTCAAGCGCCTAGAGTTTCCTCTCGAAGCCCTCTTTCTGTTTAATCAACTTAAACAAGTTTTTGCTACTGTAAAATTTGACTTTAGTCCAGATTAGTAATCGAAGCTTGTTTCTTTCACCGTTTGAGTTTTGTTGCTTCGTTTGATTTGATTCTTTTTGCAAACCGAAGTTCTTAAGTTGAACTTTCTGGTTAGATCTCTTATTTGAGTTTTACCCGTGCATGGTTTCTTGATTGCTTATTGTATGCTTGTTTCTTTGTGCTAGAGTACCCTTAGTGTGAAGCGTGCTACTACGAGTCTCTAGGTTTCGCTGATCATCAGCAAGGCAAGTAACACTTTGATCATACCTCTTTACTGCCCAGTTTTATTGCATTAGATCAATCCTCAAACACTTGCATGGTTAGGATCTGATTAAATTGTGGGTTTGGGAAGTAGATGAGGTAGTACCTATTCACCTGTTTATTATCAAACCTATGGGAGTTACTTCTACGTTGCTTATACTGCTATGCTATGCTCGTAGACGTGGATTGGGTTTGAGTGTATTCATGACAGATTGAGCATTTTTAATTAATGGTTAACTTAAGGTTGCAACTTTAATACACATCTGGGTGGATTGAGGCACCTGGGGAACCCAGTGATTGTCTGTATTTTTTTTTGGAAATCCCGTGGTACCGTGTGATTCTCCTATGGACTGCCACCCAGGCTCAAAGGGATCATAAGATTATTCATGCTAGAAACTTCCGTGTGCAGCCACATGCCATTATGGGCTCTGGCATAGTCGAGTAAGTTGTGGAAACCTTTCCATGATGGGCTAGCAGATGTAGGGGATTGTAGGTGTACATGCCTATCTATCGGTTAAGGGGACCTCTTTAGAAAGACTGTGTCTTGGTCATTCGTTTCTCAAACATCATGTAGTGCGAGAAATCGAACGGAGGAGATCGAGTCTTGTGGGAAAAGTGCACAAACCTCTGCAGAGTGTATAAACTAATCATGGTTAGTCGTGTCCCCGGTTATGGACGTCTTGAGTATCTGGTTCCTGGATTATCACGTGGATCTCATCACTCTGTTACAAGATTAATTTTGATTGGGTTATTAATTACCTTTTAATTGGGATTGAGATGGGGTTTACCTTTCTCAATGTTTTCAACCAACTTTGTAGTTAAATAAAATTTATTCCTTTGTTGTAAGGAAAAATTGGCTTTCCGCAAAACATATTAACCATACAGCCTCCACCAGCCATATATGCATGTAGTGATAGCTTTATTCTGTTCATTACTCTCTTGTGTTACATTGCCAGCATATTCCATGTGCTGACCCGTTTTTGGGCTGCAACGTATCATGTTGCAGACTTTTCGCATTTACAGTAAGGAGCCTTAGGTCATGGTCTTTCACTCAGTGATGTCGTTGGAGTTGATGGACTCACTTTATCTTCCAAGCCTTCCGCTATTATCATATTAGATGGCCTTAAGCCATATTTATTGTAATAAGTTCTCTTTTGAGACATTCGATGTAATAAGTGTGTGATTGCTACTCTGCTATAAATCCTTCAAGTACTGTGCGTGTTAGCATTACCGATCCAGGGATGACACTGATGCACAGAGATCAGACTGTTTGAGGTCTGGTCGCTACAGTTTGCTAGACGGTGATGGGTTGGATGAGATTTATCATGTAATCGAGTTAGTTTTGTTAGGGTTTGATCCCTAGTACCCACTATGTTCTGAGATTGATGTTGCTATGACTTTGCTATGCTTAATGCTTGTCACTAGGGCCCGAGTGCCATGATTTCAGATCTGAACCTATTATGTTTTCATGAATATATGTGAGTTCTTGATCCTATCTTGCAAGTCTATAGTCACCTACTATGTGTTATGATCCGGCAACCCCGAAGTGACAATAATCGGGACCACTCCAGGTGATGACCGTAGTTTGAGGAGTTCATGTATTCACTATGTGTTAATGCTTTGGTCCGGTACTCTATTAAAAGGAGGCCTTAATATCCCTTAGTTTCCGCTAGGACCCCGCTGCCACGGTAGGGTAGGACAAAAGATGTCATGCAAGTTCTTTTCCATAAGCACGTTTGACTATATTCGGAATACATGCCTACATTACATTGATGAATTGGAGCTAGTTCTGTGTCACCCTATGTTATGATTGTTACATGATGAACCGCATCCGACATAATTATCCATCACCGATCCAATGCCTACGAGCTTTTCACATATTGTTCTCCGCTTATTTACTTTTACGTTGCTACTATTACAATTACTACAAAACCCAAAAATATTACTTTTGCAACCGTTACCGTTACTTCCATACTACTTTGCTACTAAACACTTTGCTGAAGATACTAAGTTATCCAGGTGTGGTTGAATTGAAAACTCAACTACTAATACTTGAAAATATTCTTTGGCTCCCCTTGTGTCGAATCAATAAATTTGGGTTGAATACTCTACCCTCGAAAACTGTTGCGATTCCCTATACTTGTGGGTTATCACCCCCTCCTCCGCGCCATCCTCGCTGGTGCATTGCACCATGACCATCGGCGAGGCCCGTGCCCAATACATGGACACGGTGAGGCAGAAGCGTCAGGAGCAGTTCCGGGAGGCGCAGGCCGACGCCGCCTACAACCACCATCTCCTCCAGGAGCACCTGCAGGCGGAGGAGCAGATCGCCGCGGAGCGAGCGGAGCAGGAGGCGCTTCTCGACTCATACCGCTCCGCCCGCGAGAGTCGCGTCGAGCGCTGGCGGTACCGCACGCGGGTGGGGAGGCTGCGGCTGCTTACAAAGAGGGTGATGAAGCAGGCGAGGCGCTGTTTGGCGAGACCGAGGACGAGGCAGAGGACAATGCCGGCTCCGATGAGTCCCCTCTCCACTGGCGTCGACGAGGCCCTGCTCCGCCGAGGCCCCATGGCGCCAACAACGAGACAGAGGACACCGCCGGCTCTGTCGATGCCCCACCCCGCCAGCACCGAGTTGAAGGATTACGTCGGCTTCCAGGAGGCCCTGCTCCGCCGAGGACCCGCCACACCAACAACGAGGCAGAGGACATCGCCGGCTCCGCCGAGGCCCCGCCCCACCGGCACCGAGGCGGAGGACCTCGCCGGCTTCGGCGAGGCCCCACTCCGCCGAGGCCTCGCCCCGCCAACAACGAGGCAGAGGACATCGCCGGCTCAGCCGAGGCCCCGCCCTGCTGGCAACGAGGGAGAGGATTTCCCCCGCTCCGCTCATACATCTCCAACGTATCTATAACTTTTTATTGTTCCATGCTATTATATATCTGTTTTGGATGTTTAATGGGATTTAATATACCTTTTTATATTATTTTTGGGACTAACCTATTAACCGAAAGCCCAGTGAAAATTGTTGTTTTTTTGCCTATTTCAGTGTTTCGTAGAAAAGGAATATCAAACGGAATCCAAACGGAATGAAGCCTTCGCGAGGATCTTTTTTTGAACAAACGCAATCCAGGAGACTTGGAGTGGACGTCAAGGAAGCAGCGAGGAAGCCACGAGGGAGGGCACGCCCTAGGGGGGTGGGCGCTCCCCCACCCTCGTGGGCCCCTTGCAGCTCCACCGACTGTCGGTGTACAAAAAGAGGGGCACGCTTTTGTACCCCTTTACCTGTGCACGGGCAGTCAGAGTCGCGCCCACGACCACACCAAGCAGAGCAGGGGGGCGAGCCAAGGTAAGACCGAAGCCCAAGATAATCAGAGCAAGGCCAAAGCCAAGACCACGAAGAGCAGAGGGACGAAGCAGGTTCCCCCAGCAAGACCCTTGCCGGGGCAACCTCAGCGGCCTCGGCAAGATCCTTGCCGGGAAAGCTCGCCCCACACCAACAGAGCAAGCCACCCTTGAGCCCACGGCCGCCAACACCATCATCAACGTGGGGCCAGGACTCGGGAAGGCACCTCTGTGGTGGCATGCAGATCTTTGTGAAGACATATTCAAGGTCAGATGAGGATTAGAAGACGACGATCCTCGGCAAGATCTTTGCCAAGGAAGGCTACCAAGACCCCCGGCAAGACCCTTGCTGGGGACGACAGCACACCCCGGCAAGACCCTTGTCGGGCCACCCGGCAAGGCCCTCACCAAGGACGCCAGCATGGCCACCGCCAGACCCGCCGACAACCAAGATTCCACCGCCGTTCGCATGCGGCTGCCAGCCCAACCAGCTGGGCGGGCACCTGTGTGGCAACATGCGGCTCCCAGGCCAACTCATCAATCGCCTGCGTGGCGGCATGCAGATCTTCGTGAAGGCTCCACCACCGTGCCACCTCAGCTGCCTGCCTGCCTACATGGCACCACATGCATCACTGGCCGGGGCACGTGTAGAAGCGAGGAGGAGCGGCGACGAACGGGACGGGCCTCGCCCCCGTCCCCGATAAAGCAAGGGGACACCTAAGCGGTGCATTAAATGCATCTTGTCACATGTCTGAGGGATAACCTCGCAACACTGTACACCTTTCCACATCCTGTTTGCCACTATGGCAACCCCTTTTCCCTATAAAAGGAGGCCCGAGGCGACCAGGAGAAGGATTCGGCTCTTTCGAACCACACGCTGACCACAGCTAGTTCGAGAGCTCAAGAACTCTCAGAAATACACCCACCAAAGCAGGACTAGGGTTTTACGCATCCTTGCGGCCCGAACCTGGGTAAATGATCCTTGTGCTGTCTAGTAGCCCTGCTCTCCTCGCAACCCCGTGCCCGGCAAGAATCGTAGTAGGGATTCTTGTGATCCCATAGGTGTCGTTCCACACCGACATCTTTGGCGCGCCAGGTAGGGGGCGCAATTGTGAGATTCTGGTCTGAGTTAGCCTAGCAGTTCTTCGTCGCCATGGCCCCTAAGAAGAAGATGGCCACGGTGATCGGCTCGTTGGGAGCCGAACGGCCCGTGCGGGTGCGGACGAGCAGCGGACCGGTCGCAGACAGGACCCGGGCCGCGGCCCGTGAGCACCAGCATCGCCCAGGCAGTCGGAGCCTGGCGAGCGGCGTCGTTCATGCGCCAGACGACCGGCTACACGTCGCCGGATCCAAAGACGGAGCTGGGCCCCCCGCAGGCGGCGCGGGGCCCTCCGGGGGTGTCGTTGTGCCGACTCCGGGCGGCGCGGCGACCTCCAGGATGCATACACCGGTGACCACCGCATGTTCTTCCCATGGTGTGCGTGCAGATCAGCGTCACCACATTGGTGACCCTGGGCACCGCCGTGGGAAGAGCCCTGTGCATCGTCAGCAAGATGAAGGGATTCAGCATGCTCGCCGAAGCGCTTGTGAAAATGGCACACAGCCGCTGGGTCGTGTCAGAGCTCCTTCTAACATAGTTAGAAGTCGAAGCGCGCCGCGATCCATGTAGTTGTCGCCACCACCCACGCCAGCGGAAGCTTTGGCACGCGTGCAGCTGCTCCTCGACTTCCCTCCTACCGCGGAGAAGCTCGATGAGTGGAGGGCCACCATCCGGAGCCTCGTCGTCGTCGCAAATAAAGACGATTCGCGACCGGTGGGGCCCTTGGGTCGGTGCTCCACCGAGCTACCATGTGCTGGCGCTGGGAGGACCGAGGGGGGGGGCTGCACCCATGGTGCACTCTCCTCCTCCTCGCCAGCCGCCGCGACGACGCTTGTGATAACATCTCCATAGTGTCGTCCGACCCGCGGACCCTCCGCGACCAGCGCCAGGTCCTTCGGGAGTGAGCTCACGAAGATGCTTGAACCAACGTCGAGCGCCAGCGCAAAGCGCGCCGCCAGTCGGACCAGCGGGCGGGACCCGCTATGGACCACCCGGCGCCGGGGGGCCCCGGCGGCCTACCTTACGAGGTGGGCTGCCCGGCCTTTACCCGTGACTTGAGGCAGTTCCAGTGGCCATCCCACCGCACGTTCAAGCCCGACATCAGCGAGAAGTACACCGGCAAGACCCATCCATCCGAGTTCCTCAGCATCTACACTATCGCGATGCAGGCCGCTCGGGCTCACGGCGACAAGGTGCTTGCCAACTATTTCCCGCTGGCGCTCAAGCCCAATGAGATGTCTTGGTTGATGCACTTGCCGGTGGATTCCATTTCTTCTTGATCAGATTTGTGCAATGAGTTCGTTGGCGCCTTCACAGGAGGCCACCAAGCTCATGGCTAGGCCAGTGATCTGCATATCATTCCCAAGAAGGAAGGGGAGACCCTACGCAAGTACATCCAGAGATTCAGCCGGGTGCAGTACAACATCCCCGATGTTCATCCCGCCGATGTGATTAGCACGTTCCACCAGAACGTGCGCAATCACATGATGTGCGAGGAGCTGGCGATGGCCAAGGTTAAGGATGTGGCCGAGCTCTACGTTCTGGCCGATAGGTGCGCCCGGGCTGAAGAGGGAAGGAAGTACCCCGGCGAAGACGTCGTCGCGGAAACCGACTCTACCGATGAAGATGCTGCCACTCCGACGAAGAAGAGCCGGCGTCGCAACAGGAAACACAAGGGAAAGGCCGTGCTTGCCATAGAGGGATCTGACGATACCGGAGCCGGCAAGAAGGTCAAGGCAGACGCCCCCGGCAAAGAGATAGCCGGGTGCACCGCTTGCCGGGCCTTGGTGGCTACGGACAAGCCAGGAAGCTCTGGCAAGCAATACTGCAAGATCCACCGCACCAAGGGCCATGACCTCCAGAACTACCGACAAGTTGAGCTGCTTGCTGAGAAGCAAAAGGCTGAGTACGAGAGGCGGGACAAGGAGAAGGACCAGGACGGTGCTGATGGATCTGATAAGAAGCGTGGCGGCCAAGGAGGCCGCCCCGACAAGGACAACCAGCAAGAGAGGCCCGCCCGGGGCCGCGACAAGAAACAAGAAGACGACGATCACGACAAGGACGACGAGTCCGGTGAGAAAGGGTTCCAGAAGGCTACGGAGGCCATGTGCGTCGATGGCGGCGCCTCACTGCATACTTATCACCGCCAGCTCAAGCAGTGGGTGCGTGAGATTACAGCAGCAGAGCCGTCGTTCGACGCTCAGAAGTCGCTAAAATGGTCCAGCACGCCCCTCATCTTTGACGCCGAGGACCACCCTGACCGCACTACCACGGTCGGGTGTTTTCCATTGTTGGTCTCACCAACGATACGCAACCTCAGGGTGAACAAGATGTTGGTTGACGGCGGGGCTGGCCTGAACCTGATCTCGCCCGTCGTGGTCAAAAGGTTGCAAATCCCTGATGGAGACCTCGAGGAAACAGGCACGTTTCAAGGGGTCAATCTGGGGAGGAGCCAGCCGAAGGGAAAGGTCACACTGCCCGTGACATTTGGAGGAGAGTTGAACTACAGGATGGAGAGGATCGTCTTCGACGTAGCCGAGATCCCCTTGCCCTACAACGGGATCCTCGGCCGCCCGGCACTGGCCAAGTTCATGGCGGTGTCACACTACGCCTACAACATGCTAAAGATGCCCGGGCCGTTGACCATCATCTCCGTCCCCTCCGACAAGAAAGACGCGCTGATCTGCACCGACCAACTCTACCGGGAAGCAGTTGCAACAACTGCCGTCAAGGCACCTACTCCTGCCACTGAAGGCCCGGGAGGGAAGAAGGAGCCCGGCAAGACCTCTCGCACCCACTCCGGCAAGCGCACCTCCTCGGAGTGTTGTGCTACCGTTGAGGACGTGCCAGAGAGCTCTACCGACAAGAGCAAGAGATCCAGAGCCGAGCCGCCGCAGACCAAGAAGGTGCCCATCAGAGAGGATGGCACGGGAGGGGCCTTAATCATAGGCTCCACCCTCGACAGCAAATAGGAAGGCGCGCTCGTCACCTTCCTGCGGGCAAATGTCGACGTGTTTGCATGGCAAGCGTCCGACATCCCCGGTGTTCCCAGGGAGGTGATTGAGCACCACATAGCTGTCTGCCCCACGCGCGGCCCGTCAAGCAGAAGGTCAGAAAGCAGGCTCCGGAAAGGTGGAGTTCATCGCAGAATGGACCTCGACGGTTGACGAAGAAATCCAGGAGACCACTCTCCCCGGCAAGGAAGCAGACCGCGACTGAATCATGTACTTTGATGGGGCTTTCTCGCTGCAAGGCGCGGTGCGGTGTGCTGCTCGTCGCACCCAATCGGAGAACACCTCAAGCACGTGATCCGGATGCACTTCCCAGTGGAGATGTCCACCAACAACACCGCTGAGTACGAGGGATTGCTTGCGGTCTCGGGATCGCGGCGGACCTCGGGTTAAGAAGCTCATTGTCGAGGGTGACTCGCAGCTCGTTGTCAGGCAGGTCAACAAGGATTATCAGAGCCCATTGATGGAAGCGTACGTTGATGAGGTGAGGAAGCTGGAGGAACGCTTTGACGGTATCCAGGCAGAGCACGTCCCCCGAGTGGAGAATGACATCGCTGATTACCTGTCAAAGCGTGCCGCATTCAAGCTACCTGTGGAACCAGGTACCTTTTTTCTTCGGCTAACTCAACCATCCGTCGAACCATCGGTGGGGTAGAACAAGCGGAGGAAATCAGGTCCCGGCAAGTACTTTCCTACCGAGCCCCCTGGGGCTGCACGCAAGGGTGCTGCTGCAGACGCTGAGCCTGCCCAAGAGCAACTGGCTCCGACAGGGTGTCAAGCCCTGGCCGTAGAGACAGCCGCTCCCATGGCGGAAGAGATGCCTTTGGTCCTTGCCGTCGAGCCCCAGGCTCCGGCATGGGCGCAGCATACCGTCCACTTCCTCCAAACAGGGGAGCTTCCTGAGGAGCAGGAAGAAGCAGAGAAAGTAGCCTGTCGGTCCGCCCTGTACCAGTTCGTCGATGACGTCCTGTACCGGAGGAGGCCAAACGGTGTGAAACTCAAATGCATCCCCCGGGAGGAAGGACTAGAGTTGTTCGCGGAGATACATGGAGGCATATGTGGCTCCCACATAGGGTCAAGGGCCCTTGCCGGGAAGGCGTTCCGACAAGGTTTCTTCTGGCCCACCGCCCTCCAGGATGCGACGGCACTAGTAACCAAGTGTGAAGCGTGCCGGTTCCATTCAAAGAAGTTTCATCAGCCAGCTCAAGCCCTTCAAACAATCCCTCTCTCCTGGCTATTCTCGGTCTGGGGGCTCGATATACTGGGCCCTTTCCCCCGCGCTGTTGGGGGCTTTGAGTACTTGTACGTTGCAATCGACAAGTTCACAAAGTGGCCGGAGGTGGAAGCGATGAGGAAGGTGACCGCTACCAGCCGTCAAGTTCTTCAAAGGACTGGTTCGCCGTTTTGGCGTGCAAACAGAGTCATCACCGACAATGGCACGCAGCTCACAAGCCACACCTTCATGCAAAGTACATCCAAGACCTCGGCAAGAAGAAGGTCTGCATTTTGCTTCCGTGACACATCCACGGAGCAACGGCCAAGCGGAGAGGGCAAATGCTGAAGTGTTGCGAGGCCTGAGAACGAAGACCTTTGACAAACTGCACAAGAGTGGAAGGCGCTGGATTGATGAGTTGCCGACGGTTCTTTGGTCGATCAGGACGACGCCAAATCGAGCCACCGGCCAGACACCTTCTGCCCTAGTATACGGGGCAGAAGCAGTTCTCCCCACAGAACTCATATACGGGTCACCTCGAGTGCTCGCTTATGATGAGCTTGAGCAAGAGCCGTCGCGCCAAGATGACGTGGTGCTCCTTGAGGAAGATCGTCTTCGAGCGGCTGTGAGAGCGGCACGCTATCAGAAAACCTTGTGCCGCTATCATAGCCGCAAGGTTCATGCCCGAAGCTTTGAGGAAGGCGACCTTGTTCTTGGCTGCGTTCGATCGCCAAGAATTCCAACAAGTTGACGCCGAAGTGGGAAGGCCCTTATCGGGTAACATGAGTCACCAGGCCTGGCGCAGTCTGCCTAGAGACCGAAGATGCGTCCCAGTGAGCAACTCCTGGAACATCGAGCATCTTCGCAAGTTTTACCCATAAGGCGCGGCTTGCCGGGCCTCTCGGCAAGCCACCTTTTGCCGGCAAGGCATGTGACCCTTTGTACAAAGCCAGGCACAGACCCTGAGCATAAATAAATGAAGCGCTGGCGCCCTAAGTTATAGCATGCATGCTAGGTCGAGTCTCTTCCTTGTTTAGGGTTGATAGTGCTTGGCGGCGACTAACCCCTAGCCTAGAGGTCGAGTGCGCGTCTATTTGTTCCTTTTCTGTCCTCCTTTGGTTCGCAGGGCACATGAGCACTTCTGCTGAGCTACTCGGAAAGAAGGAAACGGGTCGGCGCCCCGACCCCGGCAAACCAGAGTTGTCGGGGGCTACAAGCACAAGGATCCAACCGCGGCAAGATGAAATTGCCGGGGGCTGCAGATCCAGATAAGTCCTTTATCCTCTGTCATGCATTTCGGAACCGGACTGGTTTATGTGAAACCTCATTTTTATCTCTAGGCTGCCGTGCTCCCCCTTTTCCTGCACCTAAGGATTATTTCCTGGGTTCGGATTTGGTCGTAGCCACGGTAGCAGGGAGGTGGGACGAGGGGCCTAAAGCCCACTTCATCCCTGCCTCCTCCAAGAGCGCGAGAACGGTCGAGTCGAGTGGGGGGACGGCAAGGCCTGTTGCCGGGCGAAAAACGTTTATCTTAAACAATAACAAGGATTCACTCCTTGTCGCGGGATTTACCTGCGAACGAAAAACCCGGCAAGCATCCCTTTTTCATTAAAAACATCCCATACAGGTATAGTTCGCGCAAGATGAAAAACATGAGCAAGGGGATTACAAGTTTTAAATTTAACGAAGGCCCGCAGGCTTACAAACTGAAAAAGAGATAAGATGCCCGTAATACTTTTCTTGTCCCTCTCCTCAGGAGGCAGGTCAAGGAGGCGAAAGGGCAAAAGGGGCGCCAAGACGAGCTACGAGCAGCATAAATCACCAAGAGAACACCATGGTAGCTGCCCACGGGCGGGCCGGTGATGACGGTGCCGGGAAAGGAGACGAGGCGGCAGGACTGACAATACGCGATGAAGGCGTCGGTGCCCGTGTACTCTGAGTTGACGGCCTTGCCGCCCGCCCTCTTCCTCTTCCACAGCCTCCCGACGCCAGCCGCCTAAGAAGACGGCCCCGAGAAGTTCAAGGAGCTGGCCCCGCCCCCGGCAAACCTCTGCCGGAGGAGCGGCCAGGTGCAGAATCTGTCTTCTTCTGCACCCGCCCAGGCAGGGCGTCAAGCGCCTAGTCGGACTCGTCCCGCTTCTCGCCCGTTGTCCTCCTCGTCACTTTCGCTCGAGGAAGAGCTTCCATCGTCAGAATCTCCATCGGAGGAGCTCTCCTTGCAGCACTTCAGGTGAGTCGCGAACTCCCCGAAGACCTTGACGGAGAGTAGGCCATCCTCCATTAATTTTAAGTAGAGGACGAGCCCCGCCGTTAGGCTGTGGATGCGGGCGAACGTCTTCCACCCACGACGAAGGTACATGACTCGAGGAGCCGGGAAGTCAACGTCGACCTGCGTGCCCCCGTTCCCGCAACCCCTCATGTGCAATCTGAGGGATTGGGGCCGGTCACGCTCCATCTCCCAAGCAAACGGGGCGGGAAGACAAAGACGACGACGCGGAGGCCGGCGCAGCCTGAGGAAGAACTTGCGGGGCTGGTCTCCGACGTGGCCTTCCATCGGGAAATGCATCATTGATGGGGGAGAAGCCGGCGCACCGCCCCATCCTCCTCTTCCCCGAGCACTGCGGCCTCTGCCCCGGCCTCGTGCACGGCCTCGCCCCCTCCCCCTTCTCCTCACGGCCGGTTCCACCACCACGGGCTCAGGAGGAGGAGGGACGCGTTGATGAGCGGCGACCCTCGCTGCCACCGTCGAAGGACCAGGATTCCCTTTCTCCATGGCGAGTGGAAGGAAGAAGCAGAAGCAAGAGGAGATGGATGAAGGAAGAATGCGGGATGCCATCCCCCCTTCCCCCTCCTTATAAAGGAGCGGGGTCGGGGCACGGCCGCCCCGTTCGGCCAACCCAGCCACCAGAGGCGCGTGGAATCGGGACCGACCCGCTGCCCCGACCAGCGGCGGCCCGGATTCCCGCCCCCACCGCTTGCTACCCCAAGTGCATGGGGGACGCGTGGCGAACGTGCAGAACCGAGGGGATGGGCGAAGCGACCCCTCCCCACCCCGTGATCGTGGGGAGTGGACGCCTTGAAGACCGCGCCCCAGCCCCGTTCAGTAAATGAGCCGCGCCTCCACGCCTTCCTCTTTTTACGGGGAAGGCGCGAGCCACCTCTTTACTGCGATGTGACGCATGCTTGCGGGAACCGCCCCACGCATGCCGCCCACGTCACGCACACCCCTCCACGCCGCGCCACGCGCGCAGGTTGTGGTAGGCAGAGTGCGCGAAAAGTCTTACCACGGTAAAACCGCCCCGCCTGCCCGTGCACCGTTTTGGGCCTGACAAAACAACGTGTCGCGCTTATGTGTGGCCCAGGCCCGGGGGCTCCTGTCGGTGTACAAAAAGAGGGGCACGCTTTTGTACCCCTTTACCTGTGCACGGGCAGCCAGAGTCGCGCCCACGACTACACCAAGTAGAGCAGGGGACGTGAGCCAAGGTAAGACCAAAGCCCAAGATAATCAGAGCAACGCCAAGGCCAAGACCACGAAGAGCAGAGGGACGAAGCAGGTTCCCCCGGCAATACCCTTGCCGGGGCAACCTCAGCGGCCTCGGCAAGATCCTTGCCGAGACAGCTCGCCCCACACCAACAGAGCGAGCCACCCTTGAGCCCACGGCCGCCGACACCATCATCAACGTGGGGCCAGGACTCGGGAAGGCACCTCTGTGGTGGCATGCAGATCTTTGTGAAGACATATTCAAGGTCAGATGAGGATTAGAAGACGACGATCCTCGGCAAGATCTTTGCCGAGGAAGGCTACCAAGAACCCCGGCAAGACCCTTGCCGGGGACGACAGCACGCCCCGGCAAGACCCTTGCCGAGCCACCCGGCAAGGCCCTCACCAAGGACGCCAGCAGGGCCACCGCCAGACCCGCCGACAACCAAGCTTCCACTGTCGTTCGCATGCGGCTGTCAGCCCAACTAGCTGGGCGGGCACCTGCGTGGCAACATGCGGCTCCTAGGCCAACTCATCAAGCGCCTGCGTGGCGGCATGCAGATCTTCGTGAAGGCTCCACCACCACGCCACCTCAGCTGCCTGCCTGCCTACATGGCACCGCACGCATCACTGGCCGGGGCGCGTGTCGAAGCAAGGAGGAGCGGCCACGAACGGGACGGGACGTGCCTCGCCCCCATCCCCGATAAAGCAAGGGGACACCTAAGCGGTGCATTAAATGCATCTTGTCCTGTAATACGGCGGATAACCTCGCAACACTGTACACCTTTCCACCTCTTGTGTGCCACTGTGGCAACCTCTTTTCCCTATAAAAGGAGGCCCGAGGCGACCAGGAGAAGGATTCGGCTCTTTCGAACCACACGCTGACCACAGCTAGTTCGAGAGCTCAAGAACACTCGGAAATACACCCACCAAAGTAGGACTAGGGTTTTACGCATCCTTGCGGCCGGAACCTGGGTAAACGATCCTTGTGCTGTCTACTAGCCCTGCTCTCCTTGCAACCCTGCGCCCCGGCAACCGTAGTAGGGATTTTTGTGATCCCATAGGTGTCGTTCCACACCGACACCGACCTACTTCTTCCTCCTATATATACTCTTATACCCTAAAACCATCGGGGAGAGCAACGAAACACCTTTTCCACCGCCACAACCTTTTGTACCCGTGAGATCTCATCTTGGGGCCTTTTCCGGTGATCTGCCGGAGGGGGATTCGATCACGGAGGGCTTCTACATCAACACCATAGCCTCTCCGATGATGTGTGAGTAGTTTACCACAGACCTTCGGGTCCATAGTAATTAGCTAGATGGCTTCTTATCACTCTTTGGATCTCAATACAAAGTTCTGCTCGATCTTTTGGAGATCTATTCGATGTAACTCTTTTTTTTTGACTGTGAACTGTGGGGCAAAACCCCCACAGCAGATCAAAACTTTATTGAAAAAGAACTAATACAACAAGTTGATTACAAGGAGTAACCAGAGTACAAGGTAAAAAAGGTAATCTTACAAAACTAGCTTAAGGGGGGAGGAAAGAGATCCATTTAAGCAAGTCATCCTTGTAAGTAGATTTGATTCTGTGCTGCATTAGGCTAATATAATGCCTAAAAGCAAACATCCATTTATTGAAACTAGCCCTCTCATTTCTAAACACTTTGGCATTTCTGATGATCCAAATATTCCAGCAAGCAATGAATACCACTTCAGAGAAGAAAGGCTTATCAAAAATTCTCCTTGCCTGAGTAACCAGCTGGATCATGGAGGTGCCAGGAGACCAATCAATCTGCAGATAATTCCAGACCCTAACACTGAAATTGCAGTTGAAGAATAAGTGATCCCTGGTTTCTCTAGCACGCAAGGGCAAAGCCTACAATGGACTCCATCTTCCATGTGCGGTGCCTTCTCTCAACCATATCCTTGGTGTTCAACCTGTCCATAATAAGCATCCAAGCAAAGACCTTGATCTTGAGGGTACAAGAGGATTTCCAAACCCCACAGAGCAAAGGATTGAATGACTCAGACACAAATGTGTGGGAGTAAAACATCTTGGGCTTGAAAGTCTTGGATGAGTCCTGCCAGAACCAAAGATCCCTTGAACTGGGGTTTACATTTGCTAGGGAATCCATCAAATCCTTTATCAAGTTCAACTCATCAAAGGCCTGAGCGGATAAGGGAAGGTGGAAAAGTTGATGCATATCCTGGGTATTGAAAATTTCCTTAACTGAAACCCAGGTGTCGGTGTCAAAACCGGCGGATCTCGGGTAGGGGGTCCCGAACTGTGCGTCTAGGCGGATGGTAACAGGAGACAAGGGACACGATGTTTTTACCCAGGTTCAGGCCCTCTCGATGGAGGTAATACCCTACTCCTGCTTGATTAATATTGACGATATGGGTAGTACAAGAGTAGATCTACCACGAGATCAAGGAGGATAAACCCTAGAAGCTAGCCTATGGTATGATTGTTGTTCGTCCCACGGACTAAAACCCTCCGGTTTATATAGACCTTGGGATAGGTTAGGGTTACACAGAGTCGGTTACAATGGTAGGAGATCTACATATCCGTATCGCCAAGCTTGCCTTCCACGCCAAGGAAAGTCCCATCCGGACATGGGACGAAGTCTTCAATCTTGTATCTTCATAGTCTTGGAGTCCGGCCGTGATGATAGTTCGGCTATCCGGACACCCCCTAGTCCAGGACTCCCTCAGTAGCCCCTGAACCAGGCTTCAATGACGACGAGTCTGACGTGCATATTGTCTTCGGCATTGCAAGGCGGGTTCCTCCCCTGAATACTTCATAGAAGGTTTTGAACACCAGGATAGTGTCCGGCTCTACAAAACAAGTTCCACATGCCATCCGTAGAGAGAATAACTTTTGCACAGATCTGCTGACGTATTCCGCGGCGTGGCATCACACCGCGGCCAGGTCTTTATATGAATTGTTTTTTACTGTTCCATCTCAGCACGTTTAGCGAGGCGGTTTCCTTGGCACGTCTTATCAAAGCATAGATCGTGCCCCCTTATTCCGGGATTCCCATCAATACGGACGTGGGTAACCCAACCGTGCCTGTTGGCTTGCCTCCTCTATCAAAGGCGAGTCCTAATCGACCATGGGGTGGGCTCTTGGTATTCAACCTCTTTATAATGAGACCAAGGCCCTCTTCTTTTTACACCCTCCATCGAGTTCGCCTCGCGCGTCGAGTTCTAACACCCAAAGCTTCAGATTTAGGCGCTTCGGACCTTCGATGATGTCCGGCTCCGACCAGCATGGCCGATGGATGTCTTCCTCCGTCATAGAAGAAGATGTGATAAAGCTGCGAGACGCCAGGTATCTAACCGGCGAGATCTCGCATAGGCTACTCCGCCTGTGGCAGGTCATTCCCACTCCCGAGCCCGGCGAGAATGTGGTGTTCGTGTCTCACTTCCTTCGGGTTTAGGCTTCTGAAGGATCCCTTTGTGCTTGAGGGCTCATGTTTTATTATGGGCTGGATTTCCATGACTTGAATCTGAGTCCATCCTCCATATCTCGTCATTCATTGTTGTTTGTGAGGCCTTCCTCCATATTACCCCCCACTTTGGATTGTGGCTCAAGACCTTCAAGGTGGAGCCAAAGATGATCGGGGGGCAACAAGCAGAGTGCGGAGGGGCGGTCATAAGCAAATGTGTTGATGCTCCGTGGCCCGAGGGCTCTTTTCAAGAGGAGCTTGGTTTGTGGCAACGGGAGTGGTTTTATATCACCGCTCCCAGGGGCACCAAATGGGCGGCGCTCCCGCCTTTCGCTCAGTCCACCACGGCTGGCGTCATGGGTCAACAAGGGCTCGACTGGGGCCGTCCAAGGACGTTCCTTTGCTGCAAGGCCGTATTCGAGACCTCCAAGAAAGAGAGATCAATCTGCTGCAGTGGCGCTGGTTATGTTGATCCGGCGCCTACGCCAGAAACGCCCCCTCCGCCTGTGGGAATTTAATCCGGAGGGACCATGAGCTCTCCAAAAATTTATGGGCACGACGCCCGTGGAGATGTATAAACTGTTCTTCCGATCACAAGAGAAGTGTCCGGACCTGACTGAGGACGCAGGACTAAGCTGCAATCGCCCAGATACTCAAGATACTCAAGTAAGTAGTCCTGTAACCGGACAAGCTGTTCATTCATTTATCATATATATATGCCCTCTAAAGGAGCCGTTTCTTGAACAAGAGTGGATAGCCAAGGCAAAGTTAATAAGGTGTCTGGCTCCCCTCCCAGAGACCACGCCGGATCCCATGCTGACCAAGATGTTGAAGGCCGCGCCTTTTGAAGAAGGCGAAGGGGGGAGCGGGGAAGCAACTGCCTTCTGAAGGAGGCTATCAAGGAAGGAGGGATTAAAAGTCCCATCTTTCGAGGAGAGAAGAGGACCGCTTCGGAAGATCCGGAGGTCAAGGCCTCAAAGAGGGGAAAGGAATCTTCGTCAGAGAGTTCGGCGCTGGGAAGTGACCCAGCCACACTATTTCCCCAAGGGAATGAGCCCTCCAATGAGCCGTAAGTAAAAAGAAGGGATGCAGTAAATAAGGAACATCTGTATTTATTTCTAAAGATAACCGAAATTGTACCTTGTAGTTCGGATCTCAGCCCTTCTCAACAGAGCTCGTCTTCGGGGGATCTTCTTCCGGAGATGATGGATAGCGAAACGCCTCCACTTGTCGCACCCTCATGCGAGGCGGACGACCCTGAGGTGTCGTCGCGGAGGGTTCCCCCAAGTCCGGCGAGGCCGGAAGGTCCGGCGCCAACTGGCGTGCGGTCGGAGGAGCTGAAGAATCTGCTCGGGCGAGCGGCTATCTCAGAAGATCACCGTGCTCTAATGGGTACGGTGGTTGAAAGAATTGCATCCGCGGAGAGCGGATTGCATGAAGCCATCAGAAGCCTACTGACGGGGTTCGAGGTATGCAAAAATGATGTACCTTCTGACAGTTATGCATATAGAATGCGCCCTGTATAGATAGTAGCCCCAGAGACTAGGTATGTTGTCAAAATTGACAGCGTGCGAGGATCAAAATCTCGATTATAACATATCGCCGCTCCTAAACAGGTGGCGGGCGTTGATGTGGCCAGCCGGACTGATGAATATGCCGAACTAAAGCGGCACTTGACGAGGCGGATGCGGACATCGCGCTGGTCAATAAGCGGTTTGACGAGTCACAAGGTATGCGACTTCTACGGACACTGGTAAGGGAGCTTGACGCCCATGTCTTACTATTTGTATGCTTAATGCAGGATGGTGCTGCTTCTTTGTGGAGGAGCTGCGGCGGAACTCCCCGGCGAAAAGAGCAAGCCAGAAATAGTAATGCGGCCGCTTTAAGGGCGGCCGAAGAGCTAAAAGCCGAACGGGCTGCTCACTGCCGAAGCAAAGAGGAATTGGCCGATATGGCCAGAAAGTTGAAGAATACTACCGATCGATGCGAGGTTCTTGAAAAAGAACGTCAAGCGGAGCAAGAGGGCCTGAAAAAGGCCGCTGCCGAATCCAAGGATGCCCATTCGGCTTTGAGAGCTGCCAAGGAGGAGCTGAGTCAGGCCGGGGCAATTGCGGCTGGAAACCCGTTTCTACTGCGGAGGAAATATACGGATCCAAAGTATGCTCAATTGGACGAGTTGTGGAGTTCGGAGGATTCTTATCTGGATTTAGCAGCGAGCGCTGCGGACGCGATTGAGCACTTCCGAGGCCAGAAGGTACGAAGGGAAGAGCTATATTGGTCGCGAATTCCATAGTCCGGGCGTCTTCTTCCGTTGACCGATCGGTTGGCGAATGGGCCGAGCTGAATCGACTATCTGGACTTGCCATGAAGCATGTCATGACTCATTTGTGGTCAGGCGGACCCCGAGCGAAGAGTTATTTTGGTTTAGTGCAGCGGTTCCTTAGTGCGGTACCGCGTATCGACGCAATGAGGCGGTCGGCGTGTATTGAGGGAGCGCGGATGGCTCTGGCCCGTGTCAAGACATACTGGGCAGATATGAAGGCCACCGACGTTGCATCCCAAGATTCGGACAGAAGTCGAGTACCTGCCGAGCACTACTTTGAGGAAGTCTGCAGGCGCTTCGTTTAATAGAGACGCAGTGCTTTCGAAGGATATTATGTTTAAATGACATGTATGATTTGTGAAAACAATGTTTCAATATAATATAAGAACCTTTTATACTTGTGCGTTCAAGTAGTAGACTACTCTCTGTGCGGCCGTATATGAATATGTGTATATAACACGAAAGATGGCAGTCCTTGGCTTAGCCCCACGCACATAGTGCGGGGTGTTTGCAAAGAACGCGCTTTTCACACTTAATCCAACGTCTTGGTCCTGTTAAGGAGGTGGTAAGCGTAGCAAACTAGGCAACCGGACTATAATGCTTTATCACTTTCACTTAGCCATAGGAGTTCGAGGGTGGGGCTACTATATAGCCCACAGGGGCACCGCACTCTCCCGAATTAAGTGCGTATGTGCCTGACCGAAAACCGGTCCTTCGTTAATGCGGAGGAATCCTAAACATTCCGATGAGTCATCGAGTGGTTGACCAGTCTCTCGCTATATCATGATCGGTTTTCGGCTTTCTCTACTAAGGTGCTCGCCGGCGAACCGGGCACAATCGCGATAGTTCTCCTGGTGCCGCGTTAGCTGATAGAACGGAACGTAAGGCAGCAAAACACAGGAGCCGGGCAAACCAAACATTTGACCAAAGACATGATTCGGAGCTGATACATAGAAGGCCTAACTCGAGACGCCGAATACTCCCTAAGGTATTCGGTCTTTATAAAAACGAGCAGAATAATGCCCTAAGCCCCTGGTGTCCAGGTACGCGCAAAAATTCTCGTGCGGCCAATGCCAAAACGCCAGCCTCCTCCTCGGTTATAGTAAGAAACCGGGGGATGTATATCAACAAGAGACAGTAAAAAAGGTTTACGAGGGTCTTAATCTGAAAAGAATCCTGCAACGGGTCCCTCTGCACGTTTGCGCTGTGTCTCCGTTGTGCCGTATCACGGGTGGTGTAGCACGTTGTTCATCTGTAAAAGAGAGGAACTTAGTTTAAAAGAAAAAAGATCGTGCGAAAGATGTACTTTATATTAAATAAACAGAGTACGATTCGAAGAAGTGAATAAAATTGAGCTTTATTGTCTCTTGTGATACATGCATGCAGCCCCTTATATGGGGGTATGCCGCTAGTAGGCGCCGGACTCGTCTAGCCGTGTCCGGGGTTTGAATGACCAATTCAGGTTCTTTGACTAGCGGAGCCGGATAGGTGTGGGGCTGTCAAGGCGGTCTCACGTTCCTCCGTGCTCAAGTAACACTTAATACTCCCTTTTAATGAGATGATGCCGCGTGGACCGGGCATTTTAAGTGTTAGAGATGCATAATGCGGTATTGCGATAAAGCGGGCGAAAGCTTCGCGTCCCAATAGTGCCTGATGGCTACTTTTAAACGGGGCGACATGGAAGATTAACCTTTCGTGACGGAAGTTGTCGGATGAACCGAACACGACTTCTAGCATTATGGAGCCCATACAATGGGCATATGGGCCTGGCATTACTCCTTTAAAGGAGGTGTTGCTACGGCGAATTTTGGTTGGGTCTATCCCCATCCTGCGGATTGTGTCCTGATATATCGGGTTTATGTCCTCGCCACCATCCATGAGGACTTGTGTAAATTGGAATTAAATCGATTATAGGATCCAATATCAAGGCAGTCCATCCCGTGTTCGGATACTTTCGGAATAGTCCCGATGGTCGAAGGTGATTGGTTTTGACAACCGGTGTGCGTGGCGCATTTTAGTGGGCACCGCCTGTTTTTCCCTTTGATCACGTGAAGTGAGTTTACTGTTTTAACCTCTTGCGGGAAATTCTTTTTGTTTTCCGGGGCTCTGCTTGTGGTGCTCGTCATCATCTTCACTTGGTGTGTCGAGCCCCTTACATTCGGCGTTGAGTCTGCCGGACTGTTTGAAGACCCAACAATCTCTGTGGGTATGGTTTGCGGGCCTCCCAAGTACTGTGGATTTGACATATCTTGTCCAAGATTTTTTAAAGTTGGATAGCTCATCGCTATTGGCCTTAAGGGCATTTTTTTATTGTTCGCCGTGAGCTTTTTGAATCCGGCGTTATTTGCCGCGCTCTTTAGGCAGTTCCTTTTAATCCGACGCTGGTCCTTGTTGCGCTGTGGTTTCGCTTCCATCTCGACTTGGATGTACTTGGGTGTTGGTGCTGCATCTTGCTAGCCAGCTATCCTCTCCCGCGCAAAAGCGGGTCATGAGACTTGTTAATGCGGCCATTGTTCTTGGCTTTTCTTGGCCGAGGTGTCTGGCGAGCCATTCATCTCGGACGTTGTGTTTGAAGGCTGCTAAGGCTTCAGCGTCCGGACAGTCGACTATTTGGTTCTTTTTAGTAAGGAACATGTTCCAGAATTTTCGGGCTGACTCTCCGGGCTGTAGAATTATGTGACTTAGATCGTCTGCATCCGGAGGGCGGACGTAGGTCCCCTGAAAATTTGCCCGAAATGCATCCTCGAGCTCTTCGCAGCTTCCAATGGTATTTTTGGGGAGGCTTTTAAGCCAATGCCGAGCTGGCCCTTTGAGTTTGAGGGGTAAGTATTTTATGGCGTGGAGATCATCTCCTCTAGCCATGTGTATGTGGAGGATGTAATCCTCAATCTAGACTCGAGTGCATTGTTCCGTCATATGCCTCTATGTTTACGGGTTTGAATCCCGCTGGAAATTCATGATCCAGCACCTCATCGGTGAAACGTAGGGGATGTGCGGCGCCCCTGTATTTGGGTGTGCTGTGATGTTCGGATATTTGGCGTGTTTCCTTTCTTTGAAGAGCTTGTTTTCTCGGCCCATAGATGGACCTAACTGGGCCATCCTTTTGATGTGAATCCTTATGCGGATCGCGTATCGGCTTGTGTGCGGCGCTAGTTGCCGCTCTCTTTTTGCCATGGGGTCGTCCATCCGACCGGGTGGCCTTCTTAATTTTTGATTGTGGGGGCTCTAAGGCCTCCTCGTCAAATTCAGGCGATAGCTTTCTTTTTGGGTAGCTCTTTGTTTATTTGTCGCCCGTATTTGTCTATGATGTTGAATACTTTGCTCCATCTGATCTGAGTGCATCTTCCGCTGTTTTGAGCTTCCGCTTCGCTTTTTCAGGCTACGCGATGGCGAGGAGCCTTTTCTGGAGGTTATTTTGCTCCAACAATTTGTCCGGCGTGAGATCGTCCGGACTGTTGTCTTCGCCGGGGACGGGTTGTTTATCCAAGTTGTCTTGTTCAGACGATTGCTCAATAGCATGTTAAGTAGTCCACCGGTTCGCCCTGCTCTATGGCTGGGTCTCTGTTGAGGCGGGACTTGGTTCGGCGTTTACGTTGCCGTTTGACTGATTTTCGAGGATTTATCCTTCGTAGCGTCCCGTTGTTCCTCGTCTTCATTTCCTTTAGGTGTATCCACCATGTATACATCATGGGGTGAAGTGGTTGTCCAGCATCCTATAGGCGCTGGTTCAAGGTTGTCTCCTACATCGTCATCCATACCGTCGATGTCTTCGGAGTCGAAATCGAGCACGTAGTGTAAGCTTTCGACAGTGGCTACGAAGTGGGTGGTGGGTGGGCGTTGAATTTCTTCGTCGTCCGCATCCCAACCTTCCTGACCGTAGTCCGGCCATGGCTCTCCGGATAAAGAGAGAGACTTTAGTGAATTCAGGATGTCACCAAAGGGCGGGTGCTGAAAGATGTCCGCGGCAGTGAACTCCATGACCGGCGCCCAATCGGATTCGATCGGCAGGGTCGCGGAGGGTTCGGAGTCCGGAGAGGAGTCCGACACCCTGGAGTCAAGGTCTTCGCAAAGGACAGGGATGGAGTTCGGCTCGATCACCGTAGAGATTGTAGCCCCCGAGGCGGTGTCCAGCCACTCGTCCTCGGTCGGGGAATCCGGATCCGGATTAAGGGTCGGGCCAGTCTTTGATGCGGCCTCGAGCCTTTGTTACTGCGAGCTAGATCATGTCCATCGAGAGCGGTCACGGCACGCTGGCTGCGGCTCGAATCCGTCGAAGATCAAGTCTCCGCGGATATCGGCCGTATAGTTCAAACTTCCAAATCTGACATGATGGCCAGGGGCGTAGCTTTCGATCTGCTCCAGATGGCCAAGCGAATTGGCCCGCAGTGCAAAGCCGCCGAATACGAAGATCTATCCGGGGAGAAAAATCTCACCTTGGACCGCGTCGTTGTTGATGATCGAAGGAGCCATCGGGCCTATCGGTGACGACATAGAGGAACTCTCAATGAAAGCACCAATGTCGGTGTCAAAACCGGCGGATCTCGGGTAGGGGGTCCCGAAATGCGTCTAGGCGGATGGTAACGGGAGACAAGGGACACGATGTTTTTACCCAGGTTCGGGCCCTCTCGATGGAGGTAATACCCTACTCCTGCTTGATTAATATTGATGATATGGGTAGTACAAGAGTAGATCTACCACGAGATCAAGGAGGCTAAACCCTAGAAGCTAGCCTATGGTATGATTGTTGTTCGTCCTACGGACTAAAACCCTCCGGTTTATATAGACACCGGATAGGTTAGGGTTACACAGAGTCGGTTACAATGGTAGGAGATCTACATATCCGTATCGCCAAGCTTGCCTTCCACGCCAAGGAAAGTTCCATCCGGACACGGGACGAAGTCTTCAATCTTGTATCTTCATAGTCTTGGAGTCCGGCCGTGATGATAGTTCGGCTATCCGGACACCCCCTAGTCCAGGACTCCCTCACCAGGGGTCCTTGGCAAAAGAGAAAAGCCTTGGGAATCTTGTCTGCAGACTAGATACTCCAGTGCCAAGGTTCCAATTATCAGCCCAAAAAAGAGCAGTGCCCCCTTCATTGATCTGCACCCAGGAGCAGTCCCTAAAATGTTGCATGACTTCACAAATATCCCTCCACCAGAAGGAGCCACAATCATTTGTTCCCTGGGGCATTCTTTCAAAATAATATGAATCCCAGACTAGAGACACCCAAGGAATATCTCGTTTGTTCAGGAAGTTATTGGCATGCTTGAGAAGAAGAGCCACATTACGAACCCCAGTTAAGAATACACAGACCTCCTTTGTTTTTGGCCTACAAATGAGATCCCAAGCAGCAAGAGATGGTGCGGGCTCATCTCTATGCTTTCTCCACAGACACTGCCTTTGGATTCTTTCCAACTGCTTGAGAATACCAGCTGGAAGAGCAAGACTACACAAGAAGAATATTGGCATTGAAGATAGAGCAGAGTTAAGGAACTGCAACCCTTCACCTTGATTAAGGAAAGAAGAACTGGCAGTCATTCTTCTCTCCATACTGATCAACCAAAGGCATGAAGTCCACCATTTTGGGCCTTGTGGTCCCCACAGGCAATCCAAGATATGTAAATGGAATTTTACCAATTTTGCAACCAAAAGCAGTAGCCAAATCTTCCATTACAGCAGAGTCAACATTGATTGGAATAATAAATGACTTATGGTAGTTGACATCCAGACCAGTGGACTAAGAAAACACCTTTAACATATCCTTCAAAGCCAGAAGTTGAACCCTGTCTGCAGGGAGGATGATCAATGTATCATCAGCATATTGGATCACAGGGTAATCTGTATCATGGCAAGATATAGGTAGGTGAAGAATTCCCTTCCTGAACATATCATTAATAACTGTTTGGAGCAGATCAACAACTATGACAAAGAGCAGAGGAGATACAGGGTCACCCTGTCTAACTCCTTTTTTACAAACAAACATCCTCCCAGGGACCCCATTGAGCAAAACAGAAGAAGTACTAGTGGCAAGGAGCTGCTTCATCCAAAGAATCCACTTACCATTAAAGCCCTTATACCTTAGAATTTGGAAGATAGCTTCATGCTCAACAGAGTCAAAAGCCTTCTCAAAGTCCAATTTGAGAATTAGTATGGGCCTCTTTGACTGATGACATTGGTGCAAATATTCAAATGTCCAACCCAGACAATCCTGGATTGTTCTGGTCTTAATGTAACCATATTGGTTTTTGTGAATGCACTGCATAATCATTTCTTGGAATCTATTTGCAGCCATTTTGGACAGAAATTTAAGCCCCATACTAGTGAGAGAGATAGGCTGTAGTCTCCCACTTCCTCAGGTGATAGCTTTTTGGGCACAAGAGTAATAAAAGAACTGTTAATGTTCTCCAAGACAGCAGTTCCATCATAAAAAGCCTGTGCCAGCTCATAAAAATCCTGAGAAATTAGATGCCAACATTTCTTAAAAAATAGGCCATTGAACCCATCAGGACCAGGTGCCTTATCCACAGGCATATGCTTAACCACATTGTCCATTTCCTCATTTTCAAAAGGCTTAGTGAGCACCTCAAGGCCTGCCACGGGTGAAATAAGTGAGGACAAATCAAAACCCATCACAATCCCTCTAGAGGTGCCCATTCTATTCTTAAAGCAACTCCAAATAATTTGCAGTGTGTTTGCCGAGATCCGATGAATTGTGGGTTTATGAACTTGATTATCTATGAATATTATTTGATTCTTTTCTGAATTCTTATATGCATGATTTGATATCTTTGCAAGTCTCTTCGAATAATCGGTTTAGTTTGGCCTACTAGATTGATCTTTCTTACAACGGGAGAAGTGCTTAGCTTTGGGTTCAATCTTGCGGTGTCCTTTCCCAGTGACAGCAAGGCACGTATTGTATTGTTTCCATCGAGGATAAAAAGATGGGGTTTATATCATATTGCTTGAGTTTATCCCTCTACATCATGTCATCTTGCCTAATGCGTTACTCCGTTCTTATGAACTTAATACTCTAGATGCATGCTGGATAGGTCGATGTGTGGAGTAATAGTAGTAGATGCAGAATCGTTTCGGTCTACTTGACACGGATGTGATGCCTATATGCATGATCATTGCCTTAGATATCATCATAACTATGTGCTTTTCTATCAATTGCTCGACAGTAATTTGTTCACCCACCATAATACATGCTATCTTGAGAGAAGCCACTAGTGAAACCTATGGCCCCCGGCGAGGGAGTCCTGGACTAAGGGGTCCTCGGGCATCCGACCTGTTAGCCATGGGCCGGACTGTTGGGCTGTGAAGATACGAAGATGGAAGACTGCACCCGTGTCCGGATGAGACTCTCCTTAGCATGGAAGGCAAGCTTGGTGACCAAATACGTAGATTCCCTTCCTTGTAACCGACCCTGTGTAACCCTAGATCCTCCCGGTGCCTATATAAACCTGAGGACTTAGTCCGGAGGGGGAGAGATTCATTACCATAGTCATACAGGCTAGACTTTTAGGGTTTAGCCATTACGATCTCGTGGTAGATCAACTCTTGTAATACTCATATTCATCAAGATCAATCAAGCAGGAAGTAGGGTATTACCTCCATAGAGAGGGCCTGAACCTTGGTAAACATTGTGTCCCTGTCTCCTGTTACCATCGTCCTTAGACGCACAGTTCGGGACCCCCTACCTGAGATCCGCCAGTTTTGACACCGACGTTGGTGCTTTCGTTGAGAGTTCCGTTGTGCCGTCCCCAAAAAGGTTTCGATGGCCCCTTCAATCGTCAACAATGATGCTGTCCAAGGAGAAACCTTTCTCCCTAGACAGATCTTCGTATTCGGCGGCTTTGCACTGCGGGCCAACTTGTTTGGCCATCTGGAGCAGATCGATAGCTACGCCCCTGGCCATTAGGTCAGATTTGGGAGCTTGAACTATGTCGCGGACGTCTGTGGAGATTTGATCTTCACCGGATTCGAGACTGCGGCGAACGCTCCCGATCACCTCGATGAACATGACCTAAATTTATCATCGGACCGCGTTCCAGAGATAGCTCCTATAACTACTCTGGCCTTAGATCCGGAGCATACCGCTCCATCCAAGGACTAGAGGTTCAACCCCACCATGGAGGCCATATATTCCCCGGCGTTGGAGCCGCACGTGGACTTAATCTCACACAGTATTTGTGCCACCAGAACTCCGGACTCATCTCTGGTAATAAGTTTCGAACCATGTGAGCCCGCGGACGCCGAACTTGATCGCTTATCGATCTTCGAATTCAGCGCCACAGGCATCTTCCAGCACTCGCTTTTGGGCGATGTGCTAAACTCCTTAAAGAGCCTTTCCTTGGTGGGAGACTCACAGCCGAACTATGTTCGGTTCGAACTAGGGGCTGATGATGAAGAATCTTGCTTCCCACCCGCCATCCTCTTCATAGCCACAGTCAAGGATTTAACCGACACGCTTGATTACGACTCCGAAGACATCGACAGTATGGACGACGATGCGGATGAGGAGCAAAATCAAAATCCACCATTCACTGGACGCTAGACGGCCACTTCTTCGTACGATGTGTACATGGTGGACACACCCAAAACAACCAACGAAGATGACAAAGAAAATCTAGTCGAGAATAAACTTCCTGAGACACAGCGAAAACACCGGCGTCCTCGGCACCGCTCTAAGTCACGTCGTTCCAAAGACAGCAACGCTGGCACTGCAGAAAATAATACTCCGGATGATGCCGAAAATAATGAAGACCTTACGGAGGTAACATCCGAGCAAGAGGAGCAAGAAAACAGGCATGCTAGACCCGGCGAACAGGCTAGGCCCAATGACTCTGAGGACGGTAGTTCGTCCGCTCTCCGAGGATGAGGAAAGCCTCGGCAACAAAGATTTCATCGTGCCTGAGGAACCTCTCGAGCAGGAGCGCTTCAAGTGCCAGCCAATAGCCACCGCAAGGAGCCTGAAAAAGAAGCAGTGACAGCTTCAAGCTGACCAAGATCTGCTCGTCGACAGGTGGACTGATGTTCTGGCAGCCGAAGAATTCGGCCTCAGACGCCCAGCCAAGAGTTACCCGAAGCGAAGGTTGCTACCCCAGTTCGATGAAGAGGCACCGAAGCCCATACCTCCCTCGCGTAATGCAGCTTGATGTCTACTACACAACCTTCTTCTTGTAGACGTTGTTGGGCCTCCAAGTGCAGAGGTTTGTAGGACAGTAGCAAATTTCCCTCAAGTGGATGACCTAAGGTTTATCAATCCGTGGGAGGCGTAGGATGAAGATGGTCTCTCTCAAACAACCCTGCAACCAAATAACAAAGAGTCTCTTGTGTCCCCAACACACCCAATACAATGGTAGATTGTATAGGTGCACTATTTCGGCAAAGAAATGGTGATACAAGTGCAATATGGATGGTAGATACAGGTTTTTGTAATCTGAAATTATAAAAATAGCAAGGTAACTAATGATAAAAGTGAGCGTAAACGGTATTGCGATGCTAGGAAACAAGGCCTAGGGTTCATACTTTCACTAGTGCAAGTTCTCTCAACAATAATAACATAATTGGATCATATAATTATCCCTCAAAATGCAACAAAGAGTCACTCCAAAGTCACTAATAGCGGAGAACAAACGAAGAGATTATGGTATGGTACAAAACCACCTCAAAGTTATCCTTTCTGATCGATCTATTCAAGAGTCCGTAGTAAAATAACATGAAGCTATTCTTTCCGTTCGATCTATCATAGAGTTCGTACTAGAATAACACCTTAAGACACAAATCAACCAAAACCCTAATGTCACCTAGATACTCCAATGTCACCTCAAGTATCCGTGGGTATGATTATACGATATGCGTCACACAATCTTAGATTCATCTATTCAACCAACACAAAGTACTTCAAAGAGTGCCCCAAAGTTTCTACCGGAGAGTCAAGACGAAAACGTGTGCCAACCCCTATGCATAAGTTCAACCGAACCTGCAAGTTGATCACCAAAACATACATCAAGTGAATCACGTGATATCCCATTGTCACCACAGATAAGCACATGCAAGACATACATCAAGTGTTCTCAAATCCTTAAAGACTCAATCCGATAAGATAACTTCAAAGGGAAAAGTCAATCCATTACAAGAGAGTAGAGGGGGAGAAACATCATAAGATCCAACTATAATAGCAAAGCTCGCGATACATCAAGATCGTGCCAACTCAAGAACACGAGAGAGAGAGAGATCAAACACATAGCTACTGGTACATACCCTCAGCCCCGAGGATGAACTACTCCCTCCTCGTCATGGAGAGTGTCGGGATGATGAAGATGGCCACCGGTGAGGGACCCCCCTCCAGCAGGGTGCCAGAATAGGGCCCCAATTGGTTTTTGCTGGCTACAGAGGCTTGCGGCGGCGGAACTCCAAATCTATTCTGTTCTCTGAAGTTTTTAGGGTATATGGATATATATAGGCGAAAGAAGTCGGTCAGGGGGGCCACGAGGGGCCCACGAGGTGGGGGCGCGCCTCCCTGCCTCGTGGCCACCTCGAAGCTTCCTTGACTTCAACTCCAAGTCTCCTGAATCACGTTCGTTCCAAAAATCACGCTCCCGAAGGTTTCATTCCGTTTGGACTCCATTTGATATTCCTTTTCTGCGAAACCTTTGAAACAAGGGAAAAACAGAAGCGCACTTTGGGCTCTGGGTTAATAGGTTAGTCCCAAAAATAATATAAAAGTGTTTAATAAAGCCCATAGACATCCAAAACAGATAATATAATAGCATGAATACTTCATAAATTATAGATACGTTGGAGACGACGGCATCTAAGCTTAATTCACTGCCGTCCTCGAGTAGGTAAATGATAAAAGAAATAATTTATGAAGTGTGAATGCTAGCAGGTGCACAAGTTTGATCAATGATAATTTCAATCACCTTTTCTAGCATCATTATATGTCATAACAGTAGCTCATCTCATAAAACTTTTCATGATCAAGTAACAAACTATTCACATGTTAAAGTATAGATCATAAACTTTCTTGAAAACTAACAAACCGTGTTATTAGTCATCAAACAATTAAAATTCATCTTATTTTCAGGAAGAATCTATGTCAGAGCTTTGATTCAGCAAACTTCACATACTCAACTATCATTTAGTATTTCACAATTGCTAACACTCACGCGATATTTATGGGTTCAAAGTTTTAATCGAACCACAGAGAAAGATAGGGGCTTATAAATTCGCCTCCCAACCTTTTACCTTAAGGGTAATGTCAACAATAATAGCTCATGATGCCTTACATCCAATTGGATATATATATATCAGAATCTTTCCAACACAATGTGCTTGCCAAAGGATAAAATGTAAAAAGGAAAGGTGAAGATCACCATGACTCTTGCATAAGGTAAAAGACAAGAATAAAAGATAGGCCCTTCGTAGAGGGAAGCAGAGGTTGCCATGCGCTTTTATAGTTGGATGCACAAAATCTTAATGCGAGAGAATGTCACTTTATATTGCCACTTGTGATAGGGACCTTTATTATGCAGTCCGTCGCTTTTATTACTTCCATATCACAAGATCATATAAAGCTTATTTTCTCCATACTAAAAGATCATACATATTTAGAGAGCAATTTTTATTGCATGCACAAATGACAACTTACTTGAAGGATCTTACTCAATCCATAGGTAGGTATGGTGGACTCTCATGGAAATACTGGTTTAAGGGATGTTTGGAAGCACAAGTAGTATCTCTACTTGGTGCAAAGAATTTGGCTAGAATGAGGGGGAAAGGCAAGCTCAACGTGTTGGGCGATCCATGACAATATACTTTATTTCGGATATAAGAAAACATAACCCATTACGTTGTCTTCCTTGTCCAACATCAACCTTTTAGCATGTCATATTTTAATGAGTGCTCACAATTACAAAACCAAGATAGTATATTTATATGTGAAATCTCTCTTCCCTCAATATTCTTTCATGAATTGTTCAAGTGACCAATACAATGTCTGCTAACCTTCAATAAATTTACCACCTCTACTTATCATATGTGAAGTCATTACTCCCCATGGGATAAGCATATGAAACATATATAATTTCAGATTTATGACATTCAAATCATTTAACCATTTACTCATAGGATATAAGTGAAGCACACGAGTAAATGACAAACTACTCCAAAAAGATATAAGTGAACATCAATGAGTAGTTAAATAATTATGAGCTATGTGAAGACTCTCTCTCATTTAAGAATTTCAGATCTTGGGATATTATTCAAACAGCAATCAAACAAAATAAAACGACATTTCAAGGATAGCACTCATCATGTGAAGAAGCTAAAACTTAGGCTCAACCAATACTAACCGATAATTGCTGAAGAAGAATGGTGGGATGCCTACCGGGGCATCCCCAAGCTTAGATGCTTGAGACTTCTTGACATATTATCTTGGGGGTGCCTTGGGCATCCCCAATCTTGAACTTTTGTGTCTCCTTAATTCCTCTCATATCACGGTTTCCTAAATCTTGAAAGCTTCATCACCAAACTCAACAAGAATTCGTGAGATAAGTTAGTATAAACCAATACAAAAACCTTATCATACTCTACTGTAGCAAATCACTAAAATTATTATTCAACATTGCATACTAAATGCCTCTGCATATTTAATACTCCTATCCTCAAATATAATCATTAAACAAGCAAACATATGCAAACAATGCAAACATAACAGCAATCTGCCAAAACAGTACAGTCTGTAAAGAATGCAAGATTCATCATACTTCCCTAACTCCAAACATTATGAAAGAAAATTACCACTGTAGTAAATTTATCAGATCTTATTATGCAAAATGTTTCAACATTTTATCACATTCTGACTTTTCTAGGGAATTTTTGCGACAGCGGTAAACTTTCTGTTTTGAAACAGCAACATGTATACTCGCAGAATAAGCATAGTAAAGGCTATCAGTGCCACTTTTATTGAAAATAGAGATGCAAAACATTATTATAAATAACAGAAAGCAAATACTAACAAAATAAATAACGCTCCAAGCAAAACACATATCATGTGGTGAATAAAAATATAGCTCCAAGTAAAGTTACCGATGAACGAAGACGAAAGAGGGGATGCCTTCCGGGGCATCCCCAAGCTTAGGCTCCATGTTGTCCTTGAATATTACCTTGGGGTGCATTAGGAATCCCCAAGCCTAGGCTCTTGCCACTCCTTATTCCATAGTCCATCGAATCTTTACCCAAAACTTGAAAACTTCACAACACAAAACTTAACAGAAAACTCGTAAGCTCCGTTAGTATAAGAAAATAAATCACCACTTAGGTACTGTTGTGAACTCATTATTTGTTTATATTGGTGTTAAACCTACTGTATTCCAACTTCTCTATGGTTTATAAACTATTTTACTAACCATAGACTCATCAAAATAAGCAAACAACACACGAAAAACAGAATCTGTCAAAAACAGAACAGTCTGTAGTAATCTGTAACTAACGCAAACTTCTGGAATTCAAAAAATTCTACCAAAATAGGAAGACCTAGATAATTTGTTTATTGATCTACTGAAATTGGAATCACTATTTTATCACGTTCTGGTGATTTTAAACAATTATTTTCGTGAACAGAAAGTTTCTGGAATTGTCAGCAAGATCAAATAACTATCATCCAAGAAGATCTTATAGGTCTTACTTGGCACAAACACTAACTAAAACATAAAACCACATCTAACCAGAGGCTAGATATATTATTTATTCCTAAACAGAACAAAAAAGCAAGAAACTAAAATAAAATTGGGTTGCCTCCCAACAAGCGCTAACGTTTAACGCCCCTAGCTAGGCATGATGATTTCAATGATGCTCACATAAAAGATAAGAATTGAAACGCAAAGAGAGCATCATGAAGAATATGACTAGCACATTTAAGTCTAACCGACTTCCTATGAATAGTGATTTTGTGAGCAAACAACTTATGGGAACAAGAATCAACTAGCCTAGGGAGGCAAAACAAGCATAACTTCAAAATTTTAAGCACATAGAGAGGAAACTTGATATTATTGCAATATGTAGAAGCATATGATCGTCTCTCATAATAATTTTCAGTAGCATCATAAATGAATTCAACAATATAACCATCACATAAAGCATTCTTTTCAAGATCTACAAGCATAGAATTTTTATTACTCTCCACATACGCAAATTTCTTCTCATGAATAATAGTGGAAGCAAACTCAAGAAAATAATTATCATGTGAGGCATAATCCAATTGAAAGCTAAAATCATGATGACAAGTTTCATGGTTATCATTATTATTTATAGCATACATGTCATCACAATAATCATCATAGATAGCAACTTTATTCTCATAATCAATTGGAACCTCTTCCGAAATAGTGGATTCATCACTAAATAAAGTAATGACCTCTCCAAATCCACTTTCATAATTATCACAATAATAATCAATATCCTCCAAAATAGTGGGATCATTACTTCCTAAAGTTGAAACTCTTCCAAACCCACTTTCATTAATATAATCATCATAAATAGGAGGCATGCTTTCATCATAATAAATATTCTCATCAAAACTTGGGGGACTAAACATATCATCTTATCAAACATAGCATCCCCAAGCTTGTGGCTTTGCATATCATTGGCATCATGGGTATTCAAAGAATTCATACTAACAACATTGCAATCATGCTCATCCTTCACATATTTTTTGCCAAGCATTCTATGTAATTCTTCTTCTAGCAATTGAGCACAATTTTCCTTCCCATCATTTTCACGAAAGACATTAAAAAGATGAAGCATATGAGGCACTCTTAATTCCATTTTGTTGTAGTTTTCTTTTATAAACTAAACTAGTGCTAAAACAAGAAACTAAAAGATTCTATTGCAAGATCTAAAGATATACCTTCAAGCACTCACCTCCCGATGTGGCGCTTGAGAAAAGAGCATGATGTCTACTACACAACCTTCTTCTTGTAGACGTTGTTGGGCCTCCAAGTGCAGAGGTTTGTAGGACAGTAGCAAATTTCCCTCAAGTGGATGACCTAAGGTTTATTAATCCGTGGGAGGCGTAGGATGAAGATGGTCTCTCTCAAACAACCCTGCAACCAAATAACAAAGAGTCTTTTGTGTCCCCAACACACCCAATACAATGGTAGATTGTATAGGTGCACTAGTTCGGCGAAGAGATGGTGATACAAGTGCAATATGGATGGTAGATATAGGTTTTTGTAATCTGAAATTATAAAAACAGCAAGGTAACTAATGATAAAAGTGAGCGTAAACGGTATTGCAATGCTAGGAAACAAGGTCTAGGGTTCATACTTTCACTAGTGCAAGTTCTCTCAACAATAATAACATAATTGGATCATATAACTATCCCTCAACATGCAACAAAGAGTCACTCCAAAGTCACTAATAGCAGAGAACAAACGAAGAGATCATGGTAGGGTACGAAACCACCTCAAAGTTATCCTTTCTGATTGATCTATTCAAGAGTCCGTAGTAAAATAACATGAAGATATTCTTTCCGTTTGATCTATCATAGAGTTCGTACTAGAATAACACCTTAAGACACAAATCAACCAAAACCCTAATGTCACCTAGATACTCCAATGTCACCTCAAGTATCCGTGGGTATGATTATATGATATGCATCACACAATCTCAGATTCATCTATTCAACCAACACAAAGTACTTCAAAGAGTGACCCAAAGTTTCTACCGGAGAGTCAAGATTTAAAACGTGTGCCAACCCCTATGCATAAGTTCAACTGAACCCGCAAGTTGATCACCAAAACATACATCAAGTGAATCACGTGATATCCCATTGTCACTATAGATAAGCACGTGCAAGACATACATCAAGTGTTCTCAAATCCTTAAAGACTCAATCCGCTAAGATAAGTTCAAAGGGAAAATTAAATCCATTACAAGAGAGTAGAGGGGGAGAAACATCATAAGATCCAACTATAATAGCAAAGCTCGCGATACATCAAGAGCATGCCAAATCAAGAACACGAGAGAGAGAGAGAGAGAGAGAGAGAGAGATCAAACACATAGCTACTGGTACATACCCTCAGCCCCGAGGGTGAACTACTCCCTCCTAATCATGGAGAGCGCCGGGATGATGAAGATGGCCACCGGTGAGGATCCCCCACCGGCTGTGGTGCGAGCAGGGTGCTGATTGGTTTTTGGTGGCTACAGAGGCTTGCGGCGGTGGAACTCCCGATCTATTCTATTCTCCGAAATTTTTAGGGTATATGGATATATATAGGCGAAAGAAGTCGGTCAGGGGAGCCACGAGGGGCCCACGAGGGTGGGGGCGCGCCCAGGGGGGCAGGCGCGCCTCCCTGCCTCGTGGCCACCTCGAAGCTTCCTTGACTTCAACTCCAAGTCTCCTGGATCACGTTCGTTCCAAAAATCACGCTCCCGAAGGTTTCATTCCGTTTGGACTCCGTTTGATATTCCTTTTCTGCGAAACACTGAAACAAGGGAAAAAATAGAAACTGACACTGGGCTCTGGGTTAATAGGTTAGTCCCAAAAATAATATAAAAGTGTTTAATAAAGCCCATAAACTTCCAAAACAGATAATATAATAGCATGAATACTTCATAAATTATAGATACATTGGAGACGTATCACGGTGATCGACCACTCTGTGATCGGGGACGGTCTGTGGACCGACCACCACGTGGTCGGGATAGAGCGGCAACTCAGGCCGAACAGCAGCCTGCCCCACCGCCTCGTAAAAATAGAGACAAAATAATTCAGGGTCATACATACGACCTCCGGCAGACCCTGGATAGTAGAGCAGGATATACCCGATCGATTTTTTGTCGCGAGGACGTTCCTCAACACGTGATGACGGCTACCTATTCGAACGTGACAAACCTAGTCACACCCGAGTCGATAACTGCAGACGGACTCCATCATAGCTACGATGCCATGCGGCCAGGTATAGAGGTGCCGCACACCCTCTTTGCTTCACTGATGAAGTAATGGATTACGAATTCCCCGAAGGGTTCAAACCCGTGAATATTGAATCATACGACGGGACAACTAATCCCGCGGTATGGATTGATGCCTTTATCCTCCACATCCACATGGCCCGCGGAGATGACCTCCACGCTATCAAATACCTCCCACTAAAGCTTAAAGGGCCAGCTCGGCACTGGTTAAACAGCCTGCCTGAAAATTCTATCAGCAGCTGGGAGGACCTGGAAGAGGCCTTCCTCGATAACTTCCAAGGTACATATGTCCGGCCACCAGAAGCCGATGACTTAAGCCACATAGTTCAACAGCCCGGGGAGTCATCCAGGAAGTTCTGGACTAGGTTCCGAACTAAAAAGAACCAGATCGTCGACTGTCCAGATGTCTAAGCCTTAGCGGCCTTTAAACATAGCATTCGCGACGAATGGCTCGCCTGCCACCTCGGCCAAGAAAAGCCAAAATCTATGGCAGCCCTCACGGCACTCATTACCCGCTTTTGTGCGGGTGAGGATAGTTGGTTGGCTCATAGCAAAAACACAACCAGCGAGGCAGGCCCCTCTGAGGTTAAGAACAGCAATGACAAGCTCCGACGTAACAAACACAAACGCCGAAGCAACGGTGACAATACCGACGACACTACAGTCAACGCCGGATTCAGCGGCTCCAAGTCCAGCCAGCAGAAGAAACCGTACAAGAGAAACAATCAGGGACCATCCAGCCTGGACCGCATACTCGATCACCCGTGCCAGATACATGGCACCCCAGACAAGCCAGCTAATCATACCAACAGAGATTGTTGGGTTTTTAAAAAGGCCGGCGACGAGGACGCAGAGAACAGGGAAAAGGGATCACAAAGCGAGGACGACGACGAGGAGCCCCGGCAACCGAACACAGGGGGACAAAAGAAGTTCCTCCCCAAGTCAAAACAGTAAACATGATATATGCTACACACATCCCTAAAAGGGAACACAAGCGCACACTAAGGGACGTCTACGCGATAGAGCCAATCGCCCCAAAATTTAATCCATGGTCGTCATTCCCGATCACCTTTGATTGTCCAGGGATCATCTGACTAGTATCCGTCATGGCGGTTCAGCCGCACTAGTCGTCGACCCAATCATTGATGGATTTCACCTGATACGCGTTCTCATGGACGGAGGTAGCAGCCTCAATCTGCTCTATCAGGATACAGTGCAAAAAATGGGCATCAATCCGTCACGGATCAAGCCCACAAATACTACCTTCAAAGGAGTCATACCAGGTGTGGAGGCCCGTTGCACGGGCCCAATCACGCTAGAGGTTGTCTTCGGATCCCCAGACAATTTCTGAAGCGAGGAGTTAATCTTCGACATCGTCCCCTTTTGCAGCGGCTATCATGCACTGCTCGGACGAACCGCATTCGCGTGATTCAATGCAGTGCCACACTATGCTTATCTCAAGCTCAAGATGCCCAGTCCATGCGGCGTCATCACGGTCAACGGAAATATGGAACGCCGTACAGAAGAGCACACAGCTGCCTTAGCAGCAGAAGTACAGAGCGGCCTTCTCAAGCAGAACCCTAATTCGGCTGCCGAGCCCACGTACACCGTTAAGAGGGTCTGAACCACCCTGCAGCAGGTCAGCTCGGCTCGTCAGGAGCTCGACTAGCAATCCGGTCTCCGTCTCAGTCCCGGTCAAGCGGTGGCATTCGTGCCGCGCGTACATAATTACGCACTCAAAATTCCATGGGCATTGACGGAGGCATAGCTAGCTTGTGATCCACAGTGCGGCTCAACCGGCACCGGATACACACATACTTTCACTTTTACTTTTCCCATTCAGGTCCCAATCCTGCAGGCCCCATCCGATGGCCTGATCATAGGTCCTCTCGAAGGACAAACACACCAAGACGGCAAGAAACATAGGCATATGGGGGACTTCTCTAGGTGTTTTCGTTAAATGATCACAATACCTGTTTTTCAGGACCCACATGCAGCTCTCCCTTGGTTTTGGCATGTTAAATAGCCTGTTGCTCATCGCACTACTTGTATCTAATGCGCCTTGACGTATAAATCAAAAATACAATGGAAACAGTTAGTGGCCCGAGCTTTAGGGCCCTAGCTTATTATCTTTGCACCCTCTCTGTTTTCCTTTCTTTTTCTTTCCCTCCTATGGGTAACCTTATCAGATATCACCCATACACTTTGGTACGTTTCATATTTGCCATGGGCATCATAGCACCCCACACTACGGCAACAAAAGTTCGAACACTTTTTTATAGTATAGTTCGGCACCCCGAATTTAGCACTATATGCATTGGCTCCTAATCATGTCTTTGGTCAATAGTTGGGTTGCCCGGCTCCTGTGCTTGCTACCTTACGTTCTGCTATATCGGCTAAGGTAGTAAAGGGAGAATGACTGCGATTGTGCCTTGGTTTATCCAATGGAGCACCTCAGTAGAGAAAGCCGAAAACTGACTGTCATGATGCGGCGAGAGCCGGTCAGCTCTTCGGAGGTTGCAAATCGTTGGAGATTTCTTCCGCATTATGCGAAGTATCGGTACATCCGAATCAGGCGCTTATAGCACTCTAGTTCGGATACTAGGGGCTGCACCAACATTTTCTATTGTCAAACTCCTATGGCTAAGTTAGGGCGTTCAAGCCGCATTGTCTGATTGCCTGGTTCGTTGCGCTAAACAACTCCTTCAAGGACCATATAATTGGATAAAGAGTGTTTAGATTCCATCCCGAACACCCCCGTACTACCTACATGGGGGCAGAAGCCGACGGTTGGCTAACCCTCAGATTTCGTACAACACGGCCGCACAGGAGGTAAAATCTTTTAACATAACAAACATTATATTACAAACTCACTTTGTTCTATCATACAAGGTAGAGGCAACTTAAATGCATTTATTCAAAAATAATGTCTTGCGAACACTGCGTCGTTACAATACGAGACCCCTCCAGGACGTCTCCAAAGTACCACTCGGGTGTGCGGTGCTCCTTGCCCTCGGGCGGCCCCTCGGTCACAATCTTGATGGTGTCCATCTTCGCTAGACCTTGACACGAGCAAAGGCCATATGCGCGCCCTCGATGCAGACGGACCACTTGACGGCCTCCAGCCGAGGACAAGCATCCACGAGCCGCTTCATGAGGCCGAAGTAGCTTCTGGGTATAGCTTCGGCTGGCCACAGCCGGATTATTAAATCCTTCATGGCCAGTTCGGCCACCCTGTGCAACTGGACCAACTGTTTTAGCTGATCGACGAAGGGCAACAGATGTTCTGGCGCAAGATATTGCGACCAGAATAGCTTCTCCGTGGAGCTCCCTTCTTCGGCCCGGAAGAACTCCGCGGAGTCGGACACACTTCGTGGCAGATCAGCAAAAGCCCCTGGAGAACTCCGAATCCGGGTTAGTAAAAGATACTTCCTCTTCACATATTTGCTTGCATATTGAATGCCTTACCCGCGGCGATCTTCCTGGCCTCCTGGATCTCTTGGAGGGCGCCCTGGGCCTCATTCCGGGCCGTTGATACGTCCATTCTGCATCATGCATTTATATCGATATTTATCGCATTATGGGCTGTTATTACACGTTATGTCACAATACTTATGCCTATTCTCTCTGATTTTACAAGGTTTACATAACGAGGGAGAATGCGGCAATTTGGAATTGGGCTGGAAAAGAGCAAATATTAGAGACCTATTCTGCACAACTCCAAAAGTCCTGAAACTCCACGAAAGTTATTTTTGGAAATAATAAAAAATATTGAGCGGAAGAAGTACGTCAAAGGGGGCCCCACCTGGCCACGAGGGTGGGGGGCGCGCCCTACCCCCCTGGGCGCGTCCCCCTGCCTCATGGGCCCCTTGTTGGCCCTCCGGTGGCCATCTTCTGCTATATGAGGTCTTTCGTCCAAAGAAAAATCATAAGCAACCTTTCGGGACGAAACTCCGCAGCCACGAGGCGGAACCTTGGCGAAACCAATCTAGGGCTCCGGCAGAGCTGTTCTGCCGGGAACACTTCCCTCCGGGAGGGGGAAATCATCGCCATCGTCATCACCAACGCTCCTCTCATCGGGAGAGGGCAATCTCCATCAACATCTTCACTAGCACCATCTCCTCTCAAAACCCTAGTTCATCTCTTGTATCCAATTCTTGTCTCCAAGTCCGGGATTGGTACTAGTAGGTTGCTAGTAGTGTTGATTACTCCTTGTAGTTGATGCTAGTTGGTTTATTTGGTGAAAGATCATATGTTCAGATCCTATATGAATATTAATACCCCTCTGATTATGAACATGAATATGCTTTGTGAGTAGTTACGTTTGTTCCTAAGGACATGGGAGAAGTCTTGCTATTAGTAGTCATGTGAATTTGGTATTCGTTCGATATTTTGATGAGATGTATGTTGTCTAGCCTCTAGTGGTGTTATGTGAACGTCCACTACATAACACTTCACCATTATTTGGGCCTAGAGGAAGGAATTGGGAAGTAATAAGTAGATGATGGGTTGCTAGAGTGATAGAAGCTTAAACCCTAGTTTATGCGTTGCTTCGTAAGGGGCTGATTTGGATCCATATGTTTCATGCTATGGTTAGGTTTACCTTAATACTTTTGTTGTAGTTGCGGATGCTTGCAATAGAGGTTAATCATAAGTGGGATACTTGTTCAAGTAAGAATAGCACCCAAGCACCGGTCCACCCACATATCAAATTATCAAAGTACCGAACGTGAATGATATGAACGTGATGAAAACTAGCTTGACGATAATTCCCAGGTGTCCTCGGGAGCGCGTTTCTCCATATAAGAGTTTGTCCAGGCTTGTCCTTTGCTACAAAAAGGATTGGGCCACCTTGCTGCACTTTTTTTACTTTTGTTACTTGTTGCTCGTCACAAATTATCCTATCACAAAACTATCTCATTACCACTTATTTCAAAGATTTCTGCAGAAAATACCTTGCTGAAAACCGCTTATCATTTCCTTCTGCTCCTCGTTGGGTTCGACACTTTTACTTATCAAAAGGACTACGATAGATTCCCTATACTTGTGGGTCATCAAGACTCTTTTCTGGCGCCGTTACCGGGGAGTGAAGCGCCTTTGGTAGGTGGAATTTGGTAAGGAAAAATTTATATAGTGTGCTGAAATTTATTGTTACTTGTTACTATGGAAAGTAATCCTTTGAGGGGCTTGTTCAGGGTATCTTCACCCCGACCAGTAGAGCAGAGAGTTGCTCCTCAACCTAATGAACCTACTGAAAATGAAAATGTTCCCTTTGAAGTTCCTTCGGGTATGTTAGAAAACTGCTAGCTAATCCTTTTGTAGGAGATGGAACAAAGCATCCTGATGAGCACCTAATATATGTGGATGAAATTTGTGGATTATTTAAGCTTGTAGGTATACCCGATGATGTTGTTAAGAAGAAGGTTTTCCCTTTATCTTTGAAGGGAGATGCATCAACATGGTATAGGCTATGTGATGATACGAGGTCATAACTATAAACGATTGAAATGGAATTTCATCAGAAGTATTATCCTATGCATCTTGTTCATCGTGATCGCAATTATATATATAATTTTTGGCCTCGCGAAGGAGAAAGCATCGCTCAAGCTTGGGGGAGGCTTAAATCAATGTTATATTCATGCCCCAATCATGAGCTCCCAAGGGAAATAATTCTCCAAAGTTTTTATGCTCGGCTTTCTCGTAATAATCAATCCATGCTCGATACTTCTTGTGCTGGCTCTTTTACAATGAAGACTATTGAATTCAAATGGAATTTATTGGATAGAATTAAACGCAACTCTGAAGATTGGGATCTCGATGAAGGTAAGGAGTCAGGTATGACACCTAAGTTTGATTGTGTTAAGTCTTCTATGGATACCGATGTTTTCCGTAAATTTAGCACTAAATATGGACTTGACTCTGAGATAGTAGCTTCTTTCTGTGAATCTTTTGCTACTTATATTGATCTCCCCAAGGAGAAGTGGTTTAAGTTGAAGAAAAGACTGTCACTTATAATGATCCTCTTGTTCCTACTTCTTATATTGAGAAACCACCTTTCCCTGTTAGAATAAAGGATCATGCGAAAGCTTCAACTGTGGTTCGTAAAAGCAATATTAGAACTTATACACCTCCTGAGCAAGTTAAAGTTGAACCTAATATTGCTATTGTTAAAGATCTCTTGGATGATAATATTGATGGCACGTTATTTATTTCTGCGGCGAAACTTCTAGAATTGCCAAACCCTGTGCTAAAGATAAACATAGACATGTGGTAGGCGTGCCTATTATTTCTGTTAAAATAGGAGATCATTGTTATCATGGCTTATGTGATATGGGTGCTAGTGTTAGTGCAATACCTTATGACTTATACAAATAAATTATGCATGATATTGCACTTTCTTTGAGATAGAAGATATTGATGTCACAATTAAACTTGCCAATAGAGATACTATTTCACCAATGGGAATTGTTAGAGATGTTGAAGTCTTGTGTGGGAAAACTAAATATCATGCTGATTTTCTTGTTCTTGGTTCCCCACAAGATAGCTTTTGTCCCATTATTTTTGGTAGACCCTTCTTGAACACTGTCAATGCTAGAATAGACTGCGAAAAGAATGTTGTTACTATTGGCTTGGGTGATATGTCTCATGAGTTTAATTTCTCTAAATTTAGTAGACAACACCGTGAAGAAGAATTGCCTAGTAAGGATGATATTGTTGGTCTTGCTTCTATTGTCGTACCTCCTAGTGATCCTTTAGAACAATATTTGCTAGACCATGAAAATGATATGTCTATGAATGAAAGAAGGGAAATAGATGAAGTATTCTTTAAACAGGAACCTATTCTGAAACACAATCTGCCTATTGAAATCCTAGGGGATCCTCCTCCACCCAAGGGTGATCCCGTGTTTGAGCTTAAACCGTTGCCTAATACTCTTAAATATGCTTATCTTGATGAAAAGAGGATATATCCTGTTATTATTAGTGCTAACCTTTCAGAGCATGAAGAAGAGACATTATTGAAAACTCTGAAGAAGCACCATGCTGCTATTGGATATATACTCTTGATGATATTAAGGGCATTAGTCCCACACTATGTCAACATAAAATAAATTTGGAAGAAGATGCTAAACCAGTTGTTGATCATCAACGACGGCTGGATCCTAAGATGAAAGAAGTGGTAAGAAAAGAAATACTAAAGCTTCTGGAGGCAGGTATAATTTATCACATTGCTAATAGTCAGTGGGTAAGTCCTGTCTATTGTGTCCCTAAGAAGGGAGGTATCACCGTTGTTCCTAATGATAAAGATGAACTGATTCCGCAAAGAATTATTACATGTTATAGGATGGTAATTGATTTCTGCAAATTAAATAAGGCTACTAAGAAAGATCATTACCCCTTACCTTTTATCGATCAAATGCTAGAAAGATTATGCAAACATACACATTTTTGCTTTCTAGATGGTTATTCTGGTTTCTCTCAAATACCTGTGTCCGCTAATGATCAATCAAAGACTACTTTTACTTTCCCTTTTTGTACTTTTGCTTATAGACGTATGCCTTTTGATGTATGTAATGCACCTGCTACCTTTCAAAGATGCATGATGGCTATATTCTCTGACTTTTGTGAAAAGATTTGTGAGGTTTTCATGGACGATTTCTCCGTCTATGGATCCTCTTTTGATGATTTCTTGAGCAACCTTGATCGAGTTTTGCAGAGATGTGAAGAAACTAATCTTGTCTTGAATTGGGAAAAGTGTCACTTTATGGTTAATGAAGGTATTGTGTTGGGGCATAAAGTTTCTGAAAGAGGTATTGAAGTTGATAAAGCCAAGGTTGATGCTATTGAAAAGATGCCATGTCCCAAGGACATCAAAGGTATAAGAAGCTTCCTTGGTCACGCCGGTTTTTATAGGAGGTTCATTAAGGACTTCTCAAAAAACTCTCGGCCTCTGACTAATTTATTGCAAAAAGATATACCATTTGTCTTTGATGATGATTGTGTAGAAGCATTTGAAATACTTAAGAAAGCATTGATCTCTGCACCTATTGTTCAGCCACCTGATTGGAATTTACCCTTTGAAATTATGTGTGATGCAAGTGATTATGCTGTAGGTGCTGTTCTAGGACAAAGAGTTGATAAGAAATTAAATGTTATTCAATATGCTAGTAAAACTCTAGAACATGCTCAGAGAAATTATGCTACTACTGAGAAAGAATTCTTAGCTGTTGTATTTGCTTGTGATTAGTTCAGACCTTATATTGTTGATTCTAAAGTAACTATTCATACGGATCATGCTGCTATTAAATATCTTACGGAAAAGAAAGATGCTAAACCTAGACTCATTAGATGGGTTCTCTTGCTACAAGAATTTGATTTGCATATTGTTGATAGAAAGGGAGCTGAGAACCCCGTCGCAGACAACTTGTCTAGGTTAGAAAATGTTCTTGATGACCCACTACCTATTGATGATAGCTTTCCTGATGAGCAATTAAATGTCATAAATGCCTCTCGTAGTATTTCGTGGTATGCTGATTATGCTAATTACAGTGTTGCTAAATTTATACCACCTAGTTTCACATACCAGCAAAAGAAAAAGTTTTTCTATGATTTGAGACATTACTTATGGGATGACCCACATCTTTATAAAGAGCGAGTAGATGGTGTTATTAGACGTTGTGTACCTGAGCATGAACATGAATAGATCCTCATAAGTGTCACTCCGAGGCGTATGGAGGACACCACACCGGAGACAGAACTGCACATAAGGTATTGCAATCCGGTTTTTATTGGCCTACTCTCTTCAAGGATCCCCGTAAGTTTGTCTTATCTTGTGATGAATGTCAAAGAATTGGTAATATTAGTAGACATCAAGAAATGCCCATGAACTATTCACTTGTTATTGAACCATTTGATGTTCGGGGCTTTGATTATATGGGACCTTTTCCTGCCTCTAATGGTTATACACATATTTTAGTTCTTTGTTGATTACGTTACTAAGTGGGTAGAAGCTATTCCAACTAGTAGTGCTGATCATAACACTTCTATTAAGATGCTTAAAGAAGTTGTTTTTCCGAGGTTTGGAGTCCCTAGGTATTTAATGACTGATGGTGGTTCACTTTTTATTCATGGTGCTTTCTGTAAAATGCTTGCTAAGTATGATGTTAATCATAGAATTGCATCTCCTTATCACCCACAGTCTAGTGGTCAAGTAGAATTGAGTAATAGAGAGCTCAAATTAATTTTGTAGAAGCATGTCAATAGGTCTAGAAAGAATTGGTCCAAGAAACTTGATGATGCATGGGCCTATAGAACTGCATATAAAAATCCTATGGGTATGTCTCCGTATAAAATGGTTTATGGAAAAGCATGTCACTTACCTCTCGAACTAGAACATAAGGCATATTGGGCTATTAAAGAGCTCAATTATGATTTCAAACTTGCCGGCGAGAAGAGGTTATTTGATATTAGCTCACTTGATGAATGGAGAACCCAAGCTTATGAGAATGCCAAGTTGTTTAAAGAAAAACTTAAAAGATGGCATGACAAAAGAATACAAAAGCGTGAGCTTAATGTAGGTGATTATGTATTGCTATACAACTTTTTTTTAGGATTTTTTGCAGGAAAACTTCTCTCTAAATGGTAAGGTCCTTACGTTATCGAGGAGGTATATATCGTTCCGGTGCCATAAAAATCAACAACTTTGAAGGCACAAATCCGAAGGTGGTGAACGGTCAAAGAATTAAATATTATATCTCAGGTAATCCCATAAATGTTGAAACCAATGTTATTGAAACCGTAACCCCGGAGGAATACATAAGGGACACTTTCCGAAACGTTTCAGACTCCGAAAAGGAATAGGTATGTGGTACGGTAAGTAAACCGGCTCTAAAACAATTTTTAAGGCAATATTTCTCTGTTTTGGAATATTTAGAAAAAATAGAAAAATAAGAAGCAGTCCGGGAAGGACACGAGGGCCCCACGAGGGTGGAGGGCGCCCCCCTACCTCGTGGGCACCTCGTGTGCTCTCCGGACTCCGTTTTCTTGCACGATACGTATTTTGGTCGGTAAAAATTCATTATATAATCTCCCGAAGTTTTTGACTCCTGTATCACGCAAATATCCTCTGTTCTTGTTTCGAGCTGTCCTGCTGCAGATCAGAGCAACATGTCGTCCCAGGATTCGGAAAGAGAAAGCTATGTAGATGATTACCTTGCAGATCCTAAGGTCCATGGAGATGTGGAGCATTGTGGTTGGACTACAGAGGAAGAAGAGGACTATGAACCCAAGAGGAAGGAGGAGACGAGCTCGAGATGAAGATGAAGCCCCATTACCTCAACACAGGGACATGCATGTGGAGTTTAAAAGTCAAGCCTCCCGGATAGAGCAAAGAAACCTAAGATCAAGTTTATCCATTTTCGTCTCTTGCAGGAAAACAAGCAGGAATTATGCAAAAAGATATTAAGCCTGGAGCAGGAGATCAATGACTTGAGGGATGAAAATTCTCTCCTCAAGCGCAAATTAAGGAAGAAGACCGCATCATCAACTCCACCCTCTTCACCAGCAAAGGAGACATAATCACATGGGTATGGGCACTCGCCTTGGCAACTGCCAAGCTTGGGGGAGGTGCCCCGGTATCGTATCACCATCACACTCCTTTCTTTACCGTTTTTCTTAGTTCAATCCTATTACTAGTATCTTGATCTAGTAGAATAAAGTTTTGGTATGATCTCGTTTTGAGTTTCGCTTTATGATCCCTCTATGTAATCGAGTCCGTGAGCTATATATAATAAAGATTAGTGTTGAGTCAAAGGCTTGATTATTTTGCCATGATCTTGAGTGAATAAAAGAAACGAGGAAAGGAATAAAAAGAAATAAAGAGTTCAAATTGATCTTATTGAGAGTAATGACTTCACATAGAAAGAGTATGATGATTAAAAATTGTTGGGAGTTGGCAAACATAGCTTTGGTCATTGTTGCAATTAATAGGAAGTAATAAAGAAAGAGAGGTTTCACATATAAATATATTATCATGGACATCTTTTATGATTGGGAGCACTCATTAAAATATGACATGCTAAAGAGTTGACATTGGACAAGGAAGAAAACGTAATGGGTTATGTTTTCTTATATCTGAGATAAAGTATATTTTCATGGATCATCCAACATGTTGAGCTTGCCTTTCCTCCTCATGCTAGCAAAATTCTTAGCACAAAGTAGAGATACTACTTGTGCTTCCAAAAACCCTTAAACCAGTTTTGCCATGAGAGTCGACCATACCTACCTATGGATTGAGTAAGATCCTTCAAGTAAGTTGTCATCGGTGCAAGCAATAAAAATTGCTCTCTAAATATGTATGACTTATTAGTGTGGGAGAAAATAAGCTTTATACGATCTTGTGATGTGGAAGAAATAAAAGCGATGGACTGCATAATAAAGGTTCATATCACAAGGGGCAATATAAAGTGACGTTCTTTCGCATTAAGATTTTGTGCATCCAACCATAAAAGCGCATGGCAACCTCTGCTTCCCTCTGTGAAGGGTCTATCTTTTATTATTATCTTCTACCTTCTGCAAGAGTCATGGTGATCTTCACCTTTCCTTTTTACATTTTATCCTTTGGCAAGCATGTGGTGTTGGAAAGATCCTGATAGATATATCTAATTGGATGTAGGGGAACATGAGTTATTATTGTTGACATTACCCTTGAGGTAAAAGGTTGGGATGCGAAACTATAAGCCCGTATCTTTCTCAGTTTCTGATTAAAACTACGTAACCACAAGTATTGTGTGAGTGTTAGAAATTATGAAAGACTAAATGATAGTTGAGTATGTGGACTTTCTAGAAAGCTCTAACATAGACTCTTTCTGATGTTATGATAAATTGCAATTGCTTCAATGACTGAGATTATAGTTTGTTGGTTCTCAATAAAGTTTCTGATTCATACTTTGTGTTGTCAATATATTATTACTTGAGCATAAGAAATCATATGACAATATTCATATATGTTGCTGTTATGAGAATAATCATGACGCCCTCATGTCCGTATTTTATTTTATCGACACCTCTACCTCTAAACATGTGGACATATTTATCGTTATCGGCTTCCGCTTGAGGACAAGCGAGGTCTAAGCTTGGGGGAGTTGATACGTCCATTTTGCATCATGCTTTTATATCGATATTTATCGCATTATGGGCTGTTACTACACGTTATGTCACAATACTTATGCCTATTCTCTCTTATTTTACAAGGTTTACATAAGGAGGGAGAATGTAAATTTGGAATTACAATTTGGAAAAGGAGAAAATATTAGAGACCTATTCTGCACAACTCCAAAAGTCCTGAAACTCCACGGAAGTTATTTTTGGAAATAATAAAAAATATTGAGCGGAAGAAGTACGTCAGAGGGGGCCCCACCTGGCCACGAGGGTGGGGGGCGCGCCCTACCCCCCTGGGGGCGCCCCCTGCCTCGTGGGCCCCCTGTTGGCCCTCCGGTGGCCATCTTTCGTCCGAAGAAAAATCATAAGCAACCTTTCAGGACGAAACTCCGCCGCCACGAGGCGGAACCTTGGCGGAACCAATCTAGGGCTCCGGCAGAGCTGTTCTCATTGGGGACACTTCCCTCGAGGGGGGAAATCATCGCCATCATCATCACCAACGCTCCTCTCATCGGAGAGGGAAATCTCCATCAACATCTTCACCAAAGACCATCTCCTCTCAAAACCCTAGTTCATCTCTTGTATCCAATTCTTGTCTCCAAGTCCGGGATTGGTACTAGTAGGTTGCTAGTAGTGTTGATTACTCCTTGTAGTTGATGCTAGTTGGTTTATTTGGTGGAATATCATATGTTCAGATCCTATATGCATATTAATACCCCTCTGATTACGAACATGAATATGCTTTGTGAGTAGTTACGTTTGTTCACGAGGACATGGGAGAAGTCTTGCTATTAGTAGTCGGTGAATTTGGTATTAGATTCGATATTTTGATGAGATGTATGTTGTCTAGTCTCTAGTGGTGTTATGTGAACGTCGACTACATAACACTTCACCATTATTTGGGCCTAGAGGAAGGCATTGGGAAGTAATAAGTAGAAGATGGGTTGCTAGAGTGACATAAGCTTAAACCCTAGTTTATGCGTTGCTTCGTAAGGGGCTGATTTGGATCCATATGTTTCATGCTTTTGTTGTAGTTGCGGATGCTTGCAATAGAGGTTAATCATAAGTGGGATGCTTGTTCAAGTAAGAACATCACCCAAGCACCGGTCCACCGACATATCAAATTATCAAAGTACCGAACGCGAATCATATGAACGTGATGAAAACTAGCTTGACGATAATTCCCATGTGTCCTCGGGAGCGCTTTTTTCCATATAAGAGTTTGTCCAGGCTTGTCCTTTGCTACAAAAAGAGTGGGCCACCTTGCTGCACCTTATTTAATTTTGTTACTTGTTGCTCGTCACAAATTATCCTATCACAAAACTATCTGTTACCACTTATTTCAGTACTTGCAGAAAATACTTGCTGAAAAGCGCTTATCATTTCCTTCTGCTCCTCGTTGGGTTCGACACTCTTACTTATCGAAAGGACTACGATAGATCCCCTATACTTGTGGGACATCAGCCGTCTCCGCGCTCTAGCGAGCCTTGGCGAGTTCGGTCTCTCGAGCCGACGCATCGCGCTCCAAGGTCTCGCACTTCCTCACCACGTCCTGGAGCTCTTGCTGGACCTCGTTGACCCAGGCCTTGAGCTTCTTACGGGCGGCCTGCTCCTTGACAGCCTTCCCCTCAGTTTCGGCCAGGGCCTTTTTCAAGGCCTCGACCTCGGTCATCGCTTCTATACATATCATGACACTTCGATTAAATGCATATCATACTACTTTTTCGAATATGTAACGGGTTATCACATACCTTGTTTTCTTGGAGCTGCCTCCTCACCTGGCCGAGCTTTTCCTCGGCCTGCTCCAGTCTCTACTTCAGTCCGGAAGCTTCAGCAGTATGCGAGGCCGCAGCCAGCAGCGACGCCTGCATATTCATTTCAGATAAATTTAGTTAGTTTCCTGCAATAAAGGATTGATCCTCTGCCCGGCTTTTCTTTCCGAACACCGGACAGTGTCTCAGGGGCTACTGTCTATATTGGGATTTTTGCTATTTACGTCGCTTACCTCAAAGCCTGTCAGCAGGTTGCTGCAGGCTTCGGTTAGTCCGCTCTTGGTGAACTGAACCCTTTCAATCACCGTGCTCATAAGAACACGGTGCTCATCCACAATGGAAGCGGCTTGCAGTGCTTCCAGCAGATTATCCGGTGCCCTTGGTTGGACAGGAGTCACCGGCAGAATAGGCACACCCCTTTCTTTCGATGGAGGTTGCGTGCCGGACTTCGGAGCCGTATCGGTCTCCGGAATCGAGTCGGTGAGGCGAACTGAAATGCAGCCCTCATCACCAGTCTCCACGGGGATTGGCTCCCCTCGGTGTCCGGTGACGGAGGCTTCGCCTTCTGGCGCCTCCTGAGCCTGTCCCCGGCCTGGGAAGGTCCTTCGAGACAGCACCTCCGCGTCGCCCTTGGCCTTGGGAGAGTGAGCGGTCGGCGGTGACTCGCTAGCCATCACCTTTGAATCCAACGAACCTCCTGATGAGGATCGTTGGGAGCTGTTGTGGGCCGGACTACAATTGCATAAATTAATCATATCAATACAATAAAGAGGAGAGGCCAGATATACGGGCATGTACGAGTCCTAGCACTTACGACGCAGCCCGAGGCTTAGAGCGGGGACGCCACTCCGGACTTCTTTCAACGTCCACGCGGAGTTATCCGCGAGGGAGCCCGTCCCCTTCTTGGACATCTCCGCCTCCAGGTTCATGGAGGCCGCCCTCTTCTTCTTTCCCTCCTCAGGGGGAGGGTCGTTCTCCTCCTCCTCCTCGTCGTCATCGTCCTCGGCGGCAGAGGAAAGGGTCACTTCGTCTTCAGACGTCGCATATGAAGCACCCTTGCGACGGGGGCCACCTTTGGCCCCCTTGGGCTTCTTCTTGGCCTTCTTTTCCGGCGGCCTATAGGGCACCGGGACCATCATCTTCACCAGAAGCGGGATGACTGGGTCTTCGGGCAGCGGAGCCGAGCTATGGATCCGCTCCGCTCTCTCTATCCACTCCTAGGAAGATACAACAAAGGTTAGGCATCCTCCTTGAACAAACAAGTAGAAGGTACGCCTTAAGAAAAGGGGAACTCACCTCACTGGCAGGATGGGTGTGATCGTGCCCACGGTCCGTATCTATGACCGGCGGCTTCTCGTTGCCCTTGAAGAACAACTTCCAGGCACCTTCGTGAGTAGTTCCGAAGAGACCTTCCAGGGTCTGGTGCTTCGCCGGATCGTATTCCCATAAAGGGAAGCTTCGGCGTTGGCAGGGGAGAATCCGGCGAACCAGCATCACCCGGATCACGCCGACAAGCTTGACGTTTTTGTCCACCATGCTCTGAATCCGCGTTTGCAGCGCTACTAGCTCGTCTGACGCTGACCAGTTGGGGCCTTTCTCCTTCCAGGAGGTGAGCGCATTGGGGCTCTGGCCCTGAACTCGGGAGCCACCGCCCAAGTGGTGATGTGCGGCTCTACGATGTAGAACCACTGCTTCTGACACACCTTGACAGTCTCCACAAAAGTGCCTGAGGGCCAGGTGACGTTGGGCATCTTGCTCACCATGGCGCCTCCGCACTCAATGTGCTGGCCGTCCATCGACTTCGGCTTCACATTCAAGACCTTGAGCCATAGGCCGAAGTGGGGATCGATACAGAGGAAGGCCTCGCACACGACAATGAATGCTGAGATGTTGAGGAAGGAGTTCGGGGCTAGATCATGGAAATCTAGCCCGTAATAGTACATCAATCCACGGACGAAAGGGTGAAGTGGAAACCCTAGTCCTTGGACGAAGTGAGGGAGGAAAACCACCCTCTCAGTAGGCTTTGGTGTGGGGATGACTTGCCCTTTGGAGGGCAGGCAGTGGGCGATTCCTTTCGCCAGATACCCCGCCGCCCGGAGTTGGGTGATGTCCTTCTCCTTGACAGAGGAGACCATCCACTTGCCTTGGCCTCTGGATCCAGACATGATTGAGTGCTTCCTAGAGATGGAAAAGATGGGAACTTGCGTGCTGGAGCTCGAGAATGGAAGGACGGAGAGGAAGAGGAGGCGTGGGTGAAGAAAGGGAATTCTTATCTCCTTATAAAGGCAGTGAATATTGAACGCCTCCCCACTCACCTCAAAACTCGCCTATTCCCAAGGACTGTGTAAATGGCACGGTTGGGTTACCCACGCCCGTATTGATGAGAATCCCGCAATAAGGGGACACGATCTCTGCTTTGACAAGACGTGCCAATGGCAACCGCGTCTCGAAACATGGAGCATCGGATGAAAAACGGTTTGAAATTATGACCGGGAGGACGTGATGTCATTTTACAAAAACTTGTCAGCGGATTGGACTCGTGGAATATTATATTCTCTCTGCGGTTGTGTGTGGTGTGTGTGTTACAGGTCCGGACACATTCAACACGTTCGAAGACTATCTTGGAGTTCGGAAGGAGGAACCCGCCTTGCAATGCCGAAGACTGACCTACGCGCCGGATACCTTGTCATTGAAGCCAGGTTCAGGGGCTACTGAGGGAGTCCCGGACTAAGGGGTCCTCGAGGCGTCCGGCTTTAGCCATGGGTCGGACTGATGGGCTGTGAAGATACGAAGACCGAAGACTGCACCCGTGTGCGGATGGGACTCTCCTTGGCATGGAAGGAAAGCTTGGCGACCAAATACGTAGATTCCCTTCCTTGTAACCGACCCTGTGTAACCCTAGATCCTCCCGGTGCCTATATAAACCGGAGGACTTAGTCCGGAGGGGGAGAGATTCATTACCATAGTCATACAGGCTAGACTTTTAGGGTTTGGCCATTACGATCTCGTGGTAAATCAACTCTTGTAATACTCATATTCACCAAGATCAATCAAGCAGGAAGTAGGGTATTACCTCCATAGAGAGGGCCCAGACCTGGGTAAACATTGTGTCCCCTGTCTCCTGTTACCATCGACCTTAGACGCATAGTTCGGGACCACCTACCCGAGATCCGCCGGTTTTGACACCGACACCCGGGTCTGCTTTACATCATATTAGTTTCCTATCAACTTGTTATTTCTGTCGTCGTTTATTTTACAATCTTTACTTTCCAATCTATACAACAAAAATACCAAAAATATTTATCTTATTATCTTTATCAGATCTCACTTTTGCAAGTGGCCGGGAAGGGATTGACAACCCCTTTACCGCGTTGGTTGCAAGGTTCTTATTTGTTTGTGCAGGTACTAGGCGACTTGCGTGTAGTACCCTACTGGATTGATACCTTGGTTCTCAAAAATTGAGGGAAATACTGACGCTACTTTGCTGCATCACCCTTTCCTCTTCAAGGGAAAACCAACGCATGCTCAAGAGGTAGCAAGAAGGATTTCTGGCGCCGTTGCGGGGGAAGATCTACGCACAAGTCAAGACATACCAAGTACCCATCACAAACTCCTATCCTCGCATTACATTATTTGCCATTTGCCTCTCATTTTCCTCTCCCCCACTTCACCTTGGCTGTTTTATTCGCCCTTTTTCGTTCGTCTCTTTTTGCTTGCTTTTTCTGTGCTTGCTTGTTGGGTTGATTGTTTGTCATGATGGCTCAAGATAATACTAAATCGTGTGACTTCTACAATACCAACAATAATGGTTTTATTATCACTCTATTGCTCCTATTACCGATGCTGAATCTTGTGAAATTAATGGTGCTTTGTTGAATCTTGTCATGAAAGATCAATTTTCTGGCCTACCTAGTGAAGATACTGCTACCCATCTAAACAACTTCGTTGATTTGTGTGATATGCAAAAGAAGAAAGATGTGGATAATGATATTGTTAAATTGAAGCTATTTCCGTTTTCGCTTAGAGATCATACTAAAACTTGGTTCTCTTCTTTGCCTAAAAATAGTACTGATTCATGGAATAAGTGCAAAGATGCTTTTATCTCTAAGTATTTTCCTCCCGCTAAGATCATATCTCTCAGAAATGATATTATGAATTTTAAGCAACTTGATCATGAGCATGTTGCACAAGCTTGGGAGAGGATGAAATTAATGATACGCAATTGCCCTACACATGGTTTGAATTTATGGATGATTATACAAATTTTTTATGCTGGATTGAATTTTGCTTATAGAAATCTTTTAGATTCGGCCGCGGGAGGCACTTTTATGGAAATCACTTTAGGAGAATCTACTAAACTCCTAGATAATATTATGGTTAATTATTATCAATGGCACACCGAAAGATCTACTAGTAAAAAGGTTCATGCGATAGAAGAGATTAATGTTTTGAGTGGAAAGATGGATGAACTTATGAAATTGTTTGCTAATAAGAGTGTTTCTTCTGATCCTAATGATATGCCTTTGTCCACTTTGATTGATAATAATAATGAATCTATGGATGTGAATTTTGTTGGTAGGAACAATTTTGGTAACAACGCGTATAGAGGAAACTTTAATTCTAGGCCATTCCCTAGTAATTCCTCTAATAATTATGGTAATTCCTACAACAACTCTTATGGAAATTTCAATAAGATGCCCTCTGATTTTGAGACTAGTGTTAAAGAATTTATGAATTCGCAAACGAATTTCAATGCTTTACTTGAAGAAAAACTGCCTAAGATTGATGAGTTGGCTAGGAACGTGGATATAATTTCTCTTGATGTTGATTCTTTGAAACTTAGATCTATTCCACCTAATCATGATATCAATGAGTCTCTCAAAGCTATGATAATTTCCATTGATGAGTGCAAAGAAAGATCCGCTAGGATGCGTGCTAAAAAAGATTGCTTTGTGAAAGCGTGTTCTTCTAGTTTTCATGATAATAATGATGAAGATCTAAAAGTGATTGATGTGTCCCCTATTAAATCTTTGTTTTCCAATATGAATCTTGATAAAGATGGGACTGGAGATGATCCAACTTTAGTTAAAAGGCGTCCCAATGATTCAGATTTTTTAGATCTTGATGCAAAAATTGGTAAAAGTGGGATTGAAGAGGTCAAAACTTTACATAGCAATGAACCCACTATTTTGGATTTCAAGGAATTTAGTTATGATAATTGTTCTTTAATAGATTGTATTTCCTTGTTGCAATCCGTGCTAAATTCTCCTCATGCTTACAGTCAAAATAAAGCTTTTACCAAACATATTATTGATGCTTTAATGCAATCCTATAAAGAAAAGCTTGAATTGGAAGTTTCTATCCCTAGAAAACTTTATCATGAGTGGGAACCTACTATTAAAATTAAGATTAAAAATCATGAATGTTATGCTTTATGTGATTTGGGTGCTAGTGTTTCCACGATTCCTAAAACTTTGTGTGATGTGCTAGGTTTCCGTGAATTTGATGATTGTTCTTTAAATTTGCATCTTGCGGGTTCCACCATTAAGAAACATATGGGAAGGATTAATGATGTTCTTATTGTTGCAAATAGGAATTATGTGCCCGTAGATTTCATTGTTCATGATATAGATTGCAATCCTACATGTCCTACTATTCTTGGTAGACCTTTCCTTAGAACGATTGGTGCAATTATTGATATGAAGGAAGGAAATATTAGATTCCAATTTCCATTAAGGAATGGCATGGAACACTTTCCTAGGAAGAAAATTAAATTACCTTATGAATCTATAATGAGAGCCACTTATGGATTGCATACCAAAGATGACAATACCTAGATCTATTCTTGTTTTTATGCCTAGCTAGGGGCGTTAAACGATAGCGCTTGTTGGGAGGCAACCCAATTTTATTTTTTGTTCCTTGATTTTTGTTCCTGTTTAGTAATAAATAATTCATCTAGCCTCTGTTTAGATGTGGTTTTATGTTTTAATTAGTATTTGTGCCAAGTAGAACCTTTGGGAAGACTTGGGTGAAGTCTTTGTGATCTTGCTGTAAAAAACAGAAACTTTAGCGCTCACGAGATTAGCTGCCATTTTTTACTGGAGAGTGCTTTTAGGTTGATTATTTTTGAAGATGATTAATAGATAAATTCCTCACATCCACCTATTTATTTCAGAATATTTGGAGTTACAGAAGTATACGTTTGATACAGATTTCTACAGACTTCTATGTTTTTGACAGATTCTGTTTTCGTGTGTTGTTTGCTTATTTTGATGAATCTGTGGCTAGTATCGGAGGGTATGAACCATGGAGAAGTTGGAATACAGTAGGTTTAACACCAATATAAAATAAATAGTGAGTTCATTACAGTACCTTAAAGTGGTGATTTGTTTTCTTATACTAACGGAGCTCATAAGATTATCTGTTGAGTTTTGTGTTGTGAAGTTTTCAAGTTTTTGGGTAAAGATTTGGTGGATTATGGAATAAGGAGTGGCAAGAGCCTAAGCTTGGGGATGCCCAAGGCACCCCAAGGTAAAATTCAAGGACAACCAAAAGCCTAAGCTTGGGGATGCCGGAAGGCATCTCCTCTTCGTCTTCGCTCATCAAGAACTTTACTTGAGGCTATATTTTTATTCACCACATGATATGTGTTTTGCTTGGAGCGTCTTGTATGATTTGAGTCTTTGCTTTTTAGTTTACCACAATCATCCTTGCTGTACACACCTTTTGGGACAGACACACATGAATCGGAATTTATTAGAATACTCCATGTGCTTCACTTATATCTTTTGAGCTAGATAATTTTGCTCTAGTGCTTCACTTATATTTTTTAGAGCAAGGTGGTGGTTTTATTTTATAGAAATTATTGATCTCTCATGCTTCACTTATATTGTTTTGAGAGTCTTTTAGAACAGCATGGTAATTTTCTTTGGCTATAAAATTAGTCCTAATATGATAGGCATCCAAGATGGGTATAATAAAAACTTTCATATAGAGTGCATTGAATACTATGATACTTGATAGTTGTTTTGAGATATAAAGGTAGTAATGTTAGAGTCATGCTAGTTGGGTAATTGTGAAATTGAGAAATACCTGTGTTAAGGATTGCAAGTCCCGTAGCATGCACGTATGGTAAACGTTGTGTGACAAATTTGAAGCATCACTACAAAAAAATACACTTCTGTGATGATACGTGTTTGTCACAGTAGGTCACGTTTTCTGTCATGCATGTACATCCATGAAAAATTTATGACAGAATCAAGATAGTCATACCTGTGCTGTCGTAGAAGTGTTCCATGACATTACCAAAATTATCATCACGGAAGTGTCCACTTCCATGACGATAAATCGCGCGTCATAGAAGTGCTTTCGTCAAGGGTGACCGACACGTGGCACCCACCGTAACAGAATGTCGTTAAGCTATCGGGTCCGGTTTTGGATCCGATAACCCGTTAACATACGACCAATGGGAATTTTCCACGTGTAAAATCATCATTGGCTGGAGGAAACAAGTGTCGGCTCACCGTTGGGATAGATGTCATCCACTCATTGGACCCAAAGCGCCTATGATACGTCGACATGTGGCACAACCCATTCCTGTGACAAGGTCGTCCCATTTGACTTGGTTAAAAGGTGGCGGGCCGGCCCACGGCAAGCCTGTTAACGACCTGTTCGCATATAACCCATTTACAACCCGCTAACCCAGGGCATGTTTACGGCCGATCCGAATTAGGCCCAGTAGCGTCATCTGGGCCGTCCAATATAATTCCAGCCCGTTTTAACTTCTGGCCCATGTATGGCCCATGACGTATTTCGGCCCATATGAGGCCCTTAGTAACCCTCGGCCCCTTAACGGCCCTTGGTAAAACTGGCCCGTAATGAACAATGTATCACTTTATATCATTAACGGCCCGTTATTCAGTTGGGCCGTTTTCGGCCCATGTTATCTTTCAGCCTTCTCAGCGCCCGTTTATTCTTGGGCTCATTTCCAGCATACGTTTACTTACGGCCCGTTACTGTCATTTTCTGCTTGTGGGCCAAATTCAGCCTGTGGTTACAGTCGGCCCGTTTGTGGCCCGTTAATACGTTGGGCCGTTTTCATAGGGTCATCAAATATGGTCGATTAATGACGGACCGTTATGGTCGGCCCATGAACGGACGATTTCAACTCTAGCCCATTTACGGCCATAATGTGGTCTGTTATTGGCCCATGTTTGGCCAACCGATCATATGGCCTGTAGAAGGCCCATTAATGATCCGGCCCGTAGAAGGCCCATTGTGTCTACGGCCCGTATAAGGCCCATTGTTTCTATGCCCCGTAGAAGGCCCATTGTTTCTACGACCCTTAGATGGCCCATTGTTTCTACGGCCCATAGGAGGCCCATGTTAACTAAAGTAAATATGTAGCCCATGGTTAATGTGGCCTAGTTTTAAAAAATAGGTTATTGCGGCCACTAGCAAACCACGGAAAAAGAACTGCACTGATTACAAGAAAACAAATAAACAAGCAATAAGGAAATAAATAAGCAAGCAACTTATGCTAGGCTATCACGGCTATTACACATATTACATCCACTAGGCATCAAAGTTCGCCACCAGTGCAAATATAGGGAACACCCTACACTATACAAAAATGGCTTGCTGTTTTCTTCAAATTGGCTGCATGTTAAGAACAAATTTTGTATCGCACCAAAACAAATTACAACTATAAAACAAAAGGAAGGTTGGCATAAAAGTTAACAGTCTAGCAGATAAATGCACCACCAGAAGTTCAGAAGCTCAGTTCATTTGACCTGACTGTTACGTTTTCATGCTGTATTGTCCGATGGAGCACCATAACCTTCGCCTTCAGTTCTCCTAGGCTCTTGAACAACATAGCAAATGTCTGATAGTCTTGTTTCAAAACCATGCATATCTTGACACCATCGAACAATGTCTCTCCTTGTTTCACAAAGGGTCTCTGTTAGGGAATGGACTTGTGTCTGGAGCGCAGATACAACATTGTTTTGAGCTTGCATATCTTGATCATGAGGCAGTTTGGACGAGATTGCCTTACCAACCAACCCAGTATTACGCAGGAACGTGCTTTTGGCACTCTTAGTGGACAGTCTTGACCCACTGCAAGAAGAGGCGACATTGTGGTTATAGTTGCCTCGCCACCTTCGTAAGGTGGCGGTTCCACCATTTTTTCCATACCTCATTGAAAAGTTGAGGTTTTATGTTAGTAGTACCAGAATAGAAGATATTAAGGAGGCAGCAAAACCAAACAAAATAGCTTTGGTCTATACTCTGAGAACTTATTGGTGAACCCATGTAAAATATTAGTTGTATTTTATTGCAAAGTACATAATAAAACCAGGTTCCAAACATATGACCATGTACCATCGCTAATGTATTGTCTATTTCTTCACATTGTATTGAGGGCTAAGGATAAAGAGACGAAGTTTATAATACGGTAAGCATAGTATGACATCATTCATATCACAAAACAACTGAGAACAGACAAACATGCAATTGTAACATTGTGTGGGCAAGTCCAGCACGGAACTAGATTACAGGTCAAGATCAAAGGAACATCACTCCTCTCTTTTAAACCTTGTAAGGTGCAATGCTAAGACAACTGTGTATAAAATTGAAAAGACTAATAGACATTGGCTGCAAACCATGCAGTTCAAGGCACAAGTCAGAGTAAGTAGTAGTTAAAAGGCATGAGGATTAAGGACTTACAACAGCGGCTTTGACTGGTGTAGTCATGCCCTTCTTCTTGCTGGTGTGACAGTCCTTGAAGATTTCCACAACATTTGGTTCAGTACTTTTTGGTCCTTGTGGGCTTTCCTTGCATTGGGAACAAGTCAATATAGATCCGATAATATGGTACAAAGAAAAAGAGTGAAATAGCGACTAATTACAAGAGCCTCGCAGTGTGCAATATAGCTATGAGATCGATTAAATGCTGTTGGAATTTCACTTTCGTAAGGTTGGACTTGTTCTTTGAACAGTTCACCTACAAGAAGATAGATTTGTGTGGCACATGCATAAATAGGACTTCAACATGTGATCTGATCACATATATATAATGTACCTGATACTTCGAATCAGACCAGTGTTTAACGAGGCCTCTCCAGTCTTCATCCGATATATTTTCCACTGGAGATGTTTGGGCAAGTTCACTGTTAGCCTTGCCTTCAAAGTGAGTTTTCCTCAAGTTATACCGATACTGTCGCAGAGCAGACTTGAAAACATGGGTGCAAGCTTGTCAGGTTTGCATCATCTTGGCTATCCAACTTGAACCTCATCTGTTGAAAATTATGGGAGTCTCATTATCAAAGAACCTAAAAAGTATTGGACAGAGCAAGACGATATTACTACTTTCCATACATAACCATACTTATAGATAAATGGTCGAGGAAGGTGTTGAACTGGGTTTCGTCTTTGTCATTCTGTCTTGAATCCATGTTGGGAGGATACGTACATGACACCTAACGACAACCGCTGCCTCGATACTAACTTGGTGACTCAGTAGCATCACGTGTCCTTTTTAAACCTGCCTCAAAATGGATCTCCATTCTTCCTCCTCTAGATTTAGTTAACCTATCGAGCATTATCCCTGATGTTTGTTTCCTCTTGCGCCTAGGTGCTAGTCCAACAACAAACATAGGAAGTGTTAGTGTACATCAAACTGTGAGACTACATATAAAGAAGCATGCAAGTGTAACTTGACTCCAACAACTACCTTCTTGTTGTTGAAGCTCACAAAGTTCATGTGATCTTGCCAACTCATCTTGTGTCAAGAGTGCTTCGGAAGTAGTGTCAGGTGGCAAGGGAGCTTGGGAACGTGCTGCTAGCTGAGTTGACCAATGAGTAAATCGTGCAGCTGGTGGTACTATGGAAGGTGTTGCAACAACTAGGGTTGTCTCTGCTTGTTTGGTGGCAGCTATTTGTTTCTGTTTGGCTTGTTCTGCAGCTCGTGTAGCACGGGATACCTTGTCGGCACAATTTTCCGCTGGACTTTGACATTCTATTGCACCATCAGTACCAGCAGAATCTGCAGGATTCTTCCGCTTCCCTTTCCCTGTCGTTCTGTCTTGCTTCCTCTTTCTCTATGCCATGTTAACTCAAGCCGACAAGAAAAACGAGTAACAATTTAGTTTTTCAGAACAAATTGATGCGTGATACAAACGAACTAAACTTTGATGTTAGACAACCACATGATAGGAGGATGTAATATGTAAGAAAAACAGGACAGCATGAGATAACCAGAACTATGATGTGTAAACTAAGCAGAAGACATTCACTAAATTATAAGCAATGAAATGGAAGGTAGACACCATATGAAAGATGCTACAAATATCGCTCTGCCAAGTTAACAGTGTCTCATCATAAATGTCGTTTAAACAAATGTGAAGCAGTACAAGAAATAAATCATATGCAAGATGCAAACAACATCACACTATCAAGTTAAAGGTCTCTCGTCATTAGTGCCATTGCATATTCACAGCTTATGATGTGTAAACTAAGGAGAAGGCATTTCAACAAATTAGAAGCAATGAAAGCTAGACACCATATGAAAGATGCAACGAATATCATTCTACCAAGTTAAAACTGTCTCGTCATAAGTGCCATTTCAACAAATTAGTAGTACAAGCTAGAAAAGAATGCGAGATGTAACATATATCACGCTTCGAAGTCAAACATGTCTTATGATAAGTGATTGTTGCATGTTACACAACGGTAGTAATTTGATGTAAGAACATGGTGTGATAGACAAATATTGTATGTTCTAGAAACAAGAACACGTGTCTTATTCAAGTATAATGTGTAAAGTAAGCAAATGGAATTCAACAAAATTAGAAGCAATACAAGCTAGACATCACACATAACATGCAACCACATATACTTGATTGCCAATTTAGAGGGAGCACCGGTGATGGTGCACTAGGGGAGACGTGCTCATCATAAACACAGCTATGTTGAGTGTCTATGCATGTGTTGTCTTGGAAATCATCCTGGGGGGATGGAGGAGTAGAAACTGTATAGGCCCTCCGTTTGGAAGGAGCACCTTTATCCGCTGCCTTGCTAACTTCCTTCCGCTTTATTGATTTTGAATTGTCAAGTAAAATCGACAAGAAAAAGCAATAAAATTCTCTCTTCAGAACTCATTCATGCATGATAGTGACAATCTTAAGGCATACTTAATAGACAGATGTACTATGTGCTAAATACAGGAAGGCATGTCACATTAACAGGTATAATGTATAAGCTAAGCAGAATAGCACATGCAGTTTAACCAGATTGGAAGAATTACAATCTAGACACCATATGCAACATGCGACCACATATCACGTTGCCAAGTTAGGGAAAGCACCTGCGATGCTAGTGTAGGGGAAATGCGGTAATCAACTACAGAGCTATGTTCACTATCTTCATCTAGCCTTACTGTTTCTTGAGAATCATGTCGGGAGGCTGACGCCGCATTCTTTAAATGAGGAGTAGTCCACTTGCCTGAATGCCTCAATATAAGTGACTGATGAGGGATACACAAGAACATTAGTTTGATGTAAGAACATGGTTAATCCACAGATGTACTACTATGTACCAAAAACAGAAAGGCATGTCATATTCAAAGGTATAATGTGTAAGCTAAGTAGATGCAAACCAAATTGGAAGCAATACAAGCTAGACATCCATCTGGAGTGGTGAGCATGATCATCTAGGACCTGAGAGCCTGGTGGGAGGCGGGCTGCTTTGCCACCATCGCGGCTTTTTAGTTGGCTTCCAGGTGATGCCTGTCTGTATTGGGCTTGTCATTGGCTCGGCCAAAGGCTACGACTAGCTATTTGTCTTCTGGTGCTCACGGGATGGTGGTTCATGTAAAAAATATCTTTCCTTATCTTAATAAAGACCGACTTCGGCCTTTCGAATACAAGCTAGACACCATATGGATGTAGCGACCAGACCTCAAACAGTCTGATCTCTGTGCTCAGGTGTCATCCCTGGATCAGTAATGCTGACACCACACAGTACTTGAAGGATTTATAACAGAGTAGCAATCACACACTTATTACATCGAATGTCTCAAAAGAGAACTTATTAATAAAAAATATGGCTTAAGGCCATCTACTAACGATAATAGCGGAAGGCTTGGAAGAATAGTGAGTCCATCAACTCCAACGGCATCACTGAGTATAGAACCATGAGCTAAAGCACCTTACTCGTCGTCTGAAAAGTCCGCAACATGAAACGTTGCAGCCCGAAAACGGGTCAGCACATGGAATATGCCGGCAATGTAACACATAGAGGGTAATATGAAAGAGTAATATTATACTACATGCATATATGGCTGGTGGAAAGCTCTATGGTTACAGTTTTGCGTAAAGCCAAATTTTCCCTACTGCAAAGGAATAAATTTTATTTAACTATCATGGTGGTTGTTAAACATTGAGAATGGTTGACAGCATTCTCAATCCCAATTAAACATCATCATTAAAAGCCAACAATATTAATTAAAGTAACATGATGAGATTCACATGATAATCCAAGTACTAGATACTCAAGACGTCCATAACCGGGGACATGGCTAACCATGATTAGTTTGTTACACTCTGTAGAGGTTTGTGCACTTTTCCCTACATGACTCGATCTCCTCCGTTTGTATTCTCGCACTACATGGTGTTTGAGAAACGGATGACCGAGACATAGTCTTTCAAAAGCGCTAGCACCTTACGAACGGGTAGACCGTACCAACCTACATCTCCTACATCAGCTAGTCTACTACCGTAAGAGTTCACACGACTTAGTCAACTATGCTAGAGCCCATAGTAGCATGTGGCTGCGCACAGAAGTTTCTAGCATGAATAATCTCATGATCCCTTTGAGCCTGGGTGGCGGTCCAAAAAGAAACAGGCAAATCCTGGAATACCAAGGTACCTCAATCCACCCAGATGTGTATTTAAGTTGCCACCTTAGATAAACCATTAATTAACAATCTCACATCTGTCATGGATACACTCACCCAATCCACGTCTACTAGCATAGCATGGCAACATAAGCAAACGTAGAAGTAACTCCCAAGGGTTTGATATTAAAACAGGTAATAGGTACTACCTCAACTACTTCCCATCCCACAATTTAATTAGATCCTAATCATGCAATGTTTGAGGATTGATCTAATGCATAAAATCTGGGTATGAAAAGGGATATGATCAAAGTGTTACTTGCCTTGCTGATGATCCGCGAAACCTAGAGACTCGAAGTAACAGGCGGCGCACTCCGGGTATTCTATCACAGACAAACAAACAAGCATACAATAAGTACTCATCTAATGCACAGGTAAAATTCAAATAAAAGATCTAACCAGAAAGTTCAACTTAAGAACTCCGGTTTGCTAAAAGAATCAAATCAAACGAAGCAACGAAAGTCAAACGGCGAAAGAAAAACAGCTTCGTTTTACTAATCTGGATCTAAGTCAAATTTTACAAAAGCAAAAACTTGTTTAAGTTGGTTAAACGGATAGAGGGTTTCGAGACGAAACTCCAGGCGCTTGAATTGCCTGATTCCGATAAACGAGCGAAAATTTATACTAAAACGAAAATCGGATCAGAAATCGCGATCAGAAAATCGCGGATTAAATCCGATAAAAAGAAAAAGAACGAACAGCTTAACGAACGAACGTTCGTTAACTGGATCTAAACGACGAACATGTTCGTTAAAACGAACAAACGAGCGAACGCTCGCCAATTAACCTAAACCGAAAAAAACTGATCTAATAAATAAAAATGGAAACTAAAAAAACCAGCGAAAAACCGACGGAAAAACCGAACGGTTTTTCGAGAAAAACCGGCGGCGTGGAAAACGAGGCACCTCGGGCGGAGGCGGCGGCGCGGGCGGCGGCGGCTGGCGGCTGGTGGGCTGGTGGCTCGGGCGGGCGCTATATAAAGGCTGCCACGGGCGGAGTCCCGCTCGGGTACGGCCCGAAGTCGGTTGCTTTTTTTTCAAAATTAATTCCACGCAGAAAAACAAACGAAAGAAATACTAAATGGACTTCAAAAATCCCGAAATAAATTTTCCTCGGCTTCTAAAATCAAGCCGGACAAGATGAACATTTATTTGGGGCCTAAATTCAAATAAAATGGCGGAAAACTCCAAATAAAAATCTTATTTGATTTTTTTATTAAATCTTCATTACTTCTTTATTTTGGGAAAGTCATTTTGTTCCCTCTCTCATACTTTGACAGTAGAAATAATTGAAGATAAAATAAATAGAATCAAATGATCCTATTTTCAAAATTTGAGAAAACTCAAATATGAAAATAATGAAATCTCCAACTCTCTCCGTGGGTCCTTGAGTTGCATGAAATTTCTAGGATCGAGCCAACATGCAAAATAAAATATGATATGCATTGATGATCTAATGTATAACATTCCAAATTGAAAATTTGGGATGTTACAATCCTACCCCCCTTAAGATGAATCTCGCCCTCGAGATTCGGGTTGGCTAGAAAATAGGTGAGGGTGGGCCTTAAGCAAATCTTCTTCTCGCTCCCAGGTGGCTTCATCCTCGGTGTGGTGGCTCCACTGAACTTTGCAAAACTTGATAACCTTGCTGCGGGTAACTCGGCTGGCAAACTCGAGAATCTTAACTGGTTTCTCCTCATAAGTCAAATCGTTATTCAACTGAATCGCTTCCAATGGCACTGTATCTCTTAGTGGTATATCAGCCATCTCTGCATGGCACTTCTTTAACTGGGAAACGTGGAATACATCATGAACTCCTGACAATCCTTCGGGCAATTCCAACCTATAGGCCACTTCTCCCATACATTCCAAAACATGATATGGTCCTACAAAACGTGGCGCTAACTTTCCCTTAACTCCAAAATGCTTAATTCCTTGAAGCAGAGATACTCGAAGATAAACTCTGTCTCCAACTTCGTATACTGACTCCTTGCGTTTTGCATCCGCATAGCTCTTCTGCCTAGACTGGGCTACCTTGAGCCTATCGCGAATTAACTTTACTTTCCGTTCAGACTCCTTAATCAAATCCAGTCCAAACAAGTGGCGGTCTCCAACTTCATCCCACAACAACGGGGTCCTGCACCTCCTTCCGTATAAGGCTTCGAAACGGGCCATTTTCAAACTGGATTGATAACTGTTGTTGTAAGAGAATTCCGCATATGGAAAATTGTCGTCCCAACTAGATCCATAATCTAGTGCACAAGCTCTCAAAGATATCCTCCAAAATCTGATTGACTCTCTCGGTGTCCATCGGTTCATGCGGATGGAAAGTCGTGCTAAACTCTAGCTTGGTACCCAAAGTTTCATGCAACCGATTCCAGAACTTTGAGGTGAATTGGGTTCCTCTATCAGATACGATACTCCTCGGAACTCCATGTAAACATACAATCCTAGTCATGTATATCTTTGCCAACTTAGCACTAGTGTAAGTGGTCTTTACCGGGATGAAATGGGCCACTTTCGTCAACCGATCAACTATAACCCAAATCGAGTCATAGCCTGAACGAGTCCTGGGTAATCCCGTGATAAAATCCATGCCTAATTTTTCCCACTTCCATTCGGGTATCGGCAATGGCTGTAACAATCCTGGCTCGATGCTCTGCCTTCACTCTCTGACATACATCACAAACTGCTACATACTCTGCAATATCCTTCTTCATTCTGGTCCACCAGAAAGTATCCTTCAAATCCAAATACATCTTGGTATTTCCGGGGTGGATCGAATACGGCGAATCGTGTGCCTCTTGCAAAATCAATTTCCTTATCTCCGAATCGTTTGGCACATAAATGCGGTCCTCAAACCATAAGGTATCGTGCTCATCCTCACGAAATCCCTTAGCTTTTCCCCTGCTCATTTTCTCCTTAATAGAGGTAACATCCTTATCTGTCTTCTGAGCTTCTCTAATCTTATCCATCAACGTAGACTGTATTTACAAAGCTGCTACATAGCCTCTCGGAACTATTTCCGAACATAGCTCTCGAAATTCCTTAGCTAATTCTTTTGGTAAACCTCCGGTCATTAGGGTGTTGACATGACTCTTACGGCTCAACGCGTCTGCTACTACGTTAGCCTTTCCGGGGTGATAATGCAATCTCATATCGTAGTATTTAATGAGCTCCAACCATCTCCTCTGCCTGAGATTTAACTCCTTCTGCGTGAAGATGTACTTCAAACTCTTGTGATCCATGTACACCTCATAGTGGTTCCCAATGAGAAAATGTCTCCAAGTTTTCAGTGCGTGCACTACGGCTGCTAACTCCAAATCATGAGTAGCATAATTTAACTCATGAGGCTTAAGCTGTCGTGAAGCATATGAAACAACTTTTCCCTCCTGCATAAGCACTGCTCCAAGTCCCCGACGTGAAGCGTCGCAATACACCTCATAATCCTTGCGTTGATCTGGCAGAATTAACACTGGTGAGGTAACCAAACGCTTCTTCAACTCTTGGAAACTAGCCTCACATTCCTCAGTCCAATTGAACTTAGTGTCCTTCTTCAACAACTCTGTCATAGGCTTCTCAATCTTCGAGAAATTCTCAATGAATCTCCGGTAGTATCCTGCCATCCAAGAAAACTACGAATCTCTCCAACTATCGTTGGTGCTTCCCGATTTGTCACAAGTGGCAACTTTAGTGGGGTCTCTTGCTATACCTTCCCGGATATAACATGTTCGAGAAATCCAACTTCCTTCAACCAAAACTCACACTTGCTGAACTTGGCATACAACCGATGTTCTACGAGCTTGGAGTACCAAACGCAAATGCTCCTTATGTTCTTCTTTATTCTTTGAGTAGACCAAAATATCATCAATGAATACCACGACGAACTTATCCAAAAACTCCATAAACACCTTGTTCATCATGTTCATAAAATAGGCTGGTGCGTTAGTGAGACCAAATGACATAACGGTATACTCATACAGCCCGTACCTGGTGGTAAATGTCGTCTTAGGTATATCCTGCTCTCGAATCTTCAACTGATGGTATCCTGATCGCAAATCGATCTTGGAAAATACCTTAGCTCCATGCAATTGGTCAAACAAGTCATTGATCATCGGCAACGGGTATTTGTTCTTAATGGTCACTTCATTCAATCCACGATAATCAACAACCATTCTTAATGATCCATCCTTCTTCTCCACTAGAAGTACTGGCGATCCCCAAGGCGAAGAACTTGGGCGAATAAAACCTTTATCCAGTAACTCCTTAATCTGCTACTTAATTTCTTCCAAATCTTGTGCGGGCATCCTATATGGTCTCTTAGATATCGGCCCAGTGCCTGGCAATAGTTCAATCAGGAACTCAATGTCTCTGTCCGGTGGCATGCCTGGCAACTCTTCTGGAAACACGCCCGGGTAATCCTTCACCACTGGTACTTCCTCCTGCACAACTCCTGATAAGGAATTTACATGTGCCCTCCTCGGCTCATGCCGTGATACATACTTAATTCTCCTTCCTTCTGGGGTGGTAAGCAAAATCGACTTACTGGTGCAATCAATGTTCCCTCCGTTCTTTGATAACCAATCCATGCCTAATATCACATCCAATCCTTGCGATTCCAGAACTATTAGGTCTGAGGGAAATACGTAGTTTCCAATCCTTGATGGTAGTCGATCACACCATATACTAGCCATGTATTCTGCTCCGGGTGAGGTTACTAGCATGGGTGACCTAAGGGCTTGGGTTGGTAATTTATACTTATCCACAAATCCCCTTGATATGTATGAATGCGATGCACCAAGATCAAAAAGAACAAGCTGCGATAAATGTCTTAACCAAAAACTTACCTATTATCGCATCTCGGCCGAGCTTCAACCTCCTCCACGGTAACGTGGTTCACCTGTCCCCTGTTGAAAGGGTTCGGCTTCTTTCCTGAGCTTCCATTGCCATTACCATTTTGGGCTTCTGGACATTCATTTGCATAATGCCCAGTCTTCTGGCACTTAAAACAAGTGATTTGGCTCAGGTCTCTCTTGGCTGGGGTTGACGGGTTGGTGCGGTTTTGTCCATTGCTTCCTCCATTCCCGTTTCCATTCTTTGTGCCATTATGATTGTGCGAGCTACCTCCTCCGTGAGTATGCTGAAATTGCCCTCCCGGCTTCGGGGTAAAGCGTAGTTTCTGCTGAGCTCAAGAATTGTACTTCGCATGTCCATACTTCCTCTTGCGATTGTCAATCTGCTGCTGCTTCCCTTCAATCATAAGAGCACGGTCTACCAACTCCTGGTAGTTATTGAAAGTGGCTACCATCAACTGCATGCTCAGCTCATCATTCAGTCCTTCTAGAAACTTCTCCTGCTTAGCTGCATCCGTAGCAACGTCATCTGGGGCATAACGTGCTAACTTACTAAAATCCTCCACATACTGGCCTACAGTGCGTCCTCCTTGGCGTAAGTTGCGAAACTCATGCTTCTTCATGGCCATAGCTCCTGCTGAAATGTGGGCTGTTTGGAAAGCTTGCTGAAACTGATCCCACGTGACTGTGTCAACAGGGTGTGTGGTAGTGTAATTTTCCCACCATGATGTTGCGGGTCCATCAAGTTGATGTGCGGCAAAATGTACTCTTTCCGCATCAGTGCATCCTGCAGTGGTCAGCTCCCTTCCAACTTTGCGGAGCCAGTCATCTGCAACAATCGGCTCGGTGCTACTGGAAAACACCGGGGGATTTAGCCTTAAGAAACGAGTCAAATGGTCAACAGATGGTGGTGGTGGTGGGTTGTTGTTGTTGTTGTTGTTGCCTTGGTTCTGTACCAATGTTTGAATCAAGCCATTCTGCTGTTGAATCAACTGAGTGATCTCCGGCGGGAAAACAAATCCGGTGTCGCGTCTCGGAGGCATCTGAGGGTTTAGAAAAGAAGAGAAAATAGAATAGAATGAGGTCTAGTGAGAAAAACACTACCCATATGCACATGAGACAAAAGCACACAATATCACTCCAATCAATTCAAACAAGGGCATACAACGGTCTAGCTATCGTTACAAAAGTGCTAGGACTAAAACTAATTTTTAGTGGGGGAAATTCTACTACTGTTATGGTGGTCTACTAGAAAAACTGCTCCGATGAAGATTCCATGATATCTGCTCCAGCTTCAACAACAAAGTCATCATCACTATCTTCGGGATCCGAGCCGGTGTCGTCGATGATGATATAGTTATCCGGGCAAGTGATTCCGTCATCTTCTCTTTTGGGTGCTGAACCTCCCATGAATACTTCAATCTTCTCCTTAGGGTCGCCGTTCTGTCTCACTAGAGCGACGATCTCTTCCATGTAGTCTTCACATGTAGCCTTGAGCTCTTCTTCTAGCTCCTTGATCTTGGTCATAGCCTTCTGCATATCCTCCATGCCTGCGCACATTTGGTTCTCCTGGCGTCGGATGTGTTGGTTTAATTCCTGGATATAAGCTGCGATTGATCTGTCCCTCCTGGTGCTGATCATCTCCCATTGCTCATCTCGGCGCCCACAAATCTGGTAGATAGTATTCTTGAGATCATTGTGGTAAACTTCTCCATTTCGTCCCATGGCGATGTGGGCTGCCATGCTCTTCCCTAGGCTCCAAGTTGGTGCATCAAAGGAAAACTCTATGGGCTCCGTGGATCGGTGCAAATGTCCTTCCTGGAATGTGAACTTGAATCATCCAGCGCTCCTCTTCGGGTAAAGTGGCGTTGAAGGTCCCGGTGAAGCTTGGTACTCCTATGTTCAGGTATCTAGTGACTTCCTTCAAGTGACATCCAAAGGGTGTATCTTCATCCAGTTGTGTAAACTAAGGAGAAGGCATTTCAACAAATTAGAAGCAATAAAAGCTAGACACCATATGAAAGATGCAACGAATATCATTCTACCAAGTTAAAACTGTCTCGTCATAAGTGCCATTTCAACAAATTAGTAGTACAAGCTAGAAAAGAATGCGAGATGTAACCTATATCACGCTCCGAAGTCAAACGTGTCTTATGATAAGTGATTGTTGCAGGTTACACAACAGTAGTAATTTGATGTAAGAACATGGTGTGATAGACAAATATTGTATGTTCTAGAAACAAGAACACGTGTCTTATTCAAGTATAATGTGTAAAGTAAGCAAATGGAATTCAACAAAATTAGAAGCAATACAAGCTAGACATCACACATAACATGCAACCACATATAACAGTGCCAATTTAGAGGGAGCACCGGTGATGGTGCACTAGGGGAGACGTGCTCATCATAAACACAGCTATGTTGAGTGTCTATGCATGTGTTGTCTTGGAAATCATCCTTGGGGATGGAGGTAGAAAGCATATAGGCCCTCCGTTTGGAAGGAGCACCTTTATCCGCTGCCTTGCTAACTTCCTTCCGCTTTATTGATTTTGAATTGTCAAGTAAAATCGACAAGAAAAAGCAATAAAATTCTCTCTTCAGAACTCATTCATGCATGATAGTGACAATCACTACTTTGATGTAAGGCAAACACATAATACCAGGACGGAATATGTACGAAAAACAGGACGACATGGCATGTTCACAACTATTTGTGTAAACTAAGCAGGAATGATTCCAACAAATAAGAAGCAATGCAAGCTAGACACCACATGAAAGATGCAACCAATATGACTCTGCCAAGTTAAAAGCATCCCATCATAAATGGAATTTCAACAAATAAGAAGCAGCGCATGCTATAAATCATATGAAAGATGCAACTAATATCACAATCGCATATACTAAAGGTGTCTGCGTCATATTGATTGATGCGGGATACAAAAAATAATAGTTTTATGTAAGGACATGCTTAATAGACAGATGTACTATGTGCTAAATACAGGAAGGCATGTCACATTAACAGGTATAATGTATAAGCTAAGCAGAATAGCACATGCAGTTTAACCAGATTGGAAGAATTACAATCTAGACACCATATGCAACATGCGACCACATATCACGTTGCCAAGTTAGGGAAAGCACATGCGATGCTAGTGTAGGGGAAATGCGGTAATCAACTACAGAGCTACGTTCACTATCTTCATCTAGCCTTGTTGTTTCTTGAGAATCATGTCGGGAGGCTGACGCCGCATTCTTTAAATGAGGAGTAGTCCACTTGCCTGACTGCCTCATCATAAGTGATTGATGAGGGATACACAAGAACATTAGTTTGATGTAAGAACATGGTTAATACACAGATGTACTACTATGTACCAAAAACAGAAAGGCATGTCATATTCAAAGGTATAATGTGTAAGCTAAGTAGATGCAAACCAAATTGGAAGCAATACACATCCGGCTGGAGTGGTGAGCATGATCATCTAGGACCTGAGAGCCTGGTGGGAGGCGGGCTGCTTCGCCACCATCGCGGCTTTTTAGTTGGCTTCCAAATTGCTGGGCTTGTCATCGGGCTCGCCAAGGCTGCCTCGACTAGCTATTTGTCTTCCGGTGCTCACGGATGGTTGTTCATGTAAAAAATATCTTTCCTTATCTTAATAAAGACCGACTTCGGCCTTTCGAATACAAGCTAGACACCATATGGATGTAGCGACCAGACCTCAAATACCGATCTCGTGTTCGGTGTCATCCTGGATCGATAATGTCGACACCACACAATACTCGAAGGATTTATAACAGAGTAGCAATCACACACTTATTACATCGAATGTCTCAAAAGAGAACTTATTAATAAAAAATATGGCTTAAGGCCATCTACTAACGATAACAGCGGAAGGCTTGGAAGAATAGTGAGTCCATCAACTCCAACGGCATCACTGAGTATAGAACCACGACCTAAAGCACCTTACTCGTCGTCTGAAAAGTCTGCACATGGAATATGCTGGCAATGTAACACATAGAGGGTAATATGAAAGAGTAATATTATACTACATGCATATATGGCTGGTGGAAAGCTCTATGGTTACAGTTTTGCGTAAAGCCAAATTTTCCCTACTACAAAGGAATACATTTTATTTAACTATCATGGTGGTTGTTAAACATTGAGAATGGTTGACAGCATTCTCAATCCCAATTAAACATCATCATTAAAACCCAACAATATTAATTAAAGTAACATGATGAGATTCACGTGATAATCCAAGTACTAGATACTCAAGACGTCCATAACCGGGGACACGGCTAACCATGATTAGTTTGTTACACTCTGCAGAGGTTTGTGCACTTTTCCCCACATGACTCGATCTCCTCCGTTTGGATTCTCGCACTACATGGTGTTTGAGAAACGGATGACCGAGACATAGTCTTTCAGAAGCGCTAGCACCTTATGAATGGGTAGACCGTACCAACCTACATCCCCTACATCAACTAGTCTACCACTGTAAGAGTTCGCATGACTTAGTCAACTATGCTAGAGCCCATAGTAGCATGTGGCTGCACACGGAAGTTTCTAGCATGAATAATCTCATGATCCCTTTGAGCCTGGGTGGCGGTCCAAAAAGAAACAGGCAAATCCTGGAATACCCAGGTACCTCAATCCACCCAGATGTGTATTTAAGTTGCCACCTTAGATAAACCATTAATTAACAATCTCACATCTGTCATGGATACACTCACCCAATCCATGTCTACTAGCATAGCATGACAACATAAGCAAACGTAGAAGTAACTCCCAAGGGTTTGATATTAAAACAGGTAATAGGTACTACCTCAACTACTTCCCATCCCACAATTTAATTAGATCCTAATCATGCAATGTTTGAGGATTGATCTAATGCATAAAATCTGGGTATGAAAAGGGATATGATCAAAGTGTTACTTGACTTGCTGATGATCCGCGAAACCTAGAGACTCGAAGTAACAGGCGGCGCACTCCGGGTATTCTATCGCAGACAAACAAACAAGCATACAATAAGTACTCATCTAATGCACAGGTAAAACTCAAATAAAAGATCTAAAAAGAAAGTTCAACTTAAGAACTCTGGTTTGCAAAAAAGAATCAAATCAAACGTCATAGCGAAAAGTCAAACGGCGAAACAAAACAGCTTCATTTTACTAATCTGGATCTAAGTAAAATTTTACAGAAGCAAAAACTTGTTTAAGTTGGTTAAACGGATAGAGGGTTTCGAGACGAAACTCCAGGCGCTTGAATCGCCTGATTCCGATAAACGAGCGAAAAGTTATACTAAAACAAAAATCGGATCAGAAATCGCGATCAGAAAAATCGCGGATTAAATCCGATAAAAAGAAAAACGACGAACAGCTTAACGAATGAACGTTCGTTAACTGGATCTAAACGATGAACACGTTCGTTAAAACGAACGAACGAGCGAACGCTCGCCAATTAACCTAAACCAAAAAAACCGATCTAATAAATAAAAACGGAAACTAAAAAAACCGGCGAAAAACCGACGGAAAAACCGAACGGTTTTTCGAGAAAAACCGGTATGCGCTGAAAATGAGGCACCTCGGCTCGGCGAGGCAATGGGCGGGCGGTGGTGGTGGCGGCGAAGTGGTGGCGGCTGGGTGGGTCAAATTTGGCGGGTGGGCGGCTTGGGTTGGCGCTATATAAAGGATGCCCCGGGCGGAGTCCCGCTCGGGTACGGCCCGAAGTCGGTTGCGTTTTTTTTAAATTAATTCTGTGTAGAAAAACAAACGAAAGAAATACTAAACGGACTTCAAAAATCCCGAAATAAATTTTCCCCGGCTTCTAAAATCAAGCCGGACAAGTTGAACATTTATTTGGGGCCTAAATGCAATTTTGAAAAACGCATGTTTTTCCTAAATTCAAATAAAATGGCGATAAACTCCAAATAAAAATCTTATTTTATTTTTTTATTAAATCTTCATTACTTCTTTATTTTGGGTAAGTCATTTTATTCCCTCTCTCATACTTTGACAATAGAAATAATTGAAGATAAAATAAATAAATCAAATGATCCTATTTTCAAAATTTGAGAAAACTCAAATATGAAAATAACAAAATCTCCAAATCTCTCCGTGGGTCCTTGAGTTGCATGAAATTTCTAGGATTGAGCCAATATGCAAAATAAAATATGATATGTATTGATGATCTAATGTATAACATTCCAAATTGAAAATTTGGGATGTTACAATGGAACATGCAACCACATATGACACCGCGAAGTTAACGCAAGCACCTGGGATGGTGGTTCATTGCGAGCGAGGTCATCAACTCCAGAGCTACGTTTACCATCTCCATCTGCTGACACTGCACCCTTTATAGCGCTGTAACATGCCATGCTTACCCGCGTAGAAAGTTGGAGCAACTTCTCTCTTTTCTTTTCTGCTTCTCTCGAGGCAGACTCTGAAATACCCTTGCATAAAAACACAATAGTGAGAGTATGGGTGAAGTGTGTGCAGAACTAGTGCACTATAAAAGTAGCAGTTCGGTGGCTGAAAATTGAAAATAAATGACAGGAGACATATGATAGCTCTACAACATTTCATGGCAAACAAAATTAGATTCTACTCCGTATGATTTTGTAATATATGAGCACAGGAAATGCAGTACTCCTCCAAAGACACCACCACATGTGGTCATATCAAGATAACGATCGACTAAAAATAAATAGGCTACCGATTTTTTAATGAACCGTCCGATCTATAAGGAACGAGCAGATGGCCTTGTCTACCTCCCTGCCAACATCCTTGACGATCTTTCTTGAACCGCTTGGCGACCACGGCCCGGACCCTGCACTTCGCCTCCGCCGCCTCCCCTCGACCTCACACCACCATTGCTTGGTGATACGTCTCCAACGTATCTATAATTTTTGATGGCTCCATGCTATATTATCTACTGTTTGGGCAATATTGGGCTTTATTATCCACTTTTATATTACTTTTGGGACTAACCTATTAACCAGAGGCCCAGCCCAGAGTTGCTTTTTGCCTATTTCGGTGTTTCAAGAAAAGGAATATCAAACAAATTAAACGAACGAAATCAACTGGAGAAGTTATTTTTGGAAGGAAAGCTACCGGATGGACTTGGACCCCACGTCAGGAGAGAAGGGAGGTGCCCACGAGGGTGGGGGCGCGCCCACCTGCCTCGTGGTGCCCCCGAAGCTCCACCGACGTACTTCCTGCACCCATATATACCTACGTATCCTAAAACTTCCAGAACGGAGAATAGATCGGGAGTTCCGCCGCTGCAAGCCTCTAGAGCCACGAAAAACCAATCGGGACCCTGTTCCGGCACCTCACGAGGGGGAACCCTCACCGGTGGCCATCTTCATCATCCCGACGCTCTCCATGACGAGGAGAGAGTGTTCACCCTCGGGGCTGAGGGTATGTACCAGTAGCTATGTGTTTGATCTCTCTCTCTCTCTCTCATGTTCTTGATTTGGCACGATCTTGATGTATCACGAGCTTTGCTATTATAGTTGGATCTTATGCTCCTTCTCCCCCTCTACTCTCTTGTAATGGATTGAGTTTTCCCTTTGAAGTAATCTTATCGGATTGAGTCTTTAATGATTTGAGAACACTTGATGTATGTCTTGCTGCATGTATCTGTGGTGACAATGGGATATCACGTGATTCACTTGACGTATGTTTTGGTGATCAACTTGCGGGTTCCGCCCATGAACCTATGCATAGGGGTTGTCACACGTTTTCGTCGTGATTCTCCGGTAGAAACTTTGGGGCACTCTTTGAGGTTCTATGTATTGGTTGAATAGATGAATCTGAGATTGTGTGATTCATATCGTATAATCATACCCACGGATACTTGAGGTGACATTGCAGTATCTAGGTGACATTAGGGTTTTGGTTGATTTGTATCTTAAGGTGTTATTTTAGTACGAACCCTAGGGATGTTTGTGACACTTATAGGAATAGCCCAACGGATTGATTGGAAAGAATAACTTTGAGGTGGTTTCGTACCCTACCATAATCTCTTCGTTTGTCCTCCGCTATTAGTGACTTTGGAGTGACTCTTTGTTGCATGTTGAGGGATAGTTATATGATCCAATTATGTTATTATTGTTGAGAGAACTTGCACTAGTGAAAGTATGAACCCTAGGCCTTGTTTCCTAGCATTGCAATGCCGTTTACGCTCACTTTTATCATTTGTTACCTTGCTGTTTTATATTTTCAGAGTACAAAAACCTATATCTACCATCCATATTGCACTTGTATCACCATCTCTTCGTCGAACTAGTGCACCTATACAATTTACCATTGTATTGGGTGTGTTGGGGACACAAGAGACTCTTTGTTATTTGGTTGCAGGGTTGCTTGAGAGAGACCATCTTCATCCTACGCCTCCCATGGATTGATAAACCTTAGGTCATCCACTTGAGGGAAATTTGCTACTGTCCTACAAACCTCTGCACTTGAAGGCCCAATAACGTCTACAAGAAGAAGGTTGTGTAGTAGACATCAAGCTCTTTTCTGGCGCCGTTGCCGGGGAGGCTAGGTAAGCGGCACTCACACCCCGTCAACTAAGCTCTTTTCTGGCGCCGTTGCCGGGGAGGTGAGTGATTGAAGGTATATCTTTAGATCTTGCAATTGAATATTTTTTTCTTGTTTTAGCACTAGTTTAGTTTATAAAAGAAAACTACAAAAAAATGGAATTGAGGATGCCTCATATGATTCATCTTTTTAATGTATTCTGTGAAAATAAGGATTCCGATAATTGTGCTCAATTGCTAGAGGAAGAATGCATTAAAATGTTTGGCACTAAATTTTTGAATGATGAGCATGATTGCAATGTTGTTAGTATGAATTCTTTGAATACCTATGATGCTAATGATATGCAAAGGCACAAGCTTGGGGATGCTACGTTTAATGAAGATGATATTTTTTGTCCCCCAAGCTTTGATGAGCAAATTTACTATGATGAAAGTATGCCTCCTATCTATGATGATTATTGTGATGACACGTATGCTTTAAAGAATAATGATAACCATGAAACTTGTCATCTTGATCTTAATTTTGAATCACATGATAGTTATTTCGTTGAGTTTGCTCCCACTACTATTCATGAGAAGAAATTTGCTTATGTGGAGAGTAATAAATTTCCTATGCTTGTAGATCATGAAAAGAATGCTTTAGGTGCTGGTTATATTGTTGAATTCATCCATGATGCTACTGAAAGTTATTATGAGAGAGGATCATATGCTTCTACATATTGCAATAATATCAAAGTTTCCTCTCTATGTGCTTAAAATCTTGAAGTTATGCTTGTTTTACCTTCCTATGCAAGTTGATTATTGTTCCCATAAGTTGTTTGCTAACAAAATCCCTATGCATAGGAAGTGGATTAGACTTAAATGTGCTAGTCATATTCTTCATGATGCTCTTTTTATGTTTCAATTCTTATCTTTTAGGTGAGCATCATTGAAATCATCATGCCTAG